>BNCP01000035.1:0-1380000 GCA_019650235.1 Volvox reticuliferus | reverse complement strand
CTCGCCACCGACCCATGGGTCAGGGGAGGGTGGCCCGACCGTCGGCGCTCACTCACATCCTGTTGTGCCGCCGCGTCGCGCAGCCTCGCCCGGACTCCGTCCTCCCCAGATCCGAAGACGTACTTGCGCTGACTGAAGGCCACCGCCTCCACCAGCATGTCGAATGCGAAAGAGTCCGCGACCTTGGAGGTGACGTTTGGGGGAGAATGTTTGCGATTCATAAGCGGGGAACTTTGAAAACACGACACCTGACAATGCCGTTGAGGAAAACGTTAAAACCGTTGAAAACTGTTAAAATGGTTAAAATGAACAACCGTGACAAGAGCAAGTACGGAGTCCGATGGGGAGGGGGGTTGATAAGGGGAAGGGGAATACGATTGCGACCGCAACCCTTATATCCGAAAAATCAAACCTTAACTTGGGGGAATGGCGAGGCGGGGACGAGGACGAGGGCGCGATGCTGATGCTGATGGTGGTGATGGTGGTGATGGTGGTGACGGTGGTGGTGACGGTGGTGGTGGTGGTGGTGGAGATGGCTTTATGCTGCAAAAATGCAAAACGTCGTACGCAATTAATAGTTCAACACCTCACCTTCTTGAGGTGGCAGATCTCGTCGTACGCCTTGTGGTCGATGGTACATTTTTTGGTCGTACGAGTTGGCAATTGTGGCGGGCACGGCACACGGTCGCACAATCGGGGGGGGGGGGGTTTAGGGGAATCGTGCGGGGATGGGTTCGCGGGCGCGGTATCGTAGAGTGACTTCTTCGGGACCGAACCGGAATCCAACTCTGCAGGAGGGGGCTGTCAGCGCACAAAAACATCCCCTCCCCTCAAAACACGCTCTTCCTAACACACACCAGGCATCATCATCATCACACAGCATAGCAATAGCATCACTGCGGCAAAGCACAGTACGGCGCCACAGATAAGCCGTACTTCCGTTGCTGCCCCATCCCTCATAACCCAAACACGACCCCCTCCTCGTCCCCCCGCCTCATCTCCCCACCTCCGCTATCAATTCGTCCACCAGTTCGTGGGTCAGCCCCTCCGCCAGGTGCCGCGCGACGCTGGCCAGTGCTCCGGGCTCCGCCGCCCGCCAGGCCGCCACCTCCGCCGCCACCTGCTCCCGGGAGGGTCTGAACGCCAGGCGAGACATAGCCCGGTCCAACATGTCATCAATCTGGGGGGAAACACCGGGGTTGTCCAAAGGGGGGGGTGTTCAAAGGGGGGGTTGTCCAAAGGGGGGGTTGTTGAGGGGGCTTGTCCAAAGGGGGGGGGTGTTGAGGGGGTGTTGAGGGGGTGTTGTCCAAAGGGGGGGGTTGTTGAGGGGGGGTTGTTCAAAGGGGGGGGTTGTTGAGGGGGGGTTGTTCAAAGGGGGGGTTGTTGAGGGGGGGTTGTTGAGGGGGGGTTGTTGAGGGGGGGGTTGTTGAAGGGGGGTTGTTGAGGGGGGTTGTTGAGGGGGGTTGTTGAGGGGGGGGTTGTTGAGGGGGGGTTGTTGAGGGGTTGTTGAGGGGGAGGGGGGGTGTTCAAGGGGGAGGGGTTGTTGAGGGGGAAGGGGGGGTGTTCAAGGGGGAGGGGTTGTTGAAGGAGAGCGGTTGGTGAGGGGGGAGGGTGCGAGTGGACAATTGCCCCAATCGAAACCCGATCAGCTGTGCCGTACGGGTGCACGGAAAGTTGCGGCGTTGCTGCTTTCCTCCGCCTGGAGGGGAACTCACAATGCCCAAGCTCATCTGCCGAAGCTCACGACCTCGCTCATCGAGACGGAGGAACACCGGCCGGCGGCGGTAGCGGCTGCGGCGCCCCGTCCGCCGCCGCTGCTGCTGGCCAGGTTGAACATCTTGAGCTTCCTTGCCGCCTGGGTCTCTGGCCGCTGCGTCTTCCTCCCCCTGTTCCCCCTCCTCCCCGTCTTCTTCTTCCTCGTCGCCATCGCCCTCTTCCGCCTCGTCGTCGTCGTCGTCGTCTGCCCCCGAATCCCGGCGGCGGGCCCAGCCCAGGCGGACAGCGGAGATGCCGAGCTGCAGCACCGGAAAATCATCAGAGCCAAACCCAAAACGAGGACAAATACGGCTTTACTTATATATATATATGTGTGTGTGTGTGTGTGTGTGTGTTTTGGGAGGGGATGTTGTGCGGGGTGGAGAGCTGTGTGGTTGGACTGCAGGGGTAGGGGTAGGAACGTATTTACATGTGGCGGGTAGAGGGTTTTGGCGGATGGCGGACAAAGACCCCCCCTTTGCTTCTTGCGGCCCTCCTCTTTCCATCAACAGGCGAAAGCTCTTGATGTCTGCATGAGATCTAACGCACCTGCTTGTCAACTGATTTCCAGATTTGGTTAATTACGGTTAGTTGACCAATAATCAGTCAAGTTACTACGCCAGGGAAATTGTAGTAAAACATTTAATCAATCGGTTCATAACTTTATCCATCAATAAATTAATGAATAAAATATATTCCAGCCTTTTTGTAAAATAAAGTCCAAAACCAACTTATTATAGAAACCAGTGATCGCTCCGAAACCCGCTTCAATTCGTCACCAGCTAGTCGGTTGCCAATGACCCCAGTACCACATTGATCGTACACCATACCGATGTCGATCGAAATGGACCTCTGGTTACGAAACCAACAACCTCCGCATAAATACACAACAACACAAACACATATAAATGTAAAATTTTTATAATAATAAACAAACGGCCTGATTTTACCAAAATTTACGGTCTGCTCCCCGTCCCCCATTCCCCACCCCACCCCCTCCCACCCGCATCTTCAAGCTCCGTAACGCCGCTTCCTGCGCCGGGAGATCATGACGAAGCGCCGAAACCAGGTCATCCAGCCGCACATTGGCAGCGACGGCGGGCAACGCTGACCCGTGGGTCAGTGACGCGCCGTCCTCACTGGCGTCTCCGCCGTCCGCGGCCTCCGGTCCGCCCCCGCGGCTTCCCCCCGCTGCTCCCTCCCCTTCCTCCGGATCCCATCGGGTTCTAAGGGCGGCAGCGTAAGGCCCACAAAGACAGGAGGGAACGAGCAGGGCAACTTCACGAGCAGGTTAATGGGTGGTAATATTTATCTTTTCAATATTTATAAAAGATAAATATTTATAAATATTAATAAAATTATTATCAGCGAATGAACATGGAATAAAGGTAATTGGTCTAGAAGGAAGAAATCTAGAACATGGGAAGGATTCGCCATGAGCCAAGAACAGTCCAATTCATCACTTGGCTGATGATAACTGTCGTGAGCATCATATTGCCGCCTAACGCCATGCCCTTCATTTTAACACTTTCGTACGGGTGAGCAAATGCTAATAAAAGCGAACATGGAGCGCATCAAAGGCAAGCAGTTATCATCATATAGTTATCAGCATCTACCTTCGCATGCACAGGTCGCCACCCCGCCCCTTCCCCCCTCCTCCCAGTCCCTCCCTCCCCTCTTGCATCTCTCACCTGAGTGCACTCAGCAACTCCGCGGCGTTGGGCTTGGTCATCGTCCCCACCGCAGCCTTGCGCGCTGCCACGAAGGCATCCAGACTGACGCCGCTGCCCCGACTTGCACGCTGAGGCGACGACGGCGCCGGCGCCGTCAGCTCCGACAGAACCTGTACGGCACCGGCGTACGATACAGTGGGTTGTCGTGCCCACCTCACGGCGCGACGAAACCCCGCGGCACAAGTTCGGAACGCAAGACGCCCCGGATCGCAATTACTCATGTCGTGATGATTCACCGGAAATGAATAGCTCCGAAATCAAACCCCATAACCACCCTTCCTGTGAAGTACAAAAGCGGCACCGAGCTTGGCTAACCCACCGAACACACCCGTAACTCCCCCCAATATAAATATAAATATAAATATAAATATAAATATAAATATAAATATAAATATAAATATAAATACAAATATAAATATAAATATAAATATAAATATAAATATAAATATAAATATAAATATAAATATAAATATAAATATAAATATAAATATAAATATAAATATAAATATAAATATAAATATAAATATAAATATAAATATAAATATAAATATAAATATAAATATAAATATAAATATAAATATAAATATAAATATATTCATATTATATATACATACGAACACACACAAAAACACACACATACACATTACACACACAGGCACGCACGCACACGCACGCGCACATACACATACACGCACACGCGGTCTCTGGCACCCCCTGCTTCAACGCCTACCTGCTTGGTGGGCAGTGCGTCCAGTCGCTCGTCGTCACGTACGGCATCCGCCCGAGAGACTCGCCATGCCCGACGCTTGACCTCTGCGTAATGAGGTGGTGGCGGGGAGGAGGTCGCGAGGTGGTTAAAAGTAACGGATACGAGGAGTGAAACCGAATTAAAGTTGCCGTACCGATAACCGAAGCCACGACAACATCAGAATGGGAGGAAGGGGGGGGGGAGGGGGGGAAGGGGGGGGGGCGCCGCCGGGGCATTGATGTGCCCCCCAAGTTTCCCGCATAAGGCCCCCTCGGAGGACATTTCCATCCAAGAAATATAGTTGCCGCCATATCGTCATTCATTGACATTTTCCGCCGCATGGCCAATCGGGCCCTGCTTCGTTATTTGACACCTGCGTGATACGGTATGACACAGCGTTGACCAAGTGTTGACCCACATGACTCATGGCGCCCATACCTTAAAAATAAGACCCATATGACGGTCCATGGGACCGATACGACCCATGGGACCCACATGGGATGCATCCATAGCTCAGCGGCTCACCTTCCCGCAGCATCAGCTGCTGCGCCTCTTGCTCCAGAACCTGTCGTGCCAGCTCCAGATCCAGCTGATGGCCGCCGTACTCCTGTGTTTCAGTCAGGCATGTTTACGGGCAGGCAAGGTGTAATCCGATCACCAATACATGAAAAGGAAGATGCGCAGGGGGAGGGGATCGAGGATAATGCCGTACATTCGATACGTACAATTAGGGCTATAGAGGTCGTGATTTAATATCGACATATCGACATATACGACATATACACAAGTGCTATAAAATAATACAATAAAATATTTTATAATAGGAATACAATAAAATATAGCTTAAATATATAACATAATAATATAATAAATTACACAATGGCATTGGGTAATATGCACTACACTGTACTGAAATAAAACCTCTTCTGCGAAGACGGAGTTCGACGATTACGTAATCTTAACTACTTAGTCAACGGAGTGGAGGTATGTACGACGCACTCCTTCCACCGTACACCGAACCCCCATCGCTATGAAACCTCAAGCGAGGGCGCCCACTGATGGTAGACCAGGTCACATTCTTCCCTCCAGCAGCACATTCGAAATCTCTTCACCCCCGTCTCCACCCCCCCTCAGCTCGTCGGCCATCCTCGCCTTTATCTTCGCAATCTGCAGCTCGTCCACTCGCCGCCAAGTGGCAGGCTTGAGCGGCTTCAGCTGCACCTGCACCGAAGTAACGGGGGTCGTAGCACTCTTCCCCGCCGCCGCCGCCGCCGCCGCGTCCTCACCCTCGCCCTCACCCTCCTCCGCTGCCTGCGGTAGGGGCGGCGGCGGCAGCGGCGGCGGCGGCGGCGGCGGCGGCTCGTCTCCCACTGATCTGCTGCCGGTGTTGGCACCGTCACCACGTTCGTTGCCGCTGTTGCCGCCAGGGTCGTTACTACCGCCGGCGCCAGCATTAGCACCATGGCCACCGGCGGCAGCATTAGTACCACCGGTGCCAGCGCCAGTGCCATCACCTTGCAGCTCTTGCCGCTTACGCAATAGATCCAGGGCGACGCCGCTTGCGGCATTCAGTGCGGCCCATGGGTCTGTACGGCCCATCCCGCCGTCCTGCCGAGACAGCGCCGCCTCACCCAACGCCATGCCCACAGCGTGCTCTCCGCCGCTCGCAGCTCTGCCGCCACCGCCGGGGCTGCCCTTCCCGTTGCCGCCATCGGCGAAGCCACCCCCCCCATCAACATCCCCCCCCGCGTCACCGTCATTAGTCACAAATTCATTTGACCCTCTGTTGCTGCTGCCAACCTGTGGACTGCTTCTCACGCCCACGGCCTGGATAAACGTAGGCCCCGGCGCTGGCGGCGGCGGCGACAGTGCAGCAGCAGCCCCCTCCACTGAGGAGTAGCTGTTCTGCGTCACTACCAAGTTGCTGTCAGCCCTGCCAGCGCCGCAGGCTTCGCCGGCGCTCTCAAGCTCCTTGTGTCTATCCATATCAGCACCGTAGACATTTTACCAGAGGCTTAGTGATAAACTGGCAAATACGGCAGCATAGGAATGTACGGCAACGTGTGAGGTGTTCACTGTAACTGGTTTTATGGATGGGAGCAACATGTGTGGTGCCCAGTACGGGTTCCCCTCAGGTTACGGCAAGGAAGTGAGCTAGAGGGCAACTGACAGGGTTACTCTGCTGAGGGATGTCCAGCGGGCCGCGACGTGCACTATGATACAAGCGAAATCCCATGTGCATGACATTTTGGCCCCGGGGGGCTGGTCTTGGATGATCTACCTGTGCCTTACCTCCTAGTGCTGACCACTTAAGGTCGTCGGCCTGCACCTCCATCTGCTCATGTCATTCTGTAAAAGCGCGTGCTTTGCCGCTGATGTTCCAGTTCACATTCAGGAAGAAATCATTTGTCACTTAATGGCGTCGCAGGTATACTCCGAAGTTACATTGTCATCGTGTCCCGATTATTTGTTACAAGTCCATATATAAAATTTTGCTCCAAATATAAATTATTTATCCAAGGTGAACAGTTATTCTGCAGTTGAACATCGAAAGGTCAACTCTTAAACCAATAATAACATCATTAATGCCTCCAAATTCATCACTGAAAAGCTTTACATAATACTTGTGTAATTACTCAGTGATTTTGAAAGAAGATTGCTTACAGCTTGGTTACTTGCAACTTGCTTGATGTTCCAAATGCCTGCTTTCGTTTAAACAAGTGCGAAGAAAGAGACGTTCATACATGATAAAGTTCGTATCGCTCTTTCGATATTCCGCCTACTCCCACGTAGCCGTAGTCGAACTAACAGGCGGTTAGTCATGCCACGTAAAGCAAGCGCAGACGCATCCTACAGCTTCTCTGCATCTGCTCACTAACTTGCTACTTATCTACTTGTCTATTTAATCAAAGATGGGCAAACGGCGTGGCCAAGGAGAGCCCCGGGAGGACCAGTATGGCGAGTTTAGCGTCTCCCAGGACAAGCAGCACTTTTCAGGCTTCAGCAGCGGGAAAGGTCTGACAGGTGGCGGATCTGCCGGTGGCTCCAGAAAAGGCGGCGACGTTACTTTCCAACGGCAGTTGCCCAAGTTTCTCCAGAAGTACTCGCACCTAATGGGCAAGACGGCGACCGATGAGGAGGAGCCCGTGGTCATGGGCGGAGATAGCAAAGGGGCTGCTCCCAACGCAGAGGAGGAGGAGGAGGCAGGGGCGGCGGAGGAGGACAACATTGAGGTGGTGAGCAGGGAGCCTGGTTTGCGACACGACATACATGAAGCCGCGCAGCACGCATGCAAACACTGTGAAGTCTTACACAGTGGGACGAACACCTTCGCTTTCTTGCAAAGCAATCATTGCCGTGTGTAGGAAGCGCTGAAGCGAGCCATGGCGGAGAACCCGGAGCTGGCAAGGGAATTTGAGGGCACCCTCGCCGGGAAGGTACGGCGTATCGCGATCCGTCATTTCTTATCCCTTCGTGGTCGCAAACCCTTGAGGGCGGTTTACTTTACGAGGGCGCACGCCGCGTGTGCATGCCGTTGAAAGTCAAAACACACACACGCGCACTCTCTCTCCCCCCTCCCCCAACCGCACTCTTTCTTTCCCGTCTTTCTCTCTTTCCCCCCTCCTCTCTTTCTCGGTCTCTGTGTGCCGGGGGTCCAATGGGGTCCATGAGGTACGGAGAGTACGGCAGCAATTTATCTCTTATCCCTTAACCCTCCTTGAGCACTGACACTGATAGATTTCACCCCTCGCTGCATCACCCGGGCGATTCGTTTGCCCGCAGCTGAAGCAGGCGGAGGCGGCCGAGGAGAAGGAGCGCGGCAACGCATTCTTTGGGCGCAAAAAGTACGACGACGCGATCAAGAGCTTCACTCGCTGCATTGAACTGGACCCTAGGTAAAGGGCGGCTGACCCGTGGGTCTGTTACGTGTTTCACGCAGAAAAACCTGATGAGTGGTGGGTATTTCGGGTGGTGTGCCGGAATGTGTGAATGTGTATTGTGATCACACACCGTACGTTCCGTTCCACAAATTTGAAAATCAAATTTAAAAGTTCTGCACAAGAAGTCCAAAAGATGTGTTTCGGGAGGGAGGGGGGTTTGCATTCCCGCAGACGCATTATGCCCCCCTGAGCCCATCGCGCGTATCCAAACCGACCTCTAGTCACCAACATAGTAGTAGCACCACCAGACGCAACCGCCGCAACCGTTCAAACCGCCCACGTTTTTAACTGCCAACAGTTGCGAAGTGTACTATTCAAATCGCTCCGCGGCCTTAGCTGCCCTGGAGCGCTGGGACGAGGCAGCGGCGGATGCGCGGCGTGTAGTGGCGATGAAGCCGAGCTGGGCCAAAGGTTGGGCAAGGCTGGGCGCGGCCTGCATGGGGCTCAAGCTGTACGGTGATGCACGGGAGGCGTATGAGAAGGCCCTGCGGATCGAGCCGGACGATCAGGCATTGCGGCGAGCTTGCGAGAAGGTACGGAATGAGAAGGATGCCTGGGGGTCGTGGCACACGGCCTGAGGAAAACCAGGAAGACCAGGGAGGACATGGAGCCATCAACAGGAAGAAATTTGTCGATAAGAAGCGTCCGTGTGGTGGCTGGGGGACTTCCCATGGGAGCGGGGTTTGGCTGAGGATACGTATTGTGTTTTTTGTATTTTTAGGGTTTGGGTTTGGGATTGTGATTGTGATTGTGTGTGTTTGTGTGTGTGTTTGTGGGGGGGGGCCCAGGTGGGAGGGAAGGAATTCTCAGGTCAACTGCATGTCAACTGACAGTTCTCGTTTCTCGCGTTTTCAAGACCCTGCGGTGCAGCAACATCCCAGTGCCTGATGTCACACGAACCCAAACAGGCCCAGGAGGAGCCACCGCCGTTCTGTGTGGCATCTAACCACATCAGCATCCTTCCATCGCACGCCTTTTCAATACTTGACAATTGGCCGCATCCTCAAATGTCTGGTCTCCTGAGTGGATTCAAACATCCGCTGGATAAGCCTGTGACCGGGCCCCCCTAGACGCGCACCACACCATCACCAGTCCTTGCAATCGATATCGATATTGATCGATTTTATCGATCGAATCGATTATTGGTATCTCGGCCGTGCAGGCTGAGACCATGGAGTTGCAGCAGATGCGGGAGGGCAAACACACTTTTAAGAAGATGCGTACAGGCGGGGCTGCTGCAGCCGGCGATGCTGGCGGTGGGTCGGTCAAGGGTAAGCTTCGGGACGCACCGGGCGGAGGGGGCGGAGGGAGAGGAGCCGGTGGAGGCGCTACCCAACCGCGGAATAACACCAACAAGAAGATCCTGTCTTTTGGGGACGATGAGGACGAGGAGCAATAAGGTATCCGTGATGTGGGTGAATGTTGAAGAAGCCATGGCGGTTGGGGAGCAAGGAGTGAGAAGGCGGCGGGCACTGATGGCCGCAGCAGCAAGGACACGCATATGCATCGTGGCCATTGTCGACAACTAACCGGCCTCTTTCAGCGCTTTGCTCCAGCCTCCCTTCGCACCAGAGTATCCAATACTCGAGAGACCTTTCACCCGTATTTACTATCACTGCTATGTGGCTCTTTACAAGCGGAGGGGGTTAATAACAGATGCTGCAGCAAGCAAGGCATCTCCCCCTCCCCTGTCCTCTCCGGGTCCATGCCTTCCCCTGGAGAGCTGACACTGAAGAGTTACTGGCGAGCCCCACATCATCATCGGCACCGGATCAAGCTGAAGGGATGGGATGGGAACATGGGATGCGTTTCTCGCTCAGGGTGGCTGCATGTGTGAGACGACATCACCCCATGGGCCACAGATGCCGGGGAATGTGCGAGAAGGCCTGCTATGCCAAGTCGGCAAAGATGGAGGGCCATGTGTCGGTACGGCTATTAGTGATGACAAAGAACTGGCGCGAACCCATGCTTCCCGCGTTGGAACGGCGGTCTGTCGGAGAACGAGACGTATCCGCCACAACATAGGTATCCACTCGTCCATATCACAGAGAGACACAACAAATCAACTTTGCTCCATCGAAGCTGCATCGATTAAAACCAGGTCCGCGTACTCTTCGTACATCGCGCCAACGTCGAAATGTAAGATATATTAAAAGAGCATGAAACGGAACCAACTCCTCTGCGGGGCTCCGTGAGAAAAGCTCGCGCCATCGAGGCGGCTCGTGATTGCGACCCGTGGGTCAGTTCGGTAAGCTACGAACCGATTTGAAAGCACCAAGTCCAGGACCTTCACCTCTTATTAAATTAAACATTTACGTCGGTTCATTTGTTTGCGAAATACGTCTGATTTGTGAAGTTGCGCCTCTTTATCATCTCTGTCGTAATCCTAGAAAAGTTTCGCTGCTCCGCACTTTTGACCACTCCTCTCGAGCCGCTAGTAAAAGCAGCCGGTGTATTCGCACCCCTCGACACTCGCAGCCTCAGTGCGAGCGCAGTCGTCGTCGTAGTCGTCGTCGTCGTCCTGGTAATCGTCGACCACGAGGTCGTCACGCCTGAGCAAAACAATGATGAACGAGTCAGCAGCGGTAGCGGGTCCAGGCGGTTTCCTCTGGCGGCAGCAGCAGCAAGTGGAACATTCCCCGCATGCGGAGACCGCCGTTTCGCCATTCGCCACGCCAGCAGCGGAAGAAGGAAAAGAAGTAGGAGGCACACCCAACATAATCGTCAGCACTCGACACGCTGGTGCACGTCAATTTAATCCTCGCAATGATCCAAATCGCATGTGGGCGGAGGCAGAGGAAGAGGCGGAGACGGAGGCGGGACACCACGTCGGTACCGTCGCTGCGTCGACATCTTGGGGCCTCCACCCGTTTGGCAGTTACTGTGTTAGTTGTGAAAGTCCCGACTGTCGGCTTTCCGGCGGCGGCAGTCGCGGTAGCGGATCTAGCGACGGTGCGGGAACTTCCGCCTACATGACGTCGGCCGACAAGTACGACAACACCAACATTGGCATCCTGCCGCCGCTGCCGTTCCCGCTACCCTTCCCGCCATGGAGTAGTGCTCGGGGATCAGTCGTAGAGGGGTTGGGCCATCTTCCTGGCGACGGCGACGGCGACGGCGACGGCGACGGCGACGGCGACGGCGTCGCCGCCGCTGACTTGTTGGCGTTTCCTGATGCGGCTAGCGCTGCTGGCGGCGACAGCGGCAGGCTCACGGCGGCAGTCGCCGCTGGCGGCGGCCTCAGCAGCAATGGGCATGGTGGCGGCGTAGGCGGCGTAAAAGCATCACTTCACGAAACCGAGCGGCTTGGCCACGACCACCGTCACCTCCCTCACCCCTGCCAGCGTCACCGACGCCCCGGCCAGCAGCCTCTTCAGCCATCGCTCTTTGGGAAGCAGGTCCCTCAGAGCCATCTACACCCGGCGGGACTCCCGCAGCCGGTAAATGAAACCTACCGCATTGACCCGTGGGTCTCCAGGGAAGATAAGGCCCAGGAGGTAGACCCATTCTGGCGGGTACCGGCGACAGCCTACGACGGTAGCAGCACGCCCGCCAGCGGCAATGCAGCGGTGCAGCGGGTGTTGGGTCGCACGGGAGGTGTTATCGGAGCCGCTGTCGAAGACGCCGCTATCGGCGGCGGCGGTGGCGCCACAACGTCCTCCCTGGTAGGTATGGCGGCGGCGGTGACGGCGAGGACGACCGCGAGACACCTGCAGCTGCCACCACCACAGGCGCAGCAGCCACAGCGGCGGCGCCATTGGGTTGCGGACGGACCTACGGGTCGCATTTGGAAAATGGAGGAGCCGCAGGATCTGGGCCCAATGAACGACGTCACTGATGGTGCTGCTACGGCCGCCACCGCCGCCGCTACTGGTGCTGCTACTGCTGCCGCGGACATGGCACCAGCACGGTTTCGGCGTCGCACTGAACAGCAGCGAGGAGGGAGTTCCTGTCCCCCGTCAGGATCAGCGGCCCCTCAGCGGGACTTACTTGCGGCGGACGACCAGGGTACGGGCATGGGGCCGTACGATGTACGACACTTCTGGCCACCACTGCGCCGTCTTCATCCATTGGTTCCGCCTTTAGGAAGCATGGCGCGATGTAGCGGTGGCGACGATGGAGGCGGCAGCAGCGGCAGGGCTAGGAAAAATGGAGGATTCCGTACGACCAAGGGTGTTGCCGGTGGCGGAGGCGACGCAGGAGGTGCTGCTACAATCGCTATCATTTACGACAGCGGTGGCGGCAGCGGCGACGGTGACGGCGGCGACGGTGATGGTCACACTCTAGGCGAGGCCGTCAGTGGCGGTGTCGGCGGCAGTTCTGGGTATGCATCCGACACTAGCATGAGCAGTAACGGCAGTAGCGTCGTACATTCGCTCCATATGGCTGATGTACAATGGCCCAATCTTCAACGGCAGTACATCCAGGCCCCATCGTCAATGCAGGCGCTGCTACAGGCGCCGTTTCCTCCGCCCGTGCGTGCGCTACAGCCACCGCGCGGGATGACGCGCCGCTGCCACCGCCGCTGTCTTAGTCATGCAGCCGCCGGCCGAGCTTCCCGGCATGGGGGAGTCGTTCGGAGCGCTGGCGGTGCGATGGAGGTAAGCGTTCGTGTTCATGACGATTTAAATGATGTACGGCGTACGGCGGCTTAAGTGACGAAGTACGGCATTGTTCTTTCTTAGGTAAGAGATGGGAGTAAGGGTGACCGTCGCTTGGCAAGGGATTAGGAAAATCTGAGAAGAGGTTACGTAAGGCCCAGATAGTGGCACGGCATGTGTAGAGGGCTATCTCGGTCGGTCGTTGTAAGTCGTCATGAGGCATATAACTAACTGCGCTCCCGGACAACGGTAAAAACGTCTTTCTGCGTCCTTTCTGGCGCTCCAACGCCGATTACCCGCTCGCAGATTGTGCCGTACACAGCCGGAGTAAATTTGCCTGTCCCTGCTTGTGATGGTGACCCCGAGCAGCAAGACGCGGCGGCGGCGGCGGCGGCGGCGGTGGCGGTAGCGATTGGGGCGCCGGCGGACGTGGACATGGATCAGACGGCTGTAGCATCACTGGACGATGCCATGGAAACTAGAGAAGACTTAAATGACCCCGGGCAGCAACGATCGACTCGACCGCCTCGAGAAGGTCGCTGGCTCAGCCGTGCAGCTGCAGCCCGGGGCGGGCGGCCCGGCGGCACTGGTGGCCGCTGCAGCTGCGGATTAGAATCCCGGGTTTCGCCGTATGCGACGGCGGCGGCGGCGGCGACGGCGTCGTCACAGCAGCTACTGCCGCCGTTGCAGGTGCCACTGACGCTGCCCCTGCTACAGCCGCAGTTGCTGGCTGTGCACAGCGGTGTTTTTTCTGAAAGCAGCCGCCGCCGCCGCCGCCGCCAGACGCTTTCCGCTGATGATCCTGATGCGGGAGAAGCGACCACTGGCGGCGGCGACCCCGGCGCGGGGAATCCATCGTTAAAGCGCCGCCGCCGTTGCTTTTGGGACGAGCGCGCTGCGCTGTCTGCTACTGCCTCCCTCGTCAATGGGGCTTTAGCTCAGTACGTCAGGACGCTGAGCATCGATCCACCGCCCCCGTCCCCTACAGAGCTGCCGCTACAGCCGCAGTTGCCCCACTGGCAGAGGCCGCTTGCCCTTTCCGTTTTTCCACCACTGCCACCAACACGGCTTCCATCGCCACCGCCATCGCCACCGCACTGCAGCCACCACCACCACCACCACCACCAGAATCCGAGGCATATGGCTGTAGCACCCACGCCCACAGCGCAAGACACTGCTACATCTTCCAGCGCGCTAGGATGGGGATCGGCTGTAGCACCACCGTCACATTGGGCTGTGTACGACAGCATAGCTACCATCCCTGCAGGTTTGCTTCGAGCACCCGGGCAGCACCGGACTCTCCCGCAGGACTGGGGCTCAAGAGCCGATTTGATGGCAGCTGCAGCTTCATTTCCGTACTCGGGTTTTCCGTACTGTGACCTATCCTTCCAGCCTGAAGTAATGGCGGCCTCGACTGGAGCGGCAGCGGCAGCAGCAGCGGTACAGCAGGCGCAGCCCGCTATTGGCTTTTGCGGCGGCGGCTGCTACAACGTCGTGCCGGTCGCTCCAGATGCCACGTCCTCGCGCGCTGTCTCCTCCGCAGCTACGGCTGCGACTGCGTCGGTGGGTTTACGTACATTCACTTACAACATGAACCCGGAAGAAGCGGATATGGGGGGTGATCAGGCGCTGCTGCCGCCGCCTGCTGAGTACAGCGTGCCGCTACAGCTACCGCTACAGCGGCTCAACGCCTCAAGGTTGCATGAGTTGGTTCATCAGCAGCAGCAGGCGGAGGGCTGTGTTGACCAGCGGGGTCAACAGCGTGGCGCTGAGTGCCCCGCGCGGCCCCGGGCGGCGGAAGGCGCTGCGGGACTGCGGGGACCGGAGGAGAACAAGGAGGAGGAGGAGGGGGGGGAAATCCCGCCATGTCCCTGCGACCTGTCGCCCGCCCAACTGGGCCCTATACCGCCTACTGAGGTCCTGGATTCGGAGCTGTTGCCCTCCCTGGCGGAACGGCGCAGCCATTCAATCCAGCCTGTGGGCTTACGGCCAAAGTCCTCCGTACGAAGCGGAGGTGGGGATAGGAAATGAATTCCCAGTACGGCGACGTAGGACGTAGGGGCTACATACCCTGTATTTTATAACAGCTGCGGACGTTTCTGTGCGCGTGTGTGTATGTGTATGTGTAAGGATATGTTTTTTGTGTGTTTAAAAAGGGCGCTCAGCGGCGCATGTTCTTGGGGCTTAGAGCGGTTCGGTGCGATGCAAGGCTGACGAAAATTAGAAGGTCCGCGAGCACGGAGGTTACTTTTCTCTTTTCGCTCTCTGCTTGCCGAAGTGAAGTGCAGCCGTGAAGAGCCGTGAAGAGCCGTGAAGAGCCGTGTGGGCGCGCGCGACTGATGGGCTCCAGGACCTGTGCTTTATGAGACCTGTGACTAGTGGGTAAGCGGGGCTGGCAGCGAGGGCCGGAAAAATCCGTTCCAGTTGCTTCTGTTCAACAAGCCGAGCTGGATGGTATCGATGCGGATGTGCAGGTAGGGAGTGAGGTAGAACTGTGTGCGATGTCGTGAAGGCCGGCAGAAGCAGTGAGAGGACGAAAAACGATTTTCCTGTCAGGCATCTTCATTATGTATGATGAGGTAATTTGTAATTATCATCGATTTGAAATAACGTTGAGCATACCGCGGTTAATAGCGCCGGTTTGCGCGAGCGGGGAACATGCGTACGAGAAAGCATGTATTAAAGCAATTGCAAGCTCTAATTACGGAAGAAAGGATGCAAATAGTAAAACGTATTTGCAATCGTACGTTCGCTTCCTCTTTTCCAGATGGTGCGATAACGTATGTGTGAGGGTTCCAGTTTGACGAGACAACATGGGAAAGATACCACAACGTAACGCCAGCATAATACCTTTATGTCCAGGTTTAAAAGCTCTAATGTATTATGCGAGTCTGCTCTTCATTGTGCACAACTTTGGCCGAATGACCCTATTATCGATTGCAGTACCGTGAAGCAACATTTCGGTGCGTGTCTATTGATCAGTCGGTACGGGATGCCGCACTCATTATAATAAGTTCAACTTGCTATCCCGCAAGCGATCGCTTGCACAATAGGTTTGTACGCTGTTCCGTGCCCGGTCGCTGACGTGGACTTGACCACCTATTTACTCCTCTACTGACGTTTTAAGAGTTACAGTGGATCGCAGCGATGGACGAGGCTTCCTGCCCCTCTCTAGCCGTCAGGAAAGTCTCTCTCCAGGTTTCCGTGTACCCCGTTGCGTTAGTGAGCCGCCCCACGCCGAGCAGCAATAGCAGCACTCACAGCTCCAGCTCGGGTTACCAGACTTTGTTGTTTTCAAACGACAAGGATGTATTATTTGGAAGCGACAGCCGCAGCTGCATCTTTGAGCTGCTTGGTGAAGGCAATGAAGTATCGGGGCAGTTTCGTTTGGCAGCGCAACCTCTTGCACTCAAGGTGAGAGCACACCATCTTTTATTCAACCATGGGTTTTGGGTTATGCGCGAAGTTTAGGTTGGGATGAGATAGGCACACAGGTCGGTCAGTCGCGATTGGCTTGTCCTAAAGCGCGGTGCACCACAATCTTCGCGCGAACGCGCTCCCTCCTTACCACCTTCACTCGAGATATGTCCACGCGGCGCTGGTAACACTTTTTTGTTCACCGTTTCGCATGAGGATAGAAGGAAGAAACTTCTTTCCATCGCTCCAAAACCGTTGGTTTCTAACCAGTGGCGCCGCGCACACATCTCGAGGCGCGGACACGTTCGCGTCCTTCACAGCCTCCAGCGTCCAGCACTAAGCCTTGCGCGTAAAGAACTAAACTAGTTGTTTACACCGCACGGCAGCCTCTTATCGGACACATCGTAACTTAAGGCTAACTTTGTCGGTCATATGCTTTCACCGCACCTCATGTCTTGGGTTTCGGGGCTTCGGCTCCCATGCAAAAGCACTGCGCTGTCCCATCCACAGCTTCTTCCCATGCGCCTGCGTTCTTCTCCGGCCTAACAATATTACACCCCGCGTCGTCACACAGCGACCGGATGAACCAGAGACGCACCACCACCTACAGGCAGAGCCCCAAGAGCCCTCCCTGGAGGCCCCTGACCCTGCGGGGGTGTGCCTGTTTCATCCGTGCTCCAAATACCTAAAATCTCTGTCGTACAAATGTTGTTGCACGACAGGAACGAGACTCTGATGGGGAGTTGAAGCCGTATATGTGCCAGGTGGCGCTCCATCGGGCTGTGTACGACCCTTACTCCAAGGCGGTCTACTTTGTGGAAGGTGTGTGAAAGTGATTTTCGCTGCTTTGGAGCCGGTTCCAGGGACTGCTGCTTATCCGGGGAAGGGGAGGGGGAAGGCGTGGGTGTATTAGCCAGGTACCAAGGTACGCGCCCGCGGGTTATTTCCGGACCAAGTATTATTTACACATACACACACACACGCGCGCGCGCGCCCAGCAAACACACACGCATACATATATATTTACACTTACACAATTTCAGAGAGGCTTGGACACACACACACGCTGAGTGCCGACTCCGTGGCATACACTCACCGCATGCGGCCGCCCCCGCCCTTTCCCCCCCTCCCCCCTCCCACCTCCCCCCCGATTTCTCCGTCCCCCTACAGGCCGCGCACTAATGCGCTTGGACCCCGACAACGTGGTCTCGCCGCTGGCTGGTCACCGCGAGCAGTGCGGTGTCACGGACGGCCCCGGCCCGGTCGCACGCTTCCAGCTACCGCAGACGCTGGTCAGCGACGGCGCGGGAAATCTGTACGTCGGCGACGGCGGCGCGGTGCGGCGTGTGGCGCTGCCGCCGCGGCCCCAACAAAGCAACAAGCAGCAGCCGGAGGACTCACCGGGCGATGGGCAGCAACAGCAACTACCGCAACAGCACGCGTCGGTGACGACTGTGTAGGTCCAGGGAATGGTATTGGAGCACGGGGGGGGGAGCGTCCTCTTGCGCAGGGGGAGGAGCGTCCTCTTGAGCAGGGGGGGGAAGCGTCCTCTTGAGCAGGGGGGGGAAGCGTCCTCTTGAGCAGGGGGGGAAAGCGTCCTCTTGAGCAGGGGGGGAAAGCGTCCTCTTGAGCAGGGGGGGTAAACGTCCTCTTGAGCAGGGGGGGAAGCGTCCTCTTGAGCAGGGGGGGAAAGCGTCCTCTTCAGATATCATCGAGGCCCTTCGCATCATCATTTGGTAAATGCAAAGGGCCCGAGGAGCAGCAAACCGACCTAAGAACTGACTTTGAAAAAAGAGAGAAAACGGCAGTCAAAGAAAGTGATTGCAAAGCTTAGGTTTTTGGTGGTGCTGCTGCTGGGGTAAGACGAATGGGGTTAACAACCGAAAACTGTTAAGGGCAGCAGCTGTGGCACAGCTCCAGGGCAGCAGCGATAGCGGTTTTTATGGTTTGTGATTGACCTCGGTTTGGTCAAACAAAGTCATGAGGTGAATGAAAAGGATGATGATGATTGGGGGGGGGAGGACACGTGCGCAGCGCCGCGGTATGCAGCGGCGCAGGGGCACCCATTTTGTCGAGGGGGGGGGATCCATCAGGACGGGGGTCCTCCGGTTGCGGTCAATCGGAGATTAACCCTAAACCGTGTGTGGGACTTAGGGTTTTAGGGTTTGACCCGTGTCGAGAAACACAGATCCCCCCCCTCACGGATCCGCTTCCAATTCGCGCTCCCCCCTCCCCACTCTACACGGGGCGAGCGACGGGCACTTTCCCGTGGTCTGCAATTCCTGACTTCAACCACCACCACCACCACCGCTTCCACCGCCACGTGTTGTTTCGTACACTGACGTAGGTACGGCGGCCCCGGCAGCTTCGTGGATGTGGCTTATGACTTCATCAACCGCCGGCTGTTCGCCGCTACCATCCATGCCGTATACCACATCCCCGACGATGGCCGCGTTCCGGTTCGGATCTCGGGATCTGAACGGCCCATAACCACCTTCCCCGGTCCGGGATCCGCACACAGCTCTGGATCCGGATCCGGATCTAGTTACGGGTCTCTCGGCCCCCCTGCTCCGGCCGCGGCTGCAGCAGCTGTGGCGGGCTTCGGGCAGTCGTACAGCGGCGGCAACGGCGGCGGGTTCGAGTGTATCAGTGGCTTGCTTGCTGACTCGGACGGGGGTTTACTAATCGCCGACCGCAACCAGATCTTTCGCCTGGAGGCGGACGGCGGCTCCGAGACCGTCATCTCCTTGGGCAAGAGCGACACGTCGTGGGGTGGGGTGGGGTGCTATCCGGTCATCTTGCACAACGGCTGGATAGCACTGTGTCAGAACAGCCACCGCCGGGTGCTGCTGCTGCAGCTGGGGCTTCGCTGCGGCGGCGGCTTTGGAGCCTTGCCGTACGGCCGGCCGGCGTGGCAGTGGCATCATGAGGGCGTGGTGGGGCTGCTGGGTGATTTAGCCTCGCTGCTGGCGTTTCCGGATGGTTCCGACGATGTGGAGGTGAGGGCATGTGGCGGTGGTGGCCCCGCAGGGGACCCGGGGGGGGAGCCCGCGCCCGCGGGGAGGGAGGAGCTGACATAGTTCGCGTTCTCGATCTGATCTATTACAAAAACACAAAAATACGTGAAAAGGCGTATACCATTCGTACACAAGTCGTACACAACTCATTTATAATCAACTCGTAATTATGTATCTATCTATCTATCTATCTGCCTCTCAAAGTCCAAATAGTGTCGAATGAGTGGTTTTCCAGGCTGACCGCTATCTTCCCTGATGATTGATCCCACCTCCCACCTTCCACCTCCCACCTTCCACCTCCCACCTCCCATGTGTGCATCCGGGACCGCGCCGGGGTGGCACGGGGCAGGTGGCGGTGGGCGACAGATTGTTTTGCTGCCATCGGCTGATCCTGGCGACGCGGTGCATGTACTTCCGGCGGTTGTTTGCCGGCGGCTTTGCGGACAGCGGCGCGCGGCAAGTGGTACTGCAGGTGCGTGCCCTGCCTCCCCCGTTGTGCGGGTTTTAAACGAGGGAGAGAGAGAGGGGGAGGGAAAAGGGAGGGGGAGGGGGAGGAAAAGAAGATGAAGAGGAGGAGGAGGGCCTTGGAGCGCGTCGGGGGGGATTGACTTGCCGGTGACCACCTCCGACATGGTGTGGGACCAACCTGCAAGGGGGAGGGGGAGGGGGAGGCAGACAGCAATTTCGCCTTCTGCAACTGCTTTAGGCGCCGCTGCGGTTGTCAAACACACGGGTCAAGGGATTCTGCAAGCGCAGGTGCGGAGCACTGCCACCACCTGAGCTCAATACACCTGAAGCAGCCAGAGGAGCAGGGCCCCAGGCTGAGACTCACGTTGTTCCTCGCGCCCGGCGGCGTCGTTGAACCCCTCCCCCCCAAGCTCATTCATGCATCCATGTCGTCATCCCTCACGTGCAGGATGCGGACCCCGACGCCTTCGAGCACCTCCTCCGCCACCTCTACACGGGCGATTTAGGCTTCCCGCCGCAGCTCCTCAGACCAGTGGCGGAGCTGGCGGACCGACTGCTGCTAACGCAGGTGGGGAGGGCGGGGGGGGAGGGACGAGGGGGGCAACACCGGCTCGTCAAGGTCCGCGGAGGACGGAGCGGAACAGGTCAGCCATCCTCGCTTTTTTGGCTTGTCATGACTGCTGAGCATAACCACCATAACCGCAACTACCACCGCTACCCTCACATCCACCAGAACTCATAATTCTCACCATAACCACCATAACTACCTTAACAACTGCAACCGCAACCGCAACAACAACCCTGCTGTCTGATTGCCTTATGAACAATGCCGTCACGTCCATCGTCCACAGTTGACCTTTCACAGCATTGCCTGATCAGGCGACAGCGACTCCTAAATCCCAGACCTAATGCAATCCCACACGACAAAGCCTTTCAGCCATTCCTGCGCCTTCCTTCCTGTACTATACTGTACTGCACATCTCCACTTTGGTGATGCCGTACTTTGCAAACACACACAAACAGCCCAACACTCATAAAGTGTTTACCCCCGATACGCACCCAGGTGGTCCACCACGTGCAACGTCGGCTGCTGGCATCCGTCCATCCTGGCGGTGTGGTTGCCGACATGCTGTGGGCGCACCGTCACGGGTTTGACGAGCTGCTGGCAGGACTCAAGGTGATGCGCCTACGTGTTTACATTTATCACATCTTTCTATTCTTACACATCGTACATATGTGTAGTATGTTATCTGTATTAAGGGGTGTTACACTGCGCTGCTCTGGGCGACTCGCCCTGCAAAGACGAGCACCGGGAGCCCTGACCGGACCGGAGCCACAGCGCAGGGGAGGGGCGCGCGGATATATGTATGTATATTAATGAATTTGTATGTTCATCTTTATGGTGTTATTGTTGTATGATTTGGGCGCCAATAGCTCGCAGCCAAGGAGCCTTCAGAAACCCAAACCCACGACTGGAGCCCCCCGAGTCGAGCTGTGATCCAAACGCATACACATGCTGATAAGCGGTCCCCGAACTGCGCCGTACACTTCCCATGCCCGGGCTTTGCTGAGTCATCAGCCGTAAGGGTTGGCAGCCTGGATGTGGCCCCCGGGGGATGCCGTTGGGAGTGTCTACGCAAGTGGCCCCCTGGAGGAGAGGTTGTTGGCCGTTGGATGATCTCGTTTAAGATCTTGATCTCTCTGCCTGTATGTGTGTATACCTCGCTACTTCTGTAATGTGCTTCTATCTCATTACCTGCCGTTCCCCCCTCTCTCACACTCACACACACACACACATACACACACACACACAAA
This sequence comes from Volvox reticuliferus, assembly GCA_019650235.1. Taxonomy (NCBI): domain Eukaryota; kingdom Viridiplantae; phylum Chlorophyta; class Chlorophyceae; order Chlamydomonadales; family Volvocaceae; genus Volvox; species Volvox reticuliferus. The sequence goes on along the minus strand of BNCP01000035.1, from coordinate 1,358,505 downwards.
AGTTCGCCGTTTGTCGTGTGCCCGCAGGATTGGTACCTGCGCCATCAAGGGGAAGTCCTCTCCACTGCATCGGACAGCGTACGTCAGCTGGCCGTAGCGGCACCCAGCCTTATGTACGACTTGCATTGCGCCACTGTACGACAAGTTGATCGCCGGCGGTAGGAAACGGTGCCCAGACGTATCCAAGCCAAGCATGCATGAGTTCGCTTTCTGAGGGTGAGTGGAGCTGATGGTGTTTTTTGCTTGCGGGCCTCGCACTCAATTTTTGCCTGCGGGGGTTGGGGGTGGGAGAACTGGTGCCGTTGTGTGAGATTGTTTTTTTTGCGGGCAGAGTCGTGTGGCGGCTGCGGAGGCATCAGAGCACGTTACACGGATCTTCGTGTCGTGTGGTGATGATTATGTTGTTGCTGCTGCTGCTGTTGCTGTTGCCATAAACGCTAACATATAATGTTTTTCGTGTCTTCGTGTAGTATGTTGTTCCTTTTGTGTGTGTATGTACGGCGGGTTGCTGGTTTACGGCAATCCGAGGTATGTACGGAGTTGTGCAAGGGGGGGGGCCGCCCGGGGCCCCTTACCCATGCTTCAAGAGCCAAGTGATCCCCATGATACATGATGGAGCACCCCTTGCTGTTAATCGCAACTGCCGCCGCGGTGCCTCTCTTACTTCATATGAGCACCGGATCGGTCACCACCGTTGGTAGTTGCTTTGTTTGTTTATGGTTGGTGGTTCGTTTTTGATGCGGTTAATTGTTGCGTGGGTTCTTGCTATGAGATGACGTGGCTTAAACAGGCTTGACTTGCCGGACTGGGAGGTCGCGCGGGGACGCGCACACATGCCGTACGCGGTATTGTGATGTGCCGGGCAATGCCGCACACACCGGCTAATGACCGCCCTGCCTGCTTTTGCCGTACATCACGGCAGAAAAAAAGGAAAGTTGTTGGCATCTCGTATAATGTGCATAGAGCAATGCATGCATTTTATTTAGGCAACGCAGTCGTTTGCTGTTTTATACATGGAGTCTGCACACGGCTGCCTCGTACTGCACCTTTATATCTTATATCATACGGAGTACGACATTGTCGTATGCGCCGAAAATTCCACTGGGAGATCAGTCAGGTCGGACCGCTTGGCGATGGCACAGCCAGCCATTGGACTGTCAAAGCGGGGCTATTCTTCCAATTTTAGTACGGTGTACGACACATACGATAGTACAGATCTCTGTGGATGTTGGCCCGCTTATTGCTTTAATGATCAGAGCCTAGAAATCGCCGGATGTGCCACCAGTAAAAACCCGCGATGAAGTTATATGCCTTGAAGCACACGTCATGGCTATTGAGAAGGGAGCTTGAAATCGCGCCATTGGTGGATCGGGCTTTTGGTTGTTTTGGTGATGGTGGTGGTGACGATGGTGTGACAGTGGCGGCGGAAGTCGGCCGGGAAGTTCGCTTCAGTATCTGGGGTATGCGAAAGCAACAGAGGCTTTAAAGCCCCCCTGGCTTGGTTTTGTTTGGCGAGGAGGGTGGGTTGGTACATGGCTGGGTAAGAGGCCTCCTGGCTGCGATCGGAGCGCCATCACAACTTAGACCTTGTTTAGACGATTGTAAGGTCGTTAGTGGTGGCCTTCGGATCTTGCAGGCAGGCGTTACGTACGAATATCGTGGCAAAGCATGCTGAAATAAAATGCCTGCCGTACGTATCGTAACACAAAACACGTAACATGACGACGCTGTGCAAACCGGTGCGGAGCAAGCCGTTACAAGGTCGTAATGGGCGCGTGCTTGAAAACCTCTGCTCAAGTAATTGTGAGTGCTCTGGAAAGGGGATGGTTTGCGCTGAGTAGGTTGTATTCATACTTTATGCTGTCTGCTGATTATAATAATAATCGTCAGAAGCTGTGTTATTAGTGTGAACTTGTTCGGGAACGTTTGTGGGATACATGGTGCATGATTGCGCGGTTTGGCGCCCATATTATTTCACTACTTCTCTGCGCCCACATCGCGGCGGCGGTGGAGCGCGATTTTTTGCTGCATGTTCGAATGATTTCGTGTCCGCTGCTGCATATGCGCGTATCTGTTGCTGCCAAATTCTTTACACAAGGCAGATACGCCACTGGCGTCGGGTGCCTCTTTCAGTCGCTATCAGGCTGTCCCATGGATGATGTCATTCCCTTTCCCGCTGATGAAGCCGTTTTCCAATTCCGTTGGCGGTTGGCTTTCGGCATTCGGCAAAGCGCACCTAACCAGGTGGTCGTGACGAAGGGAGGAAGTACTCGTTAGCCACTTTGGGTCGTGCATGAGCTCGTGCTGTGGAGATGCAGTACAGGTCCTCTTGCTTGCAGGCTTTTGCTTGCGATGTGGTGCTGCACGCTGGCTGCGCAATGTGCCGGTGGGTGCGGTGCTTACCGTGCCGTCAACTTTCCACACAGAGTCAGCGCGATGCTTGGGTAGTTTGCACTTCAGTTACTTCTGTCGGGGGGCCTTATGTTGATGTCGTAAGATTGTTGCTAAGAGCTGCATTAATGTTTGGTGATATGTCGTATTTGTTGTCATTTTTACCGAGTCGTTCTGCTTCGGAACAAACGAGTTTTTTCGGCAATGGATACGGCTGGTGTGGATACGCTTACCAGCGTGCATATCCGTGAATTGAGTACTTTGGGATGTAGATTACCAGCTGCCGAGGCGCGCAAACTGCTACCGCGGCTACCCGGCGCAAGGGGCAAGTGACCGAATATAGTGACCACGGCAAATGGGTTGTAAACGTTGTATTCACGTGGTAACATGCTGCATCATGTACCAGGGTGAGCTGCTCCTGATCGCCACTAGAGTCACAGTTATGAACGCTTACCGTGTCCTGAAGTTTCCTCCCCATACACACTCAAAGGCTGTACAGAACAGAGTTCGATTCTCCCTGCAACCTCCCAAACCTTCAGTGGAGGCTGGTAGTGAGCATGTAACCGTCACAGACACTGTCATCATCGTGCATGGCGGATAGTGGGCACCTGGCACGGTTTTGGTGCGCCCATCCGCAGGTGGGGGGTGCTTCGGTGGTCTTCGTCAGCGAATGAATATGCATCATGCACCATGCAATGAACGTGCCATCTTATCTCTGCCCTGAAGCTGACGACTACCACCTCGCACCAAGCACGCACTCATCATCCCCCGAACCTCCGTTTGTGGTGCCCTGCACAAGAAACCCCCTCAGCAATATCCCACTTGCGGCAGTCCGTGAGCGCCATAATCTCGGCTACGCAAGGTTTTTGCCCCATAGCCCATAGCCCATACCCTTTATAACACCTACGAGGAGCCGTCGCTGAAGAAATGCACCTTGCCGTCCAAGCACGCCAGTACCATCTGAGGGTGCAGCGGACTGAAGGCCACCCCGGTAACGGCTTCACCCACCACGCCACGCCCCACCTTGGACGCGACAACTCCCTGCCGCAAGTCGTACAGATAAGCCTGCTTGTCTTCGGAGCCGACGCCCAGGTACCGCAAGCAGGGCGAAAAAGAGACGGAGACAGAGGGCAGCTGGGAGTTCTTGTGCCCTGGATTGCGGCGGGGGAGATCAAAACGGGGGATCCGGCGCCTCCCATATCTCATACGTAGGCTATGTGGTTTGTGTAGGGAAGGGGAGCCAAAAGGGGACGCAAGGGAACGCGAAGGGGGACACTGCAAACACTGGTTGAAACGTCTCTAGAGCGCCGCGCACGTCAACTTCGATAACTCCAGATCTCCACCCTAAGCGCCCACATTCACCCCCACGTGTGCGGCCCAGCTACAGTTTTATATGACTGCCACCGTTGCTTTCCTTCATCCCAGGCCAGCCGGATCGCCAGCCCGCCAAAGGGGACTTTCAGAGCCCACATTCCCAGGGGACCAGACGTTGGGGTTGTTAGGGTTACGAGCTGTCTGACGGGTGTTCTCATTTACTGGTCCATTCCTCCTTTGCCCGCGCGGCTCACTATGCCAGAGCATGCAGGCACATCTAGGCGCAAGCATAAACACAGCGCGAGGCCACATGCATCTGTGCGCGTCCAAACCCACCGTCGTCCTCCGTCACCCCCACCTACCCATAACCATCCCCCCGCACCCACCCGTGAACGCCCTCACACATCGCTGCGGCGTCCTCACGTCCCACAGCTTCACGGTACTGTCGGGAGCCGATGTAGCGAACAGCTCATATGCCTCCCGAGGGTGGTTCACGAACAAGGAGGCCGTGCCGGCCTGAAGCAGGGAGACGAGCAGTAGTAGTAGTAGGAGGTCGCGGAGGAGGAGGAGGAAGCCGAGCAGCAGGAGCAGGAAGGGGAACAAGAAGGTGAAGATGATGACGGGGGTTGAGACGGGCGGATAGGTAAGCGTTTGACCGATCATTGGTATGCTGCCGCATATCAGAGGATATAACCATCCTCCTGAGGCCATACGTTTCCTGATGGAGGTTTAAAGGGAGCGCTGCGTTTTGTGCAAATCGAGGTGCAGCAACTGGAGGCATAATTGCCACATATTAGGCATCCATCATCACATCTACCACAAGTTCGATGTGCTGCGGCGCGTCGTACCTGCGCCACACATCCCACGGGTCGTTGGTGCGCGTCCTCCACGGCCGCCAGGGGCCGCATGACGGCCAAGTCAATCAGCTCCAGGGAACGATTGGAAGCGGAGGCGATTGCCAGAGGGGACAGAAAGGAGTTGGCTGCGGAGAAGTCGTGGAGGGCCTGGGGAGGGGGGAAACGAATGTGGACGTGATGGGGAGAGAGCAGCGCCGTGATGGAGCGACATGTAGTCGAGCGGCCGGGAACGCAACGGACTCTGCTCTGCTCTGAAATAAAATTAGAGGGCTATAAGGGCTAGAAGACAGAGATGAAACCATGAGGAGGTCGACTTGTATGACCTCTTGATCCCAATTCCCATCATACTCGACGTACATTACGGTGGGTAGGGCTTCATCAGCAACAGCCAACAACGGCCAACCCCGATGGTACTGCTCCCTCGTGCGTCTAAGCACTACGCACTAAATATTGAAGTACTCTTCAACAACCGTAGCATGCTAATCAATGGGTTAAGCAGCTCCTGATGTACGGTGATCCTCATGGCCCCCTCCCCTTCCCCTGAGGCAGACCTGTGCAGGAGAACTGTACGACGCAACCAGGCGGTACGAATGCCGTGCTCGAAGGCGCTCAATGTCGCTATCGGTATCTTCAGCAAGTTTGTACCTGCACCGAAGGGGGGCATGCAAGACCAGACCGAGACAGGCAAACAAGTCGTTCGGGGCTTCGGAGCCACAGCCACAGGGAACTTGCGCGTTTGTTTTATAAGCTTGCGGGCTTGGCTTCTGGGCGCGAGAGAGACATGCAGCAACAAGAAAAAACACATGCCTAAAACTCCCCGTCCCTTCCCCCCCACCTCAACCCTTGGCCCCAAAGGGGCCACGATCTCCCTGCGCTGTCTTCCACACTGCCGGCATACATGCATATTTAGACAGACCGACAGACAGCCAGACACGGCGTCGTCGCCCGCCACTATACCGCCGTACCTGTACAGCAGCAATTTATTTCCGCATGCCAGAGAGATGAACTGGTCCATGTACACAAAGCGAGCCGCGCGGACCTCGTGGGCTAGCAGCGGATTAGCAGCGGCAGTAGCGCGGCTGCCAGCTGCGGGGCCGCCCGGCGGCGGCGGCGGCGGTGGGGGCGTGGCGGGTGCGCCGACGGGGCCAGTGGGCCGCGCAGGAGGCTGTGTGTTTAGGTGGCTGAACTCCAGGAGGGGCTGCGCGCAGGCGGCGTTCCACAGCCTGGCTGTTCTGCGGTTGGGCCGGCCGACGGACGGAACCAGATCTGGTGGGTCAGAGATGGTTACTGGGTGGAGGGGGAAGGTCTCCTGCGGTTGCCGCCGCTGGGTATCTTGGGCCACAGCCGTCTCAAGCACACCCCCAGTGGTCCCCCACAATCTAGCTGATGCAGCCGAGGAGCTAAACGCGTCCCCCACATCCCCCTCCTCCATCCTCCACTGCCCTCTCACCCGACCCTCCCGCCAATGTGTGCTACTGTGCTTGTCAACAGCGGCACCAGGTCTCGTGTATCCGCCTCGGCCCCCCCCCCAAACACACACACCATCCTCAACTGGTCCCTCCCCCACGCTTACTCCAGCATTCAATCCCTTCCGTCCCACACAAGCCCAAAACCTGTTCATACCACCAACATAACAGGTTTCCCTATTGCATATTCGCCTTCTTCACGCATGCTTCCCCCCCCCCAACACCTGTAAGTTCCTTTGCCCGCCAGCACATGACGAAGCATAGGAGAAACATTACCCCCCTCCTCCAGTGCATCCTTCCATACATCACCCTACCTGTCGGCTGACGCAGTGAGCACCATGGTTCCCTCCCTACTCCAATCCGCTCCATGGAGGGGCGCCCCGTGCCCCACCAGGTCGGTGCCCTCTCCCGCCCAGCGGGACACGGGCAGCTTGAGCACACGGGCGGTCCGGTTGGCAGAGGCGGTCAGCAGCCGGGACGCATCACCTGCAGGCAGAGGGGAGGATGGAAGGGAAGGCGCGTAGGCCAGGACAGAACACGCATTTATAAGACTGATGTACGACATGAATCTGTACACGACACAACATAAACATGCAATAAAGAGTCATACATACAGTCACACATACATCAGCACAATTCGCGCTCGCAACGACTTACGCACACGCGCTCTCCTTCCTGCTTCACACAGGCACTGACCTGGGGTACACCGTCATGGACTTATCCGTAGTTCCCTCACCTCCTCCTGGGACCCCTTCCAGGCGGCACCCCCCTTCACGCAGCTGCGTGGGTGTATAGCCCTCTCCCCCTACGGTCCCCCCTTCCGCCTTCCCCTCTTCCCCCTTTTCCAATACCACATTCGCACAGAGTTGTCTCACTGTATCACCGGGGGATGGTGGTGCTTATTGCGTTGCGTTCCTTAGCAGGAAAACCAGGTCTCCTCCACTCAACCCCCTCCCCGGCCCCTCCAACACCTCCCCTTTTCCAGCCCCCGAGAACGCACTCGAGAACGCCACCCGCACGATGGCGCCCCCCGGGTGTACTGGCTGGCCCCCGGGCAGGGCGTTCCGCGGTTGGTGTGTGACGAGGGGGCCGCAGTCCAGCGGGTACTGCCTGGACTCCACCATGTGGCGACCCACGGAGCTCACAGCTGCGGCGCGGGAGGGCAGCTTGACGGGTGGGGGCGGGGCGCGGCCCAATTGCGTGGGGGCCTGCATGTAGCCATACCTTGGGCGGGGTGGGGTTGGGTTGGGTGGGTGGGTGGGGTGGGGAGCGTCTTTGACATGTATACAGATAAGCCGTAAAGATGGATCCATCATCGTGCTGTGTACGAGCCGACCCTCAAATCATCCCATTACAACGGCACCCTACAATCGAACTCGGCAACCTACAATCATCCCATTACAACGGCACCCTAACCGCCAACAGCCCGCTAACCAACTGATCCAAACTCTACCCGCTGGACTTGATCTTGTTATGGAAGGTGACGGGCTGGTTCTTGATTCCGGGGGCCACCTTTCCCGACTTAACCGCCGGCGAGGACGCTGGCACCGGCGGCCTGCGGCCGGGGCCGGGGCTCGTAAAGCGGGCTCCGCCACTGCCCCCGGCCTTTCCCGCGGGAGAGGCCCCCGACCCGCCGGGTCGGCTGGGCCCCGCGGAACTGGCTCTGCGGCTGCCAGAGCCGATGGAGCCTGCGGGGCTGCTGACGCCGCCTCCGCTGCCGGCGGGGCTGGGAGCCCGAAGAGGTGAGTCGATGGGGAGAGGTCCGGCTTGGAAGACGGAGATCGTCATGCCGGCCTCGCTGACGGGATCTCCCCCCTCGACGCCAAGATTGTCGTAGGAGGCACCGTATCCGTCGGCGGAGTCGGTGTCGCCGTTGCCTGAGCAACGCGGGCCAGCGGCAGTGGTGGCTGCTGCCGCGCCGCCGATACCGATGCCGGAGGCTGTCCGCTGCAGTCGTAGTGGCGAAGGTGCCCCCTTCGCGTCAGCTACGGCGGCGCTTCCGCAGCCTCCGGGGTCAGAGGGCTCGTATCGCAGTACTGCAACTGTTGGCTCACGCGAGGCAGCCGTACAACACAAAACACCAGCGCCACGGCCCCCTGCGTCACCCTCTGACGCTGCCGCGGCCGCGGCCGCTGTGACGGTGAACGCAACACACCCACAAGGCTCAACTCGGGGCATGCCGCGGAGCATCAGCCTCGGCCGCAGCATCGGTGGTGGTGGCGGCGGTGCTGCAAGCGCTCCCGCAGCGGAGCCGCCGCCGCCGCCGCTGCGTCCCTGCTGGCCCATCGCCCCCAACGACGACGACGACCCCGGACCTGCCGCCGGCCCAAGGTCAGGTTTACCCAACAGGAATGCCTCCACGACGTCGTACGAACGAGTATCAATTAGCAGTACGACGCCCGACATTGCAACCAGCAGCGACGGACAAGTTGGCAGTAACAGGGCTGGTTGATGGCCAAAGCCGCCGCCGTCACCTCCTGTGATGTCCGGCAGCAAGGGCTGCTGTAGCGACGTCGGCGGCGCCCCCGGCCCTGTGTACGACAACTGCAAGATGAACGGATTTCCTACGCCGTCAGCTCCAGAACCGCCACCGTCACTTTCGCCGCTTTCATCTTCACCGTCGCCGCCGGCGTCGCTTCCCGATGACGATACCTGAAAGCACAGCACCGATGACAAATCTATGAGGATGTACGACACAATGGACGGCATGGTAATTATGAGGCGTGTATGTGCATAATGCGTAGCTGATGCCGTCCGAGAGGTGAGTGCCGGTGCTGAGCTGCGAGTATATGGTCACCATTATACATCGTGTCGGCGCGCATGAAAACCCCCAACCTACACCCAAAGCTCCAAACCACCCGGTCCCCATTTCTCACCTGCCGCTGCAGTCCCATAGCCGCTTTCCACGCGGGCCGGCTGCTGATGACCTTAGGACCAGCCGCCGCCGCTGCTGCCGCCGTCGCCGCTGCGGCCGCCGCCGCCGCCAGCGCGCGACCCACCTTCCGCCCCACATCCACCACCTGCAACAACCTGCCATCAGACACAGACCGATGGGGCGGTCACTCGCCGGGACATGCACTGCAGCAGCTTCATGCGGGCCCGCGAGACGAACCAAACCACGGGGAGCAGATGGGGGCACACCGCAGTTCACGTTGTTCTTGTTGTTGGGGCACCTACCTTGCTGCCGGCAGGCTTGATAGATCGAAGAACCTCACCGCGCCATCTGCAGATCCAAGCGCCAGCCGCGGCGGGCGGGAGGGCTCAACGGCCAGACACGTGATGGGGGAGGCACCCAGAACGGAGGACTGCATCACCAGACTGCCCGCCTGAAAAACGTTGGGGGGACGGCGGGCCGGGGGCGGGGGAGAACGGCGAATAGGTAGGGGCCGGGGGCAAGGGGGCAAGGGGGCAAGGGGGCAAGGGCGATTGTGACAGTTTAGGCGAGGAAAACGGCATGCGGAGTCGGGGGTCGCGGGAGAGGCAATCAATCACGAAATCGTTTGTAGTTTAGATAAGTAGGCTTTGCTTTGGATGATGTCAAGACTTAAACCTAAAGTTTAGCTGCTAGGGGAAATTCCCTCCAGTTTCGGAGGTTGTGGAGGGGCCCGTGTGTGTACGTGTATGTACGTGTGTGTGTGTGTGAGGGGGGGGGGTAGGGTTTTATAGGGTTTTTAAGAGGGCTGTCGCCTCAAAATACATCAGCCGTGCGGCGCCACCTCCAACACGGGCGGTGCAATAAAACCCTAACTGTGTTTCGCGGCATAAGCCGTATTTGCCCCAAATGAGTGTTGCCTAACCACCATATGTGTTTTGATCCCAGCCCCGTGATCCCAGCCTCCCCAGCGAGGGGGAAATCCAGACCTCTAAACCTTCCTCTCTGTTGCGGGTGCCCAATCCCCCAACGTGCGCACGCATATACACATACACATATACACACGTCCCGTGGCCGCACCTCCAGGTCCCAAATCTTGAAGGTGCGATCTGCCCCGGCAGTTACCAATAAGTGTGGGCTGCTGGGCGGGGGACAGAAGGCAGCGGCCAGCACGTCCGCACTGTGACCGTCAAGCCTGAGGTGGGGGGAGGATGGGGCAACGGACGTAGCAAAAACGAAAACACGGTTGGATGCAATGTGATGTGGTTGATGCGCACATCTAAAGGGGATGTGCTGATGCTCATACCAATCAGAATAAAGAGGGGAGGAAAGATGGGGGGGTGGAAAGACGAAATCTGTGGCAGCTGAAGCTGGACCTGGAGGGAGGAAAGGGCAGGGAATACCCTCTCTTAAAAATCTCACTCAGTACGATTACCACGGGGGGCCATGAACCCGTATACCTGTAAAGGTGTCGAAAGGTGCGGACGTCAAACACATTGACGTCAGCACCGGTGCCCACCACCAGGTACGACAAGGTCGTACTGTACGTCATGCAATACACAGGGCCCGGGTCCGACATCACCTGCGAATGCGGGCGGCGGGGTTCGTGCAGTTGGGGAGATACACCAGGGGCTCAGTCGCTGTAGTTTGGGAGCAGTATAGGAGAGACATATCGCCCTCGTCGCCGAAATTTGAAGGATGCGAAGTAAGAGGCCGAGCCTCGGCGGCTTCTTTGTCGGTTAGCACCGTGTTACCAGATTTGCGGTCTATAGACTCCAGCGCATCGGAATTGGTGCTAGCGCTGACAGTGCGCGACGCTCACCACATTGGCCTACCTCTCACGCACTCACCCTCCTCACCGTTCGCAATGACGCTGGGGCCCCGTCATGTCACCACCTCACCTGGATGGGCGGCGGCGGAGGGTGCCCTCTCCCCACCGCCTCGTACACCGCAGTCACATTCCACGCCACCACCGCATCCCAGGACCCACAGAAGAGAACAGACGGTAACGCTGGCGATTGGCAGGACTGGAGACGCGAGTGGGAGGACGGCTGGCGGCCGCCGCCACTGGCAGAGCCAGGCGGCGCGGGATCGCTGGTGCCTGTGGCAGAGTGCGGCGGAGCGGGTCAATGACAGGTTGACCACCACGACCGGTTGGCGGTGGCACTTTACGACGGGGCCGGCGGACAACGCCGGGATGCAAACGCAGAGCACTTTCTCGACACTAATTAGTACTAAATTAACATCTTGCATCAATTCCGGATTATTTAGCCGTGTAAGCCATAGCAAGGGCGTGATTAGCAAGCCGAATCATGCGGCATCAGGTATCTCATCCAGCCAGCCGATTTATAAGAGCTAAACCCCGTTAGTTGGCAAGAGTTCTTCGGTCCCCAGGGGGCTCAGAGAGATCTGCGGGTCGCCAGTCTCCATTTCTTTGGTCATGACTTATGTTTGGTGCCCTCCCTCGGCATCGCGCATTCAGTCGCGCGATCTGGGTCACCCCCCGATCTGGGTCACCCCCCGATCTGGGTCTCATTAGACAGTTGATATTTCCCTCACCGATGGGTCCAGCGCCGAAGCAAAGACAGATAACAGGTCGTTGCTGCATCTCCGACTGCAGCTGTATGGGCGGTCGGAAGGAGCCGCCACGGTCTGATGCGGGGCCTTGACCATGGCGGTGGACGGGAGGCGAGCTGGGTGTTAGGCAGTGCAGGCTCACGCGGGGACCTCCAGGGAGGGAGAAGGCCAAGTACACGCCTGCGGTGGTGCGTCGGGGATGAGAGATTGGTAATCCCGAGGATTTGGTCCCAAGGGTAGGGCAGGAGGAAGGAGTGGGGTAGCGGGATAGGGAAGGGGCGGATTGCGGCGGGGGCATAGGGCGGACGGCTGGGGGTTGGATGGCAGGGAAAAAGCCGGAGGGTAGGAGGGGGAAACGATTGCTAGCTCAATAACGAGATTCAGTATGGAAATCAGGTTTAGGAAAGGGTATGTGCAGGAATGGTTGGCCCATAGGCTGAAGTAGGTCAACATGCCATCACGACATGCGAAGGTAGGTTCAGCCAAGCCAGTTGAAGTATAACAGTATGTGTATCCGTTACAATATGATATAGATATATATATTATGGCGATGGGCACTGCAAACTATCTTGACGATGTGGACGCCCGCAAGAAAGCTCACCATCCGTGGCCATGGCGTGGGTTGGCCCTCCATCGCCTTGCACCCCGACTTCATTCACGAAACGCAAGAAGCCCATAGCACGTTTAAGGTTTTATAAGCCTGCCAATGGTAACCTGTAACTGTGTGCGATCCAGATAGGAGCAGGGTGTTCTACAAAATAAGTAGTTTCGCTTAGTCATCCCGCCGTTTCGCGATAAAAATGTAGCGCAATTCACCATACTATGAGTCTGAGTTCATAGCTTTGCATATCGAGGAGCTGTCCCTCAGAATTTTCGTACGGAGAGAATGTGAACTGCCGTGACATTAAACTTGTATTCTATAGCGTACAGCTTTTTGTATTATACGTAAGAGCTTCATCTTCTCATGGATGCAGCTATTAGGCATTTGCGTGATGGCGCCCTGCGGGACGCTTCGACCTGCCCGACCTGCAGTATTTTAGACAACCTTGGCGTCACCGGTGGAGCTCTTGTATTTCGTCATGTAAGAACAAAAGCACTTGTACTTAGAACCTCGATTTCATAATCGCATTATCAACGAATCTCTTCCCCGCCATACCCCTCCCACGACCATCGCCGACCGCAGGCCGTCCAATCCTTCTTGTCGGCCATGCGGCATGGCCGCAGCCAGGCCATTTGCCTTCGCCTTGTCGACCTCACAGGCGACCTGGAGGACGTCGCCACAGCGGTACCCGCGAACCGGCAGAGCCCTGACGAATCACAACCCCGACCGTCTCCAGTAGCAGCTGATGACGTGGAGCTCATAGATCTCTTTACCGATCCATGGGGCTGGCAACAGTCAACTACAACGCTCAATCCAGATCACGTAGCCGGGTGGGTCCGCGGTATCGGCCCTACAGCCGCACTGTGTCAGTTGCTCAGGGTCTTGGCTGGGTTAGGAGATTTCGCGAAACCCCTATCCGTCTTTTGCCGCATTCCGCTCCCACATGTAGGCGTGCTCCACCACTCCTCCAACCTTCTCTTCCACTTCCACCCCCTTGCCTTGCCTTGCAGATCGGCCCCGGAGGTGGCAGTGGACCCGCCACCTCCCCAGCCTGCATCTTCAAATCCCATCACCAGCCTGGCAGCGCTGCAAACAGCGCTCGTGCGGCCATTGCCGCTATCACAACAGGTGCAGGTGGTGCAGCACACTAAGTCAGTCGGATCGTTGGGGACGCGGCTGGCATCGTCCGATAATGGGGACGGCAATGGACGGGACAGTGGCGGCAGCGGTCGCGGCGGCGCCAGTCGCGGCGGCAGTGGCGGTGGCGACCCGGGGGCGGCGGCAGCGGCAGCCTCAGGGTCCCGGTCTGTGTGCGTTATCATTAGCTGTTTCAGCACGTTGATGCAGCGATACGGCGAATGGCAGGTAGGAGGCGGCGGCATGGCGACAAGATAGAATACGGTACACGGCTGGATGAGAATGGGAGGCTGTGTTGGGTTCGGTTGTGTTGGGTGCAGCATCAGACCGCGGCTGAGGATTGCTGCGGGAGTCTGTTGGGTCTCAGTAGGTTGACTGCCGGGAATCAGGCAAAAGGGAGCAACCGAATAACAACCTAACATTTGTAGCTCGCGGGGTCCACCCTCATCACCAGCTCATCTCGTCTATTCGTCTTCCCCACTCCAGCCCCCTCCTTCTCCTCTCCCTTCACGGCACAGTATCAGGTCTCGTGTACTCGCCTTCCGTTTTTCCCCTTCCTTCAGGCACTCGCCCTGCTGGAGGCGGTCCAACGATCCCCCCTGGTGTCTTGCATCCTCACATCGCTGCACACGGTGAGATGCCGACTTGAAACGTAGGTCCGGCAAGGTCTGGTCCCCCCCCCCCGTGGTCTGATCCTGCCTCTTGCGCGAACCACGTGGGGTCCAAACCGAACCAGATCAAACCTGGAGACGAACCGTCAATTGCCCCCCGCGGACGGTGTCTCTTTTATCCCTGAGGAATCCACCTTCCTGTGTTAGGTCATCCAGCTTGATCAACGGCGTTTTTGTAAGATATGAGGCATTACTTAGCTCCCAGCTGCTTTGGCTGTGAGATTGACCTCTGCCTGGCGCCTCTCCATCCATATTCACATCCCACGGAGGGGTCGCGGGCCTGAGGTACCAAGGCTGCTGCTATCCAGTCGACTAAATCGCCTTCAGCCAAGCTGGCCAATGAGGGTCAATGGGGGTCAATGAGGGATGGAGGGAGGTAAAACAACGAATGCTGGGGATGATGACGCCTTCCTCAACATGCAAGATTGGTGTTTCCGAAGAAGCGAGAAGAATCAATGATCAAAGCGTGGCGAGGAGACGCAGTCGCGCATGTGCGGAGAGGGAAAAACAAAGCGGCCCAATTCTTTGACCCTCCCGCTCGTGTCTTCCGCGGTCAGCTCCCAGGCTGGGAGCCATCCTCCCCTCTCCTCTGCCTCTGCCATGCAGCTGGCAGTTGGGGATCGATGGCCGGTGTTCACCATCCAGCATCCCAAATAAGGGCCCTACCTCAGCCTAGAGCCTACCTCCATCACGCATTCTGTGCACAGTTGATCAAGGTGGCGAAATGTGGATATGCTCTCTCTCTCGTTCGCTCGCTCGCTCTTCCTGACGGAGCTCCCGATTTGCTGCCCCTCTCTGTCCCGCCCGGCACCGAAAGGATCTGCATCCGGCACAGCTGGTGTTTGCGCTGCGGCGGCTGAGCTCATGTTGTCTGGACTTGTCAAGTCTGACAGAGCTGCAGACTGAGTCGGCGAGGAGGGCGCTGGGGTTGGCCGCAGGAGTAGGTGCTGGAGCCATGTTAGCGGGGCGGCTTGACTGCCGCACGAAGCGAAGAACGGGTAAGGGCGAATGCAGAGGGATGGTTTGGGAAGGACAGAGATAAGGAGGGTGGGAGGGATTGCAATTTCCTGGGATGGTCTTCAACTCCCGTTTGACGGGGGACGGGGGACGGGGGGAGAAAGGATGTTCAATCTGCCTTGTAACCTTGACAACGACGTATTCACCCGGTTGAGCCCCCTTCTGACACACAGATATGAATCTCCATGCACACATGCACACATAGAGTGTCGAGATGTGATGATGGGGCGGATAAGAGCTCTCCCCGTTCCTACTCTAGCCCAGGCCCCGGAGTCATATGGATCACATGTAACCACACTGTCAGGAAGCTCTCTAGCCATGCCGGGTTGCCAGTTGGGTTTGGCCGTCTTTATAGAGTTCAGCTACCCTCCTCTCATTGAGCGGTATGTCTTTTTGGCCGTACTCCAACAGGACGTGTTAAAGTGGAGTCAGAGCTGTACTCCCTGCTACCGCTTGCGGAGGCTGACAACGATTCAACTACCGCAACCGCTCCAACCGCTTTTGCATATACAGCCACCTCGACAGATGTCCGAGTGGTATTCTACCCAGTGCCGCCTCTAATGGATGCTCCCGACCCGAAGACTCTCTTGCAGCTACAGCCGTCTGTACCTGCTGCTACTGCGGCGCCATCAGCAGCAGTCCCGGCAACAGCGTCAGCACCTGTGGGACGCACCGGGGGACTTGCTGCCGCCGGCAGCGGCAGCGTTGCCGGCGGAGCTCCACCTGTTGGGTTGTTGGGCAGCGTCACGAATGCGGAGGAGCTGGCTCGGACGGTGGGCAGCAGCATGCGCCTGACGCTAACGGAGGAGGTGAGAGATAGAGAGAGAGAGAGAGAGAGAGAGAGGGTTTGGTGTCGCTGTGAAAGGAAAGGCTGTGGTGCCCCTGGAGCTCCCATGGCCCCTTTGCATTAGGTGGGGATTTCAATTGTTTCCCTGTGAGAAATCAGATGTTTTGAAAATCTCCACTAGGCCCGCTCGGGGCGTTGAACAGTGCTCCATCACGCCATGGCGCTGCCTCCTACACCACTATGTTTAACGCCACCCTAAGAACGATAACTATTCCTTTTTATTCTGGTTTTGGTTGGGAGTTAAACTTCCCCGTCCGCATCTCCCTGCACCCTCGCACAGGAGCGCCGCGCCAAACAGCAGGTCGTGCTGCCGTACCAGCACCAGGGCCAGCAGCATCGCAGCGGCGCGCTGGGGGTCGCGTACGCAGCGGGCGACCACGCGGGTTACTTGCCACCGGCAGCCGGGGGCACGGGTCCGGCCGCAGGCGGGCGGGGGCAGCAGGCCCTTGGGCACATCTTGTATGTCCGGGACTCAGCCAGTGAGGCGGACTCCGACCAGGAGCTCGATGAGGACCTGGACATTTGATAAATGTAATCTGATCCTTTCCCTTAAAATGGTGCAGCATAGAGGTGATATTGGAGGTGTGATGTTTGGTGTGGCAGCGGCTCATGAGGTTTGGCTAAACCTGGCATGCATGCGGAAGAAGCATGTGCTTGTCATCGTCGAACCTATTGCCAAGTATGTCAAGTAAATGACATGTGTCCTAGCTTCCTGAACACTGACCGCAAATTGGTATTTTGTACTTAAAAAAGTAATAACTCAATGCCGGATCAGGTTTAAGCCTGGCTTGGTGTGTGGGCAAAGGAAACCAGAATATCCCGTCCGTACCACCGCATCGCCACCCATCACCGTACAGCTTCGCACATACCTAGCCCTGACGTGAAGCATTATCAAGCACAAGTCATAAGATAGATGTCCCGACACACGCCGATAATAACAGTAGCAACATAATCAGCGCTGTGGCTCGGTCCGGTCAGGACCCCCGGTGCAGGTCTTTGCAGGGCGAGTCGCCCACAGTGTAACACCCCAAACATATAATCATGACAAATACCGAACCAGTATTGAAACCCACTTATTGAAGACGACAACAATAAATGCCCTCCTGAACTTTAACGCCAAAGACAGCGCTGGGCGGCGCTGATTTAAAATACGCACGATAGCAGTGCCCTTAGCCACGCTTACTTAAGCTGCCTTAATTAGAGCAACCAACGGCGGTAGGGGGGTAAGCGTAAACATGAAGAACAGAAGAAGAAGGACGGGAGCTGCTGGCGCGGGCATGGACGGGGCTTTCACAAACCCAGGTGTGGTGCGGCTTTAAAAGAGATCAGAAGCATGGCTTCCGTATTTACTTAAGAACACGAATACATAATGGGCCGGACACTGATACCGACAATCACAGCTACCGGCCGTTTCTTCCTCCCATCAAAGCCGCGCCTCCCGAACAGTCTGGGACGCCTCGTTTTTGGCGATTTTGGTGAAGCCCTTCACGATCTCGCCGAGGAAGTACGGCCGGCACCGCTTGCTGGTCGCCTCGCAGTACTCGCCCATGCCGCAATCACCGTAGGATCCGCATTCCTTGCCCAGCGCCTGCATACACACATCAATAACGCACAGAATTGTTCCCAACTCCTCCTCCTCCTCCTCCCGCTTACTTCTCCAGGAATTCTTCCTTACGCAAAACAAACATACGGATCCATAGGGAAACCTCAACCTTGTCCAGTCGCACATGGATGTGCCGTGTGCTGGCTGTGCATGGTGCTGGCAAGCGGACCAGGGGGTCGCTCACAGATGAGGGTACACAACTCACCATGCACGAGTGGGCGTTCTTCCTGAAGCCCCGCTCGCAGTAGTAGCCCTCTGCGCAATCCTCGTCCTGCGCAGTGAATGTGAAGGAGGACGGGAACCAGGAGGCTCACGAAGGCTGCGGAGGACAGCTTACCACCCAGCCTTAGGTAACGTGAGAAGACGGCTCATGTATATCCAGCGACTGCCCCAAGTCCGCACCTGCATCCTCCCGCATCAGTCACCTTTGAGCCGCGAGCTGGACCTCGCCCAAACATGGGAGACAGCATTCAGCCACACACACACACACACACACATCCGTACTGTACACCATCACGCGCAGAAGTGCTCTATCCTGCCGCAAACCACTCCTGCATTTACGGTTTACTACGGCTACATGTTGCCCTCAGTACTGTTTTTACTGTAATAGGCCGTTATGGTCATAAGTCGTAAGTCAAAAAGCTCGTAGGAGTCTGCCCCCCCTTATGTAATGTACTGCCATTCGTACGGTTATCTGTAAGGTATACTGCACCCGCCGTAAGCAGGGTCAGGAAAGCAGCTATGCCGCTACGGCCGGATGAAATGTAACGCAGCAGCCCGATACACGAGGGAAAGCAGGACATTAAAACAAAACCCAGGATCCAGGATCCAGAATCCAGAATCCACTTACGTTCAGGCACTGCACACAGTGCCCCATCTGCTGATCGCTGTGTTTGCCGCCATAGCCGCTGTTTTTGGACTTGTCCACACCGGCTGCTGTCTGGCTGGTCTTTTCTCCATCACGAGGGGAGGTCCTGGTGAGCGCGGGGTTCAGTCCAGTCCACCGCGCTGTATCCATCCGCATGCCGCCGCTGCTCGTATCACCACCCATGGCCATGTCGTGGGGTTGGCGGCTCTGGTCTGCCGCGGGGCCGTCGTGATCGTGGTCGTGGTCGTGGTCGTGGTCGTGGTCTTCACATGCATGGCAAGGTTGAAGGAGGGGGTAACCAAAGGGGGTGAATTCCGGACCGAATGGGTGACGCACATTCCAAAATAAATGTGCGCTGAGATAGGGTTGTGAGTGGGTTCAGACGCCCAGAGCCGAGGTACTGAGAGCGATAAAAGGGTAAGCGAAGGCGGAGTAAATATCATGAGGCGATTTTTCAGGTGGCAACGAAAGCAACAAACATGAAGCCGCAGATGTAGGCGGTCCACGAAGCTGAACTGACTGAAATTTGCAGCGATGAACTTTATTTAAAAAAAATAAATAACATCAAAAAATGAATAAAATATGTAGGTTATTTTATTTAAAACACCGGCAATTCGTCATTGTAACCAAAACAAACACGACTGACCACTGCACAGCGCCTCCCGCTCCTACGCTCCTACGCTCCTACGCACCAACGCCTGTATTTTGTTCCCGCCTACCGTGATCATGGTCGTGATCTTGATCTTGATCTTGACCAGCTGCGCCGTCAGCCGAGCCGGCCCCTGTGCATCACGCGGCATGTGCACAACGGCAGCAACGGCGGGTTGTGTTCGTTTGACACCATTTGCAGCGAATTTACTCAGGCAGCTGCTCCTACGCTTTGAGGCCCCACCGCGGCCCCTTCTCGGGCAAGCAGGTATGCCTATCAGCCCAGCGATGACGACTGGGCGCCAGGCCACAGGTCGTAAGCTCTCCCGCCAGGCACACATAGCGCCATGGCGGTCTGGCGATAGTAAGGTGGTGCTGTGATGGGTGTTGGTGGCTTGGTGGTGAAGGTAGATGTGTTGGTGGCTTGGTGGTGAAGTGGCCAGGATGGGAGCAGCATGGACATGCTAAGATTGTTCCCCGAGGCGGGAGAGCCCGTGGCTAGAGTTTGGTAATCGAACACAGCAACCGGCCGGTTGTTATCAATCAGTCAATAAAATTCGCATCCATGCGGACGGTATCCCTCCCTGGAGTTCTCTTCCTCCCTTCCCAATCGATGAATCGGAAAAGCGTTTTTTGTGGTGCCACTCTTTATGGCTCTCGTGGCGGTCTACGTGATGCCGGCTAGTGGATTCACCTTCGTCGTCGTCGCCGTCGTCGTCGCCATCATCATCATCATCATCATCATCGTCTTCGCCATCATCATCATCATCATCATTATCGTCATCGTCGTCGTCGTCATCGTCGTCGTCATCGTCATCATCGTCGTCGTCATCATCGTCATCATCGTCATCATCATCGTCGTCGTCGTCATCTGTGGGCGGAGACACATGCGAGAGGTCAGTGCAGCAGCCGTTGCTCGCAGACCACCACGAAGACCAGGACCGCTGCTATTCCGGCTGATCGAATCATCGGCGAACATTACGGAGTTTGGTACACGGCTCATCGCAACAGCCGCTGGCATTTACCCCGCTCAGGGGCGAACCCTTGGACCCGTACCATCCTCATCCGCATCATCCTCGCCAGCATCCTCGACGTCGTCATTGTCCTCGCTCTCAAGTACAACCGCCTCCTCGGTAGCGGCATAAGCGTTGGAATCAGCAGCAACGGCAGCAGAAGCGGCAGACCTGCCCAAGGAGGCCATGGCACGTCGGTCCCGGGCCCCCGCCACCCAGGCCATGTAGGGGGACTTGATGCAGATGGGCAGGTCCGAGGGGCAGTCCTCATCGGCAGAGCACCTGACGGCACAACAATACCTTTTAGTCAGTGAAGAGTGAACACATCCGCCCCGGCGGTATAACAGAAGCGGCTACGGACAGAGAAAATGCACACAGAGGCACATGCAAAGGAGATTTGTATTTTGCCATTCACACGTAAGGAAGGAATGTGGGTGAGATCCCCCATTCGTTGGCGCGTACGCACTCTGTTCTCTTCCCTCGGTCTTTCTTTCTTTCTTTCTTTCTTCCTTGACCCCTGCCGGAACTTACGGCGTGGCGCACACAGCCCCTGCAGGCCACCAGCTCTTCTGGCAGGTTCCGGAGCTGCATTCCTCATCATGGCGACACGCTTCTCCATCGCCCTTCACAACCAAGCACTCGCCGTTGATGCAGACTGTGTGTCATAACATACACATATGGGGTCGAGTCGAGGTCGAGTCGAGGTCGAGTCGAGGTCGAGGAGAGGTGTTGCAATGGTCCAAAGGTACAGTGCAAAGACGCGACACGGAGGACACGGACTCCTCCTGACCTGATGCAGTCGTGCGCTACAAGCATCACTCGTCGCCTTGTCATTGGGGAGATGCAGGTGAATCTACTTGGCTTCCAAGCATATGCATCTTTTGGCGATTGCGCACTCCCCCAGAGGACAATCAAGCGCACTCACCCTCAGCGTGACTGCAATCATCATCATTCATGCAGTCGTCTGGGCGGGATAAGCCATCCTCTGCACAACCAATATGGGCTCAGGGAAGGGGAAGGGCGGTGGGACGTAGTGAAGCGCCATAACACGCGAGGCATAACGTTCCGGCGATGAAAACCCATAAAGATAACACTGTAAAACCCTATTTGTAACTACGTCTCTGGTTAACGGAATGCGTGCGGACGTGGGGTAACTGCACGCAGAAGGGCTGCAGCAACTGGTGTAGTAACTGGGGCTTACGGCTTACTGGTGGCTTACCGGTATTAACCAGCAGCGCAGTATGGCGGGCGGCTAATACCGGTGCGGCTAATACCGCAGCCAGAAACAGGCCCAGCAATGCACGCTGTGGGGCGTGCATCGTGGCGGATGGCACCTGGTGGAGAAGGGGTGCAATACCGTTCGTTCGCTCGTACATAAAAGGGCAACACACGTGCTCAGAAAGCTTTCAGCAAGTTTTCTCATATAAAAACCGACAAAGAAATGCAGTGGAATGCGATTCTGGAAAGCATTTGGGCCAGAGACTTTGACAAAGGAGTGTTGGAACGTTCCATTCCCTTTCGAGTTGGCTTGTCGGATGGCAATTAAAGAGATGCGTCATACAGCAGGAACCAGCAGAGGCCATGAGCGCAAGGGTGGGTGGGTTTAATTGTAAGGACGTTCCGGGCAGCCTTGGGAACGAATTGGCATTCGGGTGCTGTCAGATGCGGTAACCTGGCATCCAAGCCCAGAGCTTGACGCCAAGCTTAGCACCTATGCAATATGCTAACAAGCTACGGTCCATAATTATTAAATTAAGGACTTCGCCCCCGAAAAGCAGACCTGCAAGTGAATGTCTCCGAAGCTTGCTCGGCGGTGTGGAAAACGGCAATAAGCAACAATCTTATGATGCTCGTAATGCCCTATGAGTCAGCTTTCGTAAGTATATAGCATCCGGCTTCCGGCCTCGAGCATCATCTCCGAAACCTGGAAACGGGAGCATCTACGACGAAAGCGTGACGCTCGTGGGCCGAGATCCTTGGGCGCAGGTTAGCGCGTGTCGCACAGGTTACTTAAACCCCCGCTAGAGGCAACGTCTACTTGTTTTCTGGTTTTACATTTGCCGCTTTTGGCGTCCCGGTTTGAACCACACCTAACGATGGGAAGCTGACGATCGCGCGCAATATGAAATGCGTGAGACGATTTTCAATGGCACAAGTAATTTGAAGGTAGCTAATACATTCATCTGATGAAAAACTTGAGGATTGTCCGAAACCAATACAATATCATCGACAAACCAATCGACACCTTCCTCGTTACCGCTGGTAACGACAGCCGTCACGGTCCTACACTCGTCAGGATGGCGACTTGTCAGGCGCAGCTGCTTGCCATCCGGCCCCTCTGTTTCGATATCATGTTACGACCTAGCACCGGCAGCCTTGCAACCAAATGTCAATCACCTCGTCCCTCTGCAGGTTTGTGATCCCAATAGTCGCGTCTGACCGTACCCTTATTAACAGATGGCATTGCCAGCGTTTTATTAAGGCACGAGCCAAGTTCAAACGTTATCCGATGAACAGCATATGCGACGTTGTCCATACGCATACCTGCGCCAAGCTCCCCAAAGCCGTACCAACTCCATCCCACCAAGGCTTAAAGGTATTTGCCAAGGCATCCACGTCGCAACGCAACAATTCATAGCCGAACAGCTGAACGCATTGTCTATTTGGTGGTGCACTACGGATAGTCTCCGCCCGACACACAGCCATAAGCAAACACACACACACACACACACCGCCAAAACGCGACCCGAAGACGGCGCTGCCGGTCAGCTTTACGCACATGACTTGTAGGTCATGTCGTTGATGGTGCTATAGAGCACGCCGTCGGCGGCCAAGACCTCACATGCCTACGGAATGGCGAATTAACGGCGAAGGGTTATATGTTAAAACAGCTGGGTGGCCTTGACCTCCCCATTGAGGGTATCCTTCCGCTTGTAGCCACAGCATTACATTTCGCACTGAGAAATAATCCCTCACCTGTATAATCTGCTGGAGTGTGTAGTTCCGCCCTATCTTGCGCAGCTCGCTGTGCGCCTGTTCCACAGCCAAGCCGCTTGGTGCCTGCAACGCGTGCGGCTGGTTGTACAGATGCTTCAAGTCCATGTGTATGTCGCCAGCACCTGGAGAATCAGGGTACGGCAGTTTATCCATCATGGCCGCAATCTATACCAGAGCAAAATGGTCTTCACACGGCCTGATGGTTCACCAGCTTCCAACCGCAACACGACGCAGAGGAACCGTTACTATAACTTGCGGAAATTACGTGTTTTCACATGCTGTGGGAAAATGCTATGAAAATCGACATTACCCGCTGGTCCGGCAGCAACCGGAGCACCAACAGCATAGCCACCATGCGGCAAGCCAGCGCCAGCACCTTCATACCAAACAAACATGGATAGAAGCGACAGAGTAGTAGGAAGACCCCATCGCATGTGAACTGTGCGTTGTGAGGACTTAAACATCAACAATTGCATTAGCCAACATAAAATCCATGGTGATTGAATTCAATGAAAGATGCCGCTGCAAAAATTCGTAGTACAGCCGCCAGTAGCGGCCTAGCATGAGACCATTTGTCCCAATTTCTTCACCTGGTCCCGTCACATTCTTCTGCATCTCCTGGAGCTATTAAGACTTACCTCCGGCCGTTCGTGCACCAACAGCGGGCGTGGCCCCGCCGCCAGACTGGCCCATGGGAGGTGCACCCTTGGTTAGATGCAGGTACTGCATGATGCTCTGCAGGAAATGATAAGTCACCTGCGGATCAAATTTGCAGTTCGGGTTGTTATGGACGTCAACCATTGGCATAACACAGGGACAACTTTTGTCAAGCAAGTTGCGCAATGGGAGACTTACGTCTTTGTATTACTTACAAAGAGAAAGCGGTGAAACGCATCATCCATAGCTAGGACACTTCACCCCCAAGCGACCAACACAAAAGCGGTTACGAGGGTATCGACAGAGCATCCGAGCCCTCCGGTATACAAAAGCACTACTGACCTCATTGTGATCGGTGATGGGTTTTACCGCGAAGGCGG
Organism: Volvox reticuliferus; assembly: GCA_019650235.1. Taxonomy (NCBI): domain Eukaryota; kingdom Viridiplantae; phylum Chlorophyta; class Chlorophyceae; order Chlamydomonadales; family Volvocaceae; genus Volvox; species Volvox reticuliferus. The sequence goes on along the minus strand of BNCP01000035.1, from coordinate 1,334,589 downwards.
TAATACTGCGTTTTCGCTCGAACGTTTTTAAGTTGCCGTAAACACGGACGTACTTCCCTATCTGCCACTCAATCCGTTTTTGGGCCTGCGGGAAGAGGATCGTACGGCATGATGTTGAGCAGATACATGCTTTGCGAATGACACGTGTTCGGCTTCCATATAGCGTTTCAGGCAACCATGCTATTATGACAATTTTTGAGTGGGATTACCATGATATGGACGGACTGCTTCATACCACACCAACCACTGCCGTCGTCGTTTTGCAGTGTGGCCATTTCCGCGGCGACATAAACGGCACCCATTTGTAAGGAGGATTAGTTGTATTTCACGGCCGCCACCTTCCGCAGATCTACTACATTGGATTAAGCCTGGAACTCTCTTCAAGGAACGGAGCTCTCAGGCATAGCACAGGCTCCGAGCCACGGCTCTAGTCATCATTACACCCACGCACACGCAACACCCCACTTTTAGTACGCCTCCCTAACATTGTTAGCAATGAATAAAAATTAGGAATTCTTTAGCGGACGTAAACAGCCCGAAGCTAATTAGCACAACCCAATCTACCCGCCTTCATCATATCACTAACACCTGCCCAGCCCCCAACTCACCTGCAAGTCCATATCATCCACCCAGCTGCACACTTCAATGCTGCCAGTGCCGTCATAAACTTGTAGCAGAACCCGAGTAGGGCCCTCCTGATAGGAGGTCACCTTGCCGATAATGGTCACCTGCAGAGGAAGACATCATCACAGCCCTGTTAATCATGAGCAGTAGTCGGTCATGAGTAACAAAATTGCAAATGGCGCAAACCAATAATAACCGAGATCATCTAGCATGCCAAGGCTCGGGTAAGGTCTCCGAAAGCAACGTGTACTTCCGTCGTAATCGTCTAGATTCCTATTGAATAGTGTGCAATGGACAAGAGCGATGAGAAATACAGGTCGCAGGCATCGAGCGTCGCCAAAGTTGCTTCCATGCTACCACACACACATCGGATGTGAGTAAACCCGTGCAACCCGTCCTGAGCAAGTCTGTCTGTTTGTAAGATTGGAATGCGTCCCATGTGCCACCCCACGTGGGGGCTACTGACGCACCGTCGAAATGTCGTGCCCATCCGCAACATAATGCTCGTCATCCACACTGGCAATTTCCTGCATGCCAAGCGTGTTACCAAGGGAACAAGCATGAGAGCATCTGAGGTGCTGTATTTTTAAGTGCGTACACGTAGGGCCCATGCAACATGGCCCCATGTTGGTTTAAACGGCTGTGTAATAGAGCAACGTGGATGTTGCTTGTCAAGGTTGATTCTGTCGAGGGGTATGCAATGGTTCATGCGTGTGAGGGGTTAGAGCACGTACGTAGGGGGTGGCAGGGTAAAAGGGGACAGGGACTTTGTCTTGTCGAGTGACCAAGCTCAATGAAGGTATGCCGTTAAGCCATTATCGCACAGTAAGCCTCGTGTAATGGCGCCGAAATACAGCGTACCTTCAACAGGTGCCGGATGGTGAACGCTCTTAAGGAGTTATGCTGGTTGCGGCCCTGTGGCAAGGGAGCGGCCATTTGGTAAATTCTTTTCGTAGTTATAACCTTAGACGCATTTTCTTACGAAGAGTCTTAGGAGATGACACAGTCTTATTCGCCATCTCGGGGGCAGAGCTATGAAGACGGCAAGCACTACCCCAGACCAACCTTTTGTTGACCGCCACCATACTGATTATCATGTCCCGGTGCCGGACTGCAATTATTTTGATACAGGAGTCCAGCTTAGTCCAGCGCTGAAGTCGGCCTCTTCCCGCCAACTTGCGCACCTGGCCATAAAGCCACCACCTCCGAATTGGCTGGCTCCCAGGTTCATATTGCCATCACCATAGCCGCCGTATGCCATTGATCCAGAAGAAGAAACAAGCGCCTTAGGTCAAACTGGACAACGATGTCTATTAAAAGCGTGTCTAGTTGGAAAACAGTGCTTGTGCGTAATATGATGGAAATCGAATGCTAGGCAACCCTTTGAAGTAATAGAACGGACCGTAGGGACGAAAGTTTAGGGTGCTCAATTTGCAGAGGAGTACGGCGCGTGAAGTGTCGGAGCACAGCACGCGTTGTCCTCTTCGCATCTTGCATTTCCTTATCGTTTTAACGTTCACATTCGACCGTTTTGATGCGAGCTACAATTTTCGTGTGTGTACTAACGGGGTGAACTGTGATAAAACGGGTTGGGTTCTCGGTTACAACACTAACTTTTTATTTCCTACGCATTTTAGATGTATTAAGATATCTTAGGCAAAGAAATTATACATTTGTCAAGCTGCGGCCGTGCCACAATTTGATTAAGTACCAGGAATGAGGTGCCCTGTCACGGATTGCGTAAATTGTGGGTCGACACGCTGAAATATCACTTTTATAGCATTACAGAGATGCTCTGCCACATCATCTGTGCACGCAGGTCGCGGCAGTCGGTTGGCTGCCTTTCGATACCTTCCGTCCATCAGGGTATGGAGCTTCGCCGGAGCCACCCGCCGTGTCCCTAAGATGTTCTGCCACGTTTTGCCTTCGCAAAGCAGTGGCTCTGCGCCCTCTGGCCCCGTCCCATCGAGCGCCGTGCCCTCAACCCCAGACGGCGCTGACACAGCTGCCCTACTGGGCACAGCTTGGGACCCCGAGGGTCTCTTCAGCAAATCCACGCCCCTGAACTTCTCCGCCGGGGAGCAAATGGGCGACCTTATCGCACGCCGTGAGCGTGAGAGGGCTGCCCGAAGGGCGGCCATGGTTGCTGCACCTGCAGTACCGCTGGCGCAGATTTCATCTACCGATGCCGCCGCAGCGACACCATCCGCGGTCGCAACCAGCACTGGAACGCTTCCGCTTCCCGCAAACGCCAGGGCACTTCGGTCGCTGCCCGGTGTCAATGTGCCCGCTGGCGGATTGCGGCCCGAGGATTTGCCCGTAGGGGTCCTTTCAGAGGTGGAGTCTTTGCTGGCTCGCGACTTCATGGCGGTGGACCTGCACTGGCCTGGGTTGCGGCTGTTGCACTTGGACCCACCGGTCATTACGGTCGATGATTTCCTAACGGGGGAGCAGTGCGACCAGATGGTGCGGCAGGCGGAGCTGTCAGGTGGTTGCGGGGCCTGCGGCGGGTGCGAGTGAGAAGGCGGGGATCTTGATGCAAGTATCAATATGGGTGCAGATGGGTCGTATACGGAGGCTTAGCTTTTCCTGAAGATTCTGAAGCTTAGGCGATACGATGTATGTTTTCTTCAGATGCTGCTGATTGTGTCCCTGCTGCCCTTTTGCGCCACAGAAACGGTCCTGGCCGGCCCACCCATTCCCTGTCCCTTTTGATACTACTCCCCGGGATTTGATCTCAACCCGCAGGCCGCATGCAGGCGAGCCGCATAGGCGCGTCCAACGTGTCGTCGTTGTACGGTAACGCCTCTAGCAGCCGCCGTACGAGCACGGGTATGATGGTGACGCCGGGCGTGGCTGGCCCGATCATGGACACGGTGGTTTCGGAGCTGCAATTCCGTGGCAAGAAGTTGCTCAGAGCAGGTCGGTGTGGTTATATGTCGTGCCGTGTTTCCATATTACGTGCGTAATTCTATACGGCGTGCCCCTTTATTGGTATGTCGGTCTGTCTGTATTCCATATGTTAATATATCGGCTATCTGTAAGTCGGTGCGTCTCTATGTCATTGTGTTGATATGTCTGCAACTCTGTAAATGCGGTGGAAACTGAAGGGATGCTCTGGTAGGAAGCACGCGTGCATCCACACAGTAAGATGATTTAAGATTATCACTTCCCAAACAAACTGAAACACCTTCCCTCGCTCTCTCTCTTCGCCCCCCCCCCTTTCTCTCCCCTCTTCTCTCTGTCTCGCTGTGTGTCGCTCTCTTTCTCCCCCCCCCACTCGCTCTCTGTCTCTCCCTGTGTAACCACATACCGCACGTCCCGTCACCAGCATACGGTACCGTGTTGTCCTCACCTCACAGGTGAAGGTCCGGCCTGGGGCCCTTCCGGCAGAATGCCACACAGCGGCCAGTACTGCTACGAAGCGCTTCAGGTGGGCGAATTGCTCAGGAGCATGTGTCCGATTAGCGAGGTCACGTCGTCCGAAGGGCAGCTGGATAAGGACTAAGCTTTGGCCCTCGATGGCGCCGGGCTTCGGCCAGCCATAGTGCCAGTGCAAGGATCACCATTGGCAGCTGACAGCCAAACCCAACCCAAATTAGGATATGCTCATATGTGCTCATCGCTCCGAGCGATCTGGGTTCAAAGCTCCGTATCCTGAGTCACTCGGTTTGTTGCATTCTGCATTGATAGGCACGTGCGCTTCGAGAGAGCTGCTAAAGGAGAGCCGCTTTCATAAAGACGCCAAAGTGCAGGCGGGGCGCACGCTGACGACTTCGCACATGCCCTTCTCGACACATCGCTCGCATAGGATGAGGTTGTTGCACACGCGCTCTCTCGTGTTGGCAGGTGGCGCGCTACGACATGGGCCAGCACTTTCTGGCGCACGAGGATGGCTTTCCTCCGCATCTCGCGGCATCCAACGGCTTCCAACGCCACGCGACGCTGCTAGTGTACCTAAACGACGTTCCCCGTGGAGGCGCCACCCGGTTTGATTACCTGGGCCTCGCGGTGCAGCCGGTCAAGGGCAAGGCGTTGCTATTCTTTCCAGCTTTTTCGGACGGGACCTCAGACGTAAGGTGCGAAAGAAAGACTGCTTTACGTCTGGCTTACTTATTGATTGCTCGCGCGCGCTTTACAAATAGTGGCATGTCTCCCGAGTGTTGAGTTCCGGAATGTTTTACCCTTCGGATTGCTTTCCGTGATAACCTGGGGGCCTTGGCAGGATCCCGGGACCCGTTTCAATCGCGCACCACACGTTTGCGTATGTTTTTCGTGGCCTGGAATGGTGTACTTAATAACATATCGCCGGTCTGCCTGCGCCGCCGGCGCAGGCAGACCGGTTGCGAGCGTCTAATCATTTAGTCATCCACCGGTTGTTCAAAAATTGGTGGCCACCGTAACAGGCTCTGTGCCGCTGTGTGAGGCTTGATGTTCTACTTGGATCGGAAGCCGGTCTTGTTGAGGTGCCTTGTTCGTAAAACTGCAGGTCGCTGCACACAGCTGAGGACGCGGTGGATACCAAATACGCAACGCAGCAATGGGTCGCAAGAGGCCTACCGAAGCCTGCAGCGATCAAGTCGCCATCGGCCGCTGCTGCTGTTGCCAAGCAACCGCAGGACATTGAGGCGCGACATGAATCGCGGTTGGAACAGCTGGAACGCGCAGGGCGGCAAGGAAAGGCCGGCAAGACTGCAATGAAGGGCGGGAAAGGTTTTGGAAGCAAGCCAAGCAAATGACCTGTATCAAGAAATCGCTGGACAGTATAAAGCGTGAATGGTTGAGCGTGAATTGTTTTATTTGTTCTGCGTGAGCCGGTACTACCTGTATGAGATCAATCATCCTTATCAAAGATATGAATGGCAACAAGGTTGTCTTAATGCTGGAAGGGAAATGTTCCATGTCAGGAATCCATCAGCTTCGAGCAGCTTCCTTGGTTGACTGAAACGTCTCACTGCGGCTCAAAAGCCTTGGACGCTGTACGTGAAAGCTTTCCTTGATCGCACCATTCACATGCCGATTTTCCTGCCAGCAATTTCGCACCAATAGCGATGTCCATGCGTATCTTTCTGTTACCGTCGGGTTAAATTATTAACGAAGTGTCCTACAATTAGGGACCCATGGGTCATTGGATTAGCTGAAGCAGCCTCACCCGACGCACCACTGCCGCCCCCACGTTCGCGCGTTGGCTTCAACGATTCCAAATTTTGCCAAGCGTTTTTACGCTTGCTTAAAAACACCGTCATAGATCTCCTATCCAAGTTGGTATTCAGATAACGCAAAACGTCTTCTCTTCCGCCGCCAAGCGGCCAAGGACCCTGGTAGGAAGCATTTTGCTTGCTTGTGCCAAGCGGGCACAAGAGGTTCTGTAAAGGTGGGTTACGTGTCATGAAGCTCTCAGCCAAGCAAGAGGATCACGTTAATGCCTCGTTCTGCGAGTTGTGCGCTTCGCCATGCCAAGTAAATTCTTCACGTGCCCCCGCAAGCCTGACCTGGTTTGAGTCAGCGGGATAGGTATGCGTTGTGACTTAGTCCTGTTTGTGAGGATTCCATAATCTGGGAAGTCTGGAAAACACCTGCTTCAGTATTGTAGTGCAGCTGCTGGAAAAATTGCCAAAAAGCAGCAACTCTCCGCCGCTCTTCCATGCCTTCGGTTCCTATTTTGCAGCTTAGCGGCGATTTTTTGACAAAAAGCAATTCACTTGTCGCCGCTCGCGGTCGGACGCCTTCGGGCGGCCAATGTCCTCCAACGCCGCAGCGGCGCCGGTCTCCACGCATGACTTTTCCCAACCCCAACCCCAGTTCCTCAACCAGCACCAAAGCAGCCAGCTCCATCTACCGATGCATATGCACACGGGTTGCTGCGCCCCTGCAACTGCCATGGAGGTGGACGATCCGCGTCCCCCACCCGAGGGCACCTCCTCTCACGTGCATATACGCAGCGCTCCGGTGTCAATGCAGCTGGCTCGGGCACCGAGCCTGGGCGGCGGGGCGGCGCCGGCAGCCCCTGATGCAAGTCACCGCAGCGGCACTGGTGGGCAGGTGCTTCTTAGCATGGGGTTCGGTGACCGGCCTACGCACCATCTCGAACGGGCAGCATCTGCGTCCGCGTCGTTGCCGCCGCCGCCACTGTCGATGTCCCTACACCGTCACAACTCCTTTGGTCCACACCTGCAGCGGCCCGCGTCAGCCGCCGTCGGCCTGGCGGCCGGTCAACCACCAGCACAGCCGACCCCTAACCTGCCGCTAGTTCAGCAACACCGGCACCAGCAACACCAGCAGCACGAGCCACAGCAGCAACAGCAGCAGCAACTGCATTATCCACAGGCGCATCCGCAACGTCAGCAGCTGTCATTTAACAGCGGACAGTCGCTCCGAAGGCCACAACCATCACAGGGCCGGCGGTCCGGTGGCGGCCGCCCAAAGTGCGGCAGTGCTGGCGGCAGCGGGAGCGGGAGCAACGGTGGCGGCATCGCTGCACTTGGTGGTGGTGGTGGCGGCGGCGGCGGCGGCGGCACAAATTCTGAGCCCGTAAAGATGGTGACGTGTGCAGCCACAGCGCCGGTCGAGTTTGAGTCCCTGATCGCGCATGACTTTACGTCGCGCAATCATCACGCACCGCTCAGTCAGGCACACAGCAGAAGCGACGTGGCAATCTTGAGCAGTTCACGACAAGTTGACAGAACACAGCAGCAACAGCAGCAGCAGCAGCAACAGCAGCAGCAGCAGCAACAGCAGCAACAGCACTACCATCTACAGCAACACCAGAGCACCTCATATAGCTTTCCATCACCGTACGGTAGCGTTGCCCCGCCTGCAACATCATGTGACCACAGCGAATCATCCGCCGGTGGCGATGGTGGTGGCGGCGGCGGCGGCGGCGGCGGCGGTGGTGGCAGTATCACGCAGTACCATATGCGCCCACAGCCCCTGCCCCAGCACGTGCAGCTGCCGCCGACGCATCATCAGCCTCGGGTTCCTCTGTCGCCGTCACCACTGCCACAGCAGCAACAAGTGGTGGTTCAAAACCCTTTTCCGCAGCCACCATCGCAATCGCCGTCACCACTGCCACAGCAGCCACAGCAGCTACAGCACCAGCACCAGCACCAGCACCAGCATCATCCGGCCCCATACTACCAGCAACATTGTAGTCAACAACATCAACGGCAGGAGTCGGCGCAAATGCAGCCTGCCTGTCAGCAGCAGCATCCCAAGCAGCAGCCCGCCAAGCCGCGCCTAGGGGGCACGTCCTCTCGCGCCGCCGCTGGAGCCCTCATCGCCCAAAACATAACCAGTCGTACGGTAGTACGAATGCGGGGACCGGTGTCTGATTTATTCACTGGCGCCGGCGCCGGCGTGGGCGGTAGCGGGGGACCTACCGGCGCTCTCCGCACGGGCGTTAATAGCGGCGGCGATGGATGGCCACCTCGACCGCTGCCGCTGCCGTTGCCGCCGCCGCCGCCGCCGCGCTCTCCCATGACACCGGTGCGCAAGCCCCTTCCCGTTCCACCAGAGGAACACCAGGTGGCTCGTGTGCGTGTATGTGTGGGTTACGTGTATGTGCATGGGGTGTTGTGTGTGTGTGTGTGTGTATAAGTGCATGTTTATAAGTGTGTGTGGTGAGGAGGTGAGTTAGAAGGTGGCTTCTTTGTGTCAAACCGATTTTATCTCCCGCTGACCTTGCCCCTCTCCGCCGCCACCGCCACGGCGGCCACCCCCCCCCCCCGGTTGCGGTCTCTACCCCACCCAACCGGTAACTTCTTCAACCGTTTCCGTTTCCGTTGCTTTACTACGCCTCACTGTATATGTCGCGGATGGTGTTGTCTGATGTTGCCTGCTCAGGACATGTGTGAGCGCTTCACTCGCGCCCTGGTAGCGCTGATGGCCCGTAGCGCCCAACGCGCGCCGACGCTGACGGTTGGCGGAATGACCCTTGCTTTGGATTTGAAGACCCGACGGGGACCCATTGGAACCAGCTCAAAGTGGGTTTCGGAGCTGATGGGGGGCCTGTTTCCGCGGGCAGGTGCCACATAAAGATTAGCATCAGCATCAGGCCCGCCCAGGGGGCCCCCTTCCCTGGGGGGGAAGGGCCGGAGGAGTGGGAAGTACGAGCTCGGATACATTTAACCCGTACTAACCACCACCCACCACGGTATGCGTGCGGAGGTAATGGTTTGCTTAACCCACGGGGCCCATGCATGGGAGCGCACGGGGAGGAACACGGTTGTGAACGTGTGTGTGTATGTGACCGCAAGACAACCGAAATTTCAGTTTATAGGATAGTACCGGAACATCCGAAACAACAACTAAAAAACGCCCGAAAAAGAGGGGCCGGGGCGGGGCAGAGGGAGGGGGGCTGATTTCTCTTGAATCTTGTGGGAATAAGGGTTTCTGACAGAATACGGTTATGGGTGCTTGGGTTGGGCCAACGGTCAAGAGTGTTGCGCCTTCGACGGTTATCAGGGTGGTTATTTCGGTTGGTACTGCAGTATTTGTACGACACGTTTCTAACCCCGTACTAGCCTCCTTCCTGCCGCCGCCCTTTCCCCTCCGCTCGGATCTTCCACTGCTGCCGCCGCCACCACCAATGATATCAACATGCAACCTAACGATCGGATAACGCCCGCGATAACGGTTGCAACCGCCGATAAACCGCCAATATCAACCGTCGCGACCTTGACGACCGGTCAAACTACTCATCGTGACGATATCGACCGTGTGACGGATCCCGACCGTGCCGGCGGCGGCGGTCGCACGGACTCCGGCTCCACCGCCGCCGTCGCCGCTGCCACCGCCGCCGCCGCCGCTGCCACCGCTGCCGCCGCCGCCGCCGCGCCGACCGACTCGTCGCCGCCTGCCGCCGCACCAAGGTATCGGGGCGTGACGCGGCATCGCCGTACGAAGCGATGGGAGGCCCACATATGGGAAGAGCGGCGCCAAGTGTACCTGGGAGGGTTTGAGGTGAGTCGTACTAAGCCGTACTGCGTGTCGTATGATGGAACTGGTGCTATAACGGATGGCGAGCCGCTCGTCCCACGTTGGGCCTATTCCGCCTGGCAGCTGCCATGACTCACCCGGCTGTCGCTCAGGACGTTGCAGAGTTGACCCATTCGTTCAAAAGAACAAGAGTTGACCCTAAGATGTTCGTTCAAAAACATAACATAAATCCTCTTACCTTGCTTGGGCCTCTGGCTCGAGCAGCGTGTATAAGAATTCACGGCGACGAGCCTACTTAGGATCTCGTAGGATGTATGTGATCCATACAGTATGGTGATACAGCGGCGCATGACAGTCAACACCGCTCACACCCGTACGTTTCATGATGGGAATTTGGATCTGAGCTTGGATTCGGATTCAGATTCGGATTCGGATTCGTACATCGATTCGAATCTCCATGGCATTAAATCTCTGATGTGGCCCAGGTCGAGGAGCACGCCGCCAAGGCGCATGACGTGATGGCCATCCGCTGCCGGGGAACTGATACCGTACTTAATTACGTCGCGGAGACGTACGTGGAGATCATGCCCGTAATTCTGCCGTACAACGGCCGCCGGCCGTTACACAGAGTGCGTTTCCTGTGCTGTCACCCTGTGCATCCATAAGGCCCCTCATAAGACCGGCCTGACTAGCACGACGACGTGCGCATCGATACATACTGACGGACACACAAGAGGCAATCGAGTCGAGACGAAATGATAATGTTAGTTGTAGATTTCGGTTAGAGTTCGTTGCTAATCACAACTGTTTCGCAACCGAATAATCCTCCACTAATGTAGTGAGAACTGAGAACCATTATTTTGATGGTATAGTTCTCTCTCTGCCGTATCGTATCATCCCTGTTTGCAGAACGAGGTTGTACGACTGCTCCGAAGCCACGGCAAGGAGACTACACGCCAAACACACGCCGCCGGCCGCTACCCGGGTCGGTCAGTTGTCGCCGAGGCCGCCCCCGAGCCCCCCGTCACCATTTTCGGGGACGATGAGTGCGACCTGTACGGCGTCATGCCGGGCACCACCAAGCCGGGCAGCACCGGGGGCGGGGGCAGCAGCGTGATAGGTAAGGGTGGTACGGCAACTAGGAAATGTACGGAATACGGCATGTGGGATTTTAAGGCTTGGGATGATCGGTGCGGGTAACAGAAAGGGCAGACGTGGCTATTGCCGTACTACGCTGTGTACGAAGGCCGTCGCTGCATACTGGTCAGAGGAAGCTGCGCTGCCAGCACCCGGTTGGGGCCCTGCAGGGCTTAAACGAAGGGTGAAGCACCATCGCCACCATCAGAGGTGTATCGCTGCCGAGTGACCAAACAGTCGTACGACCTGTTTCCCGCCCACTGTGATCTTATCGTACACAAGGCGCAATACCCTGGCATGGCTCCCCTGCCGGTGCCGGCGGCGGAGGCTCACCCCTATGGGCCAACCCTGGCGCCGCGACGCCGCTGCCGCCGCCACAACTGGTGCCGCCGCCGCCGCTCCAGCCCTCGCCGTACAGTTCCGCGGCAGACGGTCAGCCAGTTAGCTCTGGTTCAACGGTGGCGGCGTACGACAGCAGCAGCTGGCCGCAGTCCGACCCATTGGGTGGTGTTGGTGACGGCAATGGCAACGTTGGGTTCTGGAGCGCGAACGGCAGTGGTAGCGGTCTGCCGTACATGGATCCGATGGAAGGGATGGCGCATGAGGTGGGAGGGGAAGGCGAGGAAGGGGGAGAAGAGCTGCCCGGGGAGGAATCTGGGGGGTTTGGACACAGTTGCGGTTGCAGGTGTTTTCGTTGTGTTTTCGTTAATGACAGCTGTGAGTCAACCGGGGGAGCGTTATCCGTACTACTGCGAATAGGGGAGCATTGCGCGTTGCCGTCAAGACGTTTTCTTAAAGTATTTAACATTTTTCGTACACATCCGTGCTTTCACGTATTGTACAACGCATATACGACAGAGCCAAGATCTACTAGATTTGGAGTACAAGCAGTCGCTCCGTGACATGGTGCGTCTGCAGCAGCAGCAGCAGCAACAGTCCGCGGGTTTGCTCCCCGGGGGGGCAAGTCCGCGGGAAACCGCCGACGCTGCGGCCGACGCCTCTGCCATGCAACAGGCGCCGCCGGCTGACGGACCGGGCCACGGCGCCGCTGGCGATAGAACAGGTCTTCAAAATTCTTTCCAAACGCCATACATACCGTACGGATCCACGTGGCCGTACGGCAATGAGCACAACTGCGTGTACGATCCGACCGTTCCTCACAGTCTTCGCTGTGAGGTCCAGGGCGCTGCGTTGGTCCCCCAAGCGGGGGCAGTTGAGTCCAGGGGTGGTTCCGTTGAAGGTGCGGCAGGGGCGGCCGGGCTGCAGAGGCCTGGCGGCGGCGGCGGCGGCGGTGACGGCGGTATTTCGGTTGTCGGCATCCCGAGTAAGTACCTTGGCGCCGGGATTGTCCCCGCCTTCAACCTGCCTTCGTAACGACCAACTGAACAACGAGAAACTGAATAACTGATAAAGTCACTACGAATATGGGGGCCAGTTGCGAAGGGAGGGATAGCTGACTGGGGAGGGACCTCCACTTCTTGTGCGCTAACAACTACCTGAAAACCCTAAGCCCCCTCCACCTCCCCCCAGACGAATGTTGCCACGTCAGCTGTGAATGCTCGCACCGCCAGGACGAGCAACAACAGACGCCTGGGAGTGGCGCCCGAGACCGCACCGGCAGTGGCGGCGGCCTGACCACCTTTTCCCCCGGCCCCGCCCCGCCGCTCACCGCTGGCGATAATTCGCCGTTGTCGTACATGGTCGTACAGCAGCCGTACAGTGGCCCAGCTGTACAGCACTTTGCCGTACAGTTCCAGGGCGGCGGAAATGGGTGTAATCAGTTCTCGCCAGAAACGCCCGTCAGCTGGTTACCTCAGCTATTGCCTGCCAAATCGCCTGGCGGCGGTGGCGGCGGCGTGGGTGGCGGCGGTGGCGGCGGTAGCGGCGGCGGCACCGCCGCTATGTCGCAGCGTAATTCGTCGTTCAAGTCGTTGGACGCCAGCACTGGCCAACCGAACACTAACGGTGATCAAGCTGCACTGGGACCGCCTTGCGGAGGTGGCGGCGGCGGCGGCGTGCTACAGAGCCACCACTCCGGGCCCGTCGCGCAACTCAGCAGCTGCGGCGGCGGCGGCGGCGGCGGCGCTGTCACCGTAGACGCCGGTGCCGCGGCTAGTGAAAACGCCGTACAGCCCGGCGGAGGCACCGGGCAACTTGGACCACCTGACGAAAACGCGCCCGGTGGAGGCGCCGACGGTGGTGGCAACGCCAGTTGTTTTGTGCGCATGGAGTACGGCAATGCTTACGGTGGCGGCGGCACGGTACGTCGTGCCCTGAGCCAGAGTGACGGCGGCATGCCCAGGGATTGGGACATGAGACCCGTGGGTCGCTTTATCGATTCGGAGCACTACCTCCGCGCCCACCATTTGCTACAATCGCCGAGCCACTGGCCGCCGCCGTCGTTGACGGAAGCCGAGGAGGCGGATCCGTTTCCCACCGCCTGGCCGCTGCCGCTGCCGCCGCCGCCGCCGCCGTGGCGGTCTATTAGTGACGTGGGGCAGCAAGCTTGCCTGGCGGCAGCAATAGCGGACAGCTTTGCCCCCGGCGGGAGCGGCAGGGGCGTTGCTGCCACCGCCGATACCACGTCGGAAGCCCAGCTAACGCACACACACCCGTTCGTGCCGGCAGCGTCACCCAACAGTGGCGGCGACGGCGGCGACGGCGGCAACGGCGGCAGCTGCTGCTTCCTAACGGAGGCGAGCTGGCCAGACTATGGCAACGGCGAAAAGTACGGCGTCAACATGTCCGTGGCGTGCTCGACTTTACCGCCATCGTTCAATTACGGAGGCATCGCGGCGCTGGTGGGGCTGGGAGGGGCTGGCGGCGCCGTGCCCATGGCAGCGATGGGATCCCTGGAGCCGTCCTCTTTCCCGCCGTTCCTGTTCAAGCCCTCGGAGGAGAGCATCGCGGCGGCGGAGGCTTGGCTGGCGCAGCAGGAGGGGCTATTGGCAGAGATGGAGCGGTACAACCGTACGGATCCCGAATCCATCGGCTTGACGGGCGACGCCTCAGGTGGCGGCGGCGCCACATTGCTGCCACACGACGCGGCGGCGGCGCAACAGGCACATTGGGATGCCATGGCGGCTGCTGCTGCGGCGGCGGCGGCCTGCGACCCGGGGCTTCTGCAACGAGGGCTCCCTGGAGCGCAGAGTGGAGAGGCGATACCGTGCCATGCAACAGATTGTCGCGCTCACCAGGAGGGACTCGCCCGTTACGCCGCTGGTCAGCAACAGCCATTGCTACAGCCGCCTCAGGAATCCCCGCATCCGTGCCAGCCGGCGCAGTACACTGGCCAGCCGTACTATCAGGATCCGCCTGTACTGGAGCCTAGCGGCGGCGGCGACGGCGGTGGCGCCCGCCTTAGTAATGCCGCCACCACCGCCGACGCCGACGTCGCGTACCCGCCGCAGCCAACACTCTCACTGCACCAGTCAGCACAAGCGTCGGGGCCGGTGGAAAGCGAGCTGATGTGCCCAGCTCCACCTGGTGGCGGCGGTGCTTCAATACCTCCCGCTGGGACGGCTGGGCGAGTGCGCGGCAGGGAGGGCAGCGAAGATGGCAGCACCGCCGGCGGCGCCCATTGGCCCCCCAGCGGCGGCGGCGGCGGCGGCGGCGGTGCTGCCGTTTATGCTAGCGGGCTAGCAAGCGGAGCGGTCGGGGGAGGGGCTGGCGGCGGCGGGACCGGGGAGGTGTGCAGTACGGGGCATCCGGACGGCGCCGCCGGGGCCGGTGAAGAGGACGGCTACGGTCATGATGTGGGCCTAGAAGAGCCGCGACGCAAGCGCCAGGCGCTCGACTTGTTACCGCTCACGTTACCAGAATCACTGATGCCGCTGCCGCCGTACTTTCAGCCGGGTACGTCATCGGACGGCAGCACACATAGCACAGTGCCGTCGGGTTTCGTACCCGTCGCACTGAGGGCTGAGCAGGAAATCCTGCTGGCTGCTGGCGGCGGCGGCGGCGGCGGCGGCAGCAGCGTTGGCGGCCACTCCGACGGCGGCGGCAGCAGCGGTGGCGGCACAGTCGGTTTCGCGATGGGCACCGTCACGACTGAAGCGCCGAAGGGGCTATTTGGCGGCCATTTTCACCACCCCCAAAGCTTCTTATGCGAGGCGGTCAGGCAGCCTAGCTCTGCATAAGGCCCCTCTGCCACATCTCGGTTGTAGTCGTACTTAATTGCCGGAAGCTGTCGTCCGAGGGGCTTTGGCGGCTTCTTGTCTCCCCAAGGTTGTATATGTACATAAGCAGGACTTGCATGTAGGTCAAGGATCAACGAGGACAGAGTAAAAGATCAACTCCCTGTCAGGGGGGGGGAGATGCCCTCCTGGAAGTCGGTGAGGACGACATGCTATTGATAATTCTCTTTCCGCGAGTGCGAGTGCGAATGTGAGTTCGAGGGCTCACAGATCCGCGACGGCACCAAGTCTGTGGATAGTGCATATGGGGACCCGCACAAACACACACAGGGGGGGGAAGATACTACACCGCGGTAGGCGGTACCGGGCCGCGGTGCTCTGCCCCGCACTCTGCAACAGAGCGGCGCATTTCCTGGAGGAGGGGGAGGGGGAGGAGGAGGGAGGGGAGCTGCTCCGGCTCTTGTTGAGGGGGGTGTAAAGAGCCGTCCTGAGGTATTGCGGGGGATTGCAACAGCGGGATGTGTGCGCGTGCCTGTGTATGTGCCACCCCTGTGGTCGTGAGGGTGGGCGCTGTAACACCGTGGTGCACATGCGCCAGCAGCGGTTCGTACTGTGTAAATAAACACAACGTCCCACAATGTACGGCCCCGAATGTGTAGAGAGACGCAAGCGAAATAGCAGAAGTTGTTGTCGCGTTGGAAGGGGGTGGTTCGCCGCGGCCCACTCACCGCCGTGACGTGCCGCCTGCGGTCCGCCGCTTGGTTGGTGGATGGAAGCATTTTCAGGAGGGAGCAGGGAGGTAAGCACTTTCCATGCATAACACGGCCACGGCCACGGTAAGGACAGTTGAGAGGTGAAGAGAGGCAGTTTGCATCTTCCGTGTTCGAAAAGCGGTCTGTGTTCTTTATGTCGCCTTGATGCGGTGAGGTTCTGTCTCTCCCACTTCATCATGTATGTACTTCGATGTGAAGTCTTAATAAGTCATATGGTTGTACGATTATGCTGCGCTTCATCGACGAAGTAAGAAAGGAAAGACTTGCATATATGATTGCAGTGCCTTGAAGAGTGAGAGAGGCGGAACTTACGTCTTTTTAAAAGAGGGCTGTAGTATCTGAGTTGTATTTTTGATGTTGCTTATGGTGACGGAGAGCTCCTGTCGACCCATGGGTCATTTGGGTCATGCTGCTTCATGTGAGCTGCGGCGCTGGCAACGAATTAAGATGGTGGCGGTTGCGAGCGACCGTTGTAGCCCCTCTTTAAGGCAATCAAAAAGCATACATATGTGCGCCGGCTAGTGGGCCGCGCACGGAGCCATAAACTCACCTCTTTCTTACATCTGTGTGTATGCCGTATGTTGTACGAACTACTTTCCCGTACTACGTTTTTGCATGTCTGGTTGATTGATCTGTACGGTTACCGATTCCCCGAGACCTGAACGTCAGAACACATGTGCCGGGAGACGCGGATGTGTCCTCCTGTGTAATGGCGCAACCCGTGGATCCCCTTGGAACCCGAAAAAATACGAATCAAAGGACAACGTGCTCTTAAGCCGGTGACGGTGTCGACTTCCGCACATTCACATTCGCACCGTCCAGTTCTGCCACCGCATCCCGACGTGCCACCGTTCAATGCCTCCCTCGCTCTGTCAAATACGAATGGTATACGAATGGTATAAAATCAAACGTGTCTCTTGACGACTGTAACTGAATGGACGTGAATGGGTGCCGCCGAATAATGCCCAATACCATAGCATCTCAATGAGAGTGTCTATTTTGGCTGTTGCCTGTACAGGACTGCCTCCTGGTCAGGCATATAAAGCCTCATCATCACCAAGCCATTTACCGAACGTCCAGAAGCGCATGTGCAGCTGACGGTGCACTTGAAACTGCGCAGACGTCTGCCCTCAGCTTCTTTCTGAGAGGATGGCAAATCCCTAAACCCCTCCCCTCCAGTCTGCTGATACCCTCAATGCTTTTACGAAAGAGAGCTACCGGCCACGAGTGGGGCCATTCGGCAAAAGCCTCTTCAGACACGAACCGGACCCATCATGTCTGTTGCCAATGACATTCTGCATGGCGCACAGAAACAACGACAGCAGCGGCGATTAACCCGATTGCATTTCTGCTGCTAGCAGTCACAGAGGGGCCCTCACCGCCGCTGGCACCAGCCAATGCCGGTGTCGGTCCTTTCATCCGCTGAGGCGTCTTAAACTTGTCCCGCTGGAACCTCGGAGGCCTCGAAACCATCGCAAGGTTTGCCGTATTGCAGGCGGCGGTCTCATCCACATGCCTGCACTGCAGTGCGTCGATACCTAGCCAAGCCGATGGTCTCGCCGCCCCGTAAGCGGACGCCTCAGCACCGCCAATGCCAGGATAGCTCACTCGCCCAGCTCCCCTCGCCGCAGCGACGCCACGGCCGCCTTGGGAGATGGGCCATAGGTCACGCAGTTGTACAGCTGTCGTTGCCGCAGCCGTCGAGCCCATTGATGATGACGACGGCAGTATTATTGACACTTTGACAGCTGCAGCCACGACGCCTGGTGCGAGCTCCAGGCACCAGCTGATGATGATACGGCAGCGGTGGCACCACCGTACACCCTGCACCTCGTCCGGGCGCACGTTCATGCTCGGCCGCAGAAGTGGGCTTGCGATCGTTACTGGTGGCATCGTCATCGTAGCATTTGGCCGCAATTGTGACGCTGTGACCCTGCCACAGCTGGCGGTGGGATCGGGCTTCCTCACCCCTACTGCCAGCGACAGTGATGGCAACACAACGCCTTACACAACAGGCAGGACCGCATACTGCATACCATTTTCGGACCCCACCTGACGGCGCACAGACACCACTTGTTCCCGGCTTTGAGGCCGGGGGAGTCAACAAGTCATTGCCTCAGGAGCGAGTGAACTCCGGTAACTCCTGTGTAACCTGTGCCGAGGCGATGGTGGGTCAGCGAAGGAAGAATATGTAGATGGCATTGGAGAGCCGCAACAGCGAACAGGTCAAGCTTACGTATGGCAAATAAATCGATGAGGCGAGGTTTCCATATCCCGCAAAAGAGTGTGAACAACTATATGCCTGCTGCTAGCAGGCGGTCAGCCGCTGCTATGGCTGCATGTGGCCTTCGGTCGTAGCTCGTTAAGCGCAGTCCCTCCGCCAGACCCACTTGGGCGCAGATGACATGACGGCCCACATCACTTTCATCTGTTCGACAAAATCCATCTCTGTAATATCCGGTACGTGGTGAGGTGCAGCAACACTGCAGAGGACCACCGAGAACGTTGCATGGACCAGTAGTGGCTGCCTGCATTTTGCAGATGCGTATAGGTGGGCAAACAAGCGATGACGGTGATGAGGCTATATGGGCTTCTTCGAAGTGGTCTTAAGATCCTGTGCGCGCGTGTGGCTGCTTCGGCTAAGACTGTTCCGGCATGCATAAACCTGGGCAGCTGTCCGTGTGTTGGCGCTACGTCGGAGGGGTAACAATGCCGTGAGGGATGCACGCTTAAAGTGTCAGAAGTGTACGTAACACGGTGCAACCTGCAATGTGCATGTCATAGGAGGTACAACTGCTATATCTTTGTATAGATAAAAAAGGCTTTATTGCCGATTTTTGACGGTTTATTGCCGTCCATCCCATTTCGTTTTGTTGGCGGAGTTGGGCGATTCAGCATAATAATTCAGGACGGAAACCGGCGACAGCTAAAGCGCGACAGGCGAACGGCGCAGAGAACGGGAGGCGCGGCAACAGGATGCGCAACCGTTTGGGCACATGATCTGTTTTTAAAGGCACGCTGGCCTCCATAGCATCGCGGCATTAATTTCCCCACCACCCCGGAGTCCTGATGTCAACGCATGCATGAAAGCCGTTAGAAGCCATTGATGAAATCGGCCCCAGCAGTGGTCCTGTGTTGCGCTGCCGACAACGCGACATGCCATGAAATTTAGACAGAACAGGTAAGACCTTCAAAATAATAAATAACAAATTGTGATTTGAACTTTGCCAAGTCGCAATGATCAAACGGCTTGCTTGTCTGTCAAACGTCAGTTAACGTCCGCTCCAGGAGGGGGCGGCTCAGAAAAGAAAAAAGCTTCATGTGGACAGGAAAACCACAATGTGTTATCTCTCCTATACGAGGCATGTAATGTTGTGACGTCTTACCAGTAATCCAATTTCTCTAGGCTGGTACGCAGAGTTTTCTACGACTTCAGATGGCGTTATCTGACCTCGGCACGGCCTGCACGCGTCTAGCGGAGCTCTTCAAGGATGATGCTGGTGATCTTATTGCCACACTTATGGCGAACTTGACGAGTCTTGGTGGTGCAGAGTTTTCGGTAAGTGACTGATCATGGGACTGATTACCTCTTAGGCGATCTTGCGCGAGAAGCCTTCTTCATTAAACACTAGTTGTGAAAATTAGCCACATAAAGACCAATGATTGAAAGCATTGGAGCGCTGAAAGTTTGTGTACCAGAATGATGGTTTTTTGTTATTAGTTATGATTTATTTCGGCCATCATGCATGTTCTCCATACCCGTTTCCCTTGAACAGATGGTGTGCGAGGGCTGGACGGCGTTTTTTGGTTCACGATGGGAGAAAGCTTATTTGGAGAGAAGGCTTTCAGCAGGTACAGCGAGTGTGGGTGCTTTTCATCATTGCTTGCATTATTGCTTGATTGGTGTCTGCATGTTTATCCGAAGGTAGAACCAATGGTATCCGGGACGATTACGTAACAAATATAGATAGTGCAACTAGGTTAATTTATGACCAGCTGATGTGGAGAGCGAAGTCCAATCACGCAGTATATATGTATGTATGTGAAGATATGTATGTAGAGGCTGCTGGCTTCATTCCCAGCAGTTTGCCAAGTATATATGTAGGTATAGCTGTGCGTGAAATTAGGCCACTTATCACAACATACAACGGCTGTGATTCTTCTGTCATTGGAATTATTAGATGATATGCGTGAAGCGGAGGCAATATGTAAGAACGAATCATGCATACTATCTATCTATCTATCTATCTATCTATCTATCGTCTGTCTATAGCTAGGACATTACACGCGCACTAATTGCTACCGCTTTTATTAGCTAGCCTAGTAATTTTTAGTTGCTTTTAGTTTCAGTTGTTATAGTTTTCATGTCGTATATTCAGTTTGTAAGGCCCCTGGGAATTTTTAAAGTCGGGAGTCCCTGTAAGGAGTCCTAGTAGTGTATGGCCCTCGGGAATTTATGCCGCGTGGTAAATGCACTGATTTCTGTTAGGCAATTTGTATGCTATTACCCTATGTCAGCGTTGACCCCCCTAATGGGACCATAAAGGGTCCGTAAAAATGTATACCCCATAACGGACCTTAACCCATTATGGGTGAGTTCTTGACCCCCTATACGGCCCCTAACACTGATTACGGCCCGTAAACAGGCCCCCCCCATAAGGGGTCCCATTATGATAGAAGGGCCATAATGGGTTGGGACAGTTATGGACCCATTATGAAGAGTGACACGTAATTGCCCTGTAATAAGCTTACAATACACTGATAATTAGGGGTCTGTGTCTAATATGCTCCCACATGCCACAAGCCAACCTTCAGCTTAGCCAGGTCACCAATATTGTACACATTGTATGTAGCTAGAACAATACCCCAATAAATAACATAGAAATATTCATCATCAGCAGGATCATAATAAAAATACTAAGTATTAAGGGTGTCTTCCCATCCAAGTAAGGCAGCAAGCAAGGATACCAGCAAAACCTTTTCAACCATGAAAGTAAGCTATATATGTAGGCCTATTATTATCATGTGGCAGAATATTTTCTCCAATTTCTCCAAATCCATATCCATACACAATACAAATATAGCATCCACAGCAATACCTGACTTGCTTGCATGGTACTTCCCAAGCAGCATGCCTGCCGATGTTAGTGTACCTCCATCACCATAACTTCCTGCACCATCCATACCTTCATCTGTTGTCACCAAACCACATCCCTGCCTTGATCCCCTCCTTAACCAGTTCTATAGGTGCCATTCACACTGCCCTTGTCACCAGCTAAAAATATAACGGTAGAAAATGAATCCACCCCATACACACATGGATGCTTAAGTATGGGCAGAGCACACATTGCATCCATGATGGTATTATGCTCCCCTACCTTCCCCTTTGTTGTCCTAGTTACCTATTGCTCACCATTCCGTCCCCTTCTTACCCCCACCTGCTCCCCCGTCCATCACCCCTATAACATGAACTGTTTGTACCTTTCTGGCTTCATTGCCACCCCTCACCACTCAGTCACCACCTATTTCCCCAGCCACTCCAATGCACTCCTGCCAGCCTCTGTTACATCCTATTACTGCCATAATCTTGGCGATTATGACCACCTTCTGGTCCAGATCAAAAGCATTTCTTGATGTTGCCATTATCCTCTGCAGAAAACCTGTGATATCAGGGAAAACACACAACACACAGATGCCATGACACACATTTTATATCAGACAGAAAATCTACAAAACAACTGTGGCCATGATGCTATTGTTTTCTCCAGCCCTCTCATCACCCTTCTACTCTCCATCCCTGCCTCCCTATAACTACCATTACCCCTTCTCCCAGTCCTTCCCTGCCTGCCTCCATCGCCAAGCAACCCCCGGTCACCAGTGTTTCTCCCTATTCCTCCACATCTCTCAAAAGGTGATGGTACCTAAGATTGGATGTGCTTACATAAGTCTGGCTAAGCATGGTTAAGCATGGGGATGCCTACTGTAAGTAGTATAGTGTACAGACTTAATGACTTAATGACTGAGTCTACCAAGATAGAAGTACAGCAGCTAATAATCTCCATCAGCAGCCCCCATTGTTCCATATGTTTCTGCAGCACGCACCCAGCCCCAAACAATACACCCACCTGCAGTCACACCTTCATTGCAGCCCTGGCCAAGGCCTGGACAGAAAATTACCGCCATGAACATTGTGAGCCAGCCAAGCACCTGCCTGAGAGCAAGTGGACAGCAGCACGCAGCCAGGAAGGCAGGAAACCGCACCAACATCATGAGTTCTTAATTCACACAAGCAACGATATTTAATATTATTAATGGCAACCCTGTCACAACAGCTAGTTTTAGCTAGTGCAACCAATCATGTGCTGCCAACACCGCCGCCTATCACCCTGTTCTTCACCATTTACAAGCATCCTCCTTTACCTCCTAGCTTGGAGCATATATCCATTGCTGCATAGATCTCATCTCCGCCGCCAGCAGGCTTCCATGCATGGCTGCTGCTTGTGGAAAAGGAATATCCTGTAGGGATTGATAAAAATCTTCAAGAAAAGCCAAGGATACATAAATGATATTGTTCTGTAAATATTGGCACCTCTATCTATGAATGCCATTAAAAGGGAGCGAGATTTGGCATTACAAAAAGTCCTATACAGCAACAAGAATGCTATGAGAAATGCTGTTGATTTCCACTTTGACACTTACAATCATGCATGCAGAAACAAAAGCTCGCTCACATTTCCATCACGAAAGTACAGCACAACAAATTGTTGCACGGTACCTTTCTGCAAGCCTAATAGTAAAAAATTATATAATATTTGAAGTGCTTAGGCAATATCTATTAATCTACCAATATCTGTATGTAGGTCGGGTCCTTGGATGGGAAGTATTGACACCGGTTCGATTCCACCTGAAAGCAATTTTTCTGATCAATTCTCTTTCATTATATAAGGCACACAAACAATATCTCTTGTTCGCGAACAAGTTAGATGGGACCATTTGGTCCCGCCGTACATTCTCGCAACTGACAGTGCCATGCAATTTCATCTGAATGCATCTATTCTTCCATCCATTTTATGCACATTTCAGATTGTAGAATTGGCGACCAGTATCAGTTGCGAAAATGTACAGCGGGACCAAATGGTCCCGCTGTACATTTTCATGAATAACAGTGCCATGCAATTTCGTATGAATGCATCTATTCTTTAATCCATTTTATGCATATTTCAATTTGTAGAATTGGTGAGCACTGTCATTCACGAAATGGTCCAGCTGTACATTTTGGCGACTGACAGTGCCATGCAATTTCGTATGAATGCATCTATTCTTTCCGCCATTTTATGCACATTTCAAATTATAGAACTGGCAGGCACTGTCATTCGCGGAAATGTACAGCGGGACCAAATGGTCCCGCCGTATTTTTTCGCGAATAAGAGATATGGCCCATGTGCCTTCAATTTACGGATATAACATGTAAAAATAAACATACGAAGGAATTGAACCGAAGACTTCATCAAGTTTTCCGAAGAACGTAACGTATGTAACATGCAAGATACATTCTATTCTTATAGGTTAACAAACATAACCACAATGTTCTCCAGCAAATCATCCAGCATAAGCGAGGTGGGGAGATAGTTGGGAGAGAAGGAGTAAGAAGAGACAGAGGAAGCAAGGGATCATGGAGATAGATGGAAGGAGGGAGTAGGGAAAGGAAAGTGTGGCAGATGGGAAGTAGGAAGACAGAAGGAAGAGGGGTGAAAGAAATAAGGGTCAAGGAAGGAGAGGGAAAGGAAAGGGAGAAATGAGGATGGGAGAAATGAGAAAGGGAGAGAGTATGTAGGGAGAGAGAAGGGAAGAAGTAGGGAGGGAAAGAGGGAGGGAGGGAGCAAAGGTACGAGGCAGGGAAGGATAGGAAGGGAAATATGGAAGGAAAGCAAGGGAAAGAGAAAAGGTGGGAAGGCAGAAGAGGGAGGGAAAGAGGGAGAGATAGGGAGGGAGAGAGGGAAGAAGAGGAATTGAAGGAGAGGGGGAGAGACAGGGAGGGAAAGAGGGTAGGGGATGCAGGGAAAGAGGGAAGAAGAGGGAGGGAAAAAGGAAGGAGAGGAAGAGATGGGGTACACAGGTGGGAAAGCATGTCCTGACTTTATTGTCTTCACAGTGAAGCACCTAATGCATCCATAAATTGCCATGGGTTGTCTTTGCAGGGAAAGTCATCCACTACAGTAAAACATCCCTTTTAAGGTAACATTCATACAAATAAGAATCAACATGATGAATGAATGACAACATGACCAAAGCTACAATTGGATACACGATTTTGGCTTTGTTAAGATCCCCTAACAACCCCAGACAGTGATCAGCCTCTGCTAAGACAACCATAGCCCAGCCCTTAAGAGCTGCTGAGAGCCCTCATGATGCCCGAAATGGAATCAACCCCACCCCACCCCACCCCACCCCACCCCAAACCCTAAGTATGTTGGGGGCTTAGATATGGGGTGCTTATGGGTTATGATGGTCCATTATGGGGTTTCCAGCCATTACGGGGTACCAGAGCCCCCATTATGGACCCCAATGGCCGTAATGGGGGTACCCCGTAATTGGCCAAATTGCGATTATGTGGGTGAAACTGACCCATTAGGGGGGAAACTGCTGACATAGGGATTAAAAGCATTTTCTGACCTCTTTATCTAGGATTTTTCAGTCTTTTGTTCCATGTACTAGCTATTCTACTGGGAATACATGCTCTAAGGCTTTAATTATCCTCTAGAATATTGAATGTTTCTATCTAGTGAACGGCCTGCCAATGGGTCAATCAAGGAATATCCTTACAACGTTAGTTGGCAGTTAGATTGAAGCGTACAGCAATGATTGTCTGCTATCACAGCTACCACTTTTATTTATACCCACTTCTTTGATTTCCAATAAACGGAGCTTCAGCAATTTGTTGGATCTTCACTTAGGAGGATTGCCAACATCGTTAATTTGCCATCCTGGTCGCGAAAGGTAAGCATTACTCGCCAAGATAAGTTTTAGAATTTAGAATGAGAAGCGAATTTAGAATGAAATTTTAGGATGAATCGTCCGGTGCCAGTGCCACGATGTGCAGCTGCAGTGTGGTGCCGGTGCCGCACAGTGCTGCTGCCACGCTGTGCCGCTGCCGCGCGGTGCCGCTGGCACGTGGTGCGGCTGCCGTGCAGGGCCATTGCCCCGCAGCCCCAATGGCATGCCGTGCTCCTGGCACATGGTGCGGCTGCCATGCGGTGCTGCTGGCATGCAATGCCGCTGGCATGTGGTCTACCGCATGGTGCCGCCGCTGGCATCCGATACCGCTGGCATGCATGTGGTGCTGTTGGCATGCCGTGCCACTGCCATTTGGTGCTATTGGCATGCCGTGCCACTGCCGTTTGGTGCTGCTGGCATGCCATGCTGCTGGTGCCACTGCCACACGGTGCAGCTGCCACGTGGCACCGCTGCCGTGTTGTGCCGCTGCCGCACGGTGCAGCTGCCACGTGGTGCAGCTGCTGCATGGTGCCGCTGCCGCACGGTGCAGCTGCCACGTGGTGCAGCTGCTGCATGGTGCCGCTGCCGTGCTGTACAGCTGCCGTGCTGTGCAGCTGCTGCATGGTATTGTGTACCGTGGCACACCCATGTACCATGTGGTATCCTATTGTAGGGTAATATTTTTCCTAATGATAACACTTCATTCAGCTACTCTTGTAATCACAACTATTATAATTTTAATCAACATCTCTTGGTTGCTCTTTGAGTATTTTATTATTATTATTAATTAATAATAATATTATTATTATTAATTATATTATTATTATTATTATAAACATGTTACAGAGCCAGGTGAGCCAGGTGAGCCACTGCCATTTGGTGCCACTGGCATGCAGTGCCGCTGGTGCACAGTGTCGCTGTGTGCAGGGCTGCTGGCATGCAGTGCGCTGGCATGCAGTGCTGCTGGCATGTGGTGCCACTGCCGTGCAGTGCCGCTGCTGTGTGGTGCCTCTACCGTGCCGTGCCACTGCCATGCAGTGCTGCTGGCTTGCAGTGCTGGATTATCAGGATATACACCTTTTTAAACTAGTTGGATAACATGCTATACTGATAGGAAGACAATCATACACATGATTCATAAAATATATCATTTGCTAGCTAGCTGATGAACGAGACCCTACCAACTTATAGGGGGTTTAACTGGTGCCAAACAGCACCAAACAGCCTCTAGCTGGCTGTTATGCAATGTTAACAGCTGTTATACCCCCTATAAGTTGGTAGGGAGATGCTTGAGGTGACCAAAACTATTAACTACATACAGATCAGGGGAATACCTTAGGGGAAATACCTAGACAGAAATTAATAATAAGAAATATATTACAATTGCCCCCGCTTGACTTACAACATTGAATTATAAAACTTATAATGCAAAAAATAACATACTATTGTGCCTTTACTTGTCTAAACGAGAATCTACTTTGGACCCCAGTAAACAGAGATGGTGGGAGTGCGGGGAACTGGGGCAGCAGGCCCCAGTCCCTGCACAACCACCGAACACTTCTGGATGTTAACAGCATTGAAAGCGGTAGTCAAATGCATATATAAAAGCATCATGTGCAGCGATATTTATTTCGTATATATATTAAATTACCAATGCCGAGATAATAACCAACGGTGAGCTGACATCAGCGGGAACATTTAAAGAAGGATAAATAAGATTATTACGTACAACATTCGTCATTTCATATGAAAAATAAGGCATGAAAGATTTAAGAGCAAGCCCAAAGCTTAGCCGTGACTGCTGCACAGTTCACCTTCTATCTGCTGTACACAAAGTGCGCGAGTCATTCAGGCATGCAGCTGGCAATGTGCAGCAAATTTCTGTATTTAAAAGTGCGGTCTATTCATTGTGCTGTTGTGCAACATACACCGTGCTATGATGAATTTGGTGATGCACCCTTCGCAAACTGTTTCAGAAGCCAATCGACAATCAAACAATGCTGGTAGATGTCAGTTATTTTTCCTTAGTCGATGCAGCACATATGATGGCGAAAAAAATACAGGCCGCTACAAAATTTGCATCTTTGAACGAAGCTAACTAATACGGGACCTGAGTCCACGTTTACAATAGTAGTGATGACACAGTGACAGCTTAACAATGTTTCGAGAAGTGCTTGCAATGTAGGGAAAGAATTATCTTTCTTCATCGTTATTGCATTTAAGCATTATATATATGTTATGGTGTGTTACACTGTGGGCGCCTCGCCCTGCGAAGACGAGCACCGGGGGTCCTGATCAGACCGAGCCACAGCGCAGGGGAGGGGCACGTGGCTTTGTCTGTCTGTCTGCCACGTGCTCCCCCTCTCACTCGGACCAGCGAGAGAAAAGGAAACCTCAGAGGCTCTAGCCTGGCCACTAATTAACAGAGCACACACACATAATATATTATACATACCAGAATAAAAGCAACCACGCACTCATGAGTCTGCCCATGCCCATTACCTGCATGAAATAATGGGTATGCAAATGATCAGCAGTGTGACGCACCCATCGATCCAGATAGTATTTTGGGGGTGAAAATTGGACAACCAATCCAGCACGTGCTAATGGAGGACTGTAATTCCCTAAGTATTAAATAGAAGTGATTTATATGGAGGGGATGGTACATGGCTGGGATGCATCTGAATGCTTATTAGGATGAGTTCGGTAATCGATATGGAGGTGTTGATAAACACCGGGGTCTTCCCAGGGATTATATACTCGCTTGTAGTACGGCATAGGCGCAGATGTGGTAGTGTTGTACCATTAGATGACGGCTTCTGAACCATCTGGAGAGTTGGCGATAGAGATCTGACCATGTACGGTTACCATGTACCGGATTGTACAGCCATAGCCGTAACTATGTACTGCTCCGTACCTGATAGATGTATATGTACCGCTGTACGGTATGCGCCTTTATAATAATTGATAGGTTAGAGAGAAATGTCTTCATGGAAATATTATAAGTCACGATGTAGTCTGTTACAGCTGTCTCCCGGTGCTACTGGAACCTCCTTGTTGTTGCTCATAACGAAATTCAACATCTTGCTTGCCAGTAACGAGCAACTGATTACCCTCCTATGCGTCCCCTTGATTACACCACGCACATCATGCAGGTGTGGTGGCAGCTAGCCCTTGGCTACAGGGTGAGTACATCGTGAGGAGCTTAGGATATATATATATATATATATATATATATATATATATATATATATATATATGCGCGCGCGCATGTGTGTGTGTGTGTGTGTGTGTGTGTGTTAAGAGTTCCAATGATAGCAGGGTTTTGTTTATAGGCAGCAGGGGCCGATGAATGGTTGAAATGTGATGATGTCACGTTGTGGGGAGGGACAGTGGAGTGTCATCCTGCTGTGGCAATCTCAAGTTGAGGTGCCTGCCTGCAATGTGCATGCGTGCCTAGCTAATCCACTGCAAATATGAAGTCTTTTGGCTTTGGTACTTCTCCAAAGGTGCCCAAGGACTTGTATATCAAAGCTTGGCATGTAGTAGTCGTAGGCATATGGCACACACTATCACAATATAAGGTGCAAGAAGCACCCTGTCAACATCTCGAGAGGCCTTTTCGGCATTCAACAACAAACCCAAATGAGTAGTGTCTGTTGACATAACGGCGGGGCCGCACCAGTGGTGATTGGTTCCGAAATTGTGAAGTCAATGGTGTGCTTCCAATAGCGGTGTTTGGGAAATGAGCTGCTTGTGACGACACAACCTGCTGAGGAAGCCATGCGGCTGGAAATCAAACAGAATCAACAGCTGCAATTAACCAGCAATATGTCTTCTAGAACTCCCCACATTGTTGGAACCTTTAATGTGTCTAAGACAGTGCAAGATTTGATGGATGGATTGCACTGGGCTAGGAATGTCGTACCCAGCTGCAAACTGGCCAGGACCTCCCTGGACCTCGCACATTGATGCACATGTGCCCAAATCCGAAACCCTAACCACATGTCACCCTGTACATGCAGGTACCTCTGGCACAGTGGGGCATGCACTGTAACGCCACCTGCTGCCACTTTAGTCACAATAACACAGTTACAATTTTCCTTGCCTGCATCAGATGTACCATAACTTGTGGAATGTTGATGACATATCTGTGTTTCAGGTTGAGTCAGCCTGGTTGCAACTAGCAGATGTGTTCAATCGACTACATCCTTATTTCTGTGTGCATGATGCTAAGGTTGTAGTGCTGCATTGCTCAAATAAGGGAGACATATGCACTGGCTGCAGGCCGTTTAAGTTCACGAATGCAAGCTCCGCAAGAGATGAAGAGCTTCTGGCGGGCCCTCCTAGGGCTCGACATTATAGTGGACAGCCTCTTAAGCCTACCAAGCAACGTCTATCTGCTGGGGAAAAAGTGGTGCGGCAGTTCTCTCCTGGTCCGCTCCTGCTACCGGGGGATATTCGATTTGATGATGAACCTGCACTCATCTAACACCAACACCCGATTCCTCGTTACAGGTGAGTAAAATAATAACCTGCTGCTATTAGGTTACTTGTCCCTCGTATAGTGCTTAAGCAAGGGTGTACCTATTGTAGGTCATCAGACAATCATATAATCCTTGCATCCTCAGGCACATTGGTGCTACCATCCAGTTGGTATGCATTGCCTATTTTGTTTTGTGCCCACAACTGGAATCTTCATATGTGGACCCAGTGCATCTTATTGCCTTATTAGTACAGTAAGTACAATCACACATCATTTATACATACTGATGCGTGCTACCACCACACCTAGTTGTCGCGTGCTAGGCATGATATAGTTACTTTATGTAGTATGGTCCTCATTTCTATCTCTCCTGCCACTTCATACATGGGCAGTGTAGTAGTCGTACACACTCTAGCATAATATATATGTGCAATACACGCCGCAACATCTCGAGAGGCCTTTGCGTCTCTCAACTACTACAATGGTAGTGAGACGGAACGTCAGATTCAAATCCTGAGGTCGCCGGTTCAATACCTGCGGACAGCGATGACTCGAATCTGACGTGGTTCAGGTTCCCAACGGAAAGTTGGAGAGTAGTTGAAAGCTAACAAGGCTAGATGTTAGAAAAACCCGTGAGAGCTAGGGTGCATGATATGGGGGTCATGTCGCGACGTGGGATTGAGTAAACCTTCCCATGGCCAGGGTAGGCAATGGTTAACATTGGTTGATGGGGCCTTAGCGCCCGAGACGTGCCCTCCAGAGGGGGGGGAGTGTAGTAGTCGTACACACTCTAGCACAATATATATGTGCAGATACACGCCATCAACATCTCGAGAGGCCTTTGCGGCTCTCAACTACTACAGGCAGCTTCTTAATCATACTGCTTTGTTGCCATCATTTTGCTGGTTTCTCACTGACACAATTCCTTATCATTTGTATGTTGTTCTTATGCCAGGTACACCAGGAATCGGGAAGTCGTTCTTTGCGGTCGTGTTAATGAGCTGGCTGGTCAAGGAGCAGGGGGTCACGACAATTGTTTACGAATCCCAAGACAAGCGGTACTTGTTTATGTCCGAAGGCACAGACCTGAATGTTGAGCAGGGCGACAAAACGGACTTTGGGTATGAGATCGAGCTTCCCACAACCTGGTGAGTGGAAGGGGTGCCAAGTAAGAAGGCATGTTCCAAGCTGTTGCTGAGTCCATCCAGGGTTGGAGACCTGAATACTTGACGAGATGGTCTAGATTGTATGCGACAAGGTTTAAAAATGAGTAGTAAAGTAAATCAATGAAACATTGTATGGTATTCTCACTTCTGATGCTTGGGACCAGCATCATTTTCCCAGGTCGATGCTGCAACAAGAAAAAGGCAAACATTTGTTTAGCACTTGTATTATATACAATTGTACTATATAGCCCCTGGTGCTTGTCTTCACATGGCGAGTCACCCACAGTGTAATACCCCCTAATTGTGATATATTCCAAGCTATATATTGTCAGCGTCCAGGATGGGAGGGAAAATAGACACATCAACTTGGATGCCTACATTGTATGCAATGTATGAAAATTATGTGTCACAGGTGGATTGTAGACATGGCCACTGCCACTGAACGAGCTGCCAACACTGTGCTGCTGGCATCCCCTGACCGGACACGATACAAGGGATTCCTGAAGCTCCAGGCTGCGACTACTTTGTCCATGCCAGTCTGGACAGACAATGAGATTGAGAAATGCAGGTATGAAGCTAGAAATTACTTAACTGATAGGATGACAATAGTACATATCATACATAACGTACATTCCTTGTGCCCAAAGCCACGTGGCCCCTCCCCTGCACTGTGCCTTGGTCCGGTCAGGACCCCTGGTGCTCGTCATTACAGGGCAAGTCACCCACAGTGTATCAACCTTAAATTCCTTGCTAGCTAGCTGATGAACGAGATGCTTGGGGTGACCGAAAATATCTACTGCTGGCTACCGCAAATATGTAGGAGGAAAATCAGGGGAGTATTCAGCTGGGCTGAAATATCTTGGGGGATTTAACAATATCAACTATATTACAACTGCTCCCTCTTTACTTACAATATTTCATTATATAATGCAACAAATATTATATTCTACTGCCTTTACTTTTCTCGACAAGAATCTACCTGACCCCTTTACATCAAGATGGTGGAAGTGTGGGGAACTGGGGCAGCAAGCCCCAGAACCCGCACAACCACCGTACATTTCAGTGTTGAAAGTGGTAGT
This sequence comes from Volvox reticuliferus, assembly GCA_019650235.1. Classification (NCBI taxonomy): domain Eukaryota; kingdom Viridiplantae; phylum Chlorophyta; class Chlorophyceae; order Chlamydomonadales; family Volvocaceae; genus Volvox; species Volvox reticuliferus. Next base: position 1,303,257 of record BNCP01000035.1, on the reverse strand, counting down.
CAAATGCATATATAAAAGCATGATTATATTACTATATTACTTTATTATATACTAAATTACCAAAAAGTAATTGTACTTTATATTGTTTAATTGCTTTAGCTTAGTTTTGTTTATTTTAGTTTTGCCATACATATTTAAATCTTTCAGCCGCACATTTTTCTCTAATGTAAGGAGAGCTTATTAATGTAAGGCCCCAGGGAATTTTTGCAGTCGCCTCTGTAATGACTGCTAGTCATGTAGTATGTAAGGCCCCCGCTGGAAATATATGCTGTCACAAAAAATGCACTTTGTTCTTAAATTCCAAAGCTATTTGAGGCATTTTCTGAGCTTTTTAGCTAGGTTCTTGTGATTTTTTAAGCTGACCACTGTGTCACTGTAAACGTGGATTCTGTTTCCATATTAGCTCTGAAGACGCGATTTTTATAGCACTGTGTACCTTTTTCACCTCCAAACTTGCAGTAACGGTTAACAAAAAATCACCAATGTCTACAGGGCTTGTTGGCTTCTGAAACAGGCTTCGTTTGTGAGGGGTGCATCACCAAATTCTTCGCACAGAGGGTTGCACAACAGTACAAATGATAGCACGCAATTATTAAGGGGTGTTACACTATGGGCGACTAGCCCTACAAAGACGAGCACCGGGGGGCCTGACCAGACCGAGCCACAGCGCAGGGGAGGGGCACGTGGCTTTGTCTGTCTGTCCTGCCACGTGCTCCCCCTCTCACTTGGACGCAATTATATCTACCGAAATCAGCTACACATTGACTGGTACATGTATTAAGGACTCACGCTGTTTGCGTATGGCAGAAGATGAACGAGCAGTCACTAATTAATATGCAGCGGTCACAGCTAAGCTTAGTTCTTGTTCTTTAATCTTTCATACAATTTTTTTATTCTATGCTAAATTTCAAAACATATACAAGTTATTCTTTCTACTTTTGTAGGGCATCTTATTTTTCCTTCTAAAGAATGTTCCCGCAAACCTTTGGCCACCTTACCACGTATCTCTTTATCCCTATCTGCCTACATACCTCACAATGACAATGACATATATGTGCTTGTTAATAGGTTGTCCGTTAGTTGTAAGCAACCTTGCTTGTTTTCCCTCTTGTGTCAGCTCACCATGTCTTTGTTTGTGCTGCTGCTGTGTGGTGCTGCTGGCATGCATGGCAGAGCAGCTGCCATGTGGTGCCAGATTATCAGGATACACCCTTTCAATTTATTAGAATAACATGCTATGCTAATATAGGATGACAATGATATATATCATACATCAAATACATTCCTTGCAAGCTAGCTGATGAATGACATGCTTGAGATGACCCAAAATATAAACTACATACAGACCAGCATAATCTAAGAGAAAATCTAAGAGAAAAAGTAGGGGTGCACATACGGGGGAAATATCTAGGGGTAAATTAATTATAAGAAATTTATTACAACTGCTCCCTGTTTACTTTCAACATTGAATTTTTAACCTTAAAATGCAACGATTCAGCCTATACTTATGTTGCAGGCGTAGCTGTTACTAGCAATGCCTTAGGCGGGTTTTGCTCCCGCAAACCAGGACTCTATCTACTTAGTAGGTCGTCCTGATTCCTCTCCAAAGACCTTAGATCCTTGTTGCCAAGAGAGCTAAAACGAGCTCTGTGTTCTGTTTATCTAGGCTTTGATTTTCGTACGGGGATCTTTCTGTCCGAACGAGACTCGTGGTTCAAAAGAGCTTTATTCTAAAGTAACCACGTGCTGAGTTTCTGTAATAACATTAACGTATTATAGTTAACGCCTTATAACTCTTTATACAATAAATATAATAATATTTATCTTAATTCTTTATCTAGAGTTTCTATATGGCGCTACAACATCTGCTCCCCTTCTCTTAAGCGCTAGCGTCCTCGCTGCGCCCAAGCTGGGACCAGTAAGCATCTATGGTTTGGTGATCAGAGAAATCTTTCTCTTCAACCCAACTGTTGTGCTCGTGTCCGTAGCCCACCCATTTCACAAGGAAATGGTGCAGTGAACGGTTTCTAAGTTTCTTAGTCTCGTGATCCAAAATCTTTTCAACATCCCACACAGGCCGGTTTGAATCATCAAACTGCAGCTGTGGTGGTATTGGGGTCTGGGATCCGTCTGATCTGTAGGGTCTTAGCAGGGAAACGTGACACACGTTATGGAATCTGTACTCTGCAGGGAGTGTGAGTCTGGCAGCAACGGGGTTAACCATAGCCTCAATAGGAAAAGGTCCTATCCATCTAGGCATAAGTTTTCTAGTGCCACGTTCTTTAGCCAGGTTCTTTGTGCTCAAGAGGACATAATCTCCCGGCTTAAATTGGATATCTTTCCTGGACTTATCCAAAGTTTCTTTGGTTCTGTCTTGTGCAGCCTGCAAACAACGTTTTGCCATGTCTAATCTGTCAACAAACGTCTCTGCATAATTCTTAGCAGCAGGCACTGCATCTCCAATTTCCAACTGCAATGGGGTTCGAGGGTGAAACCCATAGTTGAGGAAGAAAGGAGTCTGGTTCGTCATTCTGTTCTTTAGGTTGTTCATTGCAAATTCTGCAGCGCCCAGATAACGATCCCATTCCTTAGGGTCATAATCTGCATAATGTCTCAGCATGTCACCCAGGATACGGTTCATCCGTTCTGTCTGTCCGTCACTTTGTGGGTGGAAACGCAGTACTGAGATTCTGTTTAGCCCCTACACGCTTGAATAGCGCAGTAAGGAAGTTGCCTGTGAATTTCGAATCTCGGTCTGAGATAATATTCTGTGGCATGCCATGGAGGCGTACAATGGCATCAAAGAATAAGTCTGCTGTCTGTTCTGAGGTTATGGAGTTCTTGCAAGGCCGTACATGGACCATCTTGGTGAGTCTATCCACAAAAACCGCAATAGAGTTAAAACCCTTCTTTGTAACCGGTAGTCCGACAATGAAATCCATGGAAACACTCTGCCAGGGCATCTCAGGGACTGGTAGCAGTTGTGCTAGGCCAAGGGGTTTACCTCCAGTAGACTTATTTCTTTGGCAAGAATCGCACTGAGAGATATAATCCTCAACATCAGCACGCAGTGTTGGCCACCAAAACGTGCGGCGTATAAGGTCTATGGTGCGATCTCTTCCAGGATGTCCTGCAAGGGGGTCTGAATGGCTTCTGTGTATAATTTCTCTTTTTATCATGGGGTCATTTGGGACCACAATGCAGTAGGTGTTCTCTCCCTCCTCCTTCTCATAGAATCCACGAGGATTCGATTTGAGATTTACTGTGTTCTGGGGGTTTTGAAACCAAACATCTTTAGATGTAGCTTCTATGACCTGTTCGAGTAGGGATTCTGTGCTCTGCGGGATTTGTCCAGTCATGATAGCATTAAGCAGGATCAGACTGTGCAATGCGGGATGGCGGGATAGTGCATCAGCAACAACATTCAAACGTCCAGGGCGGTAAAGCCATTGGAAGTTGAATTGTTCCAAGAATTCTACCCATCTGGCTTGTCTGCGGCTCAGCTGAGCTTGTGTCTTTAGATACGTTAAGGGGTGATGGTCTGTCACCAACGTGAAAGGGATAGAACTCTGTAGGTAGCATCGCCATTCTCGCAAGGCATTGATAACACCTAGCAATTCTTGTTCTCCAGTGCCATAGTTGGGTTCGGCAGGAGAAAATTTCTTTGAAGCAAAAGCCACGGGCCGGTTTTCTTGAAGAAGTACAGCACCCGTACCGTTAAGCACCCGTACCATTAAGTGAGGCGTCTGACACAACCTCAAAAGGCTTTGCAAAATCAGGGTAGTGCAGGAGTACATCCGTAGATAAACGTTCTTTGATATCAGCAAAAGCTTTTAATGCTTGTCTTGGCCATTCTTTGGGCACCTGCGACTTGTTAAACAAGTCAGTCAGCGGAGCCACAACCGAACTGAAATTGGGAATAAATCGGCGGAAATAATTTGCCAAACCGACTAAAGATCTGAGTTCGGATATATCTTTGGGTGTTGGCCAATTTCGTATGGCTTCGGTTTTCTTTGGATCCATCCGTAGACCATCTTTGCTCACGATGTGTCCCAAGTACTTGACTTCAGGTCGCCAAAATTCGCATTTAGAAATCTTTACTTGATACTTGTTCTTTCGAAGCAAGTCAAGAACAATTCTGAGATGCGCAGCATGTTCTTTGGCGTTCTTTGAGAAAATTAGGATATCATCCAAGTAGACTGTGACGAATCTGTTTAGGTAAGGTGCAAAAACGCGATTCATGACAGCTTGGAACGTCGCTGGAGCGTTAGACAAACCGAACGGTAGGACTAGCCATTCGAAATGTCCTAACGGCGTCGTAAAAGCAGTCTTTGGGATGTCTGTGGGATTAATTCTGAGTTGGTGATATCCAGAGGCCAAGTCTAGAGCTGTAAAGAAACTGGATCCGGCTAGTTTGTCCAAAGTATCATCTATGCGGGGCAGAGGGTACCGGTTCTTTACTGTGAGTTTATTTAGAGCTCTGTAATCTATGCACATCCTGAGTTCTCCTGTCTTCTTTGCAACAAAGAGGACAGGGGCACCAAAAGGTGAAGTGGATGGTCTTATAAAGTCTTTCTGTAGCAAATCTGTGACTTGTTTTTCGACCTCAGCCAATTCAAGTTGTGATAGGCGAAACTGGGGTCTGAAAACAGGTTGGGAACCAGGTTCTAAGGGAATAACGTGAGTTATACCTCTTTCGGGTGGCAATCCCTTAACTGGTTCGAAAACATCTGCAAATTCTGATAGGATCTTCGAAAGCTCTGGATTTTCTTTGGCTTCTGTAGGGAGTTCCAAAGCATTAAGCTGTGGTTGCGCAGGTGGTGGCGTTTCGCGCACCACGACTAGCATAGAGCGTGAACCTTCAGTGCGCAGGTCACGAAAAACATGCTTTGCAGAAACAAGCTTTGCTGATTCTGGAGCTTTCTCAAACAATGGAATTCTAGGTTTTTCTATGTATTGTAACTGTGGTCCGTTAGGTGGTGCGAACGCGGACCTCAGTACAAAGTTTCTGCCGGACAAAGTGGTCAGTTCTAGTTCGCCCAAAGCTGGTCGGATTTCTGCGCGAAATTTCTTTAGAAAGTTTTGGCCTAAAACTATATCTGTAGCAGGTGTAAAATTCTGCAATGCCAAAAGACGAACTTCTGTACGGAATTGTCCAATGCGAAGGCTCGCACAGCATTCACCCAAAATCTGAGTTTTGCTTTTATCTGCTAAACGAACAGGTGAGAAAACTGTTGGCTTTAGTTTAAAACCGTTCTTTTCTATGAACTCCTTGGAAATGAAGCAATGAGTAGCACCTGTATCAGGAAGAATACGTACTTTTGCTCCACCAAGTTGTCCATCAAACAAATCTAATCTGTATTCTGTATTTGCAATAAAGCATTTAGGTTCTAGTTTCTGGGCATAAAGAGGAGCATCGTACCAAACTTCTAGTGGCTCTGGAATTGGCGGCGGCTCTTCACAGCCTTCATGGATTCTTTTATAAATCTTTGATCCTTCTGGTAAAGTCATGAGCAAGGTCATTCCTTTGAGCAAACCGCGAAATTCCCCTTTTGTTGCTGGTAAGATTGCACACACAGCAATGCTAGGGTCGAATTCTTTGCATTTTCTGTAGTGCTGCAAATAGCTGTTGTTGGGTGCGGATGCAGCCAAATAAGGTGACCGGAACAATCAAAGTCAAGGAAAGGGCAAGATGGCGACGTAAACAGCTTACAAAGTCTGTCGCTACCGTCATCCATGGCATCTACGTCTAAAGTAAACTTCTTGCCAATAGTTCTTTGGATGACAGCAAACAATTCTAGGTCAAACATGCCCTTCTCGCACGTCTCAATCTTGCACTTTTTCCGTGCGCTCCCAGCCTGCTGGTCACAGGGCAGCTGGGCAATCTCCTATTCGGCCATAGCATCTGTGCCTTCTCCAGCCACATAAGGATAATCCGTGCAATCCTCGCCTATGTGGCCACTCTTACCACATCGTCCACACAATCCTTTGCGACGATGCTGGTGGAACTCTTTGTGGGTCAAGCAACGACCCAAATAGTTCGCAAAATAATTTGTAGCACCATTTGGATTCGACAAGTGAACGTCTTGCCTCTTCCGTTTCTGCTGCGGGTTCTGGGTCTGGTTCCGGGGAGGCCTGGCGGCATTCTGAGGTCTCTGCGGCGCGGCCGGAGCTGGCCGAGGAGGTCCCGAAAATCTTGCAGCTTGTGCGTTATTCTGTGGTTGCGAACTATTGCTAGGTCCAGCTCCGGTCTGGGATGGCGTCGGTCGGCGATTGACAACTTCCCGCCAGCTCCCACCGGTTGCGGACTGGTTCTGCGCGCGTTTGAAGCGTTTGAAGTTAGCTGTATAATTCAAAACAGCTTTAGAGTTCTGTGTTTCACTGGAGTTATCCAGCTTCTTATTCTCGCCAATAGCATGCGTAATGATATCCTGCAAACTCTCAAACTCCGAACCATGATAATTTGCTTTGCATGCTTTCTGTAGGGCAGGAGTTAAACCTTTACGAAAAAGCGGCAGGACATAGGTCACATCTTTGAGCCCGGTCAGGTGGATCTTCTCCCTGAAGCGCGCAATATACTCCATAAGACCTTTCTTTTCGTCCATTTTTACTTTACCGTCTAATAAATCCTGTGCGGTTTCTTCTTTCTTTGTACGCACCTGTGGCGCAAAGCGCTCTGTGAAAGCCGTGAGAAGCTTGTCTAGGGTCCGATTCTCTGGCTGCTTGTGCTCTTCTCCATATTGCAAAGTCCACGTGCACGCTTCTGGATGGTCTTGAACCGCCGTGCACAGTGCAGCAAAAGGGACGACGCCTGGCGTGTGTTCTATGTAGACGCGAAAAACTTTTGCGAACCGTTCTGGGTCGGCATCTATCTTCAACTGCGGGGCATTAAGCTTTGCGTGATGAGTATTCTGTGTTAAATTCTGGGTTGGTACAGCAACAGGAGCAGTAACCGTTCCTACCGTAGGTGTGGTGTTCTGGGACTCAGCAAGTCGGAGGCGCAAAGCCATCACTTCTGATACTTGCATATCATACTTGCTCTGCATATCTTCGAACTTATTTTGTAAGTCACGAAGAGTTGCAGAGAGCGAAGCAAGGTGTTCTGTAGGTGCCGATGGCGGCGCCGGGTTGACTTGCTGAGGCAGCATTGCCGTCTGTGGTGTGGCATCCACCAATCCTTCTATGTTCATCTCATCTGTGTTTGGGTTGCGTGATGAGCTCGTGGGTTCTGTCATGTCTATGGGAGTAGTGCTTGTAACAGCTCTACATACCTCTCTGTAGGAGCTCTTCTGCCAATAGATTTCTAACTCGTGCACAAAATTGATCTAGATTCGGTAGCATATGCAAGCTACCGTAAACGTCTAACCAAGTGGGTCGCCAACTCCACACTTGGTAACGTGACTGTGCTACTAGCGGCGGAGTCCGCGTAGGACTCTTGTCTAGTAGAGAATAATCTATCTTAACGATTAGAGTGAAAATCTAAGGCACCAAAATGTTGCAGGCGTAGCTGTTACTAGCAATGCCTTAGGCGGGTTTCGCTCCCGCAAACCAGGACTCTATCTACTTAGTAGGTCGTCCTGATTCCTCTCCAAAGACCTTAGATCCTTGTTGCCAAGAGAGCTAAAACGAGCTCTGTGTTCTGTTTATCTAGGCTTTGATTTTCGTACGGGGATCTTTCTGTCCGAACGAGACTCGTGGTTCAAAAGAGCTTTATTCTAAAGTAACCACGTGCTGAGTTTCTGTAATAACATTAACGTATTATAGTTAACGCCTTATAACTCTTTATACAATAAATATAATAATATTTATCTTAATTCTTTATCTAGAGTTTCTATATGGCGCTACAACAACTTAACATGAATCTATTTTGGACCCCACCCGCAGTACACCAAGACGGTGGAAGTGGGGGGAACTACTGGGGTGGCAGGCCCCAGTCCCCGCACAACCACCATACACTTCTGGGTGTAAACAGCATTGAATGAAAGTGGTAGCCAAATGAATATTTAAAACCATGATTATAGCTTGCAATTTGTACTATACGTACTTCTTTGGTTGTCAATTGTGTGTTGGAGTTTAAGCAATTTGTTGGATCTTCACACAAGTAGTTGTCAACATTGCCTTCGCCATCCTGCTCCAATGAATATTTAAAAGCATTTAAAACAATTTGATATAGAATGCCCACACATAGCAAAGGGGTTCAGGGGGAATGGACATCTTCATCATTATCATGATACTACATATTCAAAAAACATTAATAAATATTTTAAGACTATATAGCAACCAACATTCTGACAACCAACATTCTGTCCTGTGCAGACTTTGGCAGCACCCAAACCTCAGTGCATCAACGGTTCAGACGCTGGTGTCAAAGTGGGGTAACATTCCACGCTATGTCCTTGAGAAGGTATGTATTTATCATGAGACCTACCCATTTACATACATAATTATAAAGGGAGGCTGGCTTACTCTGTATTTGCCACCTTAATTGCAGGCAAGCGATCCAACAGCTCAAAGCAGCCTTGAAGATACACTCTCCACCTGCCGGTGGGACGATATTCTCTGGTGTATTGGTGAGCCAGACACTGCTCCATATAGCAGTCATAAACTGGTTCATTTGGAGCTGGTCGGTAATAGCTATACTAAGAAAATCATGAAGCTGGCATCACCATATGTGGTAAGCAAGCTTATTTGAAAGGGAGTGTGATCCTGACATGTATGTGTAGAGTATTATTGTAATGGATGTTCAGCAACCCTATAACAAATTATGCATGGATTAAGATGAGCCTGGGCCTTGAGCAAGGCTCCTACTGTATTTTTTAGCAAAAAATATGTTAAGGGAGTATGATAAGGTGTAAGGTGCATTATATTAAGGGGTGTTTCACTAAGGTGATTCACCCTGCAACAACCTGCATTATATGTTGCACATGTAGGTGCTCGCCCTTGTAGGGCGAGTCACCCACAGTGTAACACCCCATGCATGTAGGAAGCATGAACCCTGATGCAGCTGGTTTAGCTGTTTGCCAGTACTTACACTGCCTAGCTGTTACTCCATCTTGTACCTTTTTAAGATTTGTGAGTAGTCTCAATGTTAATATTGAGCACCATTATGGACCATATCCAGGCGCGGGAGATTGAGGCAAAGGCTGGAATGCATCACACCAGACTGCTGCAAAACCTGGTACAGCTGGTGAGTGACTACATGGCACCAGGATATCTGCATAAACAGTGAGGTGTATATGTGGCCATTGGCATTTAATTGGATACATTGGATAAGTTGCCTGGTGGCACAGTCTGGTTGTGATTGTTGTTTAACACGTCTACAGGTTAATGCAACCAGTTTGTTGCTTGCCATAGGTGCTGTGAGAGCACTGTTACCAGAAGCATCACAACCCATGATTACCCTGTTTTGACGGGGGCGTTCCTTACCCTTTCCCCCATCTGCACAGTCAATTGGTAAGCCGGCATATGCAGCTGCTGCTGGTTTGTTTTTTGAGATGTATGCACACCGCCGTCTCCAGGCAGGGGGCTCTTTTCATGTAAGTTGTTGTGTGGCTCATAGACCGATGCAAGCTCCATAATTCCAGTAACTTCCTGATGATTGTATCATTCTATGTAGGTGCGTAAGCTGAACTCCTTCAACACCACACAACCTAAGGGCAGCAAGCCACTTGCTTTGCAGCGATGTGACATCCATGAATTCCACAAGGTGGAGGAGGTGGCACAGCAGGTCAATCATGTTTACTGTGTGCCCCAGGCTCACAACTTCCTGGCTGTCGATGCATTGATGCAGCCGAACATCCTATTCCAGATGACTATTGCCCAGAAATCTAGCATCAACCTCAAAGGCCTACATGCAGCTGCTCGCCAGCTTTCCAAGAAACCGCCACGCATTTACTTTGTCGTCCCTGACCACCTTTATGGAGCTTTCCACTTTGTGGCTGGGATTCCCCAGGAAATCGAGCAGTGGGTGTTGAAGGTGTCATGGATGTAGTTGATCCAGGTATGGAGGCTGTGCAATACTTGGACTAGGGTGAACAACTTAGGGTTCACATTGCTTGTGCCTAATGGCAAGTTTACCTGCATTATTAGGAAACAAAATACTACTGGGAAACAAAATTAACTGCATTAATTACCAAGGCTGTAGTAGTACACAGTATGACACACTAACACAATACAGTATTCATATTTTTGAGCTCAGATGTGGCAGGAGCCTGTGCCTGATTATGTGCAGCAGCCTTATGGCTTCGTTCCTTCAGATAATGACTATCAGGTTTTTAGTTCAATATTCTGTCTTCATTTTCAGAGCTATTGTTACTTACATGTACTTCTACCTCCCTACCCATCTTTCAGACTCATACAGGCTTGACAACGAAGATGGATGAGACCCAGCAAGGTGGCACTCACATTTAGTGCAAGAGTTCTCAAAACCAGCTAGGCCTGTTTGTGAGGTTTTTCCCAGGTTTCAGCATAGGGTTGCTAGCTGAGTGCTTTTGATTGTTATCAGCCTGCTGGTGCATCTGTGATGTTGTTAAAGCTAGGTTTTGTTTAGGTGATTTGCCTTGGCAGTTCTTGATTTTGCTTTTTGCGCATGTCAGCTTGTGTGTGTTTTGGTTAGTGCGTGCTGTGTCATGCCCCCTTGGCAGATGATGTCATGAGCTGGCAGAGCACTACCGCCGATTGCAGCTGCCACCCTAGCCGCACTGTCCCTACCGTCAGCAGACGCAGCTTCGGCAGCAGATTTTTCCATCATCACTGTCATTGGTGGCGCTGCGGTTGACAGGGGCCATAGCGGCAGTGTTCTTGTGCCATTGTCCACACTAGAGGGTGTGATGCGTGCAGTTGAGATTCTGGCTGAGGCAGCTTGATTCGCACCAACCAACCTGTCCACAGTACTAGAAGCTGAGGATAAGCTGACCAGCACATCGCACTCGCAGTCTGCTGTTGTCGCACACTCCCCTGCGCCCGATGACAGTGTTTCCATGCCTGACGGGGTCCCTATGCCGGATGACATATTCCTGAACGAGGGTGGCCCTTCAATTGGGGATAAGAACAGTGCCAGCATCGAAGTCGGTGGTGGCAGCAACACATGGGTCTTCGTACTGGGCGCCCGTGTAAATTCAGCACTGCCGCATCGCCGGTCATCTGAGGGCTGTAGCGTGGTGCCAGGGTCAATCGCAGTGGCGGCGCTGGTGGCGGCAGAGAAGGGTGCAGCTGCCGTTCAGCCAGTCCGGAGCAGAACCGTGCCAGGTGTGGTAACTCTGACGGCGGCGGGAGCCGACACAGGTCAAGGGGACGTGGCTATAAAGCTTGAGTCTGAGGACTTTGCACTTCATGGCCTGGCAGCGGCCACTTGCATTATCATGTCCCCTCAAAAATTGCCAGTTTCGGGTACCACATCAGAAAGTGCAATTATGGAGGACTTGGCGGGGCGTTCGGTGGCCTTGCTAAGGGATATTGTACCGGGCTTTGCACCTCCCACGGAGGTGCTGGAGGGTCATGCAGACACGGCTGCATTCCGGCCGGGTGTCACCGTCGCCACCATTGCTACCGCAGGTGGAGAAAGCCCTAAGAGCAGCCTTTTGCCGGGGCGCACGGCAGGCACAGGCCTGCCAAATGCTGGCGGCATTTCGCCATTCACAAGGCCCGGCCCGGAGACATGGCTTTGGTGCCTGCACCAGCAGGAACTGCTGGCGCCGGCATCACTTCCACCTCCGCCTCCACCCGGCCTCAGCAGGCCTAGCCTCGGCACGCTGCCGCCTAGCACACGGCTGGAAGTGACAACGGCGGCAGCGACTGGCGCTGTGTTGCCTCCCGGTACCAGCCCCTTCGCTCGTCCAACACTGACAGCTTCCGAGTCAACTTTCCAAGCCGATGCCATCTCGCATGCTCCTTCAACAGCCGGGGGCGCCTACTGGGCGCCAACTGCTGCCACGAGTCCCTTCACCCGCCCAAGCCTCGGCACCCGCCCCTTGGCCCCATTAAAAAGCAGTGATATGCAGCCTGTCTCGGGGTTCCCCCACACACTGGTGATGGTCGCTGCTTCCCATCGTGTGGTCCGTCCTTCATCCTGGCGCCGGGCTGCAGTATTCCATCGCCACCTCTGCCACTACAGCACCAGCACTACCAGTTATGGAGCTCCGTTACGATGGTGGCTGCCTCTCCTGGAAGTGGTTTCGGAGGTGTTTTTGGCTCCTTGGTCCTCGCATCCCTCCATCGCATCATTCAGCGGTGGACGCATGCTCATCACACCCAGCAAGGCGCTGCCGCCGGCGGCAGGCGCCGGTGACGGCGACAATGTTGGCGTTGGCGGCGGCGTTTATCAGCAGCCATCAGGCACAGCCAGACGCTATGGTGGGCAGCGCTAATCGCTCATTAGCGGCCTCCATAGCCTCGCCGGGCTGGATTGCTCCATAGCCATGGCCAGATGGGATCAGTATGGCGTTCATACATCCCGATGTACCCTTCATCCATGCCGCGATCTGCAATGAACCTCGGTTCCCCGGGGCCGTGTCTGCCACCGCAGCCGCAGCTGATGGGTGTCAGCAGCATGTCAACGCGGCTGCCGCCAAGGTTCCAGAGGGACAGCTTGAGAACTCTGGAGGTGGCGGCGGCCACCACTGCTGGTGGCAGTAGCGTTGGCAGCACAGTAGCACAGTAGCATTAGGAGCTCAAGCTGGCGTCAGCAGGTGGAATGGCAACAGACAGCAGCAGCAGCAACAGTTACCGCAGCGGCAGCGGCAATAACCGCGGCTGCGTAAGGCCCAAGCTCGCGGCGGCCTCCTACGGGCGCTGCGCTGCGCGGTGATGCCCGGGTCTCAAAGCCTCCTCTTGGAACCGGCAGCGGTGGTGGCAGCTGCGACATCAGATTCCGACAAAGAGCGGGATAGTCGATAGTTGGATCTCGCTTTTTAGTGGCGGTGGCGGTGGTGCTGGTGGTGGTGCTTACACACTGGACGTTTCAGAGCATGACTGGAGAAGCGAGAGACAGAGTGGGGTTTCTGAGCAGGGGTTAGCGAAGATGGGTAGAGGACATCGCTGGGGGAAGAGCGCTGCCTTTCAGAAGAGTTGCAGATTTGGTTTCAGGTTTTGGTGTCACGTCGGCTTCTATCCGTGTGCTACTGTTGTGATTGATTATCCTGAGCTTTCTCGGTCCAAGATTATGTGGGGCACATGAAGGTGGTGCAGCACTAAAACCATTCAGCTCTCATTCATTCTCACGGCTTGGTCACGCTTGCGTAGTCGCTAGGGTTGAGGGAGGGAAGCGGAAAATAAATGTTCTCTCGACCTACAGGATGTCGCGGGGCCCACGCTGTGCGGCAATGCGTGCGGGCATTGAGCTGGGCTCAGCGGTTAGGGGTCATCTTGCACAAACCGCCACCTCGCGCCTGCTGATTACTTGGCCGGCAAGTGCTAACTGCCAACCTGTCGTGAACGCCGAGTTTGGGGCCCAGAGACTACAGGCAGTCTGTTGTGTTGTGTATGGAGACTTTAGGGGGTATGTATCTGAGTACGTTCACGGCAACACCGTGTCAGGGGTAAGTACTAGCAGCAACCCTAAATGTCATGACACGCACCCTCCTCACCGGCCACAACAAGTACTTCCTGTACCTTGCCGTCAGGTTTGTATGTCGTAACAATAACTTTCATCTCGGGTTTTCATTTTGAGATTTTCACCCTTCAGCGACGTTTGGATTGTCGCGGATCTTTATTGGTATAGCGCAGAGCGTTGACTGCAAGCTTACTGAACGTTGACTGCAATTAGACCAGCGTACTTCTGAGCAGTGTCGAGAGAGGAAGGCTACCGCCTTGTTTATGACATGCCCCTCCTACAGACTACCTGGAGGGTAACTACGAGTATGACTGCTGACATGAAGCGGCCACATCCATCATATGGACCTATTTCCATACCCATACAAATCTGTATAATCACAATACCTTGTACTTGTCGGTCTGTATGTGTATATTATGTGTGTAAGTCGTATGTGTATGTGTATATTATACCTACCCTCTTATTGGACCCCTGACAATTTAATCGACCCCTAGCATGAGAGACCCATACCCCAATTCTCCAACGGATCGATGCATTACCACACGCACAAATTATGATGCTTGTAATAAGTCATCTGGCCTGATGAAGGGAAGCTTGGAACACGCGGGGACTAAGCCTCCTCCCCAATAATGGCACGTCGCTAAAAGCACACACACTAGAAAACAAACATGAGCGCAAGCACAATGCAGGCGTGCACGCACGCACACTGATATGCTGGCAACAGATCGCATCGATGGTGATGAGGAGCCAACGCAACGGTAGCAGCAGCAGCAGTGGCGTGCTACAGTCTCTTCAGATCGCTGGGATCTCCTGGCCGCAGCTCCACATTGAACACATCGGCAAACGCCTCCAGGAGCGCACAGCCGTACTCCCGCAGCAGCTGCTGCTCAGTTTCCTTCCACTTGCTTCGAATGACGATGTCATCTTCGCCACCTTCGCCTCCGCCGCCATCATCGAATGTCGCCGCCGCCTCCCCCGCCTCCCCGTCTAGTTGCGCATCTTGCCCAAGGCTACTGGGTAGTGACACCGACAGGGACTGTGGCGCGAAGGGATCTTCCAGCTCCGGAACCGCTATACCTCCCTCAGCCCCATCGGGTGCAATGTTTCCCAGGACGGTCGGTGTCATGCCCGTACGAGCCAGCATATGTCGGAGGTCTTCCTGAGATGCCTACGGGACGGTTGAGAGTTGACGGTTGGAAGTTAGACGGTAGCGACAACCACGGCACAGTCCTGCACAGTCCTTTGCAACAACTCCCCCTAAATGTACCAACCTCCGATATCGGCATCATTTCGCTGCCACCAGTGCCGCCAGTGCTGCCAGTGCCCCCAGTGCCACCGCCGCTCTCCATCGCCGTCCTCATCGCCGCCTCATTCTCAATCGGTCCGAAGGGGTCCAGAGCCCTCAGTCGCTCCGCCAGCAGTCTCTTAACGCTGGTGACTGGCCGGTCGGCAATACCACAGGGCACGATGCGGCTGAAGGGCGCCAGGTCTGTGACCACGTTTAGCGCCAGGCCATGGTAAGATATCCACCTAGCCGACGGAGGGGGTTCAGCCCGCGGGTGGACGACGAGGAATAAAAGCTTCCAGGGGCCTAGGTCGAATATCGCTAAGCTCAAGCTGCATCAGGGCGTCTCCGTGTGTCGATAGGAAAGAAGCGCGGATGCTTTATGATATATATATATATATATATATGTGTGTGTGTGTGTGTGTGTGTGCGTGTGTGTGCGTGTGTGTGTGTGTATGTGTGTCACATGTCATCACATAACATGTACATATATAATGTAACACCCCCAAAAATATAATATATATAACGTAATGTTATGCAGCCACACGTACTGCCACAGCCGCAGCAACGTAATCCATTTCTTCGACTTCTTACTTTTTCGCCCTGACGCCGATCGCCGCCACCTTTGCTCCATCCACCCACACCCCCGTAAGGCCCTCCACGCGCTCTCCCGGGATCCCGGAAACCGCGTCCAGAGCGTGAATGACAACCTGAGGTCCGCACGGACAGGGGTCGGGAGGGGAAGGGGGGTCACCGATGATGGCAAGTGCGCCAGCCAGGGATCTACTTTTAAGTCGTTTTTGTAGAGCTGTGAGAAAAATGCAGTTGGGAGGAGATGAGACGCAGGGGGAGGCGCGTGCGCGTGCGTGTGTATGTGTGTGTGTGTTTTGATGTGTACAGCTACCTGATAATGGGCATGCCAGGTACCTGAGTGGGGGTTTTACTCCTCGCCTCTCCCCACCCCCACCCCTAACCGTACCCGTAGCCCCTAACATCACCTCCGTGACCCAGATGGCTTTTCCCCTCCCACCTGAGCGTATGCACACACAAGTACATGCACATGCACAGATATACACACAGATGAAACCAATCTCCTGGCCCTCCTCTCCTGGGTTCCCCCACATCCCGAACCCCCCTCCTCCGCCTCCCCCTCCCCCTACCTCCTCCAACTGTCGTAGGTACCAATGTAAATCCGGTTTGAAAGCTTGCAGGTCCAGAATAGGATACATTACAAGCTGCAGACATAGATTGTCAAGAGGGGCCAAATTAGGAAAGTGGGCCCGGAGGTACAGATCGCTGATAAGGGGCTGGACGCCACAAGTCCGGCCAGATCCAAGTGGGCGAGTCCGGCCCATTGGGACGGGGGCCAGATCAATGGGTGGAGCGGTCCATCCGCCCGCGTGGGTTTTACGATCTCGTGACAAACACACACCTTCACGTGCGGGTGACAAAAAGAAGTAGGCGACAAAAAGAACGGCGTGGGCAGGTGGGCAATGCCGCCCATCAATCCAATCGATCCCTACATGTACACATACACACCCACGTACACGTCCTACCCGCAGTTCGCCCCTCGGCAGTCCGTACGCGTTACCTGTCCCGGCCCGTGGTACGTCACTTCACCGCCGCGTTCCGTACGGTACAGGGGAATGGGCGAAGCGTCTGCATAGTCCCAAGGGTGGTGGTGGTGGTGGTGGTGGTGGTGAGGGCGAGACGACCCCAGAGGGAAAGACGTACATTTGACAAGGTGGGAGGGAGGGGTGTGTGGCAGCAAAGAGATTAGGACTTGACAGCCGCCTCGCCGACTCACCCGGGGTGAAGCGCAGGTGATCGGTGGTGGATCCTGCCCCCAGCGTGTACACCGGGGGGTGTTGTAGCAGCAGTACGACATTATGGGAGCCCCGAGGTCCGCCGTCTGCTGCAGCTCCGGTTGCCCGATCCAGCAGGGCGCGCTGCCAAGCCCATGCCTGCACACCAGGTCGGGGTGGTGGTGTGTGTGTGTGTGTGTGTGTATGCACGTGCATCGAGATGTATCTCTATGTGTGTTTGTCTGTCTTCTTGCCCGTGTGTGTGTGTTAATGTTAGGGTTTGCGTGTGCGTTTGCCATTTCTTAGATTTGTGTCTTGTGGGAACTGCAGGAGCCACAGCCGAGGAGGGCGTGCACCTTCGTCTCTTCAGAGAAAGGCGGAAGGCGGAAGCAAGGAGAGCAAAGCAGGAATCTGTGCGAATGATGCAAAGAATGAACGCGTGTGTTTGTCTGTACGTGTGTATGTGTGTACGCGGGGGGGGGGAGAACACGAAAACAGAATCGTCTTTTTGTAGGTCTTCCACATACACATCCACGACGCCTGCATATACACAACCCACGGGGAAGACCCGTCTATGGGTGTCCCAATGTAAAATTGAAAGTCCGAAGACGGACGACTTAAGTTAGCTACTGGCGGTTGAGGACTGTATGCTGCCCGTCCCTCCGCCGTACATCCCCCCCGCCACACACACACTCACCTGCGCGTAGTCAACGACCTCCTGCGAAAAATCATACACGACGACGACCCGAGGGTCGGACCCTTCAACTCCGGCTGTAGCAGCCACAGCTGTACCTAACGTAACCCTGGCGGCGATGTGGGCGGCTTCCGTAATTCGGGTCCTCGGGGCCGTGTGACCCCGACCGGTCATCATTGACCCATGGGTCCTTTCGACTGCCCAGTGTCGGGGAGGTTCGGTTAACACCGTTACCGGCGGAAAACGGAACCAGGTTTTGCGACAGGTGGCAGCACTCGAGCATGGGGAGCGCGGACGCGGGGAGGAAGTCGAATAGGCAATTACGTCTGCTCTCCCGGAGGAGCGGTAGACCCATGGGTCTGTACGGCGGCCGAAAATCTGAGGTCGGATCTTGATAAGATCGCGACAATGGGCACATCCTGCGGCCGCGCTGTAGCTGCAACTGCCGCTGTTGCTAGTGGTGCCTCTGCTCGCATCGCCCAGACCGTACTGGATCCAGACAGTGGGACGAGCAGCGCCAATGACACATCTCCGGCGGGATGCCACTCCACAATGAGTTCGCGCAGGGAAAGGTCGTACAGTCCTGGAGTTGCGCGTGTGCTGGTCCATTAGCATCCTTGGAGGTTTGGTGCTGAGGAAGGTTATCTTCGTAATAATGCCACGAAATCGGCAGGGATGTCTACCGTTGGTGATGTGTGTTTTTGAGTCGGTGGTAACCTGGGGCTGCGTGATCCTCGTGTTAAAGCGCTGACAGCAGCATCGGGGCACGCGGGTCTTAAGCCGGGGGGCTTTCGACACACAGGCGCGCAAAATTTGGGTAAATTGATTTCTTGGATGAATAGTCCGGTTTGCTAGTGTCCATCGGATTTAATCGCATGTTCATTCAATTTGGATTATGGTGGACATAATGAACATCGTTTTATCTTTAGTCTAGATCTTGCTAATATATTGCAATAAATTAACAGAATAAATTAGCTCACAATTCAGTGCCTGCTTGGGAAGCATCTCACAATTCTCCGATGTCGGTCTCGGAGCGGCTGGCAAAGAATTGCATGAAGGGATCTATTGTTCGATTCCGCGCTGGCGATTGTCTCTGATATTGGATTATGCTTTTACCCTGTAATCCTACCTCTTTGATGTTATAATCTTGATTGAAATTCCATAGTATGTTCCTCCGTTATTCTCGAAAGGGCTCAGCCTTCTTGTTACAGCCAGCTAAGACTATTCCTTCCGTTGAGACACAAATGAGTTCTACAATTTGTTGTTGAAGATTCCGTCCTGAGTGTTATTATCTCGACGCCCCTCTGTGTACTTGCAACTTTCTGCGTCCTACCTTATACCTCGTCCAACATAGCTTCTTTTACTGTTTCGTTAACAAATTGTGAAAAGCTGGCGTCCATTGCTTAGCAGACGATGGCTTCGCACTGCTGGTGCGTCGAGTCGTTGCCAACTTGCGGCTATGAAAATGTCGCAATACATATTCTTTTAACATTCGTGTGTCAGGCATTAATGGCCCGTTTCGTATCTCGTTCACAGGCGATTGGTTCGACAGCCTAGCAGCATTCCTCGGCAGAACGGAGTTCCACTTACTTGCCCGGCGGCGCTTCTCCGGCGCTTTCGTGCGGCCAGCTTATTCTCTGGTGTCGACTCAGCAAATTTACGCTGTGGCTTATGCGTCAGCGGCGCCCTGTCTAGTCCGAATCGAGGTGGGATATGCTTTCGGTCAAAATTCGAGATTCAGTGTAAACTATATGCTTTCTATATTATGTACTTAATTGAGGTTTTCATCCGCCTGGGTTGGTAGCTCGAGGTGCCGATGCGCTGATGTCTGCTGAGAATCCCTTCCTGAATGCGAGTGCACAGGGGAAGGACTTCCCGAGGACGGTATTCCACGCGTTAGCATATCTACGGGTGCTAATGACAAGCCCAGCACACAAGCATCTCGCCGGCGCGTTAGCAGTAACCCTCGAAATTTGAGCCCGGCGACGGAAGCTCTAGCGGGACAGCGCAGCGCAGCTAACATGGAAAACTCTCCTCTATTAGCAAGGTGTGATACGAGATTTGGAGAGACGACGGCCTTTGCCGCTGGTTCTCGTAGAGTGGGCGTTCGAGAGTCGAGACGTATATCATGGCGTTCGGGCTTGTGTCATGCCCTGCCTTTCCCCTTCCTGGAGCTCCTTTCCGCCTTTCACATTCACAGTGTGTCATGCTTCATGACCAACGCCTCTCACGCAGTCTCCTTGTTTCGTCGTTTCGTCGCTCTCGCGTCTCTCGTTTCTCGCCGGCGAGCGCTGCCAGAGAACAGACAGCCACAGTTAGCGATGAACATTGCAGAACATTCCAGACATGTGCGCATGTGTATAAGTTTAACTCTCGAGCGCCGCAGCCTCAGATAAATACATCCCTCCCGCCCTGCATGATTGCTCCCTCCCTCCTGACCTCCCTCTCAACATCCCTCCCGCTCGCCCGCCCTCCCTCGCTCCCGCTTGCTGCAGGCCCGCCACCTACACAAACCGGGAGGCCCTTAGGACAGCCTCGGATCAGGATCCAGGCCCGCCCCCGGGGTTCAAGTGGGAGTATCTGGTGAGGCGTGATCGTTGGCGGTTGACGTTTTGGTTTCGGAGAAGGGAGCAGAGGCGTAGAAAGGAGAGGGGGCTGAGAGGGAGGGGAAGAGGGAGAGAGGGGGAGATGCAGGCCCTATTGATGTGCCCTGATGGCGAGGGCAACGGTCGCAGCAGCGGCAGCACATCAATACCCGGCAAGTATTAAGCTGGTGTAGCGCTCCGCGCCTTCCGCGAATTCGACTCTTCCCACTTCTTCCGCTATCCTCTTCCCCCCACCCCCCGAATGACCCCGCAGGTGGCGCTCTGCACACTGGGAGTGGTGATATGCTACGCTGACCGCTCCAACATATCCACTGCGGTGCTGCCAATGGCGCAGCAATTTGGCTGGGATAAGGTGAGGTTGCCTTATCAAGACTGCATGGGCCCAGGGATCCCGTCTGGGGGTGGCCCAAATAGGCCATCTGGGGTGGGTGTACTGGGCCGAGCAGGGTGCAACCTCACTAGGTGCGGATTGCAAACGGACGCTGACGGCGCGACTGATCGTGACACAAGTCTTGGGAAGGGAAGGGGGTGTTGCGCGGGGGAGCTGGGCGGCTGACGGGGAGATGAAGATTGACCGCCACGTTCGCATGTCGCCCCGGGGGAGGGGGGAGGGGGCAGGGGGCAGGGGGGAGGGACTGGACTAGCACTTAGCAGCATTGGGATAAGGAGCGAGTGCTGGGCCGCCTCCCTCCCTCTCCGGCGTTCTCGCGATTTTGTCGCGTCTCATCTTTTGATAACAATCGTTATCTCTTAATATAATCGTCTTAAATTACTTAGGGTTTAGATTCTTATTGTATTTGTTCGTATAACGGCTCATGAACGGCCGTTCTCATATTGCCGCCCGTTGCGGTATTTCGTACAATGATTATCTGTAAAGTGATGTTCTATTTTTTTGCAGGAGCATGCAGTTTCAAAACTCCTGTGACTCTCTGTAACCACCCAAACGAACCCGACAATGTCACACCTCACGCCCCTCTCTCTCAACCCACCAGGCGTACCAGGGGGTGGTGCTGTCTGTGTTTTTTGGCGGCTACGCCACCACCCAGATGTTGGGCGGCAAGCTGGCGGATCAGTACGGCGGGAAGATGGTGCTGGCGGCGGGCGTTGCACGTAGGTCCAAGGTTTCGGCCGGGGGAAGGGCGCACGCGGGGGGAGGGCGTCGAGTGTAGTAACCCACAAGGAAGGGAGGCCATTGCCCCCACCGCGCACCCCGTCGTACGCTCGCGGCTCCCTGCTCGCTGCCCTCAGTTCCTCCCCCCCCCCGGAAATGTCCTTCCCCCCGACCCCCCTGTTCGCGCAGTCTGGTCGCTCTTCACGTACGCCACTCCCGCGGCTGCCGCTGCGGGCACCCTGCCGCTGCTGCTGTCACGTGTGATGCTGGGTGTTGGAGAGGGGGTCGCGTTCCCCTCCATCCACTCCCTCATTGGTGAGTGAGCGGAGATTGGGAGGGAGGGAGAGGGGGTGAGTTTGTGGAGCGGGGGCAGGGGGTGGGTGGGTGATGGGGACTGAGTTCTGACAGAGGGTTTAGCTGGCTCGACACCGCTTGAGGGGCCGCCTGGGAAATGCGATGTGGCCGGATTGTTGGGAACCGCACAATCCGTCTAAAGGGGGGGACTTCTTGAAGCTCGCAGCTAAGGCAACCAGCACCAGCACCTTTCTGGGCTCCTTCAGAACCGTGTACTCGCTTCCCAGCTGCTGCTCGGCCCTAACGACCTAACGACCTAACGAATGCTGACCGCTCAACGGTGCAACCCCCTCAGCTCGCAACGTGCCGGTTCGCAATCAAACCACGGCGGTGGGTATCGTCACGGCCGCGTCGTACGCGGGTACTGCATTGGCCTTCGGCATTAGCCCCCTAATCATCAGCAAATTTGGCTGGCAGGTACGGCAGGCGCGCGCGCGCGTGTGTGTGTATGCGTGTATCTTAAAGGTTGACCTGGCGCGGGGTTGAAGCAGCGAGGGGGTTACTTCGGGGTGTTTGCGTGTGTTTGGGCCTGTGCGTACTACTGTGCGGGGGGAATGGAGGGGGGGCGAAAATACGATAATCATAGTTAGATGCGAGGTATGTCGCGGGTGGTAACATCCGCATACACACACACATGCAATCACAGGTTTCCCCAGTGTAACCACCACACCTCCTTCCCCTCCTCCCCCCGCACTTCCCCCCTCCCGCACTCCACATCCGTTTCTGTATCATCCATTCATTTTGTTTCGCTGGGGCGATCTCTCGGCAATACACACCCCGCCTTCCCACCCCGGGCTTTCACGCCCAGTTCGCATACATTTGTGTCTCAATGTTCCCATGCCTCTCTCCCTCCTCTCTCCCTCCTCTTTCC
Source organism: Volvox reticuliferus (assembly GCA_019650235.1). Lineage (NCBI taxonomy): Eukaryota > Viridiplantae > Chlorophyta > Chlorophyceae > Chlamydomonadales > Volvocaceae > Volvox > Volvox reticuliferus. Next base: position 1,280,982 of record BNCP01000035.1, on the reverse strand, counting down.
CTCCTCTTTCCCCCCTCTCTCCCTTCTCTCTCCCTCCTCTCTCCCTTCTCTTTCCCTCCTCTCTCCCTTCTCTTTCCCTCCTCTCTCCCTTCTCTTTCCCTCCTCTCCCCCTTCTCTTTCCCTCCTCTCCCTTCCAACGGTCAGCAAACACCCTTCCGGCCCCCTTCCCATCTCCCCACCTCTCCCCCATTCAGTGGGTCTTTTACAGCTTCGCAGGCCTCGCGCTGTTGTGGTTGCCACTGTGGCTACCCGTGCAAACGTTGGATAAATTGAAGCTCGCGGCGGCGGCCCCTCCGCCGGCTGGGGACGTAACGGCAGCGGCCGACGGCAGCGGCGGTGGCGGCGGCGGGCCGTGGGCTCTGCTTCGGCGGCGTGAGGTTTGGGCGATCTGTGTCACTCAGTACGCGCAAAGCTGGGGGATGTACGGATTGCTCAACTGGCTGCCGACTTTCTTCTCTGACTTTTACCATGTCCAGTTGTCAGATTTAGGGTCGTACACGCTGTTGCCGTACGTCTTCCAAGGCGGCCTGGGCGCTGCTACTGGTTTCCTGGCGGACTACTTGATCCGCACCGGGTGGCGCGTGGGGACAGTGCGTAAGCTCTTGCAGGTGAGATGTCTGTCTGTCTGTCTGTACCTGTTGTGTGTGCGTCTGTCTGTCTGTCTGTCTGTCTGTGTAGAACGGAGGAAATTGAGCTTGCGGTCGAAAGTATAGTAAAGGGGTCTCCGGGTGCGTTCTTGTATGTATGTGTATATTTGTCCTGTGTGCACGTGTGGGTTTCCACCCCGTGGCTGCCACATTCCCCCCTGGGCCACTTCCTGACGCCACCCGCCATCCCGATCACCCGCCTGTTGTAGTACTTCTTCTAGGCTCTTCAGCATCCTGGAGCCTTTCCGTACAAACCGCGTCTGTCCCTTTTTACTAATCTCTGTGTGCGTCCCCACACCTCCTGCCGTCCCCGTTTGGTTCCAAGACGATTGTGTTGTCGTCCCGTACTCGGGCCGTACTCGTTGGCCCCTTATAAACCAAATAGCCCTGCTCTAGCCATATTCGTATGTACGGAATTCGGGAACCTAATCTAAATCATGTTTTCTTTCTTCGCACTCAGTTCCCCTCCGGCCCCCCTGGACCCCCCCTGGACCCCCCGCTCTCAAATTGAAACCCAAATTTCGCACGAAAGGTGGCTGGCATGCTGGGCCCGGCCGCCTGCTTGTGTCTGGCGGTGTCCCCTCTGGTGGGCGCCTCCGCCTCGCTGGCATCCGCGCTCATCACTCTGGGCCTGGGGTTCTCGGCATTGACGCTCGGGGGGGTCTCCGCCAGCCACCTGGATGTGGCCCCGCGCAACGCGGGACTGGTCTTCGGAGCGGGCAACACGGCGGCGACGCTGGCAGGGTTAGTGTCGGTGCCCGTTACTGGCTACTTGCTACAGGTGCGGAGAGGGAGAGCAAGGGAGGGAGGATGTCGTGTTGTGTTTTTTTGTGTGTGGAGGGGGGGTGAGTTAGGGGTGGGAGGGGCGGGTAGGCGAGGTGATGAGAGGGACAGAGGGGTAAATGTACGAGACCTGTTGGGGGGAGAAGCAGCTGGAATCCCGACGTGCTGGTCCCCGAAGCCGTGATCTCTCGTACTTTGGCGCGAACCCAACCTTCCACGGATCACAGATTGGCTCGAACAGCACCTCCCACCACCACCCGCCCTCTGATAGCTCGTCCACCCAACCCAACGCATCAGCACCCACATCCTTGAGCAGACCTCATGAGCAGACTTAACACAGACGCACCTCCTACGCGCCGCAGACCACCGGCTCCTGGCCCCTGGTGTTCGGTATCACTGCGTTCCATTACGTGGCGGGCGCCCTCATCTGGTCTCTATGGTCGGGGGACAGGGCGCTGCCGGAAGACGGTGGGAGTCAGCAACAGGGGGGGGCGGGTAACTAGAGCTGGAGGAGGAGGAAAGGAGGCCCGCCGCCCTGGAGCAGCCCTGTACGGCTGCTTCAGGAGCCGAAGAGGCTTCGGAACGAGCCCAGCGTCCCGTGGCTTCGGAGCCCCAAGATACTATTTCTCCCCCCGGACCCTAACGGGGTGGTAGAGGAGGGGCCCTGTGCCCGCGGCCCCACTGCCCCCTCTGCCCCTCTACCAACCAGACCATCACCATTACCCTGCCGTCCACCGACAGCAGTGCCGCGGTGGACTTGGCGAGGGGAGGATGGGAAAGAGCGGGTGGTGGATGGCTAAAGGCTGGGTTAAAGGAGCGGGGGCTGTTCGGAAGGGGATGTAGATGCATGCATGCATGTGTATGTGTATGGTGATCGTACAGCTTCGCCCATGCAAGCGAGCAAAGCTCATCCCCGTGGAGTTTGAGGCAAGGTCCATTTCTCGGGGAAACGGTGGGTACGGCGGGCGGGCGGGGGGGGATGGGTTTATAACCTTTATTTTTCCCACACGGGCGGTGGATCACCCCCGGGGCGGGGTAAGGGAGGAGGAGTAGAAGCAGCAGCGCTCGGTCGGTTCAAAACAGCGCCATGGGTTTAGCTTAGGGGATCGGGCTTCAGTTTTGAAGGATTGAGGACAGCCCCCTCCCTGGAGGCTCTGTTTCGGTGCGCTTTGTGTTTTGATTTGTGTCCGCCCCCCCCCCCCGGTGTCACAAACCACCGGGAAAGGGGGAAAAGGGGGAAAGAGGAAGGGGCCCGGTCTACCTCTATTTTCACAGAGGAATGCCGTACAACCGAAGATAAGGAAATTCCGGCAGTGGTGAGGGCCCGGAGGCGTGTTCGGCATGGGACAATAAGACGTGCCTCTCAGGCATGCTGCGTCATGAGCTGTGTCGCTCGATGTCGTACGCGTCTGAGGATCCTAAGAGTATTTGGAGTACGGAAGATACATATCTATATGTGGTAGTAAAACCCGCCGCGCCACGTATATGGCACATGGACGGTACGTGGTTTCCTTCATGGTGCTTTTCGTAATAGTTTGATTTGAAATGCGATGTGTGCGTTATGTATGGGTGAGCTTATGCCCCGTTGCCTGCGTTCATCATGTGAGCTCGTGTGATTTGTTGCTTGATGCTTTAAATGCCTTCTGATGCCGTACCGTGGTGTGTGCACATATCGCGGCATCGCGGTCGACGTACGAGCTTTTGGCACGTGCGCATCTTGGCACCGATGCAGCTATTTCGCCTGCCATGCACCTTGCTCGGTAACCGGTACGAAGCCGGTTCTCAAGCCGGCACGTCGTATATGTCGTACACGTTTAAAAAGCGGCGTACGACACGTAAGTCCGGTGCGAAATCAGCTGTTTTGTCCTTCCCCAACAGGTAGGCTGGTTCGCACCCGCACCTCGATGCTTGTGTTTTTCCTGGTGTTTGTATTGTTGGCGTCAATGGTTCCCCCGGGGGGACTAAACATTGTGCAGCGTCAGGACTTCGACATTGCCCGTACTTCCGAGTAAAGGAGGTACATATCCTAAGCAGGATATATGCACTATTTGGAGGTTCGTTGATTCGAATTCACGAGGGCGGTAGACTCTCAATAACTGCATCAATGGGGGGGCCTTATGCGAGGGATTGTATGGTGCGGAGACACCATGGCCAGGCGGGTTGGCATCTATCGATCGGGCAAAGTAACACGCGTACGGCAAAATGTTGTTCGTACGATATCGAATATTCACTATTAGCTTTCAAGCTATGGCGTTACGTTTGCAGCTTGTTTTGGGGGCCGTGATGCAGAGTCTAGCAAGTCCGGCGCGGTTTTCAGCTTTGCTTGACGGTATCCCCTGCATTCTGTGCTGTTCGCGCGATCACATATGCAGACATTGATGTAGGAGAGTGGTTTTGGCCCTCGAAGACGACGTAGCGGGGGGCCTTACAGGTTGTCATCCTGAGTAGCTTTAGGCTTCAAACTAATTATATAATATATATATTAGCTTGATGAGCTTAAACGGGATATTGCGCTGTGGTGGTGCTGTTGAAGACCACTCACACCCATCGCCGCCATCCTCATCATCATCTGGGGCGGCGAAAGGCTATAGTAGTAATAGTACTCCGATATGGGTTCTAGTGTGTCTCGCTGATGTCAAGTCTCCCTTTGCCTGTACGGCGCGCGGTTGGATACGGTACGATACGGAGGAGGCTGAAGTGGTTATCTTTGCGTCGTGTGCTTTGTAAGAGGAGGGTCATCCGGGGGGTCCATAGACCGCCGCAAATACGCAGATGATGTATGATGTGTCACAATTGCATCCACGCACACCATGAGTCCACCATCATGTGTCCGCCGTTGTTGTCATCGTCGTGGTGTTTACCTCGAGAGAGGAAAGCAGTCGAGAGAGTGTGAACCCCCTCTCTTACTGCCGCGTGCCATCTGCTACATCATCTGCTGTTCTGCTCCTGAGACAACATAAAATCCCAACCTCCGGATAATGAACCCAATGCGCTTGATAGTGGCCCCAGCTCGGCTCCAGGTCATGAAAATACTGGTGGTTACAGTGGGGGCTGCTGCCGGGTTTGCGGTTGGCAAGCGGGTTTAAGCCATAGCAGGGAAGCCGTCTTCCTCACTGAAAGGTTCAGGCCTCTCATCAGATACGCACAAGGAGTGTTACAAAATGCTCGGTGCGGAACCGTCCGTAAAGACCACCTACAGATGTGACGTCCTGCAACACATGCCGCGCACACGTCTATTTGTCGTTCGTACATGCCTCAGTTCAAAACATGTTCCGGCCCAGTGTCAACTGTCGATTCTTACCGATGCTATTGTCTCAAGATCGCGCCAGAGTCATTAACGCTATAACTTAGATCACATCTCAGAACGTGTTGCACATGTGCAAATATGTATATAATATCTAATCAGGTGTAGTTATATAGAAGTCATATCATAGCTCTCCGGCAACACATCGTAGGGAGCCTGACTTTTGAAATGTTAGCTACGGTTCTGCACGGACGGAGAGTACGGATGGAAGGTACATACATGGCCAAGCTCACCGTCGTACGAGGAAGGAGTTTCGGATCATCATAACAATATCAAATCATGCCATATCATCACCATTCTCATCATCATCATCGCAATCACCAACCTTTTACCAATGTCCAGATCATAACCAGAACCGGCACCACAGCAGACGAGAAGGGGGAAAGCGCAAGCTGCGGCGGAAAATCGCCAGAAGACGGCTCAAGTTAAAAATTCCAATCCAAAACAGGACACGAGACACATATTACATGTAAGGCCCCTTTTTAACGGAGAAATAAGCCAGGCACGAGCCACGGCACACAACAACCTGACGAGGTTGCTGGGCCTTACACACAGGCGCCCGTAATTACGCAAAAACACAGAGCAAAGATCAGCGAACGCTATCCGATAGCGGTGTTGTCGTGTACCATTATGGCGGATAGTATATAATAAATAACGTGGGTCAAATTAACAAAGTAGGAGCTCTTTCCTGTTAACATATTAGCACACCCTTCGCAGGGACTTCCCAAAATATGTATATAGAGAGAGGGTTTCAGAGAACGAGGTTGGACGGGGAAAAAACGTCGCAGACGAAGTCTACATGGAATGAAGACCGTTCGGTTAAGAGACGTGAGAGACCAGGTGGGAGAAAAAGACACGAGAGAGAGGGAGAGAGTGTGTGTGTATGTGTGTGTATGAAAATTGGAGCTCCGGCACACACATGTGCGCAAGCGCACAGCGACAAATGCACACGCCGACGCAGACGAAAGGGATGAGAGGGAGGGAGACAGAAGAACAGCACTGCTGCAACTGTAAGAACAGCACTGCTTTCTTCGTGCACATAACACATACATACACAAACACACACGCACGCACATTAACACACACGCACACAATCCAACGGGTCAGTGTTTTTCAAAGGTGCAGAGTGACACAGGCACGTCAGGTCATGTCACGTCCACAACACCTCGTGTGTCACACCCATCTCTTTTTAAGTGCTGCGACATGAGAGACAAAACTATGCATGCATGACTGACCGATGACGAGCTGAGCTAAACTAGGACTCCGCGGCACAGCGGTTGCTTGTTGGAGGCGCGTGCTGATGGCGGCTTAACTCGCCTCTCAGGAACAGCTGCCGGCCCCCCCCAGTACCGCACCTTTGGCCATATAGCCATATAGCCATTGATGTTCGAGCTCGGTAATTCAGCCAAATCAAACCCGTCCTGGCATACCCTTAAGCTTATGGAATTTTAAGTTTGAGATTGTTGAAAACAAAGACGTCCTAAGTATGGGACTAAGAACGATTCGCAAGTCCTAAGTATGGAACTCGCAAGTCCGTTGTCCATTCGCTACCGCCGTACCGCATGCGGTATCCGGAAAGCCGCTTCTTTCGGAGCAGGCGCCACCTCGCTATATGTACCGGACCAGAACGTAGACCCTCAACCACCCCCACACTTAGGACTCTGGTGCGCATCCCTTTTGAAAATTGTGACCGGACGGGCGGGAGGGTGGGGGGAGGGGGGGAACACATGCGACCACACTATGATCACCACCTCCTCACACCGTCCGGTGCGCGGCCGTCTCTCTGAATGATATGATCGAACTCTGCGGCGAAGAAACCTTAAGCCCCCATATGTGTAGATCCGTGAAGTTCCGCTGCTGAATCAAGATCTCCGCTGCTGTACGATAACGACTTATCAAAATCTGATTGTCATCACCAGCACCAGCACCAGCACCAGCAGCGGTACTACAAGATGTGGTAGGAACGCTAGCAGTTGCGGGATGAGCGGGATGAGCAGGCCGTGAACAGCAACAGCAGCCGCTATGGCACCAGGATCCTCTGTCAGCCTCAACGAGCTTTTCATCATTCCCCGGACAACAGGCGCCTCAATAAAAAAGATATGCACACGCCATTATGTGTTTGTTTTAGAGAGCAGTTCGAGACGAGAGTACCCGCTAGAAATCGAAGAAAACACATCTGTCCCCATCTTTATCTCTCCCACATCCCTCACGATGTTGTACGATGAGGAGCAAGGAACCGCCAGCCAACAAATGAGCGGTATACCAACATCAACGCACCAAAGAGTAAACGACAGTCGAACCCGCAGGAGAGGCAACACCAAAACTAGCGTACGTGAAGAAAGAAGATTTTAACATGCATGCATACAAACATACATAAAATCCTGCTCTCTCAAGCCGCGCACTCTGTCAAGCCGTTGAGCCTGAAGTAGGCTGTGCCGTACCGTACCGTACTGTATAACCCCATGCCGTTTTCTCAGGACGGTAGAGGCATATTCCCATCGCATTAGGATTCCGCCCGACCATCAAACGGTTGCCATTCCCATACTTGTCAGCACGTGCGTCACACACACACATACACACACATACGTACAGACAGACAGACACGCAGGCACTCGCACGCGCGCGCGCGCACGCCGTTCTCTGCCACGTGCCGCGTTTAGGTTCCGTGACGTATTGTGGCTAAAACGGTCGCCCATCAGCTACTAGACAACCTGTCACGATGACAAATACGTAGGGAGTAGTGCATCCCTCCTTTTCACTAGGGTTTAGTCGCGGCTTCCGGGGGCTATGTCCAACGAATGTCACTGACCGAATTTCCTTCCAAGGACCTCTGCTCCCTTTTAAATTCGCGCCATTCCACATAGGTCATACTTGTCCGTTCCTTTACGCGCATGTCAGTCCGTCATTATGCATATTGCGTGCGCTCGCTTACTAACTGCGGCAAAGCATGAGCAGCAGCAGTTGCTGCAGCGAGCGTCAGGCGTCAGCAACGAACCGTCGGGTTGGGCCTCCTCCCTGCGGCCTTGACGCGTTGTAACGCAATACCATCAGAGGAGAGAAGCTATTCAGGATTTCTGTCAGCCAAATTTAGTCAAGCCGGTATGTTGTTCGCAAGTGGTGAAAAAGTCGGAAATTGGGAAATAATCAGTCAACCCATCATCCGATGGCAAGCTAGCCCAGCGATGGAAGAGTCAGCAAATCAGCAATAGCGTTCCAACTGCAGAAGTCGGCCGATAGGAAGGGCGGCAGCGCTTCGCACCATTTTTCGTTCGGGTATTCCAGCGCTCTCACCGAGATTGCCGCCAAAAAAGCACAATATTACGGAGTCGCTAATGCCACAAAATCCCAAGCAAGGAAGATCCTCCTCAAAAGAACTCTTACTTTTAAGGGATAAATATTAAGCACCTCGGTTCAAAATCAGTACGATTGAAAAGCTTAGTTGCCGCGAAGCCCGGGCAGCGCCCATGCTAAGCCAAAAAGAAACCGCGTAAAAACAGAGGAAGATCATGGCGAGCGCCATTTTTGGTCCCTATGTCGATATGGTTGCTTTATTTATGACTTAAAAAGTCCTGAAACAAGGCATGAAACGCACGCTTTCGCAGCACCGCACAGCAGCCGAGACCTTTCTTACGACCCCTGGTTCATTCATCATGCACAGATGCAGGTTAGACCCTACATTCAAACAACCTTCTCTTTGAACCGGAAGCCCGAGGCAGGACGCAGTTTCCGACTCACCCTATCTACTGCAGGACTGCCCCATGACTGGCGCAAAAAGGACGTCACCAGCATTTTCGTCCATCAATACGAACACAACAAATGCAGATACAGATAGAAACTCTCCTCGAACGATATTGCGAAGATAGCGGTAATAGAGATCATTTAAGGGACCCGGTTAAATTAAACAAAAGACCAGCCACCATCCCGCACTCACTTCCGCCCTGCATGAATGCCCGCACGCCCGCACACCCGCACGCAAACCCATCCCATGCCTTCCTCGGAAATAAAGGCACAGCTCAGTGTATGCGGAGCACACGGGACGCTCTGGGGCTTATTAAAACCACGAATGCGCAACACCTGTGAGACGGATACCGCCTTCTTCGTGCCAACAGAATGCCCGGCTTAGCCCTCTGCTGCAGCAGAAACCGCGAGATGAAGCCCCGGCCGGCAAACACCCCACAGCCGGGGCACTTCGACACATCCTGCACGCCCCATTCCGCTGCCCGCACCCTTTCTCAGCACAGGCCGACTCAGTGTCTAGTGCTACTGCTATAGCCAACCCTCGACCGTGCATCCTGCTGGTCCTTCTTTAGCGCTAAAAGGAGCAATCCAAAAGGAGCCTTACCGGTGCTGCCGCCGGGATTGAGTGACTGCGGCTGCGGTTGCGGTTGCGGTTGCGGCTGCGGCTGCGGCTGCGGCTGCAGCGTTTATCGACAGCACTCCACCACAACGTGCCTTAAAACCTCCTGCAGATGGGAACCAACACGCCGTCGTAGCCGCTTCACTGCCAGCCTGCGGCCACCTGTTTCCCAGCGGTGCCCAGATCCAACTCCGATCAGCCGATTATCAGCCTTGCGAATCAGATTATGAGGTTAGGTAATGGGATCGCGAGCCCGGGGCCCGCGAGGCTAGGTAACCTAGTTTTTTAAGGCAGCGTTAACCCCTTGTTGTTCAGGTGCGTTGCAATGCTGGCTCCTTGGCAGCTGTCATGTCCTCTCGGGGCCACGAGGGGTTGATCCGGTCTGCGGTGGGTGGTTTGTGGAGAGGCGGGGTGGGTGCAGTATTAATCTATGACTGCAGCAGCCGCTAGTTGCTGGCGGCGCGATTATCACGGGGATATGAATGTAGGAGCCAAGAGGACCCATCATTAGCATAGTTAGCAATCTTGAGGAGAGAAACTTCTTTAGCGTGATATGTGGGAAAAATTCAAAGTGGAATATCTTAAAACACAACTTTCAAGGTTTGAACGAGGATAAAAGTATAATTATTGTCCTTCGTTATATCCTCAACAATGCCATTTCCACATATGAGATAACTTTACAATAATTTGTGAACGCTGGTCTGTTCGAAACAAAACAAGAGCGCGCGCGCGCGCGCGAGAGAGAGAGAGAGAGAGAGAGAGAGAGAGAGTATTCAAACAAACGGAGCACACTAGTAAAAAACAAGCTGTTCCCGCCTTTGCGATGCCACCCGCCCCGCTTGCCCTTTCGCCCACCTTGAGTTTGACTGCCAGGCCTTTGTTCCTCGCCTCCAGCTCCTTGCACGACCTCTTAAGCTCGGCAAGCTCTCGGCTGTACTCGTTTTTGCTGGAGAGCAGCTGTTGGTACCGCGCCTGCGGTACATGATAAGCATGTACAAAAGGCGCTATCACCATAAAGCAGATCAGGCGCGATAGCTTATTACAGCCTAATACAGCCTGTCCCAAGTTGATGAAGTTGCGATATGCCAAGAGAAGAAAATTTGAGTGCAATGGCCTTCGGTTTACACATGTTCGAAATCCCAACCGACAGACCAACCGTGAAAACCCCGTGTGACCCGCGGTTGCCACCCACCCACCTTGAGCCCCTCCAAAATTAGTTTTTGTTTCAGTTTGGACCTCGCAGCGCTAATCCGGTTGGCCAGGATCCTGCGCGCCTTCCGCGGGTCGATGGAGGGGTCCAGTCGGGGGTCCTCTGCGGGCGCTCGTCCGCCCTTCCCCTTGCGCTGGACCTTCTCGAGCAGCGCACTGACGGTTTGCGGTTCTAAATCACCTGTGAGGGGAGGGGAGGGGTGAGTGGGTGGGTGGGTGGGTACCGGTAATGTTTTTAGGGTTAATCCATTTGGTGGTGCGGAGGGCATCGTAATGGTTCCAGGATAAGCAATGAAAAGGTGGGGGTGGAGTGCGTAAGACAGCCTGCGGAAGAAACTATGTTTTTTAAACATATATACAACATATATATTATATTCGTTCGTAGGGTAGAGGTAAAGGTAGAGGTAGAGGTAGAGGTAGAGGTAGCGGTAGAGGTAGGAATGATGATGATGGTGGTGATGATGGATGATGATGATGGATGATGATGATGGATGATGATGATGATGATGATGGATGATAATGTTGATGATGATGATGATGATGTTGATGATAATGTTGATGATGGTGGTGATGATGGATGATGATGATGGATGATGATGATGGATGATGATGATGATGATGGATGATAATGTTGATGATGATGATGATGATGATGATGATGATGATGATGGTGATGATCATCATCAACATCATCATCATCAAGCATATGACTTCGACAAAACGGCAACGGGAACAGACGTACACACGCATACACACGCACGACAGTCGCAGAGTCTTCCTCATATATACCTTGCGATGCTCGAGCTACTGCCTAACCACCAACTGACAAACGTACCTAACACCTCCAGATCGGCAACTGTATCAACCGACTGGGAGAGCAATTGCTCCAGGGTAGGCCGAGCTCCTGCAGAGGTTGCGTCAACGGCGGCGGCAGCGGCAATGTGGTCTTCGGCGGCGAAAACGTGTCTCAATTATGCGCGAAGGGAAATCACCCTATTGTGACAGCGAGGGGAAATTAGACTCCGAAACCATCTCATCTCCGGATCACGAACCGCGTTTTATGGACCGTAATCCGCTCCGAAATCTGTGAAGTACGAGCGTGGAGGCGGCCAAAAATGGAGAGATAACACTTTCGGAAGCTTTGGATTGCAACTTCAATCATGCAACATGTACGAATAGGGGCGTCAGGCCGTACTGTCGTACCGATTTGTAACTCATCGCCTGAAGCCGCCGATGCCACTCCTCCGGGGATGCCACCGGCGCCACCACCTGCTGACTCCCGCCGGTTCGCGGCACCCGCCGCCCTCCCCTTGACCCTTCGCACGGCAATTTTACGACGCGGTCGCCGCTGATTCGCCTCGCCGTCTTCCGTCGTGCGGCGGCGGCCGCCACCGGCGGACCCTCCAGCGGAACCGCCAGGTAACCAGGAGTCTTCGGCGGCGGCCTCGGCCTCGCCGTCACCGTCGACGCCGCCGCCACCCTCACCATCAGCGTTGCCGTCAGCACTACCACCGGCTGGTTGGCCTCCTTCGACCACTTCTCCCTCCACGTGCTCATCGCCATTCTCCGCGCTACCGCCGCCACTGTACTTCGCCACGCTGCCGGCGGCTGTAGTGAACGACCCATGGGTCACGTATGACGGCTGTTGCACTGGGCGTCGCGCGGGACCCAATGAAGGCTGTACCGACATCGGTCCCCTGGGTCCCGATGGTTCCATAGGGCCCGCCAAGCTGCCATCCCACGGCGGTAGTGGGTGCAGCAGACCTGCCGTAAGCTGACCCATGGGTTGGTTTGACGAGTGGCCAAGTGTCATGCTCGCGTCGCTGCCGCCGCCACGGCTGCTCGGCCCGCGGCGGTTAGGTCCCAGCGACATCTGCTGTCCATGCCGGTGCTGCTGCTGCTGTTGCTGCGGTGGCTGTAGCTGCTGTTGCAACTGTTGTTGTTGCTGCTGTGAAGGCTGCGATGATAGCTGTGATTGTTGGTGCAGCTGCAAGCAAAAGAGCAGTAGATGGTAAGTAAAATCCTGTGATGGGCTTGATGGGCCCGATGTAAAAACACGGCACGCATTGACGCAGGCCATGGGGCGAAGGGTCACAGCCCGCTTTGCGGGATATGCATGCATCGATCTATGCTGACGTGGCTGTCCGGACATGTGCCGCAAACGGCACACTTAGAACGCACACTTAAAAGTGTGTGCACAAACTGTGTGCTTCCAACCTCCTATGCCTTCCAGGTCCTGAGGCCTGGTTCATCACTTCTATTGCGTCCTGATGTTGAGAACGATGCGCGACACAGGCTGATGCGACACACATGCCAGCAGGGAAATGAAAGAGAAGTAATTAGTACGACGTTTAGGTCCGCGGAGCCCCTATTTTTTTCCTTGCCTTCCCAACACCGGCGCCCCTATTTTTCCCACCGTTCCGTTGCCCCCCCCTTTCCACGCAACCTCCCTCGCAGCGCTGCCAAGACCCCCAGCTCGACTTACTTGTACTCCTTGAGGCTGCTGCTGCTGCTGCTGCGGATGAGCATGTGGGTGAAGCTGCTGCTGCTGCTGCTGATGGGGTTGGGGGTTCATGTGCTGCAGCTGTTGCTGCTGCGACGACGGCAGTAGCGGCGCCCGCTGGCCGCCGGCGCCGCCAGTACTGCTACGCACATGCGGCGGCAGTCCAGGCTGCTGTTGCTGTTGCTGTTGCTGGTGGTGGTGGTGCTGTTGATGTTGGATATGCGGATGCAGGTGCTGCAATAAATGGGGATGCGGGTGCATTCCGTTCGAGTAATGGTGATGGTGGTGATGAATCATGCCGCCGCCGTCGTACCCTTCCGTTGTCAAATCGCCAATGAAGCCATGCAGCTCAGCTCGCAGCTGCTCGTCATCGTCACCGTCTGGACTGGGACTCCCTTCCAGTTGAGCAAGGAGTTCCGGAAGGGGGAGGGGCAGCGGCAGCTCGGCGTCGACCTGGGCCATGACGTCGGCGTTCGCGGCCGCCGCCGCCACTACTGCGGCGGCGGCGGCGGCGGCGCCACCGTCAGAGAGTGTCCCTTGGCCAGCGGCGGCCCCACCGCCACCGGCGGCGGAACCCACCAGGCGGATCTGTGTGGTGTCAGCGCTAAACGCGCGGCGCATTGAGTCTTGGCTCGCGGTGTGCATGGACTCCAGGGAGTGGTGTTGTTGATGCTGATGGTGGATTTGATGTGGCCCGGTTGGAGCGGCGGGGAAATGGTTGAAGGTAGTCGCTGGATGATGGGGATGCTGCGGGTACGACGGTGTTTCTATGGCGGCTGCGTCGCCTGCGGAGTTGCAGCCCCCGGCAGCAGCAGCAGCAGTGACTCCGTCGCCACTGAGCTGCTGCGGTTGCTGTTGCTGCTGTTGAGGTGACGGTTGCATTGGCTGCGTTGGAGAGAAAGGGTGTGCGCTGTAAGGCGGGCTGCCATACGGGCCATACGGATGGCCATTCTGCGGATTAAGATCTCCTTGCGCCGGCGGCGGCCCCTGAGATTCATTTGCCTGAGGGCCACTGGCGGCCGCTGCCCCATCAGGGAAGCCGCCTGGCGCTGGGACGGGCACCGTCGCTGCCGTACCTCCCGCGGACGAGGGCGCGGAGGCATAGCTTGGCCCGTTGTAGCTCGACAGCGGCATGGACTGTGTGCCTGTCAGCCGACGGCCGTACGGTGCGCCCATTTCTGTGGGGAGGAAAGGGTCCCCGACGTGACCCATCTAGACTACTAAAAACCAAATTGGCGACGCCGTTGTCTTCGTTTTCTCTAACCATCATAAGCATCATGGTCGAATCAGTATTTTTTAAACATAGCAGATCAGTATGCTTTGTCCCGGAGACTTCTGGCTGCGTGCAAAGCTGAAATGCCCACCCATGTAACTAAGCATCCTTAGGAGTCTCTTATCCCAATATAAGCACCTACGCACATGATAAATTTAAGTTATACTGATAATTGCTTAATTAGAACGGAGTCGTGACCCGAGACGTTCGATATCGAATGCCGCACGACATCAACTGATCGACAAGCTTTACACCCCGCAAATGCTAATCAAGTTCAAAACCTTGACAGATCAATATCTTAATGCTAAAGAAAATGTCAAAAGTTCTTTTAATGAAAATTGACAGCAAGGCAAACGGCAAGCGGTTTACGCCCGCAATCTGGACACATGAGGTTTTTCTTTCATAATTGTCCTTATATAACAATGATCGGAGTTTCCGAAATCAGCATGACTTTTCCGCGACGCCCCTAAGAGGTCGTTTTCAGCGGTTTTAAGGGAACGAGCAAACATCAGCGATGGGATGCAGAGATAGACATGGATGGTAGAAATACGTACTTCTCAAACATTATGCCGAACTCTAAATCCAGGACGATTTGGTTGCAAGGTAGCGGGGTAACAACCCTTGCAAGCATAGCGCTAGCAGCGATTGCGCATTGATATGTGTGCTTAGCTAGTGGCTAGGTGCGATAATCTGTTTTTAGTAGCCGCACCTATGTAACTTCACAAAATGTCAACCTGGGCGATAACGCGTTGCTTTGGACGGTTAGGGCGGTTACGCCTTTACACTCAATCGCAGCCATTAGCTGTTACTGCCCATTGTTTAATAACTCATCCTGTTAACACTAAGGTATAATTGAATTATATGAATGACAAAACAACTACGTAAGCGCAAGAGGTTGGTACCCGTGCCAGCTATTGCGAATGCACGGGCGCGCGGCAACGCCAAGGGGATGCTTGTCACGGAGTGCGAAGTGCATTCTGCTACTCAAAAAAAATATTCTATTGTTACAAAAATAATACCCTTAGGACAGGCTATCTTTTGGCGCCATTTTGATGGGTAAGCCCGTGGACCCGGGCTCTTGACGTTACCCAGCCCTACCTGGCAGTGGAACCGAGGACCGCTACTTCAAGGTTCCCATACGCGCGCCCCCCCCGGCCAATGTTTCTCACCTTCCTGGTTGTAGTAGTGGGGCGGCGGCGGGTACGAATACATGATGTGACGCGATCTGTATGGAACGCCATAAGGTGAGCTGTAGAGGTGCCCCGGCGGAGGGCCCATGTGGTAGCTCCCAGGCGGCGGGGCCGCTGCCGCCGCTGCCGCAGTGGCGCCGCCACGCATGCCTGTAGCCGCCGCCACCGCTGCGGCGGCAGCGGCACCACCGCTAACTCCCCCTCCAGCCCCGCCTCCGTCGCTGCTGTTCGGGCCCATCGGCGGCGGCGGCTGGGCCCCTAGGACCCCCCCTTCTGAATGCTGCTGGCGCATTGGGAGACAATCTACGCCGCTGGCAGGGTCTTGCTCGCCATTGCCCGGACCGGGGCCCATGGCTGCGGACTGGGCGTCTGTTGTGACGAACGGTGTCTGCGACGCAGGCACAGAGGGAACGGTGCAGGCGCAGGGGCATGGACGCGTGGGGGTGGATGGGGCCCATACGGCAATCGAAATTGGGTCCGGTCTAAATCCGGATCCGAATCCAGATCTTTCCTGAATCCCTAGGGGCATCCCTGGATCCATCCCTGGGAAATGTTATGGAACTGGGCCTTGGAGTCAACTCGGTGCTCTAGCTTAGGCCTTGGCGTGCAGGTATGGGCGAGATGTTGATGGGGCGGGGAGCATGATAGTGGGGGAGTGGGAGCTGGGTTGCGAAATCTGTACGGAGATCGGCGGGGAGGGGGGTTGCACATTGTGGGATTTGGCGGGTGCTTGCAGACTATATGTGTTTGTGTGTGTATGTGCGCGTGCGTGCAGCGTTCGAGTGCTCCCATGGCGCGAAGCCCGCACAAAAATGAAGGCCAGCATGGAAGGGGTAGACGAGGGGGTAAAAGAGGAGGTAGAGGAGGTAAAGAAGGAATGGGCCTTATAAAGGATGTCGTACGAGCATCCTCGCCAATTTCGAATGAAAACAAACGGTTCTTTCCATTCCTTGGGGCCGCGAACGCGACAGAGAAGTATGTAGTAAAACACAGCCGCAGTAACAGTGGCAACATTAGCATCAGCAAAGCTTCCCGCAATGCGCACATGCTACCGATTGAGGTAGGGCGAACAGCCACGGGGAACGACATAATCCTCCGAAACCGCACACACATTCACACACACAAAAAAACACAAAGCGTAGGTTGTGGTTTATGGCTGTTACGGGAAAGAAAGCGCGTACGACAGAACGATTCGGGGATTGGCAGGGGCTCTGCGTGCGGTACATAAACCCGACACGCTGTTCATCACCCCCCTTGCAGCTGCAGCACTAAGATGACAGTAGTTGTCTTTATGTGTCATGCTCGTCCTATATCTTCTCGCCGCTCGTCCAGTGGGAAAAACATTTAGTAAGGCCCGTGTCGTACGGGGCAGTTAATCCTCATCGGAAGAATAGAACAGCAGGGCGGTAGTGGCAACCGGTGTAACGAACTCTGAAAGGTGTGTCGGTGGGAGGTACCGACAAGTCCGTGGGTCCGTGCGTCCGCCAACACCTCTTGTTATGAATGGACAGGTACGGAAATATACGGCAATATATGGGAGAAAGTAATATCCCGAATCGTTTAAATCCTTTTAAGCCCGAAGCATGAGAATGAAATCCCAAAGCAACAATGAAGCAACTCCTGGAGAACACCTAACCATGAGCTCATCTTCCTCTTCCTCCTCCTCCTCATCATCAAGTTCTTCTTTTCCTTCTTCTTGTGCATAAATTTCTACGACGTGTTGCATCGTCTACCATAACCATATGCCAGTTACATGGCACCAGATTGCGGATAATTGCGGATGTTGAGGAAGACAGGAACCAAAGGGGGAACTGCAGAATCGCAAGGTTAAACCCAAAACTTCAATGCGGCGGGGGCCCCAGGGGGACACGAGGGACGGGAGGGACGGGAGGGAGAACCTTACCGCAAACGCCCGCGCTTGCATGTCATCCTCCGTAGGTATGCCGTACCCCGGCATTGGGGGCATGCCGTACTGCATGTGTGGCGGGAAACCAGGATGCTGCCGCCGTCCCAGCATCGGCGGCGGCGAGACTCCGTACGGATGCATGACTGCGCTGTACGGCGGGTGACGCGGGTACTGCGAATAGTACGGGTGACGCGGCGCGGCGCCGCGATAGGGGTGGTGGGGTGGCGGGCGGACGGGCCATGTCCGAGCTGGATGGAAAGCGGCAAGTGGGGCGCTGGCCGGAACGCGCCCCGTATTCATCTGATTGTGCGGATCGCCGTCCAGTGGGATCGCGGCGCTGGTTGTGGTGGCTAGCATGCTGCTGCCCGGCTCGCTAGATGGAACATGGCGTTCCATGAGCTCTGGCACTGCGTCTAACGGACCTCCAGAAGCGATATTCGACGTTGCATGACGTTCGGCCCAAGCTACTTGCTCGGAGCTATAGTGGTTGAGGTTTGGCGTTGGCTCGCCGGCAGGGACTTGATGTTGTCCGGCTGACCTGCCCGGCTGTTGCGGGACGCGCGGCCGAGCCTGCTGCATAACATCTTGACCACCGAAATTTAACATGAGCTTATCCTGGCAAATTCGCGACGCTGCAGTCGGCTTCCGAGTCCTTGCGGTTTCTGCCAAGCGCCTTGCAAGGCCTCTCTCGGCGGTGTGACACCAGGACTGCACACTGATCCCCGAAAATAGAAATCAATTCTGCCACTTCATTCTTGCCGTTTCCCAATCCACGAACAACGCAAGTCCTCGACGCCGCTCGACCGACGTTGATTGGCTAGCGTCGATAACGCAGGGCCGCCACATCTGCGGCCACAACTGCGTTTCACTAGCTTTGATGTCCAAAGCTCAATGCTTGCAAGGTGCGTGTGCACTTTTTCCCGTATGGACGGGTGCAACCGATTGCTTGTCGTGCTTGTCGTGCAAACATTGGGGCATCAGAATCCTCGCGGCTTTTTCATGAAAACGTATCGCATCAACATTTACTCGTAAGTTCCCTTTACAATTTATTAAATCCATTGAGGGCTAACAAAAGTATGGCACAATCCATTCTTCTGCGCACAAGGCAATATGCTCCCGGACTCTCCTGGGGACTTAGGCTTTTTGCGTCTGCAGCTGCACCCAATCCTTTGGGATCTGTTGTTGTGAGTTTTAATTTTGATGAGTGGTAGTGTATGTCAGACAGCGTAGAGCTTGCAAATTCCTTACCTGGTATTGCACAAGCGATCTAGATACCAAGTCACTGCAGGCTTCTTAATTCCGCTATCTATGTTATGTTTATTGCGTCACGTGATGTTTTTGTTATTGCGTCGAAACGAGTTTTGAGGAAAACTCTGCATCCGTCAGCAACAAAGTTTACCCAAAGTATGAACTTGCACGCTCTTTGCGTTGCAGTCGCCCAAAGTAAAGTTGCTGATTGACGGTGAATTCGTCGACTCAACGACCGAGAACTGGCTGGATGTCGTCAACCCGGTGAGAATTCGCGCGCGCGCGATGTATCTTGGACCGACCATATCCGCCATCTGAAGCCACAAACCTATCCTGATAACTAAGTATAGAATGCTTTTGTTCAGATATTATTCAACCCAAGACTCTGTAATTCGTGTCGGCTGATCCCTAAGCCCTAAAGACCCGCACAAAAGCCTCACCTCACGCCCCCTCCCACAAATCACACCCGTCGACCTTAGGCAACGCAAGATGTATTGTCTCGACTGCCTCTAAGTACTCAAGCTGAGTTTGGCTCTGCGGTAGCGGCTGCCGAAAAGGCATTTCCGAAATGGCGATCCACGCCCGTGCCCACTCGGGTCCGGGTCATGTTCAAATTTCAGGAGCTCATTCGAGCCAATATGGTAAATGGGGTCCATTTCCCTCTGGTTATGCCATTTCGTTTTTGTGTGTGCGTGTGAGTCTGTAAGAACTTATGGGGCGGCGATGGGGATTGAAAGGCGCCATCGCCTTCGGACTCGCCTTTTATCAAATGCACGTATTGGCTAATGTAAGCAACAGTTTACTAAAGCGATATTTCCGATCAGTTCCGCTTCCCTGACTACGCGCGAAGAAAGTTTACGTGTGAATCCGTGTGGAATGTGTGTGTGTGTGTATGTGTGTGTGTGTGTGTGTGTGTGTGTGTGTGTGTGTGTGTGTGTGTGTGTTTTGCCATATCTTACATTATTCAATCCGCCCTATTGTTGGTCTCTGTTTTTATTTTTTATTACTTATGCGTTTATGAGTTTATGTATAATTCTTCCCCCACGCGCCAGGACGAGTTGGCTCGCTCAGTGACTATGGAGCAGGGCAAGACCCTTGCGGACGCGAAGGGGGATGTGTTCCGCGGTCTAGGTAGGTCAGAAAGAGGAGTGAAAGGGATGCTTTAAGCGAACCGAACCTTCGGATCCAATGGATGCCTAGAGGCAAAAGTAAGCGTGCTGCTTTGGGGCTAAGATTTTTTTTTACACCGCAAAAAAAACACATCCCCCAGCACGTCTCCCTTTCACACACACACGTCCCCCCCCCCCCGCATGTCACTCTTCTCGGCTTGAGCTGCAAAACCCGTGTGTGTTTGACCGAGATGGTGGTCCTCGTTTGACGCTGCACTAAGAGGTGAGGGACACGTGCCGTCATGCGCGTGCCCATGCCCTGATACAGAGGTAGTCGAAGCGGCCTGTGGCATTGCGCCGTACCTATCTGGCGAGCTGATAGAGAACGTGGCGGGAGGTATCGACTGCTACTCCATTCGGCAGCCCCTGGGGGTGAGTCACCCCCCGCTGTAATCGTACGTCGCCACCAGTCCACGGTGTACGGCATAAGCCCCGTGATTATCACGCAAATGTAGCTTATGCTGCAGCCGGCGGGAGAGGTTTCTGGCGCCGGGGGGAGAGAGAGGGAGAATGCAGGGAAAACACCGTGAGTGTGGGTGTTTCGGGTTTGTTGGAACCACCGTCGACACCCCTTCCGCCACGGCGTGGTTCAGGTGTTTGCGTGTGTATGCCGTACATACCTGTCTGTCAGCCTCCTGAATCTCGGCCCGGGTCGTTGACATTGCGTTGCCGTGCAGGTCGTTGCTGGGATCTGTCCGTTCAACTTCCCTGCCATGGTGCCCCTGTGGATGTTCCCCCTGGCGGTGACGGCGGGGAACACGTTCGTACTGAAACCCAGTGAGAAGGACCCTGGAGCGGCGGTCATGCTGGCGGAACTGGCCATGCAGGCGGGACTGCCAAAGTGAGAGAAGAGGGACGGGGGGAGGGGGGAGGGGAGAGGAATCTCCCCCGCCGGGTGGGGATTTGAAAAAACGCGTAAATTTTGAGCCATGCTTCCGTAACCCCCCGCACAGACACACACAAACACCAAACACCAAACACCGTATCCCCGGCGGCTCCCCCTTTCTGCCGTACACCACACATATCAATCCGTTGGTATGCCCCTCCAGCCCCCCTTAAAAACACGACGTCTCGCTCCATCCCAATGTACACTCCCCATACTCCTCAGCCCTATCACACATTTCCGCATCTGCATTCCCCTGCCGTACACTCAACGCCCAGGGGAGTCCTGAATATCGTGCACGGCAGCCGGGATGTGGTCAACTGGATGTGTGACGACCCAACCATCAAGGCGCTGTCCTTCGTGGGCTCCGACGCCGCGGGCCGCTACATATACTCCCGAGGCTGCGCCGCCGGGAAGCGAGTCCAGGCCAACCTGGGCGCCAAGAACCACGCGGTGGTGATGCCGGATGCGGACGTGGACTCCACCGTGAAGGCCCTCGCGGGTGGGGCAGGGGGTGGGGCAGGGGGGTGTCCGCCGGAGCTCTGCGGAAGTGGAATCAGCAGCCTCACTACAATGCTACACACTGTTGTGGCAACTGCCTTACCGTGCATTCGTCCGTGCCCTTGCACATGCCTGCGTCTGTGAATGTGTCTGTGTGTGTGTGTGCTTGTGTCCGTGTGTGTGTGAATGTGTGTGTGTTTTGGCGTTGCCCAGGTGCCGCCTTCGGTGCCGCGGGTCAGCGCTGCATGGCGATATCCGCTGCGGTCTTCGTGGGCGGACTGACGGAGCGGTGGAGTGGACCGCTGCTGGCGGCCGCGAGCAGCCTCAAACTGAATGCTGGGTGGGAGAAGGACGCGGATGTGGGGCCCATGATTAGCCCGGAGGTGGGGTGTGGATGGTGCGTGTGTGTGTGTGTGTGTGTGTGTACGGCTGTCAATCTGTTATCTGTTAGGTATCCAACCGGGCCCGGGTTTTAGGCTGGGGGCATCTAACCTTGGCCCAACTAACGTGTGCGTGTTTCGTTATCGGGTCCCCCCTTTTCCCGAGAAATAGACGGTAGGGGCTGGAGAGAGGGGGAGGAACATAGAGCATAAAAGGAACACAGGAAGGGAGAGGTGCTGTGCTGTGTGGAGGTTCGGAAGTTGTAAAATTCTGGAACTGGATTTAGTACGTGAAGGGAAGGGCCTTACGGTGGACATTTTCGTACGCTAACCGAAGAGCACGCCTGCTCTTCATTGGGTTGCGATTTGCGAATTCCCCTCCCAACCCAAACCCAACACCACGCCCCGTGTGTACGTCATCAAGCACGCGCTCCCCACGACCCACAGGCGAAGGCTCGAGCGGAGAGGCTGATTGCCAGCGGAGCCGCAGCGGGGGCGCGTGTCCTGCTTGATGGACGGGGGGTTGTCGTACCCGGGTACGAGCGCGGCAACTTTCTGGGCCCGACGCTCCTCGCGGGAGTTACCCCTGACATGGAATGCTACAGGGAGGAGATCTTTGGTCCGGTGCTCAGCTGCCTGGAGGTGAGGCGACACTGCGGTGGGGTGTCTCGGTGGTGCTGCGTGCTGCGTGCTGGCGGGTTTGCTGGAGTGGAGGTGGGGGTGGGGCGGGGCGGGGAAGGCGAATAGACGAGAGCTGGGGGAGTGCTGCAATTTGTGGTAGACGTATATTACTAATCACCACCACCACCACGACAAACGTCACCATCACAACCATCACCACCATCACCATCACAACCATCACCATCACAACCACCACCATCACCACAACCATCATGTACAACTGGAGGGTGAAGCCGCTGTGTCAGTGTCAATGTGGGAGACTCAGCTGGGGGGCATTGTTGTAGAACCCGGAGGCAGCACCGACTGCTGCAGTTGAAAATGTGCAGCAGAAGAAAGGGAGATGAAAACCAGCCTTTGGGTGTGCGTTCTCTGCTGCATCCCCTGCTCGTCCATCTCTCCAGGCTTCCTCCCTGGACGAGGCTCTAAGAATCGTCAATGGCAACGAGCATGGTAACGGAACCGCCATCTTCACACGCAGTGGGGCCGCAGCTCGTAAATTCCAGGTGAGTGTTCTATTTCTGTGGTGCCCTTCTTATTTTGACCGAGGAGGTCTTGGGGCCTTAGGTCGACTGGGGGGCCGACGCGAAAGGGAGGGAGGGCCAGCACGTGGCGATGCATGGGGGGCAGGGAGGACCGCGTACGACACTAGAAGCTGGACAGATTAGATCCCCTTTTGGGTAGCAAGGGGGAAAAGGGGTTGGGGGAAAACGGGTGTTTTTTCTCATCAACAGAACATCCCCCTCTCGGGAGTCCGCAAAATTAAACACACTGTGTTTTCGTCCCTCTTTGCTCGTCTTGTACCTTCATCATTTGGTACCCTCCCTCGATCTCGCATTCCTTATCGTTTGTTATGAGGGCATCGTAAAATCATCTTCCTGTTGTCGTACTCCTGACATCCCCTGGCATCCTGTTTAAACCCTACTCCTGACATCCTGTTGTCGTACTCCTGACATCTCATGTACTTTTCCGACTGCCTCTCCTTTTACCTCTCCTCCTCCCGTATTAACCGCTACCAACTATCAACCGCTAGTCGGAGGTGGACGTGGGAATGGTGGGCATCAACGTCCCGATTCCCGTACCACTGCCCTTCTTCTCATTTACTGGCTGGCGAGGATCCTTCGCAGGTGTGGCGATGTTTGTGTGCCTGTGTCTGTTTTTTGCCTGTCTGTCTCTTTGTGCGGCACCAAGGAGTTCTATAAAGGGGGGAGCAAGCGAGTCCATGTGTTTCGTGCCGTGACATTGATCGGGGGGGGGAGGAGCAAAACACCGGCTTGTGAGGAAGAGTGTCAAAAAGGCCACCACAGAAAGAAAGTTATCTTGGACGTTATCTCAGCGGACATTTTGTCCTGGGCTTCCGTTTTCCTTACGACTTGGTTTCCACCCCTTAAGTACCGCCCCGTACGTAAATACGTTCCCCCTCCCCCTTCTTGCCCGATCGCCATGCCACCCATACACACACATACACACACATTCTGTACATCTGTCTTTGCCCCAACCCCAGGGGATCTCCACATGTACGGCCGCGCGGGTGTGCAGTTCTACACTCAAACGAAGACTGTGACTTCCAAATGGCCTGTGGAGGACGTCAAGGCCATCTCTGCCGCCGGCGGCGACACCGCCACCAACACCGTCGCCTGCGGTATCGGCGGAGTCAAGACCGGGGCCGGCGCCCGGGAAAAGCTGCCGGGTTTGGACCGCGTGGGTGCGGCATAAGGCCTTTCCCGCCTTCTTCCCCTTTCCCCCTCCGAATACTGTCAAAGTGGATTTTGTCTTTCCCTCTCTGCTCTCCTTTTCCTGTAAGCCGTTTTGGCTGGTCTTTGGAGGCCCTTCCCCTTTTCCCTCCCAATACACACAGACACACGCAGACACACAGACAACTCACACACGAAGTAATGAGTAACGAGCACGTACACGTTCACCACCATGCAACCACCTTACCAACAGTTAAGCTCCCAACAAATCAAGTTCGGTCACGACATTAGTATTGATCACGACACTAGTCAACTACCCACCATGTAACCGACCTAACCACCAACCAGTAACCCCAAATTGCATGTCAACGGGTTTCAGGGACTAAATCGTTCTCAGGGGGGCGACCATCTCTGCCGCCATGGGGGAATCATTGCTTGACGCATTTCACGATGATTGTCCCCCAGGCCAGTAGACCACAGGCCATCGGCCCCGTATCGGTCAAAGATATTGTAAATTGTGATTTGCGTAATTGTTAAAGTTTATCGTGGAGGATGTCTACAGGAGGCCAACCGTCAAATCAACGGTCAAACCGACCATTCGATAGGGGTCATGTAGCTGTCACACGTCAGATCTTCAGCATCTTCAGATCTCCAATGTGAAAGTGACCAGTGATTTCGACATCTCATTGATTTGGATCTGGAGCTGCTGCTGCTGCTGTGATCAACGCAATCCAGCACACGCTCCTCCGTTGAGGGAACACGGTTTCACTACCAAGATTGCACTAACTAAGATTGCACTGACTAAGATTGCACTGACTAAGATTGCACTAACCAGCCAGCTGCTGCGTGCTGCCTGATCCCCCTTGGATGCGAAATCCGCTCTCCGCCCATCCGAGTCGTACACTACACTTGCGTAATACGCATTTGCACTGCTCGCATTGAGCACTGCGTTTTATAGTTTTCAAATGTGGACATTATTTCATGCTCGTACAAGCACCTGTAGCACAGCAGCCTGAGCCTCGGCCCCTACATGAAATATTGCGTGATACCATCCGGGGACATTGCTGGGCTCGGCTTGTACAGGCTACTCGGGAGACTGGGCGGAAGATTGGCGGAAGTCCGGTAAAGGGAAACACGAAACGATAAACGATGTATTTTGAATCGGTGTCTGGTGTTTGCGTCCTCATGTGTGATGTGTTTTTAGGACACAAGCTATTGCAACCCATACGCGGACAAGAGGTGAACAAGCTGCTGGAGGAAATGTATGAAGGAACTCGAGGGCATCGCAAAGGAGGCAGGTGGTATGCAGCATTAGGCTGCACCATTAGGCTGTGGCATGCAGCAGTGGCATATAGCAGCAAGGCTAGCGACACATACCGCACGCCATTACAACAGCACCAATGCACGGCAACCTCTACCGACAGCTTGTTCAAGTGAAGCTTTGTCGGCCACCAACGAAGTTGCACAATTCTTGTTAACAAGGAAAATGCATGCATTGATCGTGCATATGTGATCTTACACCGCCGCCAGGCTGAAACTCGAACTCACCTCATCCACAGGCACACATGGGAGGCGCTTGCCATAATCAAGAGCTCGGCTTCTCCATCCCTCATTCGAGTTCCATGAATGGGGACCTCCCACATCGGCAGCTGGTACGTGTTGGCCGCAAGCTCCCTCACCTCTAGCCAGATTGTGTCACTGCAATTGCTGCTTCTGACCATGACGAAGC
This sequence comes from Volvox reticuliferus, assembly GCA_019650235.1. NCBI lineage: Eukaryota > Viridiplantae > Chlorophyta > Chlorophyceae > Chlamydomonadales > Volvocaceae > Volvox > Volvox reticuliferus. The sequence goes on along the minus strand of BNCP01000035.1, from coordinate 1,255,528 downwards.
CATTTTCTCATGGGGGAGCGGTGGGGAGGGCCACGGAAGGCCTTATGTCAGCATCTTGGCACCACCACATTCATCGTCCTCGTGCTTATGCATGGTTAAGGGCACAGGGGTTAGACGTGTCATTTTTTGGTGTGGCACATGTGCATGTGCATATGGAGGTGAGGTGGCGTGTGGGTGGTTGGAGGGGCAACACCCGGAGAGATATATTAGGGATGTTCGTTCGCAACAGGGTTCTGGGCCCTGCTGGCTGTGTGGTCGTGGCCCGGCAGCTTGAGCCTAAACCGCTTCCTCCATCCCTGCCATTTCCCTCCATTTGGCCCCGGCTGATTTCCATGCAAAGCTGCGCCCCAGCATGGCCTCTAACATGACTAACAGTGCATGTGATTTGGGTGGTGCTTAGAGGACCCGCCATAGGCCGCAAGCAGATGTGTCGGGTGTTAGGCAAAGAGTCTGTCGGAGCACTACTCCCCCAGTATGTGTCGCTCATCGGTATAACCGTTTTTCCGTTGGTTATGTCAACGGTATTCGTGCGTTGTGGTGGGTGTGAGAAGTCTGGAAGTCAGTTCCCTGGGCATCAAGTAATGCTCTGCTGGTAGGCTAATTGTTCTATCTCGCACCCGAGGTGATGTTTCAATGGAGGGAGCATGGCCGATGCAGTGGCGGGTTATCAGGGGGGGTCGTATATATCCAACCGCGTTTTGTTTGATAGGAATGTAAGTGTGTTGGCCGTCGGTCGTACCTCGGACACTGACGAGAACCGCAGCGGCAGTGGCGTCAGCAGCTTTTAATGACCTACTTAGCATCGTAGCGATATCATATAGATCTACAGCAGCCAGCAATGACAGCAGAGATTACCAACACCTTTGCCCAAACTTGCCCGCGGTGCAATCTCCCTGAGATAGGTAGATAGGTAGATAGGTAGATAGATGGATAGATAGATAGATAGATAGATAGATAGATATCCCTTTCTCTCTCTCTCTCCCCTTCCCTCTCTTTCCCCTTCTCTCTCTTTCCCACGGGCTAGAGAGGACTCTTTTGCCTTGCTGTCAACTCATTTATCCATCTGCCTGATCTGTCTCTCAGGGCCCACATTATAGGGCCTCTTAAAGCATGAATACAAAGGCGAAAATGCTACACCAATGTGGTCCTTGAATTTGGCCGCCCATCCCCGACCCACGGGTCGATCAGCCGGTGCCACCGCCGCCGCCGCCGCCGCCACAGCAGCGGCAGCCGTCACTGTTGCCAAACCGCCGCCGTCACGTCCCCCACCATCCGCTTTCCTATCCTTCTTCCCCACGTGATAACCGTTAATGTCGTTAATGTAACCGATGTTGTTATAGTTGTTGTTGCCATTCCCCCTACTGCTTCTGCTGCCAAGGTTTCGATGGCTGCAGCCCTCCCGAGAACCACTGGGTGTCACGCCTGGCGATAACCCGTCCCGATCTCTTCCCGGAAGCACCGACACGTCAAAACTCACACGCCGCCTGCACTGCGTCCGCTCCCATCCGTCCCCGGCCTGTCCGTGCCGCATAAATCGCTCCGTGCTGCCGGCGGTGGTGGCGGTGGTGGCGGCGGCTCCATCAGCAGCGCGGGACGCAGTGCCAATGGGTACCGTACGAACCAATGGGCTTGTCGCCACCGAGCGAATCATGCAGCTGCGGCTGGTGGTGCGGTTGGTGGCGGCCATGGCAGGTGAAACCGCCGCCGCCGCCGCCGCCGCCGCAATAGCGGGAGTCGTAACGTTGATTTGGTCTTTTTGAACGCTGTCCTTTACGCCGATCCTGGGCCGGGGGGATGGAGACCATGCGCGAACGAACGTTTGAGCGGTGGTGACGGCGACGGTGGAGCCGGCGCCACCGCCGACGCCACTGTCATCACCCGAGGCTGTAGCCCACTGGCGGGGGGTTGGAATTCTCAGAGCCGCGTTCCTATGACCCATCGCTGCCGATGGCGACGCAGCGCCAAAGCTGTCGTACGGTGTCCTGGCGCTGTTGCCGAATCTCCTCATGCCACCACCAGAGGTGCATCTGCGGCCGCGATAGCTGCTGCTGGAAGCACATGCTCCAATGCCGTCGCCGCCGCCACCATCGCCGCTGCCGCCATCGCGAGTACTTATCCAGCCCTGATGCGCGCCGTCTAAATAGCTCGAAATGGCGAGCAGCGGCGCCGGCAGCGCGTTTTGGCAGTTGCGGCGCCGGCGGGTGCCGTCGATAAGTTGTATGGCTCGAACGGTGGACGCCGCCGCCAGCGCCGTACCGCCGTAGGATGTGCTCCGTACTTCAAAGGCAGGCTTTGGGAATGGGCAGTCCAAAACGGCACCGATATTGGAGCCACCTGCCACCGCCACCGCCGCGGCCGCCGCCGCTGCTGTTGCAAGCGGTGGCGCAGCACCGTACATGTGCTCATGCGTGTGCTCCGAATCAACGAGGAAAGCGACCGTACGCTGCAACCTCACTGCTGGTGGTGCGAATTGCTGACGCGGCGAATAGCAGGCAGGTGTTGACGGCCTGTTGCATTCTGCAGCGGCTTTGGCAGCAGCGGTGATGGTGCAGCCGTCAGGAAGAGATTCCGGCTCTATGTTGATGACTGGCTCAGCTGGGGCGCTGCGGCTGGTATGAGACGGCAGTGACGAGGGCAGCGGCAGAGGGGCTGGGACGGACTCCATTTCGCCTTTATGCCGGGACGCAACGCCGTTAGGGCCAGTAGATTCTATCCGGAAGCTCAGGGCGCGGCACATGCCGGCGCCGGTCAGGCCAGCAGCCTCATAGTCGGCAGGTGTGGTACGATGCGCGGATGAGAAACCACCTTCGTCTGTTGAACAGATCTTGAGCAGGGCGAGGGGCGGCCGGCCAGCGAGGATGCTGCTGCAGCTACGACCACGTTCAACGTGGAAGTATTTATCCATGGCGTCCGGGTTCGGGATTGCGGGAGCGGGAAAGAAGGACGCCAAGCCGCCAGCGTTCATATCACACGGGGTGAATTGCCTTTTGGCCCCCGGCCGCTGTGCTGATAAAATGATAATCAAGCTAAGCTGAGTTGTTGATAGATAGGTCGATAGGCGCTGCTGTGGAAGAAGGTCATTGGTTGCCAAAAATAGGATCTTAGACAGTGAGATATTATATTTATTTATCGTGCGATGAATTAAGTCGAATATGGGCAGAATGTGACCCCTGGAAGTGTGTACCTGTGTGATGGGAAAGTGCTAATGGACCAGGCCAAAGCGAATACGATCGCGGATGGTCTGGCAAATTTGGCAGAGTATTGGACAAGAGTGGCTCGCTTGACTGCAAATATGGTCAAGCAAAAAGTGCGCTTTTTATGTCTCGGTAGGGTAGGGAGGTACGGTGCCGGAGCCCGGCATGCGCAGTAATGCAGTTGCCTTAGCTTTGAAAACTGTCATTTGAGTTCCAGCGGAGGAATCTGAGACCTGCCGCTTGACCGCAATTTATTGACAATAAAGCTTTGAACATAAGACTCACCCCCCTCACCCTGACTCACCCAGCTGACGACGGCGAATGCTTGAATATGCGAACTGCATCCGTATATTAGACAGTTATATAAAAAATAAATCTTTCATGACATTCCGTAAGCTTATTACATTATGTGCTTCAAATGTTCGTAGGCCGCTGCATGGAATTAAAAGTAACGAAAGGAAGTACGACAAAATGCAGGCCGAAACATAAACATCAGCGTCCCTACGTACAGTACGTATCTGTAGGTATTAAAGCATTTTCCGCCGAATTTTGGTTGCTTTCTGTGCCAGCTGAGCCACCTAAGTTCAGGTTCAGCTCAAGTTCGCCCGTACGGCTTTTCACTCAGCACAATTTTCGCATTATTTGATAATTATCGACAAAATAAGCTTCATAAATTGATGGATAGTTGCCTCTTCCTGTCCGGCTCCAGGAGGGGTATTGGGCGTACCGCAGGTGGCAGTACCCACCACCGATGCTGTGATTCAATTCACATCTGAGGAGTGGCTGTGGTCTCAAGATGCAGACCACGGCCGCCGCAATCCCGTACGTCTCCCGGAAATCAGAAACAACGCAAACACGCTCAAAGTCAATCAAAACAAAATCACAGAGGTGTCTTCGGCCGTTTAAAAACCTTGCGGGGGGCCTGCCACTGACTGCCCATCCAGTAGTCATGCTAGATAGACACACACGCACACGCACATGTATGGACCCCAACTCTGACAGACATAAATAAAATAATTACACAAAGATACCTCTGAACCCAGTTCGGCCCCGAGTTGGCGGCAGCTGCTGGCTGCTGCTGCTGCTGATAATGTTGATGATGATGTTGATGTTGATGATGTTGATGATGTTGATGATGTTGATGATGTTGATGATGATGTTGATGTTGATGATGTTGATGATGTTGATGATGTTGATGATGTTGATGATGTTGATGATGTTGATGATGTTGATGATGTTGATGATGTTGATGATGTTGATGATGTTGATGATGTTGATGTTGATGATGATGATGATGATGATGATGATGGTGATGATGATGACATGAAAGAAGAAAAAGAAGCCACATGGACAGAACTGCACAAAAGGGCCGCTTTGACGGATATTACAAAAAAGATAAGACAATCTTGTTAGCTAAGGAAGCCGGGTGGGGACTTCCCCCGGGCCTGCATGCAAGAACCCTCCTCGGGTATCTCGCCTGTGCTTTGTCGCGTCTCCCTCAGAACCGGTTGACGACTGACGATGTGACGCACACCGCATCAAGCACGTGTACGAGTCTGCGTTCTATGTACTGAAACCGAGAGCTCGTCATTCAAGGGCTCGAATGTTCAATCTGATCTGGGTGTAAATAGAAGAGCAGCAACTTAACAGAGGTCACGTACGACGACACGGCACATCCTATGAGTACAACAAAAGTACGCCTTCAGACCAACTTCGAACCAGACTAGGACCATCGAACGCAAGTCAGGAAGAGCGTCACACGCGGAACTTCCGTCCCTGTAAAGAGCTCCCAACACAGGCGCTTCTACCCATCAACCCACAACTAAAAAATTACAACAATTTGTCAAGTGTACATTTTCAAACGAGGGTATGGATGCTCCTTTTTTACGGTACATCTTCGTTATACACTTTGCCCGCCACGACTGCCGTGGATTTGGGCGAAGGAATGTGAGCACGTAGTAGCCTCACCGTACAATATTGCCTCGACCGTACGCGTCTTTGCTCTCTATTCAAAACTGACCGTTGAGAGGAAAGGACGCTTCGGCGGCAGCGCTGAAAAAGCTGAGTGGTACAAAATTTGGCATTTTTCGTGCTGGGTGCTGCTGCTTGCCTACCGTAAATGAGGCAAACTCGCGACCGCTCGATCTCTATGCGGCAGGATGTGCCCACACGGCATATCGCATATTGATATGACTGACCACCATGAGGCGATGGCGGTCATCGTGCCGCCGCGCCATCACGCGCCCACATCACAGCCACCAGGCCACGCTCAAGCGAGGAGGTGATCTTGTGATCCTGTCCTTTCCGCCACCGGTATGGGTCTTATGATATGACTCAACAGGACAACAACAACGCGAACCCAGGACTAAGCATGTTGTCCTGTAAAGCCACCATGAACGGCACTTCAGTCAACACGTCGAGACAAGCGCCGAAACGAATATCAGTCCGGCAAGGCAAGCAACATTGTACGCAACAGGCCCTTCCTTCCTCCTCCTCCAGTTTCCACCCCAACACTCGGGGTAACACCACCACCTCCTTCCGGGGGTTGTGCTGCCTGGGAATTAAAGCCGGTTCCCGCAACCTGGAGCGCAACTTTTGCCCCTGCGTGTGGGCCCTATGACTGCGGGGTTCCGTTGCCTCCCTGAAGCACCATATCCTCAACTCACACGCACTAAATAACAACTAACGAACTCTTCACTCGTTTGCAAATACATTTTCTCGCGCCAGGCTGCTGGGCGAGTCCCGGAATTGCCTCTCACCGGCATCCGTCGTGCAGATGCGGACAGCGCCTCCACCTTGCCCTTCAGCGCGGCAAGACGTGTCCATGGGCAAGGTGCAGCTCCTGTGCCAAACCCCCGACAGACCAGCCCCGAACCCGAATCCGACATGTGACCTTCTCCACGGTGGTGAGCCCCGTGGGATCTTCCCGTCAGGTGTACGGCAGCCGGCGTCACACGGACCGCTCTATCAGGATCGTGGTCGACGACGTTCGCGGCACTTGGCGGCGGAGAGGACCTTCCATAGTGCGCAGCTTCTGTTGCTGCAGCGGGGTCCTGATATCGGGACGCGCGGCTATGCGCACCAAGCCGCTCCTAGCAACACTCCCGCGGCTTTCTCCCGGTGCTGCGGCCGGCCCGACGCAGCAGCCGCCCTCGCCAGCTGCACGTGCAGCCTTCTCCCCTTCTGATGCTGCAGTCACAGATGCTGTCGCCGCGGCCGTATCCTCTGCAGGGTTGATGGAAAGGCCCTTCGGTGGTGATGGGATTGGTGCCGCCGCCACCGCTGCAGACACCGCAAAGGCCGCGGCGCCAGCACCAGTGCTAACGCCAGTGCCCGCCTTGAGGCGGGCATCAGCCACCACCTGCGGCTGAAGGTCTGGCAAACGCGGGCTAGTCGTGCCCATTGGAAGTGCGGGTGCCGTCGCTTTTGATCGCGGCTCCTGCTTGGTTGTCAAATCGGGTTCTTGACGCTGCGTCGCCGCCGGCGTCGCTTCCAGCTGCGGCTCCGCCCCCGGCTGCGGGTGCAACGATGACGATAGCAATGGGGGCCACCGTGGCAGCGGTGGTGGTAGACCTCGCAGCAGTCGCTCCGGCGCAACGCCGTCGAAGTCCAGCACCTCCCAGGAGCGGCTTAGGTCCCGCCACCAGGCAGCGCCGTAGTCTCGGAGCAGCTGCTCCCCTGGAACGATGTCGCGTAGGGCCACCAGCACTGGCAGCACTAGGCCTCTCACGCAGACGGGCAATACCTGTGGCCGTTGCATGGCACGGAAAGGCACGACAGCGCACAGCACACAGCACGGCATGCCACGGCAGGGGAGGAAAGAGTGTGAATGCAAACAAAAACAACAACTCAGCACGGCATAACGTGGCAGGGAAACCACATGTGAATTCCAAAATACAAACACTAGCCACCCCAACCCTTAAAAATAACGTCAACCGAAAACGAACCACCTCTCCTCTGGGTCCCTAATATTAACGTAATGTTACCGCGGAAGCTTGGGGCCAGACGCACCATGCAGTTGGCGGGACGGGGGTCGTCCACGTCATTTTGCACAAGCCACGCCTGCGGCCTGACCCGTGGGTCGTTAATCAGCGCCGCCATGTTGCCATACCCAAGCATGTTCAGCTCCAATGATGCGGGTTCTACACCAGGTGTACCAAGCACACAAACGAACTTAGGCATCATGGGCACACAGCTGTAGCAGATTCTACGCTTACGCCAGTAGCAAGATAGCGTTGTCACTTACGCATACATCGGCCGATCGCCATAATGTAGTACGGTACTGTCCAACCTTTTTCGCAGCAACCTACGGTGATCCACGTAATTACGTGAAACTCACCGGCGGCGCCCTCCGGCATCAGCTCCAGCTCCATGTACGGCATCCGGAACGCGCCGGCCAGGAATTGCCATGCTACCGCCAAGTCCGCCGGCGCTGCCCGCTGCCGTAGCTCCGAAATCAATTCACCCGGACATTGCCGGAAACCACGGGACGCAAAGCGCGCAGCCTCACCGGCCGGCATCACATAACCGCCCACCACACCCAGTACCGCGTTACGCCGCAGCGGCGCCGTTGCCACCAGCCCCATGCCGCCGTTGCAATCTCCATCAGCGCCGCCGCAGCCATCCCCCCCGGCCGCTGGCGCCACCTCCGCCACCAGCTCCAGCGCATCTGCCGGCAGCGGCGCGTCCCACTCACAATCCTCCGCCATAAGGCCTAACAGACGGGCCAGCCGCGAGCAGATGATGTTGGCGCTGAGCCGGTGCTCGTCCATCGCTCTACGCCACGGCGGGGGCAAAGTGGACGAGTTGGCTGTAGCTGACGGCAGAAAGATCTGAACGGCTGCAGGGTCGGCGTTGGCAAGGCCGTCTCCCAACGCAGCCTGCCAGTCACTCATACAGCGACGAACCGCTGGTGCCAGGCCAGGATGGAAAGTAAGACCGCATATACGCAGCTCTCCCGGGCGCAGCGGCGGCAGTCCTGAGCTACCCTCGCGGCTCGCGGGCACATAGCCGTGCAGGTGAACCAGTGAGGGTGCAGGGCCAGCCGGTGCTGGCGCTGCCACCGCCGATGGCAACGACATCGCCGATGCGCCGGTGCAACGGCGCTTGAATGGCGGCGGGGCTGACGGCAGGGCGGTCTCCCCTGAGTCACTGGGCCGCGTCTGAGCCGCAGGTGGTCCCAGCCCCGTCGCGCCACCGGAGGATGCAGTCCCACGTTTCCTTGCCATAACGGCAGCGGCACTGGCACTGTCGCCGCCACCAGCAACTTCGCCGAGGACGCCATCGCCTTTCAATGGATCTCCAATCTCCCGCAAAAGCGTCTCGTTGGCGCCACCGCCTAACTCCATCATGTCCACTGCCTCTGGTGTGATGGCGGCCGCTGCCATGTGACCGTCACCCACATCAGGACCACTAGCGCCGCCGCCGCTGAATGAACACACCTTCGTGCAAAACCTGACCTCGGCGCTGTCAATGGCACCGGCCCTATCCAGCAGCGCTGCCTGCGTCTCTGGCAACGCCGCCACCGGTGCTGCAGCCTCCAGCACTTCAGTCGCTACGACATCGACCTTTCCCAAACGCTTTTGGCACCGAAGACCCGGCGACGGCATCCCATCATCGCTGCATTGCGTTGACGGTTCAGTGACTGGCGCTGCTGCGGTCTGGTTCCCGGACTCGCCAACGTCCATGGCTGCACCGGCACCTCTGTCACCATCATCCGGGACGACCTCGCCGTCGACGTCCACACCACCAGAGCGGCCGCCATTCTTGCCGCCAAGGCGTAATCCTCCGATCTCCGCTTCTACTGCGCCATGTAACGCGATGGCTTTGCTGCATCCTGCACGGCTGCGGGTAAGAACTCCGTTTCGTCTTCGCCGCTCGACTTGGAACCTTATGACGTTTCCGGCGACGGCGGTGCTGCTGTTGCTGTCGTCGCCGCCACCACGATTCACCTCTTCCTCCATGTTCCACAGGTATAATCGATCGCCTGGCTGCAGGCCTAGCCCCTTTAATAGATGCCGTATCTGTTTCATCACGTACTGCGTCCCCATACCCGGCTTGCCGTAACCTCGCAACAATGTGTCAAACATCCGATCGCTCTGCTTGTCCAACAGTCGCACCAAGACGTCGGCACCCCTGGCATTGTCAAGCATGGCGACACCAAACATTGTCCTGGCCTTGCCAGCCGCAAACCGAAACTGACCCTCAAAGATCGACCGATTCGTAACCTCTACGAAAGAAGCGATCCTCGTCGCCGTCGTCGTCGCCACCGCGGCCGCCGCCCCCTTGACGTCACTGTCGGAAACGGAGGTTGCCCGCCTGCGCTTCCTCCCCACCATTGACAGATTTGCACCGACAGGTTGCTCCGCCGTCTTGACCACCCCGGCAGCAGCGGCATGTTGTGGCGGCAGCGTTGGCGGCACCGCTGTCGCTGCCACCGCTACTTCGGCCCTCCTCGCCTCGGACCCCTCGCAAGGGATGAGGACGAAACTGAAGCTTAATGTCCCGTGCTGTGGCCAACAAGCCCGCACCTCAACCCCATCACCTGCCCTAGCCCCAACCTGCTGCATCCACGCCCCTAGGCCGCCCAACACCCACGACGGTGCGGCCAAGGGGCTACGCGGGCTGGTCAGCCGCTGCAGCCACCCCTCCCCAACGTACTCTTGGGCGCCGGGGGCCGTGGCCCGCACCTGCACCTCATACAGACCGACCTTCGCCGTCACCGCCCAACTTAGAAGAGCCTGCCAGGAGGTCTTACGGCCCACGCGCAGATAAAGCACGCCCCGCGAGAGCATCCATTGAGTTAGGCAGCGCTTGTAGCTCAGGGGCTCCTCGGGGAGGTAGCGGGTGCCTGCGGCCGCCGCGGCGACTAACGCTGCGATCATAGAGGGGCTCGGACCCTGGTTCTGCGGCATTCCCGCCGCCTCATCCTCATCCTGCTGCTGCTGCGCCCGCGGCGGCATTGGGTGGATAGCTCCGTGCTGGAATGCAGCATCTGCTGTACTGGCCGTGTTCCCGCTGCCACCGCCATCGCCACTGCCGCCACGTGATGGCATGCTACCAGCCAGCCCAGGCATTGTTGTCCGACAGGACGGCGAAAGACGAGCACCGGTGGCTGCAGCAGATGCCGTAGAAGACAAGGACCCCGGTCGGCAGTCGGCTGCTGGGGAAGGGAGCAACCGGAATACCTGGTTTACATGTGTACTGGGAGCATGTCGCGGTAATAAGTGATGATGCAGATTGCGGCATCCGTTGAGAGGTTTCAAAACAACGTAACATTCGCATTGGGTCCGCGAGTATAGAAAAACGGGGGGAAAGAAGACATATGACCGGGGCCTTCCTTTTCTCATCCAAACCGTGTGAACAGGAGGTGTTGCCAACAAGACACGGAGTTCGCCACCTGCTCTTTCCGTGTGGCTTAACTACCTGTCGCCGCAGTAGTAGGCAGCAAGTCCCTCTTCCTCCCCTCCGCACCCGATGCTTCCCCGTCCTCCTGCTCCTGCTGCTCTTCCTTGTCGTGCGCCTCCCCGTCCTCGTCCTTCTCATCCCCATGTTCCCCCTCGTCTTCGGCCTTGTGCTTTCCCTTGCCTTCCCCCATCCTCCAGCTCCTCTGCCTCACCGTCCCCACCCTCCACCTCCTGGTGCTGCTCCTGGTGCTCCTCCCCCTGCTCCTCACTCCGCCCCATATTCTCCGGCAACTGCACGCCAGCCCGAATAGGGCCCGCGGCACCACCTGGCAGCGGCTCCCACTTGATCACCGTGTTCCATTCATTCCTGGCTTCCATAACGCCACGCCCCTCTCCGTCGCTGCCCTGCTGCGCCTCTGCACCCGCTAGTCCAGCCACTTTAGCTGCAGCTGCAGGTACCGTCGCCTCCCCCGCCCCACCCTCCTGAACTTCCGAAAACGCCATGACGTTCCGGCCGCCATCTGACCGTCGACCCCGCGCTTCCTGGTCGTCCATCGCCTCAGCCACTAGTGGGGGCTGCTGTCGCCACGGCTCCTTTTGAATCATCACCCCGTTGCACTCGCCGCTCCTCGGCCCCACAGCCGCCTGCAGATGTCCGTTCCAAGAACGCAATGCCTCTTCATTTCCACAACCGGATGGTTCCAGCACATGCATCTCCTCGGTTCCTTCCAAAATCACCCCCGTAGGACGACACGCATTCCCATCCTCCACCTCCTGCTTGATCTTCTCCAAGGATGGTGGCCCATTAAGCGGCGGCCGCGGCCGGGGCACGGCCACGGGCCGCCAAGCCGCGCGTGGTGGTGGCCGTCGCGCCAGCGTCACCGGGTGCTGCACCCAGGACGTCGGCTGTTGCTGCAGCTCCGTGCCCTCGCCGGACGCGCCGCCGCTGGACGCAAGGCGGCTCGCTGTAGGGAGTGCCACCACCGGATGCGCAACCTGGTGGCCCGGTGCACATGGTGGTTTCTGCTCGACATTCTCTGGACAGCAGGGGGCAGAACCTGCGGCGGAAGCCAGGTCATTGGTCGGAAGACAGGAAGGATTCGAGCGTCGCAATGAAGGGTTGTTTCCAGGGGGCTGGCAGGCAGCTGACTGCGTGGGAGCTGACTGCGTGGCTTGGCCGCGGTGGTCGTTAGCATCTGCAGAAGGTGCAGGCTCCTCCGCTCGCAAGCCTTGCGGCTGCAGCTGCAGTTTGACCACTTTGCGCATACCATGATCAGCAGCGAGGTAGGAAGGCGCGACGGACGATGATTGGAAATGGGTTGCAGAAGGCGTCCGCGAGACCAAGTTGGATGTCCAGCTGGTGAACAAAGATGCTAGCCTCAAGGGCTTGGTGGGTACGCCCGACGCATTTCCAGGCTGCATTCCTTCAACTACTGTCCTATAACTCTGTCCTAACGCCTCCAAAAGCTTGGCCTTAGCGAACTATGGACTCAGACGCTGACTGTTCCGGTGGGAGGTAGAGCTGGCCGACCATCTTCAACATGAACATCGATAACGCATGATAATGCCTTATCTGCTTTGTTCAGGTTCAGAAACTACATGATGTCCAAGCGTGATAACCAGAGAACGAGTTGTCGTTGATAGGGCTGAGAAGCACTTGTCTAAAATCGCAGAAGTGTATGGCTAGCAAGTCTTATTATAAAGCGTGAAACCTTATTCGTGAGGAGCCTACTTGGAGAATACAATGACAGACCTGTTTGTAAATACAATTACATGCTCCCGTGTAAGGAGATGGAAGCACACCAGCGAAGCCGGTGATAGTTATGCGCTCAAACATTTACATGAATTATGGGGCATCACACTATAATACAGATTCAAACCTATCTTTGGAAGGAAGAATGAATGGAAGGTGAAATCAGTGCAGCGAAATTATGCGAAATCCTTCCTGTTTTTAAGTTGACGTCCCCGTTCATAATTATTAGCGGGAAACCTGGCCAATGAAATTTGCTGGCGCATCCAAATACACCTTTGCATATTACGCGGTATTAACAGGACAGGGAAGGGAGGAACAGAGCTCATGAGCCTCAAGTCACTCCCCAATAACCACCAGTGCGCGCCTGATGACCTCACCATCGCCTCCCGCAGAACCTAATGTTGGATTCCAGCTTCCGTACTGCTATTTTCTTAAATTAATAAGGGTTTCGGCTTAACATACATCGGGAACCAGCACGAACGTATCAGTCCACGGTGATGCTGCTGCATCTTAAAACCCAACCCACGTGCAAACATCAGCCCCCTGATGATGGAAAGAAGCAGCTTGGGCCGCTACGTCAGCCAACACGCATGTCAGGCCGGCTTCATCAGCAACCCATCCGATTGTGGTCAGGAGGGACCTGAAGTTTAGGACACTTAGCTCGCTGGCTGTTGCAATAAAAAAAGTGAGTATAGCTGAATGCGATGCGACGGGCGCGTGGGTAGGAGTGGGAGCTGGGTGAGGAGGAGGTTAGGTCCTGACGTTCGAATCGTCTGACCCATCCTTTCAGTCGAGGGCAGGCATAGTTTTTTAGGCGCATTTTGAAATTACTTCCTGTGCACGATCCGTTAACATAATTTGCAAAATTTATGCCCCGATTTATCTTTCCTTCACGAAGTAATTAAAGAATAATAAACTAGTGGAAGGTTATGAGGCATCTTGGTATCTGGTTTTCCGGGGCGGTACGTCGGGCGTTACTTTCCGGTTGCGACCCACGGGTCGGTCCTGCACTCAGCAGGTTTAGCTTGCGAATCATCAGGTTACTCAAATTCTGAACTGGAAACACAGAGGCCAAAATCACCAAAATGAGTAGAATCTTACAAGTGCATATTGCCGCCAATCACTTTACCCTTCGGCCCTTCAGCCTGTCCGATCGCTTGTCATCCGCCAAACAGAACAAGCGACAGTCTTTCTTCACGTCACGTCATGCATCAGTCTGTGGACGCGGTAAAAAGAAAGCAGTTTTTCCGACCATTCGATTAGAGAAATGGTTTGATTGGTGACACATAGAAAGAAGTTATCCTGCTAATAGCGCTTACTCTTGTTGGAAGGTGACGACGCGCACCTGCAGTCCGTCCCAGATGCCACAGCTGGGCCAGACATGCGCACCAGTACATCATACCCTTTCGAAGCATCATAAGTTAGCAATTATCGTATCAAGGAGCGCGGTTTTCTAGGAGACGGTGAACGGATGACAGCGCCGGGTGTCATCGGCATACTGCCTGTGGGCGTGATCTACCTGGATCGCGCAGGAGCAGTCGTTAGCGGGCACCTGGACGCGATTCAATCGCCGCTGCTCCAAAAGGCACTTCATCTGTACGCGTACGCGGCTCTGACGTCTGTATGGGCGGCGGTCGTGGTCCGGAGGGTACACCCGGGGCTGCAGAGGTTGCTGGCCGTGCTGCCAATTGTGGTGAGCTATATATTCGTCACCCATTCATTGTTGGTTAGTGCCAAGGGCTACAAGGGGCATGTGTCCTCTTGCTCACATCGCGAGGCGCATCCACCTCTCCCAGTCCGCATTTCCGCAGATTTGCAACCTGCTTGCTCCGTTGCTGCTGGACCCTTCCTCTGAGCCGCTCCTTATCACCCCGCTCGCTGGTGTGTTCTCGCTGGCGGCGTTCAAGGTAACCGCAGCCTCATATGGATACTCCGCATCTTGGCTCCCACCTCCTTATAACCATCACCTTAATTAGTACCGACACCACCACCACCACCACCACCACCACCACCACCACCACAACAACAACAACAACTACACAGCATGCTGATCTACCCACACAGCATCCGAGCGAGGGGGGGGCCCAGCCACCTAGGGTTGCCTGTTCGTTCCCGCCTCGGCCGTGATCTCCACTCCCAGCCGAACGCTCTACATGCGGTTGCATGTTAACAATTCCTTGCGATACATGAGGAGCTCGGACCTATCACCCCTGCCCCCTCCCTCCTCACCGTGACTCGGCGCTGGCCAGCTGCTGGCGTTCTCCATCGGCCGTGGGCCCCTGATGCCCGAGTGGCTCACCTCGCTGCAGTTCGCCTGCGTTTACCTCCTGCCCATCATTCCCATTCAGGTACGTCTTGCCCGGATTTACGATATATCGATATAACTTTTAAAGGATATTAAAAACAACTTACTTTTAGCTTGGTTAGGTCCCAGCATACGTCAACCATAAACAAAAGCAGCAGCCGGGCTGCTAGAGCGTTGGGGGGCTGGTTATGGGATCGTGGCGTGGTTGCAGTTTGGCCGCAGATTGTCGCTGCGAGGACGAAGGGATCCCGTACAGCGTCATACGGGGATCAGTTCGCCTGGTTCAAAACCACCACCCGACCGCTACTCGCGAGCGCTAATCCGCGCCCTTTTCTCTCTGTTCACCGTTTAAGAGCCCTAACCCGGGACCTAACGGCTAGCGTGTTCGCTTGCCTGTCATCGCCTCCCCAGACTTCCTCCACCCCGAAATTTCACGAAATTGCAGGTATTTACCGTCGGCCCTTCTGACACCGCCAGAATGCACACAATCAAGCAGCGACGTCGACTGATGTTCGACAGCTTGAGTAACACGGGTAAGGCACAGCAGCAAGGGGCAGTCGAAGGGTGCCCTCGATCCACATACTCATGCTGCCATGTGGTTGAAGGTGGGTGGTTGCCACGACAGCCGGATGACAACACGCATGCTGCCGTTAATGTCGTGTGTGGGATAAGGGGGTAGTGGCTTCACCCATGGCCACTACCTGGCGGGCGGTCCCCAGCTACCTTCCCCAGTACTGTATTTCGGGGCATCCTCATCCATTTACCCTCATCCGCCGACTGCTCCGAAATTAAAAGTGATTGTCCCCACCGGGTTCAACACCCACCACCGGCAGTCGTTGTCTCATCCATTACAGCGCGGTCGTTATTCATCTTTTGGTGTCACCTTTCGTGTGATTAACCGAATAAAAATATTATATATTCATATAGTATATTTACATATTCAAATGTTTGAATTTGTTGCAATTCCGAGCGATGGAGCGACTCGTCGAAAGGCTAGTTGTTCATAGAACCGCTGCCGACCCTCTGGAGGCGTATAGGAATTGCCATGCTGGTAAGCTGGGTGCTGGCGTTACCAAGCCTACCTGTCATGGTACGGCACTGGCTGTACACTCTGGCCAGCGCCACCTTCCTGACGGCTGTGTTTGAAATCCTCGGGGCTGTGGCGTATTGGGCTGTGGGCATCACAGCGGCGCCTTCCTTTGATCGGCCCTGGCTGGTGGGTGGAGGGGTGGTAGCTGCCGCGAGGACGGAGGGCGAAGTTGTGCTTGGCCGCTTCCCGCGACATATGTCATGCGGAACTGAGGAAAGAGCAAAGCTGTGATGCATGCATCCGTACGTTAGGTTAAAAAAGTGCATGTGTTGTCTGCGGAGTTTGCATTTTATTTATTGGTGGGTCCTTCTGGTGGTTCAGAGCAGTGCCGTACTCCGCCACACCAGCGCAACAGCCCGGCTAGAGGACTTCCTTCTCCCGTGATCAGAGCCGTTTTCGTTTTGGTTTTGGTTTTCATTGCCTTCACGCTCGTCATCCTCATGCCAGAGTGAGAGCTTTCAGGACTTCTGGGCTCGTCGCTGGAACCTGACCACTACCTACATGATGCGGGTCCTGGTGTACGAGCCGGTGATAGAGGGCAGAGTGCTGCCAGTCGGGGCCCGCCGGGCCAAGCTGTCGGCGGTCGCAGCCGCGGCGTCACCGATTGTGGCCGGAAAGTCGTCTCCGGGCCGTCCACAACGCCAAGGTGCTGAGGAGGTGCGTGTCTACCTCGCATAACGAAAGTTTACCGGGAAAGGATTTTTATTTATTTTTTATTTATTCACTCCATTAATTTGTTCTAATATTTATCCATTTACTATTAATTTATATGTTTATTTTATTGTTTATGGAAGGTCGGCACGGTAGCCGCCAGATGATCATGGAGTGTTGACAGCACGAGGCTCTTGCCACACGGTAGCGTGTGCCTCGCTGACTTTGGCGGCTCCACCACATGCATGATGCATCTCGCGACCACACTGCCTTGCATATCTGCTAATTCACGGGTTGGTGCCATCGTTAACTCAACAGCCGGTAAAGCTGGCTACGGCATTCGGCTCACGCTGCTTCTGCCGCATCCACCAAACGCCACCGGGCCGCCCCGCACGGGCGAGCCCTGACCCACATAACCCGGCCACCCCACCCTCCAGGGTGCCATAGGCCGCTGTTTGGCACCTGCTGACGAGGCAGCAGCAGCAGCTGAGAACGCGCCGGAGGTGGCAACAGCAGCAGCTGCAGGGCCAGCAGAGAACATATCCACGCTTTACGGGGAGAGCCCGACTTCGGCATCGCCTACAGCGAGTGATTACAACGGGTTGCGGCAGCGTCGAAAGGCTACAGAACCCTTTCATGAGGACGTGAACCTGCAGGACAGTAGCCGCGTCAATGGGCATCGAACGCCGGCAGCGGCGGCGACGGTGGCGGGGACGGTGGCAAGTACTGCCGCTAACATCGGCGGCGAGACCGGCAAAGTGCGCCCCGTGTCGAAGCTGCGCCGGTTCGTCGGACTGCAGGCAGTCTTCCTATTCAGTGGACTCTGGCATATTCTCATTTTTTGGTGAGAGGGCGCTCGTTGTTCGGGGTCAAGATGCGGCTTGCTGTGCGTCCTGCGAACCTCCCGTCCTTGAGAAGAAGGTATCTTGTATGTGCCACTGCTGCATTTCCCTGCCGTATAGGATGTAATGCATTGGTTATACTGCTGCAGAGAGCGGCCATCAAAACTTGCCGCTCCTGCCCGGTTAACATGCCCGCGGTCATGCAAACCTCCCTCCCTCCTTTACGCAAAGGACTCAGGGCTCGTGTGTTCGCGTTCCCTCGCTTTCACGTTAATTAGCCGTACCCTAATTAGCCATACCTTCTTTGCCCGTATTTTCCGGCAGGTACAACACCCACGTGTTTAGCTGGCGTTGGTGCGCTTTTTTCACGGTTCAGGTGTGTGACGGCGTGTAACCCGCCCCCACCCCAAATCCGCTTCGGGACACCGCTCCGCATCTTCGGGTGATCCGAGCGGTTCTCTCTGGCCAGGTGTTGATGGGCGCCTTCGGGTGTCTTCATCAGGCACCATTAATCCCGGTGCGGTCCCTCCCGCAGGCCCCCATCCTCATGTTCGAGCGGCTGTTACGCCAGGTCGGCCGGAGGATGGGCGTCCGCGTGCCTCATGCATTGCAGGTGCGGCGGTTAGGGCGATGGCGTACGGTGCTGTTCACGGGTAGCGGGTCGGGTTGGTTTTGACGAAGTGTTTAGCACCGGGCCGTGCCTTCCTTCCTGTCAGACTCGAAGCCGCTGCGTGTGATCGCCACTACTTGAGATCATATGATGGAATGGTGCTCGTGCGCTTTTGTCGGCATTAGCAGCAAAAATTACTTTCGTTGCTCCAGCTTCCAGCTGTCCTGCGCTATCCATGCACACGGCATTTAAGCTTTCCCCCCCTCTCCTGTTGCCTTTCCTGCCGCTAGTGGGGGTTATACTGTCCGTGGCGCGACTTTTCGGTGCTGCCGCTGCAGCTACCATGTTGCTCCCCGCGCTAAGTTGTCCATGCCAGGTGTGATTTTAACTCCCACCAGACCTCAACCCCCTGACGGCCAAGCAGGTTTTTGCAGCCAACTTCCTGCTCATCGCCGTGGCCAGACCCTTGTTTTTCGGACCCACCGACACTACGGGCTTCGCGGCACGCAACCTGGCGGTGGGGCAGGCACCATTGTGGGCCCTGGTGAAGTTCTCGCGTCCGCTAGCCGAGCGTTTCTGGAGCTCTGCTCATTAAGCCTGCTCACGTGATGGTGCCGTTGCTTTAAGCGTCAGGCCCTGAAGGCCGTCGTGTCGCGCCTCAATGCAACATCCGTTGCGCAAAGCTAAGGTTAGGCCTTGTGGGCGAAGTTGTGGCGTTGAGATCTTGTGGTGTGGTTGTATTGGAACTTGCCTGCGCCAATTGTTTCCCGCCGCCGCAAGAGGCGCAACCGGCGGCGCAGCTGATGTGACTATGATGATGACCCGTAATGACAGTGATTTTTTCAAGCGGAGAGCCATGCGCCCACCATGTGGGTGAGAGTCCGCCGCAGCCACGCTTAGTTTGGTGAGCTGGCTTGGCACGCACGGAGGTATAGTGCTTATGGAAATGACAGAGTACCCATGGCTTTTCTTAGTTTGTCTAGACATGTGCGTATTTCCCGCGCATCTGCCCCGTGTACCGTTTTCCACGCCATATCACACTGGTGTGTTTAGCTGCAGTCCACAATCTTTCGTCAAATTATAGACCTGCGCTACAAGTGGCGGCAGAAACATTCTGCAGCGCCTACAGTGCGATGTTTGGTTCAAAACCTTAGTTTGGTGAGCTGGCTTGGCACGCACGGAGCTATAGTGCTTATGGAAATGACAGAGTACCCATGGCTTTTCTTAGTTTGTCTAGACATGTGCGTATTTCCCGCGCATCTGCCCCGTGTAACGTTTTCCACGCCATATCACACTGGTGTGTTTAGCTGCAGTCCACAATCTTTCGTCAAATTATAGACCTGCGCTACAAGTGGCGGCAGAAACATTCTGCAGCGCCTACAGTGCGATGTTTGGTTCAAAACCATTTTGACTGCTAACCAGAACACAAAACTCAGTATGGAGATCAGACGTCATACAACCGTTACGCAGCACCCTGATATGCCTCGATATACTGCAAGGGCATCATCAGACAATGCACTGGCATGATGGCGCCACCCCGTCACGGTGACGCCAACCCTTTGGACTGTCTCCAAAAAGCAATACAAATTTACTGCTGTACCTCTGGACTTGGTACGGCTCAGAAGCAAACTGCCAAACAAATGCATATAAACGATTATCGCCACGAAACCACCACGACAAACTTTAATTCGCTCCACACGGTTCATACAAAGACACGCCCCAGCATTGCCGCATGCCTATAACTTTGCAAAGCCCAGCAGACCTGTTATCACCAAGGGCATCAAGTATTGACGCAAAGACGGCCTCGTAAACCAAAGGCGTCAACTGCTCGCTGCGTCCTGCCTTGCTGCGTACCGCAGATATGCTTCCGTTTTAAGAAAGATGGAAATAAGCACTCTTGCAACCTCCACCCTACCTTTCGCCGCATGGTCACAAGCAACGATAATGGCATGTGTTTCTTGACCGCTTGTACCCACCGTATAAGCATGCCTCATATTTCAAACTCGTACCTGTCCATTAGCACGTTGTTCATGTGTGCATCGACCGGACGGCAAGGGTCTCAAAGTACGGCCGTCAGGATGGCTCTGGCAGACATCATGCGGCGTGCTCATGCGCGCCGATTTTTCACCTTTCAGTCGGTCAACCAGTCATCCCGTCCATTCCAAACGGGCTATTGGCGAGCCAGTTGAGATAACCACGACTGCAATAGTTGAACACCGAATGGTAGGCGCGAAGAAGAAAAGGAGGGGAAATGTCCACAACGGCGCCGTCATGTAGCATACGGCGGCAACTGCCACGCAGGGGAGACTGGCAGCAAGAGCTGCCCATATCCAACAACCATCACGAGCCCATCTCCACCTTCTCCGCCTGACTCCAGCCCCAGCCCAAAGCATTTGCACACTCGCTGCACTGTACAGTAAACTCGTCCGCAGCTTTCGCTGCCGCCAGCTCAAATAGTCCCTTGACATACAGACGGCGGCAACAAATACAAGGAAGACTGGACCAGAGCCTACAGCGGGCTTTTCGCCGGCACATTGACCTACAGCAACCGAATTCTTTCCAAATTTTACCACTTATGACCTTACGAATTCCGCGTTGGCCATCTCCAGCTCACGCATTATCACATACATCTTCACCAGGCGCCGGCATTCTAGCCTTAACTACAGCTAATTGGCACGGGGCCTGGAGATCCAGGAGGAAAGAAGCATGCTGCGGGATGCGGCTTGCTCCTTGGAATAGATCTCCAGGGACACAAGGTCAATCAATGACCGCAATGACAATCGTTGTACGGAACTCTGCATTCGACTGTTGAACTCCACAAGCTTCGAACAACAACCCAATGAGCTTGGGTCCTATTGGCGCCTTGGGTGGGGCTGATCTGCTGCTATTGCTCCTTCTTATCCGTACTTCCTATCCCTCGGGTCCCACGTTGCCGCTGTTGTCACTGTCTGCCTGTACCTGCCGAAATCGCTACAGCTGGCATTGCGGCAACTGGCTTTCAATTTATGTCTGATTGCGCTTACTTCCGAATTTCACACTCTTTTTTTGTCAATTACCTTGTGGCCGCGCACTGAAGATCGGCTCAGCAGCACTCAGGCCAATCTCTGACATAATTGCACGCGCCTTGCTGTCATTAATCAATCTCGTCGCGAAACTGGCACCGTATATCTACTGATGCCGATAAGTTCCATTCCCACCCCTATTGATTGTTGACTACCGATCTACCTTGGTGCATGAAGCTGCCTCATCTTTCGGACTAACCACGCCGAGGGGGTGACCAACGCCTGTAATCTAGGCAACGGACCCTTTTCTACCAACTGAAAATAATCCTGATGGTGAGCAACTACCCTTAACTGCTGTTCACGCCGTTGCGCCCCATGATGTCAGGCAACGGCTACTCCTCCCCTCCGCAGCTTGTGGTACGGCGGCAGGTACGCTCCTGCAATACCGCCGCCGAAAAGCTCACTCCTTAATCTGCCTGGTTGAAATGTTGAGCACGACCGGCTGTACGGGCCCGCCGCTGGCGGGCTGCTGCAGCAAGGCGACCCGTATCGCCCCGTAGCCTGACGGTCATATGCGTTCAAGCTGGCCACAACACATAATTCCCACTGGTGGTACCTGCGGCTCTCCACGATGGACGCGTCAAGACCCTACCTCCTGAATACAATGCCGCTACAATGTCTGTACAACACCTGCACTTGCCAGCACAGCCCTCAACAGCTTAGTAATAGACCGCCTCTTGGCGCGGCGGTCGAATAATCTTGCACCTGAACGAGGCACAAAGCGAGAGGATCAGTGGTGCATTAGTTGGGGTCCATATTGCAATGGAAAGACAGGCGGACAAATTTCCCTCACTAAAGCTGCCCAGTGCCAGGTACAGAACTCACTCCTAATAGACCAGGCCGCAACAAGCCAAGTCCGCAGGCCCAGGAACAGCAGCTACTGAGGAATGAGACTGTGTAGAGCAGCCTGTCCTGTCTTCCTATTTGAGAGGTGTAACACGTGTTGAACTGCTGCCTCAACTCCTACTCACCATTGTGACTTGCATTCCTTGCTCCAGGGGTTCCGGTCCTCCACGCCGCCTGATGTCACCGGCTCCGGTGTTGAGGACAATGTCGGCATGCGGTTGTGGATGCGGTGTGCGCCTGCGGGCCGCACCCGTGCAGCTGCTGCAACCGCTGCAATCGCCTTCATTACCCTCTGTCGCAGCGCCTCCTTGCCGGCTGGTCGCTGCTCCGGTTTCAGCTGCGGTGCAGTGCGATGCAGTGGTACCTGCTGCGGGGTGGACGGCAAGGACAGCCGACGCACAAGCTCCTGCCTCGACGTGTTCAATGGCTGTGTTGATGGCAGCAGCGATTCCGTCACCTCGGGCGTGGGTGGATCCACCCTGGAACGGCGCAGTTGCTGGAACCGTTGCAGGACGGCCTTGTCGCGCAGCAAAAGCCCAATACATGCCAACGAGGGGCCAAGCTGAAGCAGCAGCAATCGCACCAGGCCTCCGTTGCGCCGTGTCTGTGTCTGTGGCTGTGACTGGTGCACGTTTCGCGATTGGGCCATTACATTCTCGAGGCGCTGCGCAACCTCTGCCAGCTGCCGCTCCTTGTCTTGCAGCGTGCTGTGCGCCTGGTCCAGCAGAACGCTCTTGGATGACAGCTGCTCTGTCTGCACACATACGCCGGACGGAATGTCCCTGACGACTCAAGCTTCCTCTGACCCATAGTTTGGGGGCACGACTAATATGCAAATGTTGCGATTTGTCGGCAAGGCGTGTTTTCAAGAATCCTGATAATTGCCTCACCACGAAAACACGACTCTACTGTTTTAAGTCAAGGAACGTACGTGCTAGGTTCTGGGAATGGACAGTAGCAAATGGAGCGGTCGCGCATGTGCACTTCAGCTCACCATTGATGCTAGCTCGCTCTCTTGCGCCAGCACCCTTACGCGCACTTCCGACAGCTCCCGTAATGCCGCTGTGGTCTCTGAAGAGGGCACGGTCGCTGCGGCTTCAGCAGCCGCTGGCGCCGTTGCTGGTTCAACGTTTGCTGGGGGAAGGTGGTCGGAGCCAGATGGCGATGATACCGTACGGGCGCAACTTTCCGCGCCAGCAACCGCCTCTGAGGCGGAAGGTTGCGAACGCACACTTAGCGGTGTTGCCACTGCCTCTGCCACAGACCTCGGAATAGAAGATGAGGCCACGGCAATGGCAGCGTCGGCGACGTCATCGCTGCCGCCACCTTCCAGCGCTCTTGCATCTGCCTGTTCAGCCGCGGCCTCCTCCAATACCTGACTAATGCTGCCATGCGGCGTCCGTACGCTTGGTGGCGGCGGCAAAGAAACCTCAAGGGTGGCTCGGGGGGCGCCCTGCTGATGTTCGGGGGAGGAGCTTGTGGACACCACGGCTGGTGTGGACGCAGAAGTGGACGCGGCATAGGAAGCGCCGGCCGAAGCTGTGTTGCGCGGTGCACGGCTTGAGCCAGCCGCTGCAGCAACCGCAGCCTCAGCCTCGGCCTGCAGCGCGGCCTTCGCGGCGGCGAAGTGAGAGGCGTTCATCATTACCGACGCCGAGGACGACGCACCAGGGGCAATCCGAAGCGGTGTCTGCGGGGTGCTGGAAGCAGGCAACACGGACGAGGAACCGGCCTTGGAGGCATCTGCCCCTGAGGTATCGGGAGCACTGACGGCGCCCTCGCTGCGATCAGGCAAGCTCGCGGCTGCTGGAGGTGTCACCGCCACGGGTGCATCTGGTACGTGGGATGAATAGTGCACGCCGCCCACGATTCCGCCGGTGCTACCGCTTGCCCCGCTGGCAGATGCACGTCGCGGCTGGTCCTGCTGCTGTGCCTCGTGGCCGTGTATAGCTTGGAAGCTCTGCAGCTTGGCCAGCACGGCGGTGAGGCGCTGCGTAATGGTGGCCAGCTCTCGTTCCTTGGCCTGCAGGGATATCTGCGCCTGGTCTAGTTGAGCATTCTTATTCGACAGTTGCATCACCTGGGGGCAGCGACATGCAAGAACCCCACGAGGTAGTTAGGGGCTTGCAAGGCCTTAGGGAAACTCTTGTGTGATTGTTGGAGGAGTGCTTCACCCTTCTCGACGCGGCTGTGATGCAAACTGGGTCGCTATGTTTTCGAAATAAAGGCAATGGGGATTAGGGTATAGAATGCGAGTCAAGCAATGCAACCGCGGTTCACGTACAGCCAGTATGTGGGCGGCCCCCAATGGAGATGAGGCCGCGTCGCCCCCAAGACTGAGCCCCACAACTAGGCCGATATGCAGATGCTCCGGTTTCGAAATGGGGGCCATGCCGCGATGTGACTCCCAAGCGAACACCTTGATGCCCAAAGATACAGCATGATTGCAGATGCACTTCCAACCCACCATGGACGTCATCTCGCTCTCCTGCGCCCGCACCCTCGCCCGCAATGTCCATAATTCCCGAAGCGTCTCCGGATGCTCCCGCAAGTACGCTGCAGCTGCAGCCGGGTTGGCCGTAGCTGCCAGCAGGCTATCGTCACCATTGCCCAGAAGCTCCGCCGCGTCCGCGGCAATGACATCAGCGGCCGCCAGTGCCGCTGCCGCATCATAAGAGCCGCCGGCGGAGGCATTGCGCGATTGAGGATCACTGTTTATCAAAGGGTATGACTTCGCGTCACTCGCGGCCGCAGTCGAAGGGGCTAGGACAACTGGGGGCACGATGACCGGTCGCCAGGTACCGCTGTTGGGCCTGGACCCTAATGACGTTGCCTTTTTTGGGGAGCCAGGCGGCAATCCAGCACTGTACCCACGTGTAGGGCTTTCTGCACACATTGCCTCTGCGGCCGCTGCAGCACCACTACCTTTTATGCCGTTGCCGAAGGACCGTGCAACCATTAGCGACGTCTGTGCGTTGGAATTCCGCTGCAACGAGCTTTCCGCGTTCACACCAGAAGGCGGCATGGGACCGGCAAGAACTGGCAGCGGCTCCGACATGCCGCCACTTGAACGGCTCCGCCGCTCCACCTCTGCCACACGAGCCTTCACGGACAAGTTCGCCCTGTGCGAGACGCCGTCATCGACAAAAGCGGCAGCGGCGTCAGGAGCCACCGACGCTGAAACGCCATGCGGACCAGAAGAGACCGATGCGAATGGAGTTTCCTCCATCACAGCGATAGCCCCGTTACTGCTGCGGCGGAAGGAGCTTCCGTTCCTGCTACCGTGGCCGCTGGTACGTGATAACGGCGCCCCTGCCTGCGTGGCTGCCGAAACTCCCATGGGAAAGGCACCAGTGGCGCCGGCACTGACACCGGCAGTAACATGCCCCGCGGTAGTAATAGCCGCAGTCTCTCGTTCCAGCCCCCCGGCAGCCAATAAGGGCGCGGCGTTTCGGCGCGCGGTAGCTGCCTCCTGACGTATTTGAAGCTGATCTCGAACGTTGGAGATGAGGGAGTGCGGCTCATCGAGGCTCTGCGGGTGTGATGGAGCAGCAACCCGACCGAGGTAAACGGCAGGGAGCAACAGCTTCGCGACAGCAGCGCTAAAGTTTCCTTTCAGTACCCCGATATCAAGTGCTCTGCCGTAAATTGTAATCCCAAGAGGAACGGCTACTGCCGTGCGCAGAAGTGAACAGGATTAGGAATGAGGTCCGAGGTAGACAGACGGACAGGAACGCAAGCGGATCCATGCGTCGGGAACAAAGGGCAGCCACTATTACTGCAGTTGCTGCAGTAACTATCATTTGGGACTTGGGTCTAATTTTCGATATTACGGAGCCATCGATGAACCGTGCAGGATTTTTGTGCGATAAGGTGGTGGAGTAAGGACGCGCCCACATATGCGAGGATAAGCAAGCCTTTTTCTACAGGGACGGCACCACGGACGACGTAAAGATGTAAGGACCATACCGCTCCGGGGCACGTCGGGGAATATGGTGGAAGGGGAAGAGCAGCAAGTGCAGAACGGGGGCGTGCGCGAAGGAGCGATGGGCTTACAACATGCGTGAAAATAGGGGAACAAATCGACGCCGGTGACATAGGCTTGCACGTTCGCAGCTAGGAACTGGGCGCTCCGAAACCAGAAGCGAAACGTACCTGGGCCACATCCCGCACACCTTGGACCACGCTTTGGAGCCGTGCGCGCAACCGTTGAAGCTGCTCTGCAAACATCCTAGATTCCGCATGGTTGTTGTTGGGACCCTGGCCAATTGAGGACCGGCTCGCCTTAGCCGGAGTTGAGTAGCTTTTGTATAGTGCTGCGTCCTTCACAGCCCCCTACAGGCAACATGCCAGAAGATATGGTGGACAGTTGCAAATGTGGACACAGCGTCCACCGCTCTCGCCGAACCAGCCAGTGTTACAGATGCCAGCTTTGCTGGCAACGCACCCAGGCGTGGAGATTAAGTTTTAATGCATTGCTAACTTACAGAAGTTGGAGACGCAGTGGAGTTTGTCGCCATAGGAGCGTCGTCGTTTCCCTGCTCCGGCACTGAAGAAGGGGAGCCAGATAGCTCCCCCGAGGACGGTGCAGTTGGACTTGATGTCTTTGACTTCCTTTTGAAAGA
The DNA here is from genome assembly GCA_019650235.1 of Volvox reticuliferus. Taxonomy (NCBI): domain Eukaryota; kingdom Viridiplantae; phylum Chlorophyta; class Chlorophyceae; order Chlamydomonadales; family Volvocaceae; genus Volvox; species Volvox reticuliferus. The sequence goes on along the minus strand of BNCP01000035.1, from coordinate 1,229,144 downwards.
TAGACGCCCCATTCATGCCTGTTGCTGCAAAATCACACGTTTTTTGAAAGGTACAGGTCTTTAACAGGTCCAAAGAAGACCAAGAGGTGACTAAACTATCACATACAATTTTAGAAAGTCTAATGATAACGTTGGGTCACGTAGTCGGATGACCCAACCTGACCTGGATCTATCGATCGTGTACGAGCCGACAGTCAACTATATGGTCGAAGGAATCCTTGTAGCCGCGTGTTACGCCATCACGCACAACACGCTCTGGGTGTGATGCTGTTTGCCGTCATGCCTTGTTTGCTTGCGCATTTTAGTCGCAAGCCAAAAAGCGACTTACCTCCAATAAAGTCGCTAGCTTCTGCCCACTTTTTATTGCTTAGGAGTATAACAGGAAATAAGTAGTATGTCTCGGTTTACACCCCATATTCAGGCGCTCTTTACGAACAATATACTATCTTGTTCTGTGAAGGGATCATTTAAATGTGCCACACAATTAACACATTCCAACTAATAAATTGTCTATATGATTAAATAATACCTTCACAGTATTAGGGCCGAACATGCAACCGCGGTTGTGGGTCGGCCGGTGATGCAGAGTCACTTATGCGGGCGCATGAAACTATGGTAACTGAGTAATAGAATCCATCATATTTCATCCTTGCTTTCAGTCTTTCCTGGGTTACCCTACGTTTAGCCATATCAGTCAAGCTGATCTGTACCCGCCATCCAGAGCCTTGTTTGAGATAAATTGTGATGCAGCAGGTCAGCACCGTGTTACTTTGCAAGAGCGGGGTACAAAAGCTCCACTGGATCGCATCCCGAAGCTGTACCATGGCGACAGTGCATTCCCATTCTGCAGCGTTAATCCATGCCCACCAGGTAGGGACTCTTCGCAGTGACAGCGACAGATTAATCTCAAGCGTGGGCTCCACCCCGTACCCATCGACGGTTACTGGAGGGGTTATGGATATGATACCGCACATCGCACTAGAGCTCAGTACCTTGCTAAGGAGGCGGATGCAACTAATCAGGCAGGGACAATGGATAAGGCATCGCTGCAGCAGCTCATCCCGCACCCAAGGCGCGAACGCAACAACAGCCTCAAGTCATGCCGCAATAAATTTCCATTTCTGCTGAAGTACGGTAACGGTCTCTTAACACCCGAAACCACCCGAACAGCAGATGTGATCTCCATACAATCGGATAATGGTGAACAAGTATATGAAACACAATAACACAAGCTGTCGGAACACAAGACTTAAGTAGCTATTCACGATCACTACCACATCAGCAGCAGCAACCCACTATTATTTCTGCTTTCACGGTTTGTAGGTTAAGGCTCTCAAGACATATCTCTCAAGAAGACGCATCACCTCCCAGACACTTGCACTGCTTGACAGCCTTAAAAGGTAGAAGGCCGGACGTGGCCAAACTCACGGGAAGTTCCAGCTCACCATTCACCGCTGGCACATCATAAGCATCATGCGTATGTACGGCCTACAGAAGACCATCCGAGAACCGACCCACAAATCGTGCTGACTTAGTAACACGGCCCAACACCGTCGGTAGCATACCTCTTTCAGGACTCAAGACTTTACCAAAATCCACCTGTCCCATTGGCCATGCGCCACGCCTACCACTGCAGCTGCCGCTGCCACTGTCTCCATGCCATACATCAAGAGACCTAAAGGCGTATCACAAATCATATGCCGCTGCTGAAATGATCAGCAGCAGCACAACAAATGACATAGGATAACTGCAATAAATCAGGAACCCCGAACAAATGACCCACACGACCTTAATTAATGCAGCCAAGATCCAAGACCAGGTGGCTTTGTAGTCAGCAACATGAACCCTCGCGTCACGGGGGATCCGACCAGCACACAATTTTGGTTCGCACAGCAGTGACATCCACACACACCCCGAACCGCAGAATCTCAAGAAGACGGTTTAAGGTAGATCCGGGCGCAGGGTTGTCCTACATCAACTTGAACAAGTTCATTGACGCAGAAAGCCGGGTGAGCCAATTATACAACCCCTCCCAGCTCCAATTCTACGCGGGCCGTAACTGCATTCATCACGGAACGGATCTATCCGCATTTGCCGCTCAGCTGCTCTCTTAGTGGTTGCGCACCGAGTCGACAATAGCGTTGGCCAGATACTCAACCTTTGCCGAGTTCAGACCCGCCAGAGAGATGCGGCCATCGCGGGTCATGTAGACCTGGTGCTTGTTGGTCATGTTATCCACCTAAGTGGGGCGAGGTTTTGAAAAGGGGCAGAGCAGAATGTCCTCGGTTTAGCTTTAATGTGAGTAGCAAAACTTCAGATGCACCAAGTGCCAGGGGTTCGCGGCTTAACGTCCAATAGGGGAATTAGGTCAGAGCAGTCAGTCAGCCAGCCAGTCTCAGCCTAAAACTCCTACCGAAATCAGTCTGTCCCCACGCGGGCCCAGACTCTTGCCTGTGATGGCGTGAGGCCGGTAAACGAGAACATGCCGATCTGCTTGGTGATGAACGACCAGTCCTTGTCTGGGCACTTGGCCTCCAGCGCCCGCTGCAGCTCTCCACGCACGCGCTCAATGCGGCCAGCCATGCCGCGCATTTCGCCCTTCCATTCCTTTTATTGAAGGGAGTTGAAGGTGTGATGTGGCAGAAATGATTAGTGAGGGGAACATTCAGGGAAGATGTTCATGAAAGAGGCATGTAAGGGAGGACACGGTCACAAAAGATATCGTACAAGGGCTGTATGGTCCCAAACATGACTGGCATGACGACTCCACAAGAAGCGCGCCAGAGTGATGTTGAGGGGCGAATGCACAACCTCCCTTCCGTGAATGGTACGCCCACTGTCACCGGTCGCGCAGCAACCTCGACCTCCATACCACTACTACCTACCTCAAACAGCTCGCTGTCATTAACCACCTCAGCAGCGATGCGGGCACCGTGCGTTGGCGGGTTGGAATACAGGGCGCGGGCCAGGCGCTTCAGCTGGCTCAGGCACCGGGTCGCGGTCTGTGGACGTCGACGGGAATGTGCAATATGTGTGTGAGGGGTTCATATGAATAGGCGGCCCGGAAAAAATGTTGAGGGCAAATTCATTATGAAAAAAGAACTAAACCCGGGCCCAATTTGCGTAAGTTCTTAGACCTGCACTCATTGTCGCTTCGCTTGCCAACCTTCCCATCACCTGACCGCCTTCCCCAGGCCGGCCCCTAGACAGTCAATCGCCTTCAACTCTCAAGACACTGCCCGTGTTTTGCGCCGGTTAAGATGGCCCATTGTTGGGAATGCCAGTTTTCATTGTCCATAAGAGAGTTAGTCATTTGGCAATGGGTTGCAGGCGAGGCATCCTGCAACTTTAGGACGGGGCTTTTTTGGTTCCAGCTCACTTCTGGCAAATAGTGCACATTGCCGACCTAACCTGGCGTCTCACCTCCTTGTCCTTGAGAACCATGACCAGAGCACCAACGCGCTCGCCGTACAGGCCCAGGTTCTTCGAGTAGCTTTGAGACACCATGATCTCTAGGCCGCGGTCTACGAAAAGCCGGGGCGCAAAAGCATCCTTGTCCAGGTCACCCGTAGCGAAGCCCTGAACGGAAGTGCGATCAGAGACGTTTTCAGCACGAAGCCTTCGATGTTAGAAGCCGGGAAGCAGGTGATGATGTGGATCGACCCCTCCGAACACATACTTGGTATTCTGAGGAAAACTTAAGGGTTTGAACTGACCAACACACGGAGCATACTCCAAATAGAAAAGTTAGGGGAGCGGATATGATACTCATTTTCACCCTCAAAGCCTCGCCCTTGACCTCAAGCCTGGTTGAACCCCATGAACCCACATAAAGCTCGATTCCGCCATTTCAGCACCTAGTCTCCCAACAAGCCGCACATACCTGGTATGCCACATCAAAGAAAGGCAGCAGGTTGCGCTCTTGGCATAAGTCTGCGATGGCCGCCCACTGCTCCGGTGTGGGATCGACACCAGTAGGGTTGTGTGCGCACCCTGGAGAAAACGCAGACATACGACCATGAACTTTGGAGGGCATCGCCGCGCAGGCTGAGAAACTGGTTTGTCAATGGATAAAAACGATGATGCGCACGCGTACGCGCAGAACTCATCCACACATCCAAATTACCATGACCCTTTTACCTCTCTGCATGACCCAAGATTTCCGTTGATCTGAATATAACCGATTTCAGGTTCAGATTTACCTTCCCCTCGAGGAATCCCTTTCCCTTCTCTTAAGGGACGCTTATCACACTCACCGTGCAGCACAACCACAGAGCCTTGAGGAGCAGCCTTCAGGTCCTCCATCAGTCCCTTGAAGTCCAGACCCACAGTTTCAGGGTCGAAGTACCTTCAAATGACATTTCGAAGGTAGTTGGCAAAAAAGGGCAGCATACAGACGCTTTTCGAAAGCACCGGCAGACATGTCCCGTATGGCCACGTGACGCAATTTCCTATACATGGACAGGCTCTACACCTGTCTAATCCTAAGCAAGCGAAAAAAACGATGATATGGATTATATGAAGTTTACCAAACAGCTGCTGACCCAGCACAGATACACGATCCAGGCGCCCATCCTTGGGGGGGTTGCATTTCAGAGTGAACCCTTTTTGTTCATCGACCGCACCTGTAGTACTCCCACTTGACGCCCTCATCGCCAAAAATATTACGATGATTGCCCCAGGTGGGGTTGGAGATATAGACGGTGGAGCCCTTGAGGAAGCGGGCAATAAAAGCAGCACCCACACGCAGAGAGCCAGTGCCCGATAGTGACTGAATAACCGCGGCTCGGCCCTGTTGAGGAACGGGGCAACGGTCAGACAGCCGAGGATGAAGGACCGTAAGATTCACTACGTCTTCATTGATAGGGTCAACGGTGACTGGAGACGACCAGGGACAATGCAGTCGCGCTCGGGTAGTTTGGGAGCCGGGCAAGCGCAAGCCCTCGTCCCTATCACACTGAATTCTGTCCCCTTAAAAATGACCGCCTCTTAAGGCGGACTCAGCTCTTCGGTCAAACTGTTGGGAGCCAAGCCCGTCCAGAAGCGGATGCACCGCAACTTCCTCTACCAAGTCCACGCAGCGAAATCCTTCGTGACCATCCAAACCGGCAAGGCCAGACTCACTTCACACATTGAGGACGTGAATATAGAGATTCAGGCTGCCAGTGTTTCCATGAGATTTGAAAAATATCCCCGTGATACCGAAATCAGCCCCTACCTCCTTGATGGCGGGGTGGCCCGCCCCCAGCAGGAGGTCCAAGGTGGCCTTACGGAACGGCTCAAAGCCCTCAATCGACAGGTACTCCTTGTTCTCGTTACGCGAAAAGATCTTAGCCTCGGCCTGTGGACGGCGCGAACATGTAGTACCGAATGAAGATGCATTCGGGGAAACTGAATGAAGATACAAACAATGAGACGCCGTTGGGGTGAAAGATATTAGAGAAACGTGGTACAGCAACAATCCAGATGCTTGGTTAGAAATGTCAGTAAACCGATGCAGAAGGGTACATGGTGCGAAGAGTGTAAGGACAGTACAATGCAGCTTTGTACGTGCGAAAAACGAAAGGATTCCGCTTAGGACAGGCGATTATGGAGCGAGTGCAACCAAGCTTAGATGGCCACGAGGGAAGCATCACAGACAGACTCACAGCATACTGTTCAGTAACCTTATAACAAACTGTCGGGTGTAGTAGTCAGAAGGTGCAAAGAAAGGTCGACTCACGCCCGAAATAACATTATTGCGCCCCAGCCTCAAGCAGAGTGATGAGCATGTTGATTAGCGCAAGCAAGTAACTATGCATTCACAGGCAGCATTTTCGAAGCAGTGCGGTCCCATTCATTACATAACATAATTATCTGTCCCTTTCTGCGCCCATAAGTGTGCATACACATGGCGCATGGCATCGCGTCCGGGGGGTTGTAGCCCACCTTCTTAACTACGCTCAGCACCACGGGTTTAAGATCCTCATCACGGTACGCGCCCACGCCCAGGTTGAGCTTGCTTGGGCTTGTGCTCGCGCGGAAAGCCTCCGACACGCCCAAGATCGGGTCTGGCGGAGCTTGAGCCACATCGGCGAAGCGGCTCATACACCTCACTTGCAGAGCCAGACGGCTCCGGGAAGTGCTCACCTGCATAAACGGATTGGTTAAGGGCCATGTTGACGCCTGCCGCCAATCACGTGCCGCCATATCGATCAGTGGCACGACAACGCCGATGACATTCACAGACATGCGCAAACGATGTAATTATATTGGTTTATGATGTCATTTGGTGCCGGACCTGCACTTACGTTGCAGATGTGAACGCCGACGCGGCGCGAGATGACTTGCTGCATCTTGCTCCACGCTAAGAGCATGACCCGAACTATTTAGGACAACGAGGTCAAGATAACAATGGTGCGCTTATGTCGAAAGCACTCGGAAATGAGTCTACGCATGTAACGACATCGAGACCAAATCCAAATCCGCCAAAGCAACTTCTCATGCAACCACTATCGGAGAAGTTGCAGATGCCATATACAAACTATGTATTATACAAGATAACGCCGACCTCTTATGGCCTCACGGTTATGACGTTGCTATCCTGGGGCGAGGCTACTGCGCTTAGCCGGCGCAGCTTTGGAGATTCTTACGAATCTGATATTCCAAGAGTCATAACTAGCGGCAATGATCATCGTCAGAAGCCAGATCTGCTTACGGTTATCTTGCCATCCCAAGCCGCACAGCTTGTGCTGCAGCAGCTGCTTAGGCCACAGCTGAACGGAAGCCACCATCACCAAGCTGCACCTTCTCTTCTTCATGATGCGCCGACGTTTTTGGCTTCTAAGGGGCAGCGGGATGCTAAGTCGGGCCATAGGCACAGTCAGGCGAATAGAAGGCAGACGGAACCGGACGGCGGGGCAGCGCGACCGCATGCCGTGGTCCGCAGGCCTACAGGCAAAACTCAGAATGTGATGCAGATGGTTGTAGATGGATTAACAGCAGCAATAACATCAGGACCAGCAGGCGCGCCGGCAGCGTCAGGTTCTGCGACAGACTTTGATGTACTGCCTTCCGCCTGGCCCATGCCCCGTGCGTGCTTAGATGAAGAGCATGGAGCGCCACCAGGCGCCCAAAATACGTTGGAGGCACTCTCCGCGCCTATACCCAAATCCCTCATGCTCGTAACCCAGCAAGCAGCATGTCCTAATGCAGGCAACGCCGCCGGCGCATCTGGACACCCGGCTATTACCGTAGGCGCAACTGTGGGCCCAGGCGAGGCAAACCCACCTGCTGTCCGCGCCGCTCGGCCTCGGAAAGCAAAAAACGAGCTACGATACCTGCAGCAGCTGAACCAAAGAGCACGTAAAAGGCAGCAGCAGGGGGTTCAGGTCCAGGGGCTAAAGCAAGGACCTGCAGCTAAGCGCCGCAAGGGCACGGCTGGCACAGTCGTTAGAGACGCCGAAGGCGCTGCCGCCATCAGTCCACCGGAAGGGGATACGAAAGAGGATTATGACCATGACAATGATGCGGACGTTCGTCAGGGTAGGGGTGACGATGCCGTGGCAGGCAAAGGCAGGAATGGTGACGGCAGTAGAGCTGTGGAAATTGGGAATGAGGGCAACGTGACTGCCAATGGTGCCGCCCGGCCCGTGTCCACTGGTGGTGGTGCCGTTGGCCCGCCTGCTCCGTTACAGGAGCAGCACATCGGAATTGAAGAGGAGCGGCCGTTGGTGCCCATCATAAGCGTCCGGAGAAACAGAAATTTGTCAGGGCTCGCGTCCATTGGTGTTGCATCGCTCGTGCAGCTGGCCGTCAAGCGACCTAAGAATCACGGCATCGGCGGCCCCAAGCCGGTTACTGCTGCTGCCAGGGCGAGGGCGGCAGCAAGCACGAAATTGCAGGAGGAGGAGGAGATGAAAGAGGAGGAAGACGCAGCGCGCATTCTTGCCCCTTTCCTTGCCGGTTGCGATACTCTTGGTCCTGCTGCCCGGTCCGAAAACCAGTTGCCCGCATCTAGGGATTCGTGGGCGGCGGACGTGGCGGCCGGTCTCAGTGCTGTTGTGGACAATGGCAGCATCACTGACCACATTGAAGTCATGGCTACTGGTAACAATAAAACGGATGCCCTGACGATGCTGTGTGCGCCGACACTGCCGCAGCCGCCTGAGGCTCCCCGTTTGCACTGTGCACCGCCGGCTGTTACTATTGCTGCTGTCAGGACCGCAGCGGCAGCCGCGGCTACGGTAGCGGCAGTGCCGTCTGCTGTGGCAGAGGGCCAAGCCCAGCCTGTCGCAGCCTCCATTGTTAATTGTGGCGGCGTCCACGGGGGTATGCGCAACGGTGGCACGGCAGTTGACTGGTTGGCTTGGGCAGAGGAGGAGGATAAGGACTTGACAAACTATGGGTGTTCACGGGAGCCTGACCGCGGGGTGGGCGCAGCCACTGAGGCTGTGCTAACTCCTTTCCAAAGCACTGGGCCTTTCGATAACACGGCCATGGTAGTACAGGAATCGGGAGTTTTGGACGCACGGGACGACCAATGTGTGGCTCCCCTGGCACAGCTGCCACCGGCAACAGCCCCGATATTGCTGCCTGTTTCAGACGCTGCTTCCAGCCCTGCCGTTGGCGGCGGCAGGTTGACTGCTGCGGTGCCAGTCACTGCTGCGGCAACGGAACTCAAGCCTCTTGAGCTGCTGTCTGCGTTAGCATCCAATGGCCAGCCCATGCCACCGGAACAGCGCCCGCATATGCAAGAGGAGTGGTCAGCTCCTGGCGGCGAGGCAGGAGCGTCGGCCTGGGGAAGTGTGCTACCCGTGGGAAGCGATAAACAAAAAGAGGATTCGCCGGAGGTTGGTGAGGAAAGCGAGGGAGATGAAGGGTACTTCGCAGCGCTTACGAGGTGGGCGCCGTCGCTGGTATTGCATCCGGCAGGTGGTACTGCCGACCGTGGAATTGAACATTACGATTCGCAAATAGTACACATTAAAAACGAGGCTGGAGGTGGAGGTCGCGGCGGTCAAGAGCGGTCTCGTGGCCGTGGCAGCGGCAGCGGCAGGTTTGGACGACTGACCCATGGTTCGGTGGGTGTTGAAGCGCCGGGACCGCAGCATAATCCTCAGGAACAACGGCAGCAACCTCAGCGTCTGTCTGGCCGTAAGGTCAGTCCAGACGAAGGCAATGAAGCAATCATGTCTGCGGGATTGGAACCAGAGTCGCGAACCTCCAAAGCCCCGAAGTGTCCTAAGCCGTCACAGGGAAGGGAAAAGCCGCCTTTACCCGCTTTGCATATGTATATTGTACTTTTTATATGTGGCGCAAGTGTGCTTCTCTGAAGCAGCATCCGCCAGCTTGACATTGTGCGGTTACCAGAAATTGCATGCTAGGGACCCGAAGCTATAATGATATCACATACTTAGGGCCTGCGCTTGCGTCTTTGTCACATGGGTAATGCTGCATGCCTGGTATATATAAAAATAAATATGATATATGTAAAATTATTATATATATTTTTTTATTTCTCCTGTGCAATGTTCACGGAGATGGACGGGTAGGGGCCATAAAGGGTACGGGTGGACGCGTTTAAAGCACTAACCGTGTGGTGAAGAGCTTTCCGGAAAGGTGGAGGCCTAGAACCCTAGGAACTCTAATGCGTACACATACACCGGCATCACCATGCGCCTCGCCTTGTGCCCTTCATCGTCTAGGATAAAGACGTCTGAGCCGAACAAACAAAGCTGCGTGTCTAAGGGCGCTTGATAATACGCCTGCGTTCAGTTTGTATATGTGTGTGTCCTCTGCCGGGCTTGACTCACTCTGCAGCAGGGAACAGCACAGCTATCAGCGCCTACCGACAGAGGCAAGAGGTCTGACGTGGCATCACCACCGCTGGCTTCTGCAGGTGGCCTTGAGGTGGGATTGTATGCTGACGTCAAAGCCTTTCAACGGCAGCAACGCAAGGCCCGCGCCCTCAATGGCGGGTCTGGTCCTGAGTCGACGCGGCCTGTGCCCGAGGTCCGAGGCCCGCCAGCCTGCAAGTGGGTTGGTTAACACCTGTAGCATCGTGCGAGCGCTTGCGTGCATCACGACGTGTGCAGATGCTTGCGCAGCTTTCATTATGACGCCCGTGGGATGTCTCGGCTTCCATCGTTCCTACTGGTGTTGCGGATACTGGTCCGCATGCCGGCGTCACGAACCCCCAACTGAATATCTGAGATGCTTCTGGCACAATCCTTGCATCCACCGGTCATTCCATATCTATCCTTTTACTCGTCTGTGGTAAAGGCAGGAGTTTGTGCTACCTGTCCAACCCGCCATAATCGGACCGCATGCCCACCGTGCTGAGACCCTACATTGCAGGTTCTGGCGCCTGGGCCGATGCAGCAAGGGCGCCAACTGCGCCTTTGCTCACCTGGGCCAGCCAGTGACCCGACTACTGCCATGTCGTTTCTGGAGATTGGGGCGCTGCCAACGAGGCGAGGCGTGCAGCTTCAGTCACGATCCACAGTTGCCGGATCCCTGCAGTGGCATGCTAGAAGGAGGTGCGATTTTGCTGGGTTGGCAACATGAGGGGATGACACGTGACTCACTGGGCTTACAAAGTTCCGTTGGCCTGGACATATATGCAATGTGTACAGTGTTAATCTTTTGGCGTCTCATCACCGCGGGCTTGGGGCTGATTGTGCTCCGTCTTGCAATGATTTATGCTAGCTCCTGAGGTACACGACAACTGCACGATTGTTGCTATAGGTATCTGCCCCGATCCGGGGCATTGCACCCTGGGCCACTACGCGTTGGAAGACATGGATGCTCTTCGAGAATATTTTCGGGATGCTGCAGCCCGCACCGTGGCGACAGCTTCGACACCCGCTGCTGGAGCCCCGGATGTTATCAAGCATCAGCAACCTGAATTAAGTGAGGCGGGCGCAATGCCGCTAACTTTTACGCTTGCCGGGCGCACCGGTAACAAAGGTTTGGTGGCGCCTGGGGGGATGGACAGCTGGGGCCCAGGGCCAGCGGCACCAGCCTCCGGCGCGCCCCTGATGCCGTGCCTGCGCCCGATGCAGCCAATGCTTCAGCGCATGGTCAATGGCGGGGACGAAGACTTTTGAGCAGTCGTTTAAGGGTGCAACCAGCTCTGGTTGCCATGCCGTGCCGCAGGGCTATTGCACCACTTCCTGGTGCCCAATTAAGGGAAAAGGGCCCGGATGCTTGGGAGGGTTGTGTCTTCTTGTGTTTTACGCATATCCTGAGGCTGCATATCGTATGTCCGTTCTTATAGTGCCTCGATCACCGGGCGTGGTGCATATTAAATATGTTGCCCTTTACACTCGTCGAGATGAGAGCTTGAGAGCTCCCTGTCTGCGATTTTGCTTGGATGATTGAGTGATGCTCCATGTCTTTCTCATGGGACGCGGTTCCGCATATTTGTGCTTTTGAGCCCTAAATGCGTAAGCTAGGGTCAAAATCAGTCTTATAAGTAAGTATGAGAGCTGTCTAAATATCATGTACATAATGTTAACTGAAATTAGTTAAGTTAATATTTAAAAACATCTACAAAATTGCAGGAAGTGATAATGCAGCTAAACTTGGTGTCTTACATGGCTAACAATCCCTTGGGTCTAAATGAAATCTAGGATATCACGTGGCAGTTGCACAGCACGGCAGCAGCACCGTGCAGTGGCAGCAGCACCATGTGGCATCCGCACCACATGGCAGCAGCCACACACAGCAGCAGCACGCACTGCACGCATGGCAGCAGCAGTGCATGGCAACTGCACCATGCGGCAGCAGCCCCACACAGCAGCAGCACTGCACGGCAACTGCACCACGCGGCAGCGGCAGCACACGGCAGTGGCACCGTGCAGCAGCAGCAGCACGCACGCGGCAGTGGCAGCACGCGGCAATGGCAGGGCACGGCATCGTGGGCAGCAGCATCATGCAGCAATGGGAGCACTAGGCAGTGGCAGCACGTGGCAGTGGCACCATGTGGCAGCTGCACCAAGTGGCAACTACTGCATTGCATGACAGCGGCATCACATGATGTTGCATATCCTTATAATGCATATCAAAATTGCACTTTACGATTAGACTAAAACTAAAAAGCAACTAAAAATTACTAGGCTAGCTAAATAAAGCGGTAGTAAACATCCAACATTTTATTTATGCCACAGTAGATGGGAACGGGCATATACCCACCCCTAGGCATGCACCAACAAAAGAATCTAACTCTCTTGACATCTATGTACTGTGGGCATTATGAAACCACGTCGTGTGGCAGCAGGGTTACTGCTTGCTTGTACTGCTGATCAGCTTCCAACACTACATCGCACCGCGGGAAGTACTTGTGTAGTGTTATACAATGCTTGTTACCATCGGCTGACCACCACCACTGTGACCACATAGTTATGATGCCAACTACCATCGCTATGCTTTCTTCCGTCCTGATGGCCATCAACTTCATCCTGGCTAGCAAACAAAAAACACCGATGCTGACATGTCTCGAGTAACACCCCTAAAGTGTCCTCCGAAAGCGGATCTGTTGTGTAGCTTGAGAAGATGATGCACCCTCCTCTGACACCGCCATGACGCCGGCATCTTCCGAGCCATCTGACATCAACGCTGGCGGGCCACATCTACTAGCCCAGCTTGCACCATCGCTGCTGCTTGGGAGGCCGCTGCTACGCCATCACCACCAGCAACCCTCAGGTGGCCGTAGAAACGGTGGCAGTGCACCATTTACGATGCTGTCCGGTAACGGCACCGCCGCCACCAGTGTCTAAATCGCCGTCGTGAGTGGCTGTCGGCCACCCCCGAAGGAGTCCGTGATCCCCGTCACGGCAATCGCCAATCATATTCACCCCGGCCCCATGATGCCCGTAAAAATGAGCTGGATAGCCTGCATCTGCGTTGTCGTCAAGCCCGGCCGCCTAAGGAACCGCGCTCTGACGTCAGGTTCCAGCGGCAACGCTAAATGAATCACAAGCGTGAACACCAGGATGACAGCATTTTCTGCGAAAAAGGAGATATTGCCACCGTCACCAGTCACGGTCGCCTGGCTGCGGCTACGGTTGCCGCATTGCTGCCGACGGGTTTGGAGCCCGCGGTTGCCGCGGGCAAAACCCCATCGCCGCGGCTGCCATTCATGGTGCCGACACCTTGCGTGGCTGCTGCAGCCGCCACCGCTTGCGTGGCACACGTTGGCAGTCGTATCGTCAAAGATCCTGCACGACTCACTGCTATCATACCACCATTGGCCACTGGCGGCTTTTAAGCGTCACCATGTGTGGCCGCCACCGCTTCCATTGGCTTTGTGATGGCCACCACCGTCAGCGAATGCAGGAACGTCACCGCCGCCATGCCATGGGGCCTCCCGTCTGCCGGCATCGTCGCCTGCTGCTCCTTCTCCTTCTTTTCTTTCCTCTTTCCTGCTCCCGCCGCTGCTCCTGCTGGACCCGTTGGCCCCGATAGTGCCGCTGCGGCTTCCGCCCCCAGCGAGCGCGCCGCCATAGTTGGATCGAATTCAGGTGTACCAGATTGAGCCATTTCATCGTGAGCTGTGGGTAGCAGTCCGTCGGAGGACACAAATTAGACAAAGGCACTGGCAACCCCCACTCTCCTAATGCTGGCAAGCTGGATTGCACCGTATCCGCCGACGTCTCTTATATTGCAAAGTTCAGCATTGTATATGTATCCTGATAAGACACTGTAATTTGAAGCGCCAGACAAATACAAATACACTCCGCCAGCGCCAGCCGGCTTTCACAGCACGGCCCGCACCCGGGTGCAGCAAAAGGTTCACCTGGAGGATCACACACACGGCTGTGCCCCTATATTAATTGCAATACGATGCGAGGTGCCGTGACGGCATGAAGTGTGATAGTAGTGGCTGCACATCCGCGCGGCAGAGCCTTTAACAGTCATGTGCATTTCCGCCGGCTGAGGGTTCCAGCTGCGGCGCTGAACAGGATCTCTGGCGCTGCCGTCGGATTTGCACTCCTGCGAATGCGAGCAGTCACCGGGGCAAGATACTCGTCACTGGAAGATGTGTTCGGCGGCTCCTGATGTCCACGTTCCCGAGGCATCAAAACATCCCTCCCACCCGAGCCCACTCGACACACACCACGACCCCACCCGTCCCCAATCCGCCATCCCAGTGATCCAAACCCAGGTGCTCCTCACGTTCTAACATACTCCCAAGTTCCTTCCCCACATGGTTGGTCCAATCTCCCAACCACCTTCCACCCGACCCCAGCCCATTGCCCCATTCCCCGCACGGCGGATCCGTCCAATTCATTGTTTGGTCCACTACTGCTTCCTATCCAGGTGCCTTGGCCCCTAGCCGCCCCAGGACCTACCAACGCTTTCCACCACGCTGGGCACTCCAGGGATGGCCAGCTTCCGAATGGTGAAGTCCACCTGTTGCACCCCTGGGTGCCGCTGCAATACCGTGTTCACGGCGCGGTGCGCCACGGCCTCGAGCAGTTTGCACGGCGGCCCCTCCACGATCTCTTTCACGTCCCTAACGGAGCCAGACACACGTGCATTAGACCACATGCTTTTGAGAAATTGCCTCAGCTGCGCTGTCTCGCTGGCGGAGTTAGCCAAGATGATTGATTCCAACTACAGAGACCGTGAATTCTAACTTGTGGAGCAACTACTTTCCGTTGAGAGACAAAGGAAGGCGGGGAGGCGGATTGGGGATCTCAGGATAGGGCCAATCAGCGCCACCGCCACCTTCTACCTTTTTCTACACCAACCCTCTCCCACAGCCTTCGAAATTGAGAACCTTTTTGTTGAGGTCGACGTCACAAGGCAGAGACTCACCCATACACAGCAGCATAATTAACGGTGTCCTCCAGTGCGTCGCTGTCGCCAGCCCGGGTGGCGTCTACTTGCAGCTTGACATCTACTAGGAAGCTCTGACCTAGACGGGTTTCCTGCGGTTCTCCATCAGGGTCAGCAGGCGTGTGTTTTAGACAAGCACAGGATGGAGGAATATCCGAGGCCATCAGTGTAAGAATTTAAGTTGCGTCGTGCGATACTTTGAAAAGGATTTATACCAGACGCTCGGCACAGCGGGGTGCTAAGAAGCAGCAGCTTGGAGAATGCAATAGAACTTTGAGCTGGGTGCTGTTTACACCTTCAACGTGCCATGGGAGGGGTGGCGATTTCCGTTTACCTCTGTGAGTACCCCGTGCCACCCGTGAAAGCGCATGCCGCTTATGTGGATCCAGTCGCTGTCGCCAGTAGGGGGTGCCGTGCTGTAACCAGGAAACGAAATTAGGCTACTTCCTATGACTTGAGTCCATAACAATGCGTTATCAACGAAAGTTGTGGTTTGAGCGCAAGCCAGCGCCGCACCACTTAAGGCACGGCGCAACGCGCATCTAGCAACCGTGAACCCATTACTCATAATCATTCAATTCAATTTAAAACTACGGTGTAATATAAGCACCTGAATGCGGCGTAATATTATAAAACGGCGGGTTGGAGTCTCAAGCGTTGAGGAGTTAACACGAGGATGCATAACACAGCTCCCACGCTAGGACGAAGTTCCTTTGTGGATACCATTTAATACTGCGTTGTGGATATTAGTGACAGTTCTTGAAGGGGAAAGCAAGGCCCGCGTACGACGAATAGCAGTTCGTCTATTCCTTCGGTCACTAATCCTCAGATTATCCCTTTCGCTGCGCCAACCAGCCACCGCCTTCTCCTCTGTTTCTTCTGTCCAGAGCAAAGAATGTCTGATCACGAGGTTGAGACCTTCGAGAGCGCCGACGCCGGCGCTTCTCTGACCTACCCTCAGCAGGCCGGCACTGTTCGTAAGAACGGCTACATTGTTATCTCAGGCCGGCCTTGCAAGGTATGATTTAATGTCAGCCAATCGGGACACCCGCCTGGGCCTTGGGGTGGAGCAGGAGTTGAGCGCGCGCGTTTGCTCTGGCAGGTGGTGGACGTCTCGACCTCCAAGACGGGCAAGCACGGCCACGCAAAGTGCAACTTCGTTGCTATTGATATCTTCACTAGCAAGAAGTATGAGGAGATGGCGCCATCGTCTCATAACGTCGAGGTGGGTGCACACAGCCTTAGCCTTAGGCGGCGCAATTTCCGTTGACGGGGCCGTCACACCTTGCCGTTGCTTAGAGGCGTCTTAAACGGATCATTGAAATAATTTTCTGGGCAATCTGCAGGTTCCCAACATTTCCAGGAAGGAGTACACGGTCATTGACATCACCGACGAGGGTATTGTGAGTTGGAAACTTTATAGTTTGCCTTCGATTAAAGGCACGGTGCTGTTTTCGTTATGTCAAAATGAAAACTTTGCTTGCAAACTGTGAGCCTCCGCGGCCGCCGCGGTAGATGTAGATCACAAGGAGCATCGGTTTGGTATCATTTCAGGTGTCCCTGATGGATGAGGCGGGCAACACGCGCGATGATCTTTTCCTGCCCAAGGGAACGGATGAAGCCGAGAAGCTCGCTGAGATAATCAAGGACAACTGGTCCAACGACAAGGAAATGGCTGTCACGGTCATCAAGGTGTGGGGGGATTGCTTTTCAATTTATCAAGTCCATAATGGTGTCAGGGCTGGGTTTTGTTAGGATAATACCCTGGTGGGGCATAACGTTCCTCGTTTCGTTGTATAGGATAAGACCGCCAACTACCACCATGTCGTTCTGCAGTTGCTTACCTCCCCCTGCCGCATACTCCATGCATGACTCCCCTCGAGCACTGGTTCGTTGTCAGCTAGTAATAGCTAGTAATGAGCCATGCCCCCTATGCCCTCCATCCCACCCCTTCCCAGTCTATGAACGAGGAGATGATTTCGTCCGTGAAGGTGAGGACTACCTCGCCTTTTGGCCTAGTTGCATATCAAGGGGTTTGCCGCATGACTCACATGCCTCTAAACCCATTTTTCTTTCCAGGTCATCAACGAGAACGCTGCTAAGTGAGCTTAGTTTGCAGCGTGCAGCTTCGGGTCCTCAGTGTTGGATTTTGCTTCTCTGGACTTCTGGCCGGTTGTCTCCGGTGCACCTGCAGCAGCAGCTCAGATGTGGTGGTGGTCGTGGCGCAGCACCGTCCACTGATCTGAGCCATATGGTCTATCCACACGAGGACTGCGCATTGTGGCTAGCGACACAGGACTGCATGTTGCGTTTTAATGAAATGTGACTGGCACCCTTGACCTCTTGCCTCCTCAGGAGGCTTACTCCGTACGACTGTACGGCAGACTATTTACCTGGGACCTGTTATCGAACTTACTGGCTGATGCGGGTTGGTCGCATTATCAATTTGCATGTGAGGGATCGAAGAAATGGCGAGCTGTGTTGCGCAGCTAGGGTATTTTCTCCACTGTAATTTTATGGGGAGATACGAATAATCTTGAAAGAGTCGCGAGTGTTCGACTTCCAGCAAGCCACCTTGTACACAAATGCACTTCTCAGAATTCGAAAATATACCCGTCAAAAGTCAGAATCGCAATTTAATGTACGATCGCCATGTACAGCGTCCGTGCATTACGTCCAACCATAAGATAATATGTGATTCTATCTGAAAACTAATTAATAGAAAATGTTAGCCGAACTGAACAATTTGCCCACACGGCGACTGAGCTGTTCCAACGCGGCTTTCCGAACGTATCCATGTTCTTATGTTTGTGTCCACGACACTCAACCTCCTGAAGGACAAATAATACAAACAGATCAGAGCACACCCGCATTTCTGCGTATAGTTAAGAAGCGAAAGACTTTGGCCAATGGCAGTAAAAAGGACGCGAGCGTGAAAGATGGTAAGCGTCCTTTGGAGCAGGCCGGCGCGGCGGCGAGCACAGACAAGCGTCCGGCAAAAAAGGCAAACACGGGCTCGACTAAGGCGAATCTGCCTGCTGGCTCGTCGCAACACCCCGTGACGGCACGTATGACTGCTGATGAGTTGAAGGCGAAGACGATTCCACAGCTGAAGGAATTGCTAAAGGCTCAATGTTTACCCGTTTCGGGCACGAAGGATGAGCTGATTCGCCGTTGGGTTGACCATCAACGGGCGAAAAAGTACAAGTAACGTGCCCTGCAACTCGCTGGTCGACCCCATGGTACATTGCAAGGCAGGATATGGCGCTGTGCGAAAGTTGCCGCGATGGCATGCCGGCAAACCTCGAGCAGCCGCGCTAAAGCATCGTACCGCTATGCCTGCTTAGCAGCGACTCGAACATCCCTGTGGTACCGTGGAGGGGACACCAACGTGGGAACGAATCGGCGACGGCCCTCGGGCATTTGCGGGGGACCTATGAGGCAATCAATATGCATCAATAACAAGGCATGCGCGCTACTGGACCTACCGTACATGTCTTGATGCATAGGTCCGAAAATGTCTCTTGAGCGCCGTAGCGTTTCCTCGCGGCTTTGTCGCCCCGCATTGAGTTCCTTGATATTGTGCAAGAACTGGCGGACAGCGAGGGAGGTCGTGGCGTGGCGGAGCTTACTTGTAATGATGCTAGGGGGTTTGCAAGACCTTCAATCACAGCCAGACATGGCATGTCGATTAGTCAAGCCTTTGTTGACAACGAAGCATAATTTTTGCCTTATCTGCATGCTACCTAACGGACTAATGTATGATCTCGCTTACCAAAAGCGTACTAATCCGTCGTATGCTAAGTGAATGACCGTGATAGCATGTTGGTGATGCACCTCTCGCTCACCTGACTGAATTGCTCGTACGATAACTGGGCTCTGCGACAGCGACAGAGAAGGAAATGCGATTTTTAAATGCTTGTGACAGCTATGCTCAAAACCATATCCGAGCTGCGCCAACACAAATGCTGCGGTCATATAAGTTTCTTGAGGACAGGTAAGGGGATCCACAGCCCCATTAAGCCGGGAAAATGGGGCTGCTTGATAAGAACTGGTCTGCCTTTTAAAATGGCATGCAGCTAGTACGGCTCCTTGTTGGGCTAACTCCCCATGCGTGGCCTTTATCATGGCAGCTGGCCGGCATCCTGCTGCCTTGAAGCTGTCGCTTTATTGACATTGGATGTGTTTTGACAATTTCTACTTGATTATCTCTCCGTGTATACTAAAGTATGCACAAGGGTTTCAGCCGCAATCGTCTAGCATGAGTATTCGCAATACGACTAAAAGGCCAATTCAAAACGTAATATAAAAGCCAAGGTAAGCTTGACCTATCCTCTTAATGCTAGACACGACCCAATAACGTACCGCACCTGGCTTGCTTGAAAAATTCTTTTCCGTCAATTCGCGGCGGGGACCCACTGGGACCGTACTGTGTGTGTGACATGGACAGAGGCGGCGCGGCGTACTGTGCCGAGCTCGTAGCCTGTGGCGTGGCTGCACCGTACATCGGCCTGCTGGACGTGCTTGGGTAAGCTGGGGTCGCCACCGGGGCCATACCTGCGTGGGCGTCAAGCGGCACGCAGAACAGTGTTGGATGGTCATGACGACAGGCTTTAACGTTACACCGCTAATGTCACCGCGAGAGAAGACCGCCCTGCTTGGGACTCGGCATGTAATCCGCGATCGATTTACAATAACGACGGAATGATGTTCATCGTGTATGAGTCAGCTTGAGAATTCTTTCCCCCTTTCTGGAGGCCACACGTCCTGCCGTATGCACCAGTTATCCGTCGGGCATCTTTGCAAGGTGCCATTATGCGGTAACCTAGCCGTGACCATGATATCGCAGGGCGCCAACTTACGAACAGCGTAGTTGCTAGGGGGCGGCATCGCTGAGGGTTTGCTAATGCTGCTGAGCACCTCCGAAACCAGCCGCTCGCCAGCCACGTCCGCAGCCGTAACACTTGGCTCCAACCCGGGCTGCATTAACCGGATGGATGGAAGATAATTCAGGTGATCGGTCAAGTACCGTCCTGGCAAGATCACTTAAGCAAATGCCCGGCATTAACACACTTCAGCTTCCATCCTAGAAGCATCTCATTCATCCCCGGCCGCGAGGCAACGGGCGAAACTGTGCGGCTATTGTGTTTCTGTCAGTGTTAATGCCGAATTTGCACGCTCCATATGCCACGCTTCCCCAAAGCATTGCCCACCCTCAGCTTCCGGCCTTGCCACAGCCTAGTGCGCACAACAGCTGATCCAATTCGCAACTTAGTAACGACGATGTATCCCCCGACCCAAGCCCTTCATCCGGCTACATCGCCGGCGAACGGACGTACCTCATCCTCGTTGTTTAGGGTGTTCAACAAATTCTTCTTAAAGGCCTCCAACCGGGCGAGGTCCTTGTGCAACCTTTTAACCGTCTCCGCTAGAAGGGCCTTCTCGTTTTGCAGCCGGTGAGCCTCTTCTACTGCTTGTTTGCTCTTTAAGGCATTAGCAGGCCAGGGTGGGCATTCGTGCATGAGCATTATCGCCGTGCACATGAGAAACATTTACGGGGTTGGGGGTTTCGGAACCACGCTCTTGCAGGGTATCGCTTTCCCTTGGTCGACCCCCTGACCTTTGCAGCCATATCCTGAAGCTCTAGTTCAAGAGTGGAAACTCGCCGCTCGAGCATCTTAATGTGATTCGCCTTCTGTACTAGGGCATCCCGTAGCTGTTGACCCTCCGCCTCCAGCTGAGCAGCTTTTGCCGCTAGCGCATGCTGCGCTATTTTTGATGCTAATTCCAGCTGAGCGAAAGGATCCACAGGTAGGACGGAAATGACCTACAACGGCGCGCACGGCTGTCAAATCGCTGTTTGGTTGCTAAGCTTGCCAGGCACGGAAATACGGACCTCGGCAGGTAATGCTGAGGCCATAGGGCCTACATTTCCAAACGATGACATGGTTGCCTGTAAATCGTTGCAGTCCAGCGATTGAAAAAAGTACTGTATGGAGTTCACTTAAGTTATTGTCAAGATCAGGGAGTTAACAGCATGTTAGGGTATGCAAACGATTCGTAACTCTTCGATGACTATCTTGGGGAAATAGTGACCGCCTGCCTTCGCAAAACAGCTGGCTGACCAGGTCGTTGACCTCCGTACGAGAAACATGAGCTAGAACAGCTCGCGCATCTTCAAGTTGTTACGTGCAATCACTTACCAGGATTGAAATTTTATGAAGTGAAAACAATTGTCGTCGGATAGTACAGGCCTGCGCTTGAGAAGCATGATGCCAGAAAATTGTCAGAACGTTGTTCCTCTTCCAACAACCAGTAGGGTAAAATCTTTATGCGGGACATATTATGGCTGCAAGGTTAACTTTGGCGCCAAACCAAGGCATCGCTACAGAATGACCTTAGCTCGGCTTACGCGGAAACACAAGTTGCGTCCATATAAGTTGGTCCTTAGTTACTCTACAGGTCTTCCGCAAAACTGTGGCATGAATACGTCAGTTGAACGCGACTAATCTCGCCGTAACAGAGCACCAAACCGGCGCCTTTCCTCAGGGATTCGTTCTTGGCCAAATGCGTAGGCCAGACATGTGCCGAAGTAGTATGCGTTTATGAACACCTGACAATACCCAGACAACCCTGCCTAGAAATCTACCTAGCACTCTGCCACAACTCCTCACCGCGATATCACCCGCGTAAGACAGCAACCAAGTAAAAGGCACACGCATGCACGTGGCCAGTCCTACAAGGCAATCCCCGCCGTTGCGATATCATCGTCCGCCAGACCCCTAATATCACGGCCTTCTGCCCCACACGCATATCCAAGCGCCGAATCCCTTATCCACTCCCCACCATATCGCCGCCATTAGTCAGGGCCCCTGACAACGGGTCCAACATTTCTGTCAGCGTTAGTGGCTCTGGCACCGCTTCTCCTTGCGCACCCTCACCACTCGTCCCCTCTCCAGCAGCCCCGGCGGGGATGCTGGTTGGTGCCTGAACGGTGCCGCCACCACCGCCGTGCTTCGCATGTGTGCGGGCACTCCGCGTCCGACCCGGTCCACCACCGCCTGGCGCCTTTGCCCCAGTTACGCCACCTGACCCTGTTCCCTCATCGTCGGGGCCGCCTAGCGCGGCAACTATATCTGATGTGACCTTGGACGGTACGACGGGCGTGCCATAAACAACAATCGAGACTCCCTGTTGCTCCACGGCCTCCTCCAAGTCCGCCACGTCTAAGCCAACGCATTTCGTGATGAACGTCAGCACGGCAAGCAGGTACTTGTTGTATCGCATCTGCGTGATGTAGCGCAGGCCAATTTGTGATATGCGAACATAAGGTGGACGCAGCTGAAATTGGCTGAGGGAGTTCTACGTTCTGACGGCAGTAATGACGATATGGGTAGCATAATGGGGAGGAGATGAGTAGCATAGTAGGGCGAAGTAATGGCGGCGACAAGAAGTTCCGAGAAGAAACAGCTTAGAGACCACCCCGCCAGCGGGCACTGTGGCAGGGCTCGCTCGACCCTTAAAACCCGCTCCCCGACCCTGTGGGCGAAGTCCTTTAAGCTCCTCACGACAACCCATCTCGTTCTGACATCTTTTTCCAGCCAATCATAGCCACCCACCATGCCTGCTCCCTTCGCGAATGCCGCCACGTGCTCCAGAACGGCCACAAGCATGGGCTTATGCAGGTATACACCTGCCTCAAGAAGCGACTTTACCTGCAGCATGAAAAGCGGACCACGCTGCCACGAGATCAAAGCGGGATTTGCTTATCTGAAACCAAAGCCGGCCAAAAGGCCTCTACCAACCCATAGATCTGTTAAACCAGGATAATCTCTCGACAGCATGCACCTCAACCTGGGTGCTGTCGCAGATCCAAGCAAGCCTTGTCCGTTCCTACTAAATGTTGACTCTTTCAGCGTGATGCGCTGATGCCGCCCCTAAGTTTTCCAATAACTGCCTTTTGTCAACCTATTGCGCGTCTTATCATTTGTACAATCCCTTCCTCAAGGACGTCAGCCTAATCCCTTCTCGATTCCTCCCCGATTGGTTTACAGAACATAGCTGTGTTCGTTCTTCCAGCCCTCCTGGCTTTGCCTACCCCTCACTACTCCTCAACGCCTCCAGTCAATTTCCCTGCCCACCTTGGAGACCACCATGAGGCACAGCGGGTCGCTCATGCGCTGTACCTCTACCAGCGCACATAGCTGGTCGTAGAAGCGCTGCAAGATGCGGATTTCGCTGGGGTCCAACGCCTGCACCGCTTTCTGCTTGGTATTGCGACGCGCCGCTTCCTGTGCCGCCTGGTACGCCTCCAGTCGCGCATAAGGGCTGACCACCTTGCCGCCTGTTCCCAAGCAGGAGATGGACAATAGACAGTAGGGTCAGACAGGGCTTCCCTAGCTTCTTCTGATGGCTTACGACTTCCGAACGAACCAAACATCAGAGCCGCATCGGCATCAGAACCCCAATCCAATGGAAGTGTCAAGAAAATGTCCGACAGTCCCGAACTCAGACCCACGGCCTCCTCCGGGGTCTCCTTCCACTTACCGGACGCAAAGGTGGGCATGCGTCCCTGCGTCAGGTTGAGTACGCCGAACAATGTCGTGGAAAGCCCAGCGGCGTTGGCAGGGTCAGTGCGAACGCCGGCGCGACCCTGCGCGCGCGCAAACAACGCCGCCTGAAGATGTGCGCGCCCTGACTGTCGCACCGCCATAAAGTCGTTGTGCCATTTGTAAACTGGGTTGGACTCATCGCCGCGGAGTGCCACTACAGGTTCTACCAGCGGCATGAAAGTGCCGTCGGGTCCACCTAACGGTAGAGGACGCGGCAGAAACAGAGGACACCATGCACAGCAGTGTCAATTGCCATAAACGTGAATGGATGGAATGAACGGCCCGCCGCAAAGGACGAATGTACAGTAGCGGCCGGGGCAAGGGGCCCACGCCCACCCGGGCCCACGCTAGCGGCTGTAGCATCATGGAATCGTCACAATCGTCACAAAGAGCACATGCCGAGGGTGGCAGCGGGGATGAACTTCGTGGCATGAACGGCAACGGCTGCTGCTGCGTTTGCTCGCCTCCTAGGTGTGCATGGAGGGATGCTGATGTTGCTCGCTCGCTCACCACGCCATCTGTTGCTTCCTGCCCAACCACGGTGCCCACTGCTGTCATTTGTGCTACTGACGCTGATGACATGGTAAACGCTGTTGTATTCCGTGATGCAAAATACCAGTCTACTGCACTTGCATTCTTTTGGTCGCCGTCGCAGGGCTGCTCACGTCTACGCCGCTGCATATGTCCCTTTGCCCGCAGCAGCACCTCCGCCTGCAGAAGCTTCTTGGTCCATGCCTGTACCGGCGCCTGCTTCGCCAACAGCACTAGGCTGGACCCATTAACCCAATTCCGGCGCTGATCGTTGCCGCTGAATTCCATTTCCGTTTCTTGATAATTTCGCAGCGCTTTGGTCATTGTGATGCGATCCTTTGTACTTATACAGCCGTCCCACAGCTCTACCTGGCAGTCGCGATCATACCACCGAGGATATTTTTTCTTTCCTTACTGCCATCCACCCTGTCCATTCACCCAGCTTGCCGCACGGCTGAAATTATCGGCCGGCCCCCATACATGTAATCCCACGCCAAGCATACGCATTGCCTGTTCTCTCAGCCCCTCGGCCTCTTAAGGCAGCAGCGGCATGAGCACGCAGTCTCACCTGGCAGTGGCCCGCCGGGCACCAGCCCCGAGCCTCCGGTCGATACCCCTGCCGTCCCGTCGTACGGCGCTGACGTGGACGCGATCGCGCCGTTTTCAAGCGATGTACGCCTGTGGCGTGCACCAGGCACGGGAGTGCCAACATGTGTTGTTATCGTTGACATAGTCCATTCCAAATTTGCCAGGACGGACCGGGAAACTAAAGACTTAGTTTCTTACTTTTGACAACTTAGACAAATATGCCATTTAATTAAGGGCCTTATGGTCTTCGGAGCACTGGGCCTTATGGATTAAGGATGCGAGTTCTCTATTAGAACAGCATCCAAACCTACCGGCGCTCCTCGTCCTGAGGCGCTTGCCCGCCCTGTTGTGTTAGGAAAAATGTCGATCCCTCGCCGACGCCGACGCTCTCCTCAACTCCACCGCCACCACCGTTGATAATCCGCCGCGCCGCTGGCGGCAGAGGGACCAGCTGACGTCGTACAGGAGGCGGCTGGCCGTACGCGCGGTGCGGGTCTGTCACCTCGTCCTCTGCTTCTCGCCGGTTCACAAATGCGCCGACGGAGGCGCGGGCGCGCGCCGCCCGTACATTTGCTGACGTCAGCACCGATGCTGGGAAGGACGCCTCCACTCTGTCGTTAACAGAAAAGCGCATGACAGACTTTTGCTTGTTGACAGTGTCTTCTGCCTCGCGCGTTGCCGCCCGAATGGCAGTCTCTGCCGGAGATAGATGTGAGTCGGCATCGGCGCTGCTGCCGTACCCCGGTAGGCTATCCGAGTCGTAGCCGCCAGCGGAGCCTGGGGAGCCCGGGCGCGCGTCGGCCGCGGCATTGCCGTTGCTACCGGCACGGCGGCGGCGGCTGCCACCTCCGCCGATGCTCGTGTTGCCAGCAGCGGTAGCAGCTGGCTGCGCGCCCCCGGGAGCAGTCGTCACGTTGGTAGCGGCCTGTTGATGGTGCGACGATTGTTTGGAGTTTTTGCGCCGAGGTCCGCTGGAGGCATTTGCGTGGATTGGAAGAATTGCATGGCATGGGACATGGATGTCAGCGAGAGGGTGCACATGGATGAGCCATTCCGCAGGGAACGATAGCTGCGCAGCGACCAAGCTAGTGCGTCTCGCTCTAAGAGCGCATACATGCAACAAAGCAAAGCAAAGCAATCTTTGCTGCCATCATCGTGGAGGTATTCAGCAATGCACAGCGCAGGCACCGTCGAACGTCATCCCGTCGACGGTACACCGGCTACACTTGCACTTCACCGTCTGGACAGGAGACCCTTGACCGCCACGTTGACCCTCCCTTCAACTCGCATGCAGGTACGAAGATTTACGAGCACCGAAGCACTCCATCGGCAGGCTATCGGGCGCGAGGAGCACTGGGGCCTAAGAACCGCTTGGTAATTCAGACGACTGCTCAATAGCATGGGGGCTCATTAGTATTCATCAAGCTTAGGTAAGGTGGACCATTATTCGACGACTCCAAGACCCAGCCTAATCCCCACTTCTCGTCCCAGCCTGAGCCGAGGTGGTTGCACACGTACTTGCGCTGTCCGTCGCGGCTTCCCATCTTGTCTCGGTTAAGTTCCGGTAAAGATTTTTCGAGCTGCGGAAGGGAGGGGCAGGGAAAGAGGTGTGACAGTGGGCTCGCGATGTCTTCGGACCTCGGTCGCGAAAGACAAGCGGTGCTGCATTCGACCGGGTAAGCCAGCCGCGAGGAACCCGAACTGGCACAATGCACTCCCTGTCCCAATGTCCCTTGCATGCTGGAATCCAACGAGCATTCCGTTCGGGGCCTTATGCCTTGTCAGGCCTCAAATTTGCTACAACAACTGAGCTTCTCGTGTCTCGGTACCTTCCTGGCAGTGGGTTTTAGCACCACCACGCATTCAAATATACAACTACCATTCCCTATCTGAGGGCCATCACTGTCTCAGGTCTGATAAGCTGCTGGCTCTGGCTTGGATGACTGTCGAAGTCCGTGACCCGCTTTCCCCTGGGCATCCCGCTATCCACCACGGGGCTGAACCGTCGGCCACAACATGACCGGTCATGGCCGCCGTTCAGTCAGTGCAGGAGCGCACCTCCTTGGGATCTCCAAGCGGCACATAAGGAGCGCCAAACGACGCCCATACGCCTTGCCGAACTTTCTCCTCTTTGACGGCAGTGTTCTTGATGAGTTCGAACATGCGCGCTTGGCCCTCATACTCGATTGATTTTGGGTCCGCGAAAGGCTGTGGCATTCCGGCGTCCTCTATCACTGCGTAGCCTTTGCCGAATTTCTTCGCCCGGACGCTGCCCGGCGTCCGGAATTCCTTGAAGAGAGGGTTTGCGTGTAGCGCCTGGCACTCACGCTGCTGCTCACGGAGCATTTTACGTATGACCTCCGTGTTCTGCGGCTTGTATGCGGCCATTCCCTTGGCCCCATCTTCCACATTCGACTGGAGGAACTGAACGCCCCCACCGGCAGCCATGATATATAATAATATCCGGTGTGGTATATTGCAACAAATACTTGTGTTAGGGATCACCAGCGTCGTAGCAACCAACGGAGGAGAATTAAACTTGGGCCGCGCACCAGCTTAGGATATCGGATTTTGTGAATGTCATAAGGTAGCATGCGAAAGGAATGTCCTTTGACAGCGTTGTTATCGGTTCTATAGTTGAAGAGTCTCAACAAGAAACATAGGTTCACCACACGATCACAGTAAAAGCCCATATGTACGTTCAATTGATGTTATATTAATTTATCGACATGAGCATGAAGATGTTGCTCCAAGGTTTAGGGAGCTTTGCCCGATGGAAGATTGTAACTGTACAAAGTGGTTCGTTATTATTACCGGACAGCGTTTGCCACTTCTATTTCTGAACCACCTTTACGAATACCTTGACATTCTTGTTAAAGTGTATTGCAGTGCTTCAAGTCGGAATTGAATTTCTGCGATCGCGCGTTCAGCGCCGGCCTTACATACGCTGAGCTGCTTTGGGTAATGAGGGCGAGAAGGATATAAACTTTCTTCTGACCTTTGTCATCCGGTCTTCCAAGCCATTGCGGCGGGAGTCACAGTTATGGCGGCAAGCCAGCTGCTAGCTGCGCTAAACGCGCTCTATCACCATGACGATCCTAAAATGAAAGATGAAGCAGATCGGTGGCTTGAGCAATGGCAACAGAGCGTGGACGCCTGGTCCGTGGCAGATGGAGTGCTGCATGACCCCAGCAGCAGTATGGAGGCGCAATACTTCTGTGCCCAAACATTACGCACCAAGGTAAGACATAATCCAAGTACTGAGGCTACTGATCGTGCGGTATGAGGTGATGGAATGTGCTGAGATGCCCTATTAGCCCAGCTCCCCTGGGCTAGCGTCTGTGGTACCGACGTATTGCGCATACCTTGTTGCGTTGCATGCTGGTGTGTAGCCTGTTGGCCAAGGGGGGTGCTTTGTGGGCACATGCACGCAAGTAGCGGCAATGTTGTGTCTTTGCAGCGGCCAGCTTAAGGCCCCATGTCGTCCCGCCAGGGTAAAGCATCTAGCTATGTCTTGCCGTACATCCTAACATGATCTGCGGCATGATCATGTTTCCTGGGTTTCAACCTGCCGTTTCCGCATCCGGCCCCAAGAGAGATTACAGGAGACTCTGTACCTGACAAGGCTCTCTTCTTGGACCCGCCTGCCATGCTTCAGACTAGACTTGTAGCTGACCTTGTAGCTGACCACATGCGCTACGGTTCCTGCGCGGCTGTGTTCTCCCGTCCAGAATTTATTGTCGCCTTCGCTCACCGCTTTCTGTGCTCATGCTCAACTTTTTGAACACCACACCTCATGGATATTGCGGTCCGCAGGTCCAGCGCGACTTTGAGGAGCTCCCACAGGAAGCCGTGGACAGCCTCCGGGATAGCCTGCTGCAGCTGCTCATCCACTTCAGCAAGTGAGCGGCGTGGGGTACTGAGGATCCCATGCCTTAAATGCAAGCGGTAGTGCCCTGCCATAACAAGGATGGGGGCCCCAGCGCTATGCCTGCAACTAGGGCTGCACGGATGTTCTATAAATCGCCCGTCGGTAACTGCAGCCCGGCTGCGGATTGTGCCTTCCTTTTCTTACCCCTATCGACGGGCTCTCACGCGTCATTACCTGGCGCCCACACGAATGTGTGAAGTTTTTTCCCATACGCAATCCTCTTCGTTCAGCCGTAATATTGACCCAAAACTTCTCACATTAAGCTTTCCTATTGTACGAAACGGTCTATGATGCCACGAACTCCCCAATCCGGCATTCCTGAGGACACAGTAACTCCCCAACCGACACACCTCAACAGGGCCCCCACGTGGTTCACCCATTCCGCAAAACCCATACCCAACCCCGTGTCTGTCTTTCAGAGGCGCCCCGCCCGTTCGTACACAGCTGTGTCTTGCCCTTGCTGCACTGGCTGTGCACGTGCCGGCGGAACGCTGGGGCGAGGGCGGCGTAGTGCGGTGGTTCGCGGTCAAGTTCTCCCCGCTGCCCCCCGACCTCGCGCTGCCGTGCATGCTGGAGCTGCTGACCGTGCTGCCACAGGTATTCGAATAGGAGGGGTGGAGTGGGGTGGGGTTGGGGAGGTTTCAGTATAATTTTCAATGCGGCATGAAGATGAGCAGGGGGATCGTTAGGGATCTTGAGGATGGGCCACTAGCCTCACTACTAGCCGTCATGGCATGTGGGCGGACCGTGATTGATTTGCTACCCACGACATGGTTGCCGCAGGTGCATCAGCATGGAATGTTCTGAGTAGGTGAAATCCGAAATAGACACAGCTGGGGGTTGGGGTAATGGATTATGGGTATTATTTATTATGTATTAAGGGTGCGCTCTAGCTATCTGGGCAGGGGCCACCCCTTTCTGGGTGCGTCTTAATGAGGAACGAGGCCTTGTGGACGACTTACTCCTCCTAGGCATGAATTCCCTACTGGCTCACCTGCACACACTCATATACGCTGTCGTGGGCGGAATTAAACTTTCTCCCAGCACGCATAAACGCACCAGGGACCTATCGGTATTGTGCTCTCTTGGGCGCATCACAGGAGGTCCACAGTTACAAGATTGCCGTGCGGCCGGAACGGCGGAGGGCGTTCTCCGGGGAGCTTCAGGCCAACACCGGGGCGGCTTTCGAGATTCTGACAAGGTGTGGGGGAGTGCAACCCGGAGAAAGCGGGCAGTGGCTAAGAATGCCTGTGATGGCGCCGAGGGGCCGAGGGGACTCTAGCTGGCCTGGGTGCCTGCAGTGGAACCAGGGGCTTACGGGATGGCAGGCAATCCAAACGACCAAGTGGTTGGGCTGGGCAGGGGATGGACCTGTGAATGGTGACGTTCAGTCTCCCTAGTGATGAGAGCCTTGCATTAAGTAAAAGCTGTTTCGGCCTTGGAGTCGGACGTGGGACGGAGACTTAACAGGAAGCTTCCACGTAGTTTTTCCAGTCCTGGTACCGGACTGCGTTCCGGCCCGGCTTTAGGGATCTATAACCAGGTAAATGCGACCTATGTATTTTTAAAGACCCCTAAACCCGGTGCTATGGGCGACTGAGAATCCTAGTCGCATGGGTGCCTTCCAAGAATGGATTTAATCTTTATGCACTGCAGGCGGTAACATCCACGATGACTTCTTTCCAATCCTGTTGGATGCGGGGTATTTCTGACTGCCGAATCCGTTCTTGTCGCAGCTGCCTCTCCCAGCCGGGAGAACGCACCCGCACACAGGTTCTGGAGGCGTTCGGCTCGTGGCTAAAATTGAATGAGGGGCGCCCGCTGCCGAGCATCGCAGCCGCGGCGGCGGCGGCCAGTGGCAGTGCTGGCACCGGTGAGGATGCGGCGTCGGTGCTGGCTCGGCACCGGCTGGTGGAGGCTTCCCTAGAAGGCCTTCAGAGCACCGGGGAGACATTCCATGCGGCCGTTGATGCGGTGGGTTGGTGGGAATAGGTGGAAGCTGGCCAGGGTGTGGTTGGAGGGTTGCAGAACGTAAGTATGCAGGGCGTGGTAAAACAGTGGGAAGGGTAGAGATAAACAGCGGACCTGTAAAAAGGACCCCACACGGGTCCATTATATCAGCAAAAACTGTGATTGATCTTCAAGCTGATAGGTAATGGAGAAGGGAGGGGAAGAAGTCATGACGTCTGCGTCCGTTGGAGGTTAAAGTGACTAACGATAATCAACGAGCCGGTAGGGCTCCTTCCACGTGTATCCTACGTATATCATCTTCTGTCCACATACGCATAGAAAGTTAGCAATTTATGGCTCAAGTTCAGGAGAGGACATACACCTGCACGCGCCTTATATCCTAGCAATATGTCAGTTGCTTTCAGTAGAACAGCCCTATATCCAACCTGAGAATATGCAGATCAGCTACCCTATACCCTGGCTTATTAGCATAACGAAGCAATCGTGATTATGGAACCATACCCACCAGATTTGCGAGGTCATTTGGACGACCGTGGACTTCAACATCCCTAGTTCTGCGGGGTCCAGCGACCCCAGCAGCGGCAGTCCTAACGGCGGAGGCAGTGGCAACGGGCCCCCTACCCTGTCAAGAGCGGCGCTGCCGCTGGTGCAGGCCATCGTGCCCGCCATCATGGGGCTGCGGGGGAGGTTCTCTGTGGCGGCCGGCCGGGGCGGCTCGGGTGCACGCGAGGGTGAATTCGACGACGAAGATAGCGCCAAGGGCATGGCCCGCTTGTTTTGCGAAGTTGGGGAGGCCTACATGTCCCTTATTATTGAAGCGGTGCCAGCCGTGAGTACTGAGGGAGAAGTTTCTGGCGGGGTGGTTCGGACGGGGGTGCCCGGGACTATCTATGATCGAGGGGGTGAGAGGGTTGCAGGTAAGAGGAGCGAAGAGGTGAGGTGGAGGGCTGGAGGATTGTGGTCAGGAGGGGGGCGTTACTGTTGGCAGCAAAAGATCATATTCCCGGCGAAGAGTTACCGCAAATAATAGAATTTGCAGCATATTAGCAGCGTAAGTGAACCAGCCGGGGACCTTCCCTCCATGGGCTTATTGTTTGTAGGCATTTCGGGACCAGGTGATTTCCCGTCTGATGCGCATCGGCCCCCAAACATGATTTCGCTGCATGCACGTGTTGGTCTTCGCACCTCGTCCTCTTGCGTTCCCTCTCTTCACTGCTTCACAGGTACGAGCTCCGGTGGAGGCCCTTCTGGAAGTGGTTGCCTATCCCGACTTTGGAATATGCTCCATGAGCTTTAACTTCTGGCACAGGTATTTTGGAGCGATGGATTACGGTCCCCGCACCTTCACCAAAACGCACGGCCTTGCAGCTGGTTGGTGTTTCCATTACGTCCCTTGGGTTTCCATCGTGTGACGTGAATCTCATATCATGTCTTGATTTCCGCCCAGGCTCTCCCGACAGCTTGTTAACGGTCTTTCCTCCGGAGGCACCAACAGCAGCGCGGATGAAGCTGCGGAGCGGGAACGGCGGCGGCAGTTCTTCCAGCCGGCATTCGAACGCCTCGTCCAGCTTATTCGCGGCAGGGTCAGGTGGGTAAGATGCGTTCCCGAAGTGTGCTCAGGACACTTTGTCCCCCCCGCTGTCATGTATTGTTCTAGGACTCAATTGACACCGATTCTGTAGGATATCACTCCTTTGGGACGGACTGGCCCTTGCAGGGAGAATGAATCGTACGCTACTCTGTCGAAGGACGAAAAGCATGAATTTCGGTCGTCGAGGGATGAGGTGGGTGGAGTTGAATCCCGCGTGCTTTGGACTCGGGATAAACTTGAGCACTTGGGTGCTCACGCAGTCTTTCTTGTCTTCCCTGGCGTGTGACTACCCATTTCTCCTTGCCCGGATTTCACTGGACCGAAGAAGGACCTCGCACCTGATGAGTTAGTCAACCCTGCCCGCCAAGTATTCGTTTCCGGCTCTGTCCTTGAGCTTCACAATTTCCTGTGACCTAGGTGGGTGACACGCTGGACGACGCTGCGGCTGTCCTCGGCTTCAGCCGCTGTCTGTCGCTACTGGTCGAGCCGCTGGCGGCGCTAGGGGCTCCTCCTCCGCCACCGCCGCCGCCGCAACAAGGAAGGGCAGCTGCCAATGGAGGGAGCGCATCCGGCGATGCCAGCGGGCGAGGCTATGACTGGCGCACAGCAGAAGCGGCTCTTTTCTGCATCAAGTACGGTATTGCGGAACGCAAGGGGCGGCGACGCGGTGCGCACGTTCGCAGATCGGGGCAGTAGTGGCCAGTACTATGTTAGCTGTTGGTGGCGTGTACCTGTCGTTGGAGGGGTTTCACCCAGGACCATGACAGCTGTGTGTTTTCGAAGGGGAGGTGGTCGCCGGAGGGACGGGGGCGTGTGTAGGCTGAATGCATGGTTCTAGGCACCAAATGTTTCTGAGCGCTACTCTTGGAAACGTTGGTAGAAAGCTAGGCCCTTGGAAACGACGCGTAGACCTGCCTCCCACGGCGCCCATGACGTATGCTGCTGGCGGCCTTGGTGGTGTGGCATAGATATCCCCCATCGGCCCATCGCCCCTCCATCGACATCCTGAAGTGTGACGTTTTAAGTTGCACCACCCTTCCACGATCCGAATTAATCGCACGATCTGCTCCTCCGAACCGCTGGCATGACGGCGTTTCCATAGGTCTATCCACCGCCACGCCACCAGCCCCGGCGACGCCTCCCTGCAGCAGCTGCTGGAGGTCCTCCCGGGCTTGCCTCGTGAGTTCCCTCAGCTGCAGGCCACCGTTTGCAGTACAATTGCCCGCTATGGAAGGTGGTTGGAGCGCTCAATGCAGGTGCGGACTGAGGTGTGGAGGGTGAGGATGGATGATGGTGGGATATAATTAGATAGACATTGTCCATTGCACCCTCCAGTGCAATGTCATTTCAGTTAATGTCCTTTACTGTCCTGTCGACTCCGCTTTTCCTGCCTGCAGGCGGGCTACTGCCGGCCGCTACTGCAGCGACTCCTGGGATTGGCTGTTGCGGATCTGGAGCTCCCGAATGGCTACTGCCAGCCCGCAGCCGCGTCGGCTATACGTCATCTTTGTGAGGAGTGCGGCGCCTTCATGGGGTCGTGTCTGCAGGTGGGGGGCCAAGGGGAACATACGGAGAGAGGAATGTCTGTCGAATTTTCCAAACTTTCCACTACCTAGGTCACGTGGAAAAAACGGTTTCTGAGCTGGCTTTTGGTTGAAAAACATGTGCAAGGTGCGTATCAGGCAGAGGCCCGGTTTGGTTTAGAGCTAAAAAGAAAAGCTTGGGGTGGTGTGGAGACAGGCCTGGGTTGGCGGCGGGCGCCCACACGAGACTGATGCAGCGCGCACCAGATGTCAACCTCACAGGATCATGTCTGATGTCAATTTATGCCCAACGCAGGATTTGCTAGGGCTGTATAACAAGGTCCTCCGAATGGGAGCCGCTGCCGGGGCGCCCTTGGGAGCCAACGGAACGTCCACCACCGAGCAATCGTTGCTGATGGTAAGGGATGAAATGGGTGGGGAGGAGGTGGGTTTGTCGGGTCGCCAAGTGGCAGGGACGCGCCAGGGATGCCAAGGACCTGCTACCTGGTGGTCGGATGCATACGTATCTCGGAAATGGTGCGGACGCGCACGGTAAATACTCCTTTAGATAAGTCCGGATTATGTTCTCGAAGTTTGTGATGTAGGTCCTATCGAGACATGTTAAATCAGTAAGGTGGCAATCCTAACCAACCCCAACAGTAGTCACCATCACATCAGTATGTTTGCGTCTGGGGCTTCGGCAATGTCAGGAGTATGTATAAGCAATCTAAGAGTTATCTTCCCCCTTCTGGTCCTCTGGATCGCCATTCGCGTAATCCTCTTCCTCCGTCCGACCATCCCTTTTCTCCTTTCGCAAAGGCACACAGCTTGCGAGCTTGCCTCCATTCAGATCTGACTCGCACGTCTTCTCCGACTGATCTGTCTCCCCCGTGGATAACAGCACGTTGCCACTTTCCTATTTTACACCTGTTCTCCCCTCTTCCCTCTTCCCTCCCCTTTCACACACACCACGGGGCCCCCCGCACCTCTACCGTGCTGACTCTCATCTTCTGGGTTTGGTCGTTAGCTTCGTTGTGTTCACCCACTCCTGTTCTCCTTTTTCCAATGTCTCCCACCCTAAAGCGTCCTTTCGTCATCCGATCGAACCTGCCTGTACTGTTACATCCCGCCTTGGCGCCCGACTCCTCCCGTTCGAATCTTCCAGCAGGAGGAGGACGTGGAGCTGATTATCGCAGCAGTGTGTCAGGCCGTCTCGCAGGCCGCGCCGCCTGACCAGCGCTCGCAGGCCGGCGTGGCGTTGCTGATGCCCGTGCTGCAGCAGCTGCGGGACGCGCTGACGGCATTGGGACCGTCTCCGCCGCCACCGGGATCCGGAGTTCCGCCGCCTGCACCCGTCGCAACGTCAAACCCGCATCTTAACCCGCTGGTGGATCGGCTGGCGGAAGTGTTTGGTCGCACGGCGGACAGTGAGGTGGTGGCGCAGATGCTGAGTGAGTGCGTCTTCAGACTTGGTGGAGGGTCGTGGGATTTAGGGACGGGTAGAACGGGTGCATGCTCAAGCCACGGTGGGTGGTCAATGGGTTCAAAATGTGGTCCAGCGGGAACTGGCTGGGGCACAAATGATGCTTAGGCGTGCAGCGGCGCGACGGAGCAGCGATTTTCATGGATGAAGAGGTTGAAGCGCGCGGTTGAGACACTCACTGTGTGTGCGTGCGTAGGCATGTGCATTTCTCGGAGTACAGGCTTCTTATCCGAAGGTCTTTTTCTCTAAAGCCACGATTTCCCGCGCGATGGTTTTTAGCACTCGCAATCCGCGATGCTTTATCCTCTCTCTGCCA
This sequence comes from Volvox reticuliferus, assembly GCA_019650235.1. Classification (NCBI taxonomy): domain Eukaryota; kingdom Viridiplantae; phylum Chlorophyta; class Chlorophyceae; order Chlamydomonadales; family Volvocaceae; genus Volvox; species Volvox reticuliferus. The sequence goes on along the minus strand of BNCP01000035.1, from coordinate 1,193,772 downwards.
GCCCGCCGTCATCCGGTTAGGACCCAGGAACACCGTTTCCTCGTTAACAGCGTCGTCCTGCCCCTGCATCCGTAACTATCGACAGTGGCTTCGTGGCCGGTGTTGGACGCCCTGATGCTCCGCTGCGCCGGCTGCCCTAAGACTACCGAGCATGTGCTGCGTACGCTGCGGTATGGCATCAAGGGTGCGGGACGTTCGGCTGCGCAGCTGCTGCCCACACTGCTGGAAGTGCTGCCGGCGCGATTCACCGCTACCCGCCATTCGGCTTTCCTGTGAGTGCTGATGCGGTTCTGGGGAGGGTGCTGCGACAAATGCGCGCTGATGCACAGTTAAGAAATCGACGGACTCTACCATAGCCTGAAGGACCCGAACTAAAGGCTTTCAGGAGGAGACCTCCCTACCTAGGCATTCGTAGAGAGCCGCGCAGAGCCCCTTGGCCGGCTTGCCGTCTAGTCGTCAAGGACCCCCTGTGTCCCGCCACATAAGTACTCACTTAACTTCACTTCACTTCTGGGGGACGCCCACTCCAATGTTTGTCGCAGCTTCATCGTATCAGAGCTGGTCAAGTTCTTCGGTGACGACACCTCCCACGATAATACCCTGTCGCTCATCCTTGCGGGTCTTATAACGGAAGCGGGCAGGTGGGTGGGTAGGGGTTGGGCAGCTGCACATGGAAGGAAAGGAATAGGGGAGCGGAGCCGTCAGCGGCAGGTGGATATTGGGTTGGGTGCCGATCGCGCACGAAGGCCCCGAGAATGCAGAGAGGCGTCAGCATTCACATGGGCAGCTTAGTCTGGGATTGTGGAACTTTGTCAACGGCCATCTGGATAACTACGAGTTAAAAAAAGGCTGTAGCCGCCATATACCCCTTAGCCATCCGTGTGGCCCTCCCCCTACATTCACATTCATCTTCGATTTCGGTCTCTTCCTTTTTTTCAACTTGTGGTTGAGCCGCAAGCTTTGCGTCCCGGGCCCCGCGCCCTCCTCCCACCGGTCACCTCCCGCTCAGGCCGCTCACCAGTCTGGCCACGCTGACCTCAAGCCCCGACATGGTGGACGATCTGTTCCTGTTGGGGCTCCGGGCGCTGGGGTACGCGCCCAGGTTGCTGCTGGCGCCTCCCGGGCCTCTGGGGACTGAGTGCCGGGCGCTGGTGACGTTGCTGGATGTAGCCATGGTGAGGGAGAACTAGAACTAGGGGAGCGGAATAGTGGGGGGAAAGGCCGAGAAGGGACATCAGAAATCGATGGAATGATAGGGTACACACGGCATGGAATTAATATGTGGTGGAGCTAGTAAGATGAAAACTTGCATCGGACGGAGGAATTAGATTTGGGATGGCCAAATTGGAGCCCGGAGAACGTTGGCTTGGATGGGAGTACTGCTGAAACCCACCCCCAAGCCTACGTTTTCCGGGGCCTCATGACAGGGATGGGGGACAAAACGGCGAGGGAATGATGCGCAGCTGTTTGAACCCGGGTGGGTACTTATCTATTGTGGATATTTGAGGCCTGGTAGCCGGGTTCAAGCTGCCTAGCAGCTGGTCGCCGCATCCCTGTTTGCTTTCATTCCTTGTGTTTCGGCCCCATATATATGGTGGCTCATATATCGTCCTCCGTTCCTTGTCGGCCGCCCCCTCGCCGCGCCCTTCATCCATGGGGCAACTCGCACGGTACTTCGCCGTCTTCTGTCCGGAGGTCGTATCGTGATTATTAGATTCGTCATCGTTCCATATTCCGTTCTTCTGCCCCTCATCTGCCTGATCCTTCTCGAGATGGCCCTCCTTTTGCCTCCCCTGTTCTCCTTTTGCCCGACTGCAGATTGGCTGTGTAATACAGCACCGCGAGGCTAACGGCTCGGTGCTGAGCTTTATCGCACGACTCACCGCACCCGTTACCCTTGCCCGCTGCCCGGCCGCTGCCGCCGATGTGCTCCGCTTGCACTTGCTTCCCCGCGCACCCATCTTCGTGCGGCTACTGCTGTCATGCATCGCCGGCTCGTTGCCACCGGGACGCGTGGGGATTGTGAGCGCGGCGCTGATTGGGTTAGTGGCCTTCGGAGCGACGGGCCCGGGCGCGGGCGCCGGTACTGATATGGCGTCGAGCCAAGGCCTGGGCTGGCTGACAGCAGCATTGCAGGTGGTACCGGAGGTAGCTGCCACGTCAAGTGACAAGCAGGTGCGTCTTCTATTCTTAGGTAAAGGGATAAGAGAGTGCTCCGTTTATGTGTTATGTAGCTAAGGATTAAGATTGCAGCGTGGACGTGGGGTTGAAGAGAGTTGTAGTTAGTGAGCGGAATTTCAGCACGCACGACATTCGACTTCATTCCTTTTCATCTGGCTCTGCAGGCCCTCCTAGGTGCAGCCACAGCGGCACTGCGAGCGGGGCCACCCGTATCAGGCTCTGGAGAAGGCGACATGATGGGCAACGGGGATGGCGGTGAGTGGACAGACGATAACCCATTGATGCGGTTGGCCGGCCTCCTGTGTCTATCGATGTTGTTGCGCAGACCTTGCTCATTGGTAACATGTCGCTTGCCTTTCTTAACATATCCCGGAGTTCCAGGTGGTTACTATGACGACAGCGGTTGGGAGGCGGCCTGTCAGGAGTTTGCGGACCTGTGCCGCCGCAACAAACGGGCAAGGCAGGCTGCACAGGCTGCACTGTTGCCGCAGGAGCTGGCGGCGGCAGTAGACAATGGGGAGCGGCGCCGGGGGGGTTAAGGATTTCGATTATTCGGATTAAAGCATGATAGCATACCTGATGGGAGAACGCCAGCGGCACGCTAGTATTTTAACCTGTAGATGACCAGTCGATTAGATGACCAGCGAGGAATGATTATCAAATTATAGCGCCAGTAGTGGCAGCGGCGGCGGTGGCGATTGCTGGTAAACAGCATCATGGCGACTTGTAGGCCCAGCGGATGTTGTCATCACTAGCTGGTGGTAAGAAACATCTTTTGGTGGCAATCTGACCATTATTGTTGCTGTTCAGAGATTCGAGCGAATGCGGGATCAGGGTATAAGCTTGTGCAGGCTGGGTGCCTGGCGAAGTTCGCCGGGCATCAGAGGGGTGCGGACGAGATAGCAGTGGCGGGCTGCTGCTTGGACAAGGGGGAGGTTGTATGCGAAGCGCGACGATATTTTCGGACATGTACGGAGCTGGGACACTTCAGCGCGAGATGGGCGCTGGTGCAGGTTAGATGTGGAACACCGCACAGATACCGCTGACGTTGGCACATGTCCATAGGCCGTGTCCATTGGGTTTCTCGTGTTGCTGATGTACAATGTCGCTGTGTCGGAAATGCCTCCTGCGATGCAGCTCCAGCTTTTGTGTGTCCAGCAGCTGGATCAAGAGGACAGCCGTTTGCACAAGCGCAGAATATTTGGAATTCACCCAAGGGTGTGTCCGTGCCGGGCACACAGTCAGTTCTCGTGCAAGTAACCGAACCAAGAAAGGAATTTCCGAAGGTGTTGTGCGGCTAAAACTATCTGCCGGGCGTAAAACTTATCAGCGCAGACGCTGCTAGCATAAGTGCCACTTTGCACGCCCTGCGGCCGGATGTATCCATAAACGGTTTCCCGGATGGTTCTCTGCGCTGCCTCGGTGCCCATAAGTCCCTGTGGACTGCTGTTATATGCAAATGCCCTTGGTCGCGCCAGAAGCCTCAAAGCAGGGAGGAGCTTCCCTGCAGCTATTTTAAGTCAAAAGCAGGGTGCAAGCTTATGCACAACGATCAGACGGAATGTAGGGAAAAGATGAAAGAGCTCCTAACACCCCCCCCCTTCTCCATCCTGTTCGCTCGAAAGAGTACGCTCGTCGCTGGCGGTTGGTTCAATGCAACCGATAACGCCTCTCAATCGTAACCTAGCACAATAAACCCCATGGGGATTGGCTTCCTTGGTTATATGCCGACAGCACCAACCTGGCTACCTAGCTATATTCTTCAGTAAGAGGAATCCATTCTTTAATAACTTCGACATAACAGAACCTTTCCCAGGGTGGCACCACCGGCGCCCACTCTTGTGTTCCGCTCGCTCTTTCGTCGTTTCCAAGTTGAGGGCGCCACCTTGCATCCTCAGCACGCGCTCATCGGCACAGATCCCGAAAACTAAAACCTCCTTGGTTGCAAGGCAGGGTCCCAACAATCTATGACACTTTCCTGTCCACGTCTTCGGGGCACGAATGTTATGCAGGCATTGCCGCCGCAGCAAGTTGAAAGACCACATCGCTGTATGCACAAGTGCAGGCGGTATCGCAATCACCAGGCAAAGAAGTGTTTAAGGCACCATAAGACACCAGAGCCAGGACAGCAAGAATCTCATGTAACAAGGCCGTCGTAATTTGTGAAGACGTTATCAACATCGTCTAGCTCAAGGAGCTTCTCCACGAGCGCCTCGCACCGGTTGAAGGAATCGTCGTCCACCTGAGATGCCATGCGAATTGTAAAACGTAAAGAGTTTATTTGGGTTTTGCACTGCCAATGCCACCACCCACCCATGGACGCATGACACACGTGCGCTCATCGTAGAATATGGCTATTTTTAAAGGAAAAGGTCCATGCAACGTCATCGCATTTTGTCGTCATACGCATAACGCAGGATGTGCTCTGTTGTTCTGGTCAGCAGTGAACGGCGAACAGCAGGTCACCCAGGTATCGTACCGTGGGAACACACACGAACGGCCCCTATTGCCCTTGTAGAACGCTGAATTGCGCGTCTTAACAAAACTTTCGAACCCCTCCTTGCTAGGTATCGAGGGGCCTTATCGGGCCCAGTACGTCCCCTTCCAGGATGACTGGAATCCCTAGGGAGCCTGGCCACCTCGTCAGGCGGACACATGAGACTATTTGTCCCCTGGGCTACCCACCCACCTCCACCGGCGCCGCTGCCTTGTAGACGAGGTCACTGTCCTCTTCATTTACGGTAAAGCCCAACTGCCGCAAAGTACCCTTGGCGGCCGCAAAGGCCTCCACGGGGACGAACACCTGTCGGAAGAGGTTTGCGGGAAGCCGGGGACATCTTAATGTATAAGACGAAGCGAGCGGAAGCCGACAAGCAGAATAAGCATCGTGCTGCTTAGTGAGCTCACTGGGGGGTTGACCCTATAAGGAGGGCTGCAGTCTCTGCAGTCAATCCGCAGGTGCGAGTCTAGCGGACCGCAAGTCAACTGCAATAAACGACAAACGACACGACATGAGGGCCCGAACCAGGGCTTGCTCGTTACATTGACAAAGGGAGGGAGGAAATGACAGCGAACGAATATGCTGTCTCATCACTAGAGAACGAGGGATGCACAGCATCTGTCATCATGGCATACTGCGCTCCAGCAGAGCTACCCCCATCCAATTTGTCCTGTAGCCCTTTCCTCCTCCTCACTCTCCGGGTCCTTTTCGGCCCTCCTCGCCATCCTTTTTTCGTCCCCCCTTCTACTCGCCTTGTAGCTAGTGCTAGGTTGACCATCCTCCTCCGCCGCTACAGGCTCCACATCATCCGCCCCCGCCTCCATGGCCGCCTCAAACACGGCGTCCTCCGTGGTGTTGTCCACCACGATCATACCGCACCGAGTGAAGTTGAACATCACAGAGCCGGGCTCGGCAACCTGCGGAATATCAGGACCGGGATAGGACGAAACAAATGGGAGGCCCCAACGCAGGCAAGAACAGGCCAGAAGGATATCTCGGTCATATTAATATTGGGCGCAGGGCGGAATCGTGGGATGCTTGCGGGCGAGAGAGGATTTTAGATAAGCTGCAACCCCGAGAATCTTCCCTCCAAAACCTTGAGACATGCCATTTCTGCTCCCGGCTTGGACACACACATTTCCATCACAGAATAGAAAATGGTGATAACGCAGGGCTCCAGCCTAAGGTGATAACGCACCTTGGCTCCAGCCTTCGTGACTGTGGGTTTAACCTCGCTTGCCGTACGGTTCAGGTTGTCCGTGAGGCAAAAAATTATTAGTCCCGTACCTCCAGGGCCGTACGCTTCGTACGTCACTTCCTGTCGGCCGGTAACAGGCGTGGAAATTCGAGAACAAGAGGCATCAAGGGTTTGACTATCCAGGTCCTGTGCAGCGGGAAAGCACTGAGCACCTCCGGTGCCAAGCTTAAGGATTCTTGGTATCACCATAGAATGTGCGTCGAATAAGACAGATTAGGTTACGAAACGCAGTGGAGGAAAGTCGCGATGCCTGTTGGGGCCTGAACTGGCGTCCTGGCCACCCCGTGCAGTGTGCCCACTGTGGGGGCAATGGCAAGGCTTAATGCTAATCTCCATGGCGGCTGAGAGGCGACCGATATGGACATGGCTGTATGATGTTTAGGTACGTTGATTTGTTCACGAGAACCCTGGCGGCGTGGGGCACTTACGGCTGCACTCCGCCACACCCTGCGCCAACCCGAAGTTTGCAGAGCATCGTCTCCAGCTCGGTCCGTGGACTGAAAACCCCACTGTCCGGTGAAATCCGGACCCCGAATCCCGACCCCTTGGGTGATGGGGGTGCTATTTGCAAAAGCGGGGAGCCAAGTCCATTTGGGTCAGGGCTAATAGGGTTGTGTTGGAAAATTTAAGCGATTCAGTTAAACATTAACGCCTGTGCTTGGAGGGGCCCCGGGAGAACCAACCTGGTAGTCACCCTGCTTTGAGTCAGTGGCGCGCTTCAGGTTGCGCTCCACCACATCCTTTGGCACACCCAGTTCCTTCGCTTGGCGCAACAGAGTGTCAAGCGCCGCATTCGTGGTGGGGTCGGCGCCCCCAGCTTTAGCCCTGCAGGATTCGCCAAACCGAAACTCGGTCGCAATTAACGCATTCGCGTTCCAAACGAAAAATTACATTTGGTCAAGGCACATATTTTGCCATGTTACTTACAACTGAATAATCTTCTTGCCCACGCGACCATATATCTTGGACTTTTTAGCGTCCGACTTGCCCTGGCGGCACGAAGAGTCGTGGACTTTTAAGCACGGCCAAAAGGTTTCTGTAGCCGTGGTCAATCGGGAACTTTTATACCTTCCGCAATGCAATCTTCGCGGAGCGTCGGCCCATCTCAACGGGCGGAACAAGCATGCGGCTACGAGCCTTTGTAGAGGGACATGGTATAGGCGATGCTATAAATTGTGAGAAATGTTGCCGACCAAAACCGCACTTAGGAGCTCGCTCGGCAGCGCAAGTCACCGAGGAACGAGAAGCAATTAGTCGCTGCATGATTGCAGCGAGTGGGCAACTACACCTGCAAGCCAGCAACGCGGGATAGCTGTCGTGGTTGATATTATTTGGCAAATCATAATTTCGGAAAGAGATTGCAGCCATTGGGCATATACAATGGCAAGATGAAGATGACAAAGCCGTGTGCTACATTACTGAGCCAATTTTAACTTGATCTTCCAGCATGATGAGTATACTATGCTATATCTGTAAGAAGGAAAAGGCTTCTTGGTTCTAACACGTTCGCGGCATTTAAAATGTGCAGCTCCGACCCACGGGACGGCATCTTTATCGACATGCCAGCCGTTTGGCCATAAAGATAGATTCCTTTATCTTTTGTACACTACTACATGGAAGTTTTGGGGCCTATGTAATGACAAGGCTTAAGTGTTCGTCACTGATAATATTTGGTGCAGTTAACTGCACGATTGTTCCTCGTGACTGGTAACCACTGGTACAATCTTTGTACAAGATGAGGGGACCAGACTTACGCATCCACATCGTCATCATCATAGCGGCCATGCACACACCGCCCTACCAGTCTGAGCGTCCTTCAGCCATTCGTTTTTACCCTGTTCTCCCCGTACGGCTGTCTGTTCCTTCGGTTCGCTCACTCAAACCCACCAAGTAACGGTCCGGAGTAACGGTGCATTCGCATTTGCTCTTAACCGCCTAGCCATCGTAGTCTTCTATCTCTCTGCCCCGCTGGGACTGCGTGATTTGCCCCGGCCTCCTATGCCCATGCGCAAACTCCTCCTCTATTCCTTGAGCACGTCATCGGCGGAAGGACGGGCGTAGTAGTTCAGGAAGCATGAACATTTAGGACGGCGGGTCGCAAGATGGGTTGGCAGCGGAGTAAATGACTGCTTGAGCTCTCACCTTCCGACCGGCCTCACGGTAACCGCCAAGGCAAACGCTGATATGGGTTCCGCAGATCGCCAGCCATTGCGTACATGTGCGTATCAGCCGTACGCAAGGAAGTTCAAGTCCCGTTTCATCCGTCGTAGCTAGCAATTACACTTGAAAAGTTTCCTATCCACAACGCACTGTCTTCGGTGCATCAGCTTCGCCTGTCCCCACCGCGGACAAGCTGCAGAATGCACGTACTCCAAAGGCCTCGGCGAGTATCAAGGGATTTAGAGGTCAAAAGGTAAAGCCGATTCGAATTCAAATCAGGTTTGAGTGCCATAAGGTCACTGTATATGCAACGTTGCTACCATCGCGGGAAAGGCCATTTGCAAATCCTACTTAACGGCGACCCTGTTGTGGCTCTCCGGACAGCCTGCCGGCATGAAAAAAATACCGAAAACAAGCAAAAAACCTCAACATCATTTCTCCTCAGCCCGACTTCCCATGCCAACGACACAAGCTCGGGCTACCCTACACCAGCCCCTTTACCTACCGCCGCCAGAACATCATATCATACGAAAGCGTCCGGTGAAAAGAGAAAAATCCGTTGGAATACGCTGGGTATAAAAAAGTTGATAGAAATGCCTAACTGTACGGGTTGCGATGATCATGAGCAGTCATTGGGCGTAGGTAATACACCTAGTGGCGTTCCACTGACATGCCCAGTACAGTTAGGACTGTTGGCTCAATTAAGCCTATGGCCTGTATAGATGAAAAGTATAGATAGCTATCCTAGTCACTCTTCGTACCAGCGCATCCTCATTGACCGCGCCCTCCTCTTTACGCCTGAAACACATGGCCGGCAGTAGCAATCATCCCCCGTCAACCTCACCCTATACCGCCAGCAGCGCCAAGGTACAGGGCATCACGTCAAAGCAAACCAGCATAATACACACACACACATACGGACTTGGCCATGCCCGTCCCACCTTGCAACGACACGGATCTTCCCCCACGATGTAAATGCATCCATTTCTTCTCTTTCCTTAGGTAAGCCCAGGCCGAGGATGCCCGCTTTGTCATATGTAAGAATGCAGAGATACCAAAGCGGCGAATAACGGCGGAACGAAGGAAAATCTCAGTCACTCATCTTAGTCCCTCTTATCCAACCGTCCCCCTTCACTTAGGTCATCAGAGTGGCTTGACTCTGACCAACAACGACCCTTGATCCATTTCTCCTCGGTCACTCACGATTACTTATGCAAAACAGCCTTACGGGGTACGGGAAGCTTTGCTGTGGTACTGGCATGATATTTTCCACACGTGGTGCATGCCTTGACCGTGGCCAATACGCCATTACTAGTCTTACAGCTGTCATTAGGTCCTCATTCTCGTCACTCTTTGGTCATCCTTGGTTCTTCAGGTCGCATATACCCTCATTACCTGAGACGGTCGGTCATAACCGCAACTTACACTTTATCAGAAACAGGCTGGCCCACCAACCGCGATTTGACAAGGGGCAACCTGACCGTCCCCTTCTCCATGCTATCACAATGATGGAGGCGGCCACGGTCGCGGCATCTGACCTGCCGCCAGCACCTTGAGCAAGACCTCCTCTTCGCGGCCGCAGACATCTGGCTTGGAGCAGCGGCAGCGGCTGCGTAGTAGCTGGCCAGCGGGCAGAAAGGCGCACGCGCGGTTGCCAACGCCCTGCAGAAAGGCAGATGGCCGGTGGTAGGATGGGTCGTCAACAACATGGCTTCTGCAGTGAGCGACTTGACAAATCTGCCTGCCTTGTCAATTAGAGTACATTTTGCACAAGCTACCGCTTCGCGTAATGCGTCCCCTTCGTTTTGGATTGATTCGAGTCTCATGCAGAGGCGTCTCCTCAGCTTTCGTCATCCAAAACCCCCAGGCCAGGCCGTTCCCACCCCTTCCTTGCCTTATCCGGGTAGCGCTGCGACCACCAGCTCTTGGTCTCATCCTGTTCAGGTGCGAACAGACCCACGGGTCCACTGATCTTAAAGCTGGACCGGTTGCGCGACGCCCACAGATTTGTATTGTATGAGTGAGTTACCCGAAGCCCCTGCGATAACAGCAGGACGGTAGCGAGAGGTCGGGATGAGTAGCAGCGGTCCTGCAACATTGTCGGCATAAATAAGAACGGCAGAAACAAAGAAAACGATACCAGCGGCCGCTGTGACAGCAGTTGAGGCCTCGCCATGAATACCTTGCAACGAATGGGTTCCGTGGGTTACATTTGTGGGGTCAACAGCTCAAGCGCAACTAAACGTGGTGACACGGGGGGGCAAGAAGAGCAGTAGGGAGAACCCAAAGCTTGAAGCGTGCGAACCCATATCCGTATGCTGGATTAGCCAGGGCGGCCACATCTGATCTTATCGCCAGCATGCTGACCTAACAAGTGAATTTGCAGCCGTTCCTGTGGCCCCGCGCGATCACTGACCTTCGGGTGGGAATCCTCAGGGGCTTTTAAGCACCTGCGAGGGGTCGTGGACGGACGTTAGAAATGGGGTTAGGTTGCTGTTGGAGGAAGCTAGGAACGGGTAACTGCCGCCGCTAATGCAACGCACCTTGTTGCTCCTCCAACACCCCCGTGCACAACCCCCCTTCTGTGCTTTTCAACATGTCCTCCTTCTCGCTGTCTAACTCAACCATTCCACTATCTGTTCACGGCCCCCTTTTGAGCTCTTCAACGCCTACTCCCGCTGCCCGCCTCAACCGCAGTAGCATCCACCCACAACCCACCCATCGCCCCAGGCAGCAGCGTTTGCCAACTGAAGCTCGGGCGGCCAAGGGCACTTGGAGCCTGACGCTGAAATGTTCTGAAACCAGGCGACATCCACCAGATCGTACATCACGCTACGCGCCGTGACCTCCTGGAACTCTGGAATAGGGTCCAGCAGCTGCGGGGAATAGCCTGCGTCAGGAAAGGGAAATAAGAATGTGAGGGCGGGAAGGGAGGGAAGGGACGGGGGGCTTTTTGGAAGGGAAATTGAACATCAGAATCTCAGACCGAATCCAGACAACTCAAGGCGAGTAGAAATCTCGGATCCGCACCCCAGGTTACTTAAAGAGACAGGATCAGAAGCGTCACGCAGATGGATACTCATGTGGACCTAAAACAGATGGATACTCATGTGTCAAGACAGAAGCTACCCTCGCTAGCACAGGAACAGTGTGTCGCCGCTTACATGATAATTGTCCTTGCGCCAGCAAGGGGCCATGACAGCATACGGGCAAACGTATAACGTGACATGGCTCACAGGGATTGGACTGTGGATACCTGCGAATCTAAACACCCACTCAATACCTAGGACCCCCATCCCTAAGACGGCGCCAAATCGTCACGCGATTGCCTTCCGTACGGCATTTGCATCAGGTGAGTTGCGTAAGGTTAAACTATGGGGGAGGCAGCGGCCGAAACGCCAATGGCCACAGCTAAGGGGTCATGGAAGGGCGCCGTAGCACCCGCCCTCTTATAACGGTCGGCAGCCGCTCTGGTGACTTTGCCCGGATGGCGGCAACATCAGCTGCCTACTGCCTGTAATAGGGAATGGATAGCTCACGCACCGCTCTTGGCAAAGTTATCCGGCAGCTGTACGACAGTAAAGCCTTTGTTGATTATCTCTAAAAGCATCTTCGGCGGGTCCTCCACTGTTATCGGTGTCTGCGAAGGACAATGTATGATGGCAAACATCCAGCGATGGCCGCCCGACGGATCGGGGTTATGAAATTGTAGACATAATCAAGGGCTCCGGAGGTGGAGGTCTCCATCTAACTGATGGCTGGCCATGTATCAGTCAACGCGGAGCAAAGACATTTTCGTGGATCTGGCTCTGTCAGTCCACCATCCATGTATTGTTTCACAACATATCCGGCAATCACACGTCATTTCGTGCACGACTTTATTGGTGTCCCCGTTGCCGCATGCTTCGCTGGGTAAGGCTCAATAGAACGACTGGGCTGACAGCCTGCGCAAGCCAACGCCGCCTTTACCGAAGCTTCCTGCCTCCGCCATGAATGCATTCCCTTGTGATCCACACTTGGGATGCCCGGGACAGGCATTTCGGCATACCTTAGTGCCGGCCGTGGGGTAGAAGCGTTGCAGGGTCTCAGGCATGCCTGCACCGGCAATTGGTGGTCAGGGTGGACGGGATCACGTTAGAAGGGTCTCGGGGCTTGACACAGCATCAAATTGCATGTCTCAGGTGTATGCACGACTTAGGAAACCAGGGTTTCCGTTCCTGGCCCTCCTGTTCTCACTCGTCATCGTCGCATCCCGCCATCCACCCAAATTTTCACTCAATCCCTACAACAAACTGACCTGGTGAGTACTCCATCAGGATATTCTCCAACCGTCCCTCCGATATGAGCCGTTGCCCCGACTGAAACACAACAGGTTCGTAGCCCTCCACGTCGACCTGCGTTCAAACGGCGAGACAGGGAGCCTGGTGAGATGATACAGCAGAGCACGAGGGCGCTGGAAAGCAGCAGGTATATGTCAAGTCGCCGGCTCTGGGGTGAAGCGCCTGGAAAACCTTCAGTGCAGGATTGTTTTCGAGTCCCGAATACACCACACTTTCAGACGCACAAACGGTCGTCTAGACTCTCAACTGATGGCCAACACACGGACGTTCTGTGCACGGCGTGGTTCAAGCGTTCGGACGCTGGGCTCAGGCATTCCGCATGCGGGCCACCCAAACAGCTCCGCAATCCGAATCCCGCCAAAACGGACACTTTGTATGACGGAACGCATATGTGTCTATTGGGGTCACCCACCTTCAGCAACAGCACTTGCGCGGCGCCCACGATCTCGTCCAGACGCACTGACCCAACAGTTATTATCTCAAGGTCCTGTACGGCAGGACCAGCCGAGCATGCGGATGCACATTAAATGCCTGTCGTCTATTTGAAACCTTTCCAGGAGTCTCTAAGTCTTCCGGAAACCCGGACACAGCAAGTGTGCGCTTTAGAGCCGAGCAACACACACGACATTGGATAATCGCACTGCCACTAGGAAGCAACTGCGGCGTTTCCATCCTGCCTAACAAACTATCCTCAACGACAACGTTCAAGGAGTTTTAGATCCCGTAACAGTACTGACCGAGTACTCCTGTTTCCCTGCCAAAGATCACCCCCGGGCGGCTGTGCTGACCCACCTGATCAATGTTGTTGGCCATACCGGCGACGCTCGCTGTTCCCCATACCCCTCTGCACAAAAGAATTTACAACAGGGAGCACCTGAGGTAGCATGCAAATCAGCCGTAGCTCAGGACTGTGGAATGAAGTCAGGGCCCGGGCAATACCTACGACTGTAACGTCCAGCACACACACACACACACACACACACAGTTTGTGAGTGAATCAGATCGGTGTGACTTAAAGCCCATGATGTCCCCAATTCCCTAAAAATGCCAGTTAGCAGACCAGCAGCATCTTGAAGCTGGGGTCATGATCACGACGGGGACAGTGACGGGGACTTTGACCGTCACGCAAAGCGGACTCATCCCTATGATGAGAGGAGGGATACCAAGGCGAAGGTGAGACCATGAGGAATCTGCCACCCCAATCATCCACCTTACGTCAGCTTTCTTGCAACCATGTTTTTATGAACCCGCCCTTCACGTATAGCACCCTGACTGTTTGTTCTCCGGTGATCAACCATGCCTTTACATTAGCTTTGTGGCGGCGCCGCAGCCACCCCGCCACACGGTTTTTGATGCCAAGATTACCAAAGCACTGGGTAGAGGCCCAGAAATTGAATTCTTCGCTTATACGTCTCATCTGTCAGGTTTCAAGTGCACTGTGACCCAGGGCTCCAACCCAATCCAACCGCAATCCCAACTCCACACTTACTTGCGTGGTGCCGCCATGCTGATGTTTTGAGTGGAGATGGTCGACACGGCACGCTCCACTACGACGACAGGACTAGCCGATAGGCCGGCTGCAGGTCCTGTCCATGACTGGGTGGTCACTTTAATGCCGTTTGCAGCCATGTTCCAGTGCAGGAAAGCCAGGAAGCGAGGAACTGGCTCCACAGCAACAACCCTGCATGCGCAGCCCCGACTCAACATCTGGTTACGGTACACCTGAAACCGGCGCCAAAGCACCGCCCACACTGTGCCATCGAGTTTCGGCATTAACCTACTGAGGAGCTTTTGTAATGCAACAGTAACGGAAGGAGCTGCAGCTGGAGGCACGTACTTGCGCCATATCGCAGCTGTTCGCGGTCACTGGTAGCATCAATTGCCGCACTGATGCGATGCCCGGAAGTCATTGTGGAGTTCGTATCAGGTCCCGCAATGGTCGCATTGCACACCTAAACATGCAAGACCTTTTAAATAACGTAACGGACACAGCATGCATCAAGCATCACCCCTTCCTTCGCTTTCATATAGTCACGCCGTTTTCACAATGCCAAACTCTCACCTCGAGGTCTCTTGCCGATATAGGCGATGCTATGAATTGCAAAATTTGTTGCCGAGCAAAACTGCGCTTAGAAGCTCGTTCGGCAGCGCAAGCCGCCGAGGAACGAGAAACAATTAGTCGCTGCATGATTGCAGCGAGTGAACAAACCAGCAACGCAGGATAGCTAAAACTCTCTAGCCCAGTCACACATCCTCTACCCACCCCGTCATCCCCACTCCCGCACCTGCAACCGAGCATCGCAGCATACATGGCAAAATATCCGAAGTTCGCGCCCACATCCACCACCAGAGGGGCCGACCCCTGAGCCGCCGACCCGGCAGTCTGCGCCTTGAACGGTGCGCAGCGCTCGGACAGGACATGACGAAAGACCTGGCAGTCCAGGGCAAGTACCCAAATCGGCTTTTGGAGAACGCAGGCGATTAGGCGCAACTCATTGGCACAGCTAGGCGGCCCAACCGCACGATTTGGTGCTCCTAGAGCTAACACAGCCCACCCATAGCTAATGGAGCAGTGGTCCCAATCCGGTGGCTGTGCTTGCCATGCTGCGCCGCAAACAGTAGCTTACCCGAGCTCTACCTCTTATGCTAGCCCTAATCGCGGCCTTAGCAGCAAGCCGCTACCGCGCTGCTGGTTGTCGCCCCGGGCCCGGCCCCGATGCCCAAACCCCAAATAACGCACTTAACCAGGACCAAAAACTCAAAAGCAGGGCTCAAACGCCCGGATGCTACTGTACCAAAACGCTCCTATCACCTGGACTATTCCCAGCTCCATGCAGCCGGCCCGCTCAATTTGCTCCGATACGTCCAAATCCACCTGCAGCATCAGCACATAAACCTCATACGTCGTATTGACGAGGATACGGGGTGCCGTGCGACTTAATAATGAAACGCGGCGACGGTGCATCTCTTCTGAAAACAATCACCTCGATGCCCGGGGCAGTGCATGGGACTCTGACTCGGTTACCAAACACCGGCCTATATAAACTTTGCTGCAGCACGTACATGCGGATCTGTATACGCGAACAGAAAGCGCGGCTCAAAGGTCACCCGCCTCGCGTACACCTTGACACCCTGACGACGCAGGAAGTCGATCGGGCCTTTGAAACCCCTTTCAGTGCTGCGAATGGGCAACCGGTGAGATGGGCGGATGGAGATTATATCACTCACAAAACAGGACGTAAGTACCAGAGAAACGCTAATTGGAGGCACATCCGCAGGACCTCGGGTCCATGAAGCCGGACGCCGTGGTACAGCCAGTCAGCAAGCCCAACAACATCCAGTGCCCACGCACCGGTCCGCTGACGTAAGGCCAGCGTCATTGTTTTACACCACTTGAGATGGCTAAATACTTGACAATGCACAAACCTTAACCCCACAGCACGTTAATCTGCCGACCCATATCCCGCAACTCACCCCCACGTGGACACGATTCCCCGATACGGCCCGCAGTCTGTACAATCTGTCCCAAAATCGCAGGCAACCTGCACTCCACCATCTCGCCCAAGCTTGATGATGTTCGACCCATCCTCACAGATACCATTGCGCGCCTGTTATAGTTGAAGGGAGACGGGATAGCTATGCAGTACATCTTTATGCACTGTGAAATGAGGTTTCTCTGCCGACTGATTGGATCAACAATGTAAATTCATCATTCATTCAACCTTTAATACTGCAACACGCAGCTAGGTTTCTCCTCTAGGTTCCTTGGGAAAGTGGCTATTTCCTCCGGAGAAATGCACGAATGAGCTTATGAATTAAGCACCTTCTAATGCGCAGGCAGGTAAGATGCACTTGAGTATTCCCTGGACCCCAGAATCGCATCTCCCTCATCGTTTGCTGGAAACCTAAGGCACCATAGTTAGAACTTTGGGGCCGCTGTGTCCGACTTTCGAGGCAGCAAGGCAGCAAGAAAAGCATTGCGCTGCCCTCGGGCCCAATCGCAGATGTTGCCTTGTTGCATTCCCCCAGGTTACGCCCTCCCATCAGCTTCACCGACCCGGCTGACCTGCTGTCATGTCCAGGCCGCAGGTTGCGTCCTCCCAGGGAAGCCAATTCTTCCACCATGGTGCATATCACAAACCCAAATCCACGATACCTCATGAAGTCCGGTAGGGTCAGCAGGAACCCCGCCCCGCACCCTCCTGATTACAATATGCATATATCCCGGCCTTGCGCCTCCCAGTGACCTGTAACCTAGCCTCCTGCCCCAGTGCATAACTGTCATCGTTTCGTTCCAGCTAGATGTTGTCAAAAAGCATGCAGACCCATTGTGAAGCAGCACCACCCACCAAGTGGCATGAGTCTGAACACAAGCTGCTTGACCCGTCGACGGCTCCCGCCCCGCCGCTTGGATTGCCACCGCCACTGGCGCCGTTGGCCCTGCCTCTCTCGGTAGCTCCACCCGCCGAGGCACTTCTGCTTCCCGAGGCCGCCTGGCGGCCTCCCCGCAGCCATGACCCGTCAACGTTGACGCCGCCGGCGTCCACAAGGGCGGCTGTGGCACCCCGGATGCCCCATCCTCTGCTAGCGCCCATAATCCGGTATCTACTCATGTAGGGGCTCTTGGTAACAGTGCTACCGCTTCTTACAAGCCAATAGCCGCCATTGAGGCTGCTCTGGCCGGCACTAGAGCCCTGAAAGACCAAGGGCTGCAGCCATTGTGATGGTGTCCAGGACCCAAGATGCTGGTGCCAGTTATATTGAAACGGCGTGTGGGGTGGATGCAAATGTGGCGAGCAATACTGAAGCGCACCAGGAGTGTAACCTGGCCCCTCGCCCAAGGTTGGGCCTTCGGTGGCAGGCGCTGTGATAGGCTGTTGGGACCCGCTCTGGTCCGCAGGGCTGGAGGTAGCTAGCAGGAGTACTGAAAGGCATGGCAACAATCGAGGATGGCAGGTTACGAAATCAGCCAATCCGGGCGAATGGGTGTAGGGGCATAATTCGATTGTGCTCGTACGAAATTGCGCGGCCTAGCACACTTGGATAGTGCCTTTATGACTTCGACAGCATGTCCTCCTTCCTGCCAAATATTTTTTCAATGTGATTGGGGCGACTCTTAGCAGCAGCCACGTAACCCCCTCGAGAAATCGAAGTTGGTGGTGGAGGCCTAGATACATATGCGTACGTTAAGCATTCATAGCCTATAAAGCATATATTTTGTTTCGAAATGGGTTCACAGCGGCCAGACAGCTACACATGAAAGCGCGCTGCGCAAGTTCAAAAACAATTGCGGTACTGACGTTTCCCCTGACCTTTAACCAACAATAGCCCAACTATACCGCACCTAGTAGTAGTGATCTTGACTTCAGCATCGCTCCCCAATGGCGGTTATGCTGAAGATTGCGGATGTTGCACCCCTCTCCAAAGATGTTCTCATCCAGCAGGCCGAAGCGACGGACCCCAACAAGATCAGTCGTCAGCTTTTCCAGAAATATACTAGCAGAATAACTTGCACATGCGAGAAAATAGGAGGACAAAGACCGTATCCCAAAGCTGTTCTTCAGTTATTGCCTGCCGTTTTATGTTAAGTAAGAGTAACAAAAAGCAACACAGATAGGCACATTGATGCTGTTGGTTCACACCTCTCTATGTCTGACGGGATTGATGGGATTGCCACTTTGACAGTTCCAGCTCCAAACCACGGTACGGCTTCATTACTACACGCCACACTCTGGACGAAGGCTGCATGTATGTCTGCAATATAATTTTTCCCAGCAAGCATCGCTATTTCAAGCTGCAGGAGAGTTACTCTTGGTTTTAAGAAGTCTTGCCTTTTTAGGTAGCTCTCATAGATAAAGTGCCTTGATAGGACAGGGCTTCCTGGCTCTCCTTTCCGCAGATGGCCTCTGAGTTAGAGGGAAGGCTGAAGACCGCCACTGAGCTGGGGACTTCCAATGTCGCAGCCGCGGTGGAGCAGCTCAAAGGCCTAGTATTAGAGGACAGCAACTCTGATGCGGACGCCGTGCGTATCAAGGAGCAGGCTATTACCCAGCTATGCGAGCTTTATATTAAACAGGGCAACGCACAAGGTCTCGCAGATCTGCTGACGTCCTTGCGGACGTTCTTCAACGCCATTCCCAAAGCCAAAACAGCAAAACTAGTTCGTAGCATCATTGATGCAATTGCAAAAGTTCCGGGGTCGACGCAGCTGCAGGTGCGCAGGTACAAATTAACAGATCTAATGAAGATAATTTTTTCTCTGTAGGCACCTGTTACATAGGTTGCAGAGAGGATTACTATTTGAATCTTGCACACCATTAGCACCTAACTGAGTAAACCCTAGGATATCATGGGGGTTTCCGCGGCGTGCTTGGGTGGCCCCCGGGTTGGGGTTTCGCATGCACCCTGGCCACTGTAGAAATAGGATGGGTTTCTCTATGAAACCAAATAATGTGGCATTGGTCATGTGTGCGCTCTCGTGATAGGGTGTTATACAAACAGTGCAGGTAAGGTCCTGATACTCTCACCGTCGCTCTGGGTCTGCTAGTCAATCGTCATATAGTATCCGCACGCATTGAAAGGCGATGATGGAAGGCGCTGACGTTCCATCCTGGCAAACTGGCGCATTGTACCGCGTTTGTGTGTACGGCTGCGTGTACGGATGTACGGACGGAGGCATCGGAGATTGGGTGCGCTGCTCGCTCAGCAGCCACAGACGGCTATCTCGCTTCGGCGGACTGAGGCGTCTGGGTTCCGTTAAGCTAGCTTGGCGATTCCGCTATGCGTGCCGGCTTATTGCCTTGCTAGTGATTTCAGGGTGTTATGGTTGAAATGTGAGTGCGCCAGCTGAAGGGCAGCGGCTGCAACGAGTCATGGGCAGCACTTTCAGATTTTAGGATAGGGCTGTCGCTCATCTGGGGTATGCGGACGTTGCTTCCGCCCTACATCAACTGAGTTAACTGGGTCTTTTGAGACAGGATGCTCCCTCTTCCTCAGTCCACGTTACAATCCACCTTGCATGCATTGTCGTTCATCGCCTGTTTGCATGTTTCCCAATTTCTAACTCCAGTGCTTTTCTATAACATCGCCTTTTCGTACCTTCGCCTGGTACGGCTGCTGTATACCAAAGCCATTTCTTTCTTTTTTCTCCCTCCTGCTCAGTGGGTTTCTGTGACCGTTTCGGCCGTCTTCCCAGCCTTCCATGCTCGCCACTCTTGTAATGTTGTGGGTATGGTTTTTGATTTTCATGGATTCAAGCACTTGCACGCCCTCCCTGTTCACCCTCCCATGCAGGTGGACGTGTGCAGGGCTCAAGTGGAATGGGCCAAGGCGGAAAAGCGCACGTTCCTCCGCCAGCGGATTGAGCTGCGTCTGGCGAGCCTGTACATGCAGGTGCGTTGGCACAGTCCGAGTCTGAAGGGGCACCGAGACTGAAGGCGAGGGCGGGGTCCTCCTCGGTAGAACGCAGTGGTCAGGGACACAGATGGCACGCATCTTGAAGGCGTCTGGAGCTGGGCGCATGAGACCGGCGGTGACCTAAGTGGGATGCCTCGGCAACATGCCCCCGAACGTTCTACAGAAGAGCCCTGAAATCTCAATGCACGGAGGTGGATGGTGCAGCTGGGTTTCGAGGATGGAGATGCGGACCGCCGTGATAAGCTTCGTGCTTGTAAAGAAGTCATCCGGCGGATCGAACTGGCAGCGGAATTCATGAGTCGTCATGTGGTACTTAACAGCTAGATGTCTGTTGCGCCCGCCCTTGGTGGTATTGAGCTGGACCAGCTGCTGAGGCGCAGTCGAATGCATGTGCCATTCCGTCCCATCCCCTCCATCCGACCCTATAACTTGCTCGCTGACGTGCATGACACTCACGCTCAATTCCAGAGAAATACGTAGGATTGCCTCAACAAGCCGGACACAGCCTACTACGGCCGGTTCAGTTGCTTTTCTTTACCCTGACCGCACGCTGTGTTGCCTTGGTCGCGACCTGCACGAGAACCCCCCAGGTGAAAGACTACCCGGCAGCCCTGGCTCTTATTGGCACGTGAGTCAGTCTTGGGGCTCAGTTAGCCTCGCGTGCATGGCATGTCGTGTCATGTCGAAGTGCGTACGTATTGTAGCCTGGTTGTATCTTGTAATAGGTTTGTATAGGATCGCCTGCTCTGTCCGAGCTGGTAAATAATCTCGCGGTGCCGTCCGTTGGAGTTCAGGACGCAAGGCCTTACTCTAACGCCGGGTTTCCTGGACGTCTAATGTGCTTTCCTCATGTTTATGAGAAATACGCTTGTGAAAGTTATCTTGCACTTCTCCAGTCCAGTTCCTTCGAAGCGCTCATCCTTCAGTAGCCCAACAATTGCAGATTAGGCCCTGCCATGGTGTGCCAGCCCAAAGAGGCAACCTAGTTGGATCCCTGTCTGTCACAACACATCTGGTCACAGGCTCCTTTCTGAGGTGAAGAAGCTTGATGATAAGTTGCTGCTGGTGGATATTTACCTTTTGGAGAGCAAAGGTAAGCCTAAATTTGTGTGTATATGTGTGCCTGTGTTTGTGCGGTGAAGATTATGGTTTGGGGGCTATTTCATTGTACTGCATACGGATGTCCGCCTCAACTTAATTGCTGGGGCTGTAACGTATCGGGCCGATGTGTTTCCATGGATCGTTTGTTGGTTACGCCGCTTGGGTAGACATGTGTGCCTGCGCTTAAGTGCGTGGGAGGGATGTTTGGGGGTAGCGGCCCGCTGGCATCCACTTGAGCACCACTTGAGCTTGAGTACAGGCTGGCAAATCTCTTCTTCTTTGACGAGTATCAGGACGCGGCAGTACGGGGTAGGGACCGCTGCTAGTGCACGTGTCGAACGTTGTGCTGGTAGTGGGGTTCTGTTGAACAACGGACGCGGGCCTCGGAACCCACTGGATGCTAAGCGGTAGTTGGGAGGCTGTTTTGTTCCAATCCTTAGTAAGGTTGGGACTGACAAGGAGGCCGCGACGTGAGTACGTCTGTACTCCGCCTCTGGACTCTGTTAGGTGCGAAGTTTGAGTAATGGTATTCGTATGATCCTCCTTGTACGGATCATCTTCCGTACTTACTACGCCCTGCCGAGTCTTCTTCCCACCCGGGAAGCTCTTCACTTTGCTGTCCCTTGGTGTCCCCATGGGCTGTGCCTGTGATGTACTGTGCTCCGCTGTACTGTGTTGTGTTGTGTTAACCTGTGTCCGTGATGTGCTGTGCTACTGTTCGCGACCCCCACAGTCAACCACGCACTACGCAACGTGCCCAAGGCCCGGGCCTCCCTCACAGCGGCACGCACGGCAGCCAACGCGATCTACGTGCCGCTTCAGTTACAGGCTGAGGTGGGTGGAAAGGGAAGGGCTTCTGACCGAGCCCGTAGGCGCACATATCAGAATGTAAAGGGCACCGTCATTGGACGGCCTCATGTCATATGCGGGGCCAGCAGGTCATGTGTGCTGAGTGCTGAATCTGATTGCAAATGCAAAGGCCAGGCCAGTGAGAGCCAAGCGTCTCCTGCCGTGTCCTATTCGCCGCGCAGATCGACTGCCAAAGCGGCATCCTTTGTGCGGAGGAGAAGGACTACAAGACTGCCTATAGCTATTTTTTCGAAAGCTTCGAGCAGCTGTCCTCGTTGGATGACCCACGGGCCGCGCAGGTGGGTGGGGAAGGGTGGGCACCGGGTTACAGCGCGCAATGGCCCCTCGCCCCTTCCTGGCGTCTATTTGGAATTGTTTTCTTACATTTGCACATTCGCACTCCCCCCTTTCATTACATGGCAGCTCTGGCATGAAGGTGCAGTGTATGTGTTTTCGTCTTCGACCTTCTCTCCCTTCCCTTTTGATTGTGTAGAGAGCTTTCTTCCCGCTTCCCATCTTCATGCTGTATTTATCAAGACACGCGCCGGTTTGCAAGCCCGTGCCCTGCCCTGTGGCCACTCTTTATTCGCGAGGTTTAACGCCGCCGCTACCGGTTGTCGTCGCTTTCCAGTATAGAGCTTCAACATGGACTCCGACCTGCCAGTTTTCTCTGAGGCCTAGCTCTCCCAGACAGATGCTCAATGGTCAGCGTGTGCTGTGCCTGTGCTTGACATGATGGTACCTAGGTACTCAAGTACATGCTACTGGCCAAGGTCAGGCAAGATCAGGCAGACGATGTGCCAGGCGAGTGGCAGAGGGAGGGGGGCCGAGGCGGGTAGTTCAAGGGCGAGGGCGGGTAGTTTAACAGCGGTAGCCCCCCAGTCACAGGAAACCATGGGCGGGGAATTTCGACATCCCCCGCACCTTCCTTTTGGAAGGCACGGCCACGCCAGGATAAGTAGGAATGGCAAGGAGTGCTGGAGCCTAATAGTTAAACCGAGGAAACGGGGGACGGAGGGGGAGCTTAGACCTTGGGACAAGACTGCTTCTAGAGGCCCTAAGTTTGATGGAGGCCGATGTAGCGAGGACTAACAGGAAGGGGGGCACATTTTTCGTCGCCGTCTCTGCATCTTTTCAGGATCACGGCACTCTCAACCGCAAAGCTCCTCTCGATCCTGTTGTCTCGCACGAGCAGTACATCCGTAGGCGCTGACCGACACGGTGTTGGTTTCCCTACGTGATTTTGCAACAGGCATCATCAGCTCCAAAGCCGGCCTCAAGTACACGGGGCCTGAGGTGGAGGCCATGCGGGCGGTGGCCCAGGCGTACCACGACCGGTCACTGCAGACCTTCCAGGTGAGTGACTTTTCGCACCTCCCTCTTCTGGTTTGGCCACTGCGTGCACTTTCAGCAGCCCTGTTGCTCTACACCGTACACCTTTTCCATGCTCATTCCTTGGATCGGGGGCGCACGCACATGTTTCTCCGCCTAGTTCATTGGCACCTTTTATGGTTGTATGTCCTAATGCAGCTTATCGTGCTTTAGAGCAATAAAAACAATGGTAATATTAAACAACAAACAGGTGAAGGACGCGAGGTGAACCTGACCGATGAGCGCCTCTCCCCATACAGGACGTCCTGGAGGCACATAAGACCCAGTTGGTGGACGATGTTGTTGTACATGCGCATCTGGCATCCCTGTACGACACGCTATTGCAGCAGAACCTGGTCCGGCTCATCGAGCCTTTCAGCCGGGTGGAGATCAGCCACGTGGCCACACTCATCGGGCTGCCGGTTGCGACAGTGGAATCGAAGCTCAGTCAGGTACGTGGGATGTGATAAGGACAGGTGCTGTCACCGTGCCAGGGGTTAGGAAGGTTGCGGTTTGCGTTAGAAGGATTGGGTCTGAGAGGTGTAGATCTTTTTGAGACTCTCCTCCCTTTCTGCGACCCTTCTGCGCCTGCTGCGCCGCCCAGATGATCCTGGACAAGAAGTTCAGCGGCACCTTGGACCAGGGCGCTGGCTGTCTGGAGGTGTTCTCGCCTGCCCCTCCGGACGCGGTGTACCCGGCTGCGCTTGACGTGTTAGACTCGTTAGGTCGCGTGGTGGACACTTTGTTCGCACGCAGCCAGAAGGTGGTGGCGTGAAGTCAACGTCTCAACAACCACTCGACTTTAGGGGAGAACATGCGCCGACGGGTGGGATGGGCACACCAAAGTGGAGATGAACGAACTGCGTGTTTCCGGTCCGGACGGCGGTGGCCCTGGTGGCGGTAGTCTCGTTGGCGCTGAGGAGGGCACTGGTGCCATGCACCCGGTGTCATGGTACGGAATTCAGCAGAGGGAGAGGCAGCGGCGTTGCGTACCGAAATTGAAAGGATGGACCCAAATGTGCGGTAGGAGAACGTGAGGAGAGACCTCCCTGGGGGAAGAGGGGCGCGGCAGTGTACCGCACGTGAACGCAGATTAGAACAATGGAAACGACCGTTCTTCAGGAAGGGCTATTCCGCTTGCTGCTCCATGAGAGCGCCTCTGCACCGTGGTACTCTTGCACCGCAACTGCCGACACCGGCGCATCCCAACTTTCCTGCAAATGCTACGCTACTACCTCCTTCGCCTTGTCGACACCGCTGCTCCTTAGCAGCAATGGCAGTTGCAGCGGATCGTCTGTATGCTGACGCAAACATCACACACGGAGATCTGCGGACAGGCGCAAGGAGCGCCGTGGCATGGCGGCTAATCGAGCGTGCGTCATGCTTTGCTCCGGCAAGGAAGGCGAATATAAATGTGACCTTAGGGAGTAGATGATCGTTGTAAATGATGGTGGTTGGTTCGATGAGTTTTACGCGGCGCGAGTCTTGCAACGGCTGCGGAGAACTTTGAGCTTTTGACCACATATGCATATCTTCTGTTGGGGAAGGAAGAAGCGGGACGAGGCGAGGCAAGGGTGCAAAGCCCTGATGTCCTGCTGGGGGAACACGTTGCATTCAGTTGGTGCAACTCCGTGTCCGTGTGGGCTTGGCATCACCATCCAACGACGTCGTACAGCACAGGGCGCCATGGACCTGGACTTCCTGCCTGAGTTATTTACGGTACATGTAGTTAATAGCAGCAAGTGTATAGCACCTCCGAGCGCTGTGCCATCGGTGTGCCTCTAAAGGAGGAGTCGTACATGGAATGCCAACTCTCATCCTTCCTGTATATGGTATTTTGCTTCTTGAGGGTACGGTTCTTGCTTCATACTCCTATGTCGTATCTCCCCTCCTACGGCTGATATCATGGGGGGTTTCCATTGAATTGCACGTGCACACTGTCCCTCTTTCCCTTCTGCACCTCCGGTCAGGAACTCCTGCAACCTTTCGATCCTGCGAGGTTCTTGCGAGTCATCCAGCCATCTCACACAGACAGTATATCACCTGTACGAGACACAGAATCTAAGAACCGAACTGCTGGCCGCTAGCTAAACCGTCACCCGAACAATGAACTTCCCAGCCTCGAGGTGCATGCTGTGGTTTCATCGCCTGTTTTATGGGTTGTGTACTTTACAGTCCTATTCGGATGTGTCAATTCGCATCGCACGCGCAGAGCACCAACCCATTGGTTGGTGCGTCTCCTTGACGGTTGATGCAACCTCTTCTATTGCCAGGTGCTTTTTTGTCGATGATGATATGACATGACATATATCCTAAGGTACCGCACACATAGCGCACTTTATTAATAATACAAACCAGCAGCTGCGACAGGCTTGAGCAAGATCTTAACAATCCAATCCTTCAACCCGCAATTGTGCCTAATTAAGAAACCATAAACGCGACCATAAACGTGCATGCCAACTACGGTTGTATGCACATGCGATATGGTTATAAATTAGATTGCCTAAACATAAGGTCAATATAATAATCCTGAATTACGGATCCAGGGTCTGCGGCGGCACGAAGTACGGATATCCATGCCGCACGCCAGTAACCCAATCGCCGTAAACCAGTGCAATATTCTCGTGCGTTTCTTGGGCTTCGGCCCCTTCCAGTGGGTGACAATTTGATCACCTGTCCTAGTCAAGCGATAAATTAGTTCATTATGCAACTTCATGCATGGGTGCATCCAAACAGACGCCAACTGGCAGAAGGATCTAATATAGCTCCTGGCTACGGCGCTCCGTCTGGCTACACGGCATGTCATGAAACGCCCCCGCTCCTCATGCTGCTCCTGCAGCGCCCACGGGTTCTTGTGACTATGTTCATCATTCTCTACACCCAGCCGGTACCTGATGCGACTGCTGCTGCGCATCGCTGCTGCCACCTCTGCCGACAGCACGACCGGTGCCTCCAAGAGCACTTCGACTCCATACGCCCTGCATACCCTGCCCTACGCGATACCGGCACTCCAGCTGACGGTACAGATCCCAGGACATAATCGGGGGGCCGGCGACGGCAGCAGTAGCCGTGGCGGCGACGGCAACGGTGGAGGTGATACGGAGCCGGGCAGGGGAGCGCTGGCGGCCTCCGGTAGCGGCTCAAATGGTAGCCCGGCCGCCATCGAGCTGCCGGAGCCATTTGCTGCCATCCAGGAACTGCGCGGAGTGGTGGAAAGTACGAGCGAAGGAATTCGAGTTACCGTTATCACAGTTAACTTAAACCTAGTGGCAGACATCGGAAAGAGCGTAATTGTCTGACCTTCCTGTCCGCGTAAGGCCCACCTTGCAATGGTTGGCGGGGGCGCGGAGCCGGCGGGAGGAAGGGTCTGGAAGGACGTCTTGCTGGCGGCTGATGCACGGGTAGATAGCAGCTGGCTCATTCCGAAGGAGCTACACTCGCTGAGCGGCGGGGGCGGCCGCCAAAGAAAGGTCTGGAGGGTTGGTTTTGGAGAAACACAGATCCTTAGAAGATGCTCAGATGCTAGAAAAGACAGAGTGGAGTTACGTAGGGCGTCTGGACAACTGGAGAAACATCGAGCTTAATTAGGACACTTGTATGTTGCATCCGGCTCCTGGGGGAGGAACGGTCGAGGGAATCAGCAATTCGGCAGTGAGCACGAACCTGAACAAGCCCAACTAAAACCCCAACCCCCAAAAGAACCATAGACCAGATTATGACCCAGCGAGATTCTTGTAAAACACAAGCCTAGAGCCTAGCTCCAAACAGCTCCCCCACACAAATGCAATCCTATATGCATCCTATCCCCCAAAAGCTGCAACGCACCTCCCCGGCACCTCAGCACGCCATCCATTCCCCATTAATAACCCTCCGCACTCCCCGTCCCCGTCCCCCACCTGCATCTCTCCCTTTCCCTTGACCTGCACTCCCCCTGTGGCCACCCAGTTCTCCTCCGGCAGCAGATCCCTCGTGGCGGAGCTAACGTGAACGGCGCCCGGTTCGCACGTGCTCTCCATGCGGCTGGCGGTGTTGACGGTGTCCCCGAAAAGACAGAATCGAGGCATTTTGGCGCCCACGATTCCCGCGGTGACGGGGCCGCTGTGCAAACCCACACGCAGCCGCAGCGGGGACCCGTTGTGCGGCATGACCAGCGTAGCAACCTCTCGCAACATGGCTTTGGCGAAGGACATAACCTTCAGTGCGTGCAAAGCATCCTCTGAGCCGTCCCCTCGGACCGCCTTGAAGCCCTCGCCATCGACAGTGATAAGACCACCCACTGCCATGAAGCAATCGCCAATGGTCTCAACCTGGCCCAACAGCCGCGAACGAGGAGTGGGAGTAAACGAGAGCCGACAACACGAGTCGCAAGGGGAGGTGAAGAGGAGGTGAAAGGCACGAGCTGCTCCGGCAGCTCCTCCATCCGCTCTTCTGCTGCGCCCCTCTAACACCGGCCACCATGCCCACCCCCATCCGCTATCGTCTCCTTTCCCCCTGGGCCACACCTCCCCGACGCTTTCACCTTGTACACTCCGTAGATGTCGCACAGCGAATCGAACCTGGTGTAGAGTCCGTTGAGAAAGTTCATGACCTCCAGTGGCTCAATGCAGTTGCACATCGTTGTGAAGCCAACGATGTCCGCAAACAAAACCGTCACGCAACGGTGAGCGGTCGCGAGTGGAAGGAGAAAGCCGCCATAACCCGCAGCGCCACCAGGCATGGCGGGGCCGCCGCAGCTTGCGTCCGCATTCGGCCGCGGCAGGGGGCCACGGCACCCCATGGCTGCAGTTGCCGCGGCCGCCAGAACTCTGCCTCCGCCGTCAACGTCCATGCCGCGGCTTCCGCCAGGCACTTCTGGATGCTCGAAGGACGCCGCCCCTGGAGAAGTCACAGACGGTAGTGTGTTCGAGCTTGTATTGCAACCTTGGCAACCTGAAGGAACGCTAGAGCTTGCATTTAGTCCGTAAGCCGCCGCCGAACGGACAGTCGCGGCGGCTGCGGCGGATGTCGAACGGCGATAGGCAGTATGTGCGCCCTCTCCGCCGCCGCTGCGGCTAGGGTTGTAGGAAGACTTGCTTCGTGTGGGAGCGGTAGCGGCAGCAGCAGCAGCAGCGGCGGCGGCGGCTGCTGCAGCGGGAGCGTCACTGCAACAGCTGTTGGTTTCGCACGCCGCGGGCCGGAAGGTAGCGGAAGGTGGGCGCGTGAGGGCCTTCCGCGCGACATGCTCGATGACGTGGCGCGGGAATATGGCCTCTAGAACCTGGTCAACGTCCAGCAAAGTACGGCAATGTGGCATTATTGCGGGAGATCATCAATGGTGCATGGCTCAAAAGATCCCGGTCAATATCACAACACAGCCCGGCGACCCCTGATCTTTCAAAAAAGGAAAATCGCAACCATCTTGATCTTAAGTATCGTAATGAAAGACAGAAGGTTATACGTCACATCGACGAGTCATGTACGAGTCATGTATGTATGTATTTTCCTAACTTAACTATCTGCCTTGCTCCATGGACACCCGTTTGCTCATCTACGTATGATGATGAGGATCTATGTACTGTTTGCCGTACGTCGTACCTTGTGTTCTTCCTGAAGCAGGCCCTCCAATCGCTCCTGGGAATCAACCCACTCGCTCACATCTGTCGCACTGAACAGCAACACCACCTCGCCAGCTGCAGCAGAAGAAGCGGCGGCATTGGCGGCGCCAGTACATGTACCGATGGCTGCATCAGGGCACCTATCCCCGGCTGTAGCAGCGTTGTAACCGGCTTCAACCGAAGACACTGCAACAGTATCGGTCCCGGCATCCCCAGCAGCTGTAGCAGTGGAATCAGAATCTTCTCTGCCACCCACTGCTGCTGCTGCTGCCGCTGCTGCTACGGCGGCGGCCTCGTCTTGTCGTGCGGAGGCCATGGCCTCATCCGCAGACAGCCGCTTGATGGTGATATTCACCTGAGGTTTCCACCAGATTTACAACAGTTGCAAAATAGTTGTGATTTAATACGACATAATATAACATGACCATGACGATATGAATAGCAAATATAATTAAAATATAAATATCATATGATATCATTACATAATGTCATGTCATTTTACATCATCTATTGGTTTACTTCTTTATTGTTATTTCTTCACGCCTCCAAAGCTTAAGATGCTGCTGAGACAATCCGCATTGACCCAGACCTTTCCTGTTTTGAAAGTACATCCCACAGTCTCAGATTCTTAAACAGGCCTAACTGTGAAATCAGCAATGTCACCCGCTCGCCTCATCCACCACCACCACAGAACAACATATGATTAGGATACCCTGTCTGCCGGCAGTAGCACCGTGACTCTCCCCATGCAACGCCGAAAACACCCCGAAAAAATTCGGAAGACATTCGAGCGGCGCAGCGCAGTACCCAGATCGTGCAGATGAGGAGCTGAAACAATCATATAATCGTATTCGTACCTGGAACCATGCGTACGGCACATGTGAGGGCGGCGGCGGCCATTGCGTTACCGCCGCTGCTGAAGCACTCCTCGACCAGTGCCTTGCGGAGTGTGCGCTCTCCGTAGCATCGCAGCCGGCGGGAAGTCCAGGCGCCTGTTGGGGTGACCCATGGGTCAGCCACAAGTCGCCATCACGGCTGCACCGTACAGCACTGTACGGAGATCCTGGTGACAGATCCACATCAAAACTACGGGACGTGTGATCCCGGGCATCAAAGTTACGGCTCAAGCTCGGGGATGTCCATCGCAAAGATGCAGTGGTGTTAGTAGTGGCAGTGGGAGCAGCGGGGGAAGTCTTGCCCCAGCGTCGGGCGCAGACCTGTGCACGGCCGCTTCCGTCGCAGCAGTAGCAGGTGCCGCCACATACTTCATCCATGCTGCTTCGGCCGCTGCTACCGTGTCCGTTTACCACCAGGGGCATCGGGACGGGTCGTCAGGTCACCGAAGCGTGTGGACGCCCCCATGAAAGGCAAGGAAGATGGGCACCAAGCGGCGGCAATAAACACCAAGGGGGTTAGCAATAGCATGGTTGAATACTAACCATAGCATGGTTAAAGGATGAACAGTGCCGTGTGAAGGTCGCGAGGGAAGCATGGGGCTGCACGGAGCAGGCGTGAAAATTGGGGCCAATTTGGTGGGGCTTTGGCGTCCAGGACCATTTGTCTGTTTCCTTTTTGCCATTGCTATGTCAAGGAGAACCTAATCGGTGCCTGCCTTCCTTTACATGAAGCCTCTTCGGCTTCCCTGTCCTCTGCTGCCTTACCCAGCTCCCCCCCAAGTCCCGCCTTAGCAAAACCCCTTCTGGCACTCAAGGCGGCAATCAGCAACGGAGCTTGCTGCATGATTCCTCTTTTTGCGGGTATACCGGGTCCCAGAGCGAAGGCGCCGGGAATTTGGGAAATGAAGACGCAAGGAGCCGAAGAAAACATATTCGAGGGCCTTACGTTCCCGTCCTCCCGTACGCCGTACGCCATACCAAAGAATTATGTCGTACCTGTTTCGGTCTCGATTTACGCAAGCGGTGCTGCAAGAGCGCATTATGCCTCCGGTGGAGCCCAAGCCGCCCGCAGCCTCGTTGCCGCCCGCGGGGTTCCCATTCGAGCGCTTAGAGCTGCTCGATAAAACGCCGTGGCTGCCGCTGTACGTCCCCCCGTCGCCGGCGGCGCTGGCGGCGGCGAAGATGGCGTCGGAATCCAGGGAAGATATAAGGTTAAGCAGCCGCTCCCGCGTCGTACAACGTCGGGGGCCTCGGTGATTCTTGCTGCAGATTGTCCCGGGTGTGCTTCCAGGCGACGCACATTTTGCATGGCAGAGGGGCGGGCTGGTCACGCAGGGAGCAGATCGGTGGTGATTGCTGTGCGGGTTAGGATCTGCGAGGCTGTGGTGATTGTGGAGGCGGTTGTTGTGGTGACGGTGGTGGTTGCAATGGTGGTTGTGGCACTTGACAGTTATAGTGTCCACGGCCCCAGCGCAGAGTCCGGACTTCGACGGAAGGCACTCCTGCAGTCAATTAGATTGGACAGCGCACGTGCCGGTGTACGAGATTAATGGGTCTGTACGAGGTACGACATGTATGCAAGTGAGCAACAAAAAGGTCAGGGGGACGGGAAAAAGAAAGTCGACCGCGGGCACATTGCTGAGGAGACCGTTCGTGTTGGACCTGCCTGACAGAAGACAATATGCGATAATATACAAAGTGAGGAGATGAGATGGGATGTGCCCCGACACATGTTTTCGTTCGCTTCATGCCCCCTCATAGTGCCCCCTCATAGTGCCCCCTCATAGTGCCCCCTCATAGTGCCCCCTCATAGTGCCCCCTCATCCAAAGTAGCTCCGGGCCCTCACCGAGGCTCGGCGCTGGATGGCGGGCAGCAGATCCCGATCACCCACGTCCGCCAGAACGGGACTGCGAGCGCCACCCGGGCATTTGCCGCCACTCGCCGGCAACAGCGCCACCACGCCATCGTGCGTGGAGGAGCCTTCCCTATGACGGTGTAATAGAGCAGGGTACGGCGGGGCCAGCGGGCATAAGAACGGCAGTGGCGGCACTGCCATCTCTCCCTTGAGCTCCTGGTGAATGATGTTGCACCCACCATCTCTGCCGGCACCGACGGCAGCACCTGCCACACCATGGTCAGCGGTGGTGCTAACGCCACCTCCATTGGCGCCTTTCCCTTTTGTCGTCCAAGCGCCGCGGGCCCCTTCCGCCTCCCTGCCGACATCCGGCAACGCCGAGGCCACCTTAACGATTGGCCCCTCATCATCTCCGACGGCAGCTGTGACCGTACCCACGACATCGGCAAGTCCTCCTACTGACTGGTGCTTGCCCCTCGTACTGCTCCCCGGATCATCATCACGGCTGCCGCCACAACCCCCACCAACACCATCGTCACCACCAACACCAATAATGACGACCTCATCCTTTTGTCCCACCGCGCTGTTAGCCGCAGCCTGGCTGCCTTCGCCAACCTGCACCCCCCTTCCACCGATCAGGTGATCAGCGCCACCGCTTCCACCACCGCTGTCTGCACCACCGCCAAACACTGAACCACCTTTGCACGTGACCACATCGAAAACCGCCTCCACGTCCGTATCTAAATCGAAAACGGTTCCTACGTCATCGGCTGAAAAGGTCTGGACGTCTGCAGCAGCTGCAGCACCAGCCCCATTCGACATCGCCGCCGGTGCCTGCGGGTAATCGGAGCCGCTGTCACCTCCGCCAGCGCTGGCGCCCTCAGCACCATCCGGTGGACGTGACCATCTCCTCGATAAGGCAGGCGTCAGTAGCCGCCAGCCACCAGCGGAGCTTACGCCCGACGGGGCCCGGGTATACAGCGAGGTTGACTGCGACGGAGCGGCGGATGAGGAGGACGACAGCGAGATCCTTGACCCGTGAACGATATGAGGCGCCGGCGGCAGCTCCGAGATAAATTCAAGCCTCGGCGGCGCAACGGGGACAGCTATGGGGACGGAGGTTATGGGGAAGGCGTGATGTTTTTGCTGCAGATGGAGCTGCTGCTGCGCCTGCTGCTGCCATGGCTGCTGCTGAGGAGGGGGTGGTAGCGATGAAAGGGCGGGCAGCAACGGCAGCGGCGGCGACAGAGGCGGTGGCCCCTCGCTGTCACTGCTCGTATCTTCGTCCGCCCAGGAGCCTGACGCGTTGCCATCAGTGCTGGAGCATCGCCGCCTCAGCGGCCGCTGCATGGCCCTTGACGTGGGTGGGGACTCACCATTTTCAGTGCCCTCCGGCGCAGCGCTTCCGCCACCTATGTCGCTATCATTGCCGCAACCGCTACCACCAATGCCGCTGGCCCTGCCGATGATGGCCACTCGGCGGTCACTATCACCTGCGTGGCTAAGCTTGTAGCTAAGATCTACATCAGCTGAAAGGAGCCAGGCGTGCAGGACGCCGTCTTTGCCGTCCGCTGGAGACAACAGTGTCGATGGCATTGGCCACGAAGTGGTTTTGGGTGGGGGGTTGCATGCCAGTACACCAGGGGGCATTTCCGGTGGCGACACGGCTGTAAACGACGGTGCTAGCGGCGACGATGTTGGTGGTGATAGCGGCGGCTGCCGTGGCGGCACCGCCGCTGATGCTGGTTCAGGTACCCGCACGGGCAACACGATCGAGAAGTTCGCCTACGTAGTTCGATAAGTTCAAGAAGGCAGCGACGAGAGGATTTTGTTTCGTCTGTTATCAATTTCCCGGCCACAAAGGAATGACATGTATTGGAGACAATAAGCCCTAAGCAGTGCTGTGGGTGAGGAAAGATTGACGTCGTTCTCATCCTTACTTCATTATTACCACACAGGACCTTGGTGCACCCGCTTACGGGACGAGTCATAATAACTTCATGCCCCATGGCGGTTTCATTGAATGGCGTACACACCTCTCCACGATGTATCGATGTTTGCAGATCTGTGTAGGCCTGAGGCTCGAGGCTGAAGAAGGAATCTAGGCAGCATAAACTGGCACTGGGCAGCGCGTCCGCTGCGGCGCCGTCGGCTTTACTTGAAGCTGATGGGGCACCGGCGTACAGGGATCCTGCTGCGCGTTTTCCCTGCATGGCAACATCGGGAGGTAAAGAGCAATTAGACGGGGAAGATTGAATGGAAATGCCGAACCCATGGAACTGAATTTGGGCGAGTTGAGATTTGGCGCAGAACACTTGGCATTTAGGCTACACCTTTGGCCGCTGACCCCCGTCCGCCATGTGCTTCTAGAATGAAGTTGTGGCAGTAATTATAAGACGACACGTACTTACGACGAAAAAAGGGCGCGCTGCCTCATTGAGTGTAAGAGCCTTTCTGCAGAGCCAACCCAACACCACACAGTTACAGTCCATGATAAAGACGACAAAAAAGATATGCCTCACCCGTCTCTATCGAACACACCAAGTAATACTGATAACCCGCAAGCGTCCAAGAGCAGCCGGTCTCGGTTGTTCATTTCACAGTGACGCACTTCCGGAAGCATTTCGGGATAAATTCAGCTAGCTCATGCCAGCCAAAGATTTACATGAAATTGTTGCAATTGCAATGAATCGTGATAAATTGCAGGGATCGTGATATGTTTGATGTCTGCTTCCTTATAGCTATACTGCCTCCCTTATCACGCTTCCTCGATGCACGAAATAATTGTTGCTAAGATGTAAATATATAAATTATTTCTGCTGACCAGTAATAGAAAATATGGCTAGTTTATTCCAAAGGAATATGTTACTCCTTCCTTACAGTTGACACCGCAGTCTACCGATCCCGCCGAATTCCGAAACGCGAATTGGCATTGATAAATTATGTGAAATATTGCACAGTACTAAAGTACATTTCCCTTTTGGATGGACTTCGCATGTCCAGTTTATGTCGTATTACCAATATCGTAAAGGTTAGCTCAATAGTACGGAGCCCCCGTCGCGGGTATATGAGGTGGCTTCAATATTTATTTTCAGAGAGCGTGCCAAGAGTGGCATGCGATTGGAGGAACTTTCCGGCGCAGCACTCGCGAAAGAGCTCGCATAAAAACACATACAAGTACAACCTTGTATTTAGCTTGGAAATTAAGGTTACGAGTTATCGAATTAAAATTACAGAAGGCAATACAACGGGCCGGAAATATCCAGGCTGCTAGGCCTGACTAAAACCCTACGAAAGAGCTAATGAATGAAAGATGTCATGATTATTACAAGTAAATAATATATTTCTTTCTTCCTTGCTTCTCCCGACATGACCTCATGAGCTGGCCAGACGCTAACGGGTAATGGGGACAGGTAGCTCCTGCTTGGGTTACAGGTATATCCTTGCGATGGCGGAAGGGTGAAAATATGGAGGCTCGACGCCGGGTAAACGGGAAATTGAGAAAGTGACATGCGCAGCCTTTAGGAGGCTTTCTCCGTTTACGATTGACCCGGATTGACCCAGCCATCATCGGATTAAATATTGGGTTCCCGCATTTCGCGCAGCCCTTTCATTCCTGACATCGTGCTAAGCCACAGAAAGCCGTGTGCACAGTGTGTGCACCGGAACGGGCTAATGGCCCCTTGCTGCAATACGCGGCAATGTGAAGCCCGAATGCGTTTGACAGGCACACTCCTGCACATTCGCCCGGAGGACGTATAACGAAGGGCAAACCATGCGACAAGAGGGGCCTTGGCCATGGCTTGCTCGTCAGGGGACGAGGTAATCACTTGACAAGTCGTTTGCATACGTATAGCGGTCGGCTGCGCACGTTTACCAGCGGTCGTTCACAGACGCGGACTCCTCATACGTATACTTTTGAGAGCACTAACAGTGGTGGTTTGTGATTGTCAAGCTTTACAATAAAACCCTTGTTACGCGCCGGAGCCGCTCTTGTGCTGTGCGACTCCTGTTATGCAACCCCTGTTACGCGACCCCATACTATACCAATGGGCAATTTTTGCCACTGATAACAGGAAGGTTAGAGGCCGTTATAACCCCGTCCTGGTGTGCTTTGTAGGTTTTGGCTGTGGATTTTATCCTACGCCAGAACCTCAGGAGATGTTCAATAAGGGACAAATAAAACAAGATATGTACATCGTCACTGTACGCCGGCACTGAGACAAATACACAACATCACAACACATCGAACCAGCGAGTTTCCACACGGACGGAACCCGGAAATTTTTGGCATTTTGGAAAATGCCCGTAAAAGTGTTGGGCATGCGCCGTGGATCCCCGAGAGTCTTTTCCCGTGTGAAGTGGCATCCGAGATCTGGTTTTGAATGGCCGAAAAAATCAGGAGTGCGAGGGAAAGGAGCTCAAAGAAGATTGCAATGCATACCGGATACTGGCGACAGGGGAGACAGCAGCACAAGAAGTGTAAACTTAAGCATCACGCAAAATTCCAATGCTGTTGTGCTCAGCAAGTAGACATCAAATCGAATGTTAAGTTCTCGGTTCACAAGATAAGGTTGCAGACCCAGTTGCCAACATGCCGTGATGTAAGAACTTCGTGAATTTGCAGACACCGCATAATGAGAAGCTAGGATATCATGCTTTGTCTTAAGACGTCTTATGTAGTAAATGCTGGTAGAAAGAAACCGCTCATACGCAGACCGCGATGCAAATGGGCAAAACTCTCCGGTCCCCCTGCAGCAAATAAAGTATCCGGTATACATGACCAAGCCGTGAAGCATTTGGACTCCTTTAACTTGTCTTTTTGGATGTTAATGCTGTTTAACCCTTTCATTTTGGGGCCTTATGGATTTCTAACACAGGCTTGTGACTGACTACTACCTTGTCAAACATGCCGACACTTATACATGTAGAATAATATCATTATTTCAATAAGTAAATTTCGCCTCGAACTATAACAAATGACTTTCCTCAATCTGTCACTCCGCCGTTTAGGAGCGGTTGGGGAGCTTACATCAGTACCACGTACGTGAATCTTGATACATGCTGCTGCTCCATAATTTGTTATTGAATTTAGATAATGCTGGGGGATTGGAGTCAGGCATACGAGGCATGTCTTCTGCCCCCCAGGCATACTGGACCGCAGCTCAGGCGGGGGTACAGAGTTGCGAATTTACTATACGTCAAATGGGCTCTATTTTATTGTTGATTGACAATATCTAATTGTAATATTCAACACTGATTTGTACTACCGAGCTTTGCGCGAAGGCCATGGCAAACTTTGCGCTAGAATCCAGTGATTTGCTTAAGGGTGTTTGGCCTATTGAGCTTGTATGTGGACTAATATCCGGGTAAGGATTCACGATTTTCCGAGCGCCCTTCAATTGGATTGTACTTGAAACTCATTACCGTGTTGGCCTGAGGCAGGGACGTCAAGTGGGCCAGTCCGGAAGCAGCGGTTGTCTGGGTAAGTTTGTTATAACTCAGTGACGAAGCCTGTGCTAGTAAATATTTGCACGCGAAAATGACTTGCAGGGTTCGGCATTAAAGGAGCTGCGCGCTGGAGCTCTACCACATACACCTTATTTATTAGGAAATGACATTTCACTTCAGGTTGCACTTGATAGACGGAAGGAGTTTTTCGGCGCCCTCTTGGCACCGGAAATGGCTGAGACCTTGTTCACATCCTTGCAAAAACAGCTTTCAAACCAAGCCTCGTCGGTGAGTGCTGCAGGGTCTTCTATTTAAGCCCAAGCAACGGTTACTGAAGAGAAGCCATGATTGCTTACGTTTAAGCAGCGGCAGAGGGTATCTAAGGGAAGGCACTACTAAGGGGACATACCATTGACGCCTTCCGCCCAATACGCCGCCCTTCCCTTTTGCATTACGCCCAGCCGGAAGTCTGGGGCCTCATTATGCTCCCCGCTTACGCAGCCTGCGTCTCCGATGCACAGCCGCTCCCGGAGGCTACAATGTCCAGCACGCAGGAGCTGGCGCCTCTTGACCGGCCTGAGCAAACACAGCCCCATGGTTCCTCCGCCGCGCTGTCTAACCTGGCACAAGATCAAGCACAAGCAATCCAGCCGGCAGCTATCCAGCGACAAGAACCGGTGTTACAGGTGGAGCCTCAGCTCCTGCCGCAGCCGGTGGAGCAGCAGCCATCTGGACTGCAGCCGCCACCGCCAGGGCAGACACAACCTCAGCCACAGGAACCTGCGCAGCAACAGCCTGCGATCGCAACGCATCCAGAGTATGACACCGGTTATGCTCTTAGAGATCTTGCATCAGCAGGACAGCAGTCTGGCACGGGCAGGCGCCGCGCTCTTCGTCCGCCTCGGGAGCCTTTACCAGCCTACGCTGCTGCATCCAGCGGCCGGCTACCGCTCTTCGTGTCAGAAGATCAACCGTTCTTAGCGTCGGAGGAACAACCGTTGTTAGCATCAGAAGAGCAACCGTACTTCATGGCAGACATGTTGCAGCTCCAGACGCACTCGTACACGCTGAGAGAAGATGAGGCACCATCCCCTATGGCGGTGGCATTGCACGCCGACAACTCTGGCAGCGGCGGGTTGCGGGATGCAGGCGTTCGCCATCAGCTGCTTGACAGTGCTGGTTCGCTGCATCGATTTGCTGGATCGGTGCTGGTGGACGGGGCCGCCGGCCGTGGGGAAGGCATGGGCGGCACCAGGTTAACGGCGGGTGACGGTCGGGGCGAACAAGGCAGAGGCGGTGGTGGCCGCAGGGACGGCCATCACAGTCGTTTCCACCGAGGGCACCCGAGGAGGATCCAGGCGGCGGGGATTTTGAGAGCTGGACACCAGCGTGCTATTCTAGATGATTCGGCCCGTGTGCAAAGACGCGACGGTGATGGCGGCACTGCCGCTGCTGCCGTTGCTGTGGAGCATGGGGCAGGTGGCTCTGCAGGGGCGGTAACGGCCCCGGGCCCGCCTTCCAGTGGTGATCCCGCAGATGCTGGTTTCGTTGGGGAGGTTTTTCGTTCCTCTGTAGCTTCCCAGGCTCTGGGCCGAGCGCTTTTGACCGAAACATCATTGCAGGCGAGCCAGCTACTGGAATCAATATCGATGAATCCGTATTTGGATGATGAGCAGCGGCAGCAGTCGCGACCCAGTTCCCACGGCGCTGTGACATTGGCAGTAGCAGCTGAAGTGGAGGCAGTCACACGTGCACCCTATCCGGCAACGGCAGATCTGGCTGCAGTGGCACCAAATACTGGTACGGTGGGTGAGGCAGTAACGTCGGCGGCCTTCCATGTGGACCCGGAGGTGTCACCCTTTAGGAGTTTAGGAGAAATTGTGTCACAAGGACAGCTGGAGAGGCAACAGCAACAGCGTGGAAGCTCCTCCAGCGGCTTTGCCGCCCGTCCCAGCGGCTCCGATCCTGCCCTAAATGTGCCCATCCGACGAATGAACACTCGCAGCAGGCTGGATACATTGCTCCGGTCGTGCAACCCTGCGCTTGCCGCTAAGGTATGGCAAAGCCGCCATCGCCGCGGCGGCAACACGGGAAGCACTCCAGAGATGGATACCCCGTCTCAGACCTGCGAAGATGAAGGGACACATTTGCGGAGGTCAGTAGTCTCAGGAGTTGCTAGGACATCGTATCCTAAAGCGCCTGGCAGTAGCGGCAGTAGCGGCTTGGATGTGGAATTACGCGGTAATGGCCAAAGCAAGGATGTCTTCGAGGATGATGACGACGGCCACGAGGACGGGGAAGGGGACGGGGAAGAGGAGAAGAAGGAGGAGGAGCAAGCACGGGAAGGCGAGGTGGGCGAGCTTGAGAGCCACGATGATGGCCAAGAGGATGGGATGACCCGGGCTGGCTGCGAGGGTCGATGGCATCAGGTAAGAGCCATCCACGGATATGGCATACTTACGAGTCGTACGTGAGTTCGATTGCATCCTCGTACTGAATTGTAGTACTGAGTGGGTCCTGACCCTAGTGTGGGAGGGATGAAGACGCGGGTTGCGCTGCTTACGTTGGGATATCCGCCTGCGTAGGGAGGCTGCCGGTTTATCTCTTACTGAACTTGCTCTTTACGAGGGCAGTAGGTACCTGCCTACCTAGCTCCTCTTTATCTTCTGTGTTCACCCTCTTGATTGGTTCCTTCCTTAGGTGCGTCTGCAACTTATCATCCCCCGTGAGGGTGATGCCCTGGTCGCGGCTCAGTCCATGAAGGCAGAACCAGCAGAGGCTCCGGCCTCAAGAAGTGAACCCGCGTCAGCAGAGGCCGTTGACTCGACAGGCGGAGGCTCCTTTTCGGCGCCGGGTCAAGAGCCGCTGCTACGGATGGTACTGACTGACGTGGATGAACTGGTTTGCACGGCGTTGGACATTGCTGCGGAGCTTTTGGAGTTGCAGAGCCGCTACGCCGAGCTAGAGACGCTGCTCGCAAGCGAGCATAAGGTGAGTCGTCTAATGAACGTGGAGGAGCTAAGTGTGCCGAACTTTGGGGATGAGGCCAAGTGCCAAGAAGGTGCGGCCAAAAGAAATTGCAGCTGAAGCTAAATCGCCGTTGCGAACATACCGTGAAATGCTCACGGCCCACCGCCTCCCGCATGATTTAGTCTAGATGCCACCCATGACACGTGGACTACCGCAACGTCGGCAAATGCTATCTGAAATCGTTCCTGCATCGAATGCGCCTGGTTGTTTCATCATGCTGTTTCAGCAACGCCCAAACCGACGCATGCGGCTCTCTTCGCTGCACACGTGTTGAACCTGCTGTAACTGTGGCCTTCGCACCGTCCCATACGTACTTCCCTACTCGCCCATTTCCTGCAGCTGCTGGAGGCTGTCTTTCCCCGCCAGGCCATCGAACACATGACCCGTGCCATCGCCGCCCGCAGCTCAGGCCGTCCCCCCGACCCGCCGGTCCTGAGCGGCCCCCTTTCAGTGCTAGACTCCGTGTGCTTCCCCGTTATCGCGGGACTCAATTTTCTCCGCACAGGGTCAGGTGCCCTTGGTAACAGCCAGAGCTATACCCTTCCTATTCCCGCCACCACCGGTTGCGGCGGTGAGGTGCGACCGCAGGGCGTTCGTCCCAAATTGGAGCGACGTTTGTTGATGCAGTCGTGCCGGGCTGCAGGTGGCGGGGAGATAAGTAACAGCGGGTCACGCGTGCTGCCGCCGGGTACAGCTGCATGCACCGAGCCCGGAAATCGGTGCAACGCGCCCCAAATGCGGCAGCTGAAGGGTCCCCGG
Source organism: Volvox reticuliferus (assembly GCA_019650235.1). Taxonomy (NCBI): domain Eukaryota; kingdom Viridiplantae; phylum Chlorophyta; class Chlorophyceae; order Chlamydomonadales; family Volvocaceae; genus Volvox; species Volvox reticuliferus. The sequence goes on along the minus strand of BNCP01000035.1, from coordinate 1,153,010 downwards.
GGTTTGTTAAGGAACACGACGGCACAGGGACCGACAATGAGGGCCAGCAACTCCGGAGCATGCGATAGTGCCTCCACCGGGCGGCCTCCAATCCCATTTCGTGGTGAGGGTGACAGCTGCAGCGGCGGCAGAGGCGGCGGCGACGGCGAGGACGGGGGGCCCAGGAGCGGCGGGGGACCCTCCATTGTGGTGCGGCCGCCTTCCTGGGGGCCTCCAAGCCATTTGGATGGGGGCGTGCCACTCGCGACCGCTCACCGTTGCGTGACGGTGTTGTTTGCGGACATCGTTGGCTTCACAACGATGTGCAACTGCCTTGAGCCACTGGAGGTCATGAACTTTCTCAACGGACTCTACACCAGGTTCGATTCGCTGTGCGACATCTACGGAGTGTACAAGGTGAAAGCGTCGGGGAGGTGTGGCCCAGGGGGAAAGGAGACGATAGCGGATGGGGGTGGGCATGGTGGCCGGTGTTAGAGGGGCGCAGCAGAAGAGCGAATGGAGGAGCTGCCGGAGCAGCTCGTCAGTTTCACCTCCTCTTCACCTCCCCTTCCGACTTGTGTTGTCGGCTCTCGTTTACTCCCACTCCTCGTTCGCGGCTGTTGGGCCAGGTTGAGACCATTGGCGATTGCTTCATGGCAGTGGGTGGTCTTATCACTGTCGATGGCGAGGGCTTCAAGGCGGTCCGAGGGGACGGCTCAGAGGATGCTTTGCACGCACTGAAGGTTATGTCCTTCGCCAAAGCCATGTTGCGAGAGGTTGCTACGCTGGTCATGCCGCACAACGGGTCCCCGCTGCGGCTGCGTGTGGGTTTGCACAGCGGCCCCGTCACCGCGGGAATCGTGGGCGCCAAGATGCCTCGATTCTGTCTTTTCGGGGACACCGTCAACACCGCCAGCCGCATGGAGAGCACGTGCGAACCGGGCGCCGTTCACGTTAGCTCCGCCACGAGGGATCTGCTGCCGGAGGAGAACTGGGTGGCCACAGGGGGAGTGCAGGTCAAGGGAAAGGGAGAGATGCAGGTGGGGGACGGGGACGGGGAGTGCGGAGGGTTATTATTGGGGAATGGATGGCGTGCTAAGGTGCGGTGGCCGGAGGGCAGGGAAATGGTTTTGGTTTCTTTGGTCTTAAGCTCAAGCGTGTTTCAATTGCACGTGAATATGATTGACAGCTATTTTGGGGCGAACGGGACGGGAGGTCTGATGCTGGTCCATAGCTAGTTAGGTCTCCATGAATATGAGCACCTCCTGAATGAGAACTGCCTACGGCAAGTCCTCTTGCCTTTATAATACCAGCGAAATGTCCAGCGACTGGCCTGGATGCGTTTAGAAGTGCAGCTTCCCCAAGACCTTAGTCCACTGGGTCTAAGTCGAAGGGCACTTTCCCAGTTGGACTTTGGGTTTACGGTTTTGACTTTCCTGTCGCGTGGCTTCGTGGATATAGTTTCATGCCACTTGGCTTCCTTGCAATCCTCTCCGCAAGTCCCCGCGGTGAGGTCATCGTCGCCGCCTCCTGCTTCATCCCCTCAGACCTTCCTTTGGCGACCGCTCCCGGGCTTCACCGCACCCAAAGGAGGCTTCAGCGCTTCTGTCGTCGTGCCGGGACGCACGGAATGGGCCAACGACCCTGCCACCAGCTCAATCGGGGGCGTCTCCACCTGGAGCCCCGGCGGCGTCACCGGCACCGTGTCCCGTGCGGCAATTTCAGATGGGGAAATGATACGACAGCAGATGGCGCTGCTACGGCAAACGGTTACATACGGTGGCTCGGCACGGGAGACGGCGCCGGCGCCGCAACCTGATTCGTGATCTGCTGCCACCAATCTATTGCTCCCGACGCCGACGCTGCCGGCGGCGGCGGCAGCAGTGCAGCGGCGGCCCCAGGGGTGCCAGCAGTAGAAATGACCAGTCCTGAGGAGCCAAGGGGCCTGGAGGCTCTCCACAAATGATAAAGGGTCCTGCGCAGCGGCTGCGGAAGACGTTTGGCAGCCGGGAGGAGAAGCATGAGAGGTTAGTGGACAAAGCCTTAGGCGGCGCCTGGTGTTGGGGCCGCGGCCGGGAGGGGCAATGTGGCTGCGCAACAGAATGATCAAGTATAGAGAGGTATGGAATATATATATATATATATATATATATATATATATATATATATCAAGGGCATAAGCTCGCAGGATAACCCTGTGGAGTTTGTGGCGTTAACGGCTGTATCTTGAGTACTTAGGGTCACGATGTTTGTGCTGGATTTTAATATACATGAGGTGATGGTTACAAAGCCAGTTCCGGAGCCGACAACAAATGATTGAGCACGGCTTGACCCGCTTGATCGCATTGGATGAGAATGATTGCGCGGTTGAATGGTAATCCCTTCACGCGGCAACCCAAGATAATAATCAATGTCGTCGGAACAAGTTAATCTCCCGTTGTCCGCCGCCGGGCGAGGACCGCAAATGAAGCCTTGTTAATAATACGATACGATACGATGGATATATTTAGTTTCGAATATATTCATATTGCTGGTTTGCGCAGTGTTAGGCTCAACGTGAATGATCCGTTGTACGGCATGTGTTTTGAATCCAACAGCTAGGGATAAAGGTGGCGTGCGGAAGTTGAAAGCCGCGGCTTGTAGAAAACCCAAACCTTTGCGACTGGGCTTTGCATAGGCGGCCCGCAAATCATTTTCTAATTTGTTAATGCTTCTTTGTGGAAGTGGTGGCCGCCAAAAGCGGCACAAACACGAGGGGGGACCTTGAGGCAATTGTGACCATGTGGTAAATATTATCCGTCCTTCGAAACGGTTGCGGCTACAGAATGGATGAATATGCTTGCCATTATCCATGTCCCAGCACAAATTGGGCTTTTGAAGGCGCGTATGTATGGAGTGGCGAGTTTCAGCGTGGGGAAACCGCCGCTGGAGTCGCTGCTGAGGCCCGTGTAGCCATCTCGAACCGTTGGCAATGGGACGCGACAGGGTGCATTGCGGTGTTGTGCGGTGCGGTGCACACGTGTAGAGCTTTCCTGGGCCAGTTGTAACTCACTAACCTGCCAGCAGTCGCAGGCGAAACGGGTACGGGTGGCTGTTGAGGTGGCGTCCAGCGGAAGAGAAGGCCCGGCACGCTAGGAGGAGGACACGCATTTAGATGTACGCTTCTGTCGGCGCAGCGGTGGGTTGGGGCCAAGTAGGAAGTTGGATTTGAAGTAGAAAGACAGTTTGCAGGGGCGGTTGTACCTGTGGCACACGCACAAAATGTAGAGCACCTAACGTGTGGCAATAATTTGTGTGGCCTGCAACAGATGCTGCTGGGATCGCTGCATGGGATGATACGGGCCTTTCTTATGCAGGTTGCAGTCGCAGTGGTGTGACCCGGCGTCTGCCTTCACTGGCGCTAATTTGGACTATCTTGCACTGTGGATGGTGAAGGCACTTTCGAAAAATGAAGCCCCGTGATCGATGGATTTACTTGGTGGTGAAACTTCGGCAACGGAATGATTGATGGCACAACACACGGATGCACGTATAAACGTGCATATGCATGCGGATACGCATGCAGGACTTTCCTACAGTCGCATGTGTATGCGTACATTCCTATGCTAGCATAAGGCTATCTGGCATCTCTTGATGGGGAAAGGGAGATCTTCGTGCTACGCTGGCGGTGCGGTGCACTTGTCAGCTTTTGCGGGGCCGCGGCAGCACGTGTCGTGCTGGCGTTGCGTCGATGGCCGGCATCGCGAACCCCAGATGGAGCAGGGTACGCAACCTTGGATGGCTATTGGGTAGAGCGGCGCCAACGAAGCGGCCTGACGGGCTGTGCGATAGTCAGCATACGGAAGTGTGGTATGCTGAGGTGCGTGGAAATGTGTGCATCAGGGAGAAACGCCGCGCACGTGGATGCCGGCTTGGGGCTATGGTTATCCAATTGTGGGAAGGGGCAAAAGGGAGAAGGGTTTGGAGATGGGATGCTCGAGGCATGCTTTTGTCCGCTGGGTTGCAGCTTACCTGGGTCTTGAGGTAAGGCCCGGCCTCGGGTGTGGGAGCCACTCGCGCTGCAGGTGAACGACATGGGCATTTCAGACTTTTGCTGGCTCTTTAAGATGAGGTCGACGTGGAAATTATGAGCTGCCTTGTTATCTATGCGTGCGATTTGGCAGCTAGGGAGCCTTGGCAACTTGGGAACATTTCCAGCGATAAAAATATGCGCTCTCCTGTATGTGCCTCATACGTGTGCCTTGTTCGAGCGGCAGCCCTTTTCTGCAAGACATACGACACATTCTTCTGTGGAGTCCAAGAGCTATATGGAATCTGCAGTGGGCTCCGTTTGGCCCCCCTGCGGAAAGATGGTGAGGGGCGGGTGGTGACTTCAGAAAGGATCATCGACGCTGAGGATTCTGTTCGTTCTTGTCAGGGACGTCTGCGGCAGCTGACGCCTAACGTGTTTGCGGCTCTGCTGTAGAGGAGTATAATGCGTGTACACGGTGAGTTCGTGGTGTGCAAGGGTGCGTGTTTGGGTGCGGACATGGTCATCATCTCCGTACCAAGTGTTTTTTTGTCCAGAATCTGTACGCAGGTGCCGTTGCGAAAGCTGATCTCACGTAATAACTGCACATCGCACGCTGTGCGCGTAAGACGGTAGGGGATTTGCCCGCTGTGCATTACGTGCAGTACCCGGTCATTATGTGTCGCTTTGTGAAGTCACTTGTGTCTGTGTGGCGCGTGTGTATTTCTGGTGCATCCACTCTTTTGTGTGCTTTTTGTGTTCCGAAGGGCACACGTGTCCTCTTACATACGCATGCTTATACTATGTATCGTAGGTTTGGGGATTTACGCGTGTACACGCCCGCAGTGTGTGTTCTTGTATTTACCAGTCTGAATTATTGATTTGTGCGGCCCATGTAAAAGTACCCGTGAACAAAGTTCGATTTCAGAGGTGATAAGCTTTCATACATATATACGATAGCGGGCTAATCCACTACTTCCTTTCCTTCCGTACGCATGCCCTCCCTCTTTGCATAGATATGGGAAAGAAGCCGCACGTACGCAGTGCACCAGCATGCATGCCCGTGACGTGCCCAAGAATGTGAGAACAGGCGTTCAATAAACAACGGATCCAGGCACAAAAACTTGCGGCCGCTTAATACTTGCCAAGAGCTGTGGGTCTCGTAATTTGGACAGGATACTCGTGAAAAGTGTTCGACATTGATGAGTTGCCCATGGTCATATCAGTACGGTCCGCGGGGCGCTGTAGCCTCCCTCCGCATCTGCACCTCAGTACCCAGCTACGAATCACGGGAAATGAGCGCTGCCGTAGCAAGCCCGTGTAGGCATACGGGGTATACGATAAGAGGTTAAGAACGGATGCCGGAATCTATGCAACAGTTACATCCAGATCCCGATTGTCACGCCGTCCCAGCGTGCACCTTGCCTGCCTCCCGCTCCACTCAAAACCCTACGCAGCTCAAACCGCAGCCGAATACTTCTCTTGCGAAAACCTCTCTTGCCGTGCTGCGTCTGCACTGCCAGTTATCTGTCCACAATGGTGCAGCGGCCAGGTCCTAAAAGCGTTTTCGCTTTTTCCTAAGTGACTTTCTATCGCTTAGGCTTCCTGTATGGGAAGCCCCACTCATGCTGTTGCCTGCTTCACCCGACTCGCTTCCCTCGACAGCTCCGGAGGTCCCTGCGTTCAAAAGCGCAATGGAGGAGGGAGATAGTGGAGTGGCAAGCAGAACCACGTAACGGTAACGGAAAGTCTAGCTGCGGGAATGCATCGCAATGAGTTGAGGCAGATGTTCGGAAGCCGCATTGGCGTTCAAACCAGGGATTTGCGGCTTCGGAGCCAGCGAGCAACACAGGGACACTGCAAGTCCTCGGGGTGTCACCAGATTAAATAGTGCTAATAAAGCTTGGGACAAAAGCATTGGCAGTGGCCATGACAGCATAGATGATAGCCATTAGATGGCTCCACAACTGATTAGGGTTTCGAAACATGATGTCGGCCATCAGGGGGCATGCACGCGCACCAGGGCCCATGAGCTCTCCCCGGACGCATGCTCTCCACCCACAGCGCCATTCCCGAGTAAGCAAGCCTTTACATGTACCTAACCAGCGCAGCGTGGAGAAGCTTCGCGAATAGCTAGCCTCGTGAAAAGCAAATGCGCTCATGTACGAACAGGGTGGCTACGCTCTCACGCACGGCAGCACACACCAGGGTCACGAGCAAATAAATGCGCCCACCAGAGTCATGCTCTTAACAACATGATACTGCTCTCACCGGCTGCAGTAACACCAGCGGTCGACTGAACCCCCGTCGCCGCGAACGACAGGGGAATGGACGGGCTGGTAGAGAAACTCGGAACGGACTTAGGGGCGGCCGCGTACACTGGTGGAGCAGCGGCGAACCGTTGCGATGCTGCCATCGCGACGCGAGCGGCTTGCAACTGCGCCGAGCCTGCAATGCGTCAGGGTTTACACAACCCACAGGCGGCAATCATCTTACGCACTGCTAATGGGCACTCAAAACATTACATAATGATTGGCTTATATCTCACCAGCTCGCCAAGCCGCCGCTGCATGGCGAAGGGAGGACCCCTGATGTGTCGGTGCGTGGAAAACATTTGCATTAATGTCAACACCCGATCAAGAACATCAAGCATATCGGTAATTAAGCACTACCTGACAAAATCGCTGCAAGTAGGACATAATTTGGCCGGGAGCAGACAAAAGTGATGAGATGGAGACCGTCCTTAAGACCTACAACTCCTAACCTTTATTGATCCTTTAAGTGCGCCACAAGTGCATATAAAGTTGTACTGTTGGGCAATGCAGGATTCATGACCTGATGACCAGCCGGCCGGCAATGCCGTATTGCACCGGTCTTGTGAACACTCCATTTTGGCACAACGAGGCTGAGCCGCTACAACCATCCATTGTATTCAATTCGTCTTTTAGAGTCTATCAATGCCGCAAGTCACTGTCAAATTATACCGTTTGTTGCATAGGGTGCGGAAGGACTACGCCAAAGCTCAAATACCCTTTGTCGGAATCATGGGATTTGAAGTACCACCAGTACTTGATCCAAGAAACCAGCTGTCCAATGCCTTTCGAAGCACGGCCGTAACAAATGCTGTCCTTACCGGGTGGCAAGAAAGCGACGGATTTCGCGCTCTCCGCCAGGCACAGCAGCAACTTAAGATCTTAACAAATACAGATGAGGGGACACGAGAGGTGCGCTGAAGCGCTGGCCAGGTGCTCCAGTTCTGCAGTTAGTGGTTGGGGACTAACAAACGGCAGTAGCCAAATCTTGCACGATCGGAAATTCTGAGCATACATTTTACATCTATTCCAAGAAGAGGAACATTTCAGCTTCTTGCTGCGTAGGATTGCCATTTTCTTCCTTGGGATGTGAATTCAGATAGCTTATATGCTGGTCGTGCGTTTTGGGTGTTGGATGGCGAACCGCCACAGCTCACCAGTCTACCTATGTCAAGCTTGGTCCTAGGCATTCTCAGCACTTAAGATTACTGGGAAGCTGCAAATTCACATTGTCTTTGATTCTGGAACGCGGCGGCCGCGCAGGCGCTGCAGGGCTGGTTCCAGCTGTGCGAGTCCTGGGCACGCAGGCGGCATGGCTCCCGAGACGCTAGCGCCAAGGCCGATGCCGATGGAGACATGCACCGTGAAGGCAGTGACGCCCGCATCGATGGTAACAGAACCATGCTGGCGGCGGATCTCAGCCAGCTGGCGGCAGCGCTGGAGGAAGGTGCACTACTGGTGGACCGGTTGTACGAGGCTAACCACCTCTCCCTGGAAGAATTTGATACGGAGGACGGCCAAGGGGAGGAGTCGGCGGCAGACTCGGCATGTGACGGAGTGGACCAGGTGCGCGGCGCGCCAACACGCCACGCACGGCAAGGCAGATTTCAGGAAAATCGGCAATAGGCTAAAAAGCATTAAAGTTAGCCATTAAGGTGAACACGAGGCTTGACATTATCATTAGGTTAAACCCCGACCAGCGGTTCCTTTGGAACCGCCATGTGGCGTGACGCGGCGTGTTTCGCCACCTCCTTCAGGCCGCATCATCCGGCAGCGACAGAGTGCGTGATGACCTCCCCGCGCCGCTGCTCATCCCAAGCGTACTGGCAATCCGGCGACAGTTGGATGACCTGGCGGCAACCGTGGCGGCGTCTCACCCAGAATTGTTTCCGTACTTGGCCGTCGGTGATCGGGTTGGCGACGGTGATATCTGTTCTGGCGGCGGTGGACCCAATTCGGGCGGCGCAGGGAGATCAGATACAGCCGTCTTGAGACAACAATTAGAAGCAATCAGTCAGGTGCGTCCGATGCCTGTCGGTCGTACCCCACCCGTGATTCCATGTGTATATCTGTATATGCCATATCACCCGTGCCGGCCCGCGTCCTGGCTTTTCATACGCGTTTCCTCTTTCGAGGAAGCGGTGAAACCTACAGAACGCGCCGATCCAACGCGGCTCTGGGGCGTACACTTTCACCCCCATGCCCGCTGAGCTATTTCGAGGGATCGAGGCTCGAGGCTTTCATGTCGCAATTCGCTCACGGGATCCTGGACAGGTGCTGTTCCATCATCTTAAGTTCCGGCACGAGCCTGTGGAGTGGGTTTATGACGGTCTGGCGCCGGCGCTGTTGCCACAGGTAGGTGGTTTTGGCGCTGGGTTCGGAGGACCCGCCCCATTGCCCTGGGCTCCCGGACAGCTCCCTCCCCTAGAAGCTTTCCTCCAATGTGCTCACAGAGGTCATTGCAGTAACGCAGAATGTCGTTAGTACCGTGGCTTTGCACATATAATCTGATGTGCTAATATTTGTGTGCTGTGTGCTGTGCCGTGCTGGGGCGCACGGTAAGTTCTCCCCGGTACTTCCTTACGTTGAGGCTAGCCATGCGAAACTAGGTTGACAATTTTATTTTGTGGTGCCATGGCGTCGGCACCTCACTTTTGGTGCAGGTGGTTAAGCGGCGGCGGGGCATCCCCCTTAGCCTTGCGATACTGTATTGCAGCGTGGCGCGTCGGCTTGGTGTGTCGGCGGCACCGGTGAAGGCGGCGTCTGGCGGCGCTCCCGGAATATCGGAGGGTGGGTTACACAGTGATGTGCTGTGACTGAGTATTCTACTCCGTGGCAACAGCAGCCCTAGGCCTACCGCAGCCCTAGGCCTGCGCCTGTGTCCGCAGGGAGGGTTAGCCTTCCGCAGGCAGGGTTGGCCAATGCAACGGTGAAGGGCAGTGAAAGGCGTGCATGCCGGAACTCTCAACGATATTGTCCACGAATGTTACTATAATGCGCATTCCGGCAGGACCCGCCACGCTTCACAACCTTCCTCCCGAGGTGGCTGTTCGGCAAGCGGGCCGCACCGTGGCGCTGGCGCCGCCGCTTGACACCTGGTTGGTGGCGACTGCGATGGCGCAGCCGCTACCATTGCCAGCCACCGCAATGGAACAGGGTCCAAGCGTTGTTATAAGGTCCGGGTCTGGAGCTGACGCAGTGGCTAGCCAGGCCATTGCAAACGCGGTGGGGGCAGGGACAACAGCAGCGACGACAGGTTCCGATGCCGAGGAGAGTGGGAGTGTCGGCGGGGTCCTGGCGACCCGCGGATCAGGCACGGGAAATTCGGCCGCTGCCGACGATCCACGTGTGGGGTTGCAGCTGTTTGTGGATGTGAACAAGCGGGGCCGGGTACTGGACGCGGCGGAAGTTCGCGAGAGATACACTGACTTGCAGGTAGTTGGCATAGGAGCGGCAATGGGGCAGATCGGGAGCTTAAGTAAGCTGCGGCCAGGTCGCGGCAACCCAGAGTGTGCGAAGGGATGATGGCGAACCTAAGAAAATACTGCCGCCTAGATGAATGATGAATATGATACGAAAAGGTATGAGCTATGTAATGTAGAGTCTTTATAGATGGAAGGTCTTTGGGAAGTCTTTGAACGGTGAGCGTGGATGAAATAATGCATGATTTCCGAAGCTGGCTCGTGAATTCGTACGCTGCTGTGGGGGACTGGGCGTGTGACGTGCGCGGAAGAGCGTGCAGATCTGCCGCGAGTGTACCGAGATGCCTAAGAGGTGATGCTGTAGGACTGCTCGTGGACGCGCCGGAGGGCCAGCTTCGGCAGCGGCAACGGGCGGTGGCTGCACCCGGAAAGGATGGCCGGCTTTCACAGGGCATCGGGGGCTTGTTTGCTGCTTGCCAGCCCATGGCACAAACCGAGGATTCCGCAGGCCCCTCTCGGCAACTGCCATGCTGTACCAGATTGCACGGGAGCTTTCTTGGCCTGCGCTGGCGACCTGAATCTTGACTTCCTATCAGTCATTGGGTCCAGGGTCTCGTGCACTTTCCGGGCTTCCGACCCCGCCACACCTTGTCACACACCCTGACTCACACTGTCCCACAGCCAGACCCGGGGTTTGGGTCCGGCTCGCACCATCACTTATAATGTTTTCCAGAGGCCCCGACCCGCAATCGTGACTGGTTTAGTTACCCCCGGCCGTCCGGGTACACCGCATCCCTCGCCCCATTATCGCTATCTCAGGTGCTGGTCAGTAGTCCGCTGGAGCTATGGTGCGAGCTGGCGCGTGTGATGGTCATTGCGCACGGCCGCCGCGGTGAGAGCGACCTTGTGGCGCATTGGCTTGTGCAGGTCGGTCGATTGGAAGATAGGACAGGCGTTAGACGGGAAGCAGTCTTGGCTTAAGACCACACGGGAGATGGGCATTTGGCAGGTAATATCTAAAAACAAACAAATAAAACAGAAGATCTTTAGTATTTCAGCCGAGATTATTAGGTTAATTTAAGACAGACCTGAATTCCCAAGATCCAGGTCCCACTGTGTGTGTTTGTCTTTGTGTATGCATGCAAGCGCATGTGTGTCGTCAGAACTATGACGAGCGCTTTTCAGAGTTGAGCGGGGACGGAAATGGTATAGCGGAGAGTGGGCGCCAGAAGTAAAAAAAAACATATACCGCAAATCAGAGAATTCAGACCAGATCCAGAATGTTTGCCAAAAAGGCGCGCTAGAGTGTTGGCAACCTTCATCATAATAACAGGAACCAGGGGCCAGATGGCATGGGGCCACTAAACATGCATTTCTCGCCTTTGGCTTTAACAGCCAGCTTTCAACGAAATTGGGTTTTCTTTGTCAGTATGTTCGTTGAGCAAATGACCTTTTTTCCGCCCCCCACACAGATGCTAGCATTGGATCACCGTTCAGCTGAATGGGCGGCCATGACTGCCCGGTAGCTCCAGAGCTGGTCATACATCCTAGGCGTCCTAGCCGTCCTGTCGCTTCGGTGTGACGTTCAAATTGCTTCTGCTTTGCGCAGCAGATAGCAATGCAATTGGATGTCCGCATTCACACAATAAGGGTTCGTTCCTGTTCATGGACCCATCATTTACTGATGACTGTTTGTTAAGAGTCGGTTACTCAAGTTACTGTACTCCACGCTGGAGGGGTCCAGAAGCTAAGGACAGGGATACGTGCGCTGTTATGACTAAGTAGCCGTTGGGAATGAATGCTCAATCGATCCTAGCTGTCGTGAATTATTAGGTGTGTTGCCAGCGCAGTGGAGGGCTGCGTTCGTCGAACGGGTTATGGAGCGGGCTGGCTTGTCGGTTACGCGCAAATGCCTTACGCTGCCATGATTTACTCTCATGACCCAAACATGGAAACGTGGCCAAAATGCACTTGCGTGCTTCACTCGTGTGGTCTACTAAGTTGCTGTGATCTGCATCTCCTTGAACGTCCCCAAAGAGGATTGAAGCATTATTAGATTGCTATGCGCAAACAATATGCTGATATTGATACACAGTTATGGTGATGGGAATAAGAGTGTGTTGTTTATGATGAGGCCTCGGGCGCTCGGACGGACGGACTGTCGTTGGGTCGTTAATTATCCTTCGTGAAAACCAAGTGTCTGCAACGATAGGTGATCTTTTGAAAGATCGCGTCGGCGCGCTCATTTGTTGTCGGTTCACAAATACTTGCACAGATTGTCGAGACGCTTCCACAGGTCGTCCGTGCACAATAATATGTCAGTAAACCCTAATGAGTGATACCTTAACTTCCATTATAAAGCTGCCGTAGCGCGGGATTACGGGAAGCACAGAATGTTCTTTGGCATGACATGGAAAAGTGTATACCTCTGTGTCGTACTTGCGAGTCATATTTGGCCTGAGACATGCACATTAAAGTGCTCCTCACACAGTTTGAGTAAAATGCAGCTTTAAAGTATAACACTAACAACATTGCTTCCCCCGTTTGGGGTTACCGCCTTGTCACAGCTCACGTTCCCCTGGCAACGTCCTTGTTGTCAATTTCCTTCTGGCACCGGCTACGTGGATGACTGCATGACATCGAGCATCTCGTGCTCATCTGAAGTGGACGCCTCGCGTCGCTGCTACACGCGGTGAGGAATTTTGTGCTCGGAATAGAGCTGCGCCCTGCTGGCACACGTATACCACATTATACAGAGGCTTCCCTGGGATTATGCCTCTCGCATTTTTATACATTCGTAACCCCAATAGCATGCTGCCTGGAATGCGGCGTATTGTGGGAGTGAAGGGCTATGTGCCCGATGCGTTTTAATTCAAGGATGTACACGTTGCGTGCTATCCGCCAGCACAACGAGCAGGATATTAATATCTGGATTTGCTCATTGTGTTATATGAATTAGGTATCATTCTTTTAGGGCTTGTGGAAGCTGGGTGGTGGGTTGCCTTTGGGGACACATGTTGCGTTATGATGGCTTCTGCTGGCGCGGCAATCCTTTTCCTTGTCCTTGTAGGTCTGGGCTCGCCGCTTGCTCGTCGTCAATCGGATATTCGACGCACCAATCGGAATGGTGGGGCAACGCGCCCTAGTTACAAGCCTGTATTGTGCTCTTGATAGCTGCGTTTTTGAAACATGCTTATTACGCCAATGTCATAAAATTGTGGAGTTTTTGGGTATGGTATTCGCTTGAGGTTAGGATAAAGAGATCCTGGACCATGTGCTTCTCAAGCTTGACTTGTTCCTGCGCTCGTGAACTGCCTCCCTTCAACAGTCGAACGTCGCTGTCGAGCATCCACGGGCTTTCCCAACCACGGTCGGCTTCCGCGTCCAAGGCGGTTTCGAGCTGCCTGTACAGCATGCACCGCCTCCGACGTCCACGCCTACAGTCGGCCCTGCTAACAGCAACACGAGCTCATTCCTGACGCCGTCGCAGCAGCTGCCCAAGCTGTCGTCTGTCCCGCCCCCGTCCGCGGAGAAGACTACAGGCGTGCAGATGGGCCTGCTGCTGCAGCGTAACCTGGGGCCGTCGTCTGTGCTCCTGGGCAGCAGTCTCGCGTCAAGCGCGCCCGTGTACAAATCCGTTGGCGTCGCGTCCGAGCTCGTTAACGCCCTCTCCACCGGCGTGCCGGAGAGCCCTGCGCCCGTTGGGTGGAAAGGATTATTGGAGTTCAGCGAGACAAGTGGCTGCAGCGGCGTTCTTGGCCCGAAAACCTCGGTGAGGTTAGCACTATGGCATCCTTCGTAACCCTCAGGACGTTGCTTGGCCTGTCGACTGCCTGCTGTGAAGTAGTACAGGAAGGGGTCATGTCCAGCCGTTCCTGGGTGTTGACAAGTCCTGCCGATTTCCCTGCCCTGCGCTTCCGCAGTCGGAGGACTTGGACAGCATTCTCAATCGCGACTGCAAGATTGAGATTTGCTGCACAGCCCACACCTCCCAAGCTGTCCGGCGGTTGGTTAAATCTGTCATTCGAGGACTCCGGGCTTGCCAGGAGCCAGAGAAGGCGATCGATGGCATGGGTGGGACCTACTTCTTTGCCAACGATTCAGGCAAGAAGGCTGCCATTCTTAAGCCCTGTGACGAAGAGCCGCTGGCGCCGAACAACCCCAAGGGTTACGTTGGCCGCCAGCTGGGAGACCCCGGCTGGAAGCCGACCGTTCGTGTTGGTGAGGCCGCGCTCCGTGAGGTGGCTGCGTACCTATTGGACCACGAAGGCTGGGCGCGCGTGCCGACGAGCGTCCTTGTGCGCGCACGCCATCCTGTCTTTTGCTACCAGTCTTTTCAAACAGACAAACCAGCACCTACCTCTGTAACCAACTCCGGCGGGGCATCTGGTCTGAGCCGCCCCAGCAGCCAAGCGTGCCTGGAGGGCTCCGCAGGAGCTGCTGACGCCACTAGTGCATGCACTTCGCCCGCCACGCCAGTGCAAGAGAGCCCCTTGCCCATGAAGCTTGGCTCGCTGCAGGAGTTCGTGACCCACGAGTGTGATACGAGCGAGATGGGCCCCAGCCGCTTTAGCGTCCGCGATGTGCACCGCATTGGTATTCTGGATCTGCGACTATTCAACACTGACCGTCATGCCGGAAACATGCTTGTGCGCACGCCGCGCACAGCAACGTCTGCATCGACCGCTGACCTAAGGAGGAGCATGGTGGCGCCAGACGCGCCGTACGAGCTCATTCCCATCGACCATGGCTTCTGCCTTCCGGAGACGCTGGAGGCGCCGTACTTCGAGTGGCTGCATTGGCCTCAGACTATGCTGCCGTTTAGCGAGGAGGAACTCCAGTACATCAGGAATCTGGATGTCGAGGTCAGTCTGCAAGGATTTGGCAGTCAGCTGGCTTAGGAGATTATTCGTTCTGCTTCGGTTGCATATTATTGCCCACGAAAGGGAGTGCTCGCAAAGTTCTAGCTGAATGCCCCCCCCCTTAAATCATCCTCAATAATAAACCATTATGTTGTATTTGCACCTGTAGCTCGACAAGGCTATCCTGAGGCAGGAGTTGCCGATGCTCCGCCCTGAGTGCCTGCGCGTACTGGAGGTCTGCACAACCCTGTTGAAGACCTGCGCAGCAGAGGGTTTAACACTGTTTGACATTGCGAGTGTTATGACACGGCCCTTTGTCGACTCGGATGAGGAGCCTAGTGAGCTTGAGCGTATGTGTGCCTACGCACGCCAGTGTGTGGAGGTGAGTGAGGGCTGGAATAAGGTAGGCTTCGCCATTGGCTCGAAATCGTGTTGCAGGCGTAAAGAGAAGGACACGACAATTCTACATGTTTGCGCGGGCAAGTGTTCACACTGTGTCCATCCATGTGTTTTCTCCCACTGTAGTATACACAAGAATTGAACCAATTTGGCGAGGAGGAAATCGAGAGTTGTGAGGAACTTCCGGAGTCAGTAGCCGAGGAGTTGCTGTTCGAGGAAAACCTCATGAATGGGGTCTTCGAGCAAGCACTTAATGTTTTGCCGCTCCGCGGTTCGACGATTACTAGCATAAAGGAGGAGGGCGAAGACATGCTGTTCGAGTTGGATGTTGGTAGGTTTTTAAGTGCGGTTGAGGGCCTCAGCCCGCCTTCCGTATTTGATGCATCGTCGCTTTTGATTGTTTGGTCTTGCGAATATAATGCATCGTCCTATTATTTTTACCTCAGTTCGATGGGACCTGTGCAGGTGTGCCATACATGAGGAAGCGTCGCGCGGCTGCTGCTGCTGCTGGCGGTAGTGCTCGTCGTGGTAAAGCCGCCGAGTCTAGCCCTGACTATTCCCCGTGCTCGAGCCTTTCAACCACGGACGAGCGAATGAGCATTCAGCCTGCGGGTTCAATTGAATCCTCGGACGTGCTCAACGGCTTCTCGGAGGCGGAGGCTGCAAGTGCCAGTCCCACAGCCGGCCGCGACGTTATGGCTATTGGTGGCGGTGGTGGCATCCCTGACGCGCGCGCCACTGTCATTGAACGTGCTGTGCCAATGGCGACCTCCGTGCACGTCACAGATGGCTTCCTGTGGCGCAAGCTGAAAAGCCAGCAAGCAGTCAAGCGCGCCAATGCGAGCAAAGGCGGTGTATTGACGTGCCCGAAGCATGGATGCATGGCGCCGCAAGTCTACCCGCCGCCGGTAGCAGCCTTCAGCCCGGAACGGATGAGCGCCTGCTTTAGTGGCATGACGGAGGAACAGTGGAAGCAGTTTATGGAGGTGCTACAGGCCCAGATCCGGGAGGCGCTAGATTCGGGCCGTTGGCGCCAGCCCGCAGCAGACCTCTCGTTCATGGCACTGTCCTGCCCCCGCTTCTAGGGTGTTAGCTGGGGTGTGCCCTATTTACCAGTGGTTATGGAAGGGCGCATGGTGTGGAAGGGGCCAAGATGTAATGCAGCAACTAGTATTTCTGGCAGCGCTGCGCGTGGAGGTGGCCGTGAGCGTCTGTAGTGAACCCGCGCGATAGCCCTCTGCGGTTCGGCTGCTTTTAGCCCGTGATGGGCGCAGTAGTCCGCTGGATAGGCCGCGGGGTGCATTTGGACGCAGGGCTTGAGGAGGGCATAGATCGATCGAGTAGTGCTTTTGCCGTACAGGCAAGCAAGCATGACGCTGGAGCACGCGCGCCTTGACACTCTTGTAGATCCATGAGCACAGGATTTTGTCTAACTCATCTTTTCTCTTAAGTGTACGTACTGTAGGGCAGGCTTTACCACGGGTGTACCTTGCATGCCGATTGCTGTGTTAAGACATTTGGAAAGTAATTTTCGCATAACTCTGCTATGTCGGCAACATGTCTGGGCGGTTTTGTGATTTTGCAGTTAGTGGGGCAGAATCAGTTGGGCCGATTGTCCAGGTGAAACCCTATCAATGGCAGAGGCAGCAGCGCCGGCACAACAGTCGTTTCGCGGTGGCCTGCGTACATGTTGTACCTGACTGCGTCAGTATCGCTTCGCGTATCACTGGCCGTTGAGCCAGAGGCAGCCAATGAAGGACAGACGGAGGGAGAGGGTGTAGCCTGAGGGCTGGCATATGTGCATGATAAGTGCCCGCTGGCCTGTTCGATGGCAGAATGTGGTGGATAGGACCCAGGTGAAGGGAGTGCATACAGCGCGCTCCTCTACCCACTTGGGAAGACCCATCATGTGTTAATGTGCGCAGCACATCTGTGCGCATTCTGGTTTGTCAAGCGAACGCGGAGATTCAGTCGTTCAAAGAATAAGTCCTATGAGAAATACGATGGTGCAGTCTCGGGTCTCTATTGTCATTAACCTGTCCTTTGCATCTCATTTCCCGCTTACTAAAACGATGCGGGGGTGTAAAGTGGGTTATTCCATGTCAACAACGGTACGGTTGCCTTGTGGCTTCGTATAAACCCAATCCAATCCGTAATCACCATCCTGCCGACACCTCCACGGTGGAGTGATTTGCGTTCTGTGCAGTCCCGCGGCAGGGTGTTAAGTTAGTTTACAGTCGTAGTACATGGTGTGCGTGTTTGTTAATTTGTCATTTCCAGGGAGGCCCCAGTCTACGGTCCTGTGAGATTTGCTTGCATCTGCAGCGCGCGGCCAACCCGGTCTCTGTTGGTCTCTTCGTACAGGTCTGATCCACGATGTCCGTCTGTTGTCGCTGCTGTGCTGATCTGGAGCATGTCGGACAATTTGTAGTCATGTGTTTTCCCTTGTCGTACAGTTCATGTCGTTTGTCGTGCGAGTTGTTGCAATTATTCCGCAGTTTGCTCCACCTAAGCTTTTGCCCATATTACGGCTGCTCTGTATACTAGCAAGGTCAATTCGCGTTCACGTGGTTGCGGTGTTCCACCTTCCTGGTAAATTTCCAGTGATTTTGCCATGAAGGTCCCGTACAAACGTCTCCGTACCCAACTGGACGTCGAATATCGGTAGTGTGTAAGATACGAGGTGGCGATTCGAGTTAATGCGCTATATCCCAAGTGCACGCAGCATGTAGTGAATTCACCTCCGCTCACTTCCAAATCCAAGATGTTATCGCCCGCCCTTGTGGATAAAGGGAATTTCAAAAATAGCTCAATTTCGCCGTTATTCTCCATTCGTTGTCCCACCTCCATCGAGCAGATCAAGAGATTATGTATTACAATAAACAGGTACGTACACCATTATTGGGGTTAACAGACTTTGTCTTAGTTACGTGTCAAGCCCGTCACGTGGTCTACGTGGTCAAAACCACGATTTCAAAACCGGGACCGGTATGATAAAGTTACGTGTGCGCATTTCAGCAGTCGATCAGAAAACTGGTAGGCCGGATAACTGGTCGCTTCATAAGCAAGCACCAGCATCGGAACTGAAGAGTGTTGCATACTTGTCCCGAGTGCATGGCGTAATGTTGTTGGGTTCTTACAGCAGGATCCAGACTCTTATTGAGTGGCTCATTGTCCGTAATAAAAACACATAACGCCTTCGGGGAGGGCATGCAGAGCACCAGTAGCAAGGTTAAGTTAAATTGGAGCTTCTATTACGGCAATTTGGCTCCCAGGTGGATGAAGCGGGGTTAGGCTGAGGCACCGGAGTTGGTGTCGGCACATGGAATAGAAAATCTTAATAAGAAATGTTTCTCGGGGACCTCGCCGATGCTTGTATCCCTGATGCAAATCATGTCTGGCGGACGCAAGTGGAGGCGATTACCTGGCGACATGTCCCCCGGGTGACTTGCTTCAACTGATAATGGCGTCGCACAATTAGTCCGAAACCTGACGGCAGGGTTGTATTGCAGTGCCATACGCCTACGTTACTCCAAAATCTGACGGAAGTCGAGAAACTGGCTTATGGGGCCCTGAGGATTGTGCGCGTACGAGGAGAGGCCAGCTCGTAAGATGGCATTCTTATCCGCATATGAGAGAAGAAAGGTGTATGGCCTTGGGGCCAACAAAATCATCTGGTTCTAAGACCTCAGGGTCAAGCGCTCCCACAGCGTCTCTGACAAATGCCGAGGGTGCTAGACCGTGAAGATCATGCTTTGCTCGCAAAAGCCCAGGCATTGCTGTAAGAGCGGAACTGTGCAGGTGATGAAACCCGATCGACCAAAACGAATGTAACCCTAACAATTGAACGCGCATGTGCAAATATAAAATTCGTATTTTGCTCTTACAAAAAGGACAATACAGCTCCGTGCAAGGCACAGCGTTTGCGTTTTGCCGCGCACAGCCTCGAAGACGAAGACGCATCAAGCCAGACTCAGAGACGTCTAAAAACCCTAACCTGCCCAACCCCCTGTCACGACATACTAATGAAAATCGTACACACTCAATCGAACTCACGTCAGCGTCCATCCGAATAAAGCATAAACCACATCAAGCATAAACCACAAAATGTCTTGCTAATTGTCGCCAGGGATGGAATATGGATGAGGGAATATGGATGAGGCACAGCGGCACGGGGAACCGTCTCATCAGGAAGACTTCGCCATGCGTTACCACTACGGCCCGGCTACACAGGAGATACCGTTGCCGCACACGACCAGGAGACTGCCATCCAGGTTTCGCTGCCGACTCCACCCATCAACCGCCATCGTGCGGCGCTAGATTTTACCACAGCACGCCAAGGCCTGACCTCGTCAGCTACATCCATAAATTAACAAGCCCTGCGGCAATGTCAACTTAAGCCAAGCCAAGCACTACGACCAGGCGCAGAATTATTCCCTGAATTTGCCGGCTGGGTGTCCTTTCCCCCACCACTGATTATCGAAAAACCTGGCCGCAATGCCAACGCTTTCCTGGTATTCCGATGTCTTGGCGTGGGAAGCAGCCGTCAGTGATGCCCCTCACCCCCAGATCTCTACAGTCGGCTTGTCAAACTGCTTAGCCCTGCTGTCATGCACGCCGGCAAACGCCCACTCTGAATGCAGGATCCAGGGCTTGATGGGGCCGATACCGACGGTCATGCCGTTCAGCTCCGGCCCTAGAGTGATGTAGGAGGCGAAGTACGAGGTGTCGCGCTGGTAGTCCTGCACGATGTCGCGAAACATGCGCTTCACGGCGACCCCCTCCTCGCTCTCCGGATTAATGTTGGGCATCTTGCTCCAGTAATCTTTAGGGACATAGACATGCGCATCGGGAATGTGCTGCGTATAGAAGCCCATGTTGGGGAAAAAATAGGTCTCCGGGAACCCATACTCGATGAGCGCCTGTGCCAGGCTTTGGCCAGCAAGGCCTCGGACCTTGTGAAGGACACCGTTCATATCCACAACCGTAATTTCTACAAGCTTGTCAAAGACGGTGGGCGTCTGAGCAGGGCCGTGTTCCTCCTCGTGCTCGTCATCGTGATGTGCGCCAGCCCCAAAGAAACGACTCGGTTGAATCGCGGGAATAATATTCAGACTACGAAGCTGGCGGCCCAGCGCCCGCAGCGCCATTTCCTAACGGGACTAGAGCTATCAAGGCCCCACCTTCCAAAACCCAGGCAGGATATATTGATGGGGCCAGTAGCTAATACAACACAGAATGATGCAATCCAGGCCAAAAAGTTATGCTTCTATTTGTAGTACACGTCCAATTCTGTCCCAGTACATCAATACGTATCAAGCTCTAAAACTCGCCGAAACGAATGATGAAGCCCATGTTTCATTAGAATGTGTAAATCGGGTACACTGTCCTAATTATTCGTCAGGTTCTGTAGCCATCAAAAGTTCAACTCGCAGCTTGTTTCCTACCCGCTGACCACGTAATTTTGCGATCTTTTCGTCACCTTTACCTCCACATAGCCGACCTGTTCCCAACTAGCCGTCGCCTCAGTGTGGACCCACGTTAGGTCATAGGGCGTACGCGTTCCGAACCCTTCGTCCACGCGGATCTGCAAACACCCCTTGGCGCCACTATGTGGACGAAAGGCGGTGCTGCAGCGGCGGCCATTGTGCAGCAGCGGGGGGAGGAACAGAACGCGCGCAACGAGCTCTTTACCGGCAAGGACGAGATAAATATTGACACGACGCAAATACCGCTCCATGAGCAGACGGTAGAGCAGCTGGTAGACACAGCTGTGCGCACACACAAGGACACGACAGCCGTGACGCAAAGGGCTTTAAAGGTAAGCCTCCAGGGGGTGGTGGGCGGGTCGAAAGAGGGTGGATGCATGGGTTGGTAGGGAGAATCAATCCCGGCGGGTATCCGTACAGCACGTGGCGAAATGCTGTCAGCGACGGTGAGAAATTGGACAACACTGGCAGGCTGCATACAATAGACTTGGATCTTAGAAGGCATGCATGTCCGGGGGGGGAGACAGCGACCCACAGGCCTCATCTATGGGTATTATGTGGTCTCTTTTTATCTGTTCCCTTGTTTTCTAAGTTTCAAGTTCCCTGTCGCTGTTTAGCCACGTAAAAACCTTCCCTTCTCGTGCCCTCGCCCACCTCCCTCCCTCCCTCTCTCTCTCTCTCTCTCTCTCTCTCTCTCTCGTTCTGCTGTCCGAGTGCCACAGGCGATTCAGGAGTCGAAACAGATCCAGGTGGAGACCATGCGGCAGCTCGAGTCGCAAAACAGGACCATGGGCAACATCGGAACTAAGATGGACGATGTGAGTGCCGGGCGGGGATCGGTGGGAAATGAGGACTGGTTTGAGGTTTGGAGATGGGCCATCTGGAGGGCAGACTTTAGGGTTGGTGCGTAGGCGGATGATATCGCTGTCGGGGTCATGGAGGCGAAGAGTATCCTACCGCTATCAAGCGAGAGATCCATTACGTAATGATCCATTATTCGATATTTCCGTTACTTCTGCCCATCCGTTGCCCCAGTCCTTTTCCCATGCAACTGGGATCACAGTCGCCTCTGAGCTGTGAGCATGACCTTGGGAAAACACCCCCTCTAGGATAAGTAGTCGGGCTCATCGACCACCCTTACGTCTCGGTCATTGATTCAGCCTCCGTGAAGTCTCTCCTCCGTAGGGGGCGGTATGGCTTCCCCTTGGCTTCGCAGTTGGTTTTCCTGTGTCATGCTGCGCATTTGCTGCCCCTTCCCCGTCTACCTTTCCCCTCCCGCCATCGTTTCCGCTCTCTCCATCCCCTCAAACCTCAGATGAACGAGGAGTTGACGTACGCAGAGAAGCTTCTCAGCTACATGCGGCGGTGTTGCTGCTTATGGGTCTGCGATTCGTGCACGGGGGCAGATCCAGAGGAGCGGCGGAAAAGAGATTGGGAGAAGAGGGTGGACAGGTAAGGTCGGCATGAAGGTCGGCAGAGCTGCGTGCTTTCCTGGTATAGGGCCCTTTAGTTCAACCGGGTGAGGGCGACGTCATGGTCCTCTCCCCGGGAGAAGCTGGACAGCAGCGATCAGAAGGGCGAGGACATGCCACATACAGCATGGTTCCCCCCCCACACACATGCATACACATGCATACACGCACACGCGTACACGTGGCCGCTCGGCGAGCTTTCACTTGCGCAAATCTGTTCATCTTCTAAGCCCATGTGGCCTAATAAGTAATAAGCTTCGCCGGGTCGCTTTCCTGACCCGTGCTTTCTCATTTTGAGCCTGAGGGAAGTGAGCGGCTGGGTTTCGGAAACCGACGTTTCAGGGGGGAGACACAACTAGAGGCGGGAGCTGAGTACGACCGCAAAGGTGCCTCCGCGGGAGGTGCGGTGAACGGCGGCACTACCCGGCGGGGCGCCGCTGCAAGAGGCAGTGCCGTGTCGGGAGGTGGAGATGGCGGTGGAAGCGGCGGCGGCACTGGGGCCGGCCGTCGCGGCGACCCGGATATCCGCTTGCCGGCCGAACATCGTAAGTACGGCGTGGGTGTGGCGGTGGCAGCCTTGCAACCATGCATGCTTATATCATGACGAAGACGGCGAGCCTTCTAAGCTCCGTTTGTGTACGTGACATCTCCCACGGGATGGCCGTACGAGGCTTTACCTATCTCACACAAGGCCTTCTTGGACGCGACCCATCCGCCCCCTCATAGCGCAGTTTTTTCGTGAGGCATATTGGCTGTATTCGTACTGTCGTCTTACTTCAACCCCTCCCTCCTGTCATCATCACCGGGCCAGTACAGAGTTGCATTTCCCTCACGATTCGGGGTTGGACGTTCGCAGGAGAGAAGAGTGTCATGGGGAAAGGGGGGAGCCGGCCTCATGCGCTTTTAATCTGTTGCTCCGGCCCTTCCTTGGCGGCGCCAAAACCCCTGGCTTCATTGGTATCTTAAAAACCAGCCTGAGGTGTATGTGTTTGTCCCTCGTGTACGTATGTGTGTGCATGTGTGTATCTGTGTGTATTCTGTATGTGTGTCTGTCCCATTGGCCAGGTGCCACTGAGATGCGGTTGCACGAAGAGACCCGCAAACAGAACGACATGATAGACCAGATCCACGCGGGACTGGAGCAGCTGCTGGAGGGGGCAAAGGTGGGTATGGGGGAGGGCCGGGCAGAGGAGGGTAGCGGAGCTCAGCTGAGGCAGAATGTCCCGAGGGGCAGTGGGAGCTGCTGCCTTGGGACCCCCCTGCACAACCTCTTTGCCGTTGGTTGTTGCCTTCATTGCATGTGCATTTCTGGCGACTTGTGGGGAGGGGGAGGGGGCCACTTCTGTTTCCAGATTGGGACCAACTGTGCGGTGCTGTTCTTTACCCGGGCCTTCGCTCGGGCTCCAGCCTTGCCTATCGGCTGAACACGTAATTCGGTTGGGTTGCGGTCTTCGGTCCATCGTGATGCTGGTTAGGCGAGGTCATTGTTAGCTGTTAAATTATTAGACCTATTTTTCTGATTCCATTTTTCTTTTACGATCCCCAGTCGTCAGAGGCGCGTCCTTTCAACAGTGCGGCGTCTTCCCTCCCTTCCTGCCCTCTTGCGGAGAGACACCACACTATAGAGGACCCCTCCTTGTCTCAATAATATTAAACCTGTTGGCTGGATGAAAAAGCGCCAGGGTCCCCCTCTCCATGCCCTCCCTGGACCCCCCTAGACCCGGCCCCCGGCCCAAGCCCCTCGATGCCCGACCCCTGCCATTGTTGCCTTCAGGTGATGCATGATGAGCTGGCGACTCAGAACCGCGAGTTGGATGTGCTGGACTCCAAAGCAGCTGCCACTCGTGACCGGCTCAACGACGTGAACAAGAATAGCCAGCTGTGCAATCTGGGTGGGTCTCGGTTGGCTCAGATTGCCGGGGTGGAGGTGGGAGTGTCGGTGGTGAGACAGCTGGGATGTCGGACGAGAACAGGTAGGACGCAAAGTGTGCAAATTGTAATTTCCTCCCACACCTTTTCTCACTCACGCATTCACACACGCACACACTAACACTCTATATTCCTTGTCACAGAACGCATTCACGCTCCCATCCCTCCACACCGCACCCAAAAGAACATTTGCCCAGAGCACATCTCCGGCATATGTCTGCTCCTGAGGCTGTTCCCTCGCCTTGTCACGCCTTTCCTTGCACCGATCAGGCCGCGGCAAGCCAAAGGTAAAGAAGGAGGAGACATTCGCACTGCCCACACAGTCCGAAGCCGCAATCGCCGCAGCTAAGCGACTGGCGGGCTTGTAGTATTCGGGCACTGCGCCGGTGACCAAAATGGCGCCACGAGGCACCGGTCACGGGACCGAGTATGCGGCCAATGCCGCCGGGACTCCCCGCCGTTGGTGAGAGCTGTACGGATATATTTGGTTTTGCCGTTCATTATCGTATGTAGAAGAAGACTGAAGAGACTTACACCTTGGTTGGCGCGTGGTCTGGACATCCGATACGATGCGGTGCAGTGCAGTGCTGCCGGCCAGCATCCTGCGCAAGTGACCCAGAGCTTGACGGCTTCACGGATGAGTTAAAGAGCTGTTGTTGTCCACATTTGGGTCGCAGGTCCGCGATAGAGTTGGTGATGGGATATGTCGTGGGTGACCGCGCTGTTGTCGTGTTTAAGGAAATGGGGGTTTGGTAGTTAGGTATGAGGGAAGATGCGTGAGAGGCAAATTTGGGTGTGCTGTGAGGGAGGGGATATTGATCTGACCGGTAACGAGTTTCTGTCTCCACTTCCGCCTCCACCTGCTTGTGTGCTATCAATAGGACTACTGCGATGATTGTTGTTTAGGTAGCCGTCCGTGTCATGTGTTTGGCATCTTGAAAGCGTGCGTCATGATGGCCTTAGGTTCGAGTTGCCTTTTCGACGCGTACTGGCCAGGATTCCTCGCAGTTCCCCAGTTTACGCCGCCGCCTGTTGTTAGTGGGATGGAAGGTTCGCATGCGAAGAGGTATCCTGAAAGGAGAGAATGAAATAGTTGTGTGTATCTCGGGGGTCCCCGGTGAGGGGCATTGGACATGATACTAGCGGCGTAACATGGAGGATGACAATAGAAGTCAAGGATGTTAGTCAGGGATGCTACTGTGAGTGTGGGGCGGCGCGGAATTAGGGATTACGATCTATGGTCGCGATGTTGAACGATCTGGAGAATGATTGGGGCACATGAAAGGCCGTTCTTGTACTGTCCGAATGTGCTCGTAAGGTATGTGGATATAGGACGGGATTTAGATTGTCAACATCAATTTTTCATCTTTTTGCCGTGCTCGCTGCGCAAGCGCACTTGACTTTGTCATTCTTTAAAGTCTGCGTGAGTTGTTTGCACGTGAGTTACTGTGCACATGCCATTTTGTACGACGGCAGATTCATGGTAGGTACTTTGACGTTTGACTGAGTATGCACAAATCTATGACCAACGAACACTGTTTTTAAACGCACCCTTTATCCCTTGATTTCTGGAGTGTTCTGTCTTGGCTGTTGAGCTTGTAAAATAGAAAGTACAACCACTTGGTTGATTGGGTTCCAGACAACAGTTTCGCAGGCTGTGATCCAACATTTTCATTAAGTTGTTAAAATGTCAACATCTCGTAGCCCGCAGCTTGGAATCGACTATCATTTGCGAATGGAAGGGGGCATTATCGGGGCATTCAGCCGCGCGAAGGAACGCAAGCGAGCTGCTTTGGAGCGCGAGGCTCAGGAGCGTACGGAGCGACGGCAACGTCGCCAGCAGCGATTGTTGCCGCAGATAAATGCCGCTCCCGCGGTTCCTGCTGAACAGGTGCGAAACGATGCAGCTGCATGTGGTCGCGATGGCATCTTGGCCGTTGACTAGTCACAGCATAAGTGCGCGCGATTTCATGCTTTCGTCACCTGCCTGTTTTCATGACTGTCCCTAAGACTAGTAGTACTG
This sequence comes from Volvox reticuliferus, assembly GCA_019650235.1. Lineage (NCBI taxonomy): Eukaryota > Viridiplantae > Chlorophyta > Chlorophyceae > Chlamydomonadales > Volvocaceae > Volvox > Volvox reticuliferus. Next base: position 1,127,114 of record BNCP01000035.1, on the reverse strand, counting down.
ATAGTCTGGTCCCATGCCTGCACTGCATTCATGGGAGATCTTTCAGGATCAAGCAGCAGTCCGAAGTACCGCTAATTCCCGAACATATTTCCCCCACGTGCTCAATCGCCTCCTCGCCCGTTCATCTGGTGTCTCCCTCGGCAGTCGTCACTTTGGGCAAGGTCTGAAGGGGACGAATCTGAAGGGGTTGTTCCCGCGGGAGCTGTCGCACCGGGCAACATCAGAAGCATCTGTCCCGCTCCCGCGCAGACCAAGCCCAGTAGTCCCGCCTCACTAAATGGCGGCCGCTTGCTTCCCCCATCGGAGGTTGCTGCGCTGTTATCAGACCTTAATGGCGGCTCACCGCCATCTCTCGATGAGGTGGGCTCGGCTAACGACATATGGCATTGGGGCGCCGAAGGCTTCGCTCAAAAATCTGGGTTGGCAGGATGAGTGTTAAGTGAGCGCGGATTCTGGGCTAAAAGTTTCCATCAAGTGCAAATTCCTGCGTGATGGTCGTGTACACGCCATCCCTCTTGGCGTATGCACCGATAACTACTTGCCCAACAATCGCCCTGATCCTCTCGATCCTCCCCATCACCCTCGTCGGTGTCCATAGCTTATCCCAGTGATGCTGCAGTGCGGTGCGGATGCGGAGGGACATCTGCCCGCGCAAAATCTGACCACCGTCGTGGTGGCATGGAACAGGTGGGGGGCAGCGTTCTTCACCCCGGACGGGGCCCGGAAACTTTTCAGATTTTAGGAAAATGCCCGTAAAAATGTTGGGGCTGCTCCGGGGATCTCCGGGAAATTTTTCATGTGTGAAGCACAGCTTTCCGGGGGCAAAAAAAACGTGTCCCGTGAAGAAAATAGCTTTATTCCGGGTGTACCCGGAGAAATTTTGTAGAAAGCAAGGTTGAGTTCCGGGGATTACTGGCTCCAGAACCATTATGAATTAATGTGAGTATGATTTATAGATTGGTTTTAGGAAAGCAGAATATCCCTGTAAAACCAATTTATTTTAAACGGCTCCATAGCTACAAAACAAAATTTCCTTCATCGACATTTTTCCTTAAGCATTCAATGCCTAAGGTAAAGCCATAGCCAGGTAAGCAGCATGTGGGGACTTAGCTACGAACATTTCTAACTTCTTCAAACCAATAGATATAAGCTTAATGCAAACAAAATATTTTGCATGTTTGCAGTCAGCATTAAACAAATTTATTGAACGGCCTATAAATATACACACATTTCCAATCCACTTGCAGATGCTAGCAGAACCACGATGCCTATCTATACCTGACAGAACGGAAATGATTCGTGTGTCTGGTATGCGCGGCTTTATTCAGGGGAAGAGGAGGAGGGTGAGGGGGAAGAAGAGAGAAGGCGAATATATGAAACCTTGTGTTGATGCATCTGTGCTGTTGGACCAAGGACTAATAGTGAAGGTTGGCTGACGGTTTGCCTTGGAGAGGGAGGAGGAGTAGGAAGCAGAAGAAGAGAAGTAAAGCTAGGGGAGCTGTGTGGTTTCCATACTAATGAGCAGGGTAGAAGTGCTGAGCATTGGATAGCCCCAAAACACCAACTGCCAGAAAGACAACTTACTATACGAATAAGTAATAATAATTGTTTTCGTGATCTAAGAAACTTGTCGTCCCAGAAAGAACGTTTACGACTCAACAAACACGTGTTCTCACCCCCGAGAAACGTTTTCACATGTTCCGGGGGTTCCCGGAACATTTTAGGGCCAACCTAGGTAAAGTTCCGGGGACCACCCCGGAGAAGAATTTTTAGGGCTCCGGGGAGCCCCGGAACAAACAGCGACCCCCTTGAAGAACCCTGGTGGGGGGCCCTTTGAGGTGCAAGTCATGGCGCGCGCGGCCCTCGGCACTACCTGTAAGTGTGTGTGGAACGCGCTTTCGTTTTGTTGGGGGTGCACGGTGCAAATTCGGGTGAAGCGGCCACGTAGAAAATGCTCCTTGGCGCCCCTTCCCGTGGCCTCTCAACGCTCCAGTGCGCTGGAATGCTCTGTTCTGGCAAACACTGCAAACTCCTCCCGAGAAACCTCGGAGCCTTATTAGGCCCGTACTCGGCGCTTATTAGGCCTTCGTGCGTGGGTGTGGGCCGTTTGGCGCTGCGCCGCATGCAGGAAGGTTAAGGCGCGGGGCCTGCCCGGCTTGGGCTCAGCGGGTGGTGGCAGCGTCAACAGAGACAAGCGCGAAGATGCGAGGGAAGAGCTCTGCTCGCCAGTGGGCTGCTGCAGCATCTCCTGAAGAGCTGAAGGGTAGCATCATCCAAAGAACCATCACCAAGGACCAACGTGAATATGCCTCCGACACTCTGGTCCCGCCACCGCCGCCGCCGTCTCCAATCGACTTCCTGTACAAGGATCCTCGTCCTGGTCGGTGTTGATCATTACATGACCAGCAAAATCAATCAAATATTGGCTATTACTGCAGCTGAAGAAGCCTTCAGGATCAAGCGTTATCGCGTCTACCACCATTACGTGCAGCAACATCCGTTGCAGCGCCGGTGGCACACCAGCAGCGACAGAGCACCGTCCACCACCCGAGCGCCAACATGGCACAATGTCATGGCGGCACCTACGGGGGGTTTCGGGCAAGGTCTCTTAAGACTGGATCCCATGTGCAGTCCTCGCAGCAACCGTCGGCGATGCCTATACCTGTTGCCTCTCATGCTGACAGACATTCCCGGTGGTTAGCTGGATCGCAAACCACTGGCTCTGTTCACCCTCCCCCCCTTAGCTCCTTCGTACTTCACTTTCACTTTTGCCGCCTTCCAAAAAATGACAAAAATGATTTTGGATGAAGGCAGCCGCCAACGACACCCAGTGTACCAGATTCACAACCAGTTGCATAACGGTGGTAGCTGGCCATTGTGCATCTCAGCAGCAGTACCTGGTCTCGCCTATTTGCCTTCCTCCCGCCCACAGACCTGTACCCCAGACAACTACGTCCCATCACCTATCATTATGGCTGGCTGGGTGCCATTCACTGGTGAGCTGTTTCGACCAACCAAGTTGGGGCAAACCCTGCATGCTGTGTTAAGGAATAGGACATGGAAACATCTTGGCAGGCTTGCGGATAGGCAAGGCCCTTTCCTTTCCCTGTGCGCCTTATTCCAAACTGAGACCCGTCACTTCCTCTAGGACCTGTCAGCTTCTGGCCTGATACAAAAGAGAATCATGAAAAAAGACTATGTTTTTGTTTGGTGGTGAGGCGGAGGGAGGGGCGAGCCCACTATATTCGTTCACTGCAAATTGCGGGATTGTCAAAACGCGCCGCGGTCTCTATTTCTCACACCGCCTGTGTAGGTCCTTTCTTGGTGACAGCTATGGGGTTTGACCCTTTTTGGCCGGCTACCACACTACGCAGGAGCACCAACGGTGGTGATGGCAGTGGTACCACTGCTTACGGTGCGACGACTCGTGCAGAGGTAGCATCTCCGGCACTGTGAGGCGCTGGCGCTGGCGGCGTCACTGCACTGACGGGCCTCTCTAATGCATTATCCTGCGTGTCTGCCGCATTGGTGGTGGCCGTAGATGATAGTAGTAGTGCGGCTCCGGCGCCAGCACCGCGACTGCCGCTGCCACATTGCCGAGTGGCCCGTTCAACTGGTCGATGTGGCCGCTGCATGTCAACAGTCATACCCCGTAGTTACCCTAGGTAGTGCGTGGTTACCCTTCAGTAAACTTGCAGTCAACGCTCTGCGCTAGACTAATGAAGATCCGCGACAATTCAAACGCCGCTGAAGGGTGAAAATCTCAAAATGAATTCCCGAGATGAAAGTTCGTGTCACGACGTACAAACCTGACGGCAAGGAATAGGAAGTACTTGTTGTGGCCGGTGAGGGGCGCGTGTCATGACATTTAGGGTTGCTGCTAGTACTTAGGGTTTTAAAACCCTGAAACGGTGATGCCGTGAACGTACTCAGATACGTACCCACTAAAGTCCCCATACACAACACAACAGACTGCCTGGCAGGCGCGAGGTGGCTGTTTGTGCAAGATGACCACCTCCCCCATGTGCAGTAGTAGCAGTGGCAGTAGCAACAATCCGATAGGAGGACGCCAATGTCATCTGGGGAACTGATCAGGAGTGAGTTTTCCAGGGTCGAGTGAAAGTCACAAGGAATTTCCAGCTTATTAAGGCAGGGCGTCTGCCATACGGCTCATCGGTCTCACATTCGTTATCGCAAGTTCGGGTTCTGACCTTCTGTCAAGGTTACGCGGCCATCCGTCCGGAGCACCACCTCATCTTGCATGTGGAAATCCGTACATCATCTGTATCCTCAACGCTGACGATTCAGAAGCTGCATGACTCGGCATCTGTAGCTCCGATGGACCGGCTGTGGGTACCGGAAACGACATCACCAGCAGCCATTTTAGCACGCGCGATGTATAATCTTGGCAACTCGTTACCACCTCAATCATTTTTCGGTTCTGGGTTTCCCTTTTTCGGGGGGCAAGTGGGTTCCAAAACAAAAAATACAACTTAACGAGGGTAGAGCACTTTGCTGTGGCGCATGAGATCATGATCACACATGTCACAGGAGCCACAGGACACTGGCAGTGCACGGACGCATAAGCTGCTTTGCCCGCCGTCGCCTCCTCAGCCTGACCGAAAAGGCTGGCTTGGTATTGGACGTGCACTCAAGTGCGGGATATCACAGGTGATGAAGACTGCGTTTCGGTACACTTTGTTCGATCATACAACCGAGCAACATCACCCCTCCTCCATGCATTGACCCCTAAACGCCGAGCCCAGCTCAATGTAGGCACGCATTGCCGCACAGCGTGGGCCCCGCGACATCCTGTAGGTCGAGAGAACATTTATTATCCGCTTCCCTCCCTCAACCCTAGCGACTACGCAAGCGTGACCAAGCCGTGAGAATGAATGAGAGCTGAATGGTTTTAGTGCTGCACCACCTTAATGTGCCCCACATAATCTTGGACCGAGAAAGCTCAGGATAATCAATCACAACAGTAGCACACGGATAGAAGCCGACGTGACACCAAAACCTGAAACCAAATCTGCAACTCTTCTGAAAGGCAGCGCTCTTCCCCCAGCGATGTCCTCTACCCATCTTCGCTAACCCCTGCTCAGAAACCCCACTCTGTCTCTCGCTTCTCCACACCTGGATGCCGCTTGAGCGTCCCGACCCTGTAGCGACGCCGTCACCGTGTCACCCCTAAAGACTACCTCGCCCCGCGTACACCCATTCGCTGCATCACGGACGCCGCCACCGCCGTCGGTGCAGAACTCGATAGCGGCGCCGCCTCCGGCAGCGGCCATAGCCGCGACCCCGTCCGTGCACCAGCTCTCTGCGCCGGCTCTTCCGCTGGAAGTGATGGAGGCCCCGCTTGAGGGCTTTGCGGCCGCGAAGCAGATGACGCATGGGTCCGTCGGACTATATTGCATGGCTGCGTTGCACTGCCGCTGGCCCCCCCGGAACCTACGTCCTCACGGCCAATGCTGCGGTGGGAGAAGCGGCCAAAAGAAGGTGTGGCTGCGGTCTGATCGCCGCCAGCTGCTGCCCCTGATGCCGCCAACAGCAAGCGTTCGGAGCCCTGGCTGCTACGGGCAATGCTGGCTTGGCTTAAGCTGGGTCCCGACTCCGGCACGGTTGACAGACTGGACTTTGCGAGCCTAAGTCATGCTCCGAAACGTCGAGTGTGTATGGGCTGCCGTCAGCACCGCCGCGGCCGCCGCCAGCTCCACCCAGACGGGTAAAGCAAGATCCAACTAACATCCCCGGCGCCAGGGCTGGTGGCGCGGAGCTTGAGATGCACAGAAGGTCTTGCGACGGTATCCCTACTTCCGCCATCGGGGTGGGGTTGGCGGCGCCAGCACGTGAAGGCCTTGGCATCGCCAACGAAGCTGTAAGGCTACCGGCCGCCAACAAATCCGTCACGACGTGGCCGTGCCGGGACCCGCCATCTCCTTCGCAACTCCTGTGACTAATATCCTCAACATCGCCGTACACGTCATCTGCGTCGCCATCTGTGTCGTCGGCTCCGTTTCCAAATGAGATGGCGATGCGGCTGAACGACGGCGGCTGCTGTTCCCGCTGACGGTTGCCGCCAACGCAAATGCCACTTTCCGTACCGTCTGTCGCCATCCCACCTGTTGACGCCAGCTTGAGCTCCTAATATTCCTGTGCTACCGCCGCCAAAGCTACTGCCACCAGCAGTGGTGGCCGCCGCATGGATGAAGGGTACATCGGGATGTACGAACGCCATACTGATCCCATCTGGCCGTGGCTATGGAGCAGCCCGGCGAGGCTATGGAGGCCGCTAATGAGCGATTAGCGCTTCCCACCATCGCGTCTTGCTGTGCCTGATGGTTGCTGATAAACGCCGCCGCCATCTCCAACATCGTCGCCGTCGCCGGTGCTGCCGCCGGCGGCAGCGCCTTGCTGGGTGTGATGAGCATGCGTCCACCGCTGAATGACGCGACGGAGGCGGAAGCTTCCGAGGGATGCGAGGACCAGGGAGCCAAACACCCCTCCGAAACCACTTCCAGGAGAAGCAGCCACCGTTGTACCGGGGCTCCATAACTGCTGGTAGTGCTGGTGCCGTAGTGGCAGAGGTGGCGATGGAAGTGGAGGTGGCCAAGTCGTTCCAATACTTAAGTCGTGAAAAGCAGCGCCAATTATCTGTGGCTGTGGCTGCTGCAGCCGGGCGCCAGCAGTAAGGACGGACCACACGATGGGAAGCAGCGGCCATTGCCAGTGTGAGAGGGGGACCCCCGGGACAGGCTGCATATCACTGTTTTTTGATGGGGCCAAGGGACGGGTGCCGAGGCTTGGGCGGGCGAAGGGATTCGTGGCAGCAGTTGGCGCCCAGTAGGCGCCCTCGGCCGTTGAAGGAGCATGCGAGATGGCATCGGCTTGGAAAGTTGACTGTGTTGAGCGAGCGAAGGGGCTGGTACCGGGAGGCAACACAGCGTCAGTCGCTGCCGCCGTTGTCACTTCCAGCCGTGTGCTAGGCGGCAGCGTGCCGAGGCTAGGCCTGCTGAAGCGAGGCCCGGTGGAGGCGAAGGTGGAAGTGACGCAGGCGCCAGCAGTTCCTGCTGGTGCCAGCACCAAAGCCATGTCTCCTAGGCCGGGCCTTGTGAATGGCGAAATGCCGCTTGCATTTGGCAGCCCTGTGCCTGCCGTGCGCCCCGGCAAAAGGCTGCTGTTAGGGCTTTCTGCACCCGCGTTCAGGCTTGGCCTGCAGAAGGCCGAGTGGCCGCCTCCGGCGGTGTCGCCACCACAGGTTCCCGATGCTACTGATAACCTGCTGAACCCCGGGCGTTGCTGTGGCTGGATCTGTTGCCGGCCCAGATATGAGATGAGCCCCTTATGTGGCCGATACCGCTGCCACAGGGACCCCGCAGAGCCGCGGCTGAAGCTTTGGACCGGGACCAGCACAAGAGCTGGTGGCGGCGTCACGCCCCGGTGCGCCGAGGCTCGCCCTGTCGAAATTCCGCACGGCCGCTACTGGCTGGCTGCTGCTACCGTTAATGGTAGATCCCATAACGACCACCGCCGACTCCTCAGCCGTCAGTCGCTCCGCCATCGCAGCACCATCCTTGGCCTCCGGGGGGAAGCCTGCATCCCGCCATGGCTCTGGTCTTACCACATCAGCCGCCTCAGGGGTGAGTAGAAGGTGGCTAAGGGAAACCGGACGTCCAGTGGTCACCCAGGAAGCACTGCCGTCGTCAGATCCCACCGTGGCGCCCGCTGCTGCTGCGGCAGCGGTAGCAATAGATGTGGCATTATCCGGGGTGGTATCATCTCCACCCGTGGTAGCAATGGCGGCGACAGTGACACCTGGCCGGAATGCAGCCGTGCTTGCATAACCCTCCGGCACCTCCGTGGGAGGTGCAAAGTCCGGTACAATAGTCATCCATAATTGCACTTTCTGATGTGGTGCCTATAACCGTCAACTTTTGAGGGGACTCGATGATGCATGTGGCTGCTGCTAGGGTCGGAAGTGCAAAGTCCTCAGACACGAGCTCTGCAGCCACGTCCCTTTGAACTGTGTCAGGGTTACCACTCCTGGTGCGGTTCTGCCCCGGACTGGCCGAATGGCAGCGGCGCCCATCTCCGCCGCCACCATCGCCGCCACCACCATTGACCCTGGCACCCAGCTGCAGCCCTTAGATGACCGGCGGTGCGGCGGTGGTGAATGGATACGGGCGCCCGGTACGAAGACCCTGGCGGCGGTGTTGCTGCCACCACCGTCTTCGACGCTAGCACTAATCTTATCCCCAATTGAAGGGCCACCCTCGTTCAGGAATATGTCATCCGGCAGAGGGACGCTGTCAGGTACGGAAACACTGTCATCGGGTAGCAGGGGAGTGTACGACAACAGCAGACTGCGACTGCGATGTGCTGGTCAGCTCATCCTCAGCTTCTAGTACTGTGGACAGGTCGGTTTGCGCGAATCAAGCTTCCTCAGCCAGAATCTCAACCGCACTCATCAAACACGCCAGTGCGGACAACGGCACAAGAACACTGCCGCCACGGCTGCTGTCGACCGCAGCACCACCAATGACGGTGATGATGGGAAAATCTGCTGCCGAAGCTGCGTCTGCTGACGGTAGGGATAGTGCCGCTAGGGTGGCAGCTGCAATCAGCGGTAGTGCTCTGCTGGCTCATGTCACCATCCACCACGGGGGCATGACACAGCATGCACTAACCAAAACACACACAAGCTGACATGCGCAAAAAGCAAAATTAATAACTTCCAAGGCAAATCACCTCAACAAAACCTAGCTTTAACAACATCACTGAAGCACCAGCCAGATAACAAAGAATCCCAAAGCACTCAGCTAGCAACCCTATGCTGAAACCTGGGAAAAACCTCACGAACAGGCCTAGCTGGTCTTGAAAACTCTTGCGCTAAGTGTGAGTGCCACCTTGCTGGGTCTCATCCATCTTCGTTGTCAAGCCTGTATGAGTCTGATAGATGGGTAGGGAGGTAGAAGTACATGTAAGTAACAATAGCTCTGAAAATGAAGACAGAATATTGAGCTAAAAATCTGATAGTCATTATCTGAAGGAAGCTGTACATAATCAGGCAGAGAAGCTATAGGCACAGGCTCCTGGCACATCTGAGCTCAAAAATATGAATACTGTATTTGTATTGTGTTAGTGTATGTCATACTGTGTACTACGACAGCCTTGGTAATTAATGCAGTTCACTTTGTTTGGCAGTAGTATTTTGTTTCCTAATGCAGGTAAACTTGCCAGGAGGCACAATGTATAAGTTGTTCACCCTAGTCCAAGTATGGCACAGCCGCCATACCTGGATCAACTACATCCATGACACCTTCAACACCCACTGCTCGATTTCCTGGGGAATCCCAGCCACAAAGCGGAAAGCTCCATAAAGGTGGTCAGGGACGACAAAGTAAATGCGTGGCGGTTTCTTGGAAAGCTGGCGAGCAGCTGCATGTAGGCCTATGAGGTTGATGCTAGATTTCTGGGCAATAGTCATCTGGAATAGGATGTTCGGCTGCATCAATGCATCAACAGCCGGGAAGTTGTGAGCCTGGGGCACACAGTAAATATGATTGACCTGCTGTGCCACCTCCTCCACCTTGTGGAATTCATGGATGTCACACCGCCGCAAAGCAAGTGGCTTGCTGCCCTTGGGTTGTGTGGTGTTGAGGGAGTTCAGCTTACGCACCTACATAGAATGATACAATCATCAGGAAGTTACTGGAGTTATGGAGCTTGCATTAGTCTATGAGCCACACAACAACTTACATGAAAAGAGCCCCCTGCCTGGAGACGGCGGTGTGCATACATCTCAAAAAACAAACCAGCAGCAGCTGCATATGCCGGCTTAGCAATTGACTGTGCAGATGGGGGAAAGGGTAAGGAATGCCCCTGTCAAAACAGGGTAATCATGGGTCGTGATGCTTCTGATAACAGTGCCCTCACAGCACCTAGGGCAAGCAACAAACTGGTTGCATTAACCTGTAGACGTGTAAAACAACAATCACAACCAGACTGTGCCACCAGGCAACTTATCCAATGTACCCAATTAAATGCCAATGGCCACATATACACCTCACTGTTTATGCAGATATCCTGGCGCCATGTAGTCACTCACCAGCTGTACCAGGTTTTGCAGCAGTCTGGTGTGATGCATTCCAGCCTTTGCCTCAATCTCCCGCACCTGGATATGGTCCATAATGGTGCTCAATATATACATTGAGACTACTCACAAATCTTAAGAAGGTACAAGATGGAGCAACAGCTAGGCAGTGTAAGTACTGGCAAACAGCTAAACCAACTGCAGCAGGGTTCATGCTTCCTACATTTGTAACATGTAATGCAGGTTGTTGCAGGGTGTATCACCTTAGTGAAACACCCCTTGATATAATGCACCTTACACCTTATCATACTCAACATAAGTTTTTGGTAAAACGTACAGTAGGACCCTTGCTCAAGGCCCAGGCTCATCTTAATCCATGCATAATTTGCGATAGGGTTGCTGAACATCCATTATAATACTCAACGCAAACATGTCAGGATCACACTACCTTTCAAATAAGTTTGCTTACCACATATGGTGATGCCAGCTTCATGATTTTCTTAGTATAGCTATTACCGACCAGCTCCAAATGAACCAGTTTATGGCTGCTATATGGCGCAGTGTCTGGCTCACCAACACACCAGATAATATCGTCCCACCGGCAGGTCGAAAGTGTATCTTCAAGGCTGCTTTGAGCTGTTGGATCGCTTGCCTGCAATAAAGGTGGCAAATACAGAATAAGCCAGCCTCCATTTATTATGTATGTCTATGGGTAGGCCTCATGATAAATACATACCTTCTCAAGGACATAGCGTGGAATGTTGCCCCACTTTGACACCAGCGTCTGAACTGTTGATGCACTGAGGTTTGGGTGCCGCCAAAGTCTGCACAGGACAGAATGTTGGTTGTCAGGGTTGTCAGGGGAGACACACATATATAGAAACTTGGACGTGCTATATGGTCTTTAAACCTTTATAAATGTTTCTTGAACATGTATGTAGTATCATGATAATGATGAAGATGACCATTCCCCCTGAACCCCTTTGCTATGCGTGGGCATTCTATAACAAATTGTTTTAATATCATGCTTTTAAATATTCATTTGAGAAGGATGGCAAAGGCAATGTTGACAATTTACTTGTGTGAAGATCCAACAAATTGCTTGAGCACCAATGCACGATTGGCAACCAAAAAAGTTTGTATAGTACAAATTGCAAGCTATAATCATGCTTTTAAATATTCATTTGGCTACCGCTTTCGTTCAATGCTGAACACCCAGAAGTGTACGGTGGTTGTGCGGGGACTGGGACCTGCCGCCCCAGTAGTTCCCCGCAATTCCACTGTCTTGGCGTACTGGGATCCAAAATAGATTCTTGTTGAGACAAGTAAAGGCAGAATAGTATATTATTTTGTTGCATTATAAGGTTAAAAATTCAATGCTGTAAGTAACGGGGAGCAGTTGTAATATATTTCTTATTATTAATGTACCCCTCTGGCCAGAGGGGTAAATGAATAATAAGAAATATTGAAAGTGCTAAGTCCAGACTTAGTGGCTAAGCCTCCATTAAGCCTGGCTAAGTACAGATAAGCCTCTTAAGTCTAATCTGAGACAGTAAGTCCAGCTTAGACAGGCTTAGACTAAGTCCACTTTGGACTTATCCTGGTACATGTTTGGAAGGGCTAGATATTTCCCCCCTATGTGCACCCCTGCCTGGTTTTAGGTCTGTATGTAGTTAATATTTCGGGTCATCTCAAGCATCTCATTCATCAGCTAGCTTGAAAGGAATGTATTTGATGTATGATATGTATCATTATTGCCATCCTATATTAGTACAGCATGTTATCTAAATAAATTGAAAGGGTGTATCCTGATAATCTGGCACCGTATGGCAGCTGCACTGCCATGCATGCCAGCAACACTGCACGCCAGCGGCACCACATGCCAGCAGCATCGCATGCCAGCAGCACTGCATGCCAGTGGCACCGCATGGCAGTGGCACCACACTGCAGCTGCACCACATGCCAGCGGATCTGCACAGCAGCAACACCGTGAAGCAGTGGCATCACATGCCAGCAGCACTGCATGCCAGCGGCAGCACATGGCAGTGGCATCACCTGATTGATTGTTAATGAGTCTCATGATTTTGATTGCTTAAAATGCCTACTATATATATATATATATATATATATATATATATATATATAAGTACATATTTAATGTACACGAAGGCAGCGGCACCACATGCCAGTGGCACCGCATGCCAGCAGCACTGCATGACAGCAGCGCTGCATGACAGTGGCACCACATGGCAGCACCACCACATCGCAGCGGCACCGCATGCCAGCGGCACCCTGGCTCAGTAAACGTGCGGCTGTGGCACCCCACAGCTGTGGCACCACTCACCTGAGGCAGTGCACAGGTAAGGCACCCTATTGATGGATGTGGCACCATATGGCTGCTGCACCATGTGGCTGCTGCACTTGATTGGTGTTCTGGTGTCCAAAGTAGATTCATGTTGAGACAAGTAAAGGCAGAATAGTATATTATTTATTGCATTGTAAGACTTCAAATCCCAAAGAGGGAGCAGTTGTAATATAGTCCATATTATTAAATTCCCACTAGATATTTCCCGCTATGTGTGCCTCTGATTTTCCTCTTAGATATTTGTGGTGGTCTGTATGTAGTTAATATTTTCAAAAGATCCAAAGAAGTATGTATCTATAGAAATAGCAGGCTAGAAATAAAGGGGTAGCTATATATAACAGCAGAAAATCATTGCTGTATACAGATTAACTGTCAACTAAACACTGTAAAGATTTTTATTATTTGATATGTTAGCCATCCGTTCATTAGAAAAATCATACTTTTATATATGCATTTGACTACCGCTTTCAATGCTGTTAATCCCCAGAAGTGTTTGGTGGTTGTGCGGGGACTGGGGCCTGCTGCCCCAGTTCCCCGCACTTCCACCATCTTGGTGTACTGGGGTCCAAAGTAGATTCTTGTTGAGACAAGTAAAGGCAGAATAGTAATTTATTTGTTGCATTATAAGATTAAAAATTCAATGTTGTAAGTAAACAGGGAGCAGTTGTAATATATTTCTTACTATTAATTTACCCCTAGATATTTCCCCCTATGTGCACCCCGATTTGTCGTGGCTGTATGTAGTTTATATTTTGGGTCACCTCAAGCATTGATTTTATATATGATGTGTATGATTGTCATCCTATCAGTATAGCATGTTATCCTAATAAATTGAAAGGGTAATCCTGATAATCTGGAACCGCATGGCAGCTGCACTGCCATACATGCCAGCAGCACCGCACGCCAGCGGCACCACATGCCAGCAGCACCAAACAGCAGTGGCATGGCATGCTAGCGGCACCGGGTGCCAGTGGCACTGGATGCCAGTGGCACGGCATTCCAGCAGCATAACATGCCAGCAGTACCGGGTGCCAGCGGCCCCAGATGGCGGCGGCCCGCACGGCATTCCACCACATGCCAGCAGCACGGCATGCCATTGGTGCTGCGCACCACACGGCAGTGGCACCATGCGGCAGTGGCACCACATGGCAGCTGCACTGCCATGCAATGCAGCTGACACGTGGTGCCACTGCTGCATGGTGCCACTGCTGCGCAGCACCAATGGCATGCCGTGCCACTGACAGTCAATGCCACTGGCATGCAGGCCACTGACGTTCAGTGCCGCTGGCATGCGGTGCCACTGGCATGTGGTGTGGCTGCCATGCGGTGCTGCTGGCATGCGGTGCTGCTGGCATGTGGTGCAGCTGCCTTGCAGGGCCACTGCAGTGTGCGTGGCAGCTGCACTGCATGGCAGCAGCACCATGCGGCAGCTGCACAGCACAGCATCTGCACCACATGGCAGCTGCACAGCATGGCAGCAGCACCAAGCAGCAGCGGCACAGCGTGGCAGCGGCACCATGCGGCAGCAGCACTGCATGGCAGCAGCACCGTGTGGCACCACGCTGCAGCAGCATCGCAGCTGCACTGCGGGGCATCTGCACCACGCGATATCATCCTTAAATTTCATTCTAAATTCGCTTTCTAAAACTTACCTTTTAAAAACGTACCTTAGCGAGTAATGCTTACCTATTGCGAGCAGGATGCATGGCAAATAAATGCGATGTTGGCAAGATCCAACAAAATTGTTGAAGCGCCATGTTTTGCAGCCAAAATACTAAATGTCTGTACAAATTGCAAACTATAGATAAAGCAATAGCTATAATAGCGGACAATCATTGCTGTACGATACAGATTAACTGTCAAATGAATGCTGTAAAGATTTTTCTTGTTTGACTTATTAACAGGCCGTTCACTAGAAAATATTATCAAGAGCAGAATGAGACATTTAGAGTTGCTTCGTGCAGGGCTGCCCAGTGCCCTGCAGGATACATAATGACTACATAAAACAAAAGACCGAAATAACCTAGCTAAAGAGCTCAGGAAATGCTTTTAATAAAAAAATTGTCTAACAGAAATCAGTGCCTTTTCCTTGCGACGGCATAAATTCCTGAGGGCCTTACACTACTAGGACTCCTTACAGGGACTCCCGACTTTGGAAATTCCCAGGGGCCTTACATACTGAATATACGACACAAAAACTAAAATAACTGAAACTAAAAGCAACTAAAAATTACTAGACTAGCTAATAAAAGCGGTAGCAATTATCTAGAGCATAATAAATGCTTTAGAGCATGACGGAATCCTGCAGGACTGGCCAGTGCCCTGCAGGATACATAGGTACTACATGACACAAGAGACTGTGTTGGAGGAGAGTAGTCCCCTACTTTGTGCAGTTAGTTGCCCCCTGTCTTCTTTAGTTACCTCCTTGTTTTCGTGGTGCTCCTCAGTGCTCTGGCCAGGCTAGAGCCTCTGAGTCTTCCTTTGCTCTAGCTGGTCCGAGTGAGAGGCAGGGGGAGCACGTGGCAGGACAGACAGACAAAGCCACGTGCCCCTCCCCTGCGCTGTGGCTCAGTCCGGTCAGGCCCCCCTGTGCTCGTCTTTGTAGGGCGAGGTGCCCACAGTGTAACACCCCAAGAGACTAAAAAAACCTAGGTAAAGAGCTCAGAAAATGCTTTTAGTAGCCTAGAAATTGCCTAATAAAAATCAGTGCATTACCTTGCAACTGCATAAATTCCCGAGGGCCTTACATGACTAGCACTCCCTACGGGGGTGGACTACTGTAAAAATTCCTAGGGGCCTTACATGACTAGCACTCCTTACAGGGCAGCTGCCCTGTGGGGTAATCCATTGTTGCCCAACAAGCA
The DNA here is from genome assembly GCA_019650235.1 of Volvox reticuliferus. NCBI lineage: Eukaryota > Viridiplantae > Chlorophyta > Chlorophyceae > Chlamydomonadales > Volvocaceae > Volvox > Volvox reticuliferus. The sequence continues at coordinate 1,111,789 of BNCP01000035.1, read as the reverse complement.
ATGTGGATGCTGGGAGAAGTACCAATGGGCACAACTTCCGCCCAGGCCTGGAAGCACGACACCCGCTGCTGGCTTCTTGCAGAAAACTACTTACAGTAGGCGACCTGGTAAGGGTGTATGACATGCTGGAGCACAGCCAAACACCCCTCCCTCGAACAACTAACTGGCTGGATTGGACCCTCCAGTATCTAGACCCCATAGCTAACCCCACCCAACTGCGAGACAAGGAGTCTACCCATAGGGCTCTTTCAGCCTTATGCAATGATATCAGCCCATCATGGCTAGCAGCAGCACGGGAGGTCGTTCATCGCTTACAACCCCAACAACAGATCAGGATGGAGGACAGAATGCAGCAGCAGTTGCAAGCACCACCAGACTGTACCACAGTGATGGCCATGATAGTCAGGCGGTTGGGCTGGAGATTGCCAGGAGACTCGGGTATAGTGCCTTTCTACCATCTTACGGTCAGCCAAGCTACCCAGCTGCAAGGAGGTTCAACTACGGAGGAGCGTTTGGAGCTGCTGACAGCCTTTGTGAGGGAGGCTCTAGGGGTGTCAACCGATAGCCCAACTCCTCCCTACCTTGCCACCAACCTCCAGCACTTTCAGGCAACCCTAGCTCGGCTATGGACAGCAGTTCATTGGGAGAACAAAAACAAAGAGACGCTGTGGCGTTTGGTGGTTGATGGGATACCCTTGCCGGGCAACACACACCTTTCCAGGGTGCCCATCAAACCCTGTGAGTGTGGGAGCTATGGAGGAGATACTGATCAGCCTTACTCCCCACGCATGCATCACTTCTGGGAATGTCCAATAGCCAAGGCGGTGCGAGAGCAGATTGACAGGCATCTGCGACTGCTGTCACCAGCCACCATAGAGGGGGGCATAACCAGGCAACAGCTGTGGCTCGTCCAAGCGCCAACCGGGTGCGAACAGGCACCTTGGGACGTGATAGCCATGGCTGCTTTGTCTTCTATGGAATATGGCAGGTACTGTCTCCGGGCTGCAACCCGGGAACAAAGGCAACAGGGGGCTTCTACCCACGGACGGCAGCAACAACCACAGACCCGGACAGCAGAGCAGGGACCCCGTCAACGGGCTATTACTGACTTCTTCAACCGGTTAGGGGGCTTTACGCAAGAGGAGGATGAAGCTGCCAACACACATCCAAGCATCTACACGACACAGCCAACTTTGGACAATGCAGTACAAACAACAGCTTCTCCCCTGGACCAAGCACAGGCCCGTACAGTTGCTGACTTCTGGACTCGCTTGCACTCTTTTGCAGCGCTGGGTATCCCTAAATATGGCTGGGATCGGGTGGGACCGCACCATCCCATCCTAGCCATAGTTGGAGCTCAGTTGAGATGTGATTCTCCTATGGAAATCACCGACCGTGGAGCAGAGAGAGCAGAGCAGGGTCCTTAGGGTGGGGTTTTGAGGAGGTTTGAGGGAGAAGTAGGGGGAGAGAGGAGGAGAGTTGGAGAGAACGGGCAGGCAGCCTGGTGTTTGAGGAGGGGCAGGGAGAGAGTGGAGGGTCTCGTGGCTGGAGGAGCCTGTGTCCAGGCACTGGGTTCTGAGGGTTTTGGGGGAGGCAGTGAGAGAGGTCTTTCCCTCTTGTGCAGTGCAGGTGTTTGAGGGGCCAGCTGTGGGTGGGGCCGGGAGGCTTTCTAGGGGGGCGCCAATTTGGCTCGTCATCCCCCCCTCTGTCTTTAGCTGGGTTCTTCCTCCTTGGCTGTGTTTGAGTGTGCTCTCCTGTTGGCGTCTCTCATCTGAGGGCTTCTGTGCGTCTTTTTCAGGCTCTTGCTAGTTCAGTTTTGTGTTGGAGGAGAGTAGTCCCTTTCTTTGTGCAGTTAGTCGCCCCCTTTTTTCTTTTGTTCCCTCCTCGTTTTCGTGGTGCTCCTCAGTGCTCTGTTAGTGGCCAGGCTAGAGCCTCTGAGTCTTTCTTTGCTCTAGCTGGTCTTAGTGAGAGGGGGAGCACGTGGCAGGACAGACAGACAAAGCCACGTGCCCCTCCCCTGCGCTGTGGCTCGGTCCGGTCAGGCCCCTTGGTGCTCGCCCTTGTAGGGCGAGTCGCCCACAGTGTAACACCCCAATACAAAAACTAAATTAATAACGAATACAAAACGACATAAAAAACTAAAAGCAGCTAAAATTGAAAAATAAACTAAAAAACCACAAGCAATTAGTAATGACTAGGCTAGCTAATTCATACTTTTAAATATTCATTTGTCTACCATTTATATGCTGTTAACTGTTGTATCACGGTTGACCTCACACCCATGCACCAGACCATGTGACCTGGTAAGGCGCCTGGCAACCCACAATTAAGTGCATTGTGATATTGGCATTGAGCTTTATATTTATGCATCAATAGGTCGGTCTTATGCATGTGGTCTGGTGATGTGACTAATGTTGTACCACGCGTCACTTTTCCTAAGCTCTGCTAGAGTTGCACCCGCCATCGCCCTGTCGCGCACGACACCACGTCCCCTTGTCGTACGTGGATGCGCGGAGCGATACGGCACTATCGTACGGTACGACAGCACGGTACGACGGTACGGCACTGCCGTACGTGGACACTGTGGAGCGATACGGCAATGATGACGTCAGCTGTCGTACGTGGACACTGTGGAGCGATACGGCAATGATGACGTCACCCCTGTCGTACGTGGACGCTTGGAGTAGTACGGCAGCGGGCGCGACGCGATCGCACGCATGTCACGCAGCACGTCGCACCGCACATGTTAGGCGCACCAGCTAAGGGCACAAGCAACCCGCGAACAGCATAACGCCTAGTGCATTGTGCACAACGTCGCAAGCATGCATTGCGTGATCTGCATCGCGATAAGTGCGCATGGTCCGGCGACTTGGTCGCGGACAACCTAGAATGCATGAGGCATCGCATAGCAACGCGCACTAACGATAACACGTGCATTATGCATACGCGCGCGCACGAGCATGATGACGCGAGCGTACCTTGAGGTCGCGAGGCAATGGCTCGAGCGATGCGGCGCGTCGAATGCAACACTACGCGCGATGGCGTAGTCGGCACCTTTACGCGAGTAAAGAACATTGCATTATTGCTATGACGGCTTATATAGCAATATCCGCACGCGGGATCACGGTAGTACACTTACTACTTGCAGATCTCTTGTACCGCGAGCCGTCGCTGCGAGTATATCTGCTAAGCGCATTGACGGCCTAAGTATGAATGAATATACGAGCGAATGGATACACAGTCTTGACGACTGACACTAATACAAGCTAGCCGCGCTTTGGTTGAGCTTTCGCCTTTTATTCGCTATGGTCGTATTTCTTGGATAAGCCCGAGCACCGATTCGCATCGGTTAGATGATGATTGCCTCGGCTAGGCACTGATAGCCTATCACGTCATCTTCGCCTGTCTTGGAATATACGTTGTAACTCCTCGCATCGAAGACTTCCGCTGCCTCGATTGGTACGTTCTGATATAATCGAGCATGATGCACTAAGCCTGGTTCTCCGCAGAATCAATGGGCGATTATGAGGAGTGATACAACAAATTTGGTATCGAGACGTAAGGTTCGTTCACGGCCTGCTGTCTCACCCTGATCTCTTTCGTAAGTAGGTCACTCATATGGCTGGAGTCGGCGATGGCAATCTTAGTCCTTTGGATACATTCGCGGAGGAGCTTGGCCGAGCTGTGATGGCCGCGGCCGCCTCTGGTCTGTAATTGCCTTGCTGCTCTTGCATTGTCATTCGTTTTGCCTGTTCAAAGTACGTGCTTCTGAGCTGCAGGTGAATCGAATCGAGTCTCACTCGCTGCTGCATCGACTGATTCGAACCCGAGTCCGGATCAGTTGCGGGCGCTTATTGCGCGCACCCGCGAAGTGCGAGACTCTTTGGACGGATACTTGCTGTATCTGCAGGGAGCGCTTTCCGTCGGTAGGCTTAAAAACCGTCTGATTGTCGCTCGACCGATACCTGTGTGAGAGTGCCTTTATCGCACGAGGTTGCGGCCGGTCAGTCGCCGATTTACCATGGCATCTGGTAGCGGTGATGTAGGGCTAGTAGTGGGGGACGGTCGTGCCGACACGTCCGTCGTCCCTGAGACATCTCGGAGGGGCCCTTACACGCATGTTGTTGACGGTGTCCGAGATCCCCCTGCGCTACTAGACCCACGGACTCCCATCCATCCGACTGTTCCTGTCACGGCAGCCGAAGCAGGCCCCGTTGGACGCGAGGAGCAGAGGGGTCCGTCTGCACCACTTCGTCAAGGTCGATCTGACGACGAAGAAGAGGTGATGAAACTGTCGCTTCCTGTCCCGAAATTAGACATCCCGCATGATGCGAAACAAAAGATTGCTGGGCGAAGCATTGCCGATACAACTCGTGCATACCTGCGTGATGTCCGCTTGTACTTGCGACTGGTCCGTGGTGGTGATCGTGACCCTGTGAAATGCTATCTCGTCGGGAACACCCTCGCGGGTGAGGCGAAAGCATGGTACGATCAATGGACGATGGCAAGGCAGACATACACGTTTGAGGAGTTGGCCCGTGCTTTGCTTGCGCGCTTCGCTCCCGAGGTTCAATCGTTAAGTGCTAAGGCTCGCAGTACGTTAGCATCTGGCACATATCGCATGCGCCCTGATGAAACAGTACCTGCGTACCAGTCGCGCTATGAGGCCCTGATCACGCCCATCGGTAACCTGACGGAGGAGGACCGCATCTTTTGGTTTCAGCGTGGATTGTCTGAGGTCCTGGCGCAGCGATGTGCCACGGACTTGGCGGGAAAGGACTTTGGGTCCTATGAGGATTTGGTGCAATTTGCGCAAGGGGTCGAGAAGCGTCTCTTAGCTGGCCAGCGTGCTATTAAACCCGTCCCTCGTGCTAATGCCATGCGAGTGCAGGATCCGGCGTCTGACGCTGCGGCCATGGACCAGGGGGCCGAAACGGAGCGTCGAACGCCAACGGCAGCAGTGACCACCGTTCGTACGGATCGCGGTCACGGCGTTCGCGGCGCGTCCGGATCGGGTAACCACAAAGGGTCAACCGGCGCAGGTCAACGCGCGGATCCAGTCAAGGGCAAGAGGAAAGGGGGTTCGCCGTCTGCAGCGGCTGCGCACGAAGCTAAGAACGAGACCAAGCGGCAACGCACTAGCGACGGTTGGTTGGATAAATGGGGTTGCACGCACTCCGAGCTTGCGCGTCGGAAGAGCAAGAAGGTTTGCCTGAGATGCGCGTCGGCGGAACATCCTACGAGGGAGTGTCCACACCTACCGCCTTTGGCTCAGCGGCCGAAGTAGGGGATTGCCCAGGATGGCTCGGAGGGGACTCCACCTGGGAAGTCGGAACTAGAGGGTGGGCGGTTGTCGTCCGTGCGGCAAGCCGTGAGGGCACCGTTGCCTTCGGTCCTTGAACAAATCGAACGCGCGATTGGATGTCGATTGTCGCTCGACGGTCGCTCAGGACGTGTAGGTTTTGACTCGCTGTGTAACCTGTACGCACCGAGCAAGCCGCTGGCGTCTATCGATTTGTTAGGTCACACCGTTTTGTTCCTCCCCTCATCTCTGCGCGAGCTGTCAGTGCAGCTGACCTTCTATAGGAGAAGTAGGCGTCAACGTCCAGACACTGCCGCTTGCGTCCTTCTGCCCGCTTATAGTCGGCAAAAAGCCTCGACTTTGCTAACGGGTATGCGGAAAGTCTGCCGGTTCGAGCCGGGCACCGTTTTGTATAACGGTGTTGATTTAGCAGGTGCACCTGTTCCGTTGTCGGTCCAGGCCTACGCCGTTGACGTTTGGTACGATGCTCCTGCACCTCATTCTGAGGGTTCTGCCAAACGATTCGAACCCGCCCTGAGCGTCTTGCTTTCGTCCGCAGAGTCGGTACCGGCAGACAATCGGGTTCCTTTGATTCAGGTCGACCTTGCTGGTCGCACCCTGAAGGCGCTCGTCGATACCGGTGCCAGTGACGACTTCATCTCATCGGCAGAGGTGAATGCATTGGGTCTGTGCCCACAGTCGTCGGAATGGTCGCAGGTTACCCTCGCGGATGGGGGTAAGCAACCCATATTGGGCAGGGTCACCCTTCGCCTGTGTATAGGTCCTCTGCGTATTACGACCCAACCTTATGTGTTGCGTGAGCTGACTGATGCTGCGACATATATACTGGGGTCCTCAACATTACGGCAGTATGGGGCCGGCATTGACCTAGAGTCTGGAACCCTTCGCCTTCGTAAGGGGACTCTGTCGTGCAAAGTACCCTTCGTGCCGTTTGTAAGTGTTGAGCCAGAGGGGGGTAAGTCTGAGGCGGAGCCTGTGGTTAACTACGCTGTGAAAGCCATGGGGCAGCGTGCTGAACCCAAGCCAGTCGGGCGTAAAGAGGCCATCCGGATGATCCGGAAGGGTGCCCACGGACTGCTTGTGAGGCCTAGGTTGCATTTGAATGCGACGACCGCTCAGTCTTCTTTGGATCCTGAGGTTGAAGCCTTGCTCACAGGGTACGCAGACGTTTTTCGTGACGTGCCTGGGCTTCCTCCTTTGCGTCCCGTGGACCATACCATCCCACTCGTACCCGGCGCTCAGCCTGTGTCAAGACCTATGTACAGGTTAAGTCCTCTGGAGTTGGACGAGGTGAAGCGCCAGGTAACCGATCTGCTCGCAAAGGGTATGATTCGCCCCAGCACATCTCCGTATTCTGCGCCGATTCTGTTTGTCGGTAAGAAGGATGGGAGCTTGCGCATGTGCATCGATTACAGGGGGTTGAATGCGACGACGGTCAAAAACCGTTACCCGTTGCCGCGCGTGGACGACCTGCTCGATAAGCTCAAGGGCTCGGCCTACTTCAGCTCGATCGACTTGCAACAGGGATACAATCAGATTCGCATCGCTGCATCTGATGTGCCGAAAACCGCTTTTCGGACGCCCTTTGGTCACTTCGAGTACACGGTCCTGTCGTTCGGGTTGACCAATGCCCCTGCGACGTTTCAGGCGGTCATGGATCGCATGTTTAGACCGTACATCGACAGGTTCGTCGTTTGCTACTTGGACGACATCCTGGTCTACTCCAAAACGCGCGAGGAGCATCTGGAGCATCTTAAGCTGGTGCTTGAGGTGTTGAGGCGGGAGCAATTGTTTGCGAAGCGTGCCAAATGCTTTTGGGCGCAGCCTCAGGTGGAGTACTTGGGCCACATTGTGTCGGCCACCGGCGTCAAGATGGACCCACGGAAGGTAGCTGTGGTTCGCGATTGGCCAGCGCCTCGGAACCTTCAGGAGCTTCGTAGCTTCCTCGGCTTGACCAACTATTTCCGTAAGTTCATCAAGCAGTACTCTGTCCTTTCGGCCCCGCTCACTGATCTGACGCGTAAGGGAGCTTTCGATTCGCCTGGTGCATGGACGCCCGAGTGTCAGCTGGCGTTCGAGGAGCTAAAGCGTGTCGTTGCCGACGACGTTACCCTTGCGTTCCCCGACTACTCGTTGCCGTTTCGTGTCGAAGTGTTTTCGGACGCTTCGTTGTATGGGAGCGGCGCTGTACTGTTGCAGGAAGGGCGACCGATCGCCTTCACGAGTAAGAAGTTTACGGGCGCAGAAACCCGTTACACCACAGGGGAGCAGGAGCTGCTAGCGGTCTTGCACGCGCTTAAGGAGTGGCGTTGTTACCTAGAGGGACGACCTTTCACCCTTAAGACTGACCACAAGCCCCTGACGTTTTTGCAAAGCGTCCCCACGTTGAACCGGCGTCAAGCGAGGTGGATGGAGTACCTCGCGCGGTTTGACTGCATCTGGGAGCACGTTGCCGGCCGGGTTAACATCGCCGACGCTCTCAGTCGACATCCGTCGCTACATGCTGCGATTTTGGCGGCGCCCGTCCAACGTCCACCGACCCCGGACGTGACTCTGTCCTCAGACCTCGCCGCTCGCCTGAAGGCTGCTTACGCGGGCGACTCTTGGTTTGCTTCGCCTAGCAATGTCGAGCACCTACGCAGGCAGAATGGTCTTTGGCTACGGACGGAAGGATCGACGACTCAGATCGTTGTGCCTAACGACGATTCCCTTCGTCGCGATATCCTTTCCCGTTTCCATGAGGATCCGTTGGCAGGACACCCAGGTAGCACGCGGCTGGTCGAGTTGGTGCGACGCTCGTTCTGGTGGTCTCGTCTGGCGAGAGATGCCGAGAACTTCGTGCAGACATGCAGTTTGTGCCAGCGCAACAAGGCTTTGTCCGGTAGGGGCCACGGGTTGTTGCAACCATTGCCTGTTCCTGACGCGCCCTGGGAAAGCGTTTCCATGGACTTCGTAGTCGCGCTGCCCAAAACTGAGGAAGGGTACGACTCGGTGCTTGTCATGGTTGACCGTTTGACTAAGATGGTTCACCTTGCACCTACCACGTCGACCTGCACTGCTGAGCAGACTGCACGCCTGTTTTTCGATAACGTGGTTCGGTTGCATGGCGTCCCTAAGAACGTGGTCTCGGACCGTGGCGGTCAGTTCACGTCTAAGTTTTGGGAAGCGCTTTGCAAGCTGGTGGGCATGCGGGTTAACCTGAGCACGGCATACCACCCGCAGTCTGACGGCCAGACCGAACGCACGAACTGCACCCTGGGGGATATGTTGCGCAACTTTGCTGGTCGCACGCCTCTCGTTTGGGATACTTACCTGACTGCGGCAGAGTTCGCGATTAACAATGCTGTTAATCGGTCGACAGGTCAAAGCCCGTTCTTCCTGACGTATGGGTTTCACCCGGCGCTACCTGTGTGGCGTGAGCTGGAGGTGTATGTCCCTGCGGCTAAGACCTTTGCCAAGACGTTCTTATCCCGAATCACAGACGCGAAGTCGTGTTTGGACGCGGCGCAGCAACGAGCAACGGAGTACTACAACAAGTCCAAGCGGGACGTGGTCTTTTCGGAAGGGCAGATGGTTCTGCTGAGCACTAAGAACCTGCGTTCCTTTGCCGAAGGATCCCGCAAACTTTTGCCCCGCTGGATTGGTCCGTACCCCGTTGTGCGCATGGTCGGGAACGCAGCCGTCGAGCTCGCGTTGCCCTCTAACATGAACATCCACCCTACGTTCCATGTGTCACTTGTTCGTCCGTATCGTGGCCCGGAGCCCGCGCCCGTCACCACTGATACCCCTGCAGCAGCCGAACCGGGTCCTGAGACTTGGGTCGCAGGCAAGCAGAAGGTATACGACGTGGAGCGCATCTTGGACTACCGCACTCGGCGTGTGGGTAGGCACCGGCGCAAGCGTACCGTGCACGAGTACCTGGTCAAGTGGACGGACTACTCAAGTGAGCACAATTCGTGGGAACCTGCGCGCAATTTCTCCCCGGAGATGGCGCCCATCCTCGAAGAAGCCAGGTTGCGTGCCACGCAATCTCAGTAGTTCTAGTCGCCTGAGCGGCAGCGAGGACGCTGCCTATGGGGGGGGGGAATAATTGTTGTACCACGCGTCACTTTTCCTAAGCTCTGCTAGAGTTGCACCCACCATCGCCCTGTCGCGCACGACACCACGTCCCCTTGTCGTACGTGGATGCGCGGAGCGATACGGCACTATCGTACGGTACGACAGCACGGTACGACGGTACGGCACTATCGTATGGTACGGCGGCACGGTACGACGGTACGTCACTGCCGTACGTGGACACTGTGGAGCGATACGGCAATGATGACGTCAGCTGTCGTACGTGGACACTGTGGAGCGATACGGCAATGATGACGTCACCCCTGTTGTACGTGGACGCTTGGAGTAGTACGGCAGCGGGCGCGACGCGATCGCACGCATGTCACGCAGCACGTCGCACCGCACATGTTAGGCGCACCAGCTAAGGGCACAAGCAACCCGCGAACAGCATAACGCCTAGTGCATTGTGCACAACGTCGCAAGCATGCATTGCGTGATCTGCATCGCGATAAGTGCGCATGGTCCGGCGACTTGGTCGCGGACAACCTAGAATGCATGAGGCATCGCATAGCAACGCGCACTAACGATAACACGTGCATTATGCATACGCGCGCGCACGAGCATGATGACGCGAGCGTACCTTGAGGTCGCGAGGCAATGGCTCGAGCGATGCGGCGCGTCGAATGCAACACTACGCGCGATGGCGTAGTCGGCACCTTTACGCGAGTAAAGAACATTGCATTATTGCTATGACGGCTTATATAGCAATATCCGCACGCGGGATCACGGTAGTACACTTACTACTTGCAGATCTCTTGTACCGCGAGCCGTCGCTGCGAGTATATCTGCTAAGCGCATTGACGGCCTAAGTATGAATGAATATACGAGCGAATGGATACACAGTCTTGACGACTGACACTAATACAAGCTAGCCGCGCTTTGGTTGAGCTTTCGCCTTTTATTCGCTATGGTCGTATTTCTTGGATAAGCCCGAGCACCGATTCGCATCGGTTAGATGATGATTGCCTCGGCTAGGCACTGATAGCCTATCACGTCATCTTCGCCTGTCTTGGAATATACGTTGTAACTCCTCGCATCGAAGACTTCCGCTGCCTCGATTGGTACGTTCTGATATAATCGAGCATGATGCACTAAGCCTGGTTCTCCGCAGAATCAATGGGCGATTATGAGGAGTGATACAACAACTAATAATCCGACAACCAACATTGTGTGAGCAACACGAGCACATGAGGGTTCTAGCAACCTTTTGGCATAATATAATAAGCATTAATATCCTGTTTATTACTGTGCAAATGGTTCGACCGCGCGACACGCAAGTGTGAGAATGCGGCTCGGAGTGCATGATGCTGCACAGAAGCTTTAGTCATGCGACCAGAGCAAGTCTACGTACGCACACAAAAATAATTGTCTGAGAGCGTGCATTACCATATACTGATTTATCATGCAATATCCACTACACATGCACGTGCGGAACACGACTGAGTGAGTGATATTCGTATCGACTAACATGGCAGTTAGGACATATAACGAACAATGCTAATTGCCACAGATGCACTGCTTTAATACTGTGAAGGCTAATGTATGATGGAATATTGGCCACGACACAATTACAACTTGTCACACATGAGGATCAAGGATCTGTGTGAGATGTACCACAAGCCAACGTCGTGTGTATAAGATGTGCGATGACGGCCTTGTTTATATCAAATACAACTTGCTTTCGATCTCCTTTGATCGGACTATCCTGAACATTGATATCCTGAGCCTGGATGTGCTCTATCTGGCCCGAGCGAAGCCTGAGTGTTGCTAGGAGTGGCTAGATGATGAAGGACCATCTTTGACTCTGATAGCCTACATCTGATACTCTGCATTCTGGATCATACGTTGTAACCCCTGGCCTCTGAAGACTTCCGCTGTCCCTGACTCTCATCACGGTACGCTTGGCTTGCTGTGCTTGCGCCTTAGCACTTAACGCCAACCCGTGCAGAAATATGCTTGAAAGGCAGGAGGGGTACAACATTAACACCCAGAAATGTACGGTGGTTGTGAGGGGACTGGGGCATCCTGCCCCAGTTCATCATAATTCCACCATCTTGGGTGTACTGGGGTCCAAAGTAGATTTTTATTGAGACAAGTAAAGGCAGAATAGTATATTATTTGTTGCATCATAAGGTTTAAAATTCAATGTTGTAAGTAAAGAGGGATCAGTTGTAATATGTTTCTTATTAGTAATTTCTGTCTAGGTATTTCCCCCTAATAAGTCAGATTCCTGTCGGACTGGGTGTTTACTCCCTGCTAAGGGGGGAATAGTTGTAGCATCATGATCATGATTAAGATATCTAGCCTATGTCATTAACTCACAAGCCCTTTGCTTAAGGCATGATACAACACGTGCTCCTTATATCAATAAGACTACATACAGGGCATACCATACGAGGAGTATAGGGCAAGTAAGCAACACCTGCATGTAATTTCGAGCTTCATACCTGCATTTCTCAATCTCATCGTCTGTCCAGACTGGCATGTACAAAGTAGTCGCAGCCTGGAGCTTCAGGAACTCCTTGTATCGTGTCCGGTCAGGGGATGCCAGCAGCACAGTGTTGGCAGCTCGTTCAGTGGCAGTGGCCATGTCTACAATCCACCTGTGAGTCATAATTTTCATACATTGCATACAATGTAGGCCATACAAGTTGATGTGTCTATTTTCCCTCCCACCCTGGACGCTGACTATATATAGCTTGGAATACATCACAATTATTAAGGGGTGTTACACTGTGGGTGACTCGCCGTGCAAAGAAGAGCACCGGGGGCTGTACATCACAATTGTATATAATAGAAGTGCTAAATAAATGTATTAGAGTTTGCATTTTTTCTTTAGCATGCTTTTTATAATGACACATCATAGCAAGACTATAGGGCAAGTACGCAGCACCTACACGTAATTGTCTGCTGCATTTCACCATCACATCAGCTGTCCAGACTGGCATGCATAAAAATGGTTACACCCGGAGCTTCAGGAATGTGCCCGGTTGGGGGATGCGCATGCGATGAGCAACACATTCGTGTTAGCAGTTTACTCATGGGCAGGCACCATGTCCGCAATCCACCTGTATCATATTGTACCTCCTCTGGTCAGCCAACCATAAATGCAAGCCCTTAAAAACTTAAGTTAGGAACCAGTCGATTGTTGCAGCATCTACCTGGGAAAATGATGCTGGTCCCAAGCATCAGAAGCGAGAATACCATACAATGTTTCATTGGTTTACTCCTTGTCGCATACAATCTAGACCATCTCAGCTTGGAACAGCTTGGAACATGCCTTCTTACTTGGCACCCCTTCCACTCACCAGGTCGTGGGAAGCTCAATCTCATACCCAAAGTCCGTTTTGTCGCCCTGCTCGACATTTTGGTCTGTGCCTTTGGACACAAACAAGTACCGTTTGTCTTGGGATTCGTAAACAATCGTCGTGACCCCCTGCTCCTTTATTAGCCAGCTCATTAACACGACCGCAAAGAACGACTTCCCGATTCCTGGTGTACCTGGCACAAGAACAAGCAACATACAAATGATAAGGCATTGTGTCAGTGAGGAACCAGCGAAATGATGGCAATAATGTTGGCAACAAACAGTATGATTAAGAAGCTGCCCATGTATGAATGAAGGAGAGCTAGGAATGAGGACCATACATATACTTAAGTTAACTATATAATGCTTAGCACGCGACAAGCAGGTGTTTGAGGAGGGGCAGTGAGAGGATGGAGGGTCTCGTGGCTAGAGGAGCCTGTGTCCAGGCACCGGGTTCTGAGGGTTTTGGGGGGCGGGCAGTGAGAGAGGGCTGTCCCTCTTGTGCAGTGCAGGAGTTTGTGGGGCCAGCTGTGGGTGGGGCCAGGAGGCTTTCTAGGGGGGCGCCAATCGATTTGGCTCGTCATCCCCCCTTCCGTCTTAAGCTTGGTTCTCTGTTGGCGTCTCTCCTCTGAGGGCTTCTGTGTGTCTTTGTCAGGCTCTTGCTAGGTCAGTTTTGTGTTGGAGAAGAGTGGTCCCCTTCTTTGTGCAGTTAGTTGCCCCCTGTCTTCTTTAGTTACCTCCTTGTTTTCGTGGTGCTCCTCAGTGCTCTGTTAGTGGCCAGGCTAGAGCCTTAAAGTCTTCCTTTGCTCTAGCTGGTCCGAGTGAGAGGGGGAGCACGTGGCAGGACAGACAGACAAAGCCACGTGCCCCTCCCCTGCGCTGTGGCTCAGTCCTGTCATGCCCCCTGGTGCTCGTCTTTGTAGGGCGAGTGGCCGACAGTGTAACACCCCATATACATAACCAGGTGTGGTGGCAGCACGCATCAGTATGTATAAATGATGTGTGATTGTAGGCAATCAGATGCACTGGGTCCACATATGAAGAAACCAGTTGTGGGCACATAACAAAACAGGCAATGCACATCGACTGGATGGTAGCATCAATGTGCCTGAGGATGCAAGGATTATATTTTTGTCTGATTGAATTACAATAAGTACACCCTTGCTTAAGCACTATACGAGGAACAAGCAACCTAATAGCAGCAGGTTATCATAATACTCACCTGTAACGAGGAATCGGGTGTTCGTGTTAGATGAGTGCAGGTTCATCATCAGATCGAATATCCCCCGGTAGCAGGAGCGGACCAGGAGAGAACTGCCGCACCACTTTTTCCCCAGCAGATAGACATCGCTTGGTAGGCTTAAGAGGCTGTCCACTATGATGTCGACCCCTAGGAGGGCCCGCCAGAAGCTCTTCATCTCTTGCGGAGCTTGCATTCGTGAACTTGAACGGCCTGCTGGCAGTGCATATGTCTTCCTTATTTGAGCAATGCACCACTACAACCTTAGCATCATGCACACAGAAATAAGGATGCGGTCGATTGAACACATCAGCCAGTTGCAACCAGGCTGACTCAACCTGAAACACAGCTATGTCATCAACATTCCACAGTCATTCCAAGTTATGGTACATCTGATGCGGACAAGGAAAATTGTAACTGTATTGTTGTGGATTAAGTGGCAGCAGGTGGCGTTATAGTGCATGCCCCACTGTGCCACAGAGGTATCTGCATGTACAGGCAGGGTGACATGTGGTAAGGTTTTCGGGTTTGGGCACATGTGCATCAGTGTGCGAGGTCCAGGGAGGTCCTGGCCAGTTTGCAGCTGGGTACGACATTCCTAGCCCAGTGCAATCCATCCATCAAATCTTGCACTGTCTCAGACACATCGAAGGCTCCGACAATGTACAGAGTTCTAGAAGACGTATTGCTGGTTAATTGCAGCTGGTGATTCTTCATGATTTCCAGCCGCATGGCTTCCTCAGCAGGTTGTGCCATCACAAGCGGCTCATTTCCCAAACACCGCTGTTGAAAGCACATCATTGATTTCACATTTGGGGAACTGATCACCACTGGTGCTGTAGTAGTCGTAGATGTACGGCAACACACTATCACAATACAAGGTGCAAGAAGCACCCTGTCAACATCTCGAGAGGCCTTTGCGGCAATCAACTACTACAGGTGCAGCCCCGTTCTTTATAACATTAACCTTATAATGATGTGTGCTACAGCTCAATTTTTGAGCCCGATGGCCATGCATAACAACCTACATCTCGATCTTGATACGTATGTCAACAGACACTACATACTCACTTGAACATGCCAAGCTTTGACATACAAGTCCTTGGGCACCTTTGGAGAAGTACCGAAGCCAAAAGACTTCATATTTGCAGTGGATTAGCTAGGCACGCATGCACATTGCATGCAGGCACCTCAAGTTGAGATTGCCACAGCAGGATGACACTGTCCCTCCCCGCAACATCACATTTTAACCATATATATATATATATATATATATATATATATATATATATATATATCAAAGCCACGTGCCCCTCCCCTGCACTGTGGCTTGGTCCGGTCAGGCCCCCGGGTGCTCATCTTTGTAGGGCGAGTCGCCCACAGTGTAACACCCCATATATATCAATCCTAAGCTCCTCACAATGTACTCACCCTGTAGCCAAGGGCCAGCTGCCACCACACCTGCATGAGATGGGTGGTGTAATCCAGGGGACGCATAGGATAATCACGGCAGTTGCTCGGTACAGGCAAGCAAGAGGTTGCATTCTGTTATGGGCAACAACACGGAGGTTCCAGTAGCACCGGGCCCTGCCAACTATGGGCCGGGCTAATTAAGCCTGACAAGCAGGGCTTTGGGCCGGGAAAAAATAGTTTTTGGAAAGCGCACATTGTCAATGATTCCAAACACTGCCTAACAGGGTCTGTTTGGCTTAATTAGGCTGTGTCTGATTTAATCAGTCTGGGACCTAGAAGCCCCTAATGTTATTAGTGTTACAGTTTGCGTGAAGAACAGCAAATAATGATTAGCTTTAACATGAATCCTGTGATCCCGTTCATCGTTTGTGTGATTACATGTAATATTTTTAATACCATTTGCGGCGGACAAGAATGTCAAGCACACTTGACTTCAAGTAGTACTGATGCACGCAACCATTAGCATTTTTTGTTATATCCATCAAGGATTTCACATGTACTTGTGTTTTTATTAGCCATGATATAATCACGGAGTGTGACATTGGTCGACTTTAAAAGAACTTTAAAGTAAGTTCTGATTAAGTTGTCCCTCCCATTAAAATGGAGTTAAAGAACTAAGCGATTTGCTGCATATTCCAGTTAGCAGCATTGACATACATCAGTCCATTTAACATGTACAATGTAAATGTATGTTACCACCAATCGTCTTCATTGTTATTTGTGATATATACTGACCCAAAGGCTATGAAGCAGCAGCTCTTTGGCTTTTTACAAGGCATGACATGTTAACATTGTTGGGCATAGCTATGTAATAGATAATTATAATTTTCTTCTTCTGAGGTCATATGTAAGTAAGTGTTAAAGGATGCACTGCAGGAACATGTAAAATGCTTGTAATGAGCAGTCACACACCAAGGCCACATGTTTTCTTCATCAAAATAGCAGCAATAGTTACAAATTGTGTAAGATGATTCATCATAAGGTATTAAAGACTATCATGACAGGCAATTAATTTGAATGACAGTTGCGGGCGGGGCCCCAGAAATTTAAATGACAACTCCCTCGCGCCAGCTAGCCAACTGTAGAATCCAGACCAAGCAGTCTGGATCCTACAGTTGCGGGGCCCCAGAAGTTTAAATGACAACTCCCTCGCGCCAGCTAGCCAACTGTAGGATCCAGACCAAGCAGTCTGGATCCTACAGTTGTGGGGCCCCAGAAATTTAAATGACAACTCCCTCGCGCCAGCTAGCCAACTGTAGAATCCAGACCAAGCAGTCTGGATCCTACAGTTGCGGGGCCCCAGAAGTTTAAATGACAACTCCCTCGCGCCAGCTAGCCAACTGTAGGATCCAGACCAAGCAGTCTGGATCTTACAGTTGTGGCCCCAAAAATCGTTGAAAATTCAAGTCCCTCACGTCAGCTATCCAACTGTAGGATCCAGACCAAGCAGTCTGGATCTTACAGTTGTGGCCCCAAAAATCGTTGACATTTCAAGTCCCTCGCGTCAGCTAGCCAACCATAGGATCCAGACCAAGCAGCCTGGATCTTACAGTTGCGGCCCCAAAAATCGTTGAAAATTCAAGTCCCTCACGTCAGCTAGCCAACCGTAGGATCCAGACCAAGCAACCTGGATTCTACTACACGGATACCGAAACGAAAACATTATGTAGCATCAGTTGCTGAAGTTTAGGATAGTTATGCTTACCCCAAGATGACAATAATTCCAGGCACGCTGTATCAACAAAGATCTGGAATGGCTATTATGTGTTCACACACTTAAATTTTCAATTGGTACGTATTAATGTGGACTTCCTATTTACTTGTGTACACTTTATTAGAAAGCAAATATGCACATTTATGGATATCTGGACCAGGACACATGTAGTGCACGTTTGGCACCGCCAATAATCAATCCATGATGAGACATGTATCCATGAAATATGTTTGCTATATATAATTCGATGAGATGTTGACACCCATGCCATTCTGCATGAAGGGAAGGTACCACAGGCTTTCATATACCCCACCTTTTGAGCGGCCAATAATATGAGGTCTACATCGCAATTCCCAGACATTCTGACCTCTGATGTTGTAGATGGGAATATAGATGTGCACATTGTAAATGGAGGTTCTATAGTACATCATTATCATTCACCAGCCTGTTGCTAATCCCAAGACTACACAGTTACCTATGAAATAGCCTCATCTGCATTTGCCAAATACATCCTGCTGCCAAAAAGAAGGCCCATTACCCCTCAATCAAGCCCGTCATTGCAAACTTGCATTCCTTTAAACAGTGTAAAGGCACTTCTCCACTGCTTCTCTGAACAACCCTCAAAGCTTGCCCAAGGTTTCACATGTTTACCATCAAATTTGGGCAGGCGGCAAAAAACAGGCAGGTTGTTGACCTGCTGCTTCGTCAGCAGCATATCTAGCTTAACTGGACCACTAGGCCAATCTTCTTGGCCCTGGGGTCGTGATGGCCCTGGGGTCGTCAGCAACTTCGTCGGTGTCTCTTGAGCATTTGAACTGCGGGTGATGAAAGTACAAATTACCATGAATTAATGGACTCTAAATTGAGAGTAAGAGCTATGGGCAGCAGCAAGTACGTCTTGGCCTTGTAATCAATAGTATATTATTACATACATACAAGTATACTCTAGCTGGTCTTAGTGAGAGGGGGAGCACGTGGCAGGACAGACAGACAAAGCCACGTGCGTGCCCCTCCCCTGTGCTGTGGCTCGGTCCGGTCAGGCCCCTTGGTGCTCGCCCTTGTAGGGTGAGTCGCCCACAGTGTAACACCCCAAAAGTATACTATCAGTCCTAGCAACTCGCATCAATGTAATACTGGTGCAATATATAGCGCGCACATGATGCTAGATAGGGTGCGAACAATGGCTGGGTTGCTAAGCATCATAATTCTGTGGGCACATTTACAAATTCTTTCTATGTGAAATAGGTATGTTTCATGCAAAAATATTATCATAGCTCATTATGTGGACTGTTATGGCAGGCAATGATGAGAAAACAATCCAACTCACGCAATGTCGGCTGAACTGCCTGGAGAAAAGCTTTCCTCATCCATGACATCATTAATGGTAGCAGAAATGGACCATCTTTTCGCTCATAAGTCGAAGGCCTCACCTGAATATGTAGCAGAGGCGCGAAGGCGCGCGCATCATTCCATCTCGCATCTTGCTTTTGATTTCGATGGTGCCAACTGGTGCCATAACGGGTACATTGTAATCGCACATAATAATCGCTCATGTGCCGTGGGACCATGTGAGCAGCGCAGTAGCTTTCCAGGCCGCGAGCCAAAGTCGAAGCCTAAAGCCTTCACTTCTTTATTGACCATATGCCATTTGCCAGATTAAATCATGTTTATATTCAGAAACTAACAAAGGAAAATTAGAGTTGATGCGCAGCATAAATGGCGGCCCTGCATCAGAGATTGCCGCCGTATCCTTGGGGCCTTACTTCTGGCAGTTTTGTCTGCTTCATTTTTTAACCAGCTGAAAGGGAATGGCTCGTACAGCAAGGCATATTATTATTAGTTAGACAAGAAGACTACCCTCAACGTGATGTTCGTCTGAGGGGTCCGATCAGGTCCGTATGAATTGGTGATGAATTGGTGATGAGAACAAGTCTGCGTGAACAATAACAATGCGACTATTTATTAACGACTTCCTAGAGGAATATCCATGAAGTTGAAACTAGCACCATATATGCCACCCGAAGGTAGTCCTTAACTTGCCAGTCAAGCTCTTGGAGTTTGGCTGGGGACATGCAGTACCCATATTCTTTTGCTGGGGGGTTGGGAGTCGATGGTGAGGATGTTGCAGTGGTCACTGGGGCGGGACAGAGGAAGGCCAGTGGTTCTGTAAAGACCGTGGAGTACTGCTAAAGGATGGATTGAATGGCCGAGGGAATGGAGGGGGCCATTGGTTGTTGGGAGGGTGTGGGGCTTTGGGGCCGATTTCAGGGTCGTCAAGGGGGCGGAGGATCCCAAGGTAGACAGGGGCGCTGATTGCCATTACACTTTTCAGGCTGGACTGCGGCATGACACCACTCTTTCCCTCCCTTCTGTACCTTTTTTCCCTGGAGCCATTTGTCAGTTGGTATTATGTAATCATTATATTGACACCAAAAGCATTATAGCATTACAGTAGCATATTAAAGCATGAAAGGCAAAACCATCAGTTTCCATACTCATTGTACGAAAGCGACCATGGTCGCTTTCGTACATCAAAACATTCGAGTGTTGCAAAGGGGTTCTGGCCCGTCATGGCCCATCAAACCCTTTTCCCAATTTTAAGCCCGTCATGGCCCATCAAACCCTAAGTCGATGAGGCCCAACCCGATCCACCCATCCATCGGCCTTAAGCACCTTTTCCGTCTGATGCACTTTCCTGCCTGAATTAGCCTGCTGCCCCCGTGCGGCAGCCACGTCATGGTGGGCCCCCTGGTGGGTTCTACAAGGGTCTTTGGGTGTCCTACAAAGGTCCTTTGGGGGTGCGAGCTCCCCCTGGTTGGTCCTACAAGGGTCCTTTGGGGGTGTGAGCTCCTGATGAAGTGCAGTTTATGAAACAGAGTATGGCCACATCAGCTACTGCAAAAGATAGCAAAAGTGCACAAGCAAAACTGTTCCTAAATCAACCACTAGGATTCCAATCTCCCATTGGGACACCACTCGTTATTAAGCGGGCTTAATTGGGCGGAAAGGATGCGACCATTTCCACACCCATCCACCTCACTCCATTGGGACACCTCTCGTTATTGATCGGGCTTAATTGGAGGAGAGAAGATGGGCGCAAGAAACAATCGTAAAAAGGACACTAAATTGATGCAAGAGACGTAGGAAGTGAAGGATGCATGCTAAACAACGCCTAAACAATGCATCACATAGCTTTCAATCCCCCCCTTTGGTGTACCAATAGATTGTTTTGCATAATTGTTTTGGCCCCAAAAAGGTGTAAAACAAGCAGTGCACAAGCAAAACTGTTCCTAAATCAACCACTAGGATTCCAATCTCCCATTGGGACACCACTCGTTATTAAGCGGGCTTAATTGGGCGGAAAGGATGCGACCATTTCCACACCTATCCACCTCACTCCATTGGGACACCTCTCGTTATTGATCGGGCTTAATTGGAGGAGAGAAGATGGGCGCAAGAAACAATCGTAAAAAGGACACTAAATTGATGCAAGAGACGTAGGAAGTGAAGGATGCATGCTAAACAACGCCTAAACAATGCATCACATAGCTTTCAATCCCCCCCTTTGGTGTACCAATAGATTGTTTTGCATAATTGTTTTGGCCCCAAAAAGGTGTAAAACAAGCAGTGCACAAGCAAAACTGTTCCTAAATCAACCACTAGGATTCCAATCTCCCATTGGGACACCACTCGTTATTAAGCGGGCTTAATTGGGCGGAAAGGATGCGACCATTTCCACACCCATCCACCTCACTCCATTGGGACACCTCTCGTTATTGATCGGGCTTAATTGGAGGAGAGAAGATGGGCGCAAGAAACAATCGTAAAAAGGACACTAAATTGATGCAAGAGACATAGGAAGTGAAGGATGCATGCTAAACAACGCCTAAACAATGCATCACATAGCTTTCAATCCCCCCCTTTGGTGTACCAATAGATTGTTTTGCATAATTGTTTTGGCCCCAAAAAGGTGTAAAACAAGCAGTGCACAAGCAAAACTGTTCCTAAATCAACCACTAGGATTCCAATCTCCCATTGGGACACCACTCGTTATTAAGCGGGCTTAATTGGGCGGAAAGGATGCGACCATTTCCACACCTATCCACCTCACTCCATTGGGACACCTCTCGTTATTGATCGGGCTTAATTGGAGGAGAGAAGATGGGCGCAAGAAACAATCGTAAAAAGGACACTAAATTGATGCAAGAGACGTAGGAAGTGAAGGATGCATGCTAAACAACGCCTAAACAATGCATCACATAGCTTTCAATCCCCCCCTTTGGTGTACCAATAGATTGTTTTGCATAATTGTTTTGGCCCCAAAAAGGTGTAAAACAAGCAGTGCACAAGCAAAACTGTTCCTAAATCAACCACTAGGATTCCAATCTCCCATTGGGACACCACTCGTTATTAAGCGGGCTTAATTGGGCGGAAAGGATGCGACCATTTCCACACCCATCCACCTCACTCCATTGGGACACCTCTCGTTATTGATCGGGCTTAATTGGAGGAGAGAAGATGGGCGCAAGAAACAATCGTAAAAAGGACACTAAATTGATGCAAGAGACATAGGAAGTGAAGGAAAGGAGACAAAGGAGACAAAGGAAAGGAAGTAGACGCATTCAAGCAGACAATGGATACAAAGCAGACATAGGGGACAAAGGATACAAGTCTTAACAATGCATCAAATTGCTTTCAATCTCACCCCCTTGGAGTACCAATCGCTCGTTTTGCACAATTGTCACCCCACCTCTGTCACCCCACTTTCGTTGCCCCATGTTCGTTACCCCCCCTCCGTCGTCCTGGCTCCATCACCCCATCTCTGCCGCCCTGCCTTTGTTTGCCCCCCTCCGTCGCCTAGCCTCCGGCCCCCCTTTGCCTCCGTCGCCCTGCTGTGCCTCCATCACCCTGCCCCGCCGCCATCACCCCGCCTCCGTTGCCTCGCCTCCATCTCCATCCCCGCTGCGTCCGTCGCCAGCCCTGCTTGCTCTGTGGCCTGCCCCGCTGCCTCCGTCGACTGCCCTGCTGCCTCCATCACCAGCGCCAGGGTGACCGCAGTGCAGCACGTGGGTGATAGAGTGTGACAGCAGCGTATATTAGCAGCAGCACAGCACACAGCGGCACGGCATTGCAGCTGCACCCTGTGGTGGATGTACACCCTGGCCGGCCCCCTGATTCCCCTCCCAGCTATACCAGCATCTAGCATCAGACAAATTATAGTGTGGGTGTTGCACCTGCAGGCACGTATGTAGGAAGGGACAAGCAGCACACCGCGCAGTCCTCAAGAGTCTTCACAACATGCGAACTAGTGTTAGGCCATTGCTTAAGGTGCAGCTCAGCCTCGTCTTCAACCCAGATGGCAGCAGCATATCTTGCAAGGGAAAAAACAAACACAGAAGTGTTAAGCTTGGGATGTAACAGGTTTCCAGATGTACAGAGAAAACAAACACACAAAGAGACAATTGCACACAAACATCACGATCCAATCGGTGTTGGGCACCACTCTCGATTGAATGGCACCTACTTGACCAGAATGGACAAGGACCATTTCCACACCCATCCCTCCATTCCGTTGAGAGACCACTCTCGATTAAGCGGCCCCTGACTAGGAGAGATAAGGGATTGGCACACCAGACAAGGCTGGTGTCGTGGGATATCGCCAAGGGCCGTAATAACAGCCCCAAGCTACCTTCCCACGGGGAGTCCCATGCACACACATACACACACACATATGCATAGGCACACAAACAAACAGGCGCACCAGATTTAACACTAATATATCATTCTTACCTGGGGCTGACCGCCTTCCGGTCTGCCAGGATTAAGCAATAGCCCAGCATAAGGAAATCTCTCTTGGACTTGAACCTCAGCACCTCAACCTCCAGCACAGAGGCGATGAACCACCCACATCTTGAACGCTCGTTCCAGGACCAACTGGGCTGACTGGGGATGACGGCGGAAAGTGGGGGCCACGGGGGGCAACTGCGCTTCCGGCTGACGGCGGCGGCATCGTCACCACTGATACCGTCGGCGGCGCCGCCAGGGATTTGTAGATGGCCATGGCCTGGGTGACCATTGCGGTCGGCTCCGAGGTGTTGGCGGGGAGGACTAGGGTGGTGGTTTCCTTGGCGAGCTGGCGGAAGGCCTAGAGGATGGGGCGGGGTACGGTGGGAAATAAAAACGCGAGGATGGGAGATGGCGGAGGATGCAAAGGGGGTAGTGGATACGAGGGAGAAAAAAAGATTAGGAATAGAAGGGGTTGACTAGGAGAAAGTGGCCTTTGCCCACACGCTTTGTGGTCGTACGTGAAGTGCTGCAAGGAAAGAAGCACCATCAAACATGGGGGCCTATGTATGTGAAGACAACAGCCCCAGTTCCGTCAAGGACATCAGCAGCCCCGCAACCGGACTGAGTGAGGAGCAGCTGGGAAACGTTTCTGAGCGGGCCCCTGTGGGTGAATGGATCAGCAATTTCCTTGGCCACATTGAGTAACATAATCCACATGTATCCCAAACCCCAAGCCCTCCAATCCACACCTCAAGGTACTTCTCTGCTACTCGCAGCGCTGCCAC
Organism: Volvox reticuliferus; assembly: GCA_019650235.1. Classification (NCBI taxonomy): domain Eukaryota; kingdom Viridiplantae; phylum Chlorophyta; class Chlorophyceae; order Chlamydomonadales; family Volvocaceae; genus Volvox; species Volvox reticuliferus. The sequence continues at coordinate 1,088,044 of BNCP01000035.1, read as the reverse complement.
GTCCGCACCGCCGCATCATGTGAGTGCCTCCGAAACTACATCCAGGCTGCGTGCGGTGGCGCTGGCGGTGGCGAATAGCGCCTCCGCCTCACCCTGGGCCATGTTAATTGCTTGCTGTCGGGCAGCCTCAGAAGGATAACCTGGAGTGAAAGAAAGTTGAGCGGAGGAGAGGATAAGAGGAAACAGGAAACAACGGAGCAAACTCTGGAGGAGCCTCACCGAAGCCATCCAGTCATTATGTATTGCGCAGGTCAGTCTTGGCTTGCGGACAAACTCCATCACGCCGTATTTGCCGTACAATCAAACCGATCCCATGTCACGCCCATAAATCGTTGACACCCAGAACCGCAACACTCCACACCCACCTGCTGCTTCTCAGCCTCCACGACATTGATATTGCTTTGTCGTACAAAAAAAATTGTCAAGCAAACGTACTGCCGTGCGTTATTATCGTACTCACCTGCAGCCCCATGGCCTGTACGATGCCCCCTGGCGGCATGATATCCTTGATCTCGTACCTGGACGGAACGGCAAAACAGCAGGAACATTACGGCACACCGTTAGCTGAGTCTGCTAGCTTACTAACGGCTTAAAAATGATATGCTAACTACCAATTGCCTGACTTATCTGACTTACCTCAGGCATTGCAGCCCCCATACTTCTGCGGCTTCATTAATGGACCATACGATATTGTGGTTGAGCGCCTGAGGCGTTACAATTAAGGGGAATGGAGGCAGAATAAATGAAGGAATAGACGCAGGCAATGGGGCCAGGGCGACGCCAAAGGGAATGGAGGGTGAGGAGGCAGGGTGAAGAGGGAGGGCACGGGGTAACGCAAATTGGGGTCAAATATTATGGTGGTGATCAAAGCCTGCAAGTTCGTAAGGCCCAGACATGCCGCTCACATGTAACCATCGAACAATGATCTTTTGCGCGGGTGTACGGCTTGACCTATGTCTGCCGTACCTCACGTTCCTCAAACGTTTTGTCCAGCATGATCTTGCCCAGCTCACTAGGTGGGAGGAGAGGGGCGCCCCAGGGAAAATGCAGAAATCGGACTGACGGACGGACAGACAGACAGACAGGCTATCAAATAAGTCCAACCATGGTCCAACAATTTTAAATCCAGATATGCGAACCTATGGAACATTTTCCCCTACCCACCTGCGCATTGTGATCTACGCCAGCTGCCCGACTGCATACAGCGCATTGTCCACTCTGTATCTGGCTTTAAATGCATCCACCACCTGTCAGGGTGGAAGAAGACGGGAAAAAGACGAAGACCAGGACGAGGACAAAGCATAGAGAAGGAGAAAATTGAATTTAAATCTAATGTTAAAAGTTAAGTTAGAAGCTCGCAAGCCCCAAATGAGGAACCACATCCGTTAGAACCATTTGGTTAGAACCAATCACCGTCTGATACCGGAATCCCTCACCCAGGCCGGCCGTCCGCAGGGTTGCGAAGGTACATATGGCAATTCATGCGATGCCCTACCTTGACGTACAAGACGCCGCCCATGGTGATGGTGACGTTGTCTTTTGTGATAGCGGTTTGCTGACTGATGGGTATTGCGAGTTCCTTCAGAGAGTGGACGTACGCCACCCGATCAACCTGTAACATGACGAGGCAATTTGAATAGCTTTAGATGTTTGGAGAAATTTAGAGAAAACTTTGGAAAGTTTGAAGAATTTGGAGGGAGTTAATAGTTTTAACGAAATTTGGGCGATTTAGGGCACAGGAATGTGCAGAGTCGTAGGGATTTAACGGCTTCAGCAATAACTAGTTGCGAAACTTGGGAGTTCTGGGAATGGTTGGGAGCCTGGAGGATACGAGACGGGTGTACAGGTAGTAGAGACGAAAGGAGAGACGAAACTGAGTGTCATGATGGGGATTGGGAATGCAACGGGCCTAATTCCTGGAGATTGCGAGGGGGCTTGTGTGCTGAGGGGGCCAATACTTTCCGAATATTATCTGGGGACTTTAAAAAGGAGAAGGGCTGCTTAAAAACTAAATTTTGGATTTTTAGAACGTACCAGGGGAATTAGGAAGTGCAGTCCCGAGCCCAGCGTCCCTTGGTATCGCCCGAATCTTTCAATTATGTACACGGTCTTCTCGGGCACAATACTGCGAGGCAGAAGAAACCGAGGGGCATTTTTGTCCAGCCAATGTCAGCATCCAGCGTCTGCTATCTACAGACGTGCGAAGACTTACGACATGTACAACCTTTGTCCCTGCATGCACCCACACCCACACCCATGCGCGTGCACACGATCACGCCCACCCACACGCGCGCACGCCCACACACGCGCGCGCATGCCCACCCACACGCGCGCACACCCACACACACGCGATCACGCCCACACACACACACACGCACACCCACACGCGCGCGCACACACACGCGCACACCCATACCCACACACGCGCGCACACACACACGCACGCGCACGCCCACACCCACACGCGTACACACACCCGCACTCACCCGCACATACACGCACACACGTGCGCACACACCTCCTGAAGCCACCAATGACATATCAGCACCAGCAGCTAAACCTGCAATAAGGACAGCATAAAAACAGATGTATTCGTGACAAACCAAAGATATGCAGGCAAAACATCTACTAACACTATCCATGGACAACAAGGACATAATGCATGTACACCCGTCACCCCTCCAACCCCGCCTCCGTCGCCCCTCCATCTCACTGCGGCCCTGCACCCGCCCCCACAACTTACCCTCGCTTATATCGTTCTAGGTTCCTCGCCAATGTTGAAGCATTCGTACACGTAGCCAGTGGCGCCACAGCTAAGAACCTGCGGCAGCGGACAAGGCACACACCCGGGCAGCAGACGTCAGGTGCATGACAGACACGGCAAAAGAAACACAAACCAAGCAGAATAGGAAAGGGTGCTTGCACAGATGTCGGGGGCAGCATAAACATGCGGGAAACACACGAAACACACATGTGAAGAAGTCACGATGGCGTCTGGACACCACAACGGCGGCATGGCGCCACGGTGGCAAAGCAAGACAACCGCGTAGAAAGAACAGCTTCCCTGTGTCACCGCCTCCCCCGCGTCCGGTGCCCCTCCCCCCTGGCTTCGTCATCCATTCCCCTGCCTCCTTCAATCTTTCCGCCGCCTCCGTCACCCCTCCCCCCGCCTCCGTCACCCCTCCCCACGCCCCCGTCGCCCCTCCTTCCGCCCCCGCCTATATTGTTACTTCCCCCCCGCCTCCGTCACCCCTCCATCCCACTGCGGCCCTGCATACCCCTCCACCCGCCCTCCCAATTCCTATCCCATCCATACCCGCATCTAGCGCCAATCAACATTAGAATGTGGACCATGCACCTGCAGGCACGTAGGAGAAGGCAAAGAACACACAGCAAAGTCATTAGAGTATTTACAACATGCGAAATAGTGTCATCACCTATGACTTGCAGTACCAGACTTACCCCCGCACACACACTTCTGGCACAGCACGGCGGCAGCACAGCGTGGCGGTGGTGCTGTGTGGCGGAGGCGCAGCATGGCGGTGATGCAGCGTGAAGGCGGCACAGCATGGAGGGAGCACAGTATGGCGTCGGTGCAGCATGGCGGCAGTGCAGTGGTGCAGCATCACCGTGCGGCAGCAATGCAACGTGGCGACAGCACAATGAGGCGGCATTGAAGCAGCATGAGGGCATCACCGTGCATTGCGGTAGCGATGCAGAGCGGCAGTGAACCAGTACGGAAGCCGCGCAGCACAGCAGCGGTGCAGCAGAGTAGCAATGCAGCGCGCCAGCGGTGCGGCGCGGTGCGGAAGTCGCACAGCGCGGCTTCAGTGCTGCGCGGCCACCGCGCTCCACGGCTGCCGCGCTGCGCGACTTCCGCTCCGCACCGCTGCCGCGCTGCACGGCTGCCGCGCTGTGCGGCTAAAAATTTTATCCCCCGAAAATCGCCCCCATCGTGACTTTCGCCGCCATTTTTTACCCTGTCTTTGCGCCCTCCCCACTCAAAAAATGCTTCTATTACTTACCGCTGTATTTCCATATATATTGCTGCATCTCGCCACACTCGTTGAGCAGCGCCGCCTCGTCCAGATGCATGGCGGCTTGTCTAACAGCGTCCTGTAGACATGAACCGCTGATCGCTATAGGAAAAGGCAACAGTATCTATAGGATTTCGTCCATTAAAGATCTGCAACTAATCGTGTGGTAGTGGGACGAGATGTCGAGGAAACATAGTAGCCCTATTCAAACAACTAGAATGATTTAAGTAGGTTAGGATGTATAGACACCTATTAGTTATTATTATTTATTAATTTTGTAAAACAATGTTAAAGGCCTTAGGAGTAAACAGAACATGACACCGTGCAGTACAGGCCATCATCCAACCCCATTCTCCACGTCCTTACCTCCACCAGCACCACCACACTATCAATCACTGTTTGGGAAGGTAAGCACGACTGCAAAGGGTGGGATGGGTGGCGGGTATGGTGGTGATGGCAGCATGGAGGGGCGGCAACGGGGGTTGCACCCTCACTTACCTACCTGCCCCCGTCGCCGTCCCTCCCTGCCGCCGTCGCTGCCCCCTCCGTTCCCCATCCACATCCACCCCACCGTTGGGGAACCCCACTTAGCTGTGCGAAATGAATCCCAATGTCCACGTTTTCTGCTGTACAGAAACCCATGTGGTCTGAATCGGAAACATTGATTGCCCACCCATGTCGTCCCCACAGAGCAGCCACCACCAGCACCACCAGTGGCAGCGGTCGCTGATGAGAGGTCAGCATTGCCGCCGTAGAAATTCATTGCACTGTTTTTACTACTCAGTTGCTGCAAGCCGAGGAGGCGGTAGCTGGCAGTCGCAAGGATGGATGGCGACCTGTGGGTCCGTGCACCCACCAGCGGATGTGGCATCATCGCAGGGGCTTCAAGGGTTGAAGCCATTGCGGTGTAAGCGTCCTTCCCTGGCTGATGTGTGTTGGTCTTGAGGACACTGTGCGTGCTCTTAATGGTGGCTGGGGGGCCCTACCATGCACACGCGCCCAGGGGACATTCGTACCGCGCAGGGAGCTCGGGGTTGAGCTTAGCCCAGCAGGCGCCATGCTGAGGGGGCCAGTGCTGCCCGGGCGCCGGCCCGTGGTTGAAATACCAGCTATAAATTTGTTTTATTTCACGTATATTTCATGTTTCGTCTGTGGTAGAATTGATGCCATATTACAGAGAGTTGTAGTGGTGCTGGGATCGATTCGCATGGGACGCGTGTTTTAATATGCACTCCGCCTTCACATTACTTCAACAGGAGTGGTCAGATCCAGCTTAGATAGATAGTCTAGAATCGAAGTTATAACTCAAACGTAGGGCCAGAAATCAGCAGTACGATGACTGTGAATACAATTGAATGCTACAACTGTAGAATCCAGACCAGGCAGTCTGGATTCGGTAGTTCCAATTCAAACGTAGTAACAGAAAGCAACTGTAAGATCCAGACCAGCAAGTCTGGATTCTACAGTTAGCAAGTCGTTGACTGTCACACATCAGGCAGTTGTGCATTACGTAAGAAATATAACAGGCTCGCATAATTTTTTTCCAAAAGTAAAGATGCAACAATGCAGTTCCAAATATGTCAAGCATTTCATTTTCGGTATGCTGTTAACTTCTGTAAAGCTAGCTAAAGAATGTAAAGCAATGATCGCGAGCATGGGAAAAGCTGACATAGTGCCCATTGACGGTATTGTAGCACATACTAAACCCTGTGATTTTATACTCGATCATATGAACATGTTTGTGAGCGATCCCGACGGGGACATGGATGTATGTAGTCGGCTTAGGAAACTATAGATACTGGTTAACCACATAAATGACTCATCTGAACATCACATCGTCGCAGAGGAAGAATAAGATTAGACATACGTCAGATGCCTCCAAGACGAGAGTGGTCGCAGGTTCGATCCCGACAAGGGTCAGGTCTTTTTAGGGCGGAAGAAGATTGCATATTTCTCTGGACTGAGTGGCCATGATGACGTTATGATGACGTTATAATATCGCCGAACAATACGGGCAAAAATTGCGTCGCAATCTGTAATGTCTCATCATTAATCTTAGCCAAAAATTACAGGTGTAACCATGCATAACAAAGTCAGGCAACATTTACAATCAAATGCTCCCATCGTAATTAAACCAGACAGCACCAGACACCGTGTAACACAAAACCACAGAATGAGCTCATCCTAATTAAGTGTAACAGTCGCCGATAAAGTGGTAATATTGTAACACCTCTAACGTCTCTAACTTTTGGGCTGTCAGGCTTAATTAGCCCGGCCCATAGTTGGCAGGGGGGAGACAGCGACCTAACTACTGCCAGTAAGCTAAGTACCATGTAATGCCCTGGGAGCCCAGGGCGGTATGGAGACCCCACTTGATTTATTCATTAGTGCTGCAGCATATATGCGTTCATAACTCATCATAATAAGCATTCAGATGCATCCCAGCCATGTACCATCTCCTCTATCTGTATAAATCACTTATATTTAATACTTGCTTGAATTTCAGTCCTCCTACCTCCATTATTGCACGTGCTGGATTGGTTGTCCCCATTTTCGCCCCCAATGCAAAATACTCTCTGGATGGGTGCAGCACACTGATCATTTGCATACCCATTATTTCTTTTATACTGATATAATATAGATATAGATATAGATATAACTTTCCAGCCAACAACCAATAATAATGCTTAATTGCAATAACGACAAAGAAAGATAATTTCCCGAATTGCAAGTAATTCTCAGGACATGTCATTAAGCTGACACTGTGTCACTGTAAACGCGGACTCAGTTCTTCATCATTCAAAGACGCAATTTTCGTAGCGGCCTATACCTTTTTGGCCTTCTTATGTGCTGCATCGACTAAGGAAAAATCACTGACGTCTACAGGGATTGTCGGCTTCTGAAACAGGCTACATGCGATTGTGAGGGGTGCATCACCAAATTGATTGCACGGGGTTGCACAACAGCACAATCGATAGAGGGCAATTATATCTACCAAAATCAGCTACACATTGATGGCTGCATGCATGCCTGAATGCCTCGCGCACTTTGTGTACGGCAGAATGAAGTAAGGTGAATGAGCAGTCACTTAATATATATGCAGCAGTCACAGCAAAGCTTTGCTCTTGCTCTTTCATCTTTCATGCCTTTTCTTTCAAATTAAATGACGAATTTTGTAAAAAATAAATCTTATTTATCCTTCTTTAAATGTTCCCGTTGGTGTCATCAGCTCACCGTTAGTATACTGAGATATCGGCATTGGTAATATATAAGAAATAAATAATGCTGCACATTGGTGCGTGCATGCGTATAATGTCCTACCTATATATTTAGCTATATAGTATGCATGATTCGTTCTTACATACTGCCTCCGCTTCAAATCATCTAAATATTCCGATGACAGAAGATAGAATCACAGCCGTTGTAAGTTGTAATAAGGGGCCTAATTCCACGCACAGGTATACCTACCTATCTACTTGGCAAACTGGGAATGAACGAAGCAAATAAAGCTGTGCATACATGTCTTTTCACATACATACAGATTATTGGACTTCGATCTCCACATCTGCATGTCATAAATTAACCTGGTTGCACTATATTTGTTACTGCTCTAGCGGACAATAGCGAGGCTTCGCCTAAATACGAGAAAGTATTCGTTACATATAAATACAGATGGTCAATAAGATTGGTAAAGAATAGGGAGATAAACAAACGATTGAATGCGCGGTATAAATATCGGCTGTAGAAGTAATGTTGGTCAGACTCGTCGATGTATGTATGCAAGTGCAAAATGTCATGACCATCATCCGCAAATCATACCAGGATATTCTATGTATATATAATTCGATCCCTTATAGCGTAACCTGAATAGATCCCTATAAGACTCTTCTTACATACACGACAACTAGGCCGTATCTGGCATGACTAACGTTACTGTACAGCTCCCGCATAAATAGACACATACCAGATAGATACGACGGCTAGCTTTACTAATTTCTCTCATATTTATAACAGTCACGCTATCGTCCCGGATACCATTGGTTCTACCTTCGGATAAACATACACCAATCAATGCAAGCAATGATGAAAAGCACCCACATTGTACCTGCTGAAAGCCTTCTCTCCAAATAAACTTTCTCCGCTCGCGAACCTAAAAGAGCCGTCCATCCCTTGCATACGATCTGGTCAAGGAAACGGGTGTGGAGAAAATGATGGCCGAAATAAGTAAGGAACTAAGAACCACCATTCTGGTTGCTAGTCCACACGAACTTTCAACGCTCCAATGCTTTCAATCATTGATCTGTATGTGGCTAATTTCCACAAATAGTGTTTAATGAAGAAAGCTTCTCGCGCAAGGTTGCCTAAGACCCATGATCAGTCACTTACCGAAAACTCTGTATCACCAAGACTCGTCAAGTTCGCCATAAGTGTGCCAATAAGTTCAGCATCATCATCCTTGAAGAGCTCCGCTAGACGCGTGCAGGCCGTGCCGAGGTCAGTTAACGCCATTTGAAGTCGTAGAAAACTCTGCGTACCAGCCTAGAGAAATTGGCTTACTGGTAAGACGTCACTACATTAGATGCCTTGTATTGGAGAGATTGGCCATTGCGGTTTTCGTTTCGATATGAAGCTTTTTTCTTTTCTGAGCCGCTCCTTCCTGGAGCGGACGTTAACTGACGTTTGACAGACAAGCAAGCCGCTTGATCATTGCAACTTGCCAAAGCTTAAACCACATTTGGTAACTATTAATTTGAAGGTCTTATTTGTTCTGTCCAGATTTCATGGCATGTCGCGTTGTCGGCAGGGCAACACAGGACCACTGGGGCCGATTTCAATAGCTTCTAAGGCTTTCATGCGTCGACATCAGGACTCCGGGGTGGAAGGGAAATTAATGTCGCGATGCCATGGACTCCAGCGTGCCGGATCATGTGCCCAGACGGTTGCGCACCCTGTTGCCGCGTTCTTTCCCTGAGCAATGCCTAAGCCGCGCCTCCCGTTCGCTGTGCCGTCCGCCTGTCGCGGTTCAGCTGTCGCCGGTTTCCGTCCTGAATTATGCTGAATTGCCTGGACGGCATTTAACCGTCCTGGAAATGCCGAAAATTGGCAATAGAGCCTTTTTATCTAAACAAAGATATAGCAGTTGTACCTCCTATGACATGCACATTGCAGATTGGACAGTGTTACACTTTTGTCACATTTAGCGTGCATCCCTCACGGCATTGTTATCCCTCCGACGTGGGCCCCACACACGGACAGCTGCCCAGGTTTATGCATCCCGGAACAGTCTCAGCCGGAGCAGCCACACGCGCGCACCGGATCTTAAGACCACTCCGAAGAAGCCCATCTAGCCTCATCACCGTCATCGCTTGTTTGCAGGCAGCCACCACTGGTCCGCACAACGCTCTCGGTGGCCCGCTGCAGTGCTGCTGCACTTCACCACGTACCGGATACTACAGAGATGGACTTAGGGTCGAACAGATGAAAGTGATGTGGGGGGTGGGGCGTCATGTCAGCTGCACGCAAGTGGGTCTCCTAAGGCGGAGGAACTGGGCTTCACGAGCCTGACCGAAGGCCACATGCAGCCATCGGTTTCGGGGCCTCCGAGGTTCCAGCGGGACAAGTTTAGGACGCCTCAGCGGGTGAAAGGTCGCCACTACTGTTGGGTGACGCTACCGGCAGGAAAACAAAACAACTGGCGTTATCACCATCCCCACCACGATCGGCGCGTCTGGGCGCGTTGGTCCAACTTGCCCCGTGCCTCCGCCGGGCTGTACGGCGGCACCGGCGGCCGCGTTGTGCTTGCGGTCATGGTGGTTTTCTAGTGTGTGTGTGCTTTTAGCGACGTGCCATTATTTGGGAGGAGGCTTAGTCCCCGCGCGTTCCAAGCTTCCCTTCATCAGGCCAGATGACTTATTACAAGCATCATAATTGGTGCGTGCGGTGATGCATCGATCCGTTGGAGAATTGGGGTTTGGGTCTCTCATGCTTGGGCCCGATTAAATTGTCGGGGGTCCAACAAAAGGCTAGGTATAATATACACATACAGACCGACAAGTACAAAGTAACGTGATTATACCGATTTGTATGGGTATGGAAATAGGGCCATATGATGGATGTGGCCGCTCCATGTCAGCAGTCATACTCGTAGTTACCCTTCAGTAAGCTTGCAGGCAACACTCTGCGGTAGACCAATGAAAATCCGCGACAATTCAAACGCCCCTGAAGGGTGAAAATCTCTAAGTGAAAACCCAAGATGAAACCTCGATGTACAAACCTGACGACAAGTATTAGGAAGTACCTATTGTGGCCGGTGAGGGGGGTGCGTGGCATGACATAGGTACTTACGCCTGATATGGCGTTGCCATGAACGTACTCCCGAAAGCCCCCATATACACCACACCACAACACATTGTCTGAAGTCTCTGGGTCCAGGACTGGGCGTTCGCGACAGGTTGGCAGTTAGCACTTGCCGGCCAAGTAATCGGCAGGCGCGAGGTGGCGGTTTGTGCACGATGACCCCCTCCTCCATGTGTAGTAGCAGCAGTAGCAGTAGCAGTAGCAACAATCTGATAGGAGGAGGACGCGTAGCCACCTGGGGAACTGATCAGGAGTGAGTTCTGCAGGGTCGAGTGAAAGTCACAAGAACTTCCAACTTATTAAGGCAGGCCGTCTGCCATACAGCTCATCGGTCTCACATTCGTTATCGCAAGTGCGGGTTTCCGACCCCCTGTCAAGGTGCCGCGGGCATCCGTCCGTAGCACCACCTCATCTTGGACGTGGAAATCCGTACATCGTCTGTAGCGCCTCAACGCAGACAGAGCTGCATGGCTCGGCATCTGTAGCTCCGATGGACCGGCTGTGGGTACCGGAAACGACATCACCAGCAGCCATTTTAGCACGCGCGATGTATAATGTTGGCAACTCGTTACCATTTTTCGGTTCTGGGTTTCCCTTTTTCGGGGGGCAAGTGGGTTCCAAAACAAAAAATACAACAACTTAACGAGGGTAGAGCACTTTGCTGTGGCGCATGAGATCATGATCACACATGTCACAGGAGCCACAGGACACTGGCAGTGCACGGACGCATAAGCTGCTTCGCCCGCCGTCGCCTCCTCAGCCTGACCGAAAAGGCTGGCTTGGTACTGGACGCGCATTCAAGTGCGGGATATCACAGGTGATGGAGACTGTGCTTCGGTCCACTTTGTTCGATCATACAACCGAGCAACATCACCCCTCCTCCATGTATTGACCCCTAACCGCCGAGCCCAGCTCAATGCAGGCACGCATTGCCGCACAGCGTGGGCTCCGCGACATCCTGTAGGTCGTGAGAACATTTATTTTCCGCTTCCCTCCCTCAACCCTAGCGACTACGCAAGCGTGACCAAGCCGTGAGAATGAATGAGAGCTGAATGGTTTTAGTGCTGCACCACCTTCATGTGCCCCACATAATCTTGGACCGAGAAAGCTCAGGATAATCAATCACAACAGTAGCACACGGATAGAAGCCGACGTGACACCAAAACCTGAAACCAAATCTGCAACTCTTCTGAAAGGCAGCGCTCTTCCCCCAGCGATGTCCTCTACCCATCTTCGCTAACCCCTGCTCAGAAACCCCACTCTGTCTCTCGCTTCTCCACACCTGGATGCCGCTTGAGCGTCCCGACCCTGTAGCGACGCCGTCACCGTGTCACCCCTAAAGACTACCTCGCCCCGCGTACACCCATTCGCTGCATCACGGACGCCGCCACCGCCGTCGGTGCAGAACTCGATAGCGGCGCCGCCTCCGGCAGCGGCCATAGCCGCGACCCCGTCCGTGCACCAGCTCTCTGCGCCGGCTCTTCCGCTGGAAGTGATGGAGGCCCCGCTTGAGGGCTTTGCGGCCGCGAAGCAGATGACGCATGGGTCCGTCGGACTATATTGCATGGCTGCGTTGCACTGCCGCTGGCCCCCCCGGAACCTACGTCCTCACGGCCAATGCTGCGGTGGGAGAAGCGGCCAAAAGAAGGTGTGGCTGCGGTCTGATCGCCGCCAGCTGCTGCCCCTGATGCCGCCAACAGCAAGCGTTCGGAGCCCTGGCTGCTACGGGCAATGCTGGCTTGGCTTAAGCTGGGTCCCGACTCCGGCACGGTTGACAGACTGGACTTTGCGAGCCTAAGTGCCTCGTCGAAGGAATTGCTGCTGGCAACGCCGCCAGCAGTAGCGGCACCAAAGTCATGCTCCGAAACGTCGAGTGTGTATGGGCTGCCGTCAGCACCGCCGCGGCCGCCGCCAGCTCCACCCAGACGGGTAAAGCAAGATCCAACTAACATCCCCGGCGCCAGGGCTGGTGGCGCGGAGCTTGAGATGCACAGAAGGTCTTGCGACGGTATCCCTACTTCCGCCATCGGGGTGGGGTTGGCGGCGCCAGCACGTGAAGGCCTTGGCATCGCCAACGCAGCTGTAAGGCTACCGGCCGCCAACAAATCCGTCACGACGTGGCCGTGCCGGGACCCGCCGTCTCCTTCGCAACTCCTGTGACTAATATCCTCAACATCGCCGTACACGTCATCTGCGTCGCCATCTGCGTCGTCGGCTCCGTTTCCAAATGAGACGCCGATGCGGCTGAACGACGGCGGCTGCTGTTCCCGCTGACGATGGTTGCCGCCAACGCCAATGCCACTTTCCGTACCGCTGCTCTCCCGCTCTTTGTCGGAATCTGATGTCGCAGCTGCCGCCACCGCTGCCGGTTTCAAGAGGAGGCTTTGAGACCCGGGCATCACCGCGCTGCGCAGCGTCCTTAAGAGGCCGCCGCGAGCTTGGGCCTTACGCTGCCGCGGTTGCTGCCGCTGCCGCTGCTGCAACTGTTGCTGCTGCTGCTGTCTGTCGCCATCCCACCTGTTGACGCCAGCTTGAGCTCCTAATATTCCTGTGCTACCGCCGCCAAAGCTACTGCCACCAGCAGTGGTGGCCGCCGCCGCTTCTAGAGTTCTCAAGCTGTCCCTCTGGAACCTTGGCGGCGGCCGCGTTGACGTGCTGCTGACACCCATCGGCTGCGGCTGCGGCGACAGACACGGCCCCGGGGAACCGAGGTTCACTGCAGATCGCGGCATGGATGAAGGGTACATCGGGATGTACGAACGCGATGATCCCATCTGGCCGTGGGAATACGGTCCTACCGTACTGGTGCGACGGCGGCATGCGGCTGCGCTGCCGCCGCCAATCCACAGGCCCCCGTCGGCCGCGTCGTGCCACATTGACCCCTTGTTGGAATGCGGACCGAATCGATGCCCATGGCCGTATGGATACGCTGTGCTCCGGGCCGACTCTGCGACACCAAAGAACGCAACCGAGTCGAGCGAGCGGCTGAGATGATCGCCGCTGCTGGCACCGCGCGCATGGCTGTACGACGACAGCAGCACTGGCACCATCGCGTCTTGCTGCGCCTGGCGGCTGCTAATGGATGCCGCCGCCGCCGCCAACGATGTCGCCGGCGCCGGCGCTGCCGCCGGCGGCAGCGCCTTGCTGGGTGTGATGAGCATGCTTCCACCGCTGAATGACGCGACGGAGGCGGAAGCTTCCGAACCGAAGGATGCGAGGACCGGGGAGCCAAACACCCCTCCGAAACCACCTCCGGGAGAAGCAGCCACCGTTGTACCGGGGCTCCATGACTGCTGGTTATGCTGGTGCCGTAGTGGCAGAGGTGGCGATGGAAGTGGAGGTGGCCAAGTCGTTCCAATACTTAAGTCGTGAAAAGCAGCGCCAATTATCTGTGGCTGTGGCTGCTGCAGCCCGGCGCCAGCAGGAAGGCTGGACCTGCTAGACGGGAGTTGGACCTGCAGCCCCGTCAGAAGCCTCCCATGGGCCTGTGGCCGTAGCTCCTCTTGCTGCGGCGGCTGTAGCTGCTGTGGTGGGTGCCCCAAAGTGCTCGGCGGCGCCATCGTCTCCCCGCGCACTGGTGAACCCAGGACCCTGCGTGACAGGTCCACGGACGTTTCGGCCGCCGACCCGAAGGTCACCCGGTCCGCCGCGTCCTCATCCGACTCACTGACAGCGGGAATGATTTCCGGCCGGGGCTGGACCCCCCGGCCGCTGGCGGAAGCAACGTTGCCGCCGCCGCCGCCACCGCCGTCGCCGCTATCGGCATGTGCTGCGCCAAAAGCTCCCGCTGAATTGCCGTACAGTTGCGCCGTTTGAAAGGAATCATTCCGCTTCGGAACACCTTTACATTCATGGGATGTTGGTTGGTGCGGCTTCTGTTGGAATGACGCAGCGGAGGGGAAAACCTGACCGCCAACGGGTAGAGCTGGTAGGGATGGGCCCAGAAGCATCGGCATAACGCCTTGCATAGGCCCCAACAACGAAGGCGAGGGCGCGGCCAAGTGCAATCCATAGGTCGGTCGGGAAAAAGGGCCGGCCGGCGGCAGTGTTGGCAGCGCACCTGTGCCGTGCATGTTAGGTCTTGCCATTTCTCCTGGCACATTAAGACTAGGCCTTCCAAAGGGCGACGACTGCGGGACCGCCATGTATGCTATCGCGGAGACAGCGCCAGCGCCGTCGCCAGTGCGCCAGTCTTCCGGTTGCATCTGGATTGCCGCATTAGACGCCCTCCCTGGAGCTGGAGTTCCTAAGCTGTGCGTCATGAAAGCTCTGTCTGTGAAGTGCGCCACCGTCACCGCCGCCGGCTGCGGCACTGCCTGGAGAAGAGCTCCGCTGCGCGGCAAAGAGTTCAACGACGGCCGGGCGAAAGGGCTTGTCCCCGGCAATGCATGGGCCGCACTTCCCAGCGGCAGCGACGCCCACGCACCGCCCGCGGGGGGGAGAGAGCCAAGGGACGGCCGGGTGAAAGGGCTGGCGCCAGGAGACCTTGATGGGAGAGAAGCAGCGGGAGGCAGCGGACCTGGCGGCAGCGGCACTACTGGGGCCCAGTGCGCGTCAACGCCCAGAGACGGCCGTGCGAAGAAGGTCTCCCCTGCCGGCGGAGTCATCACTGTCGCAAGCGGCAGCGACGACAGCGACGGCGGCGCTACCTGCGGAGGCTGTAGTTGGGCGTTCAGCGACGGCCGGGCGAACGGTGATGAAGCGCATGTCGTCGCAGGTGTGAGGGGGACCCCCGGGACAGGCTGCATATCACTGTTTTTTGATGGGGCCAAGGGGCGGGTGCCGAGGCTTGGGCGGGCGAAGGGACTCGTGGCAGCAGTTGGCGCCCAGTAGGCGCCCCCGGCCGTTGAAGGAGCATGCGAGATGGCATCGGCTTGGAAAGTTGACTCGGAAGCTGTCAGTGTTGGACGAGCGAAGGGGCTGGTACCGGGAGGCAACACAGCGCCAGTCGCTGCCGCCGTTGTCACTTCCAGCCGTGTGCTAGGCGGCAGCGCGCCGAGGCTAGGCCTGCTGAAGCGAGGCCCGGTGGAGGCGGAGGTGGAAGTGACGCCGGCGCCAGCAGTTCCTGCTGGTGCCGGCACCAAAGCCATGTCTCCTATGCCGGGCCTTGTGAATGGCGAAATGCCGCTTCCATTTGGCAGCCCTATGCCTGCCGTGCGCCCCGGCAAAAGGCTGCTGTTAGGGCTTTCTCCACCCGCGTTCAGGCTCGGCCTGCAGAAGGCCGAGTGGCCGCCTTCAGAGGTGTCGCCACCACAGGTTCCCGATGCTACTGATAACCTGCTGAACCCCGGGCGTTGCTGTGGCTGGATCTGTTGCCGCCGCAGATATGAGATGGGCCCCTTATGTGGCTGCCGCCGCTGCCACAGGGACCCCGTAGAGCCGCGGCTGAAGCTTGGACCGGGACCAGCACCAGAGCTGGTGGTGGCGTCACGCCCTGGAGCGCCGAGGCTCGCCCTGCCGTAACTCTGCACGGCCGCTACTGGCTGGCTGCTGCTACCGTTATTGGTGGATCCCATAACGACCTTCACCGATTCCTCAGCCGTCAGTCGCTCTGCCGCCGCAGCACCATCCTTGGCCTCCGGGGGGAAGCCTGCATCCCGCCATGGCTCTGGTCTTACCACATCAGCCGCCTCAGGGGTGAGTGGAAGGTGGCTAAGGGAAACCGGACGTCCAGTGGTCACCCAGGAAGCACTGCCGTCGTCAGATCCCACCGTGGCGCCCGCTGCTGCTGCGGCAGCGGTAGCAATAGATGTGGCATTATCCAGGGTAGCAATGGCGGCGACAGTGACACCCGGCCTGAATGCAGCCGTGTCTGCATGACCCTCCGGCACCTCCGTGGGAGGTGCAAAGTCCGGTACAATATCCCTTGGCAAGGCCACCGAGCGCCCCCCCAAGTCCTCCATATTTGCACTTTCTGATGTGGTGCCCATAACCGTCAACTTTTGAGGGGACTCGATGATGCATGTGGCCGCTGCTAGGGTCGGAAGTGCAAAGTCCTCAGACTCGAGCTCTGAAGCCACGTCCCCTTGACCTGTGTCGGCTCCTGCTGCCGTCAGGGTTACCACTCCTGGTGCGGTTCTGCTCCGGACTGGCCGAACGGCAGCTGCGCCCATCTCCGCCGCCGCCAACGCCGCCACTGCTATTGACACTGGCACCCCGCTGCAGCCCTCATATGACCGGCGGTGCGGCGGCGCTGAATGGACACGGGCGCCCGGTACGAAGACCCTGGCGGCGGTGTTGCCACCGCCACCATCTTCGACGCTGGCACTGATCTTATCACCAATTGAAGGGCCACCCTCATTAAGAATGAAGTCGTCCGGCATAGGGACCCCGTCAGGTACGGAAACGCTGTCGCCGGGCTTCGGGGGAGTGTACGACAACAGCGCTGCGGACTGCGAGTGCGATGCGCTGGTCGGCTCATCCTCGGCCTCTAGTACGGTGGGCAGGTCGGGGGGCGCGAATCGGGGCGCTTCAGCCGGAATCTCAAACGCGCGCATCACACCTGCCAGCGCGGACGAGGGCACAGGAACACTGCCGCTACCACCGCTGTCAACCGCAGCACCGCCAGCGACGGCGTCGGCGACGACAGCAAGATCTGCTGCCGAAGCTGTGTCTGCTGACGGTAGGGACAGCGCCGCTAAGGCTGCAGCTGCCGTCAGGGATAGTGCTCCGCCAGCTGATGTCACCATCCGTACGTTATGTGAGGGCGGCGGCGGGAGCACCGTCACAGTTGCAACATCCAAGTCTGCGGGTTGGGCCGTGCCGCCGCCGGGCAGCCCTGGCTCTTGTTTTACTGCGCCATCAAAGCCGCAAGCCGCCGCCTCAACTGTCATGCTTTCGATATCGATGGGAGAAAGCTGCACAGTTGTGACCGGCGCCATTGACACAGACACAGACGCCGCCGGCAAAGCCGCGATTGTAGACTGACGACTTTGAACTATGACACCAGCGGTGATGGCGGCTGGCGGCAACTCTGCCGCCAACGCCGCAGTGGCGGTGGCCCCCACGGGCGGCGCCGGCGTGCCGCTGCCGCTGCTGTCAGGCCCCACCAGTAGAGCCGTTGGTGACGGCACTTCTGGTGCTATTTCAGTCAGAAGAACCGGTGATGGCGCGCTCCGCCGGCGCAGTGCGTACGGCAACGACGAGGGTTCCGCCACCGATACCACTGTCGTCGCCGGCGCAGGCTTCGCGCTCAAGTCGTTTCGACCCGAGCTGGGACGCGACGTACCGCCGCTGGCGACAACACCAGCGCTGAAGAAGTCCGCACCACCTGGGCCCTGCGTCCTGTCCGCCGCCGCCACGTCTGCCTCAGTCCCTGGCTCCCAGCTTGCTCTTCTGCCGCCACCTTGCCAAATCGGTGCGGCCGCTGCCACATTTACAGTTGAGCCATTCCGAAACCCTCCTTGCTGCAGCTGCAGCAGCTGCTGCGATGGCGGACGCGGCGATGAGGATGTAGAATTGGAGGTGGACGGTTGCGCTCCACCGGATGAGCTCCCCATGGAGCTCCGGCCGCTTATCTTTTGGAAAGACTGCATGGGTTGGCCCACCGGCTGCGGCCGCTGTAGCAACGGTGGTGGCTGTAGCGGCGGGTTCAATTGTGGCGACGGCAGCAAGGGCGAAATGGCCCGCTCCTTTAAGTATCGTTGGTATTGCGGTGGTTGCATAGAGTACGGCTGGGCACTAAGCAGATCTTGCAAGTAATGCTGCTGGGGCGGGTGCTGCGGCGATGGTCCTTGCGACTGATACCAAGAGGGGGGCGCGACGGCGGCAGTGGCATAGCCTGCCGTGTACTCGAGCTCTCTTAGCATACTCGACAGTTGGACGCCAATTTGTTTGAAGCTCGGTCTCTGTTTGTGCGCTGGCTGCATGCAGTTGCTGACCAGTGTGGCGTAGGCGCGAGGGCACGAGGGCGGGAGGTGCGGGAAGCCGCGCTGGTGGATCAGACGACCCTGCGGACCGTACATCCAACACGATCGACTGCAGTACAGCTCCCAGAGCACGACGCCGTAAGAGAAGACGTCGGCGAAGCGGGTCAGGTTGCCCGCGTGGGTCACTGCAGGGTGGGGCGCGGTAAAATGGGTTGGCGTTTGGAGGCAGAAGGTAACCGACCATCACGATCAAGCCAACTGCCGTCAACCGTCGGCTGCGACATCCATGTCACCCAAGCGCCGTCCTGGTGCGAGCGAAAGAGACGACCACCGCCTCGCTTCTGGATCAGGTTCACACGGCCGCAGCTGTAGAATGCTCAGGGCCCAGTCGACACTCACACCCTTGCCTCACCCTTGACTGCTGCCCTCGCCTACATAAAGCATACGTGCTCAGCTCTTCATCCTTCCCTTCCACATGCCCTAGCCCCGTCCCGCCACCCCGCCGGGTGTCCCACAGCGCCTCACCTTCGGGCGCTGTGTAAAAGGGCGTTCCGCGCTTCGTATTGGATACGTGGCTCTGATCGGGGAGGAGGTCCAAGCAGGGGCTCGGCTTGGTTAGGAAAGGAGGGGGAGGTGCTGAGAGCATGACAGCATACCGGTGGACGGACACACAGACAGACAAACAGGGCATCAGCTTCCGCCCCCCGTCCACGCACCTGCTCCGCCTGCATGTGCACCGACAAGCCAAAGTCCGCGATTTTGGCGGTGTAGCCCAACACGCTGCTGTCGTCGCGGCGGAGGAGAACCTGGGCGACGAGGGACAGGGGCCAAGAAGGTACAGTGAGGCTCAGATCATGCCCAGACGAGGGGGGGGTTGTGCGCGTCCTGTCATGTGCATCTCTTACATTGGCCGGGTTGAGATCTCCGTGGATGATGTTGTGTTCGTGGAGGTACTGCAAGCCCACAGCGATCTCGCGAGCCATCTGGGTGGGTGGGGAAGAGGAACGGAACGCGGACCACGGCGGAAGGGCAGCGACAAGTGAAATTTGATTTTCTTTCTTCTTTCCGCGGGGTAATGAGAATCCAAAAGTAAACCTATACTCGACCTGCACTGGGAAGAAGGTTACAGCATTCTGAATGAAACAGGAAAAGGGCCTAAGCTGGGGAGCAGAAGTGGCAATGACCCTGCACGGCCGTAAATTCCCCCAACACTCAAAGCTCCGACTCCCCTCCCATCAACAGCCCCGACTTTTCCATCTCTGCCCCAAATGTGGTTTCCCAAGAGCCCCCTTACGCCGGCAGACAGCATGAAATCGGATAACAAGTCCCTGATCGCCCTTACCTGCAGCACCCACTCCATCTGGGGGGAGCCTGTGGCGGAGTTGAGGAAGGAGCGTGCCTCGATGGCGTGGCGCAGACTGCCACCGTCACAGAACTCCTAAGGGCCAGGGGACGAGAGGGAGACGGAGAGGGAGAGATGGGATGCGAGGTATTACTTGCCCACCTACCAAATGCCACCGGCCTGGGTACAGCGCCAGACCGTCCGCCCTTCCCTTCTTCACCTGCACTATGTACAGCCGCCACTCCTGAATGACCTCCGTTTCATTGAGGATCTGCAGCCCCGTCATGGCGCCCCCGCGATGGCTGTCTACGTGCATGGGCTTCAGGTCGCAGGTGTAGGTGGTCACCACGTTGGGGTGAAAGATGGACCTGTGGGCCGGACGGGACGGAGGAGGGCGCGGAACGAACGGGTGACAGGTGGCATCATCCAGCTGGCGCATGACCACTCTCCGTTCCATCCGCCGTCCCTGTCTGTGTTCCCGACCCAGGCATAAAGCCCAGACCCCAGTGACGCACGCACTTAGAAAGCGCCGCCTCCATGAGCGCCGCGTGTCTGCCCTGGGTGACCGCGTCCGCCGTCAGGGTCATGGTCTTGACCGCCACCTGCAAACCCTTCCACAGGGCTGGGCAGGCAGGCAGGGAGCAGGGAAGCGGAAGAGGGCAGGGTAAGAGGGAATGGGAGGAGGCTGCGGGAAGGAGGATGCGTGTGGGTCTCTGGGAGGCAGAAAAAGGCGAACAGGAAGGGAACATTAGGTCCTTACCTTTGTACACTGTGCCGAACGCCCCAGAGCCCAGCACCTGCTGGATGACAAGCTGGTTCTCGTTCAGACGGCTCTCCACATCAGCCGTTAGCTCGCTCAGCGTGGTCCCCAAGTCCGTTGCCGCCGGGGTGACTGTGCCGCTGCGGCCGCCGCCGCCACGGGCAGTGATCCCCGCCACCGTCGTGCCGGCGTTGCTCGTTCGCTGCACACCAGCGCCACTAGGCGTCGGCGATCCACCCTGCCGTACATCCACTAACTGTACGGCTGATGTTCGAGTCGTGCGGTCCACAATGCCCGTCAAGCTGCTGCCGCTGGGCGTCAGCGCTGGCGGAGGCGGCGACGCAGAGCGCTGCAGGCCCGCTGTCAGACTATCCACCCGGAACAAGTTCGAAAGAGAACCAACGAGCAGCCGCCCCAGGCCTGGCTTTGCACCATGACAAGGCAACGTAACGGTGGCACCGCCGCCAGCTTGCACGTCCACCGTAGGAGGCGGTGCCAGTGCAACCAACATCGACACACGCGGCGGCCGCACTGGCTCCGAAAACGCCGGTTGGAGAATGGCGCTAGTGCCGGCACTCGCAAAGCTGCCGCCCGCAGCGCTCGCCGTCGTTGGCAGCTGCGAAACTGCGCCACCACCACTGCCATTCGGGCCGCGTTCCGCTCGGGAAGGGGTGAGGTTGCTGGAATTATCGACCGCGACAGCTTCCGTGGCTTCCGACTGCCGCGATGCCGAGGACTTGATCTGCAGGTGATGCATAGAGGCAGGTGGTGTTGTCGTCCCGTGTCGAAAAGTATTCAAAGTTAAGGAGAAGCGGCGAAAGCATTTGCAAATGAGCTCAAAGCGCGCGACAGCACAGCCCTAGATAATCTGAATGAATTAAAGACCTAAAAAGTTCTCTGAGCCACCTCGGCCGCTGCAACTGCATCGCAGACACATGCAAAGCTTTGGGGGCCGGTACAAGTCCGTGGTATGACCAGCACTTCCTCATCCGGGCTTCCTCTCCAATCCGCCCATGAACCATCACCATGAACGGAGATTTCCGAACCATCCTTGGACTGGGAGAGTTTGCCGCCGTGGGTATGGCAGCACTAATGCAGCCGCCGCCACGGGCTTCCGCGGCCGCGGCCGCCACCCCTGTGGCGGCCTTCGCCGCCTCCACGCCCCCAGCATCCAAACATGTGTTGGCGATCTGCAGTCGGGAAGCCTGCGAGCTCAGGTTCCCGGAGCTAGAGGCGCGGTGGTGGCTCGCTGCGGCTGTCGGGAGCGCTGGTGATGACAACGATAGACCGGTATGTGACACGGTCCCCTGCGGTGACGACGGCGAGTCAGTATTGCTGCATATCGGCCCTGCTACGCCCGGCGTCACCACTGCTATCGCCAGCTCCAGCCCGCTCAACCTCCTGCTGCTTCCCGCCGCCGCCGCCGATGCGGACGACGCCGACGTAGACACCGACGCGGTCGCGCGGGGCAAGGTGACCGCCCTCGCCAAGGCAGTGACAGCGGCGGCGCCACCGACACTGACAGCTTCCCCCAGCGGCGGTGCAACTCGTCTGGACCGCCGCCGAGATCCGAGACTCCGGCTGGGTCTCAAAGTGGAAGGGCTGACGGCCGCGGGGTCGCCGGAAAGCGAGCCCATCTGCTGCTGCTGCTGGTTGGCTCCAGGACCAGGTGACCAGGGCCACATGCGCCGGTCAACGCGGAGGACGGACATGAGGGCTCCGGCGGCAGAGCTGGAGCGCGGCAGTCGATGGTGATGGTGCTGGGAAGGCTGAGCGCACGGCATGTCGTTTATGGGGGAAGGGACAGGGAAACGGTGCAGGCACGTTTACGGAAGTCGATCCAAGATATATATATATATATATATATATATATTACATACGGAGAAAACTGGAGACCGTGAAACGGTGAAATTCGGTGCGGCATGGAGTTTGAGTTTAGGGTGCCCGAAAAGGGGCTGATTGCGAAGTGCTCTGCGCTAGGTATGCTCCGAAGCATCCCTCACAACGGCACGATCGAAATCAGGTCTAAATCATATTGGGTCCCCATGGCCTGAACAGGCCGCAGTTGCTCCCTTTTCCACCACGGCCCACTCACCGCTTTCATGCCGTGTTCAGACGTCGCCGTGCCGATCGCTGGCCGCGACGCTGTCACACCGCCGTTAACGGCAGCCTTACTGCCGCCCTCATCCACCGCCGTGGCCAAAGGCACCGTCCCCGTGCGTTCCGAGGAAACCACCGATGCCGCCACCACGGCCTCCGCAGTTGATATCGCCGCGTCCTGAAATGCCGACGCCAGATGAACCAACGAGTGCGCGCCAGCACGCTCCACGGATGGGGAGCGAGGCAACCACGGCGCCGCCGCTTGGCGGCTGATTACACTGCCACCGGCACCGCTGATGGCGGTGGTGGCGGTAGTAGCAGCAGTGCTCTGTAATGAATTGGATCCGGGGTGTGAGAGCAATCGTGGCGACAAGGACGCCGGGCCGGCGACGGCAGCGCCGCCACCGCTGCCGCCACTGGCGGACCGGCTGTCGCCAATCACTGTTGTATCGCTACTGCCGATGAGTTGGTGGTGTTGTGTTGATGGAGGGGAGCTTCCCTCCACTGCTGTCGGGCCCGACACCGCGTCTAGAAAACTATCAGCCGGCGTGTCTATCATACACCAGCGCTGGTCTGGACGGCTGTGCAACGACCGGTGCTGGGGTGACGTGGTTAGGGGTTGAATTTCAGGTCCTTGGACATCCAGTGGCGGCGGCGGCACCACCGCTGCATTGGCACCGCCGCCACCGCCGGCACTGGTCCCGTCAGGATCTGCCACCGTCGTCATCCTAACCACCGGCACCGCCCCCGCGGGCGCGTGGAGAAGCGGCGCTGCAGCTGCCTGGCGGACGGCCGCCGCCGCATCCTGCGGCAACACGCGAGGCTCCGCATCCGCCGGTTCCGCTGCCCCTCCCTCCGCTATGTGAGTGTAAGGCGTCGCCGGCATTCCCCGGGAGGTTTCGTACGTCTCAGCAGCTGCCATCGCCAGCGGCGCGGCGGCACCCGTCGTCCAACCGGCCGAGTAGCCATACCCTATGTTGCCCTGGTACGGCACGGCTTGAATGATGTCGTACCCTCGATACACGAAATTTGATGCTGCAGGCCAAGCGTATCCTGTGCCCCAAGGCGCCATCATTCTTCCTCCATGACCATCATGCATGTCTGCCGCGTCGGCAGGTTCGATCACTGCACATTCGGGCACCGACGCCGTCGCAACGGCGCATACGAGACCTCCACCGCCGCCGCCGCCGCGTCGTTGTCCGTCGGCAATGGGTGACGTGCCGCGCGGCGACTCAAAGGGCGCTCCTGGTCCAGTCGGACCCATGGGACCAGTTAGACCCATGGGTCTCACGAGGCCTGCGTCCGAGTCGCCGCCTTCCTCCGCACTGATCCGGGCCGTCCCGTGTCCAGAACTGGCTTCACCGAAGCGAGCGCTCCGTGCCTGATGCGGGGGAGCAACATCGGTAACTATGGACACCCGATGCCCGATGATGGCGCTACGCCGTTTAGTCGGATTTAAGAGCCCGCTGCAACAACGCTGTAAGGAATACTGGCATGGAGAGAACTGGCGTGTCCTACTAATCCACGCGAATCAATGCGCTCTCAAATCGGACTCCTCCTCCCAAACCAGCCCAATCAACACCTTCAGACGGCCGTCCCACCTGTGACACCGTGCCGAAGCGGGGGACCAGCCGGCCGCTGCCAACACTGCGCGTGTCTGCTACCGCCGCCAACCGTAGGCCGCTGTCCCCGCCACCGCCGCCGCCGCCGCCATTGCGGTTATCCCAACGTGCCAGGCTGTCCATCTTGACGGCCGCGTACGGCTGCAGCGTATTATTCTCCATCATCTTTAGCATGTGTACGTTGATGAACGCAGTCGGGTTGTCGCCTTCGACCCATCGCCGCACGTATACGATGAGGAGCAGTGCAGCGGCAATCAGTGCCACCACACCCACCACCACCACCGGGATAATCCACTTCCTATTCTTGCCGCTGCTGGTTCCGGTACTGCTGCCGGAATCACCACTGCCGCTGCCGGAGGGCGACAGAAGATCCCAGCCTGCTTGCGGTGGTGGCGTGTGAGGATGTGGAAGGATGACTTTTCTTTTAAAACATTAGTATATTTACCAATAGCACCCTTCTTGACATCCCTGTAATCAAGGCCGGATAGTGTTTTTGCTTCAGCTGCTACTGCCATATTTACATTACCTGACAGAGCATCTTTCTTTAACATATCTATTATTTTATTATATCTATTCTTTTATTATCAATAAACCGCGAAGGATATTCTTTTATATTCTGTACTACCCCAGAGGCCACTTCTCTAATGCCACTTATTGTCCGCTTGCGTGTGGGGATGTGCATGTGCGCGTGTCCATATGTGTTTTTTCAGAACTGCCGCGGGGAAGAAGCGTCTCTAGATGTGGTACATCGAAACCGGATACGAACATACACATACCCCAGAAGGCGCACGTTCACCTTTCCGTGAACACACGTAACCCGGCCTTGGCCTACCGAGCAGGAGATCCTCCAGGTCATACCGCTGGTACGGCGCCACATCGTCACGTATTACGCAGTTCCGGAGCTGCATGCCCATACCCTGCTTCCGCACGGAGACAGACCGGGGCCAGCCCACCGCAGGGTAGGAGACGTGTTATGGAGACGTGGATAGCTGTCAGTTCTCCCGGTGACAAGCTGAGTGAAATGATTTTTGCCGTTTTAAAATAAATACATGACCACATGTAGCTGCGACTGCCACTGGCAGGCAGTTACATTATAAGGCAGCTGCTTATTGAAAGGCAATAATGGCACGTGCAAACTCACAGGCTGGGCTCAGCCTTGTGTCCTAAGGTTGCTTCCCAGTAGCCCCGCCAGCCCGGCCGCAGCTTTACTGGTACCCCTTACGAGGTTCGTCTTTACTCGGCACAGTTGCTTTCCAGGTATGCGACTTCGTGATTGCAGCTTTGCCAAGTACTGAGCGCCCAAGTCGGAGGTTCCTGTGACCAGAACCACGGTCTCGCCCTCGCCCTCGCCCCCGACCTGCAACAACTCGATCTGCAATGCACGCGAGTCCACAATGCGCCTGGCCTTGAACACTACCAGCCCCAGACTTCGGCACGCCTCCAAAAGCACAGTGGCATCCTGCTGTTGCTGCACCTGGCTTGAGCCCGTCAGTATCTGCATTGACAGGAGCAATTACATCGGCGAAAGCAGCAGCCGTCAGATCAACATACGCTGCTTGCCCGGCAGCTGTAGATAAACACTTACACATACATGCACGCTCATGGCGCGAACGTCCAACGACCCGTGCACCTCGCAGGTCCGTAAGGCTTTATAAGCATCCCTCCTCCTGCTTCCCACCACTCAACAGAGGACCCTTGATTGTGGAATCGCATCCTTCGCCCCTTCCGATCCCTTCCGATCCCTTCTGATCCCGTCCGGCAATATTTCGGCATTTCAGTCTTTTGGCAAGTTCCCTTCTCGCCGGTCACTAATGCTTCCGGCAGTAACACGAGGAAGGATTCTAAATCAGGCATCACGCACCTGGTAGCACGCCGTCCACACGTCCAGCTCCTGCGGTGATACACTGACGGTGGCCCCCACCAAGATCAGCGCGGGGGGATCTCCTGACAGGGAGGGCAACCGGCTGCCCTCCAGCGCCCACACAGGGAAGTCAAGACAGCGCACAAGCCGGTCGGAGGGCCAGCGGGCGGGACTGCTCAGCCCCACAAGGGTCAGGTTTCGGAGCGTAAGACTGAAACCGCTGCCGCCCCAGGCAGCCCACGTAGACCGAGTGTGGCCGAAATCCAGCACGGGGGGTGGCAGCACCCCGCCTGCCGCCGCTGCGCTCGAGATGACGTTCATGTACGGACCTACGACATAGCTGCGCTGCAATACGACACGTCCGTAGGACACGGGTGCGTATACAGATGCGGCCGTACGGTTATAGTCGTCCAGCGACACTGCTGCCATGCTCGGCACGCCCGGGTAAGCCTCGAAGAGGCCCGGCTGCGAGTTCAGGTTCCCGGCCGATGCGTTTAGCGCCGAAACCAGGGCTGCGGTGGAGTTGACCGCCAGGATTTGGGGGTAACTGTCCAATGGTGTGGGCGCGAAGTGCGAGATGCCGATGGTGGGTTGGGACAGAGTAAAGCCGGTGGGTACCTTGGACGTAATTTGCAAGTCGGCT
The DNA here is from genome assembly GCA_019650235.1 of Volvox reticuliferus. Classification (NCBI taxonomy): domain Eukaryota; kingdom Viridiplantae; phylum Chlorophyta; class Chlorophyceae; order Chlamydomonadales; family Volvocaceae; genus Volvox; species Volvox reticuliferus. Next base: position 1,061,454 of record BNCP01000035.1, on the reverse strand, counting down.
GCGTCGATATCCATGAAGCGAAACCGACTGACCGATATTGAGTCCAAGGACAGGAATTGCAACTGCGGGCGGAGCGCGCAAGGCAGTAAAGCCGCCGGTATAATAAAAACCTTATTCGATTAAGGCTTAGGGTTTGCATGACCCAAATATTTAAATGGGGATGACCGACTACACGTCTCCCTAGCAGCAGGAGGAAGCAGGGCTCCGCCCAGTGGTTAGTGGATAATGGCTATTTGGCCTGTACATAGTGAAGAAGATTTACCACCACCCCCTACCATCGATCACAACAGGCGTACAGACAGACAGACAGGCAGACAGACAGGCGTACAGACAGAAGTATAGATAGGCTGACAGGTAGGTAAGCAGATAGGCCCAGAGCTCAACACCCTTTCATCACCTCCACCGGCTCCACCAGAGACCTCATCATCCCCATGCCTTGCTGCTCTTGCTCACATACCTCAGCTTCAAGTATGACATTGCGAAGCCAGGCAGCCTGGTCACGACTCAGCCCCGTGGATGATGTCAGGCCCTCCGCATACGATTGCAGCCACGTACTCTCGTAAAGCAGCTCGTCCTGCGCCAAAACGAGGGTCACATTGCGCAGTGCAACGCGCGCTACACCGGTGCTGTTAATGTTGTCTTCAAACCGCAACGGTGCTGTTCCTGTGCCAGTCGCGGTGCTGATGTTTGCAGAGGCTACGAAGTACATGGGCAATGCCAGCACCCCCGTCTGCGGTGATGCCAGGTTGATGAGTGTGATCCGCTCCAGGGAGATCCGGGCGGGGGGCTGCACCAGGAACACGGAGCGCAACAGAGCGGCGTCCAGAACCACCGCCTCGGGCGGAGATGGCGACGAGGAAGATAACGAGGGGGAGGGAGAGGGGGAGGAGGAGGAGCCTGGCGCCACGCCGCGCAGAGTAAGATTCACCTGGAGAGGGTAGCATTCGAGTGAAAACAGGAGGCGGGAGGCGGCGGGGGGCGGGCGGCCAAGACGAACGCACGCCCCAGGGGTGTGAAGCGGGGGCAAATGCATGAGCCCATGGCAGATTGGATGATTAATACGCCGCACGTCCTGGCCTTCCATTTTGCAGCGGAGACCGCGCACCCTGCTCTGCCCCGCCCTGACTAGTATAGCACAGCACAGCACGGCATAGAACACCACACATAATGATGTAACGGCTCCCAGATCGCACCGTCACTCGCACAGCGCTGCCCATTCCCGCATCCGCCGTTGCAAGCTTTCGGCCACGACGCGGCAGTGTATTGCCCCAATCGTTCGCATCACCAGCACTGCGAGTAGGACCCAGCGATGGGTGAAGCCTGGAGACGGCGGCTGAGGCTGAGACAGAGGCGGTTAACAGCCTCCGCAACGAGCCGCTGATGCCGCCGCCAGCTGCCGCCGCCCCGCCGCCACTATCCCAGGCCTCCGCTAGAGACAGATTGGCTGCCAGCTCCAGCTCATAGGCACTGCATCCGTCTACATGATCACTCACCACCCGTAGGGCCTCCCGCAGTGCCGCCGCCGTCGTGACACGCAAGGTTCGCACGCCGCCGGATTCCGAGCCGCAGACCTGAGAACCAAATCAAAAGAAGAGGCAGTTTTACAGCTTGCTAATCTATCAATATCCTGATCCTGTCTTTATGCGCCGCCTCTTGCATACTAGGGATGCCATCTTTCTTGCGTATCCAGGGACGGAGGGAAACGTGACCTGAGAGGTGGCTCAAGCAGTCAAAAGACGCGATACCAGAATTACCTGCCTTGTTACCCGCCTGCGGGCCCGACCACGTGCATCGCCACACCCTTACGTAAATTTGCACAACATGCCCCGACTCCAAAGTCCGCAGGTCGCCAGCTTCAATTTGCCTCCACCGTGACTGAGTTCATGGGGGTTTCTTTCCCATTGCCACAGCAATTGACAGCTTGAGAGACACACATAAGCACACACAGACACACACACAGACACAGCACGGTCCTTCCCTGCGTCACGTAGGTTCCTGGCGACCGGGTCCGTAGCCTCCGACATGATCCTAATGCTCCCCGTCATGTGTTCACTAGCCCTCCCTCTTCCCTCTCCTTGGTGCACGACTCCTAAAACCCTAAGACAGAAGCCCCTCGTGGCGCCCGCTTCCCTTGCTGCTTGGGGTATCGCACCGCGTTGCACGTCAGCAGCACGTTCTCCATTTCCAGCTTCGGGGTGCTCCAGTGTAAGATGTACACGTCGGGAGGCAGGCCCTGAGGACCGGGAATAAAGGCCGGGAACGGGCAGCGAAGCAAGAGGGAGGAGCCAAGATGCTGACACGTCTGATGGCGATAAGAGGAGGTAACGGGTAAGCCGTCCACAAAACCAAAACCTTTGGTTAAGCTATAAATTTTGAGGGCCAAAGCCAGCCAGTCAACTGACCAACTGCCTCTTCCTGCTACATGAGAAGCTGGCCCATCTCGAGCTCCTGCCGCTTCCCTACCTGCGTGATGTTGAACCCGGGCGGCTGCGGCTGACGCTGTTCAGACGCGGCATCGTACAGCTGCTGCGCCACCTGGCAGTCCTGCAGTACAACCCTGGAGTGCACGAAACGCAGCAACGAGCCGGGAGACAGAGAGAAGGAGTCCAGAGATAACGACCAGACGTCGGTGCCATCGCCATTGGAGCTGCTGCTACTGCTGCTATTACTGGTGCTGCTACTGCCGTTGTTGTTAGAGCTGAATTTTGCCGCAACGTTATAGACGAGCAGGCCCTGCAATGTAAGGATGACATCTGCGGAGGAAAGGGGTCAGGTGAGGACTTGGGATAGGGATAGGCACTCGGGGGCGGCAAGGTTGTGCCGGCCCCCGCACGTTGACAAACAACCACAAATAGAGGTGGGCTTGAGGCGCATGCAAGGGACTGGGGATGAAACGCCACCGTCGGTGGCTAAAGCTTCGATGCTTTGTTTAGGGAGCTCAAGTTGCAAGATGCTACCAGTATGCTCAAACGTCCTGGGACGTAAAGCTGAGCTTCGTCGAGCGTACATTAACAATCAGGGCTTCGCAACAGGTCAAGGGGGTGATGATGGGATGTTGCGTGCCCGCGTTGCCTTATCACACGGACAAACAGGGTACGGGTCAGCACCCGAAGTACAATTCTGTGTGCAGGAATGCGCATTGCGAGTGGACCCCGGAGGGGTCCTTACCTTCCCCCAGAACCAGCCGCTGCGGGTAATTGCCCAGGTACAAGCCCGGATTTGACGAGCCTTCGGCGCTGATGAGGGTGTTATGTACGAAAATTGGCTGAGCCAACGAATGGCTGGCGGATGTGTCGCCAGTGACAAGTACGAGGTCGGTGTGGTTTCGACCGGAAGCCTGATTCAGCTGTTCGAATATAGGCCCCGAAGTGATCGATTGGAGGTCCCATAAAGAGACGCAGTAAGGGCATATCGCAGCTAATGCTTGTATGCTGCTATAAAAGGTAACCCAGCCGATGACTGCTATGAAAACCGTGGTGCCTACATAATGAGACATTCAATAATAACAATATAATATCTAAAGACATATCGAATTGGCCATTTTTGACCAAAGGCGGAGCACAGAGCTTCGTCGAATATGATATCGGGCAATCCATGACGGTTCACACCATAGCATGATGTTTTCTAGTTAGCTAACGCAAAAAGCTAATTTGTTATTGCTGCAGCTCCAGACACGTGATTATGCAATTCGTATGTTATTTTTACTGCTGAAGTACACATTTTGGCGGTTTGGCCAGCTGGCCACTGCCTTGGCCTAAGCACACGTTAGCGACCAAAATGTGGCAATCCAAACAGAAATCCAAACAGAGAAAACTTCAGCTATCTGATAAATTTTATGATGACGCTATTATCCAGCAACAGGCTGTACCATGGCAAGCCTGGTGTGTTTGACCAGTGTGTGATGATTGGCGAGGCAATGGGTCACACCAAGTTCATCATGAAGTCCGCAAAGCAGGAATAGGAAACAACAAAGCATCTGCCCTACCAATCCCCCAAGGGGCTTCTTAACCACCATTTACTTTCCCCCTACCCTACCTAGCTACCTGTGCAGGCATGTTAAACCCTGCGTGACGTGTAACGAGCGCGGACAAATGACATCAGCCGTTTCCTCAAGATCAAGGCAATGTCCTTCGTGGTCAGCGATTGCCTTTCCGTTGTGTCCTATTAGCAACCTACTGCGCAGTTTACTTGTCAAATATTTCTTCAGAGCGCATAGCGACCACGTCATTCAGCGCGCTCAAACGCCATGCTGAGGTATGACTACCCATACTTGCTCGTCGTCTTCACAAGCATCTCGCCTATCCAATTTAGATTAAGACCGCCCATTCACATCTTAATGACGTTCGCCCTGCCTGATAGGGCCTTGCAGGGCGTCGCCTCGGACCTCTGCAGCTCTAACCCGGAGGGAGACAGAGCTCCCGAAGGGAGTTGTGTTCCAAAGCCGCATCCGCTAACACAACAACGAGTTTGTGCCAGAAGCTTAGAACGCATACATGGTGCACATCAACGTGCTCAGTGTACCGGTAAGATGCCATTTGTGCGAAATCCTTATTAAACATCCTTTTATGTATCCTTGCATGCATGAATCAGAGGGCCAGAAGTAAGAAAAAATTAGGTAGTAACCGGGCGGTCCCTAACCTCTGCGTGCATGCATGTATGCATGCATATCGCAGCAGAGCAACTGCAACTGCAACTGCAACTGCAACTGCAACTGCAACTGCAACTGCTGCAGCTCCGTGCCTGAGCCAACTCTCGTTCCTGTTTTTCGCAACTCACTGGATGCCGACATTCATCAACGCCTACCCCCTTCCTTCCGCACAGCTATCTCAACCATCTTCCCAGGCCGTGTAAGTGTACCGACAGCCTTCTCTGTTCACCCACTGTCGCTAGCTGCTGTATTCAATGGCTATATTTTAAATTATGACGGCAACATCTAGACTACCCCGCAACACAGTGCAATTTGCATCTGTATATATGCAGCGCATATGGCATAACAAACTTCACGCAACTGCCATGAGGCAAGGCCCATGTGGGTCACAACCTGCATGTGGTAAGAGGAAGCGGAATTGCAGTACGGCATTGCGGACACCTGCATGCACGAACCCCGGCGTGACAACCCCCCATCCCCCCCTACATCCGCGCGTCCCAAGATCCCAACCCAGCATGCACACGTGCAGATTTACTTCCCTCCACCGCGATCATACTGGCCTGCCGAAAGAACCAAGAAGAACTCACCCAGACCCTGTTCTTCCTGAATCAGGATTTCCGCCCAACCGCAGTCGTGCTTAGGGAATTTACCGCTGAGGTCTCCTCGGCAAGCACCTGACCCCTTGCACCACTGAGTCGCATCAGTTCACTGCTGCTGCTTCCGGCGCCGCATCTCAGCCATGCCGCTGGCGCTGCTATGTGCTGGCGAGCCGCCATTCAGCACCGCCGCCTCACCTGCACCCGTGCTGCTGGGACCTAAGCTTGGGTGACTGAAGCTGGGTCCCGACTCCGGCACGGTTGACAAGCTGGATTTTGCGAGCCTAAGTGCCTCGTCGAAGGAATTGTTGCTGGCACCACCGATGCTGACAGAAGAGGTGGTGCCAGCGGTGGCAAAGCTTGCGCCCATTCCAAGGCCACCAAGACCATCAAGGCTTCGCGCGCGTTCCAGCTCGCAAGGAAACACCTCCTCATTCTCAGGTAAGGTCCGCGTCATGATCTGGGACAGAGGCATGCTCGACCGGTCGAACGGGCCACGCGGCAATGTGGCAGCGGCAGTGGCAGTGCCATCGCCACCACTACTACTGCCATCTGCGGCCATCGCCAAAGCGGCAGAGACGTAGGGTGATGCGCCGGAGGGGCCCGCCGGCGCAGTGAAGCCGCCGTTGCCGTTGCCGTTGCCGTACAACGCCGGAGATGCTACCTCTGCATGCGCCGCCTCACCGTCCACAGCGGCGCCGCTGCCGCCACCACCGTTGGCGCTCCTGCGTGGTGTGGTAGCCTTGGACCCAGCGCCATGGCCATCGTGCTTTTTGCCAATGCTGCCAGTGACGGCATCCCGCACGGCGCGCAGAAACCCCACGGCAGCGGGGGTCCCAGCGCCTGACGGCAACGCATCACCGCTGCTAGCAGCCACTGAGGGACCCTCACCGCCGCTGGCACCGACCAATGCCGGCACCAGTCCTTTTGCCTCCAGCGTCCTGAGGCTGTCCCGCTGGAACCTCGGAGGTCCCGAAACCATCGTACGGTTTGCCGTATTGCAGGCGGCGGTCCCATCCACTTGCCAGCACTGCGGTGCGTCGATACCTAGCCAAGCCGACGGTCCCGCCGCCCCGTAAACGGACGCCTCAGCGCCGCCAATGCCAGAATAGCTCACTCGCCCAGCTCCCCTCGCCACAGCGACGCCGCGGCCGCCTTGGGAGATGGGCCATAGGTCACGCAGTTGTACAGCTTTCGTTGCTGCAGCCGTCGAGCCCATCGATGACGGCGACGGCAGTGTCAACAGCCGCAGCCGCGGCGACTGGTGCGAGCTCCAGGCACCGGGTGATGAAGGTACGGCAGCGGCTGCACCACCCGAGTACTTCGAGCTGGCGGCATCTGACGCCGAGTAAGGTCCTGGATGACCCACGCTGCTGACGTTGTCCATATGGACATTGGATGCATTGGCAGTGTTATACGAAAACGGCGGCGGCACAGCACTTGGTAAAGGTACGACGGATTCACTGTACACAATTAACTGCGTTGGCAGCGCCGCCGGCTGTAACTCTGATGGTGGTGGCGTGAAGGAGGGCCCTGGCAGGTCAGGCGTATAGTCATCTGGATCATGATGCCGGCCCGCCGTCGCGCGGGCAAAGCGGGGCAGATCCGGATCCAGATTCAGCGCCGCGGTGATCCCGATCGGCGGAGGTGCCGGTGGCGGAAACCCCGGGAATTCGCCATTGCCAACAGCGGCGGCCGTTTCCGCCTGTGGGAGATATGCCACAGGCAAGGTCGCCATTACTGCAGGAGCCGCGGCACCTCCCGGCGCGCTTCCATACCCGAACATACCGCTTGCACTCACGGTCATGTGCCGTACAGCCTCTGAATAACCGGCAGGTGCCATTGAACCCGCCGCAGAGCTGCTGCCTGAGGCCAGAAGGACTTCCATGTTGGGTCGAGCAAACCCCGGCGGAACGGCATCAATACTGAATGGCATACCACCTGCCACAGGTTCATTCGCCCTGAGCCCTATGCTAGGCAACGGAGGCAGCTCGGTGCCTACTATGACGATGCCGCCAGAAGGCGTGCTCGATAGGCTGGCTCGAGTGAAGCGGGATCCCCCGGCGGCGGCGACAGGCCGGCCAGGTTGCAGGGCCTCCAGTGTCGTAAAATCGTGGCTGCCGCCAGCAGGTGGCCTTGAGAAACGTGCCATCCCAGCGGCGCCCAGCGACGCTGGCGGCAACGGTAGCGGCGGCTGCTCCACCAGCAGCTCGGCAGTGTGAACTCCTAGGCTCGGTCGGAGGAATGGCGACGCCCTCGCATTCGGCACTGTTGGTGGTGGCGGAGGCGACTGTACACCGTGCACCTCGTCCGGGCGCACGTTCATGCTCGGCCGCTGAAATGGGCTTGCGACCGCTACTGGCGGCGGCAGCGTCATAGCATTTGGCCGCAATTGCGACGCTGTGAACGGCTCAGAGACGTGACCTGCCAGCGCTGGCTGGAGGAACGGGCTCGATCCTACGGCGGGAAACATCGATGGCTGCTGCTGCTGGTGGGATGACAATGCAGGCGATGCGACCAGCGGCTCGACGGTGTGCATGCCTATGCTGGGACGCGCGAACGGCGTCGTCAGTGGCACCGGCGGTGGGAGAGGCAGTGGCCGCGGCGGGTTCAGGAACGGTTGTGATGCCGTCCAGACCTCCGCCGATGGCGCCGACGTCATTCCCATCGGATGCACCCGTCGACTTGCAGTCATGATGCGGCCCACCGTGGGTTTAGTTTCGGAGCTTACGTTAGACTGTCGGCTGGCCTCGGCAAGTGTATGGCGAACAAACGGACTGGGCTCGTGCCAGCCAGGGGACATTGGAGCACGAGGCAACGCTGCGGCCTCTGTGCTTACGTACCTCTGTCCATTCCCTGAGCCCACGGCTGCTGTCCTGGCCACCGCCGGTCCGATCACAGTGCCACAAACGCTGTGCTGTACATTGTACGGTGCGCATGAAATTTCTCCGGCTGGGTACGGGTTGGTAGGCTGTGCAGAGCACACCGCCGTCGGTGGGTTCGTGCCGTTGGTGGGCGTCTGTGCATGGGTGGTGGAAGCCGCCACAGTTGCAGTTGAAGCCGCCGGCGCCGGCACTGGTGTCCGCATAGACACGTCAGATGTAGGCTTTTCATAGTGGGCGTAATCACAAGAGTCGGCTGTGGCGGCAGCGGCAGCGGTGGTGCTGGCAGTGGGCCGCCCACTCTCAATGCAGAGGATGGCTGCATCGACTGCCCCACCTGACTCGTCACGTGCCACATCCGCGGGCAGAATTTCGCTACTGTCCCTGACCACTTTCTTGACGTCCTCCACCGCCGCGATTGCCACTGCTGACCTCGATTCCAGTTCCCCGTCCTCCACCGCTGCTGCTACCGCCGTTGTAAACGATCTTTCCTCCGCTCTCAGTGCCAGGCACTCAAGGACCTCGGCTTCAAGACGGGGCTGCGGTTGGGACAGCGATTGCGAACCTGGTGCCTCCCGAGCTACCCCTCTTTGCATCATCTCAGCGTGGGCATCACCATCAGCACACCGTGTGCTGGCAGCCATGTCTCCATGGCTCTGCGGGGCCAATGGCTGCGACGACAGCAGCTGCTGCTGCCGTGTTGGCGACATTTTCGCCAGTGCCGCTGGCACCGGCGGCGACACCTCCGCCAGTGATGCATCCGCCAGCGATATGGACGACGAAGATGCGGCCGCCACGGCAGTAACAACGACGATATTTTCGGACACCCTTGACATACCACCGGTATCGACTGTGCCCGATGAGGCGGCGCCGGAGTTAGGCACGGGTCGTGTTGGCGATTCATCCCCCACAAGTGGGGACAATGTGGGTGACCCGTGGGTCAATGACACGCAGCTGGTCGGCTCATCCTCGGCCTCTAATACAGTGGGCAGGTCTGGGGGCGCGAATCGGGGTGCCTCAGCCGGAATCTCAAACGCGCGCATCACACCCGCCAGCGTGGACGACGGCACGAGAACACCACCGCTACCGCCGCCACAAACGGTTACACCTGCGCCGACTTTAACGCTTGGCCCAGGCATCTGTGGAGATGACGACGGTGATGATTTTGGGGCGGCAGCCGGTATGAGTAAGACATCATCAGCCTCCGGAAGTGGCGAACCCAAAGGCAGCTGCAGCTGCTGTTGCCAATCCCGTACTGGCGAGCCGCTCGCCGCCACAACGGGTGCAAGAGCAGCAGCGATGGCGCCACCGCTAATGTGTCCACTCCCAATTTTAATGGCCGAATCCAGGGATACCGGCGCCTCTGGACTTGCAGCGTCCTGAGTCCCGTGCACAGCAACGGCGCCTGTGGCGTCCCTGTCGCATTCTGCTCCATTACCACACACGCCGGCAGCCCTGTCGTCCCTCTCCTGGACCCGCAGGGCGCTCCAAAGGGAGCTTCCCTTAAAACTGCCACCGCCGCTACCCTCGCCCCCGGTTCGTCTGAGCTCATGACCGGGAGACCCAGTGCTCCCCACGTCCGCCACCACGTCCGCCGCCGCTGGTCCTGAATCGTTGACGCCTGGCGGCGCAACTGGAGAATTGCTACTTTGGGCAGTTGGCGTCATGCTTGGGTTTGACATCAGCTGCGCAAGACGTTCAGATGAGTTACTCGGGTTGGAGATGTTGAACGATCCCCGGGACAGTCGCGAGAGCATCGGCGGTGCTGACGCGCCCTGCGGCAGCGATCCTACGCGCGAAAGGCCGCCGCTGATTCTGCTGAGGTTCTCGCTGCCTAATCGCCGGGGACTGCCACTGCCAGCGCCACTGCTGCCTGTCACACCAAAGCTGACGGCGGCGGCACCACTCCCGCTGTTGCCATCGCTGATCGCTGAACCGGTGGTACAATTGAGCATGTCGGTACTTAGATTACTGCGCCTAATGCCCGGTGAGCCGATACTGGCAACGTGGCCGTTGAAGGGACTTCCTAGGGTTCTGAGTTGCATGTCGGCCGATGCCCCAGCGGCGGCATTCAGGGACATCCCGATCTGATGCGCGTTCGCGTTCGCGGACGTGGCTGCGGCGGCGGCGGCGGCGGCACCATCACTACAAGCGATGCCGACGGTACTGGAAGAGCTGATGATTGCGTCCGACGGTGAGGACCCGTACAGAGAGAAGTAAGATGCATTTAGCGCGGCGTCGGACCCACCTAAAGGCATTGGTGCCGGAATCGGGCTAATTCCATCAGTCCGAACTGGCGATGGCAAGCCCGGAGTGCCGATGCTGATACCGGCGCCAGCAGCGGCGGCGGCGTGGGAGCCGGTGTTAATGCTTCCGGTTCCGGAGCCGTTACATGAATATTGGGCACCTTGTTGTTGTTGCGGCTGAAGCTGGGGTGACGGCGGTGGCATCGGCATAGGGCCACCAAGGTGACTGGTGCCAGATCTCTGCGACGCCAGCGACGGTGACGGCGATAGCGATGGGGACAGAGAAATAGTTGGCGGCAGTGCCGACTGAAGAGGCGCCGCGGGGGGCAACGGCTGTGGCGTCAGCCACTGCCCGCTGCCGCTGCCGGCCCGATTACTATTGTGCAGCATTCGGAACCCCCCTGGGCCACCTGGCGGCATGGGCAGCGGCCCCGCCGAGGAACCCTGGGGGGTCAATTCCGTCGGCCCTGCCGCAGTCGCCATCATCCACCAGTCGACCTGTTCCTGTCGCGCGCGTTCTATCTCCCGCAACATGCCTTCCAACAAGATTCCAATTTGTTTGAAGCTCGGTCTCTGTTTGTGCGCTGGCTGCATGCAGTTGCTGACCAGTGTGGCGTAGGCGCGAGGGCACGAGGGCGGGAGGTGCGGGAAGCCGCGCTGGTGGATCAGACGACCCTGCGGACCGTACATCCAACACGATCGACTGCAGTACAGCTCCCAGAGCACGACGCCGTAAGAGAAGACGTCGGCGAAGCGGGTCAGGTTGCCCGCGTGGGTCACTGCAGGGTGGGGCGCGGTAAAATGGGTTGGCGTTTGGAGGCAGAAGGTAACCGACCATCACGATCAAGCCAACTGCCGTCAACCGTCGGCTGCGACATCCATGTCACCCAAGCGCCGTCCTGGTGCGAGCGAAAGAGACGACCACCGCCTCGCTTCTGGATCAGGTTCACACGGCCGCAGCTGTAGAATGCTCAGGGCCCAGTCGACACTCACACCCTTGCCTCACCCTTGACTGCTGCCCTCGCCTACATACGTGCTCAGCTCTTCATCCTTCCCTTCCACATGCCCTAGCCCCGTCCCGCCACCCCGCCGGGTGTCCCACAGCGCCTCACCTTCGGGCGCTGTGTAAAAGGGCGTTCCGCGCTTCGTATTGGATACGTGGCTCTGATCGGGGAGGAGGTCCAAGCAGGGGCTCGGCTTGGTTAGGAAAGGAGGGGGAGGTGCTGAGAGCATGACAGCATACCGGTGGACGGACACACAGACAGACAAACAGGGCATCAGCTTCCGCCCCCCGTCCACGCACCTGCTCCGCCTGCATGTGCACCGACAAGCCAAAGTCCGCGATTTTGGCGGTGTAGCCCAACACGCTGCTGTCGTCGCGGCGGAGGAGAACCTGAGCGACGAGGGACAGGGGCCAAGAAGGTACAGTGAGGCTCAGATCATGCCCAGACGAGGGGGGTTTGTGTGCGTCCTGTCATGTGCATCTCTTACATTGGCCGGGTTGAGATCTCCGTGGATGATGTTGTGTTCGTGGAGGTACTGCAAGCCCACAGCGATCTCGCGAGCCATCTGGGTGGGAACGGGATTACAAGGATACATAAGGCAGTAACGGATGCAAAGAATAAAAACGAAAGCCCGGTTAGTGCATAACAAAGGTGAAGGCAATGGTAAGATGCGGAGGAAAACAATTGAGGAATGAGGCACGGTGATGCGAAACAGGGAGACGTACACCCTCATCCGCGCCACGCTACCCCGTTTACCCGCCCTCTATCCTACCGCCCCGATCTCCAAACCTCGCCTCCCTCCTGCTTCCTCCCTGATCGCCCTTACCTGCAGCACCCACTCCATCTGGGGGGAGCCTGTGGCGGAGTTGAGGAAGGAGCGTGCCTCGATGGCGTGGCGCAGACTGCCACCGTCACAGAACTCCTAAGGGCCAGGGGGCGAGAGGGAGAGGGAGAGGGAGAGATGGGATGCGAGGTATTACTTGCCCACCTACCAAATGCCACCAGCCTGGGGTATACCTCTACAGCGCCAGACCGTCCGCCCTTCCCTTCTTTACCTGCACTATGTACAGCCGCCACTCCTGAATGACCTCCGTTTCATTGAGGATCTGCAGCCCCGTCATGGCGCCCCCGCGATGGCTGTCCACGTGCATGGGCTTCAGGTCGCAGGTGTAGGTGGTCACCACGTTGGGGTGAAAGATGGACCTGTGGGCCGGACGGGACGGAGGAGGGCGCGGAACGAACGGGTGACAGGTGGCATCATCCAGCTGGCGCATGACCACTCTCCGTTCCATCCGCCGTCCCTGTCTGTGTTCCCGACCCAGGCATAAAGCCCAGACCCCAGTGACGCACGCACTTAGAAAGCGCCGCCTCCATGAGCGCCGCGTGTCTGCCCTGGGTGACCGCGTCCGCCGTCAGGGTCATGGTCTTGACCGCCACCTGCAAACCCTTCCACAGGGCTGGGCAGGCAGGCAGGCAGCAGGGAAGCGGAAGAGGGCAGGGTAAGAGGGAATGGGAGGAGGCTGCGGGAGGGAGGATGCGTGTGGGTCTCTGGGAGGCAGAAAAAGGCGAACAGGGAGGGAACGAGCGGACGCCAAAGGACTGCGACAACGAGACGTGGGCGGAATGATATCGGAACGGCGCTGGGCCGCCCTCTCGTTGGCCCAGCTCTACGAGTAGACCCCATCCATCCCGCCAGGCCGCATTGGCCCATTAGGTCCTTACCTTTGTACACTGTGCCGAACGCCCCAGAGCCCAGCACCTGCTGGATGACAAGCTGGTTCTCGTTCAGACGGCTCTCCACATCAGCCGTTAGCTCGCTCAGCGCCAACTCCAGTCCTAGCGTGCCGCCGGCGCCGCCGCCGGTGCGGCCATTGGTTCCCCCGTAGCCGCCGCCGGCGCTGATGCCGGCATCGCTCCGGGATCCATCCGCACGAGCCAAAGCCGTTGGTGCCACCAGCGGATGCTTGAGGGTGGAGGGCAGGCCGCCGCTGACCGCCTGCGGCAGCGGCGGTGATGGATCTCTGGCGGCAGTGCCAACTAAGCTATCGACGCGGAACAGATTGGATAGCGAACCAACTAGCAGCCGGCCCAATCCCGGTTTGGTGGCGGTGGCGCCGGTCGACGCTGCCATTGTGTCTGCTGCTGCTGCAATGGTGGCTGAGCTGCCGGTGTTGTTGCGGGTGAGGGACGGGGATGGGCCATTGCTGTAGGTCGGTGAGGTACCAGCTGGCACGCTGGCGGCGGTGCCGCCGCCAGCATGTGGGCTTCCGGGTCGATTATCAAGGGTGGTGGTAGCACCGCCGCCGCCGCCAAGAAGTGCTGCGAGCGTGCTGGCGCTTGAGCGCTTGCTGGCAGAGCGGTGTTGTAGCAATGAGTTGTCTTGTACAACAACGCTGTAGCGGGCAAATGGCGTAATAGCGCCTGTGCTATCGGAATCCGCAGTGTTGTGCTGCTGCGCTTGATGTTGCTGCGGTGGGGCCGGTGTCTGGAGCAGACCGGGTCGGACTGGTATGGTCGCCGCTGTGCTGGTCAGGCTAGATGCGGCGGCATCGATAACAGGTCCCCGCCTGGCCACGGCGCTGCCTATCCCACCCTCAACACTGCCGCTGCTGCTGCCACCGGCAACAGTGATGGGTACAGCACCTAAAGTGCCGCCGGGAACCTCTTGACTACGCCGCGATAAGCCCCCACTGCCGCCGTTGACACCCTCGATAGTGCTACTGCTGGTGATGGCGCTACCACTAGGCAGCCCGATGCCGCTGCCATTATTGCCAGTGGGGACGTCAACCAAATGGTTGGCCGCCGCTGCTGCCACCGCCATGGTGGCCGCGACCCCGGGCACGCCGCCGCAACCTTGGGCAGAAACCTCGGAGCCACTGCAGGTAGAGGCGTTGTTGTCGCCGGTCGTGATGCCGGCGATGGAGCCGCTGCCACCTCCTGGGATGCTGCTGCGGCGTGCTCTACCGCCACCTACGGCGTTATTTACCACCGCCGCCATGGAAGCGAGTATCATCGCCGTGCCCTGCTTATATGGGTTGCCAATGAGGTTGAGTTATAGAAGGTTATAGGCATATCGTATCCTATACTATCATAATGTGATACGCTGCAATATGATATATTATGATTCGTACAGCCTTACGATGCCGTACTCTGCTCTTCTGTTTACCAGGAAGCCACCATTTGTAAAAATGAAATTACCCAGCCTGGTCCTACTGCCGGGTAGGCCAGAAACCGTGCATGCTGTACTCTTCGTATATCTTCTCGTATATCGAGTTGCATAGGCCCTTCTGCAGTTACCTGTGGTGGCCGGCTGCGCCATGAAGCGCCTTCTTCTTCTTCGTCGCCTCCACCTCCGCTGCCACTGGCTGTCGAACGGTTCTCCGAAACCCCAGCGGAGGTGCCCAGAACTGGAACCTGAACTCCCCCGTTACCTTCCTTCAGCCTCAACGCTGATGGCGGCGACGGTGGAGGCGTGCGAACGTGCGTTGCAGGCTGCGCTAGGTGAGGCTGCACGAACGGGCTGTCGGCTGGTGATGCTGGTGGCGCCGCCACCGTACTATGTTCTCCGGCTTCGTACCTGGAGCCCTGCCCATCGGCAGGGTTGACGCTGACGGGCCGGAGGGACGCACTGGACTCTCCGTCACCCGCTAGGGATACCTCCGACCTGCGGCTCCGCAGTTGCGGGGGCGGCGGCAACGCTGGAGAGACTAAGAGTTCCGCACTGCGTGATGGTGATAACCCCATGGAGGCGCGTCGTGGCAGCGCCGTTGACTCCACGTCCAGGGCAGCGAGTGCCTGCGCATCACGTAGCTTGATCCTGGCCCCCCCTTCGTCATCGCCGCCATCTACCAGCCTTGTGCCCGCAGCTGTGGTTGTAGCAGTGGCTGTACCAGCGGTCGCGACAATGTTGATACAGAGGCTAGAAAGGGCATCATCAGGCGCATTTTCTGCACCAGAGCAACCAAGCCGATGCGCGCCGTTCGCATCGGGCCTTACTGAAGTTCCAGTCGCCCATGGCGCATCCTTCACGCCCTCTCCGTTTGCATCTGCGATGGTGGCGGCAGCTACGACGGCATTGGCATCACCGCCGCCGCCGTGGGCGCCAGCGCTGGCCTCAGCCCAACACACTGGATTGTTGGTACAGTACGGCATCGTACTGCTCGCACCGCGGCTGATGGCGTACCCGGCATCGGGATCCCTGAAGACCGCAACCCCATGTACGGAAGGACCAAGTGGCCTAGTCGGCGACTCCGTTTGTAAAGACGCTGACGTCGACGCGCCTGCCATTGCCGCGGCCACAGCCCCTGACTCCGTAGAACACAATCGCCGTGGTCCGCCATGTACTGACGTCTCCACGCCGCTGCCGCCGCCACTTCCGCTGCTCCCGTTGCCGTAACTAGCGCTGGTTCTAGTTCGCCTGGATCCGTCTCCTTGGCTACCCTGCCGGCTTGGCTCAAAGCCGCTACCTCCAGGGAAGGTTTTTACAGGATAGTTGCCGCAGCCTCCGCCATTCCCGTCGCCGCTGCCGCTGCCGCCGGCAGGTTCGACGCCAGGTTCCGTCGCCGCCAAGGTGGTCCTCCGGGATCTAGAACGCCAGACGCCATTCCGAACACTGGCGGGGACACCACCGACGTCATCATCCAAGCCGCCGCCGCTGCCTCCTGCAAGGGAGCTGCTACCGCCAATGAGGGAGCCATTACCGCCGCCGCCGCCGCCGCCGCCACCGTTAGGCCGCGATGTCGCACGGCGACTGCTGCCGCCACCACCCCAAGACGACGTCGATGCCTCGGGATCTCTGTCCAGTCCGGAGCTGGGACTGTGCTGCATGGCCTTACGCATGTGGACGTTGATGTAGCGTTTGCTGCCGTGACGCCTGTCCAACACCACGATTATGCTGATGCCGATGGCGGTAAGGAGCACCACCACCGCCACCACCACGACGGGGATAATCCATTTGATGGAGGAGTTATCTTGGACCGAGGTGGTGGGCGCGGACGACGAGATGGCACCTGAGGTGTGCAGTGGGTGCGGGCGGAGGTCAAGGTGAGGGCGCGGCCAAGGGTGAGGATAGGTAACAGGGACGCGAGCAAATAAGGGGCAGCGTTGATGTACGCTGCCCCTTAACCTGCAAGTTGCCAAATGTAAGACGAATGATGTTCGGAAGGTCTTACCCGCCATCCTACAGCTCACCACAAAACGAGAAAGTCGGAGAAGTTTTGTCTTCTCCGGCCGGCTTTCATTACGCTTCTACGGTTGCGTATATTTACCTGGCAAGAGGTCGTCCAGATCGTACCGTTGGTAGGGCATGACGTCATCACGGAGGCTTACGTTCTGCACCCGCATGCCTATGCCCTATACACACACGGACCATGAGGGGTAATCCAGGGGGAATGTGGAGGGGCAAGCTGTCCTTAACGCACGTATGATAGAGAACTGGAGAACGTATGATAGACCGCCCTGGTCGTATTTGGAGACGGCGGCAGGATAAACAGTTGTGACACCCCTACACACACATACTCGGATACCTCGTTCACACAATCAAAAACAATTTGTTCGCATCTCTCCAAGGTCAAACTGCACGAATCACACAGCCAGCCAGCCCTGGAAAACCTGCGCCTGTTGTTAATCTTTAACGCAATGTGAAGGTTTGGACGTCAGTGGCAATCGATATGATTCATGAAGATCTAATGCGGACTTATGTTTCCTGAGCGGACACTAAATGCTAATCACGTAACCATATAATACGTCTATGATATACATATACATATACATCTCTGTGCTCTGTTAATAGCCTGACTAGAGTTTCTGAGTTTTGATTTGCTCTTGCTGGCCTGAGTGAGTGAGAGAGCACGTGGCAGGACAGACAGACAAAGCCACGTGCCCCTCCCCTGTGCGGTGGCTCGGTCCGGT
This sequence comes from Volvox reticuliferus, assembly GCA_019650235.1. Classification (NCBI taxonomy): domain Eukaryota; kingdom Viridiplantae; phylum Chlorophyta; class Chlorophyceae; order Chlamydomonadales; family Volvocaceae; genus Volvox; species Volvox reticuliferus. Next base: position 1,044,168 of record BNCP01000035.1, on the reverse strand, counting down.
CAGGGCCTCCGGTGCTCATCTTTGCAGGGCGAGTCACCCACAGTGTAACACCCCTTAATACATCATACGAAACATAATACAACAAAGGCACAACAAAGGCGTATCAATCTCCATAGAAGGTCAGTCAGGGCTTCATCGTTCCCGAGTCAGTTGCAATTTAGGGGTTTCGGCACGCTGACATCAAGTTCATGGTGAAGGTGAGCCGTACTCTGGCCCAAGCTCTCAGGCCCATACCGTGGCCCCAATCCAAGTTCCCACCCGGCCAAGGTCCCCGGTCGTTCTTGATACCCCGCGCGGCTCACTAGCATAGAATTGATGACTAAGACGTGCGGCCCTCCAACGGTGGCGTTGAAGACTTGAACTCCGAGACTCCGACACGCGTCCCGCAGCTGGGAGCTGAAATTGCTCGCGACAGCGGCGGCCGAGGAAGAAGACATCAGAGAGGAAGAGGCAAAGGAGGATTCGGTCGAGAGGATGTGATAACACGCCGTCCACACGTCCAGCTCCTGCGGTGATACACTGACGGTGGCCCCCACCAAGATCAGCGCGGGGGGATCTCCTGACAGGGAGGGCAACCGGCTGCCCTCCAGCGCCCACACAGGGAAGTCAAGACAGCGCACAAGCCGGTCGGAGGGCCAGCGGGCGGGACTGCTCAGCCCCACAAGGGTCAGGTTTCGGAGCGTAAGACTGAAACCGCTGCCGCCCCAGGCAGCCCACGTAGACCGAGTGTGGCCGAAATCCAGCACGGGGGCTGGCAGCACCCCGCCTGCCGCCGCTGCGCTCGAGATGACGTTCATGTACGGACCTACGACATAGCTGCGCTGCAAAACGACACGTCCGTAGGACACGGGTGCGTATACAGATGCGGCCGTACGGTTATAGTCGTACAGCGACACTGCCGCCATGCTCGGCACGCCCGGGTAAGCCTCGAAGAGGCCCGGCTGCGAGTTCAGGTTCCCGGCCGATGCGTTTAGCGCCGAAACCAGGGCTGCGGTGGAGTTGACCGCCAGGATTTGGGGGTAGCTGTCCAATGGTGTGGGCGCGAAGTGCGAGATGCCGATGGTGGGTTGGGACAGAATGAACGGATCTGGAGGCGTGGAAGTGATGACCAGGTTGGTGGCATCGATCCCGAACCCGATGAAGCGAGATAAGTTTAAGGAGGTTGTTGTGAAGGACGATAGCTGCGGGTGACCCAGGGGAAGCAACAGCGGCGAGGGGGGCGGCAACGACAGCGCTGCGTTGGGCTCAACGGCGAAGAAAGTGAGAAACTCATAATGCGACAGAGGCAGCGGCAGCAACAATTGCAGCAACAACAGCAACGACGCTGGAAGGATGTGCAAGGATGTGACGCGCCAGTGGCGCTCATTAGCGTTAAGCAGAAAGATATGCATGTACCTTGGCGACCTGTACGACATCCGCCAGCCACCGCATCATAACCGGCGCCATCAGGTTGGAACCCTCTGCCAGGCTCCGGAACCACATCAACTCGTGCGACCGCTCGTCGGAAGCCAGGACAAGCGTCGCGTTGGTGAGGATGACGGACTGAAAGCTAGTGTCGTACGGGTCTTGCCTGCGCCCGGGTATGTGTACGTGTGTGTATTGTGTCACAAGCGGTCACAAGAGCGTGGCGCGGCGGGCGCAGGGTGGGTTGGAGCGAGGATGGGGTAAGTTGCGGCGGGGGGCCGTGGGTCGGCCCTTAAAAGGCTATGTGGCCATAATGTATTCTTATTAGGATTACCCACGCTGGCACATGTTTATACGGCTGTAACTTCAACTGCACTATTGCGCCCTCCCTGGACCTGGCCCCTGGGACCCTTACATTAACCCTCTGGCTTGATGCCAGAACTCAGCCGTACTGCGTAGGACTTGACTTATTATTTATTCGTATAATATAATTACAACATTATAGCCTATCCAAGTATCATTTGTATTTTGTTTAAATGTTTCTTTCCGCGGCATTGCGGCATTGCGGCGTCGGAAGAAGAAGCCAATGGCTTTGACAATGACCCAATCCACAAAAGCGACACGTGGCAGATTCATTGCAGCAGCAAATCGCGCGCCCCTCATCTGTGCTCTTGGTTCCTTCCCCTCCATGCTCCCCTCTGATCACACACACAGACACACACGCACAGACAGACACTTACCTGGCTACGAAGTACATTGGCAATGCCAGCACCCCCGTCTGCGGTGATGCCAGGTTGATGAGTGTGATCCGCTCCAGGGAGATCCGGGCGGGGGGCTGCACCAGGAACACGGAGCGCAACAGAGCGGCGTCCAGAACCACCGCCTCGGGCAGAGATGGCGACGAGGAAGATAACGAGGGGGAGGGAGAGGGGGAGGAGGAGGAGCCTGGCGCCACGCCGCGCAGAGTTAGGTTGGCTGGGACAGATACGGGTTTATTAGACACACCGCTGGCGCTGGCGCTGGCGCTGGCGCTGGCGCTGGCGCTGGAGCTGGCGCTGGAGCTGGCGCCGGTAGCTTCCACGAGCAACCTGGACGTTTTCGCACCGCTTTGCAGCGGATACGGTGGTGCTGGTGACTGAAGCGTCGGCGACGGGAACATTGAGACATTGGTTGCCAGTTCAACGACATAACCGTTACAACCATCCGCGTGTCGATTAATGATGTTCATGGCGGCGTACCAGTCGGACTGAGAGTTCACAGTGAGGGTGCGGGTCCCCGTTATCCCACATACCTGAGGCAGCGGCCGGGAGGGGTGACAAGGGTGCGGGACGCGTTGACACGACCCCCGCATCGAACGTCCATTGAGTTAGGTTCGGTATCGGGGGTTTATCAACGAGTATGGTCTGTTCAATGCGCGTCAGCCATGTGCGTCTGTACGACCACAGCGTGCCATGAATTGCAGTACATACCAACGCTGCCCTACGGACGTGACACAGCCCTGACAAGATTATACCATATCCCTGACACTGGAAGCATGGAAACATTTCTTTGCGTATGTTTGAAATTCAGAAGAAGGCACTAAGGTCTTGTCGAGAGGGCGCGTGCATGGCGGAAGTAAATTGATTGGGCGAGTTCAATTCGATGTACGGCATTCGGTTTAAAGTATGTACCATACCTCATTGCAACCGATAATTACGTCACTCAGCTCCAGCTGTGGAAGCTGGATCCTGTTTGCCATAACCTCCCGAGCAACATCTCGCTTCGGGTTTGGGTTTGGGTTTCGGAGCAAAGGAGCGTCACGTCAAAAACATCAGCCCCGCAAAAGCAAAAAGAAGGCCAACTGGCGGGAAGCTGTCAGGAAGCCGCTATAGAGATGAGACCAACACTTGGCCGGAGAGCGCGTGAAACCAGTGTGGAGAGCGGGAAGTAATGAGCTTCTATATTCGCCTCTGCCTCCACCGCTTCCAACCCACACCCGCGCCCCTGCCTCTTCCTGCTACGTGAGAGCCCGGCCCATCTCGAGCTCCTGCCTCTTCCCTACCTGCGTGATGTTGAACCCGGGCGGCTGCGGCTGACGCTGTTCAGACGCGGCATCGTACAGCTGCTGCGCCACCTGGCAGTCCTGCAGTACAACCCTGGAGCGCACGAAACGCAGCAACGAGCCGGGAGACAGAGAGAAGGAGTCCAGAGATAACGACCAGACGTCGGTGCCACTGACACCGGAGCTGCTGCTACTGCTGCTATTACTGCTACCACTTTTGGAGATTGTGAAATTGGCGACAACGTTTATGATGTTCAGGTACTGGAGTGTGAAGGTCACGTCTGGGGGCAGATTCGGGCGGTGAGGGGGAGAGCGAGACAGACAGAATGAGGGTTGAGCGGCAGCTTCGCCAGGGGCATTACAAAGCGCTCATGTCGTACAGGATTTGAGCTTTCTGGTGAAAGAGGAGCCCAGGCCAGGATCCCAGGCTTCTTGGCACTGCATTACGTTTATTGTGCATGATAATAATGAAAGCGTATTTGATGATAATGCTTGATGATAATGTTATTGATACATTCGTGCTGGTGGTGGGCTATTGCCTTGTGGAAGACCAAGGACTGGGACAGGGTTCGGGTGCGACTGAGGTTCTGCGATGGGCCTCATAAGAGCCTCTGTACCCCTAAGAATCCCGACATTCTATGGATCGACCTCGAATCATTTACAAAAAAATGCAATTCACTCCATAAACTGGTCTTTCTCTCCATATCTCGTACGCCTCACATACGGGGAGTGGCACGCACGAAACCCAGAGCCTAGGAAACCGCCCTGATGCATAGTAGCGCCAAGACGGATGGAAAAATCCGTATTGACCCCTGTGCAGAACTATCTGCGCTTACTCGTTGATAGGAGGACGCCGCCTGGCTGCCGTCCGAGGTATAGATCGGGAAATGCCTCCCTTGCAGTATCCGGGCCGCTGACCAGCGTGTCGTTGAGGAATTGCAACTGCAACTGCAGGACCGGAACATCAGCGGTTGTGTCGCCGGTCAGCAGAACGAGATCCGTATGGTTGAATCCGGAGGCCCTGTTGAGGTCTTGAAACTCCAACCCGTTCCGAACACGAGAGAGATCCCACTCGTCCCATAGCTGGACACAGGTATCCGGACAGGTCTGAACCACAGCCGATGCCCCTACTGGCGACACGACCTGCCATCCCCCGAAATGCTGCGGACAGAGTGAGATAAGTAATAGTTGCAGAGCGCATAATCGATGCAGCAGTAGGGCATGCATCCGCTTGGTAATGTCGGCCGAGTCCTATCGTTGTAGTCGATGATGCACCGTTCGACACCGCGGCAGCGCAGAGTTCTCTAGTAATATGCCTTGAGCTTGTATGGTTTGTTGTACAATAATGTCTGACGGCCTGCAGTTCGACCACGCGGTCTATCCGTCAGCTACGATGCAGAACTGAAAGAGCATCAAAAACGGATGCAGGTAGGAGTATATAACTTCGATTGAAGAAACCCTTTCCTATATGAACTGTGCCAAATTAATTCATGTCTTGATTACCGCACCTCGTAAACTTTGTCCTTGAGTCGTCATGGTGGTGCATTCAAAGTATAAAATAATACGTTAGAAAACATGTTCCTTCCAGCCTTACCACCTAACTGAATATTCTTGCGTTGGAATGTACAACTTTCTGTTTGTACTGTCGCGTCCTAACAATGGGCAACAGATTAAAGCATCTGTTTAATTACAACAGGTTGGGTTTTTCTTTAACTTTAAAAGAATATGTAGTAGCTCGCAGTAACTTAATTGCAGAAAATTTCGACGAAAGACGCCATGATGGAAGCGTGCTTTCATGCATGGAGCAGCGATAGGAAAATAAAACTAAAACAACTGGAGGAGCTTATAATCATATTCATATATATTACTTTGGGCGATACGTTATCATTCAGGTTTCAGGTGTCTGGTCACTGTTGATTTCCATCCCTTAGTCACCCGTTTAGTAAACCAACCCAGCAAACGTCTCCGGCTCTCCGCAACAACCTATGGAATCCGGCAAAAACATAAACAAAGATCCATTCATCAAGAAAAAGACGCAGAATCTTGATCACATAGCGAATGAAAAAAGGAAGCATCGGAGGTCAAACCTGCATCGGCGATTCCTGCAGTTGCCGTGCAATATCATCTTGTATTGACCCTGCCAGGGATTATGGCAACAAAGTGCCATGACTTCTTCTGGGGATGCAACGCCCTTTCTAGCCGCGCTGGGAAATCCAGACAGCTCAGGGGGTCCCGAGAAAGGGGCTCGCGGTCTGTGAGTGTAGCGCAGATGAAGACGAGTTAAAAAACCAGGACTAGGACTAGGAGGACTAGGAGTAAGAAAGGGAAATGGCTATGCACCATCTCCCAACTAAGATACTTTTATGTTACGTTTGATCCCAGCTGAAGAGCGCAGCCTTGAGTTACAAACAAAGAGTGATATGAACCACATCGCTTCTGAGACGTGGACCACAAGGGCTCTACGTACTGGAAGGCGCAAACTAAAACGTATGAGACCGGGCGTATGGCTCACATCCGCTTCATGCTGTGCATGTCGTCCGGCCCAACACAGCAGGTCAGTGCTCGCGCGCCCAGGCTGCTGCAGCTCGCCCTAGCTCAACGCCCGCACAAATACACCCGCAGCCTAGACAGACTCTCCAAAACACCAACCAAAGCCACCGAACAACAGAAAAAGGATGGAGGGCGTAAAGGGAAACAGACCAGCAGGATGCAGAGAGCAACGCTCCCTCCACGCTACAGCGCCTCTCCCGACAAGCAAACACTTATACACCAGCGCGGGTCCAACCATACTCCAGAAAAGAAGGGATGAATACCATTGACGAAAGCTAGACGGCACAGAGGAAGCCGAGCTCTAACAGCATAACGGAGGCCCCGACTACCTCTGACTACCACTGAAGTAACACGGCACCCAAATCGCGCTCGTCTGCAAACCACACTATTGAGGCGCCGAACATAAAATGCTTAGGTATTCATAGTTCCTTTGAGTAAAGGCGATAGATCGCGGCTTATTGCTGTGTATTCGCTCGTTGACGAAAAGGCTATTAAACTGTTTTGTTATACTATAAAATTTCAAAGGATTAGACTCTGATAGAAGTGTGAAGGTTACAACGTGATAGGTGTCTCTGTGATGTTAGTTTGTGAGTATGTTACGTCTGCAAAGTTCTCCCGAAAGTTAAGATGAAACAAAAGTTATACACCCACAGTTCGATGACTTCTCTGATCTGTCCATGAGAAAGGTTCACTAAGTTTAACCTGTCGTAGACGTACCAAAACGTACTCAACAAAGCAACTCAAGTAAACCGTCAAGCAGCAGTAAAACGACTTCCAGTTACTTACATTATCGACCTTTGCATCCCACGATGAGCGCCCCAGTCCTCCAATGTCGGATGCAGATATGTACCGGCATCACGCTGTGTGAGAAGTGTGAGATTGTGAGTGCACTTTATAATGAAATTATGTCGTGCTGTCGTATCTTCACCACTGTGCAATACGCTCAGCAGGAACTCAAGGCACAGATCCGAGAATGCATTTTCGACTTCACCATACCACGAGGAGGAAGCTGGAACACACCGTAAGTATAAGACATAGAATACAAACATTACAACGTTATATAAACCAGGCTACACTTGTCCGTGCATAAACCCTCTAGAATCACTTCACCCCGTCGTCCGCAGGGTGCCTTCCCCCAAGACCCGCACCGCCCCATCATCCATTGTGCCCGGGGTGTCTGGGCAACCGTGATACCAGGAAGGACGGAGTCAGCCTCACATGTAGCTGTCCACCCCACCTACCACTGATCCCCCTCTCCCCGCACCCCTTCGCTTTCGAGCAGCTCTCCACAGCGGTGCTACGGAACGTCTTTCTACCCGCTGGGCCTTTTGCAGGACTGAGATCTGGAGATCCACCCCCACCTTCCTCCCCTCTTTCTTATTCCCTGCATTGATTGAGTGCCGTCGTCTCTTTCAACATGAGGTGTCATGAGGTGCGGTGATCTTACACGGCGCCCTTGCTGCCGGGAACAGACATTTACGCACGGGACTGCGAGGTCCAAACTTCCTTAGCTTCCACCAGTTTTACACCCTGGCTCTGAACCAGTTGCTAACGCAGGATCAGGAGGAGGAAGGTGTTCGTCGGCCATGTGGTCTGCGTGACCTTTCAACTTGTGGATTGGATCCTAGGTGGATCCTGCGTGGATCCTGCGGCAGAGGGCTATCTTGCTAAGGTATTACTTGCGCGGCAAGAGCTCCACATCGAACTCCAGGGTCGCGTTTGGCGGGATGACGCCGCCGGCGCCGCGAGCTCTGGCGTAAAATAACGACGACGATGACGATGACGACACCACCGCACCCAGCCGCATCACAACATCATACGCACCGGGCGGTGTAGGACACCGGGCGGCACGCGTGCAGCAACGCACGCGAAATGGCGGGGAGGTGAGAAGGGAAGGGAGGAAAGAAAAGCGAAGAGGAGTGGAGAAAGTGTGCGGGTGTGTGGGTGTGCGTTGAGGAAAAATTAATAGCTGGCTCAGAACGTCCCGTTTTAGGATTATTAGCAGACGACTGAATCTGAAGCAGACGACTCAAGGATGGGGGGATGCGTTTAGATGGCATGGAAATATCACATAGAGGTATTCACAAACAGCTCAATCATCTAAAGCTTCAGTTACAAGGTAGGTGCAGCTGCCCCGTGCCCGTAACTATCGGATTTCCTAATTCCGACCACGCACCCGTAACCCAGGTTTGGCGGGATGACCAGCAGCCGCTTGCCGCCCTCCTTCATGGCCGGAATATCCTGTGTGAGTGCGACAGATGATCAGCTTCGAAATCAACGCACGTCATGCTCTCATGCCCTCTCTCTGTGTTCTTAAGGAATCAGGTTTGTAGCGTGCGTGTTTTTTCCTGCATGGGCAGGACAGGGCAACACACACACACACACACACACACACACAATTTGACAACACATACCTCAGCGCCGAGAATGCCCATGTCCCAGCCTTTGATGACCTGACCAACGCCGATCTACGGAAACGAGGAGTGCGGAAGCCAAGGATCTGATCAACCAGCACCAAATGCGAATATCATACGTGCCAATAGCGAGGATCAACCCATGGAGCGAGTATCATATTGACTGGCATTATCCGGCTGCACGTGAGGCTGCGGTTTCGGAGCGGTGTCTCGATCCATGGTAGGGGGAAATGCTTCCATCTGTAAAGGATGTACAAAGCCAATCCTAACTGCTTTAGCGCTCTGCATGGAACCGATTCCAGCTAGATGGATTGGTCCCTGGGTCCCCAGAGCACAGAGAATGGCAACCATGAGCAGGAGGAGGGCATGGGGCGAAGCCCGACATTAACGGGTGTTCCGCAGAGCCCCTGTACATGTTTACCGTTTCGATGTTTACCGCTTGCCGTGCATGCAGCCCATACCGCACCTGGAAAGACAGCGGCTGGCGGCGGTTGTACGATGAGTCGAACACGGCGCCATTGGTGAGGCGGCCAGTATAATGGCATCTGTGGCGCACCATACGTATATACATGTATGTGAGTGTGGAATAAGGGGGTAGTGGCTTCACTCATGGCCACTACCTGGCTGGCAGTCCCCAGCTACCTTCCCCAGTACTGTATTTCGGGGCATCCTCATCCCTTCACCCTCACTCGCTGACTGCTGCTCCGAAATCAAAAGTGATTGTCCCCACCGGGTTCAACACCCACCACCGGCATCCAGTGTGGAATCTGCCGGATGAATCGACTGCTTCTTCAGTTCTACTCCTGGTCAGCTCACATAAATCCACACCGAACCCGCATAAAGCCTTCCTTTGGTGCTAAGGTGCGCGAACCGGACTCGAACTGCTGCCAGAGCAGGCTGCAGAGGGGCCTTATACTACCTACGCTCGCTTAGAGCATGTCGCATCGATTACGCATGGGCGTTTGGTGCTGGCTGCCACCGCCGCCTTTGCCGTATAGTTGACCCTTATCGTCCCTTAAAAGATATAATAAGAACAACATAATTACTTTCGGTAGTCATCATTGGCCGCCTTGAATCCATCTTTGAATTCTCACAGCACCTTACACGGCTGCGGCGGTTTTTTCTGTTCCTGAATGACACCTGCATGCGGCCCTCCCCACTGCGGCCGCTTACTTGATGGTCGCGCCCTTGACCGGGGACGACCCAGTTCCCTCCTGTACGTCCTTCCACTTAAGACCGCTCGCACTCTCGTTTAGCTCCCCGGCATCGGCTGCCATGGCGGGTAAGGCGGACACGGTGGGCAGGGTTGCGGCAGCCGCGATCAGCACCTCGCGGCGGTTAAGCGCCTGCGTTTCTGCCTGAGACGCGGGATCGGTGTTAGACCTGCCTGAGGCGCGGACGCTGGTGGTAAGGAGGCGCGCCGTAGCCCGATGTGTCTGTGGCACGACGCAAGGCCGGCATACGTCGTCAAAATGATGCGCGAATAGTTATTTTAGTTGGCAATGGTAGTAATTTAATATAATTACGTAAGCATGGTGAGCCGGCTGCAAAGCGACGGTCCTGCGCAGGAGGGTGAAAATGCTAACCTTTGCGGCTGCCAAGCGGCTGGAGCTCAGACGGGACTGCATCGCGAGAGCCATCATGTCGGTCAAATAAGAATCCTACAAAATCAGATCAACGAAAAAACCTTGAATGGGCGGCTGTTCAAGTAGTCGTTTCGGAAGTCGTCGTACGGACGACAGCCTCCGAACACAATACTTACAATCACTTTTGAAACAGGCCCAATCCTAAATAATTACAAAACTATAATTCTTCAACAAACGATTTATTTAGCCAACATGCTGGTGAAACACGTTTGTGGCCCACAATGCCCATGACCACGAGTCCAACCACTCGAGCTGCTGCAAACTTGCAGTGTATCCTGTCGGACTCGAAAAAATATATAAAGGTCCACAAAGTACGCTCTATCCGCCTTTCGCAACTCCCGTTGCTGTACGCCTTGAGGTTCACCGCCACCGGTTCGCCCAACAGTTCGTCGCGAAGACGCTCCATGAAGGAGACACACTGCAATTTTCGCGGCAGCAAACTGTAATATGCCCAGACGGGATTATACCCGCAATTTGGGCCATGGTCATGCACGCTCGCGCGCGGGCACGCACACTTTCTATTACCCTCGCAACACACATGCGCGCACACACACGCACATCCTCACGTGAAATCTCTAAATTATAACATCGCACACCAACGTTCAGAACAACACCCGCCCAACTCCCCATCATCACCTTTCGTAGCCTCTCCTCTCCTCTCCTCTCCTCTCCTCTCCTCTCCTCTCCTCTCCTCTCCTCTCCTCTCCTCTCCTCTCCTCTCCTCTCCTCTCCTCTCCTCTCCTCTCCTCTCCTCTCCTCTCCTCTCCTCTCCTCTCCTCTCCTCTCCTCTCCTCTCCTCTCCTCTCCTCTCCTCTCCTCTCCTCTCCTCTCCTCTCCTCTCCTATCCTCATCCTCTCCTCTCCTCTCCTCTCCTCTCCTCATCCTCTCCTCTCCTCTCTCTCCTCTCTCCTCTCCTCTCCTCTCCTCTCCTCTCCTCTCCTCTCCTCTCTCTCCTCTTCCTTCCTCTCCTCTCCTCTCCTCTCCTCTCCTCTCCTCTCATCTCCTCTCTCTCCTCTCCTCTCCTCTCCTCTCCTCCTCCTCTCCTCTCCTCCTCCTCTCCTCTCCTCTCCTCTCCTCCTCTCCCTCCCTTTCTTCTCCTCTCCTCTCCTCTCCTTCCTCCTCTCCTCTCCTCTCCTCTCCTCTACTCTCCTCTCCTCTCCTCTCCTCTCCTCTCCTCTCCTCTCCTCTCCTCTCCTCTCTCGTGATACCTGTCCATCCGGGCCTTCCTTGGGCCCAACATCAATCAGCAGTATTCACATATCAGGCTGCCAGTCCCCACCAGCGGCATGACAATCGTGATCAGATCCGAATGCTCTCCCGCAATTTGCCATCGTCATTGTGCTCCACCAGTTACGTCTTTCCGCTCACTTGCTATTTCCGACTACCTACCCTACCATGGCACCATGAAGCCGTTGCTGTTCCAAAAGCCCTTGTCCCCATGACGGACAAGTGGTCCTCAATAAGCCTCACGAGGTCAGGGGGTAAATGCCCTTCTCCTCCAGGCTTATCATACCACGTCGGCCTTCCCTTCCCTTCCCTGATTTGATCTAACTAGGATTTCAATAGAGTCTGGGCTTCAGCGCTAAGGCGCAGTGTCAGGGTCGGGCTAGAAAGAAATAAAACCCGGGAACTCAGCCACGGGAACCCGCAAATGGTGTGTGAGCAGGATCGAGCTCAGGAAAGAGCACAAAGGAGCGAATCGGGGTTTCCATCAGCTTCTCGAAGGAGACGCGCTCGGAGAATTTTGACAATGTGTGGATTTCCTAGACCAGGCTTCGTGGTACCGTGCATGGGGCTACCTAAATGAAGCCCCAGATAGACGGGATCATCCAGCGGGCTTTCGGAAACCCGGATTTAATTACTAATTCGAGTGTCTAGTGACATTAACTCTTTACGTACCTGGCAAAATGTTAGGTTTATGGCGGAATGCTCAAAAACCCACATCACACATAGCCTCGGTTCGTTGGTTGTATCATTCGAACCTCGACATGCGACCTAATATGATACTTCTAACTGTTTATGAAAGCAATGCAACGGTACTACGAGACAATGATGTTGTAATGCACAATTATAATAATGGCCATCTGGTTGCGATCACTGTTAATCACCGAGTTGTGAATGCTCAGGGCGGCGCGCTACATTCTGGGCTCACAGTTTCTTGTGGAGGGGGGAATGAGTTGAAATATGAAGGACTGACCTAGGAAGACACATACTTATTTCCATGACCGTTACAACAGGGTACTGGTCGAGCAAATCCTAAAATGCTACGCTATTAATACTGTCTAGAAGGCAATACGCACGGATGAGTGACGCGCCCTATCAAAATCCGTTCACAAAATGATACATAAGATGCCTTGTGCTTGGTTCGCTGTCCGAAACAAAACCAGAGCTACAAGGAATCACAACGGCGCAAGAAAGGAAAAAAGCAATGTACATGCCGCGAGCAGCAAACAACGCGGATATTTCTTCATGCCCACACGACGAGCGGTTTACAACTCATCTCCACAGTTCTCCAGCGAACACTCAACACGGACCCCCTTCATAGTCACGAAAAGATCACTACGTGGGTGCAACACGCAGTAACAAAATCTCTTTATCTCGTGCGAAAAACTCCGAACAAAAATAGAACGACATAACAGTAGACGAGGAAGGAACAGGTGTGCTCACACTTCCACGCAACTGCATAACTACGGCATTCACACGGCATCAACTTCCTGCTTAGATCACGACAAAACATATTTTCATCTCAGCTTGCAATTCCGATGGAGCTGGCTCAAGTGTTGCGAAATTTCGGCTGCAAATCTCAGATGGCTGCATGCTGGCTTACCTATAGACGGGAAACTCTGGAAAGCCAGCACGCGAAAGGACATGGCTTCGGAATAGCACGAAATCGGAACAGAATCACATGTCAGCGCAAGCCGTCGATCATGAACATGATAGCAGCATGTCCGAAGGCTTACCTCACTCAAGCGACCCAACGTTTTCAAAAGACCCTCAGCACATAATAACGACACGTACACCGCACCGTTACTCAATTCTGAATAATTATTCTGAATATCTTTAGAACATGCTTATTGGTGCACAGCACGTGCCTGCGACTTGGAGAAGTGCTCGTCCGCCAGCTTGCGCAACGCTGCCGCAGCCGCGGGTCCTGTCTTGTCCACCAGCTTCGAGAACATGGTCTCCCGGTTCGCCAGAAGTTGCGCCGGTGGCGCAAACTCCTTCAACTCGCCCGCCTCCATCACCAGCACCTTGTCGGACTCGATGATGGTATCCAGACGATGGGCGATCGTGATGGTGGTGCGATCGTCGAAGACCTTCCTGATGGTCTCCTGCACCACCTGCTCCGTGTGCGGGTCCATAGCGGCGGTGGCCTCATCAAGACACAAGATGGGCACCGCCCGCAGGGCCGCACGGGCAAGGCACACCAGCTGCATCTGACCCAGCGACCAGGCCTTGCCGCCGGTGCCATCCACACGTCCGTCCAAGCCGCCAGCGTGCTGAGCCTGGGCCTCAAGACCAACCTTCTGCAGCACCTCCCAGAGGACAGAGTCGTCCTGTGGGGGGCCGAGCAAACGGGGAAGACCGAGTGAGTGAGAGAACGGATGTGATAGGGGTGTGGAACTGTGCGGGGACAAACTTCTACACCGGGAGTGTGTAGGGACGGCGACAGAGAAGTTAGGTAAAAAAAACGTTTGGGGCCTCACCTTGAACTCGCCGAAGGGATCCAGGTTCGAGCGGACCGTGCCAGTGAACATGACGGGCTCTTGTGGGATGATGGACAGGCCTGAACATATGAAAGTAGTAAAATAGGTTAGATTTGAGAATTTGTGAAATTGAACTCCGCCAAACTCCGAATCAGAGATTGCAAGACATTGAGGGATGAGGGACAGTGCAGCGGGGAAAAGCTTACCAGTGCGGAGGCGCTTCAAGCTGAGGGTGGCAATGTCGACGCCGTCGATAAGGATTCGGCCCTTGCCCAGCTCGAACATGCGGTACAGAGCCAGCAAGGTAGTTGACTTGCCGGAGCCCGTGCGACCCACAGCGCCAACCTTCTCGCCGTCGTTGATCTTGAACGTGACGCCCTTAAGAGCCCATGCAGCGTCCAGGCGATACTGCATCCATACGTCCTCGAAACGGATGTTGCCGGTTGCGGGCCAACGAGCGAGAGCGGCATCGTCCACGACCACTTGGACCTTGCTGGTCGCTGCAGAGGATGATCGACGAGGATGGGGATTCGTTTTATTCTGGAACTGCAATAACACGAGCTAGACACATGAGCTCAGGACAAACCACTTACCGGGAACAATCTGTCCGTCGGGCAGGGTGATCGATTTAGCAACACCGTTCAGCTGCTTCTGATCGTAGAAGACGCCATCGTGCGGCACGTAGTCAGCAAGCCAGGCCATCTGCATCAGGTACAATGAAGGGCAATATGTTGGGGGTTAAGGGTCTCAAAACTATGGGTTTAAGCGGCCCAATTTCGCTCTTCCAGATGAATACTCACCCCCTCGACACTGTTGAACAGCGAGATAGACTCGGCGATAAAGCGGACGACCCAGGTGTAGAACACAAGCATTTGAATGATGTTGGAGAAGGCGAGACCCACAGTCGCTGCGCCCAGGGTGTCTGTGGGAAGAGGACAACAACGTTAATACACACGCACTACGACGCAGCCAAAAATGAAGCAAGGCGTAGGCTATGTGCGCTCCCCGAGCCTCACCCTTCATGCCGACCGCAAAGGCGCTCACGACGCCGACCAGCGCGGCACCGATGAGATCACACCAGAACGCCAGCCACAGGTTGAGAGACTCAGCGTTGAAGACTGCGGCGTTGGTCACATCAGTGCGGCGCGCCGCCTCCTCAATGAAGTACTCTTGCTTGGAGAAGGCCTGCACGACGTTGAGACCCTCCAGCACTTCGGCCACCAGGCCGACCAGCAGACCACCGCTGACAGCGCGCGCCTTCTTGAGGGCGGTTGCGGCAGGCAGGTAGATGGAGAGCATGATGAAGGTCATGATGATGAGGAAGCCAGTGAAAGCGCCGAAGAAGTTGATTGTGACAGAGACGGTGATGGTGGTGGCCAGCAGAATCAGACCGTAGATGCCCATGAAGTGGATAGCGTCCGGCAGGTTCTCATCCATGATATCCTGCGATAGGGCAGACAGACAGACAGACAGACACTACGTGCTCAGCGTACCAAATTATGGAGAATTTGAGTTCAAGTAATGTTGAATTGAGTTCTTATAGGGTGTATAGAAGAACACGGAATACATACAAGCACATTGTAACCCCTATAAGCTTCTCATCAGCTAGGTGCACAGCTGCTCACCTGGTCCTTAGTGAAGTTCAACAGCAGGTCGCCGACAGGAGTCACCAAAAAGAAGCCCATGGGCGCGTTGAGCACGTTGTTCAGAGCGCGGCGACGGATGGTCTCAGAGGAGCGCAGCACCCACCACAGGAAGGTTGCACCACGGGCGACCATCGTCAGGTAGAACAGGCCGATAAGGAGGAGGTAGATGAGACAGTAGAACTTGGTGGCGGACTCATCCTGGACACCAGTGCGCTTGGGGAAGTGCTTGTACTGGTCGCTGACCCACCAGCGGACCCAGAAGTCAGACATCTGACGGGATGTCTGAGCAGCCAGGAAAAACAGGAAGCAGCCGGCCACTGCGAAGAGGGGTAACGAGAGGAGGGCAGGCAAGAAGTGGTCAGGAAACCGTGAGGTGTGGCTCAGGTGCAGCGTAACGCTGTAGTGGTTGCCATAGGTTGCAGTGGGCGATTGCTCACATGGGTTCTGCACACCGACCCACCCTCATGGGTTGTCGTCTCATCGGCTCACTGACTAATCAGCTCACTAGGCCACGTACCGAGTGCAAGGTTGCCATAGTAGGTGTAGATGAGGGAAGCCTTAAAGGCGGTCAGCTTCGGGATGTTCTTCGTCTCCTTTTGAGTCGGCTTGCCGATTGAGGTCGGCGCCAGGGTCAGCTGGAGGGATTGCCTGTGAAGGGTCCAAGAAGAAAATATCCTTTAGTCAAATGTAGGTCGTAGGTATGTTGTACCTGGCAGAACTGAGGAAGGTGCGTAGTGCATGCCTAGTGCATAGCTTGCGACGAGTGTATATGCTTATCAGGGCTGCCTATGACGACTTACGACTTCTGCGGGGTGGCCTTGTCGTCCTTCTTCTTCGGCGCGGCGGGAGGGGCCTCCTGGGAGCCGGCGGCGTGCAGGAGGTGGGTGATGGGTAGAAGCTTGCCAAGCAGCTGCTGAGCCTCCTCGTTCCATTTGCCTGTCATGACGGCAGTGCGGATGGGGACAAGAGCGATGATGATAAATTGAACGCCAAACGCCAACAGACAGCCCCGCTGCAATTCATTCAAATGTGGTGTAACACACTAACAGCGGTAAGTTTCTATGCTCACCAAAGTACAGGCAGCGACCCTCGTCCATGATGGCGACGGAATCACAGCGTGGCATGAACTCGATCTGATGGGTGATGAGCACGACGGCCTTCTCCGCAAACAGGCCCTTAATGCACGTATCGAAGATGTGGTGAGCGGTGTGGTGGTCAACAGCGGAGAGCGCATTATCCAGCAGGACCAGGTCGGCATCCGCGTAGGCGCAGCGGGCAAGGTTGACACGCTGACGCTGGCCACCTGAGAAGTTAACGCCGCGAATACCGGCCCTGTCGAGGACGTAAGCGGGGCAACAAGTTGACGGGTAGGCTAACTTGATGCTGACGAGAGATGAGATGAGAGATTTTTAGGAGACCAATCTTCCTGCCATCACCAACACCACCTATCGAACTAAGGCAAAACAACGCAACCGTGCAGATTCTTGACCCAGCAGATCGGCAGTGCTAGCTGATACGTACGTTCAGGTCTGAAGACCTGAAATACTCACTTGCTCTGGTCACCCTGCGGTAAGATCTGCAGGTCCATGGTGAGGGCGCAGGCATCGATGACGGCCTCGTACTTGTTCTCATCCCAAGCCTCGCCGAAGGTGACATTGTCGCGGATCGACAGGTTCTGCAGCCAGGGGTTCTGTGGGACGTAAGAAATGCGGCCGCCGACCTGCTGCGATCCATGCTCCTTGACCATGTTTCCAAGGATAGCCTGAACCAGTGAGGTCTTGCCGGCGCCGATACGGCCCACGACTGCTACGACTTGACCAGGGCGAACATCGAACCGCGGGACATGCAGGTGCCTGCGAAAGTGCAGGCAATACGGGACATGAGTTAATATGCAGGATCCTATTTGGGACCCATGTGAGAACACGTGATTGTGCACATATGCGCGATATATGCCATGCTCGTGCCTCTCGGTTCGATTCGGCAGCTAAATTCTTAACACGTACCAGTTGGGGTTGCTCGGGTGATGGTACACAGCGTTTTCCTGCACCGATCGGGGCGGCGGGAGGGGGTGTATATTAGTTACTTTACATTCGTTATGTTTCATTCTAGCACGGCGACATCACTTACGATGTGGACGCCGCCTGGGACGGAAGACTTGTTGGTGCTCTTGGGAGCAGCGGTGCCCTGCTGCACGTCCTCGAGCAAGTAGGCCTCCAGGCGCTGCAGCGAAGCGTGGGCCTCTGGACCGCATAGGCAAAATCGGGGCAAGCGGGTCGCAAGGCTCAGTGGAATGGGCAAAGAGCGACGGGAGCTAAAAATCAAAACACCAACCATACCAATCCGCAGCAACCACATCACCAAGGATTGAACCACATATCATATCAACGAACATATGGGATCCCCACCAGCGGCAACAATGCTGTCGTCGTTGGAATGTCGCTGTCTCGTCATGCCACCGCCTTCCCCTTCGCTCTCTTCTACACACACACGCCCAATCCGCCGACTAGACTACGCACCTGACACAGCGCGCAGTGCCTTTGGCAGCACCACCAGCGGGAAACGAAGAATGTTGAAGAGGGACAGAGTGGTGAAGGCCACGGATGACACGAGGCGATCCTTTTGGAACTCATAGGTGGTGAAGATGACAAAGGCGGTCATGGGCGGCACGCAGAAGACACAAGCGACGTTGATGACCTTCATCATTGCATTCCAGAATGAGAGGCGCAGCTCCTCACGGCGGATCTGTTGGATGCAAGTCAACAAGGCGCAAGGGGCTAAGTACCATCATACTGGAAGGCAGCTAAGGGTCAAGGCAGGGGCAGGTGCAAACAGTAGAGAACAATGGCTGCCCTAGCTACAACGATCATTAGGCAGCAGTAGATAACGACCAGGCACCTTGGAAATCTCGTTCTCGAAGAACTGCTCCCATGCGTAGTACTTGACCAGCTTAATGGCGGGGAGGACCTCCTGCAGGATAGAGCTGCGGAGGGCTACGTGCTTGGCGTTCTGAAGCTTGATTTGGATGATCTTGTAGCCGAAGAAATACTGAAGGGGAAGGACCAGAAGGATGACGCCCAGGCCTGGCAGCATTGAGTCCTTGGTCAAGTAGCCCAGCAGCGCAAGGATGGCGGCAGCTTCGAACGGCGCGGTCCACAGATAATGGAACTCCTGTGAGCGCGCGTACAGCGGCGAATGATGGCGTGAAATCAAAAAGAAAATACTTGAGCCACGCAGATGTCGCATGCAAATGTTGTTTCGACATCCGCGCAGTCTGGCAGTAGTACAGTGAAGCCCTGAGCCGAGACCGACTCGCAGATGTGAAGATGCGAGCCACTCCATTTTCGCATGTGACAACTATGGATGTGACCATGTACGAAGACGGTATGCAAAAAACTTATTTCTCATTTGTAAACCGACCGTAAGGCCCAGCTGCTGCATGTACTACTCCCAAACACTTACCAGTGCGCCATCATAGATTTTTTGGATATCGGACGACACGAAGTTGACGATTGCAGCGGACTGGTCTGCGCGAACTGAGTTTAATCGGAAGGCCTTGTGTGTGACAGCTTGCACGAGCGCGGCACGGGCTCGAATTCCAACGGACATGCAGATGTAGCCCATGCGCTGCAAGCTGAGGCCCAGGAGCCAGGCATCAATGGTGAAGCCCGCCATGAGGCACCAGCCGGCTACGGTGGTTGAGTACAGTCGGCCGTCCTTGATTCCATTAACATGCGCCAGCAGACTGTGCGTGAGGAAGTTCAAGAGGGTCACATTTTATCGTGGTTAGTGAGATTCGGTGGCTTGCTGAGGCAGCACGTGCGTACATGGTCAGATGCGCGGCGGCATGGTTGGATGAAACAGCGGTGCATCGACTACAAACAAAACGATGTTACAATGTAATGGGATCCGACACATCATTGCAGAATATTATCAAAGGCAGTACCATAGTTTTCACGCACCCAAACATAGGGCGAAGGCCATGAGTGGAAAAATGGGCGAGGATAACGAACTATACCCGTGTGTGAGCGGACCACTCGAAGCAAGCAATATTGGGCGAACTAAATCATTGCCAAATCAATTCTGCATTAGAATCAGGATTGGAATTCACCGCATCGGCAGAAACGAAATGCGCGCGGTGCGCATTAATCCCCGGGCCGGAGAATCTGCTTTAACTAACGCTGCATTATTCGCAGCCTAGACAAACTAGCTTGCACCTTACCTGCGAACAAAGTAGAAGGCGCCAGTGATAACAAAAGTTGACCATCCGCATTTGCAGATGCCGCCGAGCATGTAGTACCAGCCGAACGACTTCCGGAGCGCACGCACAAGCGAAGGCTTTTCTGAGCCGGCCTCCTTGAGCTTCATCTCCGCGGCCCAATTCGAAGCGAACTTATCATAGGCCTGTATACAAAGCATCACAGGAAACGAGTTGCTTAGGTATGCTGTAGTAGGCTTACAAGCATTTCCGCGTCGGTGTGACCAAACTCTAAAATAGATAAGCCTACCTCGTGAGCATGATTTTCAGGAGGCATGCCCATTTTCTCCGCATCCAAGTCTCCATGTTTGCCTGCAAATTGTAGGAATAGAGGTCCGGTGACACGATGATACAGTATTGCAGAACTCGTCCCGCCTCGTAGCTTGAACTTTACTTACGGGCCTCAGAAACGTGCTTGAACATCCATCCAAAGGTGAGCTTGTTGAAGAACCCAGAAGTGGGATCGTCGTCCCTCGCCGGGGTAGTTGTTGCTCCCATCGTGTTTCAAACGACAACTAGCTTGACTATCGATAGCTCAAAAAAGTTATGTAAATGAGAGCTATGCAAGACCTGTAAATTCAAAACCTATCTAGGTTGCACGAAGATGTGCGTGCAAGCAAATTCGTTGAGACCGGAGACCTCGGCTAGATGTCTTCTTCTTTCAAACTACAAGAAGATGGTACAGGTCGATTCGGTCGACCAGAACCAGCTTGACAAATACATGCGCCGGTCCCCAATATATACAGATGGTGTCGGCGGTTGTGGATGCCGTACGTATGATGGGATGTTAGAGGTTGTTCGATGCCGTACGTTAGCTTTTCGACTACCCTACTACTAGCGATTAAGACCTCATTGATTAAATATAGTCGTGGATCTATATGATGAAATATTTCATTTATGTCTTGTAGTCAAAAGTCTGAGGTAGCATTAATTGATTATAACGTCGCGCAGGGCCCTCATTGCGCCCTTAATTATATGTTCTCATCTTATAATGGTTTCTTCATTTCATTTATTTTTATTATATGATATAACATTTGCAGCGCGTGTTGAATCTTGCTTATTTAAAGGGGCCTTTTCGTTGGTTGGTACAGGTCTTTCCAAACTATGTTCAGGTTGTATTAACATGTTGCCTAAACATAATGAGTTTATTCACATTCTTCTTGCAAGTAAACAGAAAATAGCATACAGGTATTTAGGAATTGTATACATAACCCATTCAACGCTGCTCTCAGATAACTGTACGCGGGAAAGTGATTAAGTAATGCGTTTGCAACCAAAGGAAAGCGATGAGATGATAAGACTTAATCGCACGCCAAGTTCCCAAGACGCTAACTTTCACTCATCCGTACGAAGTGCTACTTTTTGTGCTTATACTGCATTGACTACAGCACTGTCCTTATAATTTTCACTTTGAGTGGAAGTTTTATCAAACATAGGTTTAGGTTGGTTTATGCTGACACTTCCTCCTACTATGGCATGCTGATTCCACGCCGTGATTATAATATTTTATTCTTCATTTATTCTTCAATTTGGTTTCTCCCGAGGTCAGAGCGAAGCTCTTGCAGTGCTGCCGAAAAGGTAGCGCGCAACGCGTTTAGTCCGTGCCCAATTCCAATTCGATAAACTGTGGTGCAAGCGAGCTCTTGAATGTTACTCCAATTGACCCATGGTAATCGTGTTGGGCTGTGGCGTTTGGATTATTCACCGTCGTGTCGCTCGTTACGGCATGCGTGCCGCATTGCTTTTTGAACCGACCAAGGACCTGAAATTTTTTTCGGACGCAACCTAACCTAGCCGCGGCAAGCCAAGCCGTATCGACCTTTCCCTTGACATACGACGTTGCTCTGGACCGTCGCTGGTACGCACGGATTTGCCTGTTACGTCATTTCCCAGCTCTCCATCGCTCGCCTCTCAGATGCCGGATCCTGTCCGAACTGCTGCAGCCGCGACGGGATCCGAATGGGGGAAGCGTTTAATGAAAGAGGTTCAAATATCAAGTCAATCGCGGCCTTTATTTTTTTATGTGTTTACCCAGTTTTGCACGTGTTTCTAATACACAAATTGGCAGTCAGTTTTCCATTTTGCCTGCATTACACATAGTCGGAGTAATAACATGTCAAAAGGTAAACACACGGTTTGGGCGTCCCTACACCTGCCGGAGGCACCTGCTTCACGTCCCACAGCAAATCGCGTCGTTTGCAAGTTTAACCGCCGCCACCCTTCCGCCACCGGCAGCCATCTCGTTCCTCCAACCCCACGGCCTTACCACCCAAAGCCCCAATAAAGCCATCGATTCCAGGAGCCGTATCAGGGGGAGTACAGCAATCATCATCAGTCGCCATGCGGGGGCTAAACCAATGGCTCTCTGCAACGCAGGCGTCGTATATGCGGACACAGGTGAAGCCATTTCCTTATCTCCTCGTTGGCAATCAGAGGTCTAATCACACACGGACATGCGCACCCTCAGGTATACGCTGATGCCTTATAGGCATGTATCAACCATGGAAACGCACGACCAAAGATTACGCAAGCACGAAAAATCGTGCTGTTCACCAGCTGTTCACAGACGAGGACAAGGCACTGAATTTCTGGCCGGGAAGGGTTCACAACAAACGCGCATTAGAGTTCCTCTAGGTGGCTTCTTAATGGTGGTAATACTAGTAGTGAGGAGGGTATCAACGGACCTCCGATGCGGCAAAGCGCCTGCTGTTGGCTGTGGATATCATTTCACACTTGCATATAAATATCTAAAATGGGGGGCCTTATCGCTATCTAAATGGCGTTTATTCATATCTAGATGCGGCCAGGATGGTATCTAGATGTGAGGAAAGGGGGGGTCCAAAGGTATTTACATGCGACTGGAACAGTATTTAGATGCAGATGCAAGCTAGATGCCGGCCAGGTGCCCCCATCCCCCCTAGATGCAATATGCGATGAGTTTGTGATACCCTCCGATTAGTGCTGCAATAACGAAGGTGATGAGGTGACGTTGAGCAGGCTGCTGCATCACCTGCGCTATTGCCACCTGGCTCGCACATGGCAGCGCTCCGCCACCGCCAAAATTGGACAAACGGCAGTTTGGGTGTTGGCTGTGGAGTGGCACGACGGTCGTTGCGTGGTCTTCTAAGGGATACACCTACTTAACTTGTTGTTGAAACGCCGATTCGGAAATATGTGTGGATGATGAAGGTGAGTGTATATGAACTCTGCAAGATGTGCGACCGCTGTGCGACCGCAACCCGAGTCATGAATCGCCGGCAGTCCAGCTTGTCCCTTAGGGTGCTGCACCGCAGTTCTAGACGGCACGTCAACCCTTAATGTTTAATAAGGAGCGAAAAATACTCCGGCCCGAAGGGCCCGAATTTGCTTGTTAACCCGCGACCCGGTAATTTGGTGTGCCCGCGAACTGGAGCCTCCGCGCGCCCTCCCCATCATTATGAAATGGCGCCGCCTTTACGTGGGCCATTTCCCCCTTCCTTTCCCCTCCTTCTCTCGGCCCGGGCTCCTGTCTCACTTCCCTTCCCCATTTCCTCTTTGCCTCCGCTTATCTTATCCGTGCCTCCCCTACGTGTCATGCTTATATTCTCTCGAGTCCACTGCCACCCCTTTCATCCACCTCACATCTTAAGATACCACATACTTCAAATGGTGTCTTCAAAGCCCGGCCTGGCCCGGCCTACAAATATGAAACGATGAGGAATCTCGAATATTCACCGGCCAGTCTATCACCCAGGAAACAGATCCCGAAGGAGGGGCAGAGAACCCCCCAATTAAAAGTAGCCAACCAGATCAGCAATGTTGTTGACGCGAGGCCCCTTGGCCCGATTTCAAACGCACTCCATGCAGCATATCCACACTCAGCAACCAATTGGCCATTCTCCTCCCGCGCTTGTGGCCCTCAACGCATGCCCCACACGTTAGATTCCCACCTCACCACAGTATCAGTACCTAAGCCACCTTCTCACCGCATGAGTAGCAACCAGACATTCGCACATAATTCGAAAAACAACAAACATATGATGGCCCGAGGTGTCGGGGGTGTAGTGTCGACTACCTTATCCTTATCTACGCAAGTAACCTTGAGTTCCAAGTCCCACAGCCAAGCCGGCGCATGCAATTTCGATATAAAGCATTGCTTTTCCCAACACAATGCACAAAATATTCGTCCGCCACAGCGTGTTTGCAGCCGCAGGCACAAGGTCCTAGGGCATTCCTTTGCGCTCTCCACGTCACCGTCGTGATCATCATCGCAGTTTTGCATCATTTCGAAAACGGAACCACCACCATCACCTCCACTTCTTACGTCTTGTATAATTATAGTTTACTCACATTCACCCAAAGCCGATGTTATTGCTGTGCCCGCAAAGGTACCCGGGGCCCTGCCACCCCGAGCGTGCATCAGCGCGATCATCTAAATAATATGCATTGAAGCAGGTGAAGCAGGTGAAGCAGGTGAAGCAGGTGAAGCAGGTGATGTTCTTCAAGCCTATGGAAGTAACCCAAAATGGATTATCTGTATGTCCCATTCCGGTATGTCTCTTCCCTTCCCTTCCTGGCCCTTTGCTTTTGTTTGAGTTGGCGTGACAGCGGCTTCTATGATACAATCCCTTCAAGCAAACAAGAAACACAGACCGACGTACTCCAATATACAGCAGAGCGCGTTGGAGGTCATCGAGGAGGGCTGTAACGAGGGCCGCTGCAGATCCCAACAGAACAACTCGGCGTTCCCAAAACGGCCATCAACACGCCGCAAAAAAAAAGCACGCACTGCATTAATTACCGTACAGAGGCATCTGCCCTGTGTTCTCAAGCCAAGACCCCTGCGGCCCAGTGGCTACATCTGTCGTTGGTGTTACGACCGCGTCGGTGACTGCGACGCTGCTTCCTCCTGCAGCGGCAGCTGCGCGGTATTGGTCTCCAGAATAGGAGGCATTGGGGGCGCCGGGCGGGCCGGCAAGGCGCCACCCAGGACCTGGCCTATGCCAGCACCGAAGGGCGGCCGCGCGCCGATGGTAAAAGCTCCGGGCGCGATATTGAGTCCGTCCTGCAGTGGGAAAAGGCGGCGCAAGCCGCGTAGAGATGGTGCTCATAAGGCATCGGCGCACGGTTGACTGAGGGCATCGGAAGCGGGAGGGCGGCTGCTGGTCCGGAACCAGCACCAGCCGCGTTCATGGGACACCCATACAGACATGGGACACCACCAGGGCATTAGGACCCATGGGTCGGTTAACCCCGATACGATGTAGGTATAACAACTTGACAATATCCATACATCAGGCCATGTCACTGACAGGGCGCACTCCCTTGCAGCGCACGCCCAATCCTACACATAATGTTGGTCGTCACTACCTAAGCCCCGATTGTAACTCGTCCGCCTCCCAACCTACCCCACTCTGCGAAGCCATGGTGCTTCCGTCCACCCCTTGCACGTAAAACAGTCCGTGGGCGCCCTGGACGCTGTCGGTAAACGTGTTGCCTAAACAGGGGGAGCACAGGTGGTCATCGCGGCAGGGGTGACGCGGCCAGACCAGATCACAACGGGATGGTTTGACCAAATGGACGGTTTGACCAAATGGACGGTTTGACCAAATGCCTGCCGACTAACGTTGTCGATTCTAACGCAGGGAAGCGACCGACAAAGGGTGGCTGGTGAAGGTAAATGCAGACAGCAAAGGCTATTGGAGATTGAGACTAAAGGAGCGGAGGAAACACGCGCGTCAGGAAAAAGCTTTACAAACGGAACATGGCATATCTGCGTACCTGCGTGGCACAGAGCGGCGGACTCACGCGCGGCGCCGTGCTTCACAAAGAAATCCATTACAAAGCACAACGGCCAGCGCAGCAGAACTCCGTTCAGGAGGACCTTAAAACCACATTATGCGTGCCATCCCCCCAAAGCATCCGTGCCCTTTGCACATGTGTCGCTTACAGCAAAATCCCCTTCCCCTCGGCACGCAAAACCGGCTCACTGTTCAATGTGACGGACGCTTGGATTCCTTGACCGATGTCGCGACCATGGCCACCGCCCACCGGCATCATCGGCAGCTCCGCCGTTGACGCCGTCATCAGGCTGTCTCCACCTGGCGGTGCCGAGGCAACCGCAGCTGCACCGGCGGCCGCAGCGGCCGATACAGTAGTGGTCCGCAGGGAGCCACTGAGCGATGGCCCCATCGGCGCTGCCAGACGGGACCCAGGATCCTTTGAAAGCTTAGCGCGTATGCGGGTCAGCTCGCCGATTATCTGCTCGAACGTGGGCCGGATCGATGGGTCGCTCTCCCAGCAGCGGCACGCCAACAACTGGAAGTCGAAGGGTGTGTCCAGTGGGAATGGCGGCCTGTGCGGATGTGCAAACGTGAGGATGAGGCAGGCGGGATGGGAAACCGGAAACCAGGTCTTGCTCCGAAAACCGGGGCCACTTGGAGCACAGGGGGCAGAGGGGGCATATTAGTTGGCGACGCGGTGGTGATAACAGAGCGGCCCATACGTTCCAGCTCTGCGCGAAGAGTGGCCACAAAAATCGAAAGCGAACTGCAGGCGTTCAACGGCAGACATACATCGCGCGAGACACAGTTCGCCCAGTACATGCAGTTCGACCGACAGACGTACATGCAGTTCGCTTTCGTTTTATGGCCACTCGTCGCGCACCCTGGGTCGGCCATTGAGCATTCCCTCCCTCGCCTCGGCTCCTCCCGTAATCCTGTGAATATCTGCACCCGGCGAATGGGGGTGCCCCAGCTGCGCACTCACCGGCGGTTCATCTTCGTGACTTCGTGGCCGAGCAGGGCTCGAGGAGTGCCTTTGAACGCCTGCCCCGCAGTGTAGGTCTCCCTGGAGGGGGAAAGAACGGAGATCGGAGACAGCGAGATAAGGGTGGGGACACGAGCACAAGGAACGGTAGCCGCCAGCCGAGTGGCAACCCTCCCTGGAGCCCACGGACATGCCGTGTGATGACTTCCCGCCATCTGACAGCATACACAAGCTGCAGACACGTGTGCGATTTCCACACACGGTTGAACACGGCCAAGTACTGTTTGCCTGTGACAGGGCGGCTTTCCCCGGGCCCCAGGCCAGTACTTGCCACATAAGGATGGCGAAGGCGTACACGTCGCTCATCTTGGACACCTTGCCGTGGAGCAGCACCTATAAAGCGAAGAAGCGGGAGCCACATCCAGGAGCGGAAAAGAAGTCCAGGAAGCGTTGAGGAAAGTTTCGGCGACCACATTGCGCCATAGTCAAGGTTGCGGCACAGGTACTATGCATCAAAGCCGAAGTGGCGGCGTAGCGGGTCAGGGGTCCGCGGTACATCTTCACACCAGCGATCGTCTATGCACTGGGTTTTGGATCTATTCGTATTATTATCATATGGGCGCCGCAGCGAGGAATAAGACTAGACCGGGCTGTGAGGTAATACGTAACGGGAGTGCACTTCGTACGATTTACGATTTTCACTACTGTGCCGTGACACGTGTGCCCAGGGTACGGGTACCACATTGGGGCGATGGACAGGACACGTCGATACACAGCGCTCTGCCACGGCTGTGGCTTTAGCCACGGTCCTGTCCGTGCCCACTGCAGTCCGCTGCTGGTCTGTCACTGTCAGACAACTGCGTGTGGAAAGCTACCGAAACATTTTCGGGGTTTATACCTTACCCCCTTTCCAACGACAACGTTCTCACCTCAGGAGCCATGTGCGTGATGGTGCCTGGCCGGGGGGGGGGAGACAGGGCGGGGCGGGTGTATGCAGCGGGGATTGGATTTCGGGAAGCACACCGCCATGAACAACTGCCCAGACCTACCCACGCTATAACTTAAACAGAAGGCTGGCGACCCACCTTGATACACATTGGACACGTGCGTCTCGTGAGGGTCGATCCGGAGACTTAATCCAAAATCCGCAACCTGAGCAAAGCACGAAATGCGATTAAATAAAACATTTCATTTCGAAACGTAAAAAAATAATTTCCTTAGGCCACGGCCACGGCTATAGGGGCCATCGCTGGGCCAGACCGCTGGCCCAGCGGCAGGCTCCGTATGTCAGAAGGAGCTGTTTCCAGATCCGTCGTTCGGTTCACTGTGAGACCGACCCCTTCCCAGACCCCAATCCCCACCTTCGCAACGTAGGAACGCCCGTCTCCGACTCCTCCGGTTTTGAGGAGGATGTTGCGAGCTTTAAGATCTGGCAGGTCAAAGGGGGTGTCAGGTCAGGGAGGGAAGACCAAATCCGAAATGTAACCACGAACCAAGATACGAACCACGAACCTGCGCTGCTCTCTTACCACACGCACGCACACGCATGAGAGACGACTTAACATGAGGCGGCAGCATGTCAGGACGTCAGGTGGAGACAGCAGCAGCACGATGCAGGGAAAATATTTCAGCACCGCACAGCAACCTTTTAGAAGATGGTCCCGAAACAAGCATCAGTGCGTGAAGCTAAGAACACGACGGGGAAGGGATGGGAAGGGATAGGAAGGGAAGGAAATACTGCAGGTTCTCGGCTTCTATGTGCTCCTGTGTATTGTCCTACCCTGCAACCGCGGAGGGCACCCCCTCCCGACGCATTTGGCACTGCATCAAGGTTAGTGACACCCTTCCAGTCCTGTTCATGGACTTGATGGCTCCCGCCAATTTCATTTTGTTCCGGTCATTTGTTGCCCCCCTCTTTGCCCTCATGCTAGATGCGGCAGACATCCGCAAACGCTTCATACAAGGTCATCGCGCAACCCAAGGCCTCCTCCTCGCCGACTCAAGCCTGACAGGTGCTGCCTGTTATGGCTTGACCTCTTTCTCACCTCCGTGCACAATGTTTTCACTATGCATGTGCAGCATCGCCCTTGCCACGTCCAGGCAGTTATCCAACACCTCCGCGTAGCCCAGCGGGCAGCTTTCCCCACTGGCAGCCGCCGCACCACCACCTGCACTCGCGCCTGCGGCTGCCAATCCTTGCTGCAATTGTGCTAATTGCTGCACCCCCTCGCCGGCGTCCGCCTCCGGATCAGCTGCGCCGCCGCCATCTACACCGGCACCGGCACCAGCATCAGCTCCGACATCGCTACGACCTTTGGCATTGAGAGCAGCGACGAGGGCCTCGTTCAGGACGTCTCTCAGGGAGCCGCGGTCGCAATACTCGAGTACCAGCCGTACCTGTGTGTGTGGGGGGGGGGTTCAATACAGTGAGGGGGTCTTCCTGGATAGGCTGGGGTGCTATTGCAATTGTGGGATACATGGGTATTGGCTTGCGGTGCCGCTCGGATTTGGCTTTCCAGCAGCCGGAGGCATACTAGTACGTATGGTGGCGAGATTGCGGGCGCCAGCCAGACGGAGGCACGTATGTGATAGGAGCAGCGCTGCCGGGGCTCACCGCTGCTGTCCAACTGCATCTTCGGCACCGTCTTGGTATGCATCAGATCTCTTTGCTTTTTTGTTCAATTCCTGTCAGGTTTTGTTCATCTAACAAATCATACAAAGTCTCACGATCTTTCAATTAAAAGACGTTTCGCATTTGCATCCCATTAATCAAAGGCGCGCGGAGACATTACGGGCAGTGCTCATCGCGCGCTGGCAGCGACTTGGACGCACCTGGATCTGGATCGGGATTCCACGGTGAACGTCTGAAGCTACGCGCATTTCGCGACATATGCACCGCGACTGGCTGGATTGCGTACGTGTCGAAATCGAATGGTATAACGACATGGTGCCCTTGGTGACTTGCAGTAAAGCATGTCACTTACTTGGGGAGCGCTCTGCTTGCATTGCACCGATTGCCGCAACAATCCAGCTGGCTTTTCCCCCAATAATTTTCCTGCAACCCGAGCAGTGCAGACTCACCTCCCAGCTGTGTACGTTTTGCGCATCGGCATTGGACATAGCAGCGAGGGGGCTGGTGGTGTCCACTGTCATGCTGGTCCTGGGTGAGGTTTGGAGCATGCGTTAGGTTGGGTAGCACGACAGGCGAGAGTGCAGCATTGAATTGGAAGGCACGATGGGACAACAACAGCAACAACAGCAGCAGCAGGCGAGATGAATCGGCACAAAATCATGTGGAGGGGCCGCAAAACACTACTACAAGTCCTTTCCTCAGCGCGCACCCTCTACTTCCGCAGCCCTCTCTCCAAAACAAGCCTCACACCGTGTCAGACCAATTAACGCACCCCGCGCCATGCTTGGTATCCATCTGGTTGGCGTCACCCTTGACTGGTAGCACGGCGTACGTGTATGTCTGCAAGAAGCACGGCAATGATGGGTCGCGGAGATGATAAAGAGCCTGTCAGGTTCCGTGCGGCTCTCGGAGCTCGGGCTCCAAGTCAGGCTTTGGGGAGATGCGATGATGCACTACCTTTATAGTGCCCACATATGGAGGATATCAGCTGCGTGGTGTGGGTGATGTTTTGGCCAATTAGCCCTAATAAATAAACACGTGCTGACATACATGACGCGGGTACGCCCCTGCACCCGCATCCATACATACACGCCTCCACTGCCTCTACAGACCTTTCTACCGTCCTGCGATCCCTGCCCCGTATTACAAACAGCTCTACCTGCACAATATTGGGGTGTGACAGGGAGGAGCTGATGGCTGTCTCCATGACCGCCATCTTCTCGCGCTTCTCTTTGCCGCTCATGTTGGTGGGCAGCACCATGGTCTTAACCGCCACTGTTGTGCCGCGCCACGTGCCTACAGGAGGCGCAATAATTCAGGTTCAGCCAGACGCAGCACAGGAAGCAGCCAGTATAGTAGGGCGCAGGCAGGCATATCAATGACGGGCTCGGGCCATCCATCAGAGGAGATGTACGTGAAAGGATGCGTCGTGAGATGGAGGACTTCGAGCCATCAAGGACTCGGGGGAAACTGAGACAGGAAAATGCGAGGGAACATTTTGATGTGGGCCTCTTCAGGCGCCCAGCAGCAGAGCTCGAGACAGCGCCCTAACGATAGGTTGCCGCTCCCCGTGACCGCTCCCCGGTCATCGCCATACGGCCCTCCATCACGTCCAGCTGCCAAGGCGCCAGACGCTCAGGAGGCGGACCCTAAAGGTCATATACCTACCGCGATAGACCTTGCCGAAGGTGCCCTCCCCTAAAAGCTCTGTAAGTGTGATCTGCTCGTTGCGATGGGTGCCCGCCAGCATGTTGTGAGCCGTGAGGACGCGTTTCATGTCCTCGATGCGGGCTGGGTTTCGACAGAGAGCGGGTTTGAAAGGGAAGGGGTTGGGAATGAAATGGAGGCTCATTGCGTCCAGGCGGAGGACAGCGCAAGGTTGCAGGAGCTATGACACCATCAGCTTCACCATCGTCCACCCCTACATGCCATGAGTGCACAGCCTGGCAACCTCCATACGCTCCATCATGCCTAGCCAACATTGCTTCCTATGGACCCATGGCCCCAATGGAAGAACGTCGCCAAAACAAACAGGCCCATTACAGGACTGCGAATGGCATTTTGGCAGGGAGGAACTACTGCCCTGCAAAGGGTTGATGCTATTACATTAGTGCCCGTCCAGGGGCTTGTGGTGCAATTACATTAACGCCTTTGCGAGAGGCGGTGGGGATGAAGCAGGAGGACTAACAAACGGGCGCAATTAGGTGGTAAATAGCAAAATACCCCCCGAGATACGCCCGAGACACACGCAGCATAGACCCCTCACATTAAAGCAGTCCAAGGTCCACACACACACACACACACACACACACACGCACGCACGCACGCACGCACGCACGCACATACCTTCCGTAGGCGCGCTGGCCGAGAGCATGGACGTTCCCTGACTGGTGGTGGAGTTCGGGCCCACTATAAATTGGTTGCCGCCTGCATTAGTGGAAGAGCCCTGGGCCGGTGTGGAGCCATCCTTGTTGGGATCCGGCGGGCAAAGCTGTGAGCTGGATGATAAAGGGTCACCGCCGCGCCCGTAGGACTGCTCGTTTTTATCCCCGCGTGACACAGGACGCGCAGCAGCAGCAGCGGCGGCGGCGGTAGCGTCAGTGTCGGCGTCGGATTTCGATCGACGTTGGAACCAGAAGACCAGGCCAGCTACACCTGAACAGGGCGGACAACGCGGGCATGGTTTTGATGGGAGGGAAATTAAACGAGTCTGCTGTATGGGTGCTACTGCTGCTGAAGAGTGTAAGGTTATTAGCCGTGATGGGGTTGTGTGGTTGGGAACTCTGCGCGTCCGTAACATCTCATGTAGGTGGCGACACCTCCCTGACCCCCAATAGACCTATTACACACTCTGCGTGTGTCGCTCATTCTCAACATATATTGCGGATGTTTGAATGCGATGTCTATGGCTGCTTCGCAGTAGCCTAGCTTAGCCAGCCAGTCAGGCGCAGCAACAGTACGGAGCTGGCGACCAGCTCCTCTGGGTGTTCCCTGCGGACGCTGGCGACAATATTGGTTGTTCCATCCTGCAGCCCCTCCCTTCGGATGCTATTATTGCGGCACCATTCAGATCATCTTGATTCATGGCAACCTTGTTGGCTCTTCTTCTCCTCAACACGGTTGAAGCCCAGATGTTTGCCGCGAGTCGGCTGACGGCCATGAACCCACTAAT
Source organism: Volvox reticuliferus (assembly GCA_019650235.1). Lineage (NCBI taxonomy): Eukaryota > Viridiplantae > Chlorophyta > Chlorophyceae > Chlamydomonadales > Volvocaceae > Volvox > Volvox reticuliferus. The sequence goes on along the minus strand of BNCP01000035.1, from coordinate 1,011,954 downwards.
CGCTGACAGGAAAACTCAAATTCCAATCCGAGGTCTCATCTCCCCATCTGACACCTCATCCCTTATTCGCCTCCCGCAGACTGGTGCCCGCAGACCCTCCTCACCCACAAGCAATAGGGATCCGCCGACGGCCACTGGCACCGCTATCGCCGCCACCGGTACTGTGGTCTGTCCCCCTCCCAAATTGCCGTCGCCTTCGCTATCCGGGCGCCACGTCAGCGCCACATCTGTGTAGCCCCAGTAACCAGTGCCGTTGATGCTACGATTCTGAGAAACAGCGACCCATTCGGTTTTATTGAAGCGATATTGAAAGATGAAGGCGTCGTAATAGGAGACGTTGACGTAAGATCCGTTGGGGGGGATGAATCCGGCACAATAGGAGCCGCAGCTCGCTAGGTAGTTCCAAAACGGGTCGGCGGCATTGGTGAAGGGCGAGGAGGTGTTGCCGCGGATCTCCACGCCCTGAGGGGGATGGTCAGCGCCAAAGGCAGGGCCCGGGCTGGAAGCGGCTCCACGGAAAAATGCAAGCCATCCCGCGCCTTCTCAATCATCATGAGGCCAAAGACCCTCGTCCCGCATACGAAGACAGCTCTTGGCCCCCCTAACGCTGATCCCGTCAAGTGCTCGTCCCGCATCACACACACAGCGTTCCTTTGGATTGGAGGACCGGCCAAAGTATGACCCTCTCCCTTTTCTGCAGCAACTCTCCTGACCTAACCTGCAGAATGCTGGATCATTCCCATGCACGCCCGCTGCCAGCGTGTCGCAGAGGAGAGGTACGTCCGGGCTGCGTACCTGAGAACCTGTCAGCCCATCCTAACCCACATCCGCCTGGGATATATCATCTTCCTCTGACCCATCTGATCCGTCACTTCCCCATCTCTCCCCCCCACCCCATGCGGCCACATCCCAAACCCCCCATGCGGCCACATCTCTCCCCCCCCCCCGAATGGCGACTCACATCAAATTGGATAATTCCGTTCGTTTCCACTGAGAGCGCCCCAATAAGGAGGTAGAGCCAGGCGCGGCGCGGGGACGGCCTAGGGTGGGTCAGAAGCAAGCTGCCGTGGAAGTACATCGTGCCAAACACAAACACGACCTTCAGATACCGGAATCCCCGAGCCAATGGATTGGGGAGGGGAGGGGGGAAGGGGAGGGAGGAAAGGGAAAGGGTTAGGGTATGAGAGCATGGAAGCATGCAGAGGTTCGACAGAGAGGAAAGAAGATGGAGAACACGTAAGGAGGTCCCGTACTAATACGAAACGCGAGATATTTTTAAATATATTTATTTATGTCCTTTACTAACTCCTGTCCAAGCAACGCACCGCACTGCGCAGCAACCCACTCTCTTTCTCCGCAACACTTCTAAACCCGCCCCAATCATCCGTGCCTAGCCCTGGTTACCCGCCCCAGGGTCGTCTTTTTCTACTCCCCGGAAAGCGGACGCATGCCACTACCGCCTACGTCACTACGTGTCACTATATTTCTTATTTAAAACACATCCATATTCTTGTGCACGCACTGGCGTGCATTGACTCAATCCATCCGCCCGGCCCGCCGGACAGGGGCCTTAGAGCTTTTCGCCTCCTCAAGGTGCGGTGGTCCCACGTGTCATCCGGTGGCCATCCACGCCATAACCTAACCTGGGCCCCCCCCTCCCTCGATTTACCCATCTCTGCTGCCCTTGCCTTAGCACTCCCGTTCCCATCCCTTTGCCCCACTCGCCTGGCCCAAGTTGCCGAAGTCAATGATGTACCTCTCCCCTGGCACTGGGTGGCACGCGAACACCTCTTTGTACCCAGTGACGTTGATCTGACTCTGCGCGGGGCCGGTGGCCTCTGGGGGCCAGTCTGACGCTAAAAACTTGATGTCTCCAACAATCCGAATCGCAGGAATGGCGGTGTCATTGAAGAGCTCTTTGAGCCCACGGCCGGTGTCAACATTTATGCCGGGGCGACCCTGCCGCGACTGGCATGACCCCGGCGGATTCGCAATGACGCTCACATTGTTTAGGCGCCAAAAGCTGGCGGCGGCGGCGGCACGCGTCACACCCGGTGAGAGATCCCACACGTCATTGCCCGTGACGTCCCAAGAAGATATTACCACAGAGTTAGGGTTGCTTGCTGAGTAGACCGGCCGCGCTGCGGCGGTGAGGTTTGAAAACGTGTTCAAGTATGCTTGCAAATCGCTGCCGTCCTGGGAGATGATAGTCGAGTCGGTGATGCTGCATCCGCCGCCTACGCCAACGTAGACCAGGCCTAGCAGGGGCGCTAAGAAGCGCGGCCAGAAGAGCTGGTTGACCACGGGTGCATTGTCAAAGATGAGGCTGCGGAGTGAGAACGTGCCGTTCGCACTGATCTGTACTCCGAAACGTGTCCAGTTATTGTTTGTGTCAATTCTTGTCCCAGGACAGCCGTACAAGTTTATGGATCGGTCACCCGTAATTTTGACCGGGCGACTGTAATTGAAGTCTATCGGCAGCAGCGTCATATTCTGCGGCCACGGGCCAGCGTAAGAGTCGGGCAATGGTTAAGGAACGAGGCCTGGATGTGTGCTGTGTGGGGGGCTTGAGCTGCAATACAGATATGCCCCACATGAGGGTATTATAAAGGAACACGAAACGGGTAGTTGTGCAGTGCGTGTAGCGGCTGGGGAGCGAACAACAAGAACAACAACAACAAGAACAACAACAACAACAAGAACAAGAACAAGAAGAACAACAAAGCCCCTCCCCTGCGCTGTGGCTCGGTCCGGTCAGGCCCCTTGGTGCTCGCCCTTGTAGGGCGAGTCGCCCACAGTGTAACACCCCAAAACAACAACAGCAGCAACAGGATAATGGCGGATCAGATCATGTGAAGCACTCAAAAGGATCCCCCGCCCCAAATTCCTCACTCACTCACAAAGCTTCTGTTCTCTTTCCGTCCAATACATGTTCGCTCACGGCCCCGGCCCCATCATATTGCATGCATTTCTGGCCATCTCCTCCTTTTCCGCCTCTTCCTCCTCCCCCCCCCCTCTTCCCCCTCCCCTCCCCTCCCGTCCTCCTTCTCCTCCTCCTCCGGCTCTTCCTCCTCCCTTCCCCCCCCCGTCCTCCTCCTCCTCCTCCTCCGGCTCTTGCTCTTTTTCAACATCATCGCCAACGCTTCTGCTTTCGCTGTTACACACACCATGTAGGTCAGGCAATGACCGGAGGCCTCCGCTGGATTCTCGCAACAAGCGCCACCTATCCCCCAACCAAACATGCAGCTCCAAGCTTTGGGTGCGCACAGTGCTGCACACAGTTCATCTTTCACGCGCCAATGAGACAGATAGCTGCCAAGCACGACCCCCAATAATGCCGCCATAAGATCTTTCTGGAGCCTGGTTCAACGTCATACCTCTGCCCCTCATAGCATAGCTTTAGGACGAGATCATATCATCCCCACCCACCGGTAGATATCCAACATGCATCATACTGTTGCCTGAACTTCATGCGGCGGCCCAAATCCCCGAATCCCGAACGGAGCCCCGAACACGTGCAGACTTGCTCTTCCCTTCCAATTACCGCAACCACCAGGTGAGGCGCATCTGTACCTGGTAAACAAAGATCGAGCTCACGTCCGTTCGGTCCATCGCTTCCCTTAGGGACAAAGAATCCGTAACTGGCACTCCGCCTGAGAAGCATTCGACTGCAGCGGCCCTGTCGTCACTGGGCAGCAGCAGCATACGGGTCACGCTGGTGCCTGCCAGAGATCTGTACGACGCCAGCCTCTGCGGGATCTGCACGTTGTTTCACGGGATCTGGTCGTATTGACTTGGAAGGGGGACTACGTGTCTGAATCCGATCAAACGGGATTGGAAGACCGACGGGATCTACATTTTGCTTTGGCCTCATCAAATGTTATGGCGCTAAGCCTGCGATGCGCCTATGTTCCAGCATCACAGGACCGGCCGAAGAGCACACTGCAGATGCATTAGTGCCCGTCGTGGGTTCGACAGGCGAACGAGAACAATTCTCGTGCCCGCACGGGCTCACTTACCAATCCCCGGCCGGCAGTAAGGGGTGGTTGAAGTGCATCTAACAAGTCAGGCGCTGACCAGAAGCCTGATGTGTTCCATAAAGTCAAGAGCGGTGCAATGACGGTTACATTTACAAATGTGAGATTCAAGCTGCTGCCATTAAATGCAGGGAATGGGCCATAACTGGCAGGAAACGTAGAAGACCAGTTGTTTCTGAGAACGCTGCTCCTGTAAAAAAGCGTGACATCGCGAAGGGTAAGCGATGCCTGGTCCCCAGACCCGGTGATGAGGCTGTTAGGCGTTTCGATTATGAGTGACCCAGGTCCAGCAATGATAACACTTGTACGCAGCGTAACCGCAACGTCGCCATGCCATCTCCAAGGCGAACCCTGAAGGGAAACAATCCCCTGCTGGGACTTCAGCTGCTGCCAGAGGATAGTTTCAGGTATTGTCTGTGCTAGGGCGATATTGCAACTCAGCACGGACAGCAACAGTGCACAGGCCCAGAGCCGACCAAGCCTGCTGCCCTGCAAGGCGACGCAGGCTTCATCGTACATCTCAGCCAATGTCTAGGCCTTCTCAACCTAGAGAATGGTCGCTACGGTTAGCGTATAACTTTCGTCAATGTGTCCGAAACCGTGTTTTCCTACGATATTACATCCAAAAGAGATGAAATTGTATAGCCTGGAAAAAAACATTTAATCGCTTGGATGTTGGGGTACGAAGGCAGTTGGCTTGCTTATTTGCAAGTAATTTACAGGCTGTGTACCGCACTTACGAAAATGAATCTGGACAATCACACTGTGTGTCATAACGCAGGAGCGCATTGTAACTTTTTTTCGTTATCTAAGAGATTGCACTGTCAGGGCAGCGGTAAGCTGGCTCGGTCGCACCTGCCCTTACTACGCAAATCGTTGTCTGCTAATTGTCCCGGTTTTTTATTGAATATCTATGCTGTTAACTCACTGAATTCGTTCTAGAATTTGTAAACCAAGGCAAGTACAAAATTCATCGCAGTCCGGCGACCTCAGGTCACCTACATATGATAGCAAATTTTCGTTTTTCAGAAGTGTATCTCAAATTGTGAAGTCCTTAAAAGTGACGCAGGTCAGTCAATAAGGCCCCATACGATTTCACGCAATCCGGGAAACCTCACCTCCGTAGAGTCTGTAAATCAGATCAACGGCTTACTTAGGCTGAGACTTGCAGCAGTCTGCAACATAACTAAAAAAGGCGTTTGACGTGCTTGACACCGGCAGTCACGCAATGGTGCGGCAAGTGGGGTGGCCTGAATCGTGTGGATCAGCTGGCGCCAACCGACCCTTATGTCTGTGTGTCTGATGGCGCAAGAGAGCGATAGATGAAAATGAAAAGGTTTGAAGGCGAAAGGTGCTCTGCCTCGCAGAGGTGTATGTACGACCACTTCATAGCGACACATGCTGCTGCTGCCGCCCAGATGGCGCACACGCGCTTGATCTGTGCGAAAGTGAGCGGGCTTGGTATCATAACTGAATATGAAGGATAAGTAGGCCTCGGGCCATGCGCACCAGTGACGTGCAACTTGAAGGTCACGCACCGTATGAATGAATGAGTCGTGACATTCTGTTGCAAAGGCTCGTGCTGGTCCTTTGCGACCCAGGCTGAAACCGACCACCACCACAGCGTTGAGTCTCCGATTATAATATATGATTGTAGCTCGTGTCGCTATGAACGGCGGCAGGTGCAGTAGTGGCTATTTATCATCGTAAAGTCTTAACTGTAAAAAGCTGCTGTTAGCGCATGCAGTTGCCGGTCTAGCCAAGTCTAGCTACTTTTTCCGACCTTCGTCCTGTGTGGGATTGACAAGCACCGCTCATCCTTTACCGCTGAGCTCGGCACCCATCAGATAGATAGACTGCTTCTTTTACCAAAACCTCTGGCGACATACAGAATGAATGAATGGATGTACAGCACCGATCATGCGCCAAATTTATCACAGTTTTGGAAAGGTTGCATATATATATATATATATATATATATATATATATATATAATGCAGAATGGTAATATATACATTAATTCACACATAGCATGACGAGATGGCCAAGCAACGATGCGCCCGTAGTGTTGAGTTGAAATTGTCTGATGTGAGACAGCAGACCATTCACTTCAGCTGACTTGAATAACTGAAATTGGTATGGTGTCGAATGACCCTGCTGTGTGGAACATATGCATGCCATTATTAGCTGCACCCTTAAAAGGTCATGCTCTTTTCCAAATGAACAACACGGGTGTACGGCACCGTACCTTTCTCGTTTCACCATTACATAAAAAGCTGGTGCTCACTGACACACCTATTGCCACAAAGCGCATGCACCCCGTAATGTGTGAGGCCATTGTTCAGTAACGAAGTGCATGGAGAGCTGAGATAATACGTGTACAGGATGACGACATGATTTGATGCCAGTTGGGCAAACCCTAAGCAAACAAACCCTTGCTAGGCAATATAATAGGTGGATTGTACACTGGAAGCAACTGAAATGCCTTGCCTGGTAATCTTGGTCCGTAGTAGTTAGATAGTTAGGTAGTTAGGTAAAGACGTACCCTGAACCTACGTACCCAGGACCCTAACAAGCTGTCACGCAGCATCAAACTGAAGTCTCGCCTGAAGCTCCTTTTCTGCCCAGCGGCTCTCGGGCTGCTCTGGATACAGTGTGGTGACTTTCGACCCCTCCGCCACCCCCCCGCCGTCAAGACATAAATCATAATACACCATGCAAACATCATGTGTCACCAGCCACCATTCCCATATGCGCACGTGTACGACATCATGGGATAGCATCGTCCACTCCTCCTTTGCCGCTCTACACTCAATGCGAAGATATACACGCACGCAAAAGACCCACAGCTTACACCGATCAAAGCTCCTACATTTACCTGATAGCCTAACCAGGATCATCATGATCTAAATCACCACGTCGCCATATTAGGCTGCCGTACCACCACCACCACCGTCACCACCGCCACCACTGTCATCACCCCGTTGACGCTGCCCTGCCGTCGTGCTGTCGTGCCCTGCCGCCCGCCCGCCATTGCCGTACCACTACCATCGCTGTGCATTGTTCCGTCCTGATGACCATCGACTTCATCCTGGCTAGCAAAAAAAAACACCGATGCTGCCATGTCTCGAGTACCACATCTCTAAATTGTTGGTCTCATCCAAAACCGAATATCTAGCGAGTACAAAAGTTGGCTAAGAGCTGGAGGTACGGCATTATCTTATCTAGCCGTCCATCTGTCTGTAAGTACATCTATTGCTACGTGTCGGTGTTGCCGTTTGACGATGCGATCTTCACGCCGTCCACATCCATGTCAGCGGAAGCGGCTGGCCCATTCGCCGTCGGCTGCTGTTGCGATGCTGGGGAAGGCGATGCACCCGCTGCTGCTGCTGGCGTCGCCGTGACGCCGGCGTTTGCCGAGCCGCCTAACACCTCCGGCGATGCTGGCAGGGCGGCCTCTTTTCGCCCCTGGTCCGTCTGCGTCGGAGGGGAAGCTTGCCCCGTCGCCGCCACGGTGGAGGCTGGTGCCACGCCATCCGCCGCCGGTAGTGTCTGCGGCGGCGCCGTTGTCGTGTCCTCCACAACGTTCGGCGCCGGCAACGCCGGCAACACTGCTACAGGCACCGGTGCGATGGTCTCAGCGATGGGAATGTGTGGACTGCAGCCCCCGTCACCATATGCGATGCTGCTGCCCGGTGACGGCGCCAATACGGCCCCAGGCGGCATCGCCAGCAACATCACCGTCGCCGCCGCCGCCGCTGAGGCTGTCGGCCGCACCGCCAAGGATTCCATGATCCCCTTGACGGCGAATGCCAGGTCCGGCCCCTTGATGCTCGTACACACGAGCTGGATAGCCTGCGCCTCCGATGTCGTCAAGCCCGGTCCCGAAAGGCTCAGCCCGTTGACGTCAGGTATCAGCGGCGCTAAAGCATTTGTAAGGACGGTTGCCAACGAGGCAGCTTTTTCCATCTGGAACGGGGTGACATTGCCGCCGCCGCCGCTGCCAACAGCCGCATTCGACGTGGCGGCAGGGGCAGCTAGCGCGCCGCTGCTGGGAGGCTGCGAGTCCATCGCTGCCGGTAATGAGCCCCCCCCACCGCCGCGGCTGCCATTTGCGGTGCCGGCACCTCTCGCGCCTGCTGCGGCTGCCGCCACTTGACCGGCACGATTTGATTTGAGGAGTATTTTTCCAGCACGACCTGCTGCTGTCGTACCACCGTTGGCCAACGGCGTTTTTCCAGTATCGTCATGCGTGGCCGCCGCCGTTTCCGCCGGCCTTGTGATGCCCTCCTCCCCCAGTGAATGTAGCGGGAGCGGCAGCCCTAACTGTTTGTTTTTATCCTGGGTGCCGCCCGCCGCAAACGCTTTTGCTACCGCCCTCCCCGCCGCCACCATACCATGGGCCGCCCCGTCTGCCGCCATCGTCGCCAGCTGCTCCTTCGCCCTCTCTTTCTCTCTTCCTCGTTCCTGCTCCCGCCTCTGCTCCTGCTTGGTGAGGGGTCCTCCGTTGGCTCCGGGAGTGCCGCTACGGCTTCCGCCTCCGACGAGCGTGCCGGCGGCGGTCGCGGCGGCTTCCGCCGCCGCCGCCGCCGCGCGCCGCTGCTGCTGTGTCAGCGGCTTATCCGACGGCAGCGTGACGGCAGGACTGACTCCCAATAGGTCCTTTACACAGCTGAGCACGTCCAGGACGGTGGCGGGAGGCATGACGCCGCCTTGCCTCGGGCCCATCTTCAAGAAGCCGCCTTGTACGGCAACATTGTAGGGAAGGACGGAGAAAAGGGGCGAACGGGATACAGTCGGCGGAGGCACGCAGACAAAAAACCACAATACACGTGTGTACGGAATTTGAAGCGGGAAAATTTGCAGCGAACAGCACGTGGACGAGAGAATGGTAGAGTTATTCAGGTTCAGGTTAGGTTAATAAAAAAAGTCAGAAACATGAAAATTTAATAATCAAACGAAATATTAAAGGAAAAACACTCGCCGTACAGGTAACGAGGCTCATACAGTATGACAATAATTATACGCGGGGAGGTTTCCGTTTCCGCGTAAGTAACAAGACCCCTCCTTCTCTCTCTCTCGCTGTGTGAGACGCACACACACACATACACACGCTCACACACACACAATCCTCGTTCTCACTCACCCGCTGCTTTGAAACTGTGGCGCCATTTCTTCGCACTGCTCTGAGCTATTGCGGCTTCAAACTGCGCTGGAGTTGTGGACTGCAGCAAGCCGCCCTCACCCTCGTACACCACTTTGGGACACACGTTGCCATTCACGTCAATCTGCGATGTGATGGGCCCACATACTTATACATGCTTTGCTACATGCTTTGCTTGAGAGAGATGAGTGCGGAGGGCGGGGTTACAGACGGTTTGAACGGATTAGCGGGGGTGGGGGAAGGAAACGGGCGGCGCTGGGGGCATTCCGAAGTACCGCTAAGGCCTGATGACGACTTCGTAATGGCCTCAGGAACCCCACAGCGCACACGACGTGTGGGGGAAGGCACGACGTCACACAGCACAGCACAGCACAGCACAGCACATCACAGCACAGCACGCTGAGCGCAGCAGGGCGCCTGGAAACTGGCGCATCGGGGGAAACCAGGGTCTCTTTGCGGCCCTCGGGTCTGGGGCCACCTTAAGAAATCTGGGACGGGATGGCAGCCCTCGTGTTTTGTTTGCATCTTCATCTCCCTCCCTCACCCTGGGTGGTGAATAGCCTTTTCTTCTGCATCTGCATATACGTACCTCGTACGACATCCAGCCACGTGACTTGTCACATGTGATGATGACGTACACGGTGGGCGCTGATGGCTTCCCATATGTCGGTGACGACGGGTCGAGCACTGCACGGAAATGCGACGTCACCTCTCCCAGTGACGCCAGCCGCATTCCCGACGCCGCTCCCGAGCCGTCTTGACGGGCGAAGCCTGTGGGCGTTGCAAATGGGCTTTTGGTTAAAATGCGATACTGCGTTTGAATAGGGTTGGGGAACAAATCATAATATTACTGCCCCCACAGCATCCGGCTCGAGCACCCGCAACAGCATCACACCGCGCACTCACCCAGACACTTGAGATATTCCGGAGGCCCCTCCGCCGCCGCCTCCTGCTGCGTCAGCATCGTGGGCTCCACCCCCACTGCATTCTCTTTGCACAGCAGCGGCCGGGCGAAGGAGCCGTCGAACGCCACTAGGAGATTGGGGTTGCGACCCTGAGCGCGGAAGAACAGTGCACCGTACGGGATGCCGCCACCGGATAGCAGCGTGCTGCCGCCGACGGCGTTGATGCCAATCGCGCTCCCGTTGACCGCGGCGCCGACGCCGGTCGGCGGCGAGGCTTCGGAACCCCCGGGCTGCTCGATCTTTGGGTTGTTGGGGTTTGCAGGACAAAAGGGGGCAGGTCGGGGGAGGAAGTGTGTCTGTGCGTCTTCGGGGGACTGTACACCGCAGTAGGGAGTGCGAGTGTGCTATCGCCGGGGACTTGGAGAGTCCACGGAACACACGAAAAAATAAGTAATTGCCAAGAAATGGATTTAAATCCCTTTTCCTTGGATGGGAGGCCCCAAGGGGGGGCCCTCAGACGAATAATGGCTTCTACCTAACGGTTCGTGGGTTGCGAATGAACGAAACAATACAATAGCGGTGCACCACGGAAGAACACAGATGGGGAGAGAAAAAATGAACCCTCGTCGTTTCGTTTGTAACTGCGGGGGCCGTTAATACGAAACAGGAGATGTGGATTGCACCAGCTTAAGTTACATGATGACATAATGACATAATGAAACAATATGTTACAACACATCTGAAAGGCATGGATGTGATCAACAAACACAATAGACAAGACCACTTTCACAGCATTCTTTGATGGCATGGAAATAAGCCGCAACCCCCCCCTCTCTCCCTGCTCGCTCCCTGCCGGCCGAAATGCAAGTAGGACTCGATTCCTTCTTTGGCGCGCGTATATGCGACTGCGTGTTTATCCTCTTCCTTTCCCCCCTCTTCCTTTCCCCCTCTCTTCCTTTCCCCCTCTACCTTTTCCCCTCTCTTCCTTTTCCCCTCTCTTCCTTTCCCCCTCTCTTCCTTTTCCCCTCCCTTCCTTTCCCCCTCTCTTCCTTTCCCCCGTCTTCCTTTCCCCTCCCTTCCTTTTCCCCTCCCTTCCTTTCCCCCCCTCTTCCTATCCCGTAACGGCTGCCGGTCTGTCCATAGGCGCCAGGGAGGGAGGGAGGGATGTCCAATACTACTCCCACCACCAGCACTATCACCATCATGATCATCACCCCACACAATGTCAGCACCACCGTTATCGCCAAGATCGCCATCATCACCACTACCACCATAATGCAGTTTCACCGGCGTGGTTCGCCCGCCCTCTTAACCACTCGCCTTATGTTGTCCGACCTCACCTCACCCCACCCCACCTCACCTCACCCCACCCCGGTGCTCGGAGCTCATCCTACCTTTACCCGTTTAGCCGGCAACGTGGGATCGTTGTCCATTTCCCAGCCTGCTGGCGGACGCCGCAGCCGCTGCTTGCGCTGCAGTGGCAATGAAGCTTCTTCTTCTGCGGGGGCACTGCTGCGGCGGGTCCGGCCCGCAGGCGCATACACGGCAGGAGCTGCTGCTGGCGCCGGTGCTGTCACTGCCGCAGCAGCAGGCGCTGGCGCTGGCGCTGCAATGCCCGGGCCCGCTGCCGCCGGTGCAGGTCGATCTGAGCCCGAGCCGGGAGCGGGGCTGGGGCTGAGACTCGGTCCTTCAGATGTTGCGCCTGCTTTATCGGCGGGCTCCGTTGCGACGGGAGATGCATCACTGGTGTGTTTTGGGGCAGTTGTGGTATCCATGTCCACGGCTTGGTCAGCGGAAGGTGCAACGGGCTTCGTTTGAGCTGCGGCGGTTGCCGCTCCCGCAACAGCGGCTTCTTGTTGAAGTGTTGGAGCCGCCGCCGTTGCGGCGTCAACCACCATTGAGTCCATTAATTTTGGAATGGTGAAAGATCGCCTTGAGGCGCGGGAGACGGACCTGTGAAGGTCGCCTCAAGGAAACTGAGCTGCTGTCGGCTTCCCGTTGCCCGTTCTCTCTCCGAGCTAGGGGCTGGGCGGCGGCCACTATGCAAAAATGTTATGCAAGCGTGAGTTGAAGTTTAATCGCGTGCGTCGGCGCCCGCGTTGCTGGCTTTGACGCCAAAGGGCGCGTGATGGCCGAGGCGGAAGCGGGAAGTTCGGCGGGAGCTGTCCTGTGCGGCGGCGCCGAGGCGTGGTAAAAGTGGCAGGCTAAAACGTTGGTCCTTGAGAAAGTCTGCCGACGTGGCGGCTGGGGTCCTAACGACCGTCTCCTTCTATTTGCTTTTGATGCGCGCCTAGCAGCGACGCGACGGGACGTAATGGCGTACAGGTTAGCAGAGGCGTTTGTTAGGAGAAACAGCTGTGCGCAGCGGTAGAAAGATTTCATCTTGCATGGGATGGCCGTCGAAAGCAATTTGCATTAGGGCAGCGGCAGCGGCGTCCTGAGTACGACTGCAGTCCACAGAGCTGGCGCACAAAACTATGACGATCTGATCTTAACAAACTTATAGAAAATCCTAATAGCAAGGCGCGTGAACGCTTACAGCAAACTGAAGCGCAGACAGAGGTTAATTTTGCTTAGCCCTGCAGCAACTTTCCCTAGAAGACGACCTGACGGTGCGCATAATCGACATCCTTATTATAATAAACAACAAATAAAATTTGGGAGCAAAACAATTAAGAAAACATCCTGCAGCCGTCGCTGCAAGGCTTTCGGCAGGACTGTCAACCCAAAGGCTAATTTACTTTTCTGTTGAAAAAGCAAATCTGCATGTATGTCCTTCATGTTTGTTACGGGCAACACTTCAACCGGGCAAGGGATTGATACGTTATAACCGTTTCTCTTGCTATCGAGCCTCGGCGGAGCCCATGGCAGCGATGCATAGCTATAGCAAGAATGTCTTTTCCAGACTTATATAATTCTTCCTTCTTTTGTGGGGGTCAATGCTATGCAACCGTCTTGCGTTGAATCATAATAATGGAACGAAAATGTGCTCAGTGTCCTGATGCACGAAAAGAAACAGGGCGACTGCGCGAAAATGATACTCTTTACAAAAGCTATCTTTGCCCTAGTTTAATTATTTAGTGGACTCTGATCTGTCCGCGGTGTCGTTCACAAAAGGGTTTCAGGTGTCTTAGACCGCCTGACCGTATTATTATGCACCGCCTGCGCATTGGATCTCAATGTATTAAGAGTTGGGCTGCGCGTGCTCGTCCGGGTTCGCCAGTTCTTTCACGTGCATTCCGCGTATACCATCGTCGGCTTGCTGTCATCGCTACCGCGCGCGCTAGGACCAGCTCCCTAGACGAGAAGCCTGAAGACATTAGCATGCTCGATGAGGATGTTGCGGCACTGTTCAGTCACGCCATGCCGAAGGTCGAGATCGGAGCGCTCAGGTTTTTACAGGTGCTGGGCGGGACGCTGCATTTTTTCAGCGAGGGGACCTTTGTCCGGGGCCGTCTGGATAGTGACGCCGCAGGGTCCAGGGTCAGAGCTCAATAGATCACGATGATCGATAGTCCGCCAACCCGCAAGGGGGCCCCCTTAAACCCAACCCACCCTGCCACCTCCGGGATTTTCGCCACCACCCCCATCACCACCACCTTCACCATCACCACCACTACTACCATTACCATCACCACCACTATCATCACCACCACCATCAGCACCACCACCACCACGTGTTATCCCCCCTGGCTGCGCCTCGCTCCTCATCGCCACAGAACTATCCCGAGTACGACGGCCGCGGCGTTAAGATCTGCATCTTTGACACTGGCGTTGACCCAGGTGCGCTCGCTTCACACGACACCCACAAACTATTACTCAATCCGCGCCGTTCACATTCCTCCGCCAACCCATCCTCCTGTCTCTCATCCACCACCTCTCTCTCTCTCGTACCCCGGCCCCCGCTCCAAAATACACACACACACACACACACGCCCGTCTTCCCTCCTGTTCCTTCAGGAGCTGCGGGTCTTCAGACCACCAGTGACGGCAAACCCAAGGTACTCTACCTGCCTGCCTGGCACGCACCCGTCCGTTTGTGCATCTGTCCATCCGTCCAAGCCAATGTGGACGGAAGTGTGCTGAGTGCTGGATTGGATTCCGCGCGCGCGTTGTCAGGACGGTGGTTTTAAATACGGGGCCGTCTTCTCGTGAAGGGATCGAGCGGGCTTCATGGAGTTGTGGACCACACATACTAACTTGCGCCCCGCGTCACCTCCCCAGATTCCTCTACCTCGCTCCGTGCTCCATCCCCCGTTGTGTGTGTGTGTGTGTGTGTGTGTGTGTGTGTGCGTGTGTGTGTGTGTGTGTGTGTGTGTCACGCACATGCACACATGTACATACACACCTTCCCCGACGCAGCCAGTCGTCCCTCCCTTCCCATAAAACTTTCATGTACCTAAACAACATGGATCCAGATCTTGGACGTGATTGACTGTACGGGCAGCGGTGACGTGGACACGTCCCGGGTAGAGAAGGCAGATGCAGACGGCAGTGTCACCGGAGCCAGCGGCCGCAAGTTGAAGCTTAACCCTGCCTGGAGCAACCCCTCGGGTGAGTAATGAATGAGGGAGGAACCGCCGGGACGCAGTGGCCCAACCACCATAACCACCACAACCACAACCGCCACACGGCGCGCCGGGGAGGTGCGGTTGGTGATTAAGTCGTTGGGAAAGCAGGACGGTTAAAGCTGCTGAATAAAGAGCCCTGTCTGGGTGTCGGCGCACATCTGGGTTGCTTGGGCTTGCGATCACAAGTTGTACGGGATTGGGCCGCGGGCGTGTGCGTGTGTGTATGCTTTTGTTATCGAGGGGGAGGTTTGAACAGGTCCACGGACCCTACGCTTCTGGAAGGCTGCAAGGCGACAAGTTTATGAAGTACGTGATTTTGACGAAGGTTGAAAATCCCCCCCCGGCACCTTCCCCTCTTTTATAGGTTTTTCTACCCCTTCCCCTCTCCTCCCGTGACTCCTCCCCTCCCCAACCCCCACCCACCTGCTTGCTCGTACATCGATCCGCTTGCTGTCCCCACCTCCTAAGGCGAGTGGCATGTCGGTTGCAAGCACGTGTACAACCTCGTCAGTCGTACGCTCGTCACCCGCCTGAAGGAGGAGCGGAAAAAGAAGTGGGAGGAGTCGCAGCGACAGGCGGTGGCGGAGGCAGTGGCAGCACTGGCCAAGTAAGTCTTCCGTCTCCCCCCTCACCATCCCCCCTCTTTTGTAGTGCAGCGTGTGCCTGGCAGCTTTGGTGCGGGTTTGCTGCCGACCGATACCCGACCTGCCGTAATATTTACATTTTACGTACCTGGCCACCCGCCCCATCCCATCGGGTTTTGATTCTTATCGCATTCAACGTTTTCTTAACCCCCTCAAACACACACACACACACACACACATATATATATATATATATATATATATATATAAACATGCACCCAATCACCCTCCACACATCCCCCCTCCCTTCCCCCCCCTCCACGTGCACTCACCAGGTTTGATCGCGACACTGCTGCCTCGAAGATTAGCTCGGACATTGCCGGGAAGCAGCGTACGGAGCTGGAGGGCCGGCTGAACCTGCTCAAGGTGCGGAAAGGGAAGCCATGCTGGGGGCTTATATGGTTTCGGAGCCGGAGCCTCTTCAGAGACTTCCAAACCCCAAAGGGGTTGTAAATCATCGTTCTTCCTTTCCCACCAAAAGGTTGCGGAGAAGAGAGAGCTTTGCAACTGATTTTAAAAGTTTAGTACGATAGCCGCTGATCTGTACGACATCCTGTAAGTATAAAGGCTGAATCCGTCAATATCTTTCATCTCGTCATTTATTGGTTTATTTGGGAACCTGATCTGGATCTGGATCTCACGATCCCTCTCTTGGATTGCAGGATTTGGCTAAGCAGTACGAAGATCCAGGTACGGTTATTATGCGGTCGTACCCGGGAAGAGTGAGAGGGGTTGAGTTTCGATGTATCTTATGTTGGGACTGAGGGGGGATGGGAAAAGGGAAGGGTTAGGGTTTGGCACTCGTCCTCCCGCCACCCCCGTTGCACAGCGAGTGAGGGGGGGGTACGGGTGACAGGCTGTGATGGTAGACGGCTGACGGAGCGGGGGTGAGAAGGGGGTGAGAAGGGGGTGAAGGAGGGGGTGAGAAGGGGGTGAAGGAGGGGGTGAGAAGGGGGTGAAGGAGGGGGTGAGAAGGGGGTGAAGGAGGGGGTGAGAAGGGGGTGAAGGAGGGGGTGAAGGAGGGGGATGGGGGCGAGGTGGTACTGTCTCATTAGAGATTGGTGCAGACGAGAAGGGGGAAACCAGGAGGCGACGTGGCGTGTTTGCGCCCAAGGATTCATCGTACGCACGCCTTTCCCCCAACACCTTTCCGCATCGCGTCTCTACACAGGTAATTTCCGTGCAAAGGACGAGAGCGGTACGGAAAGTCGGCTCACGTGGCGAAACCCTTCCCCTCCCTGCACTTCCGCAGGCCCCCTCTTGGACTGTGTCGTATGGTACGACGGATCCACATGGCGTGCGGCCCTGGACACATCTCAACTGCATGAGCCCGGCAGCGGCCGCGGGGCGTTAGCGGACTTTAAACCACTAACGAACTATGCCCTGGAGCGACAGTACGGCACGTTCAGGTGGGGCCACACACACACACACACACACGCACACTCACACTGATGCGCGTGTGTCGTGAAGCTGATTGATGGCACAGAGTGTGTATTTGCAGGGGGGGATGAGAGGGAGGTAAAGGCAAGCGGCGCCACCGCCCTCTGCCCCAACCCCTTCCCCTCCATTCCCCGGGTTCCGGTTTTAACCACCTCCTGCTCGATGAATACACACCCAACCACCTTTATCCCAATGACTAACCATTAACTGAATACTTACCGATTTTCCAACCCCCACTCTAACCCCCATCCAGTGAGCTGGACAGCTGCAATTTCGTGCTCAACATTCTGGATGAAGGCCGCACTCTGTCAATCGTGGTTGACTGTGGGGCCCATGGGACTCACGTGGCGGGAATCACGGCGGCGCACTTTCCGGAAGATCCCGGAAGCAACGGCATCGCGCCGGGTACGGTTTGGTTCGTTGGGAGTTACGGGAGTACGGGAGGGGGTTATATGGTGTTAGGGTGGCTTGGCGGGAGGGTGTGAGGGTGTACGGAATTTTGGACGGCCCATCCCCTCTTGCCTTCACCTCCCTTTTCCCGCTGCCACCGGCACCCCACTATTTGACACACGGGGCCACCAGTGGTTTATTTTCTTCACTGCATGTATTCGCGGCCTGCCCTCATCTTTCGCCAGTGTACGAAAGTATGGTTTTTTCCGTACATTTGTCGTACAGCCGTTCCCCATTAAGGTCCTCATTTCCCTTCTGATCTGGCCATTCATCCCATCTCCCGTACTCTTTCAACCTACCCTTATCCTGGTCCCCGTGTGTCCCTTGTGTTTTTCGTTACCCGCTCCCCGCTCCCCCACCCCCCAGGTGCTCAGATCATCAGTTGCAAAATCGGCGACACGCGCCTCGGGTCCATGGAGACGGGCACCGGGGTGGTGCGGGGCCTTATCGCCGCACGACAGCACGGTGGGCCTTATTGTTGACCTCATTCGACAGGGCGGAGAGAGAGAGAGAGAGAGAGAGAGAGAGAGAGAGAGAGAGAGAGAGAGGCTGAGCCTGAGAGGGGGGAAAGAAGGGGAGTGGAGGGGGTGCGGCGAACCTTCTTTTCCGCCCCCTTTCACGTACAGATCCGTATTTTCGCCCTCGCCCTCGCCCTTCCCTTCCTCAACCCCTCGTACCCGACACACGCCGTACATTCGATCCATTCCACCTACAACTACCTTACAACCACCTCTGCAGGCGCCCACTTAATCAACATGAGTTACGGCGAGCCAACGAGCACCCCCGACCTGGGCAGGTGGGCGGTCCAAAGGGGTAGAAAGGCGGTCCAGGGGGGCCGGGTAAACCAAGCGAGGGCGGTAAATAAAGTCGTCTGTCACTCAGCTGATCTAGTTTCCTAGGGCTTAGGGTTTTAGGGGGTTTTATACTACCGAGGTTTCCCCCGCATCTTTGGCGGGAAAAGGAAATGCAAATAAGGCCCTTCCGGCCCCCCCCCGGTGTTTTTCTGCTTTGGGGGCCTTATTTGCATCTGGCTCAGCTCGCTGCCGTTCTCCCTTTTCCCGCTTTGCAATAATTCTCAAGTCTTCTGTGCATTAGTCATCAGATCTCAGTCAACAGGAGTCAACAGGAGTCATTAAACAAGTCAATATCAATCGATGTCAGTTAGCACGCAGTTGCGGCGTTTCGTCTTCACTCCCCCACCCAAGGCCCCCACCATCCCTGCCACCAATAACATACATACACATGCACGCCCGCACACGCGCTCGCAGGTTCATCAGCCTTGCAACGGAGCTGGTCCGCAACCACAACGTCATATTCGTGGCGTCAGCGGGCAATGCCGGACCGGCGCTGAGCACGGTGGGGGCACCGGGTGAGTGGGTCGACACGGTGCGTGTGTGTATGTGTGTGTTTTGGGGGGGGGCGGGATTATTCCCTCTCTCTTCCCGTTGATTGAGCCCCCTCTATTGAACTGCGTTTTTCCTCCCCCCCTGCCCCCCTCCCCTCCTACTTTTTCACTCACACCCAGTTGTACATGATGGTGGTGGTGATGGTGGTGGTGGTGGTGGTGATTAGTAATTTATGTCTACCACAAATTGCAGCACTCCCCCAGTTCGCACCTATTCGCCTTCCCCGCCCCTTTCATCGCGCCAGGCGGCACCTCCTCCGCGTTGTTCGGGGTGGGCGCGTTTGTGTCACCCAAGCTTGCGGCGGCGGGTCACAGCGTGCTGGAGGCGCCCCTTCAAGGTTTGCAGTACAACTGGAGCTCCAGGGGCCCTACACCGGACGGCCACATCGGGGTGGCGTTCTCCGCTCCAGGGGGGGCTATTGCCCCCGTGCCGCAGTGGACACAGCAGGTGGGCTGTGGGGAGACGGGAAGGGAAGGGGGAATGGATGAGTGATCAGGTAAAATATTTCACTGACCCATGGGTCTCTATAATTTATCCACCCCTCTCCCCCCTAACTTTGGGTTTGATTCTTCGGTTGACTGCATTCACGTACACACACATACCCTGTCCCTCACCTTCTCCAACACGGCCCCCCTTCTAAAAGCACACATACACATACACACACAAAACAAACACACACACACACACACACACACACACATACACACACGCTCCTAACCCACAGCGGCGCCAGCTGATGAACGGCACGTCCATGTCTTCCCCAAATGCGTGCGGTGGTATCGCTCTGCTGCTGTCGGGGCTCCTGGCGCGAGGGTCGGTCATCGCCCCGCACCGAATCCGCCGGGCACTGGAAAATACAGCACTGCCCTTGGGCAGCGAAGCGCCGGACGCCGTACTCACGTACGGCAGGGGTCTTATCCAGGTACGGTACATGGGGACCTGGCGCAGAGGGATGGATGGGGGGGCCAGATGGGATGGAGCGAGCTCGGGGGGATGGCGACAGGGGCCCCCGGGGTTGCTGTCGTGTGGTTCGGGAAGGAATTTTGAAATTTTGACAAAACACATTCACGTATGAATGTACGGCACACGTGCTGTTCTCCTGATTTGTTTTGCGTCGACTGGTGGTCACATACACATACACATACACATACACATACACATACACATACACATACACATACACATACACATACACATACACATACACATACACATACACATACACATACACATGTCAATTCCTTCCGCACGTTGGCTGCATCCCCTCAGATCGGGGCCGCGTGGGATTACCTCATGATGACGACGACGACGACGACGCGGGACTCGACGGCAACATCAGCAGTAGCAGCAGCAGTAGCAGGAGGGGGGGGACCTGTAGCCGACACGGTGACAACGGCGGTGCAGCCGATGGAACGACGGGAGCTTCCCCCCGCCCTGTCCTCCGCCGCACCCGCCCCTTGCCCCGGGCCCTGGTACGAGGTAGAGGCTGCATGTGTGGAGGGACGCGGACCCAAGGGTCGCGGCATTTATCTCCGGGAGCCGCACGAGAGCGCCAAGGCACAGAGTTACCGCATAACCGTCACGCCTAAGCTGCGACAAGTGAGTGAGCGGTTGGCGGTTGGACGGTTGTGTTATTGGTTGTATGGTTGGGCAAAGAGACCGTGAAGCATGTAAGGACAATAAAATGGATTGTTGGAGCCATACGTCGTTAGGTGGTTGGGTGGTTAGGTAGTTGGTGGTTGAATATGAAGGAATCCGTGGAGGGTGAATGAGCCGGGTGCGTTCGGGTGGTTGGGTGAGTTAGCGGGTAGGGCTTCACCCCACCCCTCAACTCCCCATTCCCCTTCAGGCCTGTACGGCAAATTTTGCTCTCATCTCTTTCCTACGGCAGCAAATTGCGGCTACACACACACACACACGCCCCGCCTCACCAACTCTTTCCCACCCCTCGTGTCGTTGCTGGCTTTACTTTACGAGGCCCTTGCCTTTTGCTCCAGACCAATAGCAGCTTCCACCACCACCACCACCACCACCATTATCATCATCATCATTTTTTTCTCGGGGTGTCTACCGTACACATCAAAACCGCACACTCGCGCCCTCCCCCTTACTTAACCACCCCGCCCGCCCACGCCCCCCGGCGGCCCCCCCGCCCCGACATCAACGCCAATAGGGTGCCGCAAACTCCTCACGTCTCGATGTGGAGGACCGTCTGGCTTTGGAGGCCACCGTCCCGTGGGTCACCTGCCCACCCGCACTCATGGTTCACGCGGGGGGAAGATCCTTCGAGGTGTGCGTGCGTGTGTGTGTATTTTCGATTGGGTTGGGTATATTTAGGAAAGATTTAAGCCCCTGATAACAATTACGCTGGCTAGGGGTAAATTGCGAAAAAAATGGGAGAGTACGGCCCTGAGTATCCAACGTCGTATTCCCCTCCCTGGACTTATTCCCTCGCGGTGTGTGTATTTCAGGTGATCGTGGACCCCACCTCCCTTCCCCCTGGTCTCCACTACGCTGAGGTGGTGGCGCTGGAGGTTGACTCCAGGGAAAGGGGCCCGCTCTTCAGACTGCCCATCACCGTCATCAAGCCGCTGCAGGTGGTGGGGAAAGGTGTATGTAATGTTGGGGGAGAGTGTTTCGGGGGTGCGGGTAGGGGCCGGCAAAGAGCCGACAAGGCAAGTGTACTGCAACTGAATCTCAACGACCTGTAATCGGCTGTACCGGTGACACAGGATGGGCCTTGGGACACAAGGTCGTTGGCGGTTGCTGTCGTGCAATGCGAAGATGAGTCAGCATAGCTGGAAGTGGGAGGGGTTCGGAGGTTGGCGGAAGGTCTTGACGGGTGACTGATCGTCAAAACCACCATTATAACCGTACTGATACGGGCCCTATCCTGTCCTGTCCCCGGTAGGTCCCACTGGCGGTGACGTCAGCAATTGGCAGCAACGGAAATACGGTTGTTGGCAACAGTAACGGCAACGGTAGCGGTGTGGGCACCGTGTCGCTGGGGCCGCTAAGCTTCGCGCCAGGGACGGAGTTTAGGTACGAATGTGTGTTTGTGTGTGTGTGTGTGTATGCGTGTCTCTTGTAGAAGCTGATCGTAATCAGATACACACACCCCATCATCCCTCAGCCCCACCCGCCATCCAACACCACCAACCCCCGAATCCTGCCAGGACCTTCGTTGCTGTGCCGCCCGGAGCCACATGGGCGGAGCTGACATTGCGTGCGGCACCGTACGACACTCCGAAGCTGTTTCTGATTCGTGGAACCCAACTACGGCCGGAGAGCTCGTACAGGCAGCACGAACTGCGAACCCAGGTGTGTGTGTGTGTGTATATCGGTTAGTCGGAGGGCGCACCGCGCTGGGCATATGCGTGTGTACATGTACGTGTATGTACGGGCGCGTGCAATCGCGGATGTGTTTTTGGGACATTAAGCTGTCTCCCCATCTCCCCCTCGCTTCCCCCTCGCTTTCCCCTCGCTTCCCCCTCGCTTCCCCGGTCGATGCCCCTTTTTTACCTAATCCCACTAATACACACGCACACGCACACATACACAGGTAACCCTCTCTGGCGGCAGCGAGTACCTCAACAGCCTGCGGGTGTGCGGGGGCGCCACCCTGGAGCTCACTCTGGCGCAGTTCTGGAGCAGCCCGGGGGCTTCACAGCTCCAGGACGTGAGTACGGCTGCGCCTGTGCGTGCATGTGTGTATGTAGTCTGAAATTTCCCGCCCCTTCCGCGCCTCCTAACACACACACATTCTTTCTCTCACACACACACACGCATAAACACACACCGATACACACACGTCCCCACCATTCAGGTGGAGCTGTCCTTTTACGGCGTGGAGCTTTCTTCTGAGGGCAGTTCGGGGCAGAGGCCGGGAACGGACCTGGCACTGGAGGGGGCAGAGCTGGCCAAGAAAGTGCTGGTGCGAGATGCCTTGGATGGGGGCCGGAAATTTACCGGGTTTCTAGGAGTAATAGTATGGGGGGGGAGAGGGGGAGGGAGGGATGAGAAGGGCGAGGAGGGGAAGGCGAAATTGCATTGCATTATATGAAGAATCGTTTGAAGACGTTCCCCGCGTCATCAAACTGACGAGAACCCTGACGAAACACAAGGGGGGTTGTGAAACACACGGCGAGTGAGGGAGAAGGGAGGAAGCACAGGTCAGGGCGGGGAGAGGGGTCCCCATCGCAGGGAAATGGTGACATGGAAATGCGCACTCTACGGCATATGTCGTGCAATACTGTGCAGCACCAGACGCCCCGAAACCCCGCCCCAAAATCTCCAAGGGCGCTAAAACCCACATCTTAAACAATCTTAAACACACACGCACGTACGCAGGTGAGCGCCCCGACCTGGTCCCGTGCCACCCGCATTAAGCCCGAGGCCAAGCTCACTAGCCTCCACATTCCCCTGAGGCCGGTGGAGGCGTCCCTGGAGCCCTTGACCGCGGAGAGGTGGGGAGGAGGGAAGACGGGGACGGGGTTTGGGAGTATCGGGTTTTAGATCCTTCACACGGACAAGGATTTTCATATAATTATTTTTAACTTTTCTATCTTTTTATCTGTATGTATTATCTGTCCTATATATCGTCCATATGTAAGCTCCAACGAAGACCGGGGAGGGGAATACGAGAGGGCAAAGCGTGGGTACGACACGGTCGGGTATGGTTGACATAGGAATATTTGCGGGATGTAATGGTTTCGGAGCTGCGGACCTCACTAGTCACCACCAGCACAATTCTCCGTCACCATCACTAAAGGGACCATCCTCCGAGCCCTTGCCCGCACTAATGTTAATTGGTTTGTCGTATTGCGCGTTGTCGTACAATCCTGTCGCCGTACTGCCGCACCCTTGGCTTTGTCCTCCCTGGCAGGGATGCGCTGACGGACGGGCGAGTGGTGTACCGGCTGCTCTTGACGTACAAGACCACCCTCAGCGAGCCGGGCAAGTTCAAGCCCTCCCTGCCGCTCATTAACAAGTAGGCATTTCCTCATTGAAGTCGGGGTGGGGGAGGAGAGGGGGAGAGTGGAGGATGTCTAACCCAAGGAACGTAATGACACGATGCGCTTACCAAGTGGGGCAGGGGGATGGGGCTGCAAAGGGTAACGGACCCGCGGGTCACAGGAACCCACGGGTCACGAGTCTGGGGAGCGATGGGTTTTGCACCCCAATAGCTATGTGGGTATGCTAATAGGCATGTGTGCTGTGTTTTCGTGCTGTTGCTGCTGAACCGCCCTTCCTCCCCCCCTTTCCCAACCTCCCCCTACTAATAATCATTCAGGCAGATCTACGACTCACTCCTGGAGTCCCAACTGATGCTCGTACATGACGGCACCACCAAGCAGCTGTTGTCCGTACAGGTATGGTGACCCTGCGCGCGCACACAGCAGTTCAACAGGTGAATGGTCAACAGTCAAATCTCGAAACCTTTCATGACCCCTCCGACCCCCCACATCGGAATTCTTACCGGGGGTTCGCACGACCTGTGTCGTACTGATCCAGATTAGTATTGGCACCTATCCTAGCACAGTCGTTGTGATAAAAACTGTGGAAATGATATATAAATATAGGTACTCGTTTTGCTGCCGTATTTTTCATGCTACGTGGCCGTACAGGATGCTGACCCCGAGTCCGTCAGTCTGAAGAAGGGTGAGGTGTTGCTTAGATTGATTCTCCGTCACGACAGCCAGGAGCTGCTCGATAAGTTGAAGACGATGCCGCTGGTGAGGGGGATTTGGGGGGTTTTTAGAAAAAGACTCTGTTTAGTGGCTAGGGGATTGGGACAATTATGAAATGTTCTTCAAGAACAAATAAATACTGCAGTATGTGGGTTTCGATCCTGCAACCGAGATGGGGCGCGGTCTGAATTTAGGAAAACTGAGGAGTCATGATGACCCGTGGGTCATCGCACTACTCACGCATGAAACTTCCGCCCCGGCAGACTAGACGCGGGCCGTCCGCCCGCGAGGGGGGCCGTAGTTCCCCGTGGAGCGACCATCGTGGAGGTGAGGGTATGCGTGCCGACGCAGCACGGTGGCCATGCCGGAAGCGAGGTGCAGGGGGGTAATCCACCGCAAGTTCATCCTCATCGTTGTGCGGACGAAAGCGCACCCAGGCGATGATGACGTGTCCTCGCACTTGAATGCCAGGCGCACGGCGGACGCGATCCAGCAAGTCCGGACGGTCTCGGACCTGGTCCACGCACACCACCGTGAACGCGCCTGCGCGCCTGCGTCCGTCATGGCGTCGACGCCGCGCTGCACTTGCCTCCGTGTCGCCGAGGTCCGCCAGTCTGTCGTTCCGTCGGATTTTCTCGTCGTCGTAGTGCGCGCCGGCCTTTTGTGCGTTGTCCATCGTGAACGACGATAGTCCGTCGAAAGCGATGTACCTATGTTTCCCGCCCCCCCCTCTCCCCACCGTTCCCCGTCTGTGAGCCCCGTCGGCTTACCCCGTCTTTCAACAAGAAGGAAGCACACCTGTATCAGACGGCGATGCATATGCGCCACCACCCTGAACGATTTCACCAGCCGTGTTTTCTTGTAACGTCTCCTGCAGCTGCCGTACACCAGCGGCGCCAGTGCGGTAAGGATTTCACCAGCCGTGTTTCCTTCCAGCTGCCGTACACCAGCGGCGCCAGTGCGGTAATTAAGGAATGTGCTTCACAGTACGTAGGCGACCTCCGGATCTGTAGGACCGATCGTGGAGCGCAGCAGTGCCTCAGGTACTTGTGCAACGCATCCCATACGCTCGTACTCCTGCAGAGCATCTTCATCCACCGCAAGTTCATCCTCATCGTTGTGCGGAAGAAAGCGCACCCAGGCGACGATGACGTGTCCTCGCACTTAAATGCCAGGCGCACGGCGGACGCGATCCAGCAAGTCCGGACGGTCTCGGACCTGGTCCACGCACACCACCGTGAACGCGCCTGCGCGCCTGCGTCCGTCATGGCGTCGACGCCGCGCTGCACTTGCCTCCGTGTCGCCGAGGTCCGCCGGTCTGTCATTCCGTCTTTTGTGCGTTGTCCGTCGTGAACGACGATAGTCCGTCGAAAGCGATGTACCTATGTTTCCCGCCCCCCCCTCCCCCCACCGTTTCCCGTCTGTGAGCCCCGTCGGGTTACCCCATCTTTCAACAAGATGGAAGCACACCTGTATCAGACGACGATGCATATGCGCCACCACCGTGAAGGATTTCACCAGCCGTGTTTCCTTCCAGCTGCCGTACACCAGCGGCGCCAGTGCGGTAATTAAGGAATGTGCTTCACAGTACGTAGGCGACCTCCGGATCTGTAGGACCGATCGTGGAGCGCAGCAGTGCCTCAGGTACTTGTGCAACGCATCCCATACGCTCGTACTCCTGCAGAGCATCTTCATCCACGGCAAGTTCATCCTCATCGTTGTGCGGAAGAAAGCGCACCCAGGCGACGATGACGTGTCCTCGCACTTAAATGCCAGGCGCACGGCGGACGCGATCCAGCAAGTCCGGACGGTCTCGGACCTGGTCCACGCACACCACCGTGAACGCGCCTGCGTCCGTCATGGCGTCGACGCCGCGCTGCACTTGCCTCCGTGTCGCCGAGGTCCGCCGGTCTGTCGTTCCGTCGGATGTTCACGTCGTCGTAGTGCGCGCCGGCCTTTTGTGCGTTGTCCGTCGTGAACGACGATAGTCCGTCGAAAGCGATGTACCTATGTTTCCCGCCCTCCCCTCCCCCCACCGTTTCCCGTCTGTGAGCCCCGTCGGGTTACCCCGTCTTTCAACAAGAAGGAAGAACACCTGTATCAGACGGCGATGCATATGCGCGGCCACCGTGAAGCATTTCCCCAGCCGTGTTTCCTTGGAACGCCGTACACCCGCGGCGCCCCATACGCTCGTACTCCTGCAGAGCATCTTCATCCACCGCAAGTTCATCCTCATCGTTGTGCGGAAGAAAGCGCACCCAGGCGACGATGACGTGTCCTCACACTTTAATGCCAGGCGCACGGTGGACGCGATCCAGCAAGTCCGGACGGTCTCGGACCTGGTCCACGCACACCACCGTGAACGCGCCTGCGCGCCTGCGTCCGTCTTGGCGTCGACGCCGCGCTGCACTTGCCTCCGTGTCGCTGAGGTCCGCCGGTCTGTCATTCCGTCTTTTGTGCGTTGTCCGTCGTGAACGACGATAGTCGTTCCGTCGTCGGAACGGAGACCTTACGCCGTTTTTAGGGGGACGTTGTCCGTCTGTCCGTCCGTCCAACGCGCCACGTAGCATATTGGGGTCGGGGTTGACGACCGCGATGCCATGCGACTGAACGGATGGAAGCCGTCTTCAGCCGCGGACGAAAGCGCACCCAGGCGACGATGACGTGATCGACGCCGTGCTGCACTTGCCTCCGTGTCGCCGAGGTCCGCCGGTCTGTCGTTCCGTCGGATGTTCTCGTCGTCGTAGTGCGCGCCGGCCTTTTGTGCGTTGTCCGTCAAGAACGACGATAGTCCGTCGAAAGCGATGTACCTATGTTTCCCGCCCCCCCCTCCCCCCACCGTTTCCCGTCTGTGAGCCCCGTCGGGTTACCCCGTCTTTCAACAAGAAGGAAGAACACCTGTATCAGACGGCGATGCATATGCGCGGCCACCGTGAAGCATTTCCCCAGCCGTGTTTCCTTGGAACGCCGTACACCAGCGGCGCCCCATACGCTCGTACTCCTGCAGAGCATCTTCATCCACCGCAAGTTCATCCTCATCGTTGTGCGGAAGAAAGCGCACCCAGGCGACGATGACGTGTCCTCGCACTTAAATGCCAGGCGCACGGTGGACGCGATCCAGCAAGTCCGGACGGTCTCGGACCTGGTCCACGCACACCACCGTGAACGCGCCTGCGCGCCTGCGTCCGTCATGGCGTCGACGCCGCGCTGCACTTGCCTCCGTGTCGCCGAGGTCCGCCGGTCTGTCATTCCGTCTTTTGTGCGTTGTCCGTCGTGAACGACGATAGTCCGTCGAAAGCGATGTACCTATGTTTCCCGCCCCCCCCTCCCCCCACCGTTTCCCGTCTGTGAGCCCCGTCGGGTTACCCCATCTTTCAACAAGATGGAAGCACACCTGTATCAGACGACGATGCATATGCGCCACCACCGTGAAGGATTTCACCAGCCGTGTTTCCTTCCAGCTGCCGTACACCAGCGGCGCCAGTGCGGTAATTAAGGAATGTGCTTCACAGTACGTAGGCGACCTCCGGATCTGTAGGACCGATCGTGGAGCGCAGCAGTGCCTCAGGTACTTGTGCAACGCATCCCATACGCTCGTACTCCTGCAGAGCATCTTCATCCACGGCAAGTTCATCCTCATCGTTGTGCGGAAGAAAGCGCACCCAGGCGACGATGACGTGTCCTCGCACTTAAATGCCAGGCGCACGGCGGACGCGATCCAGCAAGTCCGGACGGTCTCGGACCTGGTCCACGCACACCACCGTGAACGCGCCTGCGTCCGTCATGGCGTCGACGCCGCGCTGCACTTGCCTCCGTGTCGCCGAGGTCCGCCGGTCTGTCGTTCCGTCGGATGTTCACGTCGTCGTAGTGCGCGCCGGCCTTTTGTGCGTTGTCCGTCGTGAACGACGATAGTCCGTCGAAAGCGATGTACCTATGTTTCCCGCCCTCCCCTCCCCCCACCGTTTCCCGTCTGTGAGCCCCGTCGGGTTACCCCGTCTTTCAACAAGAAGGAAGAACACCTGTATCAGACGGCGATGCATATGCGCGGCCACCGTGAAGCATTTCCCCAGCCGTGTTTCCTTGGAACGCCGTACACCCGCGGCGCCCCATACGCTCGTACTCCTGCAGAGCATCTTCATCCACCGCAAGTTCATCCTCATCGTTGTGCGGAAGAAAGCGCACCCAGGCGACGATGACGTGTCCTCACACTTTAATGCCAGGCGCACGGTGGACGCGATCCAGCAAGTCCGGACGGTCTCGGACCTGGTCCACGCACACCACCGTGAACGCGCCTGCGCGCCTGCGTCCGTCTTGGCGTCGACGCCGCGCTGCACTTGCCTCCGTGTCGCTGAGGTCCGCCGGTCTGTCATTCCGTCTTTTGTGCGTTGTCCGTCGTGAACGACGATAGTCGTTCCGTCGTCGGAACGGAGACCTTACGCCGTTTTTAGGGGGACGTTGTCCGTCTGTCCGTCCGTCCAACGCGCCACGTAGCATATTGGGGTCGGGGTTGACGACCGCGATGCCATGCGACTGAACGGATGGAAGCCGTCTTCAGCCGCGGACGAAAGCGCACCCAGGCGACGATGACGTGATCGACGCCGTGCTGCACTTGCCTCCGTGTCGCCGAGGTCCGCCGGTCTGTCGTTCCGTCGGATGTTCTCGTCGTCGTAGTGCGCGCCGGCCTTTTGTGCGTTGTCCGTCAAGAACGACGATAGTCCGTCGAAAGCGATGTACCTATGTTTCCCGCCCCCCCCTCCCCCCACCGTTTCCCGTCTGTGAGCCCCGTCGGGTTACCCCGTCTTTCAACAAGAAGGAAGAACACCTGTATCAGACGGCGATGCATATGCGCGGCCACCGTGAAGCATTTCCCCAGCCGTGTTTCCTTGGAACGCCGTACACCAGCGGCGCCCCATACGCTCGTACTCCTGCAGAGCATCTTCATCCACCGCAAGTTCATCCTCATCGTTGTGCGGAAGAAAGCGCACCCAGGCGACGATGACGTGTCCTCGCACTTAAATGCCAGGCGCACGGCGGACGCGATCCAGCAAGTCCGGACGGTCTCGGACCTGGTCCACGCACACCACCGTGAACGCGCCTGCGCGCCTGCGTCCGTCATGGCGTCGACGCCGCGCTGCACTTGCCTCCGTGTCGCCGAGGTCCGCCGGTCTGTCATTCCGTCTTTTGTGCGTTGTCCGTCGTGAACGACGATAGTCGTTCCGTCGTCGGAACGGAGACCTTACGCCGTTTTTAGGGGGACGTTGTCCGTCTGTCCGTCCGTCCAACGCGCCACGTAGCATATTGGGGTCGGGGTTGACGACCGCGATGCCATGCGACTGAACGGATGGAAGCCGTCTTCAGCCGCGGACGAAAGCGCACCCAGGCGACGATGACGTGATCGACGCCGTGCTGCACTTGCCTCCGTGTCGCCGAGGTCCGCCGGTCTGTCGTTCCGTCGGATGTTCTCGTCGTCGTAGTGCGCGCCGGCCTTTTGTGCGTTGTCCGTCAAGAACGACGATAGTCCGTCGAAAGCGATGTACCTATGTTTCCCGCCCCCCCCTCCCCCCACCGTTTCCCGTCTGTGAGCCCCGTCGGGTTACCCCGTCTTTCAACAAGAAGGAAGAACACCTGTATCAGACGGCGATGCATATGCGCGGCCACCGTGAAGCATTTCCCCAGCCGTGTTTCCTTGGAACGCCGTACACCAGCGGCGCCCCATACGCTCGTACTCCTGCAGAGCATCTTCATCCACCGCAAGTTCATCCTCATCGTTGTGCGGAAGAAAGCGCACCCAGGCGACGATGACGTGTCCTCGCACTTAAATGCCAGGCGCACGGCGGACGCGATCCAGCAAGTCCGGACGGTCTCGGACCTGGTCCACGCACACCACCGTGAACGCACCTGCGCGCCCGCGTCCGTCATGGACGTATCAGACGGCGATGCATATGCGCGGCCACCGTGAAGGATTTCCCCAGCCGTGTTTCCTTGTAACGTCTCCTGCAGCTGCCGTACACCAGTGGCGCCAGTGCGGTCATTAAGGAGTGTGCTTCGCAGTACGCCGGCGACCTCCGGATCTGTAGGACCAATCGCGGAGCGCAGCAGTGCCTCAGGTACTTAAGCAACGCATCCCATACGCTCGTACTCCTGCAGAGCATCTTCATCCACCGCAAGTTCATCCTCATCGTTGTGCGGAAGAAAGCGCACCCAGGCGACGATGACGTGTCCTCGCACTTAAATGCCAGGCGCACGACGGACGCGATCCAGCAAGTCCGGACGGTCTCGGACCTGGTCCACGCACACCACCGTGAACGCGCCTGCGCGCCTGCGTCCGTCTTGGTGTCGACGCCGCGCTGCACTTGCCTCCGTCTCGCCGAGGTCCGCCGGTCTGTCGTTCCGTCTTTTGTGCGTTGTCCGTCGTGAACGACGATAGTCGTTCCGTCTTCGGAACGGAGACCTTAGGCCGTTTTTAGGGGGACGTTGTCCGTCTGTCCGTCCGTCCAACACGCGCAGACAGCTGGCCACGTAGCATATTGGGGTTGGGGTTGACGACCGCGATGCCATGCGACTGAACGGATGGAAGCCGTCTTCAGCCACAATACCACGCATGGAAGAGAGTAATATGGGTGTGATATATACGCGATCTATATGCGATACAATCCCACAGTAGCGAGCCGACGCCTGTAAATAGCCCAGCTTCGTGAAAGGCCGTGCAGCTTACGTTGGCGGCGCCACCGACCAGTGTGCAGTAATGCAGTGTGCAGCCGCAGTACCGTATGTTAAGAGAAAGAAATTGGACGGATGTGTATATCCGCGATGCAATCCGACCTACTGTAGCGAGCCGACGCACGCGAAGAAGGCCGTACATCTTACAAAAAGCCCTACATTTCACGCGGACAACGTTGGACGGCCGCAGATGCGCACTTCGACGCCGGTGATCTTCCCTGATCGTAGCCATAATCATAGATGGCTACAATATATTGGCATGTCGCACGTCTAATCGCGCACGTGAACGCAATGATTCGCGCCACGAAACATCCGGCGCGACGACTTGCACATGCATCAGCATATTACATATGTCATATTATGTTATATGAGATCATGTCATTCATGATAAAATGTGTGCCCTTGCACGTGTGCGCATACTTGCACACACAACAAAGAGTCGAACAGACGGACTTGCACATGCATCAGCATATTACATATGTCAGGTGCGCAAGGTGCATCGTTGCGTCCAGGTGCGCAAGTCGACGTGCCATATTCGACGTGCCATAATATCATAATATCATACACGGCCAGACGCCGCCGCGGCGACGATTCGTGCCGCGAAACGTCCGGTCACGACCGGAATCGAACCGGCGACCTCGCGTTTTAAACGACGACGTCTTATGCGCGAGCGACGCTCCGAAGGCGCTACGACGCCGAGAAAAACGGCGAGTTTCCATAAAATCCGAACAGACGGACTAGACGCGGGCTGTCCGCCCGCGAGGGGGGCCGTAGTTCCCCGTCCCCGCGGCGGAGGCGAGGGCACGCGTGCCGAATGGAAGGGGTAATACAAGAATGCAGAGGGATGCAGAGATGCAGTTCACCAGCGTGGGAGTCGAACCCACGAGCGCGCGGATCGCACTCGGCCGTGCAAGTGTGTCGTCATACAGCGAGGTGGCCGTTTGACGCTGGCATTTAACGCCATCCAGTGGCGGCAACTCCATGCACGCTCCATGCACGTTGTGTTTGGGGCAACCGGAGTGACTTACTGCTGGAGGGCCGTGACGAAAGTGGTCCGGCCCTCCGTGCTGGTGGTGACGGTGCCGGTGATGGCGAAGGAGTCGTAGGCGGTGTACGCGACCCGGTCGTTGTCGTCCGCGAAGCTCGCGTCGGCGAAGAAGTCCGCGTAGTTGGGCAGCTGTTGGAGGACGCCGGGGCTGTCCGTGCAGACTGGATACTTGCTATTGCCGACGCTGAGGACGAGCGGTATCACGGGCCGGGAGCCGACCGTCGTGACGGAGCTGGGATTCGGGGAGAGGCTGGCGGCGGCGTGTGCTCCATCCGACGGTAGGACAACGGCGGCCCGGTCGCGTTGCTCCCACGCAACCATCATGTCGTTCGTGTCGGCGCGGCTGTCGGTGGCCGCAGTGGTCTGCTGGGTAGCTGCTCGGAAGGTCTGCACCCGCTTGGGAGGGCGCTTGCCCGGGGCAGCTGCTGCCGCGACTAGCGCTCCGTTGAGGAAGATGCTGTTGTTGTACTGAGTATTGGACGGCGCGCTGATTTTGGCGGCGTAGATGTATAGCGGCGTGTTGTCGTCAGCCGCCGCTTGTAGCTGGGCAACGAAGTCGTCGGGCGCGGATTGCTTGACCGCCAGCTCCACGCAGCCGAGGTCGGGGGCGTCGGGGTTGCCGCACGCGACCCAGGCGTTGAACTTGCGGAAGGGTCCGCCGCGGAACAGCTTACCGTGCGGGACGACCAGGAGGGCGCTGCCGTCGGCCGGGTACTTGTCCTCGGCGTCCGCTTTGTCGGTTGCCGCGTTGTACGTCGGATAACGCAGCTTGGCGGTGTAAAGCATCGGGAGGACGGAGGTGCTGGCCACGGAAATTTGAGTCGTCGGGGTGACCTTGTATTGGGCCAGTGTCGGTCCGGCGAAGCGGGAGGTGACGAAGGCGGGCAGGGCAGCTGGCTCCACGTTCGTGAACGTGACGGCCCGTGCAAAGGCGTGGTTGGTTTCCATGTCGGCTAGGGCGCGGTTATCGAGCTGCAGGATGATGACGCCCTGTCCGACTGTGTTCACGCCTGCGACGAAGCTGCCGTTTCGGTTGGGTGCGCCGGCAAAGAGCCGGTCTTCATCTTTAGTCACCGGGCCGGCGGTGAAGGTGACGTGGCAGGTGACGGTTCGCGACCTACGGATGGGGTCGTTAGTCGCATGTTAGTCCTCATCCTTAAAGATGGCCCGTAGCTATCGCTTACGTGGACGCGGAGGCAGCGTCGGTGGGGCTGCCGAAGGTGGACGTGCTGCTTGTAGACGGTGCCGGGGTGAGTCGCCGGCGTTTGGGGTCGGGCGATTCCGTTCGGGGCGGGAAGGGACGACGGAAAGCGGCGCAGTATATGGGTAGAGAGACGTTAAGGTAGAGTACAAGTTATGGGAAGCTCCGTGTGTTTAACGCTGTGCAACGCTGGACACCGCGGTACAACGCCTGTACAAGATTGGTAATCTTGTGTTCAAATCCGCCTCATCAACCCACGGGTCACCGCGGTCCACTTGCTGCGCGCGGCAACCTCGACGGCCCCGTTCTCGGCATCTTTCGGACGCGTAGAGTCCGTCCGTCCGACGGCTTCGTTACCCAGCTGCAAGTCACACGATTGTCGGGCATCGGCATTACAAGGCATCCGTCGTCCAGCGCCAACCCGCCCGATCCACACCTCCTACCTCCCCTTCTTCGCGCCTTCTGCCTTCGCTATTGCCGCGGTCACCACTTCGCCACTCTGCCACTTCCATCACGACTGTCGCCGTCGTTGCCGCCGCCTTGTCCTTCGTCATCGTTGCCTTCGTTGCAGACCTTCGTTGCAGAACCCCCACCATCGTCGCCGTGTCACGTGGTGGGCTAGACGCCTGATAGCTGCGGACGGCTCGTGTGTAGACTAGGTCCTCAAGTGCGAAATCCCGGTTTGTTGCGTCAGGTGGTGATGGATGCGATAGTCCGGTGCCGGGCGTGCTTTTACGGACTTTGGCAGCGGGATGTCGGTGGCGCGCACACGGCGAATGAAAGGGCTGGTGTTGGCACCGAGTGTGGCGAATGAAGGGGCTGGTGTTGGCAACGCAGGTTGCACAGACGTTCGCAGGGACGGTCTTGTCAATTCGGTTTCGTTCGTCAGGTGTGGCAGAGAGCGGGTACAGGAGGCGGGAACGTGTGTCGTAACGGTCCAGCAGCATTTTGGAAGACTCGAAGCGAACACTGAACACGGGTGTTTGTCCGTGTGCTTTCACTCCGGCACCCAGGCCACCTAGGGTCGCGGAACCTAAGGTACGCTGTGGATTGCAGGGGGCGTACAGACGGGAGGGGGGGCTGTCCGTGCGCCACCGCGTCCTCCACACAGGACGAGCGCAATCTACAACGCCCCCTTCAATTCACAGCGTACTTTAGGCTCCACGACCCCGTAGTTTCAACCTGGATGGCCTGGCTGCCGAAGTGGAACACGGACTGGCACCCGTGTCACTTCGGTGCTCGCCTAGAGTCTTCGAACATGCTGCCGAGTCGCCACAACACACTTGACTACGGCCGTCTCCTGTACTCATTCTCTGCCCCACCTGTGTGATCTGCGTTGCTTGCATGCGGCAGATGTATCGTAATGCCAACGTCCGGCACATATCTATACTTACACCTACGGCCGAAGCGCTACCTGGTCAGGTAAGATCCACTCTCCGGAGCACGTAGGAGACCCATACCACGGATCTACACCTCCCTCCCTACGTGCACTCCTTCTTCGCGCGCTCCGTCCTTCGCCTTCGTAG
Organism: Volvox reticuliferus; assembly: GCA_019650235.1. NCBI lineage: Eukaryota > Viridiplantae > Chlorophyta > Chlorophyceae > Chlamydomonadales > Volvocaceae > Volvox > Volvox reticuliferus. The sequence continues at coordinate 977,152 of BNCP01000035.1, read as the reverse complement.
GTCAAATGCAACGCCTCTTGCCCTTGTCACTGCCGCCGTCGTCGTACAGCTATCCGCCGAGTCCGTCAGACCTCCAGTTCCCCACCATCCTACGCGCTCTCCTTCTTCGCGCTTCGCGCCTTTGTTACTGCCGTCGCCGTCGTGCAGCCATCTGCCGAGTCCGTCACTTCCATCATCACTGCCGCCGTCGCTGCCGCCGCGAGGGGTGCCGGTCTTGTGTTGAAATGCGCGTCATGGACTCACGGGTCACCGTCATGGTCATGGTACGGACATTGACATTAGAATACGTCGGCCGCATGCAGGCAACACAGGTCGCAAAGGGGTTGGGAGATGTAGGGACGGCGGTGTGGCAGAGAGCGGGCACAGGAGGCGGAAAGGTGTGTTGTAGCGGTCCAGCAGCATGTTGGGGATTCCAGGCAACCACCGAAATGGTACAGGTGCCTGTCCGTGTGCTTGCATCACCCGTACTTCACTCTACAGCGTACCAGGTTCCACGACCTGGGTGCCGGAGTGAAGTACGGGTGACGAAAGCACATGGACAAACACCCGTGTCATTTCGGTGCTTGCTTCGACTCCCCAACACGCTGCTGGACCGCTACAACACACTCGACCACGGCCGTCTCTTGTGCTCAACCTTTGCCCCACAGACTACGTCGTCCCTGCGTCTCTCAACACTTGCGCGACTCGTGTTGCCCGCATGCGGCAGATGTATTGCAATGCTAACGTCCGGCACATATTTACACCTCCCATCGCAGCATCCTACGCACCCTCCTTCTTCACACGTTCCCCCACATCCGTCGTAGGTCGGACGCAACGTCGGTGACGACACGGTAACACGGTGGTGTTCTGTCTACTCCCTCTAGTCTATTTTCGCGACGAAATCGGCATGCAGAGCCATGAGCACCTCGGCGTCACCAGCCACTCCGGGACGAGCAACGTACGATCAACGTACCGCGTCCGCCACATCTCGGGCCCACCTAGCACTCGGAATCGGCAACCTGCCACAGCGTTCTCATCCACACCCGCATCCTCATCTTCATCCGCCGCCCTGTTTTTCGCCACCGTCGCCTCCGTTGCAGACCCCTCACCATCGTCGCCGTGTCACGTGGTGGTGGCTGCGGTAGTCCAACGCTCCTCCAGGTGCCGGGCGTGCTCGTATTCGGGTGCATAGCGGTTGCGGGTTGCGGTCGCGCGGCGGTCAAGGAGGCGCAGTTCGGCCGCCAGGTCGGGGTCGAGCTTTGTTGCTGCCAGAAACTGCTGGACAACTCGTTTTCGCTCGTCGGGTGTCGTAGAGAGCGGGCGCAAGAGGCGGATGTGGTTGAGTGTCTTGTACCGTGTCAGTAGTACATACACGGTTGCGCGCTTCAAGCCGCCAGGTGGGACGGAGAGGTCCGCAACCCAGCATTCTTCCTTGAAACTGCGACCCTGTACGAAATAGTCGGTCACGGCGTAGTAGTCACCCAGCGGCACGTTGATGCGACGCACGTTCTTGGTGGCGGTGCCGGTGTTGACAGCAGGTACGGTGATATTGGCTGCTGGTGAGGGGCGTGGTACGACGGTGAAGGTACCACCTTTGGATGCGAAGTCCGCCAAGTCCGCTAGCACCGTATTGGGCGCGTGTCCTTTAATTGGACGGACCATGACGGCTGCGGGTAGGTAGTGAAGGCGCCAGTACGGGCCGTGGCCGTCGTCGGGCGGTTCGCGGCTGTCGGTGAGCAGGCCGCACGCCTCGACTTCATTGTTGTGGCAGGCGCCAGCGTCGGCGGCAACGGTGTCGAGTAGCGTGTAGCGTGCTCCTTCGTAGTACCAAGTGTCGGCGGTTGTGTGGTCGAAGGCGGCGTCTTTGACTCGCATCGCGACAGCCTTCTCGACGTGCGAGAGTAGCGGCTGCTGGGCTGTGCCGTGTTGGCGGACCGGGACGTGGTCCGCGTTCCAGCTGACCAACCGTGCACCCTTGCGACGCGCCTGGAGCATGAGCAGTCGTGTGTTGAGGACGTGCCTGGGTTCGTTGCGTTGCAACACCACGCGGGGCTCGAGGTCCGTGAGGTCCGATAGGTCGGTGATGACGCGTTGGTTGAGCGCGTCTATCAGTGCCGCCATGCGCGCTTCAGTGGGTTCGCCGCCGCCGAACATGGTCGCGAACTGCGTGAGCTGCTGACCGGACGGGCTGTTGTCTTGTCGTTGTTGTTTTTGCAGCATGAACACGACGTTGCCGAGCTGCCGGTACAGCTGGAAGCCATCGTGCAGGCGGGCGTGCGTCTGTGGTACGGGTCGGCGAGGGCGACGCATGGTCGCGGCAGTGTCGCGGTCGTTGTTGTGCTCGTCACTGCTGCTGGTGTTGCTGCCATCCGCACGGCGACCTTCGTCTTCGTCAGCCGAGGCTGGCCGGCGCCGGGTGTTCGGTGCCGACGGAGTGAAGTTGGGGTTCCGCTCGACGTCGGCCGCGAAGCGGTATGGTGGCGAACCGCCCGGTTGAGGATGCTGTAGCAGGTCGCCGATTCCGGCAGCGGCGCGGCCGGACAGGACACGGGTGCTCGAGTGGGTGGGTCCAAGATGTGACGGGGGCGGTACGCTGGCCGTACAGGAGTAGCTGATGGCGCCGAGGTGCTCATGGCTCTGCATGCCGATTTCGTCGATGAAGACAGCGCCATCACCGACGTTGCGTTTGACCTACGAAGGGTGGGGGGGAGCGCGTGGAGGTGTGGATTCGTGGGATGGTTGTCGTTCGTGCTCCGGCAAGTGGATCGTACCTGAAGGCTGGCGTGGGCACCGCGCTTGGGAAGGTTGGCGCCACGCGAGCTGCTTTGGCTCGCAGAGATGCCGAACATCGAGTGGGTCGACAGGCTGCGGTGCACTGGGGTGTTGAAGGCGATCGCGGCGGCCCAGGAGTACGCGCATGTGGCGGCCCAGTCGGGGCTGTCGTGCTGGTACGTGTACCACAGCAGCGCGTGCACGAACCTTGTCTTGCCCGTGCCCGGGGGACCCATGATGAGCATCTGCGGAGGAACGCCTGGATCGGGTTCGTTGCGGCGGTCGAAGTAGCGTGCCACGAGCATGAACGGTACAGCCTGATCCGGCGCCAGGGTGAAGAGCTCGATGGTGTCGTCAACGGTAGGCGGCTGAGCCAGACGCAGGTATGTCGGCATCTCCGCTGTGACGAGTGCGCGGTCAGATTGTTGGCCGTCGTTCATGAGTACCGCCACTAGCGGGTAGCCGGGGCGGCGATCCAGACACAGGCGGGGGGGGCGGACGGCGGTGGCCGGCGTGGCGATGGCGCCTTCGGTCAGGACCACGTAGCGCTTCAACCGCTTGGAAGCTTCACTCAGCAGCGGGATGTCGGTGGCGCGTACACGGCGAATGAAGGGGCTGGTGTTGGCACCGAGTGCGTCGGGTAGAGGAAGCGCACGGCAACGCCGGGCTGCACCGTATGCGTACAGCCCCTCCACCGTGGTGCGGTCGTACAGGTCCGTCAGGGCGACGTCAGACAGGTTGAGCCCCGTCGTCGGGTCGCCTTGGCCTGGCACGAAGTCATATCGCTCGACCTGATTGTCGTGTGGTGGCTGTGTGTCAGGGTCGGGTTCGAGGCGGCCTCGCGCGGCGTCCGGGTCGTCATCATCCGAGTCACTGGAGGTGTAGTTCGGGGGGAGACCGGCAGCCGCAGCGGCGGCGCGGCGCTGGCGACGTCGCAAGTTGTATTCGGCCTGGCGCCGGCCGCTGGCGAGGTGCTCTGCTTCGATGTTGTCAAGCAGGGCACTGACGCAGGCTCTGTAGGATCGGCCTGCACCGGTGGTTCCCAGGTCCGTCCACCAAGCATCGTACGCTTCCTTCACCGTTTGATTGGCAGCCACCGGCTGGCCACGGTGAGCCTTGAAGATGCCCAACACGAATGCGTAGTAGGCGACGGCGGCTGCGGTGGTACTGCCTGCTTGAGGACGGCGGGGCAGTGCACCGCCCAGCAGGACGTACCTCGGCTGCGCCAGGCGACGGAGGACGTGTGTCAGGTACAGCGGGTGCGTCGGTTGGAAGGCCACCTTCTTGGGGGGAATGGTCGTTGCTGGACTGGTCGGTAGCTGGTCCGCAGCTGAACCGCCTGACGCAAGGAACGTCGCGGCGGCGGTGGGCTGGGCGCCAGATGGGCCGGAAGGTGCATCAGTCACGGGGGTCACAGCGGTGTTAGAGGCCTTGCGTTTGCGGTGACGAGTCGCGGGAAGGACTTGGGCGCCAAGGATAGCAGCGTGGGGGTGCTGTGCGGGCGTCACACGTTGCACTTCGAAGTTGGCCACGATATTGTAGGCGCTGCAATCGAAGCCGCTGAGCTCCACTCCGCGCTGCGTATAGTTCTGTACGGCGTCGGCGAGAGTGTAGCCACCGTGCTCCTCTGCCTCCACAAGCTCCACGCCGGTTTCCGCGTCTTCTGGCTCCACGGCGGACTCGGCCGCCAGTGCAGTGAATGCGCCCACCGGCAGGTAGTTACGTTTGTACGACGCTTGAAACGTATCGTGACCCGAGAGCTTGAAGACGATCAGTGCCATGCCGGCCGTGATGGTGGCCGTCATGCGGTGTACCGCGGCGCATAGGTTGCCGAACGCGCTGGGGCCATCGCCGCTGGCGCTGGGCGGGCTCCCCGCCATCATGAAGTCCTGCACGCGCCCGACGGCGGCACAGGTGAGGTGTGCCTGGCTGCGCTCGATTGTCTTTGCGGTGTACTTTGAACTGTAGTACGCAGCATCACGGGCACGGTCGATGGCGGGCTGTAGGAGGGGGCAGTCACCACGTTCGTTGACGGGGCGTGCTAGTTGTGCGGCGACGTCAGCCGTGTACTCCCGGTCGACCTCACAGGCCAGGGACATCAACTGGTTGCAGCCGAACGCGAGCGCAACGGCAGGCATGTGCGGCACGAGGTTGGACGCCAGGCGGGGCAACAAGAAGAGGCCGCCGGTGCCGATCCACTGAAAGGCCGTGCGGATGAGCCGGGGGAAGGCCATGCCGCAGCTGTCGTCGGTGCCGTGGCAGCCGTGGCGCTTGCAGGTCGTATTGTGGGTGTGGGTGAGGGTACCGTGTATGACGGCAGCGTGGTGGGCACGGCAGGCGGCGTGCCGTGATGGTGGAGGGAGCCCGCCGTTCGCGCACCCGGCCAGTCGTTCGAAGTCGCACGCGGCAGGTGGGCAATCTACCTGCACCGCCGGCACGGGCAGGCCGTGCTGCTGCGCCTCCGCTTCAGACATACCCATGACCAGAGGCTGCGTTGCACCGTCCGGGGCCGGAGCGTAGTACGGCGAAGGATACCACATTTCGCAGAGCGCATACGCAAGTGCCAGAGCCCGGCAGTTGGGTCCACAAAAGAACGCCTGCAGGTTCTCCAGCGCGAAGCACTCGAGATGTGCAACTCCGTGCAGGTGTAACGCCAATCGCCCGCTCTGCTCCACCTTGACAACCACCTCGAATACGACACCGCAGAAGCAGTTCGGGTCAGTCTGCCGCATTGCCCCAGGTGCAAAGCCAAACAGCTGCTCGACCACCACTTCTTTCGTGGCAACGAGCAGCGCGGCGCAGCTGTACGGGTCTTCCTTAACGCGGCGCCACTTTTCCACCGTGCTGGTGATCTGGGCGGGACGGCCGGTGTCGTCGAACTCGATGAACCGGCCAGACGCTACAACGGCGCAAGCAGCATGCATGTCCGCCGGGTTGAGGTTGAAGAACAGCGGCGGCCAGCCAATAGTGAGGGCAGCTGCACGCATCGTGGCCTTCGCACCGTTGTAGTAGGCATCCGTGAGGTCAATTCGCAGCAAGCTGGCACGTGCGCCCTCGAGGAGAGCGCGCACCACGGGCGACTGCTGCGACAGCAGCTGCCGTCGCTGGGCGTGACGGTACGGCAGCGCCAAGATGTCCGCCATGGCGCGTACGACATCCCTTGAAACTCGCGCCGCTGGTTCACCCAGCCGTGGTCGCATGCGCAGGGCCACTCCCACCTGCGCCATGCTCTGCTGCCGAACATTGATGTCGTACATGCGGGCAAGCAGCATCAAGTTGCCGCTGAACTGTGCCCGAGGCACCCGCCGTACCAGGTGGCTGCAGTATGATGCGAAGGACATTCCCGGCGGCCGCTGTCCGGACAAGCCATACGGAAACGAGACCGGGAAGCAGACGTTGAGGATGGCCGGATGACGATCATCCAGGATCCGAGCGTCACGGCCGCCAGCGGCGAATGCAAGACGTGCACGGCCGGTCAGCAGATCATGCACCACGTTGGGCCGGGTATCAAACTCGCTGCCGTCGGTCGGAACGGCAGCGGGCTGCGGCAGGACCAGTTCCAGCTCATTCGGAGCGCCCAGGTCGGCATCAGCTGTGTCGGACAGAGGGGACGGGAATCCACAAGCTTAACACGACGGGCAGACAGATGGACGGGTGCACCCTCTTGAGGTCGTATGTATGCGCGAATTGTTTCGAGGCCGTTCGGTGGATGTGACGGAATACGCGAATGGAGGTGTACGAAGGTGATAAAATGCACGCCCTCACTCACTCCGGATGGGAGCAGGGTCAGCTGCCTGACGCACGACGACCGCGAGGGGCGGTAAGCCCGTAGCGCCAGCTTCTGCAGTGAACAGTAGTCACAGTCGCGCACACACCGTAGATCAACAAGTGGCAATACGTAGAGTATTCCCCCACGCCTAACCTGACAGGAGGCTGAGCGCGTCCGATCGACACACAGACCAGCAGCCGCGACCCGTGCAAACCCACGGGTACGTACAGGTCGCAAAACACAGCAGCGGCACGGGCAACTCGCAGCTGTGCCCTCACAGACATACCCGCCATAGGAGTGTCCGAGACGGTAGGCCCGGTCGTGGGCACATCGGGACCTCCAGCAGATGTCAAGGCCGGAAGGATGCGGGCAAAGCACGTGGAACCAAAATTGTCAGTCCGATAGTGACGTATCTACGTTTCCCGCCCGGCACGTCTCCCAACCGTTCCCCGTCTGTGAGCCCCGTCGGCTTACCCCGACTTTCAACAAGAAGGAAGCACACCTGTATCAGACGGCGATACATACGCACCGTCGCCCTGAACGATTTCACCAGCCGTGTTTTCTTGTAACGTCTCCTGCAGCTGCCGTACATCAGCGGCGCCAGTGCGGTCATGGAGGAACGTGCTCCGTAGTACGCCGGCGACTTCCGGATCTGTAGGACCGATCGCGGAGCGCAGCAGCGCCTCGGGTACCTGCGCAACACATCCCATACGCTCGTACTCCCGCAGAGCATCTTCATCCACCACGAGCTCATCCTCGTCGTTGTGTTGAAGAAAGCGTACCCAGGCGACGACGACGTGTCCTCGCACTTTAACGCCAGGCGCACGGCGAACGCGATCCAGCAAGTCCTGCCGGTCTCGGACCTGATCCACGCACACCACCGTGAACGCACCTGCCAAATCCGCAATGCGCGCAGGCAGCTGACCGCGTAGCATGTTGGGATCGGGGTTGACGACCGCGATACCATGCGACTGAACGGCACACGGGAAGACCTGGGGGGGACGGCCCGTGAGATGCACAATCAGCAGCTGCTGCATCAGACGGCCCCGCCCCAAGAGTTGACTTTCCACAAACGTCGGTGTAGGCAGCGGGTCGCCCAGGTGATTGACAGACGGCACGTCGCCCGGATCGAGACGCGCCAGAGCCGCTTCAGGCACTCGGCGTACTGCAACGAGAGCGGCGACAGGCGGACATCGGTTAAGCAAACTCGAATGGGGAAAAACGAGCCGGAAAAGATCCTCACCCGCCAGTGCCTTCTCGCAAGAGGCGCAGATAACGAATCGCTCGGAGCCACCATCGCCGCAGAACACGGTCCGGTTCGGCAAATCCGCATCAAGGCGCATGCAGAACGGCACCTCCACACTCCGCGGATCGTCGAAGCAAGGTCGCGGCTGCACCCGTGGTGGATATGGCCGCAACTCCGATGGGGCCGTGCCCTCTGCAGCACCCGTCGATGAATCCGACTCGTCAGCCCCATCGACACCACCATCACTGTCAGCCGCCGCCGCATCTTCATCCACGAATGCCGTGGGATCGGCGTCAGCGCTGGCACCCGCAGTACTGCCGCGCTCCGATCTGCCGATACGATACCGCACCGGTAAAACCGGATCCGGTGCCGGTGGTGCAACACCTTGGGCGGTGCAGGGCATGCGCCGCCAAGCCAGAGTACGCGCATGACGCGGCACGGCGCCTGTGCACATGATGTCAGCGCGTAAGATGTCCACGTTGGGGATGTCCACCCAAGCACGAAGCGCGGATTGGTCCTCCGAACACTGCTCCGAGCAGACGGCACACACCCGGGAAGGCATGCGCCGACGCAGTGCGGCGGCCATGCTGGAAGCAAGCTGCAGGTGTTTCTCATATGGTACCTGCCGCTCCACCGGAAGTTGACCACCAGGCAAATCCTGCACGCGCCCTTCCGGAATCACCCCAAGAAAATCAGGCGGCGCAGGGTGCCGGCCCTCGTGCAAGCAGGGAAACCGCATCAGGTCCCGCAAACGCTCAAGCAAGCTAGTTCGCGGAAGCTGTATCCCACGCAGCTGAGCACGGGCCTGCGCGTGCGCAGCCTCTGCAGCCCTGCACTCCGGGTCTCGACGGGCAGCCGCTCGTGCAGCGGTGTTACGCCGCTGTTCCGCAGCCCTGCACTCCGGATCTCGACGGGCAGCCGCTCGTGCAGCGGTGTTACGCCGCTGTTCCGCAGCCCTGCGCTCCGGATCTTGACGCGCAACCGCTCGCGCAGCAGCGTCACGCTCCTGCTCCGCAGCCGCGCGCTCCGGATCGAGACGAGCATCCCGCATCCGTGCTGCATCCGCGCTGAGCTGCACGCACGACGCACTCGTCCCTCTGAAACCTCTGAAATGGAAACCGCCGGCCAGTGTACCCAGACGCTCCCGACTACGCACCTCGGACTGCGGCGCCGCACAGAGCGAAGTGGCAAGCGCGGACCTCTGCCCGTCAGCGACGTCACGCCCCTGCTCCGCAGCCCTGCGCTCCGGATCGAGACGAGCTTCCCGCATCTGTATTGCATCCGCGCTGAGCTGCACGCTCGACGCACTCGTACCTCTCAAATGGAAACCGCCGGCCAGTGTACCCAGGCGCTCGCGACCGCGAGCCTCAGCCCGCCGAGGCGAATCATTTATTCGGTCCGTCATAACTGATGGGAGCCGTCTCTAAACGAACCGACGGCCGGGCCAACGGGGGGACGAACCGACGAGGAACGATCCGACAACTGTAAAGAGCCCAAGTCCAGGAAAAGCCGGCGACTGCACGTTAAGAGAAAGAAGTCGAACGGATATATATATATATCCGCGACCACGATGCATATGATACCTGGGGCGAGCCGACGCACGCAAAGAAGGCCGTACGCCTTTCAAAAAGCCACACATTTTACGCAAACAACGTTGGACGGGACGCGCACCGGCGTTGGATGACCGCGTCATCCAACGCCGGAAGGTTCGAATATATGGCTATCAAATATGTATGGGTATATATCAATCCGGTCCGACTACAATATTACAAGTATGTATAGCGAACCGCGCACCCGGAGATGCATCGAGTCGCGCCGCGATCGCTCAGCGAGAACCATCCGGTGACGACCGGAATCGAACCCGCGACCTCGCCTTTTACGCCGCGATGTCTTAAGCGCGCGCGGAGCTCCGAAACCCGAGAACGACGGCCCGAAAAACGCGAGTTTCCAGAAAAAACCGAACAGACGGACTAGACGCGGGCCGTCCGCCCGCGAGGGGGGCCGTAGTTCCCCGTGGAGCGACCATCGTGGAGGTGAGGGTATGCGTGCCGACGCAGCACGGTGGCCATGCCGGAAGCGAGGTGCAGGGGGGTAATCCACCGCAAGTTCATCCTCATCGTTGTGCGGACGAAAGCGCACCCAGGCGATGATGACGTGTCCTCGCACTTGAATGCCAGGCGCACGGCGGACGCGATCCAGCAAGTCCGGACGGTCTCGGACCTGGTCCACGCACACCACCGTGAACGCGCCTGCGCGCCTGCGTCCGTCATGGCGTCGACGCCGCGCTGCACTTGCCTCCGTGTCGCCGAGGTCCGCCAGTCTGTCGTTCCGTCGGATTTTCTCGTCGTCGTAGTGCGCGCCGGCCTTTTGTGCGTTGTCCATCGTGAACGACGATAGTCCGTCGAAAGCGATGTACCTATGTTTCCCGCCCCCCCCTCTCCCCACCGTTCCCCGTCTGTGAGCCCCGTCGGCTTACCCCGTCTTTCAACAAGAAGGAAGCACACCTGTATCAGACGGCGATGCATATGCGCCACCACCCTGAACGATTTCACCAGCCGTGTTTTCTTGTAACGTCTCCTGCAGCTGCCGTACACCAGCGGCGCCAGTGCGGTAAGGATTTCACCAGCCGTGTTTCCTTCCAGCTGCCGTACACCAGCGGCGCCAGTGCGGTAATTAAGGAATGTGCTTCACAGTACGTAGGCGACCTCCGGATCTGTAGGACCGATCGTGGAGCGCAGCAGTGCCTCAGGTACTTGTGCAACGCATCCCATACGCTCGTACTCCTGCAGAGCATCTTCATCCACCGCAAGTTCATCCTCATCGTTGTGCGGAAGAAAGCGCACCCAGGCGACGATGACGTGTCCTCGCACTTAAATGCCAGGCGCACGGCGGACGCGATCCAGCAAGTCCGGACGGTCTCGGACCTGGTCCACGCACACCACCGTGAACGCGCCTGCGCGCCTGCGTCCGTCATGGCGTCGACGCCGCGCTGCACTTGCCTCCGTGTCGCCGAGGTCCGCCGGTCTGTCATTCCGTCTTTTGTGCGTTGTCCGTCGTGAACGACGATAGTCCGTCGAAAGCGATGTACCTATGTTTCCCGCCCCCCCCTCCCCCCACCGTTTCCCGTCTGTGAGCCCCGTCGGGTTACCCCATCTTTCAACAAGATGGAAGCACACCTGTATCAGACGACGATGCATATGCGCCACCACCGTGAAGGATTTCACCAGCCGTGTTTCCTTCCAGCTGCCGTACACCAGCGGCGCCAGTGCGGTAATTAAGGAATGTGCTTCACAGTACGTAGGCGACCTCCGGATCTGTAGGACCGATCGTGGAGCGCAGCAGTGCCTCAGGTACTTGTGCAACGCATCCCATACGCTCGTACTCCTGCAGAGCATCTTCATCCACGGCAAGTTCATCCTCATCGTTGTGCGGAAGAAAGCGCACCCAGGCGACGATGACGTGTCCTCGCACTTAAATGCCAGGCGCACGGCGGACGCGATCCAGCAAGTCCGGACGGTCTCGGACCTGGTCCACGCACACCACCGTGAACGCGCCTGCGTCCGTCATGGCGTCGACGCCGCGCTGCACTTGCCTCCGTGTCGCCGAGGTCCGCCGGTCTGTCGTTCCGTCGGATGTTCACGTCGTCGTAGTGCGCGCCGGCCTTTTGTGCGTTGTCCGTCGTGAACGACGATAGTCCGTCGAAAGCGATGTACCTATGTTTCCCGCCCTCCCCTCCCCCCACCGTTTCCCGTCTGTGAGCCCCGTCGGGTTACCCCGTCTTTCAACAAGAAGGAAGAACACCTGTATCAGACGGCGATGCATATGCGCGGCCACCGTGAAGCATTTCCCCAGCCGTGTTTCCTTGGAACGCCGTACACCCGCGGCGCCCCATACGCTCGTACTCCTGCAGAGCATCTTCATCCACCGCAAGTTCATCCTCATCGTTGTGCGGAAGAAAGCGCACCCAGGCGACGATGACGTGTCCTCACACTTTAATGCCAGGCGCACGGTGGACGCGATCCAGCAAGTCCGGACGGTCTCGGACCTGGTCCACGCACACCACCGTGAACGCGCCTGCGCGCCTGCGTCCGTCTTGGCGTCGACGCCGCGCTGCACTTGCCTCCGTGTCGCTGAGGTCCGCCGGTCTGTCATTCCGTCTTTTGTGCGTTGTCCGTCGTGAACGACGATAGTCGTTCCGTCGTCGGAACGGAGACCTTACGCCGTTTTTAGGGGGACGTTGTCCGTCTGTCCGTCCGTCCAACGCGCCACGTAGCATATTGGGGTCGGGGTTGACGACCGCGATGCCATGCGACTGAACGGATGGAAGCCGTCTTCAGCCGCGGACGAAAGCGCACCCAGGCGACGATGACGTGATCGACGCCGTGCTGCACTTGCCTCCGTGTCGCCGAGGTCCGCCGGTCTGTCGTTCCGTCGGATGTTCTCGTCGTCGTAGTGCGCGCCGGCCTTTTGTGCGTTGTCCGTCAAGAACGACGATAGTCCGTCGAAAGCGATGTACCTATGTTTCCCGCCCCCCCCTCCCCCCACCGTTTCCCGTCTGTGAGCCCCGTCGGGTTACCCCGTCTTTCAACAAGAAGGAAGAACACCTGTATCAGACGGCGATGCATATGCGCGGCCACCGTGAAGCATTTCCCCAGCCGTGTTTCCTTGGAACGCCGTACACCAGCGGCGCCCCATACGCTCGTACTCCTGCAGAGCATCTTCATCCACCGCAAGTTCATCCTCATCGTTGTGCGGAAGAAAGCGCACCCAGGCGACGATGACGTGTCCTCGCACTTAAATGCCAGGCGCACGGTGGACGCGATCCAGCAAGTCCGGACGGTCTCGGACCTGGTCCACGCACACCACCGTGAACGCGCCTGCGCGCCTGCGTCCGTCATGGCGTCGACGCCGCGCTGCACTTGCCTCCGTGTCGCCGAGGTCCGCCGGTCTGTCATTCCGTCTTTTGTGCGTTGTCCGTCGTGAACGACGATAGTCCGTCGAAAGCGATGTACCTATGTTTCCCGCCCCCCCCTCCCCCCACCGTTTCCCGTCTGTGAGCCCCGTCGGGTTACCCCATCTTTCAACAAGATGGAAGCACACCTGTATCAGACGACGATGCATATGCGCCACCACCGTGAAGGATTTCACCAGCCGTGTTTCCTTCCAGCTGCCGTACACCAGCGGCGCCAGTGCGGTAATTAAGGAATGTGCTTCACAGTACGTAGGCGACCTCCGGATCTGTAGGACCGATCGTGGAGCGCAGCAGTGCCTCAGGTACTTGTGCAACGCATCCCATACGCTCGTACTCCTGCAGAGCATCTTCATCCACGGCAAGTTCATCCTCATCGTTGTGCGGAAGAAAGCGCACCCAGGCGACGATGACGTGTCCTCGCACTTAAATGCCAGGCGCACGGCGGACGCGATCCAGCAAGTCCGGACGGTCTCGGACCTGGTCCACGCACACCACCGTGAACGCGCCTGCGTCCGTCATGGCGTCGACGCCGCGCTGCACTTGCCTCCGTGTCGCCGAGGTCCGCCGGTCTGTCGTTCCGTCGGATGTTCACGTCGTCGTAGTGCGCGCCGGCCTTTTGTGCGTTGTCCGTCGTGAACGACGATAGTCCGTCGAAAGCGATGTACCTATGTTTCCCGCCCTCCCCTCCCCCCACCGTTTCCCGTCTGTGAGCCCCGTCGGGTTACCCCGTCTTTCAACAAGAAGGAAGAACACCTGTATCAGACGGCGATGCATATGCGCGGCCACCGTGAAGCATTTCCCCAGCCGTGTTTCCTTGGAACGCCGTACACCCGCGGCGCCCCATACGCTCGTACTCCTGCAGAGCATCTTCATCCACCGCAAGTTCATCTTCATCGTTGTGCGGAAGAAAGCGCACCCAGGCGACGATGACGTGTCCTCACACTTTAATGCCAGGCGCACGGTGGACGCGATCCAGCAAGTCCGGACGGTCTCGGACCTGGTCCACGCACACCACCGTGAACGCGCCTGCGCGCCTGCGTCCGTCTTGGCGTCGACGCCGCGCTGCACTTGCCTCCGTGTCGCCGAGGTCCGCCGGTCTGTCATTCCGTCTTTTGTGCGTTGTCCGTCGTGAACGACGATAGTCGTTCCGTCGTCGGAACGGAGACCTTACGCCGTTTTTAGGGGGACGTTGTCCGTCTGTCCGTCCGTCCAACGCGCCACGTAGCATATTGGGGTCGGGGTTGACGACCGCGATGCCATGCGACTGAACGGATGGAAGCCGTCTTCAGCCGCGGACGAAAGCGCACCCAGGCGACGATGACGTGATCGACGCCGTGCTGCACTTGCCTCCGTGTCGCCGAGGTCCGCCGGTCTGTCGTTCCGTCGGATGTTCTCGTCGTCGTAGTGCGCGCCGGCCTTTTGTGCGTTGTCCGTCAAGAACGACGATAGTCCGTCGAAAGCGATGTACCTATGTTTCCCGCCCCCCCCTCCCCCCACCGTTTCCCGTCTGTGAGCCCCGTCGGGTTACCCCGTCTTTCAACAAGAAGGAAGAACACCTGTATCAGACGGCGATGCATATGCGCGGCCACCGTGAAGCATTTCCCCAGCCGTGTTTCCTTGGAACGCCGTACACCAGCGGCGCCCCATACGCTCGTACTCCTGCAGAGCATCTTCATCCACCGCAAGTTCATCCTCATCGTTGTGCGGAAGAAAGCGCACCCAGGCGACGATGACGTGTCCTCGCACTTAAATGCCAGGCGCACGGCGGACGCGATCCAGCAAGTCCGGACGGTCTCGGACCTGGTCCACGCACACCACCGTGAACGCGCCTGCGCGCCTGCGTCCGTCATGGCGTCGACGCCGCGCTGCACTTGCCTCCGTGTCGCCGAGGTCCGCCGGTCTGTCATTCCGTCTTTTGTGCGTTGTCCGTCGTGAACGACGATAGTCGTTCCGTCGTCGGAACGGAGACCTTACGCCGTTTTTAGGGGGACGTTGTCCGTCTGTCCGTCCGTCCAACGCGCCACGTAGCATATTGGGGTCGGGGTTGACGACCGCGATGCCATGCGACTGAACGGATGGAAGCCGTCTTCAGCCGCGGACGAAAGCGCACCCAGGCGACGATGACGTGATCGACGCCGTGCTGCACTTGCCTCCGTGTCGCCGAGGTCCGCCGGTCTGTCGTTCCGTCGGATGTTCTCGTCGTCGTAGTGCGCGCCGGCCTTTTGTGCGTTGTCCGTCAAGAACGACGATAGTCCGTCGAAAGCGATGTACCTATGTTTCCCGCCCCCCCCCTCCCCCCACCGTTTCCCGTCTGTGAGCCCCGTCGGGTTACCCCGTCTTTCAACAAGAAGGAAGAACACCTGTATCAGACGGCGATGCATATGCGCGGCCACCGTGAAGCATTTCCCCAGCCGTGTTTCCTTGGAACGCCGTACACCAGCGGCGCCCCATACGCTCGTACTCCTGCAGAGCATCTTCATCCACCGCAAGTTCATCCTCATCGTTGTGCGGAAGAAAGCGCACCCAGGCGACGATGACGTGTCCTCGCACTTAAATGCCAGGCGCACGGCGGACGCGATCCAGCAAGTCCGGACGGTCTCGGACCTGGTCCACGCACACCACCGTGAACGCACCTGCGCGCCCGCGTCCGTCATGGACGTATCAGACGGCGATGCATATGCGCGGCCACCGTGAAGGATTTCCCCAGCCGTGTTTCCTTGTAACGTCTCCTGCAGCTGCCGTACACCAGTGGCGCCAGTGCGGTCATTAAGGAGTGTGCTTCGCAGTACGCCGGCGACCTCCGGATCTGTAGGACCAATCGCGGAGCGCAGCAGTGCCTCAGGTACTTAAGCAACGCATCCCATACGCTCGTACTCCTGCAGAGCATCTTCATCCACCGCAAGTTCATCCTCATCGTTGTGCGGAAGAAAGCGCACCCAGGCGACGATGACGTGTCCTCGCACTTAAATGCCAGGCGCACGACGGACGCGATCCAGCAAGTCCGGACGGTCTCGGACCTGGTCCACGCACACCACCGTGAACGCGCCTGCGCGCCTGCGTCCGTCTTGGTGTCGACGCCGCGCTGCACTTGCCTCCGTCTCGCCGAGGTCCGCCGGTCTGTCGTTCCGTCTTTTGTGCGTTGTCCGTCGTGAACGACGATAGTCGTTCCGTCTTCGGAACGGAGACCTTAGGCCGTTTTTAGGGGGACGTTGTCCGTCTGTCCGTCCGTCCAACACGCGCAGACAGCTGGCCACGTAGCATATTGGGGTTGGGGTTGACGACCGCGATGCCATGCGACTGAACGGATGGAAGCCGTCTTCAGCCACAATACCACGCATGGAAGAGAGTAATATGGGTGTGATATATACGCGATCTATATGCGATACAATCCCACAGTAGCGAGCCGACGCCTGTAAATAGCCCAGCTTCGTGAAAGGCCGTGCAGCTTACGTTGGCGGCGCCACCGACCAGTGTGCAGTAATGCAGTGTGCAGCCGCAGTACCGTATGTTAAGAGAAAGAAATTGGACGGATGTGTATATCCGCGATGCAATCCGACCTACTGTAGCGAGCCGACGCACGCGAAGAAGGCCGTACATCTTACAAAAAGCCCTACATTTCACGCGGACAACGTTGGACGGCCGCAGATGCGCACTTCGACGCCGGTGATCTTCCCTGATCGTAGCCATAATCATAGATGGCTACAATATATTGGCATGTCGCACGTCTAATCGCGCACGTGAACGCAATGATTCGCGCCACGAAACATCCGGCGCGACGACTTGCACATGCATCAGCATATTACATATGTCATATTATGTTATATGAGATCATGTCATTCATGATAAAATGTGTGCCCTTGCACGTGTGCGCATACTTGCACACACAACAAAGAGTCGAACAGACGGACTTGCACATGCATCAGCATATTACATATGTCAGGTGCGCAAGGTGCATCGTTGCGTCCAGGTGCGCAAGTCGACGTGCCATATTCGACGTGCCATAATATCATAATATCATACACGGCCAGACGCCGCCGCGGCGACGATTCGTGCCGCGAAACGTCCGGTCACGACCGGAATCGAACCGGCGACCTCGCGTTTTAAACGACGACGTCTTATGCGCGAGCGACGCTCCGAAGGCGCTACGACGCCGAGAAAAACGGCGAGTTTCCATAAAATCCGAACAGACGGACTAGACGCGGGCTGTGGGCCCGCGAGGGGGGCCGTAGTTCCCCGTCCCCGCGGCGGAGGCGAGGGCACGCGTGCCGAATGGAAGGGGTAATACAAGAATGCAGAGGGATGCAGAGATGCAGTTCACCAGCGTGGGAGTCGAACCCACGAGCGCGCGGATCGCACTCGGCCGTGCAAGTGTGTCGTCATACAGCGAGGTGGCCGTTTGACGCTGGCATTTAACGCCATCCAGTGGCGGCAACTCCATGCACGCTCCATGCACGTTGTGTTTGGGGCAACCGGAGTGACTTACTGCTGGAGGGCCGTGACGAAAGTGGTCCGGCCCTCCGTGCTGGTGGTGACGGTGCCGGTGATGGCGAAGGAGTCGTAGGCGGTGTACGCGACCCGGTCGTTGTCGTCCGCGAAGCTCGCGTCGGCGAAGAAGTCCGCGTAGTTGGGCAGCTGTTGGAGGACGCCGGGGCTGTCCGTGCAGACTGGATACTTGCTATTGCCGACGCTGAGGACGAGCGGTATCACGGGCCGGGAGCCGACCGTCGTGACGGAGCTGGGATTCGGGGAGAGGCTGGCGGCGGCGTGTGCTCCATCCGACGGTAGGACAACGGCGGCCCGGTCGCGTTGCTCCCACGCAACCATCATGTCGTTCGTGTCGGCGCGGCTGTCGATGGCCGCAGTGGTCTGCTGGGTAGCTGCTCGGAAGGTCTGCACCCGCTTGGGAGGGCGCTTGCCCGGGGCAGCTGCTGCCGCGACTAGCGCTCCGTTGAGGAAGATGCTGTTGTTGTACTGAGTATTGGACGGCGCGCTGATTTTGGCGGCGTAGATGTATAGCGGCGTGTTGTCGTCAGCCGCCGCTTGTAGCTGGGCAACGAAGTCGTCGGGCGCGGATTGCTTGACCGCCAGCTCCACGCAGCCGAGGTCGGGGGCGTCGGGGTTGCCGCACGCGACCCAGGCGTTGAACTTGCGGAAGGGTCCGCCGCGGAACAGCTTACCGTGCGGGACGACCAGGAGGGCGCTGCCGTCGGCCGGGTACTTGTCCTCGGCGTCCGCTTTGTCGGTTGCCGCGTTGTACGTCGGATAACGCAGCTTGGCGGTGTAAAGCATCGGGAGGACGGAGGTGCTGGCCACGGAAATTTGAGTCGTCGGGGTGACCTTGTATTGGGCCAGTGTCGGTCCGGCGAAGCGGGAGGTGACGAAGGCGGGCAGGGCAGCTGGCTCCACGTTCGTGAACGTGACGGCCCGTGCAAAGGCGTGGTTGGTTTCCATGTCGGCTAGGGCGCGGTTATCGAGCTGCAGGATGATGACGCCCTGTCCGACTGTGTTCACGCCTGCGACGAAGCTGCCGTTTCGGTTGGGTGCGGCGGCAAAGAGCCGGTCTTCATCTTTAGTCACCGGGCCGGCGGTGAAGGTGACGTGGCAGGTGACGGTTCGCGACCTACGGATGGGGTCGTTAGTCGCATGTTAGTCCTCATCCTTAAAGATGGCCCGTAGCTATCGCTTACGTGGACGCGGAGGCAGCGTCGGTGGGGCTGCCGAAGGTGGACGTGCTGCTTGTAGACGGTGCCGGGGTGAGTCGCCGGCGTTTGGGGTCGGGCGATTCCATTCGGGGCGGGAAGGGACGACGGAAAGCGGCGCAGTATATGGGTAGAGAGACGTTAAGGTAGAGTACAAGTTATGGGAAGCTCCGTGTGTTAACGCTGTGCAACGCTGGACACCGCGGTACAACGTCCTGTACAAGATTGGCAATCTTGTGTTCAAATCCGCCTCATCAACCCACGGGTCACCGCGGTCCACTTGCTGCGCGCGGCAACCTCGACGGCCCCGTTCTCGGCATCTTTCGGACGCGCAGAGTCCGTCCGTCCGACGGCTTCGTTACCCAGCTGCAAGTCACACGATTGTCGGGCATCGGCATTACAAGGCATCCGTCGTCCAGCGCCAACCCGCCCGATCCACACCTCCTACCTCCCCTTCTTCGCGCCTTCTGCCTTCGCTATTGCCGCGGTCACCACTTCGCCACTCTGCCACTTCCATCACGACTGTCGCCGTCGTTGCCGCCGCCTTGTCCTTCGTCATCGTTGCCTTCGTTGCAGACCTTCGTTGCAGAACCCCCACCATCGTCGCCGTGTCACGTGGTGGGCTAGACGCCTGATAGCTGCGGACGGCTCGTGTGTAGACTAGGTCCTCAAGTGCGAAATCCCGGTTTGTTGCGTCAGGTGGTGATGGATGCGATAGTCCGGTGCCGGGCGTGCTTTTACGGACTTTGGCAGCGGGATGTCGGTGGCGCGCACACGGCGAATGAAAGGGCTGGTGTTGGCACCGAGTGTGGCGAATGAAGGGGCTGGTGTTGGCAACGCAGGTTGCACAGACGTTCGCAGGGACGGTCTTGTCAATTCGGTTTCGTTCGTCAGGTGTGGCAGAGAGCGGGTACAGGAGGCGGGAACGTGTGTCGTAACGGTCCAGCAGCATTTTGGAAGACTCGAAGCGAACACTGAACACGGGTGTTTGTCCGTGTGCTTTCACTCCGGCACCCAGGCCACCTAGGGTCGCGGAACCTAAGGTACGCTGTGGATTGCAGGGGGCGTACAGACGGGAGGGGGGGCTGTCCGTGCGCCACCGCGTCCTAAGGCGCAATCGACTGCGGACGAGCGCAATCTACAACGCCCCCTTCAATTCACAGCGTACTTTAGGCTCCACGACCCCGTAGTTTCAACCTGGATGGCCTGGCTGCCGAAGTGGAACACGGACTGGCACCCGTGTCACTTCGGTGCTCGCCTAGAGTCTTCGAACATGCTGCCGAGTCGCCACAACACACTTGACTACGGCCGTCTCCTGTACTCATTCTCTGCCCCACCTGTGTGATCTGCGTTGCTTGCATGCGGCAGATGTATCGTAATGCCAACGTCCGGCACATATCTATACTTACACCTACGGCCGAAGCGCTACCTGGTCAGGTAAGATCCACTCTCCGGAGCACGTAGGAGACCCATACCACGGATCTACACCTCCCTCCCTACGTGCACTCCTTCTTCGCGCGCTCCGTCCTTCGCCTTCGTAGGTCAAATGCAACGCCTCTTGCCCTTGTCACTGCCGCCGTCGTCGTACAGCTATCCGCCGAGTCCGTCAGACCTCCAGTTCCCCACCATCCTACGCGCTCTCCTTCTTCGCGCTTCGCGCCTTTGTTACTGCCGTCGCCGTCGTGCAGCCATCTGCCGAGTCCGTCACTTCCATCATCACTGCCGCCGTCGCTGCCGCCGCGAGGGGTGCCGGTCTTGTGTTGAAATGCGCGTCATGGACTCACGGGTCACCGTCATGGTCATGGTACGGACATTGACATTAGAATACGTCGGCCGCATGCAGGCAACACAGGTCGCAAAGGGGTTGGGAGATGTAGGGACGGCGGTGTGGCAGAGAGCGGGCACAGGAGGCGGAAAGGTGTGTTGTAGCGGTCCAGCAGCATGTTGGGGATTCCAGGCAACCACCGAAATGGTACAGGTGCCTGTCCGTGTGCTTGCATCACCCGTACTTCACTCTACAGCGTACCAGGTTCCACGACCTGGGTGCCGGAGTGAAGTACGGGTGACGAAAGCACATGGACAAACACCCGTGTCATTTCGGTGCTTGCTTCGACTCCCCAACACGCTGCTGGACCGCTACAACACACTCGACCACGGCCGTCTCTTGTGCTCAACCTTTGCCCCACAGACTACGTCGTCCCTGCGTCTCTCAACACTTGCGCGACTCGTGTTGCCCGCATGCGGCAGATGTATTGCAATGCTAACGTCCGGCACATATTTACACCTCCCATCGCAGCATCCTACGCACCCTCCTTCTTCACACGTTCCCCCACATCCGTCGTAGGTCGGACGCAACGTCGGTGACGACACGGTAACACGGTGGTGTTCTGTCTACTCCCTCTAGTCTATTTTCGCGACGAAATCGGCATGCAGAGCCATGAGCACCTCGGCGTCACCAGCCACTCCGGGACGAGCAACGTACGATCAACGTACCGCGTCCGCCACATCTCGGGCCCACCTAGCACTCGGAATCGGCAACCTGCCACAGCGTTCTCATCCACACCCGCATCCTCATCTTCATCCGCCGCCCTGTTTTTCGCCACCGTCGCCTCCGTTGCAGACCCCTCACCATCGTCGCCGTGTCACGTGGTGGTGGCTGCGGTAGTCCAACGCTCCTCCAGGTGCCGGGCGTGCTCGTATTCGGGTGCATAGCGGTTGCGGGTTGCGGTCGCGCGGCGGTCAAGGAGGCGCAGTTCGGCCGCCAGGTCGGGGTCGAGCTTTGTTGCTGCCAGAAACTGCTGGACAACTCGTTTTCGCTCGTCGGGTGTCGTAGAGAGCGGGCGCAAGAGGCGGATGTGGTTGAGTGTCTTGTACCGTGTCAGTAGTACATACACGGTTGCGCGCTTCAAGCCGCCAGGTGGGACGGAGAGGTCCGCAACCCAGCATTGTTCCTTGAAACTGCGACCCTGTACGAAATAGTCGGTCACGGCGTAGTAGTCACCCAGCGGCACGTTGATGCGACGCACGTTCTTGGTGGCGGTGCCGGTGTTGACAGCAGGTACGGTGATATTGGCTGCTGGTGAGGGGCGTGGTACGACGGTGAAGGTACCACCTTTGGATGCGAAGTCCGCCAAGTCCGCTAGCACCGTATTGGGCGCGTGTCCTTTAATTGGACGGACCATGACGGCTGCGGGTAGGTAGTGAAGGCGCCAGTACGGGCCGTGGCCGTCGTCGGGCGGTTCGCGGCTGTCGGTGAGCAGGCCGCACGCCTCGACTTCATTGTTGTGGCAGGCGCCAGCGTCGGCGGCAACGGTGTCGAGTAGCGTGTAGCGTGCTCCTTCGTAGTACCAAGTGTCGGCGGTTGTGTGGTCGAAGGCGGCGTCTTTGACTCGCATCGCGACAGCCTTCTCGACGTGCGAGAGTAGCGGCTGCTGGGCTGTGCCGTGTTGGCGGACCGGGACGTGGTCCGCGTTCCAGCTGACCAACCGTGCACCCTTGCGACGCGCCTGGAGCATGAGCAGTCGTGTGTTGAGGACGTGCCTGGGTTCGTTGCGTTGCAACACCACGCGGGGCTCGAGGTCCGTGAGGTCCGATAGGTCGGTGATGACGCGTTGGTTGAGCGCGTCTATCAGTGCCGCCATGCGCGCTTCAGTGGGTTCGCCGCCGCCGAACATGGTCGCGAACTGCGTGAGCTGCTGACCGGACGGGCTGTTGTCTTGTCGTTGTTGTTTTTGCAGCATGAACACGACGTTGCCGAGCTGCCGGTACAGCTGGAAGCCATCGTGCAGGCGGGCGTGCGTCTGTGGTACGGGTCGGCGAGGGCGACGCATGGTCGCGGCAGTGTCGCGGTCGTTGTTGTGCTCGTCACTGCTGCTGGTGTTGCTGCCATCCGCACGGCGACCTTCGTCTTCGTCAGCCGAGGCTGGCCGGCGCCGGGTGTTCGGTGCCGACGGAGTGAAGTTGGGGTTCCGCTCGACGTCGGCCGCGAAGCGGTATGGTGGCGAACCGCCCGGTTGAGGATGCTGTAGCAGGTCGCCGATTCCGGCAGCGGCGCGGCCGGACAGGACACGGGTGCTCGAGTGGGTGGGTCCAAGATGTGACGGGGGCGGTACGCTGGCCGTACAGGAGTAGCTGATGGCGCCGAGGTGCTCATGGCTCTGCATGCCGATTTCGTCGATGAAGACAGCGCCATCACCGACGTTGCGTTTGACCTACGAAGGGTGGGGGGGAGCGCGTGGAGGTGTGGATTCGTGGGATGGTTGTCGTACGTGCTCCGGCAAGTGGATCGTACCTGAAGGCTGGCGTGGGCACCGCGCTTGGGAAGGTTGGCGCCACGCGAGCTGCTTTGGCTCGCAGAGATGCCGAACATCGAGTGGGTCGACAGGCTGCGGTGCACTGGGGTGTTGAAGGCGATCGCGGCGGCCCAGGAGTACGCGCATGTGGCGGCCCAGTCGGGGCTGTCGTGCTGGTACGTGTACCACAGCAGCGCGTGCACGAACCTTGTCTTGCCCGTGCCCGGGGGACCCATGATGAGCATCTGCGGAGGAACGCCTGGATCGGGTTCGTTGCGGCGGTCGAAGTAGCGTGCCACGAGCATGAACGGTACAGCCTGATCCGGCGCCAGGGTGAAGAGCTCGATGGTGTCGTCAACGGTAGGCGGCTGAGCCAGACGCAGGTATGTCGGCATCTCCGCTGTGACGAGTGCGCGGTCAGATTGTTGGCCGTCGTTCATGAGTACCGCCACTAGCGGGTAGCCGGGGCGGCGATCCAGACACAGGCGGGGGGGGCGGACGGCGGTGGCCGGCGTGGCGATGGCGCCTTCGGTCAGGACCACGTAGCGCTTCAACCGCTTGGAAGCTTCACTCAGCAGCGGGATGTCGGTGGCGCGTACACGGCGAATGAAGGGGCTGGTGTTGGCACCGAGTGCGTCGGGTAGAGGAAGCGCACGGCAACGCCGGGCTGCACCGTATGCGTACAGCCCCTCCACCGTGGTGCGGTCGTACAGGTCCGTCAGGGCGACGTCAGACAGGTTGAGCCCCGTCGTCGGGTCGCCTTGGCCTGGCACGAAGTCATATCGCTCGACCTGATTGTCGTGTGGTGGCTGTGTGTCAGGGTCGGGTTCGAGGCGGCCTCGCGCGGCGTCCGGGTCGTCATCATCCGAGTCACTGGAGGTGTAGTTCGGGGGGAGACCGGCAGCCGCAGCGGCGGCGCGGCGCTGGCGACGTCGCAAGTTGTATTCGGCCTGGCGCCGGCCGCTGGCGAGGTGCTCTGCTTCGATGTTGTCAAGCAGGGCACTGACGCAGGCTCTGTAGGATCGGCCTGCACCGGTGGTTCCCAGGTCCGTCCACCAAGCATCGTACGCTTCCTTCACCGTTTGATTGGCAGCCACCGGCTGGCCACGGTGAGCCTTGAAGATGCCCAACACGAATGCGTAGTAGGCGACGGCGGCTGCGGTGGTACTGCCTGCTTGAGGACGGCGGGGCAGTGCACCGCCCAGCAGGACGTACCTCGGCTGCGCCAGGCGACGGAGGACGTGTGTCAGGTACAGCGGGTGCGTCGGTTGGAAGGCCACCTTCTTGGGGGGAATGGTCGTTGCTGGACTGGTCGGTAGCTGGTCCGCAGCTGAACCGCCTGACGCAAGGAACGTCGCGGCGGCGGTGGGCTGGGCGCCAGATGGGCCGGAAGGTGCATCAGTCACGGGGGTCACAGCGGTGTTAGAGGCCTTGCGTTTGCGGGTGACGAGTCGCGGGAAGGACTTGGGCGCCAAGGATAGCAGCGTGGGGGTGCTGTGCGGGCGTCACACGTTGCACTTCGAAGTTGGCCACGATATTGTAGGCGCTGCAATCGAAGCCGCTGAGCTCCACTCCGCGCTGCGTATAGTTCTGTACGGCGTCGGCGAGAGTGTAGCCACCGTGCTCCTCTGCCTCCACAAGCTCCACGCCGGTTTCCGCGTCTTCTGGCTCCACGGCGGACTCGGCCGCCAGTGCAGTGAATGCGCCCACCGGCAGGTAGTTACGTTTGTACGACGCTTGAAACGTATCGTGACCCGAGAGCTTGAAGACGATCAGTGCCATGCCGGCCGTGATGGTGGCCGTCATGCGGTGTACCGCGGCGCATAGGTTGGCGAACGCGCTGGGGCCATCGCCGCTGGCGCTGGGCGGGCTCCCCGCCATCATGAAGTCCTGCACGCGCCCGACGGCGGCACAGGTGAGGTGTGCCTGGCTGCGCTCGATTGTCTTTGCGGTGTACTTTGAACTGTAGTACGCAGCATCACGGGCACGGTCGATGGCGGGCTGTAGGAGGGGGCAGTCACCACGTTCGTTGACGGGGCGTGCTAGTTGTGCGGCGACGTCAGCCGTGTACTCCCGGTCGACCTCACAGGCCAGGGACATCAACTGGTTGCAGCCGAACGCGAGCGCAACGGCAGGCATGTGCGGCACGAGGTTGGACGCCAGGCGGGGCAACAAGAAGAGGCCGCCGGTGCCGATCCACTGAAAGGCCGTGCGGATGAGCCGGGGGAAGGCCATGCCGCAGCTGTCGTCGGTGCCGTGGCAGCCGTGGCGCTTGCAGGTCGTATTGTGGGTGTGGGTGAGGGTACCGTGTATGACGGCAGCGTGGTGGGCACGGCAGGCGGCGTGCCGTGATGGTGGAGGGAGCCCGCCGTTCGCGCACCCGGCCAGTCGTTCGAAGTCGCACGCGGCAGGTGGGCAATCTACCTGCACCGCCGGCACGGGCAGGCCGTGCTGCTGCGCCTCCGCTTCAGACATACCCATGACCAGAGGCTGCGTTGCACCGTCCGGGGCCGGAGCGTAGTACGGCGAAGGATACCACATTTCGCAGAGCGCATACGCAAGTGCCAGAGCCCGGCAGTTGGGTCCACAAAAGAACGCCTGCAGGTTCTCCAGCGCGAAGCACTCGAGATGTGCAACTCCGTGCAGGTGTAACGCCAATCGCCCGCTCTGCTCCACCTTGACAACCACCTCGAATACGACACCGCAGAAGCAGTTCGGGTCAGTCTGCCGCATTGCCCCAGGTGCAAAGCCAAACAGCTGCTCGACCACCACTTCTTTCGTGGCAACGAGCAGCGCGGCGCAGCTGTACGGGTCTTCCTTAACGCGGCGCCACTTTTCCACCGTGCTGGTGATCTGGGCGGGACGGCCGGTGTCGTCGAACTCGATGAACCGGCCAGACGCTACAACGGCGCAAGCAGCATGCATGTCCGCCGGGTTGAGGTTGAAGAACAGCGGCGGCCAGCCAATAGTGAGGGCAGCTGCACGCATCGTGGCCTTCGCACCGTTGTAGTAGGCATCCGTGAGGTCAATTCGCAGCAAGCTGGCACGTGCGCCCTCGAGGAGAGCGCGCACCACGGGCGACTGCTGCGACAGCAGCTGCCGTCGCTGGGCGTGACGGTACGGCAGCGCCAAGATGTCCGCCATGGCGCGTACGACATCCCTTGAAACTCGCGCCGCTGGTTCACCCAGCCGTGGTCGCATGCGCAGGGCCACTCCCACCTGCGCCATGCTCTGCTGCCGAACATTGATGTCGTACATGCGGGCAAGCAGCATCAAGTTGCCGCTGAACTGTGCCCGAGGCACCCGCCGTACCAGGTGGCTGCAGTATGATGCGAAGGACATTCCCGGCGGCCGCTGTCCGGACAAGCCATACGGAAACGAGACCGGGAAGCAGACGTTGAGGATGGCCGGATGACGATCATCCAGGATCCGAGCGTCACGGCCGCCAGCGGCGAATGCAAGACGTGCACGGCCGGTCAGCAGATCATGCACCACGTTGGGCCGGGTATCAAACTCGCTGCCGTCGGTCGGAACGGCAGCGGGCTGCGGCAGGACCAGTTCCAGCTCATTCGGAGCGCCCAGGTCGGCATCAGCTGTGTCGGACAGAGGGGACGGGAATCCACAAGCTTAACACGACGGGCAGACAGATGGACGGGTGCACCCTCTTGAGGTCGTATGTATGCGCGAATTGTTTCGAGGCCGTTCGGTGGATGTGACGGAATACGCGAATGGAGGTGTACGAAGGTGATAAAATGCACGCCCTCACTCACTCCGGATGGGAGCAGGGTCAGCTGCCTGACGCACGACGACCGCGAGGGGCGGTAAGCCCGTAGCGCCAGCTTCTGCAGTGAACAGTAGTCACAGTCGCGCACACACCGTAGATCAACAAGTGGCAATACGTAGAGTATTCCCCCACGCCTAACCTGACAGGAGGCTGAGCGCGTCCGATCGACACACAGACCAGCAGCCGCGACCCGTGCAAACCCACGGGTACGTACAGGTCGCAAAACACAGCAGCGGCACGGGCAACTCGCAGCTGTGCCCTCACAGACATACCCGCCATAGGAGTGTCCGAGACGGTAGGCCCGGTCGTGGGCACATCGGGACCTCCAGCAGATGTCAAGGCCGGAAGGATGCGGGCAAAGCACGTGGAACCAAAATTGTCAGTCCGATAGTGACGTATCTACGTTTCCCGCCCGGCACGTCTCCCAACCGTTCCCCGTCTGTGAGCCCCGTCGGCTTACCCCGACTTTCAACAAGAAGGAAGCACACCTGTATCAGACGGCGATACATACGCACCGTCGCCCTGAACGATTTCACCAGCCGTGTTTTCTTGTAACGTCTCCTGCAGCTGCCGTACATCAGCGGCGCCAGTGCGGTCATGGAGGAACGTGCTCCGTAGTACGCCGGCGACTTCCGGATCTGTAGGACCGATCGCGGAGCGCAGCAGCGCCTCGGGTACCTGCGCAACACATCCCATACGCTCGTACTCCCGCAGAGCATCTTCATCCACCACGAGCTCATCCTCGTCGTTGTGTTGAAGAAAGCGTACCCAGGCGACGACGACGTGTCCTCGCACTTTAACGCCAGGCGCACGGCGAACGCGATCCAGCAAGTCCTGCCGGTCTCGGACCTGATCCACGCACACCACCGTGAACGCACCTGCCAAATCCGCAATGCGCGCAGGCAGCTGACCGCGTAGCATGTTGGGATCGGGGTTGACGACCGCGATACCATGCGACTGAACGGCACACGGGAAGACCTGGGGGGGACGGCCCGTGAGATGCACAATCAGCAGCTGCTGCATCAGACGGCCCCGCCCCAAGAGTTGACTTTCCACAAACGTCGGTGTAGGCAGCGGGTCGCCCAGGTGATTGACAGACGGCACGTCGCCCGGATCGAGACGCGCCAGAGCCGCTTCAGGCACTCGGCGTACTGCAACGAGAGCGGCGACAGGCGGACATCGGTTAAGCAAACTCGAATGGGGAAAAACGAGCCGGAAAAGATCCTCACCCGCCAGTGCCTTCTCGCAAGAGGCGCAGATAACGAATCGCTCGGAGCCACCATCGCCGCAGAACACGGTCCGGTTCGGCAAATCCGCATCAAGGCGCATGCAGAACGGCACCTCCACACTCCGCGGATCGTCGAAGCAAGGTCGCGGCTGCACCCGTGGTGGATATGGCCGCAACTCCGATGGGGCCGTGCCCTCTGCAGCACCCGTCGATGAATCCGACTCGTCAGCCCCATCGACACCACCATCACTGTCAGCCGCCGCCGCATCTTCATCCACGAATGCCGTGGGATCGGCGTCAGCGCTGGCACCCGCAGTACTGCCGCGCTCCGATCTGCCGATACGATACCGCACCGGTAAAACCGGATCCGGTGCCGGTGGTGCAACACCTTGGGCGGTGCAGGGCATGCGCCGCCAAGCCAGAGTACGCGCATGACGCGGCACGGCGCCTGTGCACATGATGTCAGCGCGTAAGATGTCCACGTTGGGGATGTCCACCCAAGCACGAAGCGCGGATTGGTCCTCCGAACACTGCTCCGAGCAGACGGCACACACCCGGGAAGGCATGCGCCGACGCAGTGCGGCGGCCATGCTGGAAGCAAGCTGCAGGTGTTTCTCATATGGTACCTGCCGCTCCACCGGAAGTTGACCACCAGGCAAATCCTGCACGCGCCCTTCCGGAATCACCCCAAGAAAATCAGGCGGCGCAGGGTGCCGGCCCTCGTGCAAGCAGGGAAACCGCATCAGGTCCCGCAAACGCTCAAGCAAGCTAGTTCGCGGAAGCTGTATCCCACGCAGCTGAGCACGGGGCCTGCGCGTGCGCAGCCTCTGCAGCCCTGCACTCCGGGTCTCGACGGGCAGCCGCTCGTGCAGCGGTGTTACGCCGCTGTTCCGCAGCCCTGCACTCCGGATCTCGACGGGCAGCCGCTCGTGCAGCGGTGTTACGCCGCTGTTCCGCAGCCCTGCGCTCCGGATCTTGACGCGCAACCGCTCGCGCAGCAGCGTCACGCTCCTGCTCCGCAGCCGCGCGCTCCGGATCGAGACGAGCATCCCGCATCCGTGCTGCATCCGCGCTGAGCTGCACGCACGACGCACTCGTCCCTCTGAAACCTCTGAAATGGAAACCGCCGGCCAGTGTACCCAGACGCTCCCGACTACGCACCTCGGACTGCGGCGCCGCACAGAGCGAAGTGGCAAGCGCGGACCTCTGCCCGTCAGCGACGTCACGCCCCTGCTCCGCAGCCCTGCGCTCCGGATCGAGACGAGCTTCCCGCATCTGTATTGCATCCGCGCTGAGCTGCACGCTCGACGCACTCGTACCTCTCAAATGGAAACCGCCGGCCAGTGTACCCAGGCGCTCGCGACCGCGAGCCTCAGCCCGCCGAGGCGAATCATTTATTCGGTCCGTCATAACTGATGGGAGCCGTCTCTAAACGAACCGACGGCCGGGCCAACGGGGGGACGAACCGACGAGGAACGATCCGACAACTGTAAAGAGCCCAAGTCCAGGAAAGCCGGCGACTGCACGTTAAGAGAAAGAAGTCGAACGGATATATATATATATCCGCGACCACGATGCATATGATACCTGGGGCGAGCCGACGCACGCAAAGAAGGCCGTACGCCTTTCAAAAAGCCACACATTTTACGCAAACAACGTTGGACGGGACGCGCACCGGCGTTGGATGACCGCGTCATCCAACGCCGGAAGGTTCGAATATATGGCTATCAAATATGTATGGGTATATATCAATCCGGTCCGACTACAATATTACAAGTATGTATAGCGAACCGCGCACCCGGAGATGCATCGAGTCGCGCCGCGATCGCTCAGCGAGAACCATCCGGTGACGACCGGAATCGAACCCGCGACCTCGCCTTTTACGCCGCGATGTCTTAAGCGCGCGCGGAGCTCCGAAACCCGAGAACGACGGCCCGAAAAACGCGAGTTTCCAGAAAAAACCGAACAGACGGACTAGACGCGGGCCGTCCGCCCGCGAGGGGGGCCGTAGTTCCCCGTGGAGCGACCATCGTGGAGGTGAGGGTATGCGTGCCGACGCAGCACGGTGGCCATGCCGGAAGCGAGGTGCAGGGGGGTAATCCACCGCAAGTTCATCCTCATCGTTGTGCGGACGAAAGCGCACCCAGGCGATGATGACGTGTCCTCGCACTTGAATGCCAGGCGCACGGCGGACGCGATCCAGCAAGTCCGGACGGTCTCGGACCTGGTCCACGCACACCACCGTGAACGCGCCTGCGCGCCTGCGTCCGTCATGGCGTCGACGCCGCGCTGCACTTGCCTCCGTGTCGCCGAGGTCCGCCAGTCTGTCGTTCCGTCGGATTTTCTCGTCGTCGTAGTGCGCGCCGGCCTTTTGTGCGTTGTCCATCGTGAACGACGATAGTCCGTCGAAAGCGATGTACCTATGTTTCCCGCCCCCCCCTCTCCCCACCGTTCCCCGTCTGTGAGCCCCGTCGGCTTACCCCGTCTTTCAACAAGAAGGAAGCACACCTGTATCAGACGGCGATGCATATGCGCCACCACCCTGAACGATTTCACCAGCCGTGTTTTCTTGTAACGTCTCCTGCAGCTGCCGTACACCAGCGGCGCCAGTGCGGTAAGGATTTCACCAGCCGTGTTTCCTTCCAGCTGCCGTACACCAGCGGCGCCAGTGCGGTAATTAAGGAATGTGCTTCACAGTACGTAGGCGACCTCCGGATCTGTAGGACCGATCGTGGAGCGCAGCAGTGCCTCAGGTACTTGTGCAACGCATCCCATACGCTCGTACTCCTGCAGAGCATCTTCATCCACCGCAAGTTCATCCTCATCGTTGTGCGGAAGAAAGCGCACCCAGGCGACGATGACGTGTCCTCGCACTTAAATGCCAGGCGCACGGCGGACGCGATCCAGCAAGTCCGGACGGTCTCGGACCTGGTCCACGCACACCACCGTGAACGCGCCTGCGCGCCTGCGTCCGTCATGGCGTCGACGCCGCGCTGCACTTGCCTCCGTGTCGCCGAGGTCCGCCGGTCTGTCATTCCGTCTTTTGTGCGTTGTCCGTCGTGAACGACGATAGTCCGTCGAAAGCGATGTACCTATGTTTCCCGCCCCCCCCTCCCCCACCGTTTCCCGTCTGTGAGCCCCGTCGGGTTACCCCATCTTTCAACAAGATGGAAGCACACCTGTATCAGACGACGATGCATATGCGCCACCACCGTGAAGGATTTCACCAGCCGTGTTTCCTTCCAGCTGCCGTACACCAGCGGCGCCAGTGCGGTAATTAAGGAATGTGCTTCACAGTACGTAGGCGACCTCCGGATCTGTAGGACCGATCGTGGAGCGCAGCAGTGCCTCAGGTACTTGTGCAACGCATCCCATACGCTCGTACTCCTGCAGAGCATCTTCATCCACGGCAAGTTCATCCTCATCGTTGTGCGGAAGAAAGCGCACCCAGGCGACGATGACGTGTCCTCGCACTTAAATGCCAGGCGCACGGCGGACGCGATCCAGCAAGTCCGGACGGTCTCGGACCTGGTCCACGCACACCACCGTGAACGCGCCTGCGTCCGTCATGGCGTCGACGCCGCGCTGCACTTGCCTCCGTGTCGCCGAGGTCCGCCGGTCTGTCGTTCCGTCGGATGTTCACGTCGTCGTAGTGCGCGCCGGCCTTTTGTGCGTTGTCCGTCGTGAACGACGATAGTCCGTCGAAAGCGATGTACCTATGTTTCCCGCCCTCCCCTCCCCCCACCGTTTCCCGTCTGTGAGCCCCGTCGGGTTACCCCGTCTTTCAACAAGAAGGAAGAACACCTGTATCAGACGGCGATGCATATGCGCGGCCACCGTGAAGCATTTCCCCAGCCGTGTTTCCTTGGAACGCCGTACACCCGCGGCGCCCCATACGCTCGTACTCCTGCAGAGCATCTTCATCCACCGCAAGTTCATCCTCATCGTTGTGCGGAAGAAAGCGCACCCAGGCGACGATGACGTGTCCTCACACTTTAATGCCAGGCGCACGGTGGACGCGATCCAGCAAGTCCGGACGGTCTCGGACCTGGTCCACGCACACCACCGTGAACGCGCCTGCGCGCCTGCGTCCGTCTTGGCGTCGACGCCGCGCTGCACTTGCCTCCGTGTCGCTGAGGTCCGCCGGTCTGTCATTCCGTCTTTTGTGCGTTGTCCGTCGTGAACGACGATAGTCGTTCCGTCGTCGGAACGGAGACCTTACGCCGTTTTTAGGGGGACGTTGTCCGTCTGTCCGTCCGTCCAACGCGCCACGTAGCATATTGGGGTCGGGGTTGACGACCGCGATGCCATGCGACTGAACGGATGGAAGCCGTCTTCAGCCGCGGACGAAAGCGCACCCAGGCGACGATGACGTGATCGACGCCGTGCTGCACTTGCCTCCGTGTCGCCGAGGTCCGCCGGTCTGTCGTTCCGTCGGATGTTCTCGTCGTCGTAGTGCGCGCCGGCCTTTTGTGCGTTGTCCGTCAAGAACGACGATAGTCCGTCGAAAGCGATGTACCTATGTTTCCCGCCCCCCCCCTCCCCCCACCGTTTCCCGTCTGTGAGCCCCGTCGGGTTACCCCGTCTTTCAACAAGAAGGAAGAACACCTGTATCAGACGGCGATGCATATGCGCGGCCACCGTGAAGCATTTCCCCAGCCGTGTTTCCTTGGAACGCCGTACACCAGCGGCGCCCCATACGCTCGTACTCCTGCAGAGCATCTTCATCCACCGCAAGTTCATCCTCATCGTTGTGCGGAAGAAAGCGCACCCAGGCGACGATGACGTGTCCTCGCACTTAAATGCCAGGCGCACGGTGGACGCGATCCAGCAAGTCCGGACGGTCTCGGACCTGGTCCACGCACACCACCGTGAACGCGCCTGCGCGCCTGCGTCCGTCATGGCGTCGACGCCGCGCTGCACTTGCCTCCGTGTCGCCGAGGTCCGCCGGTCTGTCATTCCGTCTTTTGTGCGTTGTCCGTCGTGAACGACGATAGTCCGTCGAAAGCGATGTACCTATGTTTCCCGCCCCCCCCTCCCCCCACCGTTTCCCGTCTGTGAGCCCCGTCGGGTTACCCCATCTTTCAACAAGATGGAAGCACACCTGTATCAGACGACGATGCATATGCGCCACCACCGTGAAGGATTTCACCAGCCGTGTTTCCTTCCAGCTGCCGTACACCAGCGGCGCCAGTGCGGTAATTAAGGAATGTGCTTCACAGTACGTAGGCGACCTCCGGATCTGTAGGACCGATCGTGGAGCGCAGCAGTGCCTCAGGTACTTGTGCAACGCATCCCATACGCTCGTACTCCTGCAGAGCATCTTCATCCACGGCAAGTTCATCCTCATCGTTGTGCGGAAGAAAGCGCACCCAGGCGACGATGACGTGTCCTCGCACTTAAATGCCAGGCGCACGGCGGACGCGATCCAGCAAGTCCGGACGGTCTCGGACCTGGTCCACGCACACCACCGTGAACGCGCCTGCGTCCGTCATGGCGTCGACGCCGCGCTGCACTTGCCTCCGTGTCGCCGAGGTCCGCCGGTCTGTCGTTCCGTCGGATGTTCACGTCGTCGTAGTGCGCGCCGGCCTTTTGTGCGTTGTCCGTCGTGAACGACGATAGTCCGTCGAAAGCGATGTACCTATGTTTCCCGCCCTCCCCTCCCCCCACCGTTTCCCGTCTGTGAGCCCCGTCGGGTTACCCCGTCTTTCAACAAGAAGGAAGAACACCTGTATCAGACGGCGATGCATATGCGCGGCCACCGTGAAGCATTTCCCCAGCCGTGTTTCCTTGGAACGCCGTACACCCGCGGCGCCCCATACGCTCGTACTCCTGCAGAGCATCTTCATCCACCGCAAGTTCATCTTCATCGTTGTGCGGAAGAAAGCGCACCCAGGCGACGATGACGTGTCCTCACACTTTAATGCCAGGCGCACGGTGGACGCGATCCAGCAAGTCCGGACGGTCTCGGACCTGGTCCACGCACACCACCGTGAACGCGCCTGCGCGCCTGCGTCCGTCTTGGCGTCGACGCCGCGCTGCACTTGCCTCCGTGTCGCCGAGGTCCGCCGGTCTGTCATTCCGTCTTTTGTGCGTTGTCCGTCGTGAACGACGATAGTCGTTCCGTCGTCGGAACGGAGACCTTACGCCGTTTTTAGGGGGACGTTGTCCGTCTGTCCGTCCGTCCAACGCGCCACGTAGCATATTGGGGTCGGGGTTGACGACCGCGATGCCATGCGACTGAACGGATGGAAGCCGTCTTCAGCCGCGGACGAAAGCGCACCCAGGCGACGATGACGTGATCGACGCCGTGCTGCACTTGCCTCCGTGTCGCCGAGGTCCGCCGGTCTGTCGTTCCGTCGGATGTTCTCGTCGTCGTAGTGCGCGCCGGCCTTTTGTGCGTTGTCCGTCAAGAACGACGATAGTCCGTCGAAAGCGATGTACCTATGTTTCCCGCCCCCCCCTCCCCCCACCGTTTCCCGTCTGTGAGCCCCGTCGGGTTACCCCGTCTTTCAACAAGAAGGAAGAACACCTGTATCAGACGGCGATGCATATGCGCGGCCACCGTGAAGCATTTCCCCAGCCGTGTTTCCTTGGAACGCCGTACACCAGCGGCGCCCCATACGCTCGTACTCCTGCAGAGCATCTTCATCCACCGCAAGTTCATCCTCATCGTTGTGCGGAAGAAAGCGCACCCAGGCGACGATGACGTGTCCTCGCACTTAAATGCCAGGCGCACGGCGGACGCGATCCAGCAAGTCCGGACGGTCTCGGACCTGGTCCACGCACACCACCGTGAACGCGCCTGCGCGCCTGCGTCCGTCATGGCGTCGACGCCGCGCTGCACTTGCCTCCGTGTCGCCGAGGTCCGCCGGTCTGTCATTCCGTCTTTTGTGCGTTGTCCGTCGTGAACGACGATAGTCGTTCCGTCGTCGGAACGGAGACCTTACGCCGTTTTTAGGGGGACGTTGTCCGTCTGTCCGTCCGTCCAACGCGCCACGTAGCATATTGGGGTCGGGGTTGACGACCGCGATGCCATGCGACTGAACGGATGGAAGCCGTCTTCAGCCGCGGACGAAAGCGCACCCAGGCGACGATGACGTGATCGACGCCGTGCTGCACTTGCCTCCGTGTCGCCGAGGTCCGCCGGTCTGTCGTTCCGTCGGATGTTCTCGTCGTCGTAGTGCGCGCCGGCCTTTTGTGCGTTGTCCGTCAAGAACGACGATAGTCCGTCGAAAGCGATGTACCTATGTTTCCCGCCCCCCCCCTCCCCCCACCGTTTCCCGTCTGTGAGCCCCGTCGGGTTACCCCGTCTTTCAACAAGAAGGAAGAACACCTGTATCAGACGGCGATGCATATGCGCGGCCACCGTGAAGCATTTCCCCAGCCGTGTTTCCTTGGAACGCCGTACACCAGCGGCGCCCCATACGCTCGTACTCCTGCAGAGCATCTTCATCCACCGCAAGTTCATCCTCATCGTTGTGCGGAAGAAAGCGCACCCAGGCGACGATGACGTGTCCTCGCACTTAAATGCCAGGCGCACGGCGGACGCGATCCAGCAAGTCCGGACGGTCTCGGACCTGGTCCACGCACACCACCGTGAACGCACCTGCGCGCCCGCGTCCGTCATGGACGTATCAGACGGCGATGCATATGCGCGGCCACCGTGAAGGATTTCCCCAGCCGTGTTTCCTTGTAACGTCTCCTGCAGCTGCCGTACACCAGTGGCGCCAGTGCGGTCATTAAGGAGTGTGCTTCGCAGTACGCCGGCGACCTCCGGATCTGTAGGACCAATCGCGGAGCGCAGCAGTGCCTCAGGTACTTAAGCAACGCATCCCATACGCTCGTACTCCTGCAGAGCATCTTCATCCACCGCAAGTTCATCCTCATCGTTGTGCGGAAGAAAGCGCACCCAGGCGACGATGACGTGTCCTCGCACTTAAATGCCAGGCGCACGACGGACGCGATCCAGCAAGTCCGGACGGTCTCGGACCTGGTCCACGCACACCACCGTGAACGCGCCTGCGCGCCTGCGTCCGTCTTGGTGTCGACGCCGCGCTGCACTTGCCTCCGTCTCGCCGAGGTCCGCCGGTCTGTCGTTCCGTCTTTTGTGCGTTGTCCGTCGTGAACGACGATAGTCGTTCCGTCTTCGGAACGGAGACCTTAGGCCGTTTTTAGGGGGACGTTGTCCGTCTGTCCGTCCGTCCAACACGCGCAGACAGCTGGCCACGTAGCATATTGGGGTTGGGGTTGACGACCGCGATGCCATGCGACTGAACGGATGGAAGCCGTCTTCAGCCACAATACCACGCATGGAAGAGAGTAATATGGGTGTGATATATACGCGATCTATATGCGATACAATCCCACAGTAGCGAGCCGACGCCTGTAAATAGCCCAGCTTCGTGAAAGGCCGTGCAGCTTACGTTGGCGGCGCCACCGACCAGTGTGCAGTAATGCAGTGTGCAGCCGCAGTACCGTATGTTAAGAGAAAGAAATTGGACGGATGTGTATATCCGCGATGCAATCCGACCTACTGTAGCGAGCCGACGCACGCGAAGAAGGCCGTACATCTTACAAAAAGCCCTACATTTCACGCGGACAACGTTGGACGGCCGCAGATGCGCACTTCGACGCCGGTGATCTTCCCTGATCGTAGCCATAATCATAGATGGCTACAATATATTGGCATGTCGCACGTCTAATCGCGCACGTGAACGCAATGATTCGCGCCACGAAACATCCGGCGCGACGACTTGCACATGCATCAGCATATTACATATGTCATATTATGTTATATGAGATCATGTCATTCATGATAAAATGTGTGCCCTTGCACGTGTGCGCATACTTGCACACACAACAAAGAGTCGAACAGACGGACTTGCACATGCATCAGCATATTACATATGTCAGGTGCGCAAGGTGCATCGTTGCGTCCAGGTGCGCAAGTCGACGTGCCATATTCGACGTGCCATAATATCATAATATCATACACGGCCAGACGCCGCCGCGGCGACGATTCGTGCCGCGAAACGTCCGGTCACGACCGGAATCGAACCGGCGACCTCGCGTTTTAAACGACGACGTCTTATGCGCGAGCGACGCTCCGAAGGCGCTACGACGCCGAGAAAAACGGCGAGTTTCCATAAAATCCGAACAGACGGACTAGACGCGGGCTGTGGGCCCGCGAGGGGGGCCGTAGTTCCCCGTCCCCGCGGCGGAGGCGAGGGCACGCGTGCCGAATGGAAGGGGTAATACAAGAATGCAGAGGGATGCAGAGATGCAGTTCACCAGCGTGGGAGTCGAACCCACGAGCGCGCGGATCGCACTCGGCCGTGCAAGTGTGTCGTCATACAGCGAGGTGGCCGTTTGACGCTGGCATTTAACGCCATCCAGTGGCGGCAACTCCATGCACGCTCCATGCACGTTGTGTTTGGGGCAACCGGAGTGACTTACTGCTGGAGGGCCGTGACGAAAGTGGTCCGGCCCTCCGTGCTGGTGGTGACGGTGCCGGTGATGGCGAAGGAGTCGTAGGCGGTGTACGCGACCCGGTCGTTGTCGTCCGCGAAGCTCGCGTCGGCGAAGAAGTCCGCGTAGTTGGGCAGCTGTTGGAGGACGCCGGGGCTGTCCGTGCAGACTGGATACTTGCTATTGCCGACGCTGAGGACGAGCGGTATCACGGGCCGGGAGCCGACCGTCGTGACGGAGCTGGGATTCGGGGAGAGGCTGGCGGCGGCGTGTGCTCCATCCGACGGTAGGACAACGGCGGCCCGGTCGCGTTGCTCCCACGCAACCATCATGTCGTTCGTGTCGGCGCGGCTGTCGATGGCCGCAGTGGTCTGCTGGGTAGCTGCTCGGAAGGTCTGCACCCGCTTGGGAGGGCGCTTGCCCGGGGCAGCTGCTGCCGCGACTAGCGCTCCGTTGAGGAAGATGCTGTTGTTGTACTGAGTATTGGACGGCGCGCTGATTTTGGCGGCGTAGATGTATAGCGGCGTGTTGTCGTCAGCCGCCGCTTGTAGCTGGGCAACGAAGTCGTCGGGCGCGGATTGCTTGACCGCCAGCTCCACGCAGCCGAGGTCGGGGGCGTCGGGGTTGCCGCACGCGACCCAGGCGTTGAACTTGCGGAAGGGTCCGCCGCGGAACAGCTTACCGTGCGGGACGACCAGGAGGGCGCTGCCGTCGGCCGGGTACTTGTCCTCGGCGTCCGCTTTGTCGGTTGCCGCGTTGTACGTCGGATAACGCAGCTTGGCGGTGTAAAGCATCGGGAGGACGGAGGTGCTGGCCACGGAAATTTGAGTCGTCGGGGTGACCTTGTATTGGGCCAGTGTCGGTCCGGCGAAGCGGGAGGTGACGAAGGCGGGCAGGGCAGCTGGCTCCACGTTCGTGAACGTGACGGCCCGTGCAAAGGCGTGGTTGGTTTCCATGTCGGCTAGGGCGCGGTTATCGAGCTGCAGGATGATGACGCCCTGTCCGACTGTGTTCACGCCTGCGACGAAGCTGCCGTTTCGGTTGGGTGCGGCGGCAAAGAGCCGGTCTTCATCTTTAGTCACCGGGCCGGCGGTGAAGGTGACGTGGCAGGTGACGGTTCGCGACCTACGGATGGGGTCGTTAGTCGCATGTTAGTCCTCATCCTTAAAGATGGCCCGTAGCTATCGCTTACGTGGACGCGGAGGCAGCGTCGGTGGGGCTGCCGAAGGTGGACGTGCTGCTTGTAGACGGTGCCGGGGTGAGTCGCCGGCGTTTGGGGTCGGGCGATTCCATTCGGGGCGGGAAGGGACGACGGAAAGCGGCGCAGTATATGGGTAGAGAGACGTTAAGGTAGAGTACAAGTTATGGGAAGCTCCGTGTGTTTAACGCTGTGCAACGCTGGACACCGCGGTACAACGTCTGTACAAGATTGGCAATCTTGTGTTCAAATCCGCCTCATCAACCCACGGGTCACCGCGGTCCACTTGCTGCGCGCGGCAACCTCGACGGCCCCGTTCTCGGCATCTTTCGGACGCGCAGAGTCCGTCCGTCCGACGGCTTCGTTACCCAGCTGCAAGTCACACGATTGTCGGGCATCGGCATTACAAGGCATCCGTCGTCCAGCGCCAACCCGCCCGATCCACACCTCCTACCTCCCCTTCTTCGCGCCTTCTGCCTTCGCTATTGCCGCGGTCACCACTTCGCCACTCTGCCACTTCCATCACGACTGTCGCCGTCGTTGCCGCCGCCTTGTCCTTCGTCATCGTTGCCTTCGTTGCAGACCTTCGTTGCAGAACCCCCACCATCGTCGCCGTGTCACGTGGTGGGCTAGACGCCTGATAGCTGCGGACGGCTCGTGTGTAGACTAGGTCCTCAAGTGCGAAATCCCGGTTTGTTGCGTCAGGTGGTGATGGATGCGATAGTCCGGTGCCGGGCGTGCTTTTACGGACTTTGGCAGCGGGATGTCGGTGGCGCGCACACGGCGAATGAAAGGGCTGGTGTTGGCACCGAGTGTGGCGAATGAAGGGGCTGGTGTTGGCAACGCAGGTTGCACAGACGTTCGCAGGGACGGTCTTGTCAATTCGGTTTCGTTCGTCAGGTGTGGCAGAGAGCGGGTACAGGAGGCGGGAACGTGTGTCGTAACGGTCCAGCAGCATTTTGGAAGACTCGAAGCGAACACTGAACACGGGTGTTTGTCCGTGTGCTTTCACTCCGGCACCCAGGCCACCTAGGGTCGCGGAACCTAAGGTACGCTGTGGATTGCAGGGGGCGTACAGACGGGAGGGGGGGCTGTCCGTGCGCCACCGCGTCCTAAGGCGCAATCGACTGCGGACGAGCGCAATCTACAACGCCCCCTTCAATTCACAGCGTACTTTAGGCTCCACGACCCCGTAGTTTCAACCTGGATGGCCTGGCTGCCGAAGTGGAACACGGACTGGCACCCGTGTCACTTCGGTGCTCGCCTAGAGTCTTCGAACATGCTGCCGAGTCGCCACAACACACTTGACTACGGCCGTCTCCTGTACTCATTCTCTGCCCCACCTGTGTGATCTGCGTTGCTTGCATGCGGCAGATGTATCGTAATGCCAACGTCCGGCACATATCTATACTTACACCTACGGCCGAAGCGCTACCTGGTCAGGTAAGATCCACTCTCCGGAGCACGTAGGAGACCCATACCACGGATCTACACCTCCCTCCCTACGTGCACTCCTTCTTCGCGCGCTCCGTCCTTCGCCTTCGTAGGTCAAATGCAACGCCTCTTGCCCTTGTCACTGCCGCCGTCGTCGTACAGCTATCCGCCGAGTCCGTCAGACCTCCAGTTCCCCACCATCCTACGCGCTCTCCTTCTTCGCGCTTCGCGCCTTTGTTACTGCCGTCGCCGTCGTGCAGCCATCTGCCGAGTCCGTCACTTCCATCATCACTGCCGCCGTCGCTGCCGCCGCGAGGGGTGCCGGTCTTGTGTTGAAATGCGCGTCATGGACTCACGGGTCACCGTCATGGTCATGGTACGGACATTGACATTAGAATACGTCGGCCGCATGCAGGCAACACAGGTCGCAAAGGGGTTGGGAGATGTAGGGACGGCGGTGTGGCAGAGAGCGGGCACAGGAGGCGGAAAGGTGTGTTGTAGCGGTCCAGCAGCATGTTGGGGATTCCAGGCAACCACCGAAATGGTACAGGTGCCTGTCCGTGTGCTTGCATCACCCGTACTTCACTCTACAGCGTACCAGGTTCCACGACCTGGGTGCCGGAGTGAAGTACGGGTGACGAAAGCACATGGACAAACACCCGTGTCATTTCGGTGCTTGCTTCGACTCCCCAACACGCTGCTGGACCGCTACAACACACTCGACCACGGCCGTCTCTTGTGCTCAACCTTTGCCCCACAGACTACGTCGTCCCTGCGTCTCTCAACACTTGCGCGACTCGTGTTGCCCGCATGCGGCAGATGTATTGCAATGCTAACGTCCGGCACATATTTACACCTCCCATCGCAGCATCCTACGCACCCTCCTTCTTCACACGTTCCCCCACATCCGTCGTAGGTCGGACGCAACGTCGGTGACGACACGGTAACACGGTGGTGTTCTGTCTACTCCCTCTAGTCTATTTTCGCGACGAAATCGGCATGCAGAGCCATGAGCACCTCGGCGTCACCAGCCACTCCGGGACGAGCAACGTACGATCAACGTACCGCGTCCGCCACATCTCGGGCCCACCTAGCACTCGGAATCGGCAACCTGCCACAGCGTTCTCATCCACACCCGCATCCTCATCTTCATCCGCCGCCCTGTTTTTCGCCACCGTCGCCTCCGTTGCAGACCCCTCACCATCGTCGCCGTGTCACGTGGTGGTGGCTGCGGTAGTCCAACGCTCCTCCAGGTGCCGGGCGTGCTCGTATTCGGGTGCATAGCGGTTGCGGGTTGCGGTCGCGCGGCGGTCAAGGAGGCGCAGTTCGGCCGCCAGGTCGGGGTCGAGCTTTGTTGCTGCCAGAAACTGCTGGACAACTCGTTTTCGCTCGTCGGGTGTCGTAGAGAGCGGGCGCAAGAGGCGGATGTGGTTGAGTGTCTTGTACCGTGTCAGTAGTACATACACGGTTGCGCGCTTCAAGCCGCCAGGTGGGACGGAGAGGTCCGCAACCCAGCATTGTTCCTTGAAACTGCGACCCTGTACGAAATAGTCGGTCACGGCGTAGTAGTCACCCAGCGGCACGTTGATGCGACGCACGTTCTTGGTGGCGGTGCCGGTGTTGACAGCAGGTACGGTGATATTGGCTGCTGGTGAGGGGCGTGGTACGACGGTGAAGGTACCACCTTTGGATGCGAAGTCCGCCAAGTCCGCTAGCACCGTATTGGGCGCGTGTCCTTTAATTGGACGGACCATGACGGCTGCGGGTAGGTAGTGAAGGCGCCAGTACGGGCCGTGGCCGTCGTCGGGCGGTTCGCGGCTGTCGGTGAGCAGGCCGCACGCCTCGACTTCATTGTTGTGGCAGGCGCCAGCGTCGGCGGCAACGGTGTCGAGTAGCGTGTAGCGTGCTCCTTCGTAGTACCAAGTGTCGGCGGTTGTGTGGTCGAAGGCGGCGTCTTTGACTCGCATCGCGACAGCCTTCTCGACGTGCGAGAGTAGCGGCTGCTGGGCTGTGCCGTGTTGGCGGACCGGGACGTGGTCCGCGTTCCAGCTGACCAACCGTGCACCCTTGCGACGCGCCTGGAGCATGAGCAGTCGTGTGTTGAGGACGTGCCTGGGTTCGTTGCGTTGCAACACCACGCGGGGCTCGAGGTCCGTGAGGTCCGATAGGTCGGTGATGACGCGTTGGTTGAGCGCGTCTATCAGTGCCGCCATGCGCGCTTCAGTGGGTTCGCCGCCGCCGAACATGGTCGCGAACTGCGTGAGCTGCTGACCGGACGGGCTGTTGTCTTGTCGTTGTTGTTTTTGCAGCATGAACACGACGTTGCCGAGCTGCCGGTACAGCTGGAAGCCATCGTGCAGGCGGGCGTGCGTCTGTGGTACGGGTCGGCGAGGGCGACGCATGGTCGCGGCAGTGTCGCGGTCGTTGTTGTGCTCGTCACTGCTGCTGGTGTTGCTGCCATCCGCACGGCGACCTTCGTCTTCGTCAGCCGAGGCTGGCCGGCGCCGGGTGTTCGGTGCCGACGGAGTGAAGTTGGGGTTCCGCTCGACGTCGGCCGCGAAGCGGTATGGTGGCGAACCGCCCGGTTGAGGATGCTGTAGCAGGTCGCCGATTCCGGCAGCGGCGCGGCCGGACAGGACACGGGTGCTCGAGTGGGTGGGTCCAAGATGTGACGGGGGCGGTACGCTGGCCGTACAGGAGTAGCTGATGGCGCCGAGGTGCTCATGGCTCTGCATGCCGATTTCGTCGATGAAGACAGCGCCATCACCGACGTTGCGTTTGACCTACGAAGGGTGGGGGGGAGCGCGTGGAGGTGTGGATTCGTGGGATGGTTGTCGTACGTGCTCCGGCAAGTGGATCGTACCTGAAGGCTGGCGTGGGCACCGCGCTTGGGAAGGTTGGCGCCACGCGAGCTGCTTTGGCTCGCAGAGATGCCGAACATCGAGTGGGTCGACAGGCTGCGGTGCACTGGGGTGTTGAAGGCGATCGCGGCGGCCCAGGAGTACGCGCATGTGGCGGCCCAGTCGGGGCTGTCGTGCTGGTACGTGTACCACAGCAGCGCGTGCACGAACCTTGTCTTGCCCGTGCCCGGGGGACCCATGATGAGCATCTGCGGAGGAACGCCTGGATCGGGTTCGTTGCGGCGGTCGAAGTAGCGTGCCACGAGCATGAATGGTACAGCCTGATCCGGCGCCAGGGTGAAGAGCTCGATGGTGTCGTCAACGGTAGGCGGCTGAGCCAGACGCAGGTATGTCGGCATCTCCGCTGTGACGAGTGCGCGGTCAGATTGTTGGCCGTCGTTCATGAGTACCGCCACTAGCGGGTAGCCGGGGCGGCGATCCAGACACAGGCGGGGGGGGCGGACGGCGGTGGCCGGCGTGGCGATGGCGCCTTCGGTCAGGACCACGTAGCGCTTCAACCGCTTGGAAGCTTCACTCAGCAGCGGGATGTCGGTGGCGCGTACACGGCGAATGAAGGGGCTGGTGTTGGCACCGAGTGCGTCGGGTAGAGGAAGCGCACGGCAACGCCGGGCTGCACCGTATGCGTACAGCCCCTCCACCGTGGTGCGGTCGTACAGGTCCGTCAGGGCGACGTCAGACAGGTTGAGCCCCGTCGTCGGGTCGCCTTGGCCTGGCACGAAGTCATATCGCTCGACCTGATTGTCGTGTGGTGGCTGTGTGTCAGGGTCGGGTTCGAGGCGGCCTCGCGCGGCGTCCGGGTCGTCATCATCCGAGTCACTGGAGGTGTAGTTCGGGGGGAGACCGGCAGCCGCAGCGGCGGCGCGGCGCTGGCGACGTCGCAAGTTGTATTCGGCCTGGCGCCGGCCGCTGGCGAGGTGCTCTGCTTCGATGTTGTCAAGCAGGGCACTGACGCAGGCTCTGTAGGATCGGCCTGCACCGGTGGTTCCCAGGTCCGTCCACCAAGCATCGTACGCTTCCTTCACCGTTTGATTGGCAGCCACCGGCTGGCCACGGTGAGCCTTGAAGATGCCCAACACGAATGCGTAGTAGGCGACGGCGGCTGCGGTGGTACTGCCTGCTTGAGGACGGCGGGGCAGTGCACCGCCCAGCAGGACGTACCTCGGCTGCGCCAGGCGACGGAGGACGTGTGTCAGGTACAGCGGGTGCGTCGGTTGGAAGGCCACCTTCTTGGGGGGAATGGTCGTTGCTGGACTGGTCGGTAGCTGGTCCGCAGCTGAACCGCCTGACGCAAGGAACGTCGCGGCGGCGGTGGGCTGGGCGCCAGATGGGCCGGAAGGTGCATCAGTCACGGGGGTCACAGCGGTGTTAGAGGCCTTGCGTTTGCGGTGACGAGTCGCGGGAAGGACTTGGGCGCCAAGGATAGCAGCGTGGGGGTGCTGTGCGGGCGTCACACGTTGCACTTCGAAGTTGGCCACGATATTGTAGGCGCTGCAATCGAAGCCGCTGAGCTCCACTCCGCGCTGCGTATAGTTCTGTACGGCGTCGGCGAGAGTGTAGCCACCGTGCTCCTCTGCCTCCACAAGCTCCACGCCGGTTTCCGCGTCTTCTGGCTCCACGGCGGACTCGGCCGCCAGTGCAGTGAATGCGCCCACCGGCAGGTAGTTACGTTTGTACGACGCTTGAAACGTATCGTGACCCGAGAGCTTGAAGACGATCAGTGCCATGCCGGCCGTGATGGTGGCCGTCATGCGGTGTACCGCGGCGCATAGGTTGGCGAACGCGCTGGGGCCATCGCCGCTGGCGCTGGGCGGGCTCCCCGCCATCATGAAGTCCTGCACGCGCCCGACGGCGGCACAGGTGAGGTGTGCCTGGCTGCGCTCGATTGTCTTTGCGGTGTACTTTGAACTGTAGTACGCAGCATCACGGGCACGG
The DNA here is from genome assembly GCA_019650235.1 of Volvox reticuliferus. Lineage (NCBI taxonomy): Eukaryota > Viridiplantae > Chlorophyta > Chlorophyceae > Chlamydomonadales > Volvocaceae > Volvox > Volvox reticuliferus. The sequence goes on along the minus strand of BNCP01000035.1, from coordinate 932,455 downwards.
TCGATGGCGGGCTGTAGGAGGGGGCAGTCACCACGTTCGTTGACGGGGCGTGCTAGTTGTGCGGCGACGTCAGCCGTGTACTCCCGGTCGACCTCACAGGCCAGGGACATCAACTGGTTGCAGCCGAACGCGAGCGCAACGGCAGGCATGTGCGGCACGAGGTTGGACGCCAGGCGGGGCAACAAGAAGAGGCCGCCGGTGCCGATCCACTGAAAGGCCGTGCGGATGAGCCGGGGGAAGGCCATGCCGCAGCTGTCGTCGGTGCCGTGGCAGCCGTGGCGCTTGCAGGTCGTATTGTGGGTGTGGGTGAGGGTACCGTGTATGACGGCAGCGTGGTGGGCACGGCAGGCGGCGTGCCGTGATGGTGGAGGGAGCCCGCCGTTCGCGCACCCGGCCAGTCGTTCGAAGTCGCACGCGGCAGGTGGGCAATCTACCTGCACCGCCGGCACGGGCAGGCCGTGCTGCTGCGCCTCCGCTTCAGACATACCCATGACCAGAGGCTGCGTTGCACCGTCCGGGGCCGGAGCGTAGTACGGCGAAGGATACCACATTTCGCAGAGCGCATACGCAAGTGCCAGAGCCCGGCAGTTGGGTCCACAAAAGAACGCCTGCAGGTTCTCCAGCGCGAAGCACTCGAGATGTGCAACTCCGTGCAGGTGTAACGCCAATCGCCCGCTCTGCTCCACCTTGACAACCACCTCGAATACGACACCGCAGAAGCAGTTCGGGTCAGTCTGCCGCATTGCCCCAGGTGCAAAGCCAAACAGCTGCTCGACCACCACTTCTTTCGTGGCAACGAGCAGCGCGGCGCAGCTGTACGGGTCTTCCTTAACGCGGCGCCACTTTTCCACCGTGCTGGTGATCTGGGCGGGACGGCCGGTGTCGTCGAACTCGATGAACCGGCCAGACGCTACAACGGCGCAAGCAGCATGCATGTCCGCCGGGTTGAGGTTGAAGAACAGCGGCGGCCAGCCAATAGTGAGGGCAGCTGCACGCATCGTGGCCTTCGCACCGTTGTAGTAGGCATCCGTGAGGTCAATTCGCAGCAAGCTGGCACGTGCGCCCTCGAGGAGAGCGCGCACCACGGGCGACTGCTGCGACAGCAGCTGCCGTCGCTGGGCGTGACGGTACGGCAGCGCCAAGATGTCCGCCATGGCGCGTACGACATCCCTTGAAACTCGCGCCGCTGGTTCACCCAGCCGTGGTCGCATGCGCAGGGCCACTCCCACCTGCGCCATGCTCTGCTGCCGAACATTGATGTCGTACATGCGGGCAAGCAGCATCAAGTTGCCGCTGAACTGTGCCCGAGGCACCCGCCGTACCAGGTGGCTGCAGTATGATGCGAAGGACATTCCCGGCGGCCGCTGTCCGGACAAGCCATACGGAAACGAGACCGGGAAGCAGACGTTGAGGATGGCCGGATGACGATCATCCAGGATCCGAGCGTCACGGCCGCCAGCGGCGAATGCAAGACGTGCACGGCCGGTCAGCAGATCATGCACCACGTTGGGCCGGGTATCAAACTCGCTGCCGTCGGTCGGAACGGCAGCGGGCTGCGGCAGGACCAGTTCCAGCTCATTCGGAGCGCCCAGGTCGGCATCAGCTGTGTCGGACAGAGGGGACGGGAATCCACAAGCTTAACACGACGGGCAGACAGATGGACGGGTGCACCCTCTTGAGGTCGTATGTATGCGCGAATTGTTTCGAGGCCGTTCGGTGGATGTGACGGAATACGCGAATGGAGGTGTACGAAGGTGATAAAATGCACGCCCTCACTCACTCCGGATGGGAGCAGGGTCAGCTGCCTGACGCACGACGACCGCGAGGGGCGGTAAGCCCGTAGCGCCAGCTTCTGCAGTGAACAGTAGTCACAGTCGCGCACACACCGTAGATCAACAAGTGGCAATACGTAGAGTATTCCCCCACGCCTAACCTGACAGGAGGCTGAGCGCGTCCGATCGACACACAGACCAGCAGCCGCGACCCGTGCAAACCCACGGGTACGTACAGGTCGCAAAACACAGCAGCGGCACGGGCAACTCGCAGCTGTGCCCTCACAGACATACCCGCCATAGGAGTGTCCGAGACGGTAGGCCCGGTCGTGGGCACATCGGGACCTCCAGCAGATGTCAAGGCCGGAAGGATGCGGGCAAAGCACGTGGAACCAAAATTGTCAGTCCGATAGTGACGTATCTACGTTTCCCGCCCGGCACGTCTCCCAACCGTTCCCCGTCTGTGAGCCCCGTCGGCTTACCCCGACTTTCAACAAGAAGGAAGCACACCTGTATCAGACGGCGATACATACGCACCGTCGCCCTGAACGATTTCACCAGCCGTGTTTTCTTGTAACGTCTCCTGCAGCTGCCGTACATCAGCGGCGCCAGTGCGGTCATGGAGGAACGTGCTCCGTAGTACGCCGGCGACTTCCGGATCTGTAGGACCGATCGCGGAGCGCAGCAGCGCCTCGGGTACCTGCGCAACACATCCCATACGCTCGTACTCCCGCAGAGCATCTTCATCCACCACGAGCTCATCCTCGTCGTTGTGTTGAAGAAAGCGTACCCAGGCGACGACGACGTGTCCTCGCACTTTAACGCCAGGCGCACGGCGAACGCGATCCAGCAAGTCCTGCCGGTCTCGGACCTGATCCACGCACACCACCGTGAACGCACCTGCCAAATCCGCAATGCGCGCAGGCAGCTGACCGCGTAGCATGTTGGGATCGGGGTTGACGACCGCGATACCATGCGACTGAACGGCACACGGGAAGACCTGGGGGGGACGGCCCGTGAGATGCACAATCAGCAGCTGCTGCATCAGACGGCCCCGCCCCAAGAGTTGACTTTCCACAAACGTCGGTGTAGGCAGCGGGTCGCCCAGGTGATTGACAGACGGCACGTCGCCCGGATCGAGACGCGCCAGAGCCGCTTCAGGCACTCGGCGTACTGCAACGAGAGCGGCGACAGGCGGACATCGGTTAAGCAAACTCGAATGGGGAAAAACGAGCCGGAAAAGATCCTCACCCGCCAGTGCCTTCTCGCAAGAGGCGCAGATAACGAATCGCTCGGAGCCACCATCGCCGCAGAACACGGTCCGGTTCGGCAAATCCGCATCAAGGCGCATGCAGAACGGCACCTCCACACTCCGCGGATCGTCGAAGCAAGGTCGCGGCTGCACCCGTGGTGGATATGGCCGCAACTCCGATGGGGCCGTGCCCTCTGCAGCACCCGTCGATGAATCCGACTCGTCAGCCCCATCGACACCACCATCACTGTCAGCCGCCGCCGCATCTTCATCCACGAATGCCGTGGGATCGGCGTCAGCGCTGGCACCCGCAGTACTGCCGCGCTCCGATCTGCCGATACGATACCGCACCGGTAAAACCGGATCCGGTGCCGGTGGTGCAACACCTTGGGCGGTGCAGGGCATGCGCCGCCAAGCCAGAGTACGCGCATGACGCGGCACGGCGCCTGTGCACATGATGTCAGCGCGTAAGATGTCCACGTTGGGGATGTCCACCCAAGCACGAAGCGCGGATTGGTCCTCCGAACACTGCTCCGAGCAGACGGCACACACCCGGGAAGGCATGCGCCGACGCAGTGCGGCGGCCATGCTGGAAGCAAGCTGCAGGTGTTTCTCATATGGTACCTGCCGCTCCACCGGAAGTTGACCACCAGGCAAATCCTGCACGCGCCCTTCCGGAATCACCCCAAGAAAATCAGGCGGCGCAGGGTGCCGGCCCTCGTGCAAGCAGGGAAACCGCATCAGGTCCCGCAAACGCTCAAGCAAGCTAGTTCGCGGAAGCTGTATCCCACGCAGCTGAGCACGGGCCTGCGCGTGCGCAGCCTCTGCAGCCCTGCACTCCGGGTCTCGACGGGCAGCCGCTCGTGCAGCGGTGTTACGCCGCTGTTCCGCAGCCCTGCACTCCGGATCTCGACGGGCAGCCGCTCGTGCAGCGGTGTTACGCCGCTGTTCCGCAGCCCTGCGCTCCGGATCTTGACGCGCAACCGCTCGCGCAGCAGCGTCACGCTCCTGCTCCGCAGCCGCGCGCTCCGGATCGAGACGAGCATCCCGCATCCGTGCTGCATCCGCGCTGAGCTGCACGCACGACGCACTCGTCCCTCTGAAACCTCTGAAATGGAAACCGCCGGCCAGTGTACCCAGACGCTCCCGACTACGCACCTCGGACTGCGGCGCCGCACAGAGCGAAGTGGCAAGCGCGGACCTCTGCCCGTCAGCGACGTCACGCCCCTGCTCCGCAGCCCTGCGCTCCGGATCGAGACGAGCTTCCCGCATCCGCGCTGAGCTGCACGCTCGACGCACTCGTACCTCTCAAATGGAAACCGCCGGCCAGTGTACCCAGGCGCTCGCGACCGCGAGCCTCAGCCCGCCGAGGCGAATCATTTATTCGGTCCGTCATAACTGATGGGAGCCGTCTCTAAACGAACCGACGGCCGGGCCAACGGGGGGACGAACCGACGAGGAACGATCCGACAACTGTAAAGAGCCCAAGTCCAGGAAAAGCCGGCGACTGCACGTTAAGAGAAAGAAGTCGAACGGATATATATATATATCCGCGACCACGATGCATATGATACCTGGGGCGAGCCGACGCACGCAAAGAAGGCCGTACGCCTTTCAAAAAGCCACACATTTTACGCAAACAACGTTGGACGGGACGCGCACCGGCGTTGGATGACCGCGTCATCCAACGCCGGAAGGTTCGAATATATGGCTATCAAATATGTATGGGTATATATCAATCCGGTCCGACTACAATATTACAAGTATGTATAGCGAACCGCGCACCCGGAGATGCATCGAGTCGCGCCGCGATCGCTCAGCGAGAACCATCCGGTGACGACCGGAATCGAACCCGCGACCTCGCCTTTTACGCCGCGATGTCTTAAGCGCGCGCGGAGCTCCGAAACCCGAGAACGACGGCCCGAAAAACGCGAGTTTCCAGAAAAAACCGAACAGACGGACTAGACGCGGGCCGTCCGCCCGCGAGGGGGGCCGTAGTTCCCCGTGGAGCGACCATCGTGGAGGTGAGGGTATGCGTGCCGACGCAGCACGGTGGCCATGCCGGAAGCGAGGTGCAGGGGGGTAATCCACCGCAAGTTCATCCTCATCGTTGTGCGGACGAAAGCGCACCCAGGCGATGATGACGTGTCCTCGCACTTGAATGCCAGGCGCACGGCGGACGCGATCCAGCAAGTCCGGACGGTCTCGGACCTGGTCCACGCACACCACCGTGAACGCGCCTGCGCGCCTGCGTCCGTCATGGCGTCGACGCCGCGCTGCACTTGCCTCCGTGTCGCCGAGGTCCGCCAGTCTGTCGTTCCGTCGGATTTTCTCGTCGTCGTAGTGCGCGCCGGCCTTTTGTGCGTTGTCCATCGTGAACGACGATAGTCCGTCGAAAGCGATGTACCTATGTTTCCCGCCCCCCCCTCTCCCCACCGTTCCCCGTCTGTGAGCCCCGTCGGCTTACCCCGTCTTTCAACAAGAAGGAAGCACACCTGTATCAGACGGCGATGCATATGCGCCACCACCCTGAACGATTTCACCAGCCGTGTTTTCTTGTAACGTCTCCTGCAGCTGCCGTACACCAGCGGCGCCAGTGCGGTAAGGATTTCACCAGCCGTGTTTCCTTCCAGCTGCCGTACACCAGCGGCGCCAGTGCGGTAATTAAGGAATGTGCTTCACAGTACGTAGGCGACCTCCGGATCTGTAGGACCGATCGTGGAGCGCAGCAGTGCCTCAGGTACTTGTGCAACGCATCCCATACGCTCGTACTCCTGCAGAGCATCTTCATCCACCGCAAGTTCATCCTCATCGTTGTGCGGAAGAAAGCGCACCCAGGCGACGATGACGTGTCCTCGCACTTAAATGCCAGGCGCACGGCGGACGCGATCCAGCAAGTCCGGACGGTCTCGGACCTGGTCCACGCACACCACCGTGAACGCGCCTGCGCGCCTGCGTCCGTCATGGCGTCGACGCCGCGCTGCACTTGCCTCCGTGTCGCCGAGGTCCGCCGGTCTGTCATTCCGTCTTTTGTGCGTTGTCCGTCGTGAACGACGATAGTCCGTCGAAAGCGATGTACCTATGTTTCCCGCCCCCCCCTCCCCCCACCGTTTCCCGTCTGTGAGCCCCGTCGGGTTACCCCATCTTTCAACAAGATGGAAGCACACCTGTATCAGACGACGATGCATATGCGCCACCACCGTGAAGGATTTCACCAGCCGTGTTTCCTTCCAGCTGCCGTACACCAGCGGCGCCAGTGCGGTAATTAAGGAATGTGCTTCACAGTACGTAGGCGACCTCCGGATCTGTAGGACCGATCGTGGAGCGCAGCAGTGCCTCAGGTACTTGTGCAACGCATCCCATACGCTCGTACTCCTGCAGAGCATCTTCATCCACGGCAAGTTCATCCTCATCGTTGTGCGGAAGAAAGCGCACCCAGGCGACGATGACGTGTCCTCGCACTTAAATGCCAGGCGCACGGCGGACGCGATCCAGCAAGTCCGGACGGTCTCGGACCTGGTCCACGCACACCACCGTGAACGCGCCTGCGTCCGTCATGGCGTCGACGCCGCGCTGCACTTGCCTCCGTGTCGCCGAGGTCCGCCGGTCTGTCGTTCCGTCGGATGTTCTCGTCGTCGTAGTGCGCGCCGGCCTTTTGTGCGTTGTCCGTCAAGAACGACGATAGTCCGTCGAAAGCGATGTACCTATGTTTCCCGCCCCCCCCTCCCCCCACCGTTTCCCGTCTGTGAGCCCCGTCGGGTTACCCCGTCTTTCAACAAGAAGGAAGAACACCTGTATCAGACGGCGATGCATATGCGCGGCCACCGTGAAGCATTTCCCCAGCCGTGTTTCCTTGGAACGCCGTACACCAGCGGCGCCCCATACGCTCGTACTCCTGCAGAGCATCTTCATCCACCGCAAGTTCATCCTCATCGTTGTGCGGAAGAAAGCGCACCCAGGCGACGATGACGTGTCCTCGCACTTAAATGCCAGGCGCACGGTGGACGCGATCCAGCAAGTCCGGACGGTCTCGGACCTGGTCCACGCACACCACCGTGAACGCGCCTGCGCGCCTGCGTCCGTCTTGGCGTCGACGCCGCGCTGCACTTGCCTCCGTGTCGCCGAGGTCCGCCGGTCTGTCATTCCGTCTTTTGTGCGTTGTCCGTCGTGAACGACGATAGTCCGTCGAAAGCGATGTACCTATGTTTCCCGCCCCCCCCTCCCCCCACCGTTTCCCGTCTGTGAGCCCCGTCGGGTTACCCCATCTTTCAACAAGATGGAAGCACACCTGTATCAGACGACGATGCATATGCGCCACCACCGTGAAGGATTTCACCAGCCGTGTTTCCTTCCAGCTGCCGTACACCAGCGGCGCCAGTGCGGTAATTAAGGAATGTGCTTCACAGTACGTAGGCGACCTCCGGATCTGTAGGACCGATCGTGGAGCGCAGCAGTGCCTCAGGTACTTGTGCAACGCATCCCATACGCTCGTACTCCTGCAGAGCATCTTCATCCACGGCAAGTTCATCCTCATCGTTGTGCGGAAGAAAGCGCACCCAGGCGACGATGACGTGTCCTCGCACTTAAATGCCAGGCGCACGGCGGACGCGATCCAGCAAGTCCGGACGGTCTCGGACCTGGTCCACGCACACCACCGTGAACGCGCCTGCGTCCGTCATGGCGTCGACGCCGCGCTGCACTTGCCTCCGTGTCGCCGAGGTCCGCCGGTCTGTCGTTCCGTCGGATGTTCACGTCGTCGTAGTGCGCGCCGGCCTTTTGTGCGTTGTCCGTCGTGAACGACGATAGTCCGTCGAAAGCGATGTACCTATGTTTCCCGCCCTCCCCTCCCCCCACCGTTTCCCGTCTGTGAGCCCCGTCGGGTTACCCCGTCTTTCAACAAGAAGGAAGAACACCTGTATCAGACGGCGATGCATATGCGCGGCCACCGTGAAGCATTTCCCCAGCCGTGTTTCCTTGGAACGCCGTACACCCGCGGCGCCCCATACGCTCGTACTCCTGCAGAGCATCTTCATCCACCGCAAGTTCATCCTCATCGTTGTGCGGAAGAAAGCGCACCCAGGCGACGATGACGTGTCCTCACACTTTAATGCCAGGCGCACGGTGGACGCGATCCAGCAAGTCCGGACGGTCTCGGACCTGGTCCACGCACACCACCGTGAACGCGCCTGCGCGCCTGCGTCCGTCTTGGCGTCGACGCCGCGCTGCACTTGCCTCCGTGTCGCTGAGGTCCGCCGGTCTGTCATTCCGTCTTTTGTGCGTTGTCCGTCGTGAACGACGATAGTCGTTCCGTCGTCGGAACGGAGACCTTACGCCGTTTTTAGGGGGACGTTGTCCGTCTGTCCGTCCGTCCAACGCGCCACGTAGCATATTGGGGTCGGGGTTGACGACCGCGATGCCATGCGACTGAACGGATGGAAGCCGTCTTCAGCCGCGGACGAAAGCGCACCCAGGCGACGATGACGTGATCGACGCCGTGCTGCACTTGCCTCCGTGTCGCCGAGGTCCGCCGGTCTGTCGTTCCGTCGGATGTTCTCGTCGTCGTAGTGCGCGCCGGCCTTTTGTGCGTTGTCCGTCAAGAACGACGATAGTCCGTCGAAAGCGATGTACCTATGTTTCCCGCCCCCCCCTCCCCCCACCGTTTCCCGTCTGTGAGCCCCGTCGGGTTACCCCGTCTTTCAACAAGAAGGAAGAACACCTGTATCAGACGGCGATGCATATGCGCGGCCACCGTGAAGCATTTCCCCAGCCGTGTTTCCTTGGAACGCCGTACACCAGCGGCGCCCCATACGCTCGTACTCCTGCAGAGCATCTTCATCCACCGCAAGTTCATCCTCATCGTTGTGCGGAAGAAAGCGCACCCAGGCGACGATGACGTGTCCTCGCACTTAAATGCCAGGCGCACGGCGGACGCGATCCAGCAAGTCCGGACGGTCTCGGACCTGGTCCACGCACACCACCGTGAACGCGCCTGCGCGCCTGCGTCCGTCATGGCGTCGACGCCGCGCTGCACTTGCCTCCGTGTCGCCGAGGTCCGCCGGTCTGTCATTCCGTCTTTTGTGCGTTGTCCGTCGTGAACGACGATAGTCGTTCCGTCGTCGGAACGGAGACCTTACGCCGTTTTTAGGGGGACGTTGTCCGTCTGTCCGTCCGTCCAACGCGCCACGTAGCATATTGGGGTCGGGGTTGACGACCGCGATGCCATGCGACTGAACGGATGGAAGCCGTCTTCAGCCGCGGACGAAAGCGCACCCAGGCGACGATGACGTGATCGACGCCGTGCTGCACTTGCCTCCGTGTCGCCGAGGTCCGCCGGTCTGTCGTTCCGTCGGATGTTCTCGTCGTCGTAGTGCGCGCCGGCCTTTTGTGCGTTGTCCGTCAAGAACGACGATAGTCCGTCGAAAGCGATGTACCTATGTTTCCCGCCCCCCCCTCCCCCCACCGTTTCCCGTCTGTGAGCCCCGTCGGGTTACCCCGTCTTTCAACAAGAAGGAAGAACACCTGTATCAGACGGCGATGCATATGCGCGGCCACCGTGAAGCATTTCCCCAGCCGTGTTTCCTTGGAACGCCGTACACCAGCGGCGCCCCATACGCTCGTACTCCTGCAGAGCATCTTCATCCACCGCAAGTTCATCCTCATCGTTGTGCGGAAGAAAGCGCACCCAGGCGACGATGACGTGTCCTCGCACTTAAATGCCAGGCGCACGGCGGACGCGATCCAGCAAGTCCGGACGGTCTCGGACCTGGTCCACGCACACCACCGTGAACGCACCTGCGCGCCCGCGTCCGTCATGGACGTATCAGACGGCGATGCATATGCGCGGCCACCGTGAAGGATTTCCCCAGCCGTGTTTCCTTGTAACGTCTCCTGCAGCTGCCGTACACCAGTGGCGCCAGTGCGGTCATTAAGGAGTGTGCTTCGCAGTACGCCGGCGACCTCCGGATCTGTAGGACCAATCGCGGAGCGCAGCAGTGCCTCAGGTACTTAAGCAACGCATCCCATACGCTCGTACTCCTGCAGAGCATCTTCATCCACCGCAAGTTCATCCTCATCGTTGTGCGGAAGAAAGCGCACCCAGGCGACGATGACGTGTCCTCGCACTTAAATGCCAGGCGCACGACGGACGCGATCCAGCAAGTCCGGACGGTCTCGGACCTGGTCCACGCACACCACCGTGAACGCGCCTGCGCGCCTGCGTCCGTCTTGGTGTCGACGCCGCGCTGCACTTGCCTCCGTCTCGCCGAGGTCCGCCGGTCTGTCGTTCCGTCTTTTGTGCGTTGTCCGTCGTGAACGACGATAGTCGTTCCGTCTTCGGAACGGAGACCTTAGGCCGTTTTTAGGGGGACGTTGTCCGTCTGTCCGTCCGTCCAACACGCGCAGACAGCTGGCCACGTAGCATATTGGGGTTGGGGTTGACGACCGCGATGCCATGCGACTGAACGGATGGAAGCCGTCTTCAGCCACAATACCACGCATGGAAGAGAGTAATATGGGTGTGATATATACGCGATCTATATGCGATACAATCCCACAGTAGCGAGCCGACGCCTGTAAATAGCCCAGCTTCGTGAAAGGCCGTGCAGCTTACGTTGGCGGCGCCACCGACCAGTGTGCAGTAATGCAGTGTGCAGCCGCAGTACCGTATGTTAAGAGAAAGAAATTGGACGGATGTGTATATCCGCGATGCAATCCGACCTACTGTAGCGAGCCGACGCACGCGAAGAAGGCCGTACATCTTACAAAAAGCCCTACATTTCACGCGGACAACGTTGGACGGCCGCAGATGCGCACTTCGACGCCGGTGATCTTCCCTGATCGTAGCCATAATCATAGATGGCTACAATATATTGGCATGTCGCACGTCTAATCGCGCACGTGAACGCAATGATTCGCGCCACGAAACATCCGGCGCGACGACTTGCACATGCATCAGCATATTACATATGTCATATTATGTTATATGAGATCATGTCATTCATGATAAAATGTGTGCCCTTGCACGTGTGCGCATACTTGCACACACAACAAAGAGTCGAACAGACGGACTTGCACATGCATCAGCATATTACATATGTCAGGTGCGCAAGGTGCATCGTTGCGTCCAGGTGCGCAAGTCGACGTGCCATATTCGACGTGCCATAATATCATAATATCATACACGGCCAGACGCCGCCGCGGCGACGATTCGTGCCGCGAAACGTCCGGTCACGACCGGAATCGAACCGGCGACCTCGCGTTTTAAACGACGACGTCTTATGCGCGAGCGACGCTCCGAAGGCGCTACGACGCCGAGAAAAACGGCGAGTTTCCATAAAATCCGAACAGACGGACGGACAACGAAAAATCGGGGTAAGGTCTCCGTTCCGACGACGGAACGACTATCGTCGTTCACGTCTATGTCGGAACTACGACGACGGACAACGAAAAATCGGGGTAAGGTCTCCGTTCCGACGACGGAACGACTATCGTCGTTCACGTCTATGTCGGAACTACGACGACGGACAACGAAAAATCGGGGTAAGGTCTCCGTTCCGACGACGGAACGACTATCGTCGTTCACGTCTATGTCGGAACTACGACGACGGACAACGAAAAATCGGGGTAAGGTCTCCGTTCCGACGACGGAACGACTATCGTCGTTCACGTCTATGTCGGAACTACGACGACGGACAACGAAAAATCGGGGTAAGGTCTCCGTTCCGACGACGGAACGACTATCGTCGTTCACGTCTATGTCGGAACTACGACGATCATGAAGCGCAACCTGGAAGGTGGAGTGGCTGTGCCGGTGTACGGCAGCCGCCGTGACGCCATCCTGGCAGCGGGTGGTTCCGGAGCTCCCGCCGGGGAGATGCTCTTGCGGGCGGGGGACGTGACGCCCCTCTGGTTGGGGCCAGTGCCGGAGGACAAGCTGCCCAAGGATGCCACGCCAGGTGCGGGGAGGCGGGTGGGGAAAGTGTGTATGGTGGTGGAGGGGAAGGGGAAGGGGGCGGAAAGGGGAAGGGGAAGAGAACGGCGAAAATACAAGACCGGGTACTGTCGTTGAGGAAGGGTCACGCATAACATGGTACACCGTGATGTCTGGTAGGAAACGTCGGCGGATGCCTCCGCGCCGAATCGTCCAGGGGCCATCAAGGGAGAGGAGAGGAGTGTCAAAGGGGGGGGCCCCATTGATAAACGGAGCAGGAAACGGTGATCCCCAGTAAAGCGTGTGTTCGTGTGTGTGTTTTTGGTTTCCTTCTTTTCCCCCGCTTCCCGCTCGCCTTCCACTTTCCGAACATGGCCCCAAATCCTGGGCGACCCTGACAAGGGACACTTACTATACCCGATGCTCCGCATCCAGGTCGTTTGTTGACGGGTCGTCTGACATTGGGCCAACTCAAGCGCGGTGGAGGCGCCGCACCGCACAAGTTCGCCTTTTCGTACTTGGTGCCACCGACACCGAGTGCTCCAGGGGCGTCCGGCGGCGGCAACGGAAAAGATGATGCCGGCGGTACGTCACGGGTCTCCGGGGGGTCGTGTGGGCCGCGTCTTTTCCACTTCTCGTGTGGCCACGTGTAAAACGTAAAATTCGGCGGCTTCTTCCCTCCACATTTGGAATTCCATCGCCGGGTATCACCGGTTTATTCGTTATTGCATTTCTGCGCCCTCGCTTTGGCTCTTCCTCTTTCCCCAGCTTTCCCCCAGCCCCCTCAGCATACCCATACACACACGCATTCGTATTTCCCTCCTCACCCTGCCTTGCCGCAAAGCAGCTGACAAGTCCCCCGAGCAGAAGTTGGACGAAGCAGTACGGGATGCCAAAATTAAGCTCATGAAGGTACGGAACACTGTACGATATCAACCTATGGATTGTACGGATTGTGATGAACTTCCTACGTACAGATTGTACCGGTCGTACCTTCTATCTTTTTTAACCCCCTGTAATGTTGTATTGCAGGAGCTCAAACTCTCAGATCCGGCGCAGGCCCAGTTGTACGACAGATTGTTCGTTGAGCTCCAAGCGGCGCATCCTAACTACCTGCCCCTGCTTCTGGAGCACCTCCGGAAGATGGACGGTCTCGAGGTGAGTCACGAGCGATATGGAGCGAGTGACGGGTGTACGGATAAGCAACGGGCCTAGTAGCGGGGGCGGGAACCCTGACAGTGCCGGGGGAGAGAGGGATTTACGAGGTGGACGGACAGGGGAGGGGAGTAGTCGGGTCCTGTTTTTGCGTTAAACATCTATCTATCTATATTTATATCCATCTACCTATGTTTATCTATCTATATAGATGTATTTAGAAGCTCTTATTGAAAACCGTAAAACCCTGAGCCGTATCCCCCTGGGCCCCTGCAGGCCTCAGGTCGCCGTACTCGGAAGGGTGTGGCCGCCGTCAGCATCGCCGCCCAGGCAGTGGTGGCGGCGGTGGATAAGGGGGCGCTGGCGGCCTTCCTGGGAGTCAAGGCGGGGGATGACACGCCGGGTGTGTTTTGAGGGGGTCGAGGATTGAATGGAGGGAGCTGGGCATAAGGTAGAGGCGGGAAGGGGAAGGGGAAGATCCCGCGTGTGTGTATGTGGTTCTCGCAGGACCTAGGAGTTGACTGCGACTTGAGACTTCAGGTTTGGGTAGTTGCCAGTGTACGACGGGATGTGTGTGTGTATGCACGTGATGACATGTGTATGGCAGAGTACCGGAAGGCTAAGAAGGAGATGGACGAGCTGAAGGCGGCGTTGGTGGAGGCCTTATCCCGTCACGTGATGGTGCTGCTGGATGAGGAAGAGTTGGGGGCCGCGGCGGCGGAGCCGGAGCCGGAGCCGGAAAAAGCGGCAGCTGCGACGACGACGACGACGACGACGACGACGGCGGCGGCGGCGGCGACCGCTGACGGGGAGGCCGGTGTCTCGGCCAGCGGCGACGGAGCCACCACCGACGTCGACGTCGCCGATGCTGACGCTAACACCGTTGCTGACGCGGCTGCGGAGGCGCCGAGGCCGCCAACGCCAGTGAATGGCGAACTGGTGGGAGAGTTGATGCAGGTACGACAGGCTTCATCGCTTTTGTCGTACCCAACTCTGGGAAAGTCGACATCTTCATAACCTCCTCCACTTCCCCTCCTATCCTTCCTCGGGGATTTCCAACGAAATATTTTATTTTAAATGTTAAGTTCATTAATTCTTCTATTTTCACAATTATTCGATTCCACCGCCATCTCCCCTCCATTACACGCATGCACATACACACACACACGCGCACAGCGTCCCTGCCGTTTTGCCTCACTCCTCAGCCTCATCCCTTACCCCTACCATTTTCCGTATGCTCCTGTGCACCTGATCCATTGTCGTATGCGGAGTTCTTTAGGGTCGGGGGCTGCTTTTAGTAACGCCCGCCCTTCCCGCATCTTCATCGAATTCTCGTTTACACCTCGCATTCCCCTAACTCCTAACTACCAACTACCAACTCCTAACAACTAATTTCTCGTCCCTATCTAACTTAGCCTGCGCTTACCTTCTCTCGCCTTCCCGTACCTAACCGTCTTTCCTTCCCTGACGTTCCCCGGCGGGAACCCCAGGAGCTGCGCAAGTGGGTGGACACGTCATCGGATCCCTCCCACCTGCTGCTGCACGCCAAGGTGGAGGCCAGGGCCCAGAGGTACGCCGCCGCCATCAAGGCCCTGGACAAGCTGTTGGCCTCGGATGATAAGGCGGTTAGTACGGCAGCTGGACGAGAAGAAGTCTCCAATCTTAAACACAAGTGAGGTGGAATGTTGGAGGTTGGAGGGTCGGGGGGGGGGGGAAAACGGGGGATCAGGTCAGGAGAATGTCGTACAGGTCGTACACGGGCGCACGGGGTCCTTCCGTGTCTCTTTCTCCCCGGGCCTGGTCCTTGCACATACACACGTACATGCACGCAGCATCGGGCCCAGTTCTCTACATTGCATCATCATGAAACGCACACGCACATAATGCACATATACAGGCAGACAGGCAGACTCTAGACTGATCACGTGCGACTTCCTCGGTTTGGTTGCCGGGGATGTGAAGATCTCCACCCACTCCCGCTTTTCCCCTCCCTGGACTCACGCAGGCTGTACCTGGCCCTCGGCTGGAGTCACTGGGCGGCACTGGAAAAAGATTTACAGGTGTGTCTGTGTGCAAGTATATGTGTCTATAAAGAAATAAAGATATATTTACATATATATGTATACATATTGTTGGGGGGGAGGGGTTGGGGGGATTTGCTTCACCCGTGGCAACTACCTGGCAGTCCCTACAAATATGTGTATGTGTATGTGTATAGGGTTTAGAGTCGTCGAGTCGAAAAGGTCGTGATCGCTGACACCTCGACGCCCTCCGGACAGGGGCTTGGACCGCTGATGACATTATTACCTCCTCCTGGCCATCAATCCGTACAGGCTCCCGCCATACATATGACAAACTTGCGTATCGTATATTCCTTTTTTGTGCTGCTGTACAGGCCGTACGATTCCCCCGGGAGCTTGCGCTCATTTGAACGGGTCGAGCACCGTGTGTGTGTGTGTATATGTGTGTGTATATCTAGGTGATAATGTCGTATAGGGTTGTGGTCCCCCTTGTGATTACGGATGCGAAGATGAAGCTGGCAGCAGCAGCAGCGGTGGTGGTGGTGGTGGTGGTATTTGGTAAGTATTGGCGGTGACTGTCTTATTTGTGATGAGTGCGACTCAGGTCTCCAACCCGTGTGCGCGCAGCGTGCAGCGTCGTACGAATGCCGGCGGCAGCGACAACACTCCCCCCCCCGCTACTACACAACATATCGGTACCTCGTCCTGTTGCATATTCGCGTGCGGCTCTCACGTGCGTTGCTGCCGTATCCTGACCCGTTGAGGGGTATCGGAAAGGTTCGTGATTCATCTGTTATATTTCGACGGTCTCTGCCTAGGGTGTGCCTATTTAGGAAATGCATATGTACCTGTGTGCAGCAGGATCCGCAGTCGTGTCCTGAACAGGAAACCTACCCACATGCCGACATGCCGGCATTGAAAGATGCGTTCATCCATAGACACGACACGACTTCAACCATCTTCCGGATGCGTTACACGTGTGTGTGTGTGTGTGTGTGTGTGTGTGTGGATGCCCGAGATCTTTCGAGTTGTGTTCCCCGCAACAAGCAAGGGCGGTGGATGGGGTGTGGTGTGGCGTGGTGCGGTCCTTTCAGACCGTTCGATGTATGGGCTCCACGAGAAGCTGTTGGGCCAGCGGCTCACCCACCCAGATGTTGGAGTGTGGGGTGAGTCCGCACTCAGGTTTGGGTCGAGGGAGGGCGCATGTGTATGTACATGTGTGTATGTACATGTGTGTATATATATATATGTGTGTGTGTGTGTGTGTGTGGAAGAGTTACCCCCGGTCGTTCAATCTGAACTGGGGGGGGGGGGCAAAAACACATGAGCTTGATCGATCGAAACATATGAAAGAGTCAGAAGCAGCAGCCGGCTCTCCTCCCTCCCCTCGAGGTGGCGGCTCTGACTCTGCCCCCTAAACCAAATTCCAAAAGGCCAGTACCTCCTCCACCGTCTCACCCCGCCGCAACAACACGAAGTCGTAATCCTGCCCGGATGCTTCCTCCACACCGCCACCGCCTTCCCCCCTGCTGCTGCTGCTGCTAGCTGCCCACACCGCGGGCAACGAATACCCCTCCTCCGTCGGCGTCGCCGTCACAGCTGCTGGTGCTACTGCCGCCGCTACCGCCGGCATCACTTCAGCAGCGGTCTCCTCCTGCCTCGTTGCGTACTGCCGCCGCCGCCAGAAGCCCCAAACCGACGGGGAGCAGCGACTGTTATACCTGCTGTACATCGACAAGCAGTATGCGCCGACATCGGGTACGACAATCCAGTCGCCTGGATGCGCTGGCGGCAGTAGCATCGCCTCCGCTAGACGATCGCCTTGGAAGCACAGGGGCCCCACCACATCGGTTGGGAGCAGCGAACCGGGCTCCGATGATTCTGATTTGTCAGCTTCTGCCACGTCATCTGCTACCTCCCCCTTATCTGTTGCGGATGCTGCTGTGCCGCAAACTTTGGTGTGACCCGCATTATCGTACAATTCCACCCGAACAGGCCACGTGTCAGGCAGGTAGACGGCACGCAGTAGCAGATCTCCCCCCAGCCCCGAAACCACTACCCGCCGGCCCCCGCAAAGTTTGCTGTACTCCACTCGCCCCGCCGCAAATACGGATTTGGCTACCAGACAACGACCGAATTCAGTTACTAATTGAGGGGCCATCGTGAGCGCGTTAGTTGTGGGGGGGGTTCTGTTGAGGTTGGTGTCGTTAGTGGTGGCGGCGGCGGCAGCGATTTCATTGCCACTACTGCCATCACACCCAGCGAACAGGTACGGCAACCGCTGACGCAGCATGCTGGCATAGCGCTCAAAGATGCTGACGACGGTCTCCGTCGGCGGCGCAAGAGCGGAGCCTGCCGCTGCTGTAGCGTTAGCGGAGCCAAGCAGCCATCCTAGGTCATCATCTCCGTACTGTACGGGCAAGCCGCCACCGATGTCTAGGGCCATAATTCTTCTGCGCCCTCCGCCGTTGCCGTACGCCGCAGATGCCGCCGCCGCCGCCGTCTCCACCTCCGCCGCCAGGTCCGCCACCCGTGCTACGCCCTCCACAGTCAGCTCGAGGGGCACGCCCTGTCGAATAGGAGCAGGCGATCGGACGAACTGATGGACAGACAGACAAAACGAAAGAACACATTCGCCATACGGAAAACCCGTTATGTACGATGTCCAACTCAGGCAAAGAAAACCGTTTCCCGGTGTACGATCACGTAGCTCCCGAGTAAAAGGCAGGTCTGCGGATCTAAAACGTTTTCTTCCGAAAGAGTCGTACTTCCCGAAAATATCTGCTTCTCGGCTAATAAGTATTAAAAAAGCAGCTTTGACTTTGACTTCAATTCTTTCCAAATTCTTACCAGGTCCGTCTATGCAGACAAGCAAAAGACGTCTTCTAAGAACCCGAGCTGTACGATGAATCCATAAGGCCTTTACCATTCACTCAGTGGTGTGTGATCTCCTAATCGTTATAATGCCCTGCCCTGACCTACACCCCTTTCGCCGTACATAATCTGTTTCTGATTATTGTCGTACAGCACCAGCCCACTTCAATGCCAAGAACACATACACATATATACATACACACATACACATACGCGCATGTACACGTGCCTGTGATCCGACGTGCAGGTGCAGCGCGTTGATCCAGGGGTGGTCCGCGAAGGCCGCCAGCAGCTCCCTCCGGTGCTCCAGGAGGGGCGTCCCGAACTTGGAGACCTTCCCGGCAGTGGACAGCGCCGCGATGCGGCCCTCACCCACCTGGGGATATTAGTAATTACCATGATGGTGTAGGTTAGTTGAAATTGCCATAACTGTCAAAAATAGTTACAGGTCGTTGTCAGCAGAACAAAGGACAAGATCTGGATCGTAATCAGAGAGGGGGAGAGAGGGGCGGAGAGAGAGAGACGCAGCCTCGTCATCATCATCCGGCCACGGAGGGCACGGGGTTTTACATCGCACCTGCGGATTTACCCGGAGCCCTATCAGCCGCGGCCCGGCCGTACTGTAGCCACCTGTCGTACTGTCTAACAGCTCTGGCTCAGCAGACAGCAGCTCCGCCACGCGTTGGACCTCCTGGGGGAGTTGGGGGGAGGAGGGGGACGGCGGGCACAAACCGGGCAAGTGTTGCATATGTGTATGATCATAAGCACATCATACATGTGTATTGCAAACATGGGTGGCTCAAGGGGGAAACACGGTCAGGAGGTGTGCCGGTAGTTGATCCAACCACCTTCCTAAAACACCCCAGCCACGTCAACCCCCAACTGTTCACACCTGCAGGTTGTCCAAGTTGAGTCGTACTCCTGAGGTCCAAAGAAGGGTCATCGTGCCGACCCGTGGGTCCAAAGTGAAGTCATGACAATTGTCGTCAATCGTTGGGAGATCGGTTGAATCATGTCGTATGTCGTATGTCGTATTGGGGGGTTCAAGGCCGAATAGTGAAAAGGGCGGTCGGCCAGAAGTAAGTCCTAACCCCCCAGGGCTCTTTTCCCACCTTCCGAACCCCACGAGCCTGCAGACCAATCGCCACCTCCTCTTCCTCCTCCCCCCCGGGGCCCCCCTTTCAACCTCCTTCCGTGCCTCCGCTGAGCGCGAAGCCACGAAGCCACTCCCAACCGTGTTCTATACGGGGCTTACATCGGGACTGCAACGGCTCGAGTACAGCGCCCGAACGAACACCTTCTTCCGTACAACACTGCATGCGGTATTTGGGTCGCATAATACGTACCGCCTTTTAGCCGCCTCCCCCATCCACCCCCCCGCCTCCCGTCCCTCTCCTCTCTTCCAACCCCACCCCTCCGCCGCCCGCTTGCCCTGGCGCCTCCCCCCACCCACCCGCCCTCAAGGCGAACCTCAGCTCCTCGCGGGTCTTAACGGGTGAGTCAAACACAACTCGGTCCGGATGGAAGCCACAAGCCAGGGCCTGACGCAGCTCCCCCAGTGACGCCACCTGGCATGCAAGATCACGCAATCCATCTCCTAAATGAGTAAGCAAACGAGACGAGGAGGCGACAGGGGGATCCGGGTTATGGATAGCCGTGTGTGCGCTCTTCCTGTGAGGGTACGGTCAATGGCAACGGTATTGTAATCGAAGACGTACAACAATGTAACACCCCAAGGCAAGTACAACAAATCAATACTAACCACCAACGCCAACGCAAAACGGCCAACCTACGGAAGATAATCTTAAGATGTTACATGCATTATGATATACGGCTTCATGCAGCCTTGCCCTCCCCTTTGGAGTGCCGAGGACCGCAGGTACCAGGTAACCTACCTCTGCACCCAGCCCGGCGTCTCGCATGAGCTCCAGCACCCGCCCCACAGGGTTGGCCTTGATGGCGAAGGTGTGCAGAGTGCCCGGCGGGAACGGGGCGCGCTGTGACGTGGCGATGTGCACGCAAAGGTACGGAAAGGTACGGAAAGGGCTGGTCAAAATCTGGGATGTGGGAAACTATGATTTCACTAGAGATGACTAGAGCGTTCTTTTGACTAAAATCGTCTGCGAATAGACTATCGAATAGAAATAAAAACCAAGGAAATTGGCATCCCGTCATTACATGTTAGAAAATGCAAAGAACGGCTATTGTGGTTACGGAAAATTCGGGACCCCGACGGAAGTGAGGTGTGACCTCGTCTTGCGAGCTATCCTTACCTTTAATGCGGCGATGGTTCCATGCAAGACGTCGAGGTCCATGAACATAGCCGTCGCGCTCTCATCGCTGTTTCCCAGGACTCCGGCTGCAATGGCTGACGAAAGTGCTCCACGGCGCCTCTCTTGGACGTGTGCCATGATCAGAAGCTCCCATGTATCATTACACGTACATAAATTTGATACTTGATGCGTTGTTGTGTTTGAATCTGTTTGTCAATAATCTGAGAGACGTTGGTAATATTATAACCAGCTTATGGAATTCGTTGGCGTGCCACGACTGCCAACCGCCACGGGACGGCCAAAAATTTTCACACAGTACCTTGCACGCAAAATGAATTCTCAGACTAACAATAATCTGCTGCAATATGTAGTAACCGTCTGGATTAATTGAGGTTTAAGTTAACATCGTTCGGATCGAAATGGCCCCGGCTTCTTTCTCTACGTTGCAATCACTGGGTCCCATTCGCTCTGGACATCAGCTAGACCTTAAAGAACTCCAGGATTACCTTCAAGTCCAGGTTCCGGAGCTATTCCGTGGCGCGTCCAGCCATTGCAATACCATTCAAGTGCAGCAGTTCAGTCATGGCCAGAGCAACCCCACATTCATGCTGTTGCTTCCGTGGTCCGGCCAACGTCTGGTCCTGCGCAAGAAGCCTCCTGGGAAGCTACTGGCGTCGGCTCACGCGGTGGAGCGCGAGTACACCGTCATTGCTGCGCTATCGCCCACGGGATTCCCCGTCCCGCGGCCAGTCCACCTGTGCGGTGCCGAGAAGCCGCTGGGGACACCGTTCTATTTAATGGACTGTGTGGAGGGACGTATCTTTTTGGATCCTAATCTTCCGGAGCTGCAGCCTCAGCAACGTACGGAGATGTACCGCCGCATGGCACAGGTCCGTGGCTAAGAACACCCCGCCTCGCCCCGGGTCCCCCAGGACTCGTTTAACGACCAACAGTTTGCTAAGGATTTTAACTGATAACAGACAACAACAACCGTTTTCGTTTGTAGTGTAATCCATTCCCTGACGGCGGGCATGAACCTCAGCTCCTCCCTCCGTCTGCCCTTTCCCCCACGACATTCTAGAAGCACACACGCACACTCACCCCCACACCCACACGCAAACATCCGATACCCACACCCATACACACACAATACACACACACACACACAAACACAAACACACAAACACACACAAACACACAAACACTCACAAAAACACACAAACACACACACACACACCCCATTTTTCCCAGTCCAACATTACCTTCCCCGCATGTGCAGGTCCTGGCCTCTCTCCACTCCCAGGACCCTGTCAGCCTGGGCCTGAGCTCCTTCGGCAACCCTAACCACTACTGTGCACGGCAACTGCGCCGCTGGTCGGAACAATACACGGCTTCCGTGACATCACCCGCACGAGAGGTGACACGGCTCGCGGATTGGCTTATCATGCACGTGCCCCCCGCCGACGCGGCGCCACCGCGACCGGCTATCGTACACGGCGACTTTCGTTTGGATAACATCGTGTTCGCAGTCGATGACGCGTCGTCGTCGTCGTTTCGGCCGGTAGCGGTCCTGGACTGGGAGCTGTCTACCCTGGGCAACCCTTGGGCAGATGTGAGGAGGGGGGATTCCAGAGGGGGAGGGGGAGGGAGTACGGCAGGGGGCGGCTCCGTGAAATGCAGCTTCAGGGGAAGGGGCACGTGGCAGGGCGGAAGGAAAACAAGGGACGTGGAGGGGAGGGGAGGGGAGATATTATTTGTTGGATGAAGATATTTTGTTAACTCCCCCCCCCCCGAGGAGGGAGTTGGGGGTGAGGGAGAAATGTAGCGAGCGGGGTGATCAATGTGTGAAGGAGCAAGTTTACAGTTACACCCACCCATCCATACACACACACGCACACACAACGCAAGTTTATATACAAAACCACGCGTGCGTGTGTGCGCGCCACCGCTCCGCCCACTTGCTGCCACCCCTGCCGCAGGTCGCCTACAACTGCCTACCGTACCACCTTCCCCCGGACATGATCGCGCTGCAACGCCTTCGCCGTACACCATCACTGCCAGCGGGAGTGCCTTCGGAGCGCGAGTACCTGTCCTGGTACTGTGCCGCGGCCGGGGTGGCGGCGCCGCCGCCGGCGCATTGGGCCTTTTACCTCGCCCTGTCCCTGTTCCGCCTGCTCGCGATCCTTGCTGGGGTGCAGGCGCGGGCCCGGCAGGGTAACGCCGCCTCCGCCCAGGCGGCGCAAGTGGCGTCAGATGAGGTTCTGCACGCGCTGGCGGCGACCGCAATCGGAATCATTGAGCGCGCCGAGGTGGAGGTAGCTGCGGAGGCGACTGCCGCGGCGGCAGGCTGCCGCTGCGATCTGCCCACCTGCAGCTGCGGTCACGGAGGCGGCGCCGCCGCCGCTGGAGCTACTGCGGACAGCGGCGGTGGCGGCGGCGGCGGCGGCGGTTGCAGCTGCAACGATTGCAATTCCGTCGCCGCCAGCGGGAAGGGCCTTTTGGGCATAAGCCCCCGCGCGTCGGCCCTTCGCGAGCAGCTGGTGGCCTTCATGGCGGAGCACGTATACCCGGCGGAAGAAGTATTTGAAGCGCATGCCATGGGACCTCAGGTACGGCGTTTGTGTATATTCGTACTGGTATGCAGTACGGCTTAGTCTAGCTCATCGTTGCTCTCCGTACAGCTCGTCATCTCATGTACAGCTCCCTGTCTGTCTTCCCCCCCCCCTCGCGCCAACATCACGCCTGAAGGGGAAGGGCGTTTGGTGGCAAGCACTGACCTTGCAAAGAGGTCATTACTTGAATTGCAGGTCACTTAAAAAAATTAAAATTATTATTATTATTAAATAAAATAAAATAAGTTTTAATTTCTGTCCGTCTGTTTGTCAATCTGTTGCGCTCAGGAGACGCGGTGGACCATCCACCCGCTGATGGAGGTGCTCAAGACGAAGGCGAAGGAGGTGAGAGAGGGGGAAAGGGGGGGATCGTGATGGCGCGATGAACTAACTAACCAACCAACCACCCTCCGCGTCTGGGCGTTCGTTGGGAGTTGGGAGGCAGGAGTTAGGAGTACGTCGAGTCCTTAGAGCGGTCTGGTGTGTATTCCCCGCGTTTCGCCGCTCCTCTCCCCTCCACGCCGGGGACCCAAACCCTAATCCCCGCCCCTATCCTTGTCCCCCTTCCCCAGGCTGGGTTATGGAACCTCTGGCTGCCGTACTCCCTAGCTAACAGCCTGAGTTGGCTGGTGGAGCACGCAGCTTCTACCGACCCGCGGGACGCTAAGGTGCTGCTGGGGGCGGGGCTGTCGAATCTTGACTACGCGCACCTGTGTGAGCTGATGGGTCGAAGTGCCTGGGCGCCCGAGGTCTTTAATTGCTCAGCTCCGGATACGGGTGAGGAGGGAGGGGGTGGAGGAGGGGGAGGGCTCGGAGGAGGGGTGGAGGAGGGGGTGAAGGAGGGGGTGGAGGAGGGGGTGAAGGAGGGGGTGGAGGAGGGGGTGAAGGAGGGGGTGGAGGGTCAAGGAGAAAGTACGAAAAGAGAGAAAACAAAGATACACAAATGCTGTTTGGGGTATCGCTTTCTGTCATCGCGCCTCCAACATACCACCCCCCGCAACTCCCCGGGGATAGGCAACATGGAGGTTTTGGCCAAGTACGGCAGCCGTGAGCAGCAGCTGACGTGGTTGCTGCCGCTCCTCCGTGGAACGATCCGGTCGTGTTTCGCCATGACCGAGAAGGCCGTGGCGTCCTCTGATGCAACCAACATCACGGCGTCCGTAACCCGCAGCCCGTGCGGCACCTCCCTCACCCTCAACGGGGTCAAGTGGTGGACAAGTGGCGCCATGGATCCACGTTGCAAGGTGCGAAATGCGTACGACAGCTCACGACGACGTCGGTGGTGTGTTTTGTACGGAAACACGGGTGGCGAGCGGGGGAAGGGACAGGGAAATGCTATGCCTAGGGGGGGTGGGATGATTTGAAGTTGACGAGGAGTCATCGGGATGAGTTACGGGGGAAGCCTCTATCGTGTGCGTGTGTACCTCGTGTGTGTATTTTCGCAATACACCGTGCCGCTCCCACCGTCACGAGTGATCTAATGCTATTCGTCATCTCCCCGCCCGGACTTGTTCAGCCCCCTGACCCACGCACACCACACCACCACCCTCCAGGTGGCCATATTTATGGGGAAGACCGACCCACGGGCCGCCCCTCATAAGCAGCAGTCTATGGTGCTCGTACCAATGGACGCGCCCGGGGTCAAGGTGCGACGTCGGTGGCTCGAGCGGTTCGGAGGGCGGTGGTTGTGATGGGGAGGGGCTTAGAAGCAGGCAGGGAGGCAGGGAGGGAGGGAGGGAGGGAGGGAGGGACAGGGAATAAGGGGCAGGTGGGGGGGCCGTCAGCACCAGAAGTTTGCAAGACAGCACAGAGTACGGCAGACACGTGCGAGCCCTATACTTTATTAATGCCCAATGCCGCACTCACATTCTTTATGCCCTCCCCTCCTTTCTCCCTTCCGTCCTCCAACTCCCCGGGCTCTCGCGACTGTCGTATCCTGCTCCTGACGTACACTGGGGGTATTGCCGTACTTAGGTGGTGCGGCCCATGCTGGTGTTCGGGTTCGATGACGCGCCCCACGGCCACGCGGAGGGTGAGTGGTCGCTGCCCGACAAAGGGTGTGTGTGAAAGAAAGATAATAAAAACGTATTTTGTTCGTGGCGGGGTTGGGGGTGGGGGACGGTGTTTTTCATTTCTTCCTCCGCCCACTCCGCCTGCCCCGTGTTGCCGCAGTCCACTTCACGGATGTGCGAGTTCCCGCCGTCAACCTGATCCTCGGGGAGGGCCGCGGCTTCGAGATCGCTCAGGGCCGTCTGGGCCCAGGCCGGCTGCACCACTGCATGCGGCTGGTGGGGGCGGGGGAGAGGGCGGTGGAGCTCATGGCGGCCAGGGCGACGCAGCGGAGGGTGTTCGGGGGCCCGCTTGCGGCGCAGGGGGCGTTCCAGGCGGCACTGGCGCAGTGCAGGTCGGGAGGGAGGGGGAGAAGGGGAGGAGGGAGACCTCGGGCATCGCACTCGTCCGTATTCCGTTGCTGTCCTCAGGGGCGGGGGGGGGGGCCGCTACGTGTGTGTGTTGTTGCATCTTAGGGTTGTCCGCTATTCATATTCACAGCTTCCTTCGCAACCCATCCCTGCCCCTCTCCAGTTCAGTATTCGTGTTATTTTTACAAATTTATCATCTCCGTACAAATCATTGTTCTTTATATTGTTAAGATCAGGATAATCAATAAATGATAATAATAATATTATTAAAAGCACAGATTAATAATTATGATGATGAATATGATTGTGGTGATGATTATCAGGATCGAGGTAAATTCCAGCCGGCTAATGGTCTTGGCGGCAGCGGACGCCCTGGACCGCAATGGCTTCAAGGGGGCGGCAGCCGCCATTGCGGCGGCGAAAGTAGCGGCACCCAACGCGGTTCTGAGGGTCCTCGACGCGGCCATTCAGGTGAGGGGGAGACCCGTGGGTCAGTGGACCAATGATGACATGGCGACGCGTCGACACGGGTTGGCGGCTGGTGGGTCCCATGCTCCGATCATTCATTTTTACGTGGACTCATCACTATGGGTGTGTACCCCGTGTGCGAGGTCGATGAAGATAATGATTGTAGTAGTACGACCGATATGGAAGACTGGAAGGGGGGAAAGGAGGGGAGATGTAAGGAGGGAACCCTGGTCGGGCCTGTTCGTACAGGCTGTACTGCGATTCTTTGGGGGGAGAGTGAAGGTGTGCGTGGGTGTCTGGTGGTTTTGACAACGTGTCCATCACTTCGTTGTTCAGTTGTACTGGTAGCGCTGAAATCGCCTTAAGCTTTGCACGCATACACAAAAACACAAAAGCTGTTACACACATACACACAGACACACACAAGCATACACACAGACACACCCCTAAACCCTTCTATCCCCGGGGGGGGAGATCTCCCGAGTCCAGCGACTGATTCCAGTCCTTCACCGTCTGCGGATGGGCCCCACACCCCACATCCCGAGGTTGGGTCTCTCGCGGTATCGATTCCTTCCCGCAGCTCTGGGTCCACAACCTTGCTTCCCTGCCTCCGATCCCGGTCCCCCGCACACGTACGCACACACACACGTGCACCGCAGGCCCATGGCGGTGCGGGTGTCAGTCAGGACTTCGTGTTGGCCAGGCTGTGGACAGCAGCTCGCACGCTACGAATCGCTGACGGCCCGGACGAGGTGCACCTAGGCACTATCGCGAAGATGGAGCTCAAGAAGATGGAGGCAGGGAAACAGGCGCGGTTGTAACTGTCCCGGGTGTGGGGTCGAGCTGGGGCTTGGGCGGGTTAGGGGTGGGGGCGGGTAATGGGACGGCTCGCTTTCCTGAGTGAGGAGGAAGCATCTGCGGCGTTGGTGCGGGGGAATGGATGTTGCGTGTGTTGCCTGCCTTAACGTATTGTTGGGCAGCAGCATGTACCCGTGTCCGCTCCGAAACGGCTCCGAAACCTCTTTATGAGCTCATGCAAGGGTGGCAGCGCCACCCCGCGAGGGTAGTAGCATGCATGTATGGATGGATGGCATCACGATAATCAACTCATAGCGCCCGAGCTGGCTGGAGCAGAGTTCCGTTTGCGCCGTTGATCTGCCGGGCTCTGCTGGACGCTGGTGGTGAGCGCTGAACCCATCAGCGCTAGTACTTGTTGGGGTGGGTGGATGGATGATGAGTGGGCGTCCCTCGAGCTAGCGGCCCGTAGAAGCAGGGCCGCTGTTGAAAGAGTACCACCACCACCACTACCCTGTAAGACATAACTCATAGCGCCACCAGCACGACTACCACCACCACCACCTCCGCCAGCACAGTAACGTCAGTGGCACCATACATACAATTGAAGGCAATAATGTTATAGTACGCTTTGGGGAGCAGCCCCACTCGTTTAACCACTCGTTCCTATTGCTACTCTTAACAGCCTTCATAACTAAATGCCAACACGCTCAAGCATCGATGCAAATAGAGTTTTAAATCCGCATGTTTCATAAACACATGTAGCCCAGGCAGGTTGGCTTCTAGTGAAATATTATTTACAGCCAGTGAATTGCTAACAAGCCGATCTTCCTTAGTTCAGTATGCTGATTACGTAAGTTATGTTTAAGTAAGAACCCTGCCGGGCAAGACGACCATCATGCATCGCAATGCCCATGCACCGATGCAGCAGGTTATTCCTTTTCGAGTTCACCACTTTAAATAAATTGGGCGTTGTACAAACCTCAACGTGAGATCCCGGCGAGATCCCTATAGAAGCTATAATTACTGACAACTTTATTTTTGCCAAATAAACGTGCATAGAAGGAACAATTTAATTGTGATAACGGTAGCGACATTATCGGTGTATGTCCCATGGGTCGCGACGCATTTCCACCTAATGAAGTGCACATACACGCAAGTTGCATGCATGCATGCATGCATGGTAATAGCTACACCGGCGCCACGCTCAACATGAACTGATTTGATAACTTGCTCCAGCAAAAGTTGATGTTGTCGTACCGGAATCGGCGGCAGGATATATACCATGAGTCCATAATTATGGCCAACGCAACGGGCGGCGCTGCGTTTGCTTTAGTTGTAAGCAGATCTATCTGTACATCAGATCAAAAAATGGAACTTCGATCACGATCTGGACGCTCTCGGAGCAACATGAAATTTGACGATTATGTCCGCCTGGGAGAGGAAAATAGGGCAGCCACCGGGCAGTCGTTGGATATTAACAGCAGCGCAACTGCAGCGCGCGACGACGACGGAGAGGAGCTTCAGCCTTCAGGTACTTGCGTGGCTCAGCAGCGCTTTTAGCGTTGTTATTATGTTGCAATTCATCCAAATAAGGTCCTTTGAAAATAGCAAGTTATAGCTAGCTCACAAATAATCGTTTGACGGACCTGCCTCGCGCATTAAGCGCTGGCAGCAGCGGCGATAGATAAAAAGTGTAACACATACAGGCAGGGTGCAGTCACGATGAATGATGCAAGTATCATATTTTGCCTTTATTTGTTTAGCACCTTAAGTAAAGGCGTCGCGCTCTTACTTGCTTGCATCGTCATCAGGTGCCCCATCACCAAGACCATGGCGGCGTGGAAGCGAGGTCGTCGCTCCAGCTGCGGCAGCGGCACAGCCTTTCTCTGATCCACACGATGACCTGACTTTGGTCAAGTACCAACTATTCACAGCCGCAGGTAAGCTGATGTATGTAGCCTGTATCTAGCCTGTAGGTGCGTAGCTGCGATGCCGTACTCGGAGGAACGAAGATCCCGCCGTCCAGCAGCAGATAGATTGTAGATAGATAGCTTGCTGCACGATTGATCTAAATATATATGTACGCTGCATCGCATTAGGTAGGTCTAGAACGCACTTTATTCATCTTGCATGCTGCGTAAATAATTAGATAGATAGATAGATTGATTGATTGATGTGGATAACGAGTTCGTACGTGTTTGTCGTCTACCTGACAATCGACAGCGAGCAACTCATGTATGTCCTACGTAGCCATATGGGTGAATGCATGAGGTATGAGGTATGAGGTGATGGTGGCCGGAACCGGCCCGTTGCAAGAACGAACGAAATGCATTTCTTCCTTGCAACGGGCCAGCCACCGCGCAGCTCCTAATGAAGGAAGAACAATCAAAGATAAACTATCCCACAAGAAAAGAATTATGTGTGTATGTGTGTATGTGTGTATGTGTGTGTGTATGTGTGTGTACATTTGTATATGAATATAACTTAGGGTTACAGCGACAGCGGATACAGCAGTAGATCCAAGTGGTGTTCATGTTAGTTGAAGGTAGGGAATGAGCGTGCGCGTCTATCTGTCGTCGGCTCTGTCCACCTTTCCGCTTCTCGCTCTGCTGCGGCGCCCCTCAGCCCGGCTTGTTGGCGCTGAGCGTGTTCGCACCGTCCGTCCGTGCGTCCGTCCGTCCGTGCGTCCGTCTGTCCGTCGTCCGCCCTAGGTGAACCCATTCCCCGCAGCAGCCGGGCACAGCTGACGGCGGCCGCGGAGTTGTTGGAGGCTGCCGCGGTTGCAAGAGCCGCAATGGTGCTGCCGCATGGCCCCGCCGCCGCCGGCCCGCCGCCGCCCGCCGCCGCCTTCATTGCTTCTGCTACTGCTGCCGACGCCGCCGTTGATATCGGCATCGGCCTCCACGACGACACCCCTTCACAGTTCGAGTCCTCTGAGGTAACCCATGAGGATATGTCTGAACAGGAACTCCGGGGAACGTACGACCCTGCTGACGTACGTTGCTGTCCCAGCAGGATGTGATGGACATGTCGCAGCAGCCGCAGCAGCCACAAGAGCAGCAGCCGCAGCCGCAGCCGCAGCCGGCGGGCGAGAATCAGGTACGTATATATATCGTAGCTAGGTCAGTGCTGTAGGTTGCCGTAGCTGTACAAAAGGGAATCGTTCGGGTAGTTTCGCGGGCACGCGGGCCATCAAAACAGTCAACATCATCATGCGTCTCATCTCCTTACTTGCGCGAGTTTATATACAATATGACACGTATGTATACAGTTTAGGCTTACGTGACAGGGGCTTGCGTGAAACGGAATCGCCATCTGTCACCATCTGCCGTTTCAGCAGCAGCCGCAGGCGACGCCGACGCCGACGCCGCCGCCGACGACGACGCTGCCACCCGATTTGCTGCTGCCGGAATACGTGACCTGGCCGGTGCTCAGGTAAGCAAAAGCCGCCGCAAGACCTGCTGCATCTCTCTCTGTATGTATGTATCTCTAGGCTTGCTTTGACGGGGGGTCTAGCGATGAAGGAGGAATGAAAAATAATGAAAGCGCTCCAGATCCGTGTCTGACCCTGCCTGTTTCCGTACCTAGTGGCGTCGTCCTGCGTGATTCCTACGATGATACGGCACGATTATTTGTTGTAGCATGGTTTCGTACAGCTAACCTACCAATAATGTCGTCATG
The DNA here is from genome assembly GCA_019650235.1 of Volvox reticuliferus. Classification (NCBI taxonomy): domain Eukaryota; kingdom Viridiplantae; phylum Chlorophyta; class Chlorophyceae; order Chlamydomonadales; family Volvocaceae; genus Volvox; species Volvox reticuliferus. The sequence continues at coordinate 902,200 of BNCP01000035.1, read as the reverse complement.
TCTGCTGGGGTCGTACAACATACACGTACATATCGTTTATTAAAAATCTGGGGCTTTTAAGCAGTAACATGCATGCTGCCGGCGCACTCTGCGACGAAGCAGCAGATCCAGCAGATGGCTGTAAATAAACTCAAACCGGACCATTTATCAGTATTGCGAGCATGTTTCGCGCAGCCATCCATCCATCCATGCATCGATTGTTGAGCGGTTATCGAACTGCCGGCTGCTGCAATGCCTGTATCACAGGCTGAGGACGCTGGACGGCCCCAAGACTGCGTTTGTGGCGCCGTCTATGGTTGACCAGGCGAGTAATGGGCTGGCTGGTCATTATTTATTATTTATTTATCATTTATTTATTGTGTGCGCTACGATGTGGGACGTCCAATCGGATCTACCGATGTTAGGATCAGAAAAGTACTAACGAGCAACGGATGGACCTATCTACGTATGGGTCGCCTTAGAGACCCATACGTAGATAGGTCCATCCTAAACGCAGCAGCCATGCCACCGACGACGGGTATACAACGCACAAACAGCTAACCGACGGGCTACAACGAGATTACCTGATGTTGTTAGACGGGGTTCATCCCGTACGTAGGGATCATGCTTATTACATGTCCTGCATGAGATTCATGTCACGTGTCACATTAACGGTTGTTAACCGAACATAACGGTTGTTAACCGAACGTGTCGTTGGCGTGTCACGTACGTGTAGAACCAGCAGTACAACCAACATCAGCTTGCTTCCCCCGCTATCAGCTGCATATCGCCCCCCCCCGCTTCCTCGGACTCCATTTGGTCGGTGAAGCTAAGGTTCTCAACTAAAGCCATGCGTGCACACACCGCAGGTTATGCGGGAGCACGGCCTAGCAGCCGCAGCCCCAAAGCGCCGTGCTGGTAATGCTGGTGGAAGTGGGGTTGCTGTCTCGGAGCTCCCCAGGAACGTGTCTGCTGACCAAGACCATCGGCAGGGAATGATTGAGCATCGGGCCACAGGCCGCGGAGCCCCAGCCCCAGCAGCCCCAACTCCAACCTCAGCCGCCACCGGTGTGCCACCACACAGCCGCCGAGGATGCCGCCGGGGACAGTAACAGGGTAATGATCGCGACGGTGAAGCTGTTGCAAACAGGAGCAGCAGAAATGTGCGAGAATACCTACCTGCCTACCTACCCAGCGTGTACTTGCGAGCAAACCTTGCTTGTTTCGTCGTCAAGTTGCTAGAGATAGCTTCTTGTTCTTCCAATAAATGAATAAGTGCTGCAAGGCCCTTATTAGCTAGCTCTGCTTTGCACGTCCTTTGTCAACGTCCTTCATCCTCATTATGCGTAGTACGGCAGATCAGGCAGAACACGTACGCCGATATGCAGCTTCTGATTGAATTTAATATATGGATAGTGCGCAGCATGAGCGCAGCATAACTGTATATATCGAACGGCTTCTTTTGGAACAATACATGGCTTTGGTATTCGGTTAGCGTTCTACGGGCGTGATTGATGGAGAAGGGCAAGTGCAGGGTTTCAGCGGGATGGAGGCAGGGCGGCTTTTAATGTTGTGCGCGGCTGCAATAAATTGAGTGCAGCTGCCACGTACGCCCATTACGTAGTAATGAAAGCACACGGCATTGGGCACACGCCTGCATGCACTGAACAAGGCTACTTTTCTCCGAAACCCAGCATCGAATCAGCTTAAATTGTTGGGCAGAGTTGGGACATGTTGAGGCTTACACGAATAGAGAAGATTTATTCAGTCTTTGAGCATCCGAACGAGGACATATCTATAAACACCGAATCGCTTGCTTCCGAATCAGATTTCCGGAGATGATTTTTAAACGAAAAACAGAACAGAAATCACAAATAACTCTATTCCTTTCGTACGACTATCCTGCCTGTGCGTGCGTGGCCGGAGCGAGGCACACTTATTGGTGGGCGCATATCCCTCTCTGTAGCAGCAGCAAATGCCTCTTTTGTGGGCCCCCATGCAGTCGTGCACAGATCTGTCTCCACACGCGTGAACGCCCACATTCAATCCCACGTTTCCCGCGGGGGACGATTGAGAAATAGAAGTAATGCAAATAAATTTGCTGGCGATACAACACATAACGAAGACAGATCTTAGATGGGGATGATTCAAATTCACCTCGGCATACACGCGCGACCTATATACGGAATTCCTACTCCTACAAAAAGGGTTCAAGAGCGGGAGAAGCTGGAAGGAAGGAGGGGCCCCTCCGCCCCGTGGCACTCATGACGTAATCACAGCAATGAGGTAAGCAAATTAGGGCCCCATCCCCACTAGTGCTTCATACGAAGGTGTGCGGCCTCCTCCAAGACAACGGCAACGGGACCGCATGCTTGCGACGCCTGCTTATCATTGCATGGCTTGTACAGCGCATGATGCGGGACAGGCAGGCACATTCCTGCACATGCGACACATACCATTTGATGTACCACCTGAGCAATGTGCAAATACGCTTCGCCAGACCGTAATCAGCATCGTCGTCACGGGCGCGTCGAAAACAATTTGTTGAATCGCACTATGCTGTACTACAAATCTGTACTACAAATCTGTGCTAGGCTTAGGGTAAAAGCTGTGTAAACTACCAAATCATAACTATGATCCCCACGATACGCGCGAGAGCTCTTAGCCCAGCCCCCGATGAAGTCAGCTGTGCGCTCCAGGACACGGAATGATGCCCCTCCTTCCTCACCCCTCCCTCTATAGCTGCAGCGGTAGTAATGCAGCCCTCCTAAATAATCAATGCATTATAGGACGCCTCCTTTTGTCTATATTCACATACTTGTCCGCGTCTGAGATAGCTCCTACTTAGGCGACGTGATCACTTTAGACGTGGGGCCCAAGGGGTGAACCCAGTTCATTCAGCTTCCCCGCTTTCGCAGTACGCAGGTAGCCGGCTAAAGCCATATGTATGGGCCCCTCCGTCATGTGTATAGTCCACGGCCAATACCTCGTATGGACTGCCAGATGCAGGAGCCGGTCTTAATGTAGCCATCTCATGCTGCAGCTTCTTCACTCCGTGTCAGACACCACAACACCTTCGCAGTGCTGCCGTGATACTACGACCAGATATGATGTCATGACCTATCATCGGCAACTGCTGCCCTTTATAGCATCGCCCGCAAGGATAATAATATCACGCAGTCATCCTGATCATGCCGTCCCCTTGGTTATCACAGCTGTCGCGTGCTGATGAAGGACGGCGCTACGGCGATGCTGTACACGTTACCTATTACATGCTCCAGTCGGGACTTCCGCTGCGATGCACGGCGATCCAGAACGATCAACTCCCATAGGTCGTCTAAGATCTGCGGCAGCGGGAAATACAGATCCGGAATTACGGGATTTAAAAGGTAAATATTCCAAGGAACAAAAAGTTGGCAACTCATGAAGAAGTCAGCTCGGGGCACATGCGCTCCTATTCATTTCTTTTCTGATCTTATGGATGGTAAACCCCGATCCTCCTGGGTGCTTCCTGTCCTATTAACCATGAATGCCATGTGCACCTGCTCCGGTTTGTACCATTGAAGCGCGAATGCTCACAAGAGCCTCGCTCTTAACTCGCAGGCGCTGCTAGGGCCAAGGCGCTTATGGCTGCAAGTGCGAAACGCGACGATTTCATTAGGAGCTGAAGTCCTTAGCCCGGCAAAGCAGGACAGACGGGATCGCTAGGCTGGCCGCTAGCTGCCACCGAAGGTGCAGCCTGGTTGAGCCATCAGCCGAATCTCACAAAATAGACGGGCATGAGAACTGCAGCATACAAACAAACGTGCACGTTCACAAGCATACAATTACACACGTACGCACTAAGGTGTGTGTGGAGGTTTCCTGTTGGGGCAGGATAAATGCCCAAGGAGGACTGCGTCAGGCCAAGCGAGACATGTAAAACACGCGCACGCACACGAACATGTGCGTTTATGGCCACGTACCTCCCGATTGAGCGCAAAATGGGTATGCCGTATAGAGTTGACGTTACTGGATAAGTATGACATGTCGATGACGTCTATATCCAGCGGGAAGCCGGTAGTGGAGTCGTGCACCTGGTAGATGCGGCGCCCCTGGAGCGAAGTGCGTCACGTTAGGGTTCCCGGTTCAGCACGCAGAGGGCTTTAGTTCAAAAGTCGTCAGCGGATGGTTCACTCCCATGGGCCCAGTGACCAAGAAAATCGCGATATCTAAAAGAGCGGTGGCTACAATAATGTTACCCAAGACGACATGTCCAAGGAAAAGAGAGAGAGAGAGAGAGAGAGAGAGAGAGAAGGGGGGAGTGTGTTTGTGTTTGTGTGTGTGTGTGAGAGAGAGAGAGAGAGAAATATTATTCACATCTCACCAAGCTGTGCTCAAGCCAGCCGTACAACGGTGGTGTGTTAAGGCGGCGGCGGTAGTTGACCACTCGCTCGCTCCACCACGACAGATCTACGACAGGGCCCCTAGCGGTCCTGGCGTCACCGCCGCCGCTACCACTTCCACTGGTTGCTGCACCGTGATCCATCGGGCCATGCTCTTTCCCCTCCTGCCGGCTACCCGGGGGGCCGTCGTTAGGCTGCACTGGCCCGGCTGCCTCCCCAGTCTCTGCCGCTCCAGTTGCCACCGCCGAAACATTCGTCAGTAGCACAGTGGCGGATTTGGCGGTGCCTGAGATATCGCCGCCGCACCCCCCCATGGCCTCTACGATTTCCAGCTCAGCTGGCTGCGGCTGTGGCGGCAGGTGCAGCTGCTGGTGTGGCTGCTGGTGTGGCGGCAGGTGCGGCTGCTGTTGTGGCTGCTGTTGTGGCTGCTGCTGTGGCTGCTGTTGTGGCTGCTGCTGGTGCGGCAGGTGCACCTGCTGCTGGTGTGGCTGTATCTCCAATAATAGTTGCGGCAGCAGGCTGATTCGTCGACTAGGCTGTGGCGGCGAGGGCACCTGCGCAGATCTAGGCGGCGGAGGAGACGGGGCCGGTGCTGGCGGCGCTGGCGGTGGAGATGGTAGCTCCGACATGCTCTCCCTGGCAGCTAGCGACTTGCTCGACAGCTGAGTTGGCAGTTTTGTCGCCGCCCCTACAGCCGCTGCGGAGTGGGTATCACACATCACCACGCTGGCGTCCCTCGCCATCTGCTGTAATGGCTGCTGGTCCTGCTCTCCGAGGTCTGCATGTACGGTCGAGACGCCATTCTCCGAAACCAATCGCAATGCTGGCTGCGATATCTGCTTAAGTTGCTGCTGCTGCTGCTGCTGCTGCATAGCACGGGCGCTGGAATGCGGCCAGGATGTTCGTCGAGACCAGTCCCGTCGCTGACCGGTAACAGATGGCTGGGCGGGGTTGTCCGTGCTCGCAGCCACGTGGTCGTCAAGTGGCAGCTGCGGCTGGGGCGAATCGGGCGGTGGCGTCGCGTGTCCTTCGCTGTTACGCGGGCCCTGTGCGAGCTCGACCAATTCCGCCGCGCTTTCAGAAGCCATATTTGCCGCGGATTTCGTGCGCGCCTGAACGACAGCTGCTGTCGACGCCGCCAGAGCGGGTACGGTATTGCCGACGTCCGCAATCGCCGCACCAGCATCCACGAACGGCCTCGCAAGCGCATTCACGATCTCCTGCGGTCCGCCCAGCAGTAAGCACGTCGAGAGGGTTCTAATCCATATCGGTGCGTTCATTCGGCGGCTGGCGGAGCGAGCAGCGGGGATTATTGGACCACCACTTATAACTGTTACCAACCGATGCATGGCACTGGACAAAGACTTTCCATTGTCAGATGATCACGGACTTAAGCTTTGAAAAGTAGGACATGCTGCTTACGCGATGAGCGCGAAGCCGGCATCCCGCGATTTTCCTACATGGCCAGCTCTCCTCCTTACTCGTTCTTATGACTAACGTTCTGAGTAGCTGTAGCCTACCTAAGAGGCCGCTTCACATGGATAACCGGATGGAGCGCCTCCCCAGTCCCCTTGCTTTCGTAGCTCCGAAACCCACCGATAGTCCCAGCGCCCCGTCCGCTGTATCGCCGTACAACGTCACGTGAGGGCAAAGAGCCCGCAGCCGCGGTCCCATATCTTCCACGAAGCACTTCAGCCCAAAGTCCGGATTGCAAATCGTCACGGTCCGCAATTTCATGCGCGTGCCACTGGTGCCACTGCCGCTACTGTCATTGCCACTGCAGTTGCAAGTGTTCCCGACGCTGAGGGTATCGCCATTATTACCAGCGGCAGCGGTGGTGGCAATGGCGGCGCCATCCTCGCCCAGGATGGCTTCCAAATGCGGCAGCGCGTTGGCGAGCACGCGGGTCCCCATACTGTGCACCAGTATGTGGAGGCCCGCGAAGCCGTCCGCAGCCAGGGCCCGCACAGTGGCAGCTAAGGCAAGACCCGTCTCCGGCGGCTCGGCACCACGGTAACGCGCCTGCGAGGAGGCCGGAGGTTCGGCGCTTAGAGACACAGGCAATTTAATTGCGGACAGCAGCCGCGGCGGGGCCAGCCCAGCGTTGATGAAGGCAGTAGGATTTCCTTATAAAGGCATCAACTCAGACCACCACCACTACCACCACCATCAGAATGAAGATGTGACGCATCAAGTCAAGGGGTAAGGGAGCAGGTGGGCGGGCTAACATGGACAACACACACGAGACGAAATCCAAGAAATCCAATCTTACACATGATACATACATATATATGATACAGGTGGTAAATCTGATGATACAGCCACCCACCCAAAAGTACGCGACAGGGACGGACGATGGCCAGGAGAACAACACGGGTGTGATGTACGGCGGGAACCCGATGAGCGCCATCATCTGAGCGTAATGGCGCAGGGCCTTATGCATATCCACTCCCAAGCCATGCACGAATAAAAGCGCCTCTGGCGGGCTGGTGGGGAGGAGAAGGATGTGTATTGAGGGGGGAATAAAAGTTGGATCCAGGAAGCCATTAAAACCTGACCAGCGGTTTGGTCATGTGTGGGGTGTGGGAGGGACGGAGGGGGCATGATCAGCTGATGTATGGCCGTATCGTGAGGGGGTCTTAGCACGACCCAAGCCTAGGCCGACCGAAATTGAGTTTCCTCGTGTTTGAATCTAACACGGATGCCTGTCCAGATCTCACCGATCAAAAGTAAACCTGAACGGCGGCGGTCGGGCCTCGCGTCTCTGCATGTCCATGTCCAAAAAAGCCCCAGCTGCTCCTTTTTCCCCTCCTCTGGGGCGCCGCTGGAAAGGTTCATCCCGCTGGCTGTTGCTGGAACGTCCCGATAGAGCCTGCATCGAGCCAAACCGCGGCCCCTTGGTCGGCGTCCTTGGCCGAGATCCCAACCCATGGCTAGATGTCCTCGACTCGCCAATGGGCTGTAGAGAACCATGCGCACTGCGGGCGAAGCCGCCGCTACCCGCACCACCATCGGGCCACGAGCTCCCGCGAAGGCCGCCGCTGGCGACGCTGATGTCACCGACGTAGCCCCCTACCGCGAACGGCTGCGAAGAACGGATGAAGCTGATGAGGGCCCTATGATGTACCGGCCCGTCACTGTCTTCGGCACCTGCCATCGCTGCCGCCGCTGCAGCAGGCCCTGACGGTGATGCCACACCCACCGCCGGGGGCGTCGATACTTGCGGTCGGCGGCTGCCGGAGCTTCGGCCGTGTTGGATCCTCGACGAAGCCGACGACGACGAACTATTCTTAGTGGACGAGCCCACTCGGAATCCAGACCGCGGCCGCCACCGCAGCCGTTGCGAGCTACTATTGGAACTCGACGGCGGCAGTCCAGCGGCTCCTGCTACAACTTTATGCCGGTGGCGGAGTCCAACATCGGTTTCGGAGCCCCAGCCAGGTCCCCAGCGGCTATTCTTCCGTTCAGTACCATCCTTTGCTGCACCGCCGCTTGCGTCGCCACTACTTCTTCGACGTGCTACTGCACCTTGGTCACCAATCGCCGGTGCCGATTTGCGCAAAAGGACCCGGCGGTGGACGGTAGTGGTTTGCGCCGGCTGCAGCGGCATCAGCATGCTGACCAGACGGGGCACATTGCCCAGGCCGTTAAAGACAACACCGGCAGTGGCAGCTGTAACAGCAGGTGCTGGCGGCGCCGCTGTTCCTTCATCAGCCACGGCCTGTAGCGTCGTAATGATTGGCGATGCGGGCCGTAAGGTAGTTCCGCCACCGCCGCCGCCACCGCCGCCAGGGTGCCGTAGTGAAGGCACCTGAAACGACATCTCCGCTTTGAGGAATCCATTCAGGTTACGCGGAGGAGCCCCCCTCTCGCGTGCAAAAGGCGGGGGCGCATTGCCGGCTTCGAGGAAGCCGCCGTCAGGAGCTCGCCGCGACAAGACGGACTTGAGGCGTGTCAGCGTAGAGAGGCGTGGTAATCCGCGCTGCAATTGTGAGGTGATCGAGCCCGAAATCATGACTGGTGCTGTGCTGTGGCTTCTGCCTGGGCGTGTGCTGGTCGGCGCTGCGTTGGCGGCACTGGCACTGGTGGTGCCGGTGGCGGCGTTGGCGTCAAAACGGATGAGTATCGGTGCATTGCCGGTAGCGTCGGTGGTTGTGGAGCCGGTGGCTGTGGTGGTAGCGGCGGCTGTGGTGGCAGGGGAGGTGGTGGCGGCGGCAGCCGTTTCAGCGGCACTATCGAGGTTACGCAGCTTGGCGGCCAGGACAGGGGTATTTCCCTGCTCTACCGCCCATGTCAACGTGGGACCAGAAGCAGCAGCTGGGGCCGCGGTTACTGCTACTCCTGAGGCCTCGTGAACTGCAGGAGAGGGGGCGAGTAGGCAGGTTCCATGCCCCGCATCAGCAGCGGATGGACAGCGAAGAGGCATCACCTACAGCTCCGACTCTAAAACAGCGAATTTCTTACCTTGCCCGGTATTATCATGAAAATTACCGCCACTGACGGCAGCGACATTGTCCGGGGTAGCGACAGAGGGGCCCGCTGCCGCTACGACGTGTTTTCCCCTCGCGGCACCGCCGCCAGCACGCTGGAGCTGACATCGCAACTCAGCATCCGGGTACGACGCCGCGGCCAGACGACTCCGTAACTGCTGGCCGCCGCCGTCATCCCTCGTGGCTTGGTGCAAGGCCTGCTTCCGGCTGGAAAGGGCGGTGCCACCGGTGCTGCTGGCCTCAGAGCCGCCGTACGTGGAGCGGCGCGGTGTGCAGAACCTTGACGGCGGTTGTGGCGCGTAGGTCCGCGCGGAGCGGGCCTTGGCGGTCACACTGCCGCGGTACGATAAGGCCGGTACAAGACGACCTTCCTCAATAGCAGCCTCTTCCTCTGCGATAAGGCCCTCGGCGATGTCGACCGGTGGCAGCAGCTCCAGCAGCCGCGGTAGGGACTTGAACCAGGCGCCGCTGGTGGACACCTCACACGCCACAATGCCAAACTGGAGCTGCAGTGGGATTGAGTCATACCGGAGTTTAGCTCCGTCATTCCGAAGAATTAATTACATAGCACAGCACATAAATAAGTATACATATGTGTGTAACATTTATATAATATGATATACTTATATTTATACTGAATAATGTCAGAATAATTATGTAATATATTTGTGTGTATATATTGTTGGTTTACACGTGAAGTAAATGTCCACAGCTGTAGCGGTCCTGGCGCCACACACCTACCGGTTTCAGCCGCGGCAGACACGCCGCCTTTCGGAGCGCCTCGCCACGGTTTCGGAAATATGCAATCCGCAGGTTGACGAAGCCCGACGCGGAGCCGGTCTCCCGGCTTCGAAACGGCCCGGTGGGAATGCCGCCGTACCAGAAACCCGTCAAATGCTCGCCGTGCCAGTGTGTGTCGCGCCACTCACCGTAACCGGTGGGGTGGCCCGCGGCATCCACCTCCCCCACGTAGGTGACGGATTCGTAGTGCCCCATCATGGGCGCGAACCTGCGGAACGGGTGGAACCAGCATAACGTACATTGCGTCCACCACGACCGGAACTTGGTGCCGCTGTTGGGCGCACCCAGGGTGTGTGTGGATGAGACTTTGCCGCCCGCCGGCCCCCACAAAGTCATACACGTTGCGGATATACCAACAAGAGCAATGCCTTTTTACGGAACGGCTGAGACCACATCGCATACTTCCGCCAGAGCGTGAGAATGCAAAGAAGCCAAAAACTAATTCCCGTCATAAAACGGAAAAAACAGTCCCGGGTGGAGGTAAGCACATTGGTCATGGCGATCCGGGTAATTCGGGAGAGGGGCAAAGAAGGACTGACAGCTTCAGGACAGAGAGCAGCGTCAGGGGCTAGTGGCAACCGAAGATTAGAACCATCTGCCACTCGGTGCCCAGGTTCTCGAGATTGGGTCCACCATTAGTTCAACATCGGGTCCCATCGGGACCAACCGCCTTCCTGCATGTCTCCCCGTATCCTTCCGAATATGAGGCGCCCCCGAGGGAGGACGCAATCGCTCCTTTTTCCCCACACACATAGATGCACACACACACACAGGCGCGACATACGCAACGGACTGACAAACGTGCAGACAGAAGACAGACAGACAGACACACCAGGGGGTGATGTAGCGGATGTAGCAGGCCACCAGCCGCCGTTCGGACGTCAGGCTGTACCCAGGTGGGAAATCAATAAGCGATGCTACTGCCGCAGGGTCCGTCAGGTCGCGGCGCTGAGTGATTTTGCACCGGAAGAGCAGCCAGTTTCGGCGTACCGCCATGGGCATCAATAAGCGCGCCACGAACAGCACTGCCATGTGCAAAAGCCCTACCCAGATGAAGATCTGCTCGGGAAAATGGCACGGCAAGGGGGTTCACGTCATGAGGCAGGCTACCTGGGTTGGGCGCACTCATATTCGCGAAAGCCTATCACCTATTGGGGCACTGCCGGCCCCAATGGCCCGCTGTCACTTATCGGCATCCGTGATGTGTGTTGGCCACTCGCAAGCCCCCTGCTCGCGGCTCAAAGCAGACCCATTCTCAAAGCAAAGCAGGCGGAGCAGCGGCAGCAGGAGCAGCAGCAGTTATGGCAGGAGGTGGTGGAGGGAGAGACCGGAAGGTAGAGGGCCGACGACCGGTGACACAGGGCGCCCACCTGCATGACTAAGTCTTGGGTCAGGAAGAAGGAGCCGCCGGTAGCCTTGCCGTCCTGGGCCACGTCCGACATTTGATGGGTGCGCCGACTGAGAACCACCGCGAACAGCACCACGCAAACAACACCGAGAGCCTGTGCAAGCGGAAACGTGGGGAAGGTCAGCGAGGTAACAAATCACGGTGACAGGAGCCCACGTGGGAGAGGGTTAGCAGACACCCACACTAGAGGGAGGCATAACGGCAATAGCTGGTGCAGCACAGACAGCTTGGGAACGTAGTCGCCTTGGCGTAAATACCCTAAGGCGAGACCACAGCAGGTGGCTGTCGATGGCACGTGAGTCGACGTCGCCGGCGGCAGTTAGCGGCAGCAGCGGCGGCGGCGGCGGCGGCGGCGGCGGCCCGGGAAAAAGGGAAAGGAGCCGAGCAACAGCCGGGACGAAAGGAACATGCACTGCAATCATGTATGTGATGTCAACCATGGCATCAATCCGTGAAAGGTGATTGCAAGGTGGCGGCAATCCGCCGCACGACCGCGCGTCTCAGGCTGATGGAAGAAGGACGACACGCGTGAGGCCAAACCACTGCTTGCGCACGCTGCCTCGAGAGTCCTCTACCTACCTGCAGGAATGGATCGTATCTGTTGACGTGTACGGCAACCATGGTCAAAATGAATATCATGAGCGCATATGTGATGACGTTGAGGATGACTGCGTTGGCGGAACCTGGCGTCCAACCGTCGGGAAAGCTGTACGATAAGGACAGCACAACACCGAAGTCGTACGACTTTGTCGTGCGCTTAATGAAGCCCGATTCAAACGTCCATAGCACAAAGATGACCAGCAGCATGAGGAACAGCCGGGACTTGTTGCTCGGGGTGTACATGCCGTTGAAGCTGTGCTCAGAGTTAAGGGGACAGGACACATGAGGAATACGTAGCGGCGTAGGAGAATGGCGTAAGAACGACAGAAGGCATAGTGAAGGAGCACTGCCGGGTATTACAGCATGGCTACGTCCTGGCATAATGATTAGCATGGTTGCTTGCAGGGGTAGGAGAGCGCGGCAGCGGGGATTGCCGAGTCCAGTTAGTCGCTCGCACATCCCGCCAAAGAACACATGTCATGTATGGACCTAGCAAGTCGTATGGCCGGGCCAGGGGCGCGCATGGCCTGGCACAAGCAGCCTTCAGGGTAATGCGCAGGAGACCAACCTTTTCTGCCTCTCCGCCCCCAGAGGCAGCCCGACCGCTTTGGATAGGAAGCAATGAGGAACGGCACTGAACTATCCATGCGTTTGTGGGCGGTTGTGCCATTGTGCACGTGGGGGAGAAGTTTTCCTGACGGGTCTTCTACTTCATATTTGACAACGCCACAACAGGCCGTATGTGGCCGACACCCTGCCATGTGCGCATTCTAGAAATCACGGGAGCTCCACTATCGCACCCGATAACCCGACTGGTAAGCCTTTCCCCGGACTCACAAGCGCAGCTTCTTCCGGTATTGCATGTAAGGCAGCACGACGTTGAGGTTAAGGACGACAGGCGAATCGGGAGTTGCATCTTTGGCTTCATCTGCCAGAGCCCGTGACACCTCTCCCATGGACCTTCAGGTGCACGCCTGGAAGGCGTATGCCACCCTCCTCGTTCCAGCAGCTATTTATTGTGGTCACAGCTATGGACCTCAAACTTTGTATATGAGGTTCTCATCAATGACGGCTTTGGCCCCAAAGAGCCGAATACATAGATTACCTCAATCAAACACTATCAAAACTGGACCGTAGCAAATTTACCACTACATTTACGACTGGGCATTTATCATGTGTTGGCGTTCATGCAAGCAAGGCATACAATAAATTCATACGAGTCTTGAGGGACTGCGACACTGGGTTAATGAGTTCAAAATGAATATTTTCCGTGCATGTTCTGTGTTTTCGTATTCTGTTTCCTTTTAAAACCCTTGCCTAGGATTCACGACAACTGGGTGGCCGTACGGGACGCTGGTCGTCGAATCAGATGGCGATAATTTTCTAATTTGTGCATAAGTACCTTATTCTAGGACACATAATCAATCGCATCGTGGATCAATGCTTGTGCCGAGATAATCAATCGCGCTGCCGTCAGCTCGATAGACGCAACTGCTGTGCGGCAGGGGAAGCAGCACTCTCTCACTTGCGACAACGCTTTTGCAACATAATTATGATGTACGGTTGTTAGATACATAGGTATAAGCCATCAATGGCACGCGACCGGTGGATAGTTGCGCCGTTGCGCGTCGTCGTTTGTTCGCTGATGTCGCTCTGTATTTTCTGGGGATTATCAATAGAGGCGGTAAGATACCGATCATACTTAGTTTGCACTGTAGGAGTATAACTCGTGCGGATGCAGTGATACACGACCCATGCCGTGTCGCCGCTGGCATCTGCGGGTCGCCGAGCCCGCACGCCATTGCTTGCTCACTTGCGTTATCACCGCCTCCCAGGAACCTCTACCTCACATCGACGACTGCTATCTGTGCCAAAAATGCCATACGGGCAAGCCCAGCGGCAGACGACTGCTCGCCCAGGGCTACATCAACGATGCGAACACCATATCACATGCACCAGCATCGCGCAGGTTAACTTCTGCAACAGACACGTCTGCCGCCGGCACCTCGTCGGCAGACCTACAGACGGGGCACGACGCGTCAGCGTCTTTATCAGCACAGGCTGCCGGCAGCGTGAGGTCGCTCAATAAGCAGACGGAGGAGATGTACGTCCCGGCTGACTTCAAGTTCCAGATCATGCCGTTAAAGAGCGAAATTGAATCGAAATCATCCAAACCCAATTGCACTGAGTGTTACGGTTGCGACACACAGATTGTACCCCTGCAAGGGGTCGTCACGGCAGCACATGGTCAGGAGCTTCGAGCGGAAGTGGGCGCATCACCGGAGTGGCTCTTTCTGGCTGGTAAGGGAGGGGGCCCCGGAGGGTGCAAAGAACGGAGCTCATCACGGGGCCGGGCAGCTGCTGCGCGTGGTGGCATTACGGGATATAATTACGGGATGTTCTCCTTCTCCCTGGAAACCTATTGCGGCGAACCTTCTGATGAGCGACACCGACCCTAGGGGTGTGCTTCTGACCCGCCCCTGGCCTCGAGCTTCCTAATAATTCTCGTGGGAGTCTCGATGCGTGCTCTGGACCTGCATGCGACTCACTCCTGTATCTGTGCATGAGCTTTCTCAGCACTTTGCCGTTGTTATTATTCGATGCGGTGCTGCTTCCCATTTAATAACGATGTGCCCATGTGAGTGGAAGAACATGGTCGCGAGCATGGAGTCAGAGGGCTTCGTGGGCGCTGGACAGTAATTGAGCGAGTTGCATAGTTTGCTGGTCTCGGCCGCATTGGCCTACCAGGGGCAGGGCAAGACAGGGCAGGGAAATGAATGGCTGAGATGTCCAGCCAAAACGAACGAAGTATCATGACGGGAATGAGTTGATGGGTTGTGCTGGGGTAAGGCTGGTAGGCTCGATTGGCAGATATGCTCTCGGATCAAACCCCCAGATGCCCAACCGAGTGCAGGCAGCCCGGAAAACCAGACTGGTGTGTTCAGCGCACTGAAAGCAGGGCTGTATTGGAAATGCCTCCAGCCTGGGTCGCACCAACGGATAGCGGTTTTGTGAAATAATGCAAAGGAATCTTTGTAGCCTGCGGCCTGCGAGGCTTTTGTCCCTTTACGCTTGTTAATGACTTAAGTCATGTGACAGGTCACACAGTATTGACTGCGTGCATGTCCGTCAATGGGCTGGCATGCATGCCTGGCACTCCTCGTCCCAAGTGCCCTTTTGCTGCCTCTGATGTTGGGGCGCCATCGCCATCGTCATATTATCGTCATGATGCGCATTTTCGCAGATATGCCGGACACCCCGATGACTGGAAAGCGCGCGGTCGTCAAGGTGTGGTGTATGCCCATTGATAAGGTGCACGGTACGTTTTCCTGGCGTTGTAGCAACACGGGCGAGGGCGCGAAGGCTGTACAGTTCTTGTTGGCGCAGCAGAAGGTCATGGAGGAGTGCGGGCTCATGGACGTGACAATCAAGGTAAGCCTGTGAAGCTGCGTGAAGTATGGGAGGCCTCTCGCACATGCAATCACCGTCCTCGCTGCCGCCACAACCAAACCTAAAAACCCGAAACCCACCCTTGCCGAAACCCACCCTTGCCGAAACCCGTCGCTGCCGCCGGTCATGGGTTTACAACTCCTCCCTGCACAGGTATGGCCTGGCCGCGTGAACGCAGTGGTTCCCGGCCACGGCTTACACGTTTGGTGGGACGGCCTGTGGATGGAGCGCGCTGAGGGACTGTCGCTCAACCAGATCTCCTACAAGCGCACGCGCAACTTCGTGACCGGTAGCCTCAAGACCGTCATGGGCGAGCGGCTGAATAAGACGCTGGTCGTGCGGGCAGCATTGTACGACCTGCTGTCAAGCCAGTGCGACCGACACTCGCAGAACGTGTTTATAACAGAGTCAGGTCAGATAAAGCTGATCGACAACCTGCAAGCGCTACAGTTCAGTTGGGTCAATTGCGCCATGGACTCAATCTTCCTGCCAGGGACCCAAAAAAACATGGTCATAACGTAAGTGTGCATAGTATGGCGTTGGGTGCTGGGTTGAGGACAGTAGGGCACAAAGTCTATGACTTTGCGCTGGGGTTTGGGCTGGACGCGGTCAAGGGCGAGCCAGCAGGCGCGTGGACAGGATCTGGGGAAATCGCATGTTCGCACTCTCGCTTTCGACCAATCAATCATACCTCCCGGGCTTTGAGTAAGGGGCTTTAGGCGCCAAGTAGTGCGTACCAGTTCCTGCACGGACTCAAATGCCCACGTTGGAAACATAGGCGATATCGCGACCTAGCTCCCGACATGCCCCGTGTTGTTAACCAAGTCTTTTCCCGCAAAAGACTTGGATCTGGAACGAAATCCGCAACGGGATCCAGAGCTGGATCCCGACGGGAGCTTGTTATCTACCTCGGTGTGCTGTACAATGTCCTAATCGCAATGATGCCATACCGTGTGTCGTAACCTGCCAGTTGGGGCGGAAATGTGGCCTTCAAGATCCGGCACGCCCAGGTGCGGCGATCAATCAACCCCATGGTAGTCTTGGACTACCGGTGCTACGTGGAAGGTGGGCGGATAGGGAAGAACTACGACCCCAAGATGCGGCAGTGCCTGACCAAGCTGCGGGACATGACGCCCAAGCAGATTCAACTCGAGTACGGGTTTCCGTACGTATCGAGCGCGGCCATCCTGCAGCAGCGTGCGTCAGGTACGTATCAGGCCTGCCTGAGGCGTCGGGCACGTTTGTCCCGGGGTTTTGCCTTCAACTTGACACAGCGACCTTATTCCACACGTGGATAGGTGCGGCTCTGGTTGTCGGCTTTCTCCCGCCTCTTCTTGTCAATTGTAGATAGCATCTCCGGGCTTTAGGGTTTAGGGTTTAGGGTTTTAGTTCGTAGCCACCCCGGTGTTACTGCATATATCGCACGCTCTTCGTCAAACGCCTCCGTGTGACGGTGCTTTGAATCACCACCTAAACGCAGATATGATTAACAAGGGCTTTGAATGGACGCTCCGCTACGGCAAGCCGCGCAGTTTCCCGCCAAAAGCCTACCGGCCCCAGGAGCCCTGCTGCGGTCTGGACGCGACGACTAAGGGTGTGCTCCATTGTGCGCATCCTTGGACTAACCGCATAGAGTTACCGTACGGTGACCCGCAAAGTGGTGGGGAGTGGCACCGGCCTTATCCGGACCCTGGCACGCATATAGGTGGCACATACTTGGACTTTCCCCAAGAAGGTGACTACTAACCGTGTGAGCTAGCCCAGTTATTCAGGCTCCAAGGGCTGTATGTGTGCGTACTTGGGCTTGCGGTAGACGTCAGACGCCACCCATCTGTGAAATGGGTGCGGTGTGAATCATGATGCGAGTCCTGGGAACTGAACACAAAGTAGACAGCTCTGGCAGGTCTCGGCTAATGTTTCTTAAACTAGTGTTTTGGGGTTTCGGTTCTCACCTGGTTACTGCACGTGGCTGTCGAGGAATCATCAAAAGGTCGAAGCGGCCTTAAGTGGGGGGCCGCTGGGCTAACCGAGTCGCGGGAGTGGAGCTCGTGAACCTATATTGTGGAGAGGTGTGATATTGACGTATGTATCTCGGACATGCGAGGCGGTCGTTTTCTTCTGTTTTGTTTTGAGCGAGAATGCAACCGACTAAAACTGGCCGCAGGATTTGGCAGCGCAGTATGCTGCTCCCGGCCCTGTACTTGAATCCTGTCCGGCACTCCGGATAGGCAAAAAGCATGGGAGATGTACACAGTCCTTGTGGATGTAGTTCCTTTATATACAGACGACGCTAACATCAAACTCGTTAATGTGTCGAATGTCACCGCTGACAACGGCACGAGCAACGCCTGACGGGCTGCATGGATGCATTAAAGACAAGGTGGTGCTCCAGGGGCTTTGCTGACTTCGTTGACGCCGCCACTGATTGCCCTACGACACGCACATTGTGTGAAGTGCCCACAACGCAAGCCTAACGTTGCCGCCAACTTTTCTTTGATCCCTCCAAAAAATTTGCATAGTTTTATACCTAGTCAAGTCGGCACACATGTGGCGATGCAGCCGTTTCGCATCACAGTACGCCGATAGGTGAAGTCACGGCCTTCTGCAGCAAATCGGCGGTACGGATGCGTTGGATTCCGCTTCGGAGAGGATACAGCTTTTGCACGATGGTATTGAAGCGCCCTACTCTGCCGTACGCTGCACATCGTTATCCCAAGCTTGCTAGAATGATGGGAACTAGACTGCGTTTACCCTTGTCGAGACTCATGACGTGCAGGCCGTTTCGACTGCGCAATCCGTGGATGGGGAATGATGTCCAGTGCTGCTACTGGTTCCCATCTGTATCCAGGTATTATGCATCCAGTTATGTGTCGGACTCCGGTCTGCAGAGGGATGCGACGGCTCTCGCTATGCTGGCTTGGGCCAGACTTCAGTGGCAAAGAAGTGATGTTCCTCCGGGCTTTACAAGCCACTGCTGGTTGCGACTTAGAAACTGTCCATTGTGCTAACAATCGTCGTGCAGCATGTTGTGTTCTGTTGTATTGTAGGACTGGTTGCGACACAGAGTCCGAATGAGGAGAAGATACAATTGCTTTTTGAAGTACAGAAACATAACGCACCCTAACGTACGGAAGACAAG
Organism: Volvox reticuliferus; assembly: GCA_019650235.1. Classification (NCBI taxonomy): domain Eukaryota; kingdom Viridiplantae; phylum Chlorophyta; class Chlorophyceae; order Chlamydomonadales; family Volvocaceae; genus Volvox; species Volvox reticuliferus. The sequence goes on along the minus strand of BNCP01000035.1, from coordinate 883,948 downwards.
ACGCTTGCTGTTATCACGCAACGCGGCCCAACACCTTTTAGACCTTCTACTTCAGCGGAATTGACGGCCAGGTGTACACAGAAGCCTTACTCACTGTCAGAGCATCGGAACAGCTATTGTCCTCTTTCTGTTCTTCTCGTCAGATCCCCGCATCCCTCGCCGCCGTCTACACCAGGGGCCCCGGGTCCACAGCTCCCGTCGCTGGAGAACCTCTATGAGGCCTACCCGAGATGGGGACGTTGGATCAGGGGGTTGTTGTGCATTAGCGTTATGCATTACGCTTGAGTAGCATCCATCTTATGCGAGCGGCGGGGGGCTTGTGCTTGGCAAGTCATGCCTGTAGGGCAACTTTTTAGGGAGAGGAAATCTTAGCGGCACAGTGGCAACAGTAAGGGCGCGGTGGCTTGCTAAGGGCAGATAAAAGCATGAATGCGGCAAGATGTCCTTGACACCGAAATCGGCGACTGGGACAAGATTTGTCTAGCGGATAGATAGTGGTTACGTCGCCAACCATGATTGCGCATGTATATTAAATCCAGCATACCAGGTTTAACATATTTGTAAATATAGCATATTGCCATAACTATCGTGTGTATAATACCTGTGGTTAAGTTGTTTCAGCGGTGGTCCGGCTGGTCCAAGCTCCAAGAGCCGTTGTCCGTACATCGGATCCTCATTTTTTGTGCCCCACCGAACAGCGGCGGTGAGTATGCAATCCTTACCTATGTATTGAACAGAGATATTTTGATTTTTTACATGGGGAGCGGATTGTGTGTTCCTGTCCCTGTTGTTTAAACAGCTACAAGACAGCTCCAATTCTGCCCTCGCGCTGTCCACAGTTGGCAGGTTAATCGCCTCGAATTTCTTGTGTTTTTGGCCAAGTCTAGCTCGCAGACGTGATTCCCAGGGCAGCGGAGTCATCTTCCACAGTTGAAGAATGGCTGAAGCAGCACCCGGAAAGACTGGACAAGGAACAGGCGAAAATGAAGGGGTCAACGTGCAGGTCCTACTGAGGTGCAGGTGCGCATGCAACCTTATTGACCCAAAGACGCAGACGGCCATCGATGCCAAAGCGCGGCCCCTCCTTTAGGCCCATGAGCGAGAAGGAAATTGCTGAACGGGCGCCACAAGTAATCTCCTGCAGCGAGGCCACGCGTGAGGTAATCCTGCACCAGAACGTCAACGGCAAGTTAATGAGCAGGACGTTTCGGTTCGACAAGGCGAGTATTCGCCTAGCACTTTTGGGCAATGTGGTGGCAGAAATAATTTGATGGCTTTAGTAAATCACTCGCGCTGCTGCAACCTTCAACTGTTGGGTTCGCTGCAGGTTTTCAGCAGCGAGGCCTCGCAGGAAAAGCTTTACAGGCAGGCAATCGTCCCAATCGTCCAGGAGGTGATGGATGGCTTTAATTGCACGATTTTCGCTTACGGGCAGACCGGTACGGGCAAAACTTACACAATGGAGGGGGGCCCTCGGCGAAGTGATGACGGTAAAAGCTTGTCAGCGGAGGCAGGGGTCATCCCGCGCTCAATTAAACAGATTTTTGATTCGATCGATGCCAGCAATGCCGATTCAACGGTCAAGGTGTCCTTCCTCGAGCTGTACAACGAGGAACTTACGGACTTGCTGTCATTCGACGATGCCAAGGACGACAAGAAGGCGCTGCGGCTGCTTGAGGACCGCAACGGGGTGGTCGTACAGGGGTTGGAGGAGGTTTCGGTGAAAAGCGCAGCAGAGATTTATCAGGTATGGCCATGCGAGAAAGAGGTTGCCCAACGGTAGCTTGCTGGTGCGTTCTGCTGTCTCACCTAGCGTGTGTGGTGTGCGTCAGCTGCATTGCACCCATGTTTGGGAACCTTCTGAAAATAAAGGCTCTTGTACGGCTCACTTGCAGTACCGTGCTGTGTAGGTGCTAGACCGTGGGACTGCGAAGCGGCGCACGGCTGAAACGCTGCTTAATAAGCGTTCCAGCCGCAGCCACTCGGTGTTTTCTATCACAATCCATATGCGCGAAGTAACACCCGAGGGCGAGGACGTGGTGAAGGTCAGTACATTCATAAACTTATGCGTGTATGACTGTTGGGAACTTGGAAGTGCATTAGGAGCCTAAGGAACGTGTTTGCTTTATCCCCAGGTTGGCAAGCTTCACCTCGTTGATCTGGCTGGCAGCGAAAATATCTCCCGCTCCGGCGCGAAAGACGGTCGCGCACGGGAGGCTGGCAGCATTAATCAGTCCCTGCTAACACTCGGGCGCGTGATCACGGCATTGGTGGAACACTCCGGCCATGTTCCCTATCGGGACTCGAAGCTTACCCGGCTCCTGCGTGATTCGCTCGGCGGTAAAACCAAAACCTGCATCATTGCGACGATTGCACCAACGGTGCAGTGCCAAGAGGAAACAATTAGCACCCTGGACTACGCACACAGGTTAGGAACGAATTGTCATCTGGGTCGCGATGCTGTGCTGTCCCTAACTGCGCGTGTGTCTCTAGCATGTGCACATGCTATTTGTTTTGCTCACTTCCCTCGACTGCCTCTGCGTATCACGTTCATGTCAAGGGCCAAGAACATTCGAAACCGGCCCGAGATCAATCAAAAGATCTCGAAGACGGCGATGATTAAGGAGATGTCAACAGAGATGGAGAAGCTCCGGTTGGAGCTTGTTGCCCAGCGGGAAAAAAATGGTGTCTTCATATCTGTCGAGAAGTTCCAGCAGGTATGACATGAACTTGTCGCGACGTGTAGGTATGTGCTTTCGTCGGGGGTTGTCGTACGCATCGACTGAAGAAGTCAGAGATGCTGAGCAAATCAGGTTATAAGCGATTGCATTGTCCATGCCTTCTGCGCTCTCCGTGAGGGGCTACCGGCCGGGTCAGCTTCTGCCTTCTCCAACTCGATACACCAACAGGATGAAATTGAGCGCGTGCAGCTCCGCGAAACAGTGAAGACCCTCCGAGAGGAGATGAAGCTGGAGCAGGAGGAATTCGCGCAACAAATCGAGCAGCAGAGAACCGAAGCGGAGAGGACAATTAGCCGTCTCGAGGTGGGCCAGTAATTAGTTCAGTCTGTTGCAAATGACGTCGCTGCTGTTTGTCGGGGTTTATGTCCCTGCCAAGTTCACCGACATACGGGGATGTAAGCTCGGGTATTGCTGTGACAACCTGCAGCCCGCAGTAGACTGCGGAAATAGCTCTCCATCAGCTAACACGAAATTTCTCCAACCCCTTTAAACCCCACAGTCCGAGCTGGCCACGGCGAGATCTGACCTGGAGTTTTTGGATATGCGGCTCCAGGAGGCCAGCCGCACCATCCACGAGCGGCAGTACCTGATTGCAGCACACCGCAAGGCCGAACAGGACATCGCTGAGCACGCAGAAGCAGTACGCAGCGAGCTGGCCGAAGCAGTTCGTGACATCGGCGAGCTTTTTGCATCTTTGGAGGAACTATCGAGTGTTCACGCGGCCGATCGGGATTCCTTCCAGATGGTTCGGGGCATGCTGGAGGTGAGTACGGTTTGGGGATCTGCAAAGCTCATATCAACTTGACATGAATATTAACAACAGGCAGGGTGAATCTGGTTTGCATTCACTCAACACGGACTGTGTTCTGCGGCTCATTTTCTACAATCCAGGCGCGCCTGAAGGACATTGGTACGTCGCTGTCTGGTGCGGTCGACAATCAGCGCAAGCAGCTTAACGCCATGAACGTGGAGTTGGCATCATTCAAGCAACGAAAGCAGGACGACCTGCAGCAGCTCATGGCCCGTGTCTCTGCTGTTCAGTCGATGATTATGTCGATTAAAGAGACGGTTGATGGCCGGGCGCTTGCAGCAGGCGCAGCTGCTGGCGCAGCCCTGGGTCGCGTCGGCGAGTTGGCCTCGGCGCATGTTGCAAGCGCTGTTTCCGCTGCCCAGGTTCTCGAGGCCACGACACGAGCTGCGGTTGATGCCCTGTCCGAGTCCATTGAGCTGCAGACACGTGAGCTCATATCATTTGCGGATGAACAGGCGTCTTTCGCCGACAGCTCCTGCAAAGCTTTGCGCAGTACTATGAAGCGCTTCACAGAAAGCTATGGAGCTCTTCAGGCGACCGCAACGCAGGGCGAAAGCATGATTGAGCAGGAGACGACGTCGCTTAACGCGGGCTTGGGTTCTTTCGCCACCCGGTTCAAGGACGTGTCCATCAGACAGCAAACGGAGTTGGTTGCGCAAATTGCTGCCCTCGTGCATGCGTTCACGGAGGAGCGCGCCAGTGACGTAGCCAGGGGGGTTAAATGTCTTCAACAGCAGGCAGCTGAGGCAGCAGATGTTATTCGGGGCAAGTTTAGCGACATCAGCCAAGCGACAACAACAGCAATTCGAGACTTGCAGGCACGTCTTCGGTTTTGGATGTGCAGTGATAATTTAAGGGGGATCCTAAAATGGAAATAAAATGTTGTCCAATGTTGTTATTCAACGTTGATGGTTGTGCTTAATGTACTTGGTTCCATGTCGTGCAGGACGCGGAGGAGTCCCACACCAGCAACATCAACTCGCATCAGCAGCAAAGTCGCGATCGCACAACGAGCATGACCTCATCGCTGGGTACGCTCAATGAGAAGACGCGTGCTTTGCATGAGGAAGTTACCACAAGAGCCCATGGCAGTGCGGCGGCCGCCGAGGCATTAAACCAGGTAGAACATATTTTGTTGCCGGTGGTGGGTGCTGAACCCGGGAAAATCACAGATTTTGGATAAGTCAGCGTGGGTAAATGGATGAGGGTGCCCCGAAATACTGGGGAAGGTAGGGAAAGCCAAGTAGTGGCCACGAGTGAAGCAATCACCCTATCCCACAAAATGTATTTGGTTTTGTTTAACACATTACCGCACGCGTAAAACTTTTCCACAGAAAGCGTACCCGTTTTGAGAGATGCCGCACTTGACGTAAATATTATGACGCTTCGTAGGATCTTGGCCAAGTGTGTGATCAAGGTGTTACGACTGTGCAAGCAGCTGTGCAGACTTGCATCAACGAGACAAGCGACCAGGTGTCATCTGCCCGGCATATGCTTTTAACTTTTAACGAGACGCTGGAGGAAGTTACAGCTAATTCCCGTGCTTCAGCGGACGAATGGGCTACTTTGTGCACGGACGTGATTGCTGATATGACAGGTACGACAGGCTTGGTGGTAACCCTTCGTATTGTCATGGGTTTTCCCTTGTCATAAGCAAATGCATCACGGGTGCTTTGTTTTGCAGCAATGAATGATCGACAGGCGGCAGATTTGTCAACGCTCAGCATCGACGCGGAAGCAGTAGTCCAACAGCGTTTAGATGTGGTGCTGAAGACGGTGCCTCCCGAACAGCGTGATATCAAGGTGCCACCTTCTTCATCGATCCGCGAGCTACGATGCCTATCAGAGGATAAGCTTGTGGCGAGATGTCACATCGAATTTCCGCAGGTCTTCGCAGCTCCTTTAGTGAGTAAAATCCCGGTCTTAACGAATGCTAAGCTCGACTACGTTTCTCCCAAAGCAACCCTGACGCGACTCTTTTTTCCATTGCTTTTAGGTGCAGCCAGGTCGAGAAAGTCCGCGCGCAGGTCTTGTACGCGTGGCCAGCGGACCAGCCGCCCTGGTGGGCTGTGAAAATGCGACACCCATGCCGCTAAATGCCGCAATTGCTCCAGTTAACGGCAGTGGCCCAACGTCACCACGCTCTTCGATGGCAGGCATGCGAAGTCGCATCCCCTCAAAACCATCTCTTGTATCCAGTTCACCTGCCAGCGTGAAGGACCAGGTCGCCAGCGCCGTAGCCCGGCAGCAGCTTTCGGACAGGACGAATGCAGGGCGCCAGGGACAAAGCATCCTCGCAGAGTGGTGATTATGCGTGATTGTGTGACACAATGGCTTATAAATAAGAGAAACCGTCGTATTGAAGAGCGTAACATCCTACATTTCCTGAGCGTGTCATTTAGGGTGGCTTCAGTGCTGCTCATCGTACCAGAATGGATGACAAACAAATTAGGGGCTGTCGCATTTGGACATTTCATTACACGTAAACTCTATGAATTGCGCGCTTCATCTATTGCGGGTCATCACAGCGGGGGAGTGTAGCCACACACTGCCACACTTTCGTAAGCGCTGCGGTCGCTTACTGTTTTGGCACCCCTGCCGATTTCCGCCCCAAGCGCCGTACATGGCGGTACATGTAAAACTCATGGACGCAAGCCACACCTATATAACGGCTCCAATGCATGCATACAGCACGTCGCAGGAACAACTGTTAAGCCGGCAGAGGCCATGATATCGGCTGTTTATGACCTCGCCCACTGCTCATGTAAATACTAATCATCAAATCAACTTATGTACGGTATAAATGCATGTGCATAGGAACTTGTTCAATCACGCGGCAGGTCCGGGCAATCCTTGGGTATTATTATGTAAAATATGTAGCAAACATATCATAGGAGTGCTGCCTAGATGACCATTGGTGCATTAAGTTGCCCACTGCATACCATTGCGCTGCCGTTAAAAATCTACATTAATTTGTTCCATCAATTACTATGTTAACAACCAAGTCCATCAAGTCTAACTGCTCCGCAAGCGCAGACTCCAGATGCTCCCCAGCCTCAGGCGTCTTAAGAGCTCTTTCAACACCCGCTGCAAGGTCCGCGCCCGGTACCTCAACAATCACGCTCGCAGACGTCGTCGTACTGCAAGGAACAGAGAAGTGTACGTCAGTTTTATGTAGCGAGACATTCCACGGGCAGGGCGAGTCGCCCACAGTGTAACACCCTTTCCATTCCATGGTCATGTTCAGTGAGGTCCATGGTCCTGCATATTGGATAACGCTGAACGCTAGACTGGTGGATGCTCACTTGCAAACGTTTGCACTGCTGCCATGAGAACGTCGTGCATCAGTAGCTGAAGGAGTCCATCCCATGGATCGCAAGGTCACGGCGGCCCCCCATGCCCACCTGTTACATGCTATATCATTTATAGTGGTGCGAAGGCCGGGTGCTCCAAGCACCCGTAACGTTGTCATGAAGGCGTTCTGTATAGCACAACGCGGCATCTCAGAATATGCTGTCCTACTGACTCAGGAGGCGGTTAGGAGGTGCTTTGGCCGCCGTGATGTTTGGAGCCGCCTTCAACCAAAGCTCATTTAACATGGACTCCGTTGACATGGACCATGGATCAACGTGTCGGCAGCGGCAGTGCTATACTGGTTCCGTACCTGCATTACGCTTCGTAGGTCCCCAGATGACGCCTCGCCAACGCAAGCAGAGCTATTCCATGTCAGGGTAGTTGGATGTTGTTTTGATGCGACCTGGTGAAAAGACGTTTGTTGGCGGGATAAGGCTCCAATGAGGTAGGTGGTGCTTGAACATAGAAGCCATTGGCCTCGATGACCGTCCCGCTTATCTGAGATTACTTACCGTCAAGCCAACCACAATGTGTAACGGTATAGTGACCCAGCTCTCGAAGCTGCCAGCTGTCTGCACTTGAACCGCCTGAAGGTCATCGATATGGCAAGGCACCGAAGATATTGAGTTGGATATAGTGGTACATACACACGACAACTTACGACCGGCTCAAGAACAAGTCGCTTTTATTTTCCAGCGCCGCACAAAATGCCTTACGCAAGCAACCGTTCAGTGTATAACGGATCCCAAACACATACGCTGCTAGCGGGTCGCGTATAGGGGAGCAACCAGGCATAGGCATAGGCGAACGTGGGAAAGAGGGGAAGATGTCACGCAAAAACAGACAGCGCGACACAATCAATGTGTAAAATTATAAACGAGCACTTGTAAACCTGCATGTAAACTCACATTGTCGTTGGTCCGGTGAAGAAAGGCCATCGGCACGGCGACGGCTGCAGCTATAGCGACGGAAGTCAACACCGCTGCTGTTAATGCAAGGATGGAAGACGTGCATCTTTGGCTTGGCACCTATGTAATTACCAATCGCACTCTTGAAACATCTAAATATAATCATCATGAGCAAGCCTTCATCTCAAATCACACCTCTGGCTTTGCGGGTTCAGCAGAAAGGCAAATGCGAACTTCAGCAGCCGATTGAAATGCGCACTCGTCCCAAACCAATATCGGGACTGTATTTGGCGCGGCGAGAACACTCGGCGAGCTGAGGCCCGACCGATCCTTCATGTCAGCATCACTGCAACACCGCTTAGACTAAGATTTGGAAGGCAATTTTGGGTTCTTCCTTCGTGATGCACAATTGTATATGTGTGTGCTTGTATGCAACGTTCCAATAGTCCCTATTTGTTCATAATTACCACCGATGGATTATAGCCGGTAGTATTTCTTGCATGCCTTGTGACAAGACCAACAAAACAGAAGGTATGACCCAAGCTTTCCAAAGCTCCGCACGACATACGTTAACTGAAAACAGCTACAACCCACACGCGAAGCTCATCTGGCGCCGCCGTAATACTATGTCTATATATTTGGCCAACCAATCGCATAGATAGTGTTTCAAGTAAAGTGATCTTTGAAAAATCATCTTCAAGCTCTTTCCCCAGGCTGTTCTGAACGGTTGGAAAAGCCCCACTTTCGTAAGCGCGGCGCTTCTAAAATGAATAAAATCAATCGAATAATGCTATGATATGCCTGCGAAAAGCTGAAGCTTGTGCTAAGCCTCCTTGGGTTGGAAAAGCCGTCGACGTGGGCCGCAAAGGTGGGCGCAATTAAATATTCATGTGTGAACCATTAGGTTTTTCCATGATATCATCCATCATAAATTCACATCAGTTCTAAATAATATTCGCGACGATAGTGGCTGTGTGTGAAGCAGGGAAGCCACGACGACCCTAAGACACCGTACCTATCCCATCTTCGATCATTAACATGATCTTACTGTGCTTCACGTGACTAATCAAATGCTTACTCCCGAGGACTGTGACCAACCATCGCTAATCACATTACTGTCTTCTGGGCCTTCCCCGGGTCACTAAATGGTACGATAAAGCTTCAGCGTATCACCAAACCTTACACAGGTTTTGAAGCCAGGCATCCTTCAGAGCTTGACCCATCACACTCGTCAGCCAAGAGGTTCTTTTGGCAGATAGTAATGGACAAGCAAGTGGCTAAGAGCTGGCCTCCAAAATCGCTCTTTCATCGGAACAGAAGGACCTGAAAGTTACCCATTCAATAGCTTCCAAATTTTCAGGTTCTCCGAAACCAGAGAAGCTAACCGAACAACCTAACCACTCTCAGCTGAGTGCAGACCGGGCCTTACAGAAAGAGCCCTGGGAACTTAAAACTTCAGACCTGAGATATCCAGTTATCATGTCCAGTCATGTCGCCGTCGTCGTTATTGTGACATCAGCTCGCCGTGAGTGCTTCCGTCCGAGACCAGATTCCGTACTCGTGCGATTCGCCAGGGCGTGCCAGGGGTCCAGACCTCTGCCATTCACTGTGCCCATCTTTTAGTGACAAGGATCAAGCTCCTCTTGCATGGCATCATGCATGACCAAACAGAAGTGATGCGTTGTATAACAGCAGAATGTGCGTTTTTCGGATTTCATCCCAACGCCATTGCATTAGCTACCATATGCCACCGGAACTACATGAAGGTGCGGGCGTGTGCGAGCCAACGCCCATAATGCCCCGTACGTTTGTACATCATGTGCATTCCAACGGATGTCCTCTGACACGCGCACAGGGCATTGCCAACGAACATCCGATATCCGAAGTGCGGTGAAGTCCGCTCTTCATTTTTGAGCCTACAAATGCCTGACTTCAGCTTTTGTATTCCTTCACAATGACACACGTACGCATTTTCGATGGTCGCGTCATCCTCCATTGGGACAGGTTCTCCTCACCTCACTTAATATGGGACTGATCGTCTAATTGTCCCGGCGAACCTGACTGTTCTGGAAACGGCATCATGGGAGCAAATGGTGGCCTGGTTGGCACGGGCACTGTCTCATTAGCCTGAAGCCGAAGCGATGAGAAAGAGGCATACGTTGAGGGCGACAAGGCAGGTTGGGTTGGCTCGACCGCCGAGGTGGGCTGATTAGGAGAAATGGGACGAGAAAGGGGTTCAGGATTCTCCTGGGTGGGCAGCGGTGGAGACGAAGTTGTTGACAGAAATGGTGAAGGCGGTTCCAATCGTTGAAAGCCTGGCGGTAGCGGTAACGGTGATGTTGGCTGGGGTGCCAACGGATGTGGTTGCGACGCCGGCGGGCGGGGTAGGGCAGGGAAAGCCGGCTGCTGGACTGTGGGTGCAGTGGGAGGTGGTAACAAGCTGGGTGCCGAAGAGGCCGGTAATGGCGAGGAAATGGGGCCAGGCATGCCAGGCAGGAGAGGTGAAGGTGTTATTGTATCTTGCGGCGGTGATTGGAGGGGGGTGACGGGTGGCTGTGGCGGTGGCGGTGGCCCCGGCTCCGCTGATGGGGCCAAAGGCGGCATGACCCCAGGAGGCGATGGCACCGTTGAGACAGGCGCCGTGGGCGGATCTGGCGATGGTGGCGCCGGTTGCATTTCCATGGCCGGCACCTGTGGCGAAGGTAATTGCGGCGATAGCTGTGTTGGCGGAGGCAAGTCACCGTCGGCCAATGGCGGTGGGGGCGAGCCATAGTAGATCTGCGGCGGGCGGCTCGCCGAGGGTTCTGGAACCAGGGGCAAGGGTGCAGGTAGAGACGGCAACGGCGGCGGCGGGTATAATGGCGGCAGCGATGGCCATGGCAGGTAGGGGGGCGACAGGGAGAGCGTCGGCGGCGGTGTTGACGGCGGCAAAGGCACTGGATGCAACGGTGACAACGGTACAGGCACTGGCGGCGACGGTGATGGCGGCAAAGGCTGCTGAAGCGGTGTTGAAGGCGGTAGTCGCATATAATCTCCGGGCTGCCGGCTGTCCGGCGGCGGTGGCGGCAGCCAAGCAGCCGGACTGGGCTGCGGCGCTGGCAGCCGTAGCGGCGGCGGCACCATCGGCACTGGCGGCGGCGCTCCATCATCGCTCACGACAACGAATCGCAAAATCTTGACCTCGACGGGTGAGCCTGCATCAACTTGTAACGCCTCGGCCAGCGTACGCTCAAACACCGCTACGCTGGCTGCACCACCGTCGCCAACCCCCGTCGTTGCGACGTCACGAACTGCGGCGACCACCTCAGGACCACTGCCTTCCGGCAGCAACACCTTGAAGCCCAACGTCAGCTCTAAGGCGCTGCCGTCCTGTGCTATGGCCAGCCGGGATCGCCCAATGGGTCGTGCAAGGGTGCCTGGCGGCGGTGACGTTGTGACACTGGAGGCGACCAGCTCGCTGCAGGTTGCTCGGTGCACTGTTACGTTCAGCCCCGGTGCACCCAGCTCACCAAAGGCGGCCTGCATGGCCGCTGCCAAGCGGGAAAGAGGCCGCTGGTGTTGCGGTGATGAGACGTCGGAGCCTGTGAAGGATGCGCATCTAACGGGGCACGCCGCGGACGTCGCTGTTGACCCCAGTGCTTGGCAGCGCAGCTGTGGACAAGATGGTGGCGGTGATGGTGATGGCAGCTCCAAACAAGCCACATATACTTCTACTGGCATTTAGCCGTGGGACATCATAATGCTGTCACCATCAGCGCCAAACCAGCGCCTTGCGGGTGCGGGTGCAAGTGGGTGCCGGTGCAATTGCCAAGGGCAGTGCCAAAGGGAAGCTCAACCGCCAATGCAAGCAGGTGGGTATCCTCCTAATAGCGGTGCATGATAGAGTCATATGTAAGTATCCAACTGTTAGAGACACAGCCCTTTCGTCCAAAACGTTTGTCGTGAGCTGCGACTTGCTACGGTGTCTGGGCTTTTGGAAAGAGGGTTAATAGATTGCTGCTATAAGAAATTCAATTTTAAAACACATTCCTGGGCGGGTGCGAACTGGTCCATGGTTCTACACAGTTCCATGGACCCTACCTATCGATGAGGTCCCTGTTGCGAACCTGCAGAAGCGCGTCAAAAAGCACAGACGATGGCGGGTGGCTGCCAGGCGCTCCTGTCGGCCGGAAGGAGACTTGGTCATCCTGGATCACAAAGATCAAGTCGGTAGCGGAAAATGGGTGTGGAGTAGGCCGTCAGTAACGAGTGGATTCGTGGGCTAGATCCTGACCAAGACGGGGGGCGATTGACCTCTTGTTTGAGGCGTGGCTCACATCCCATGGCTAGCTTGTTGCTCGGCTTGATGTCGGCGGCGTACCTGGGGCTTAGGCATCCCACATCCTAAGAGTGTACATGTGGGCACGATGGCCACCACCAGAGCTGCCACAACCAGAAAGGCAGCAGTCGCGATGAGCACATCTATGGTAAAGCAGCTTCGGGTCTGGTGCTGTGCGGGAGGAAGAGGAGATATCGTCTCTCATTCATCGGAAACAAGAGGGAGATGCAGGTGGTGAATCACGAGCTGTGTCTCCCTGACGGATCCTCTTTTTCCGTTGTTTTTTCTGATTGAAGGAACCAGGCACAGAGAAATTATGGCGGCGGCCGTTCATATAGCGCTTCGCGAGGCTACGCAGATGATATAATGTTAGGGAATGGCAAAACCAGGGCTGCACTGATTATGCTGCATGGTGCGGTACGAAGGGGGCGATTGTCAACGGGCAGCGGGTGCGGTGCAACTGCAAGCAAACGCCGGCCACCTCCGGTCACCTGCCTTGCGCAGCGAACTAGACGAAGGTTCCTCGCATAGCGCATCACGGTTCCAGGAGCCGGGTGAAAGGGATCCGATGCGGCGCAGCGAGGCGTCGCTGAATGCCAAAACAATCGCATTTCCCGGGGCTGCGGCTGCGGTCGGTTCCGTGGCTGGTGCAGCTGGTCGCGGGGGAGGTTGCGGAGGTTGCATCCAGACGGCAGGGTCGGTGCTTGCGATTTCGCATATGTGGTGCGGCAGAGAAGGAAGCCGATTGCTAGAGATGCCTTCGGCAAGGTTTGAACCAGGTGAAGGATGACGAGTTGCAAAACGCATTTTGGAAACCGCCTAGAGACAACTTGGAGATTATTCTGCGTCGCGCTGCGTCCTACAGGCCTAGTAATATGGAAATCGCGGCACCTAACATGACTGAAAATGTTGACTTATGAAACACTGAAAGCTAGCTTCGATGGCGGATGGCCATCGTGACCAACATCACCAATCGCGTGGGTCATGTCGCCCTCGGGCGTCAGCAGCAGCAGCTGGCAACGTTCTGGACGTTGCCATCCAACCAACATAACCATCCCCTGAACCTTCCAAGAGTAACGTTTTTGCATTCATCGCGAGATTAGGAGACTGCGCTACGCCGATAAGGAGCGGGATTCCCTATGCCGCATGGCCCGTCATGACCTTGGTAAAAACACCAACGGTGACTGCAATGTAACAACCAACCTAACCTCGAGGTTGCAGGCTTGCAGGTTGCAGCCTGATGTGGAAATGTTGCGGAGAGGCTGCAGCATCACAGAGCCTCGGTCATGAGGTTCATAATTGCATTAAGTCCTGCTCGGCTCCGTTGGGGGCTCCGGCTCTCCGCGCATTCGCGAGCGGACGGACGGCGAGAACGAGGCCTGCCAGCATGAGAGGATTGCAACAGTCTAAGATATCGACTAAAAACAATTTCATGTCCTGGCTTCTGATCGCTGCGCAAAGGGTTTGGCATCTCGTACGTTATCTGATGCCGATGCAGCTTGCACCAGCAAATGTGAATCGTCGCGCAGTCGACAGCACGGACGCCATGCAGGATTTCTGCGCCTCAGCCTCCACGCTTTGACGGGCTGTACATCGCACCATCATGCCCTCCATCATCCGCATGGCACCATCACCGGGTTCAGGGCCCATGCACACACGCAGCAGACGGATTGCACCAAGCACGCACACAGGTACGCAGGTACGGATGTACGATTTCCCGTCATGAGAGTGCTTAACATTTCCGGCTTTCCCATACTGTAGGTAAATCCCGCAATTGTGCCTTGTGCGGGACAAGGCCGACCTGAAGGCGTGTCATCAACCGTAGCGGTGCAAGAAGCTCCGATCCGATCGCGGCATCCCGCTCCAGTAGCCCAATGGCGCGAGCTGTCGCCTCGTACGTTGTAACAAAGCCCTCCTGTGCGATCATGTAAGAACAGATAGCGTTAGGGAAAAAGAACGATACCTATGCAAATGGATGGCGCTGCACGTGATGCCGCTTCCATGTCGCGACCCGCTCAACTATCGTTGACAACTGCTCGTGGAAGGTGAATGGATACGGCGACGCGGCCACAGCCTGTGATCGCCTCTCCGTCTTCATCTTGAAACCCAAACGGCCTTCGACTGACTTAAGCTACTCTAAACCCTAAAAACCTTTATCTTCCTGATCAACTTATTTCCAATCTATTTCGAAGATTTTATCACTGACAATAATCCCAACCGAAACGCACCATGGGCTCCTTACGGATCAAGCAGGGCATTTCCGGATCGTAATCAGCCCCAGGCTCCAGGCCCGAATCGTCATCACCCGGACGGGAGCCACCCGCTTCCGCTTCTGCTTCCGTTTTCCCCGCCAGCTCCAGCTCTGCGTTCTGCGGCTTCTGCTGCCGGTGCCTTTGCAGCAGTACTGAGGCGGGCAATACGTCCGATGGCTTCAGCGCAACCTATGAGCAGGGCAGGCCGTGGGCGTGTAATGCTATCACCATTCTTTTACTATTACTGATAACCGGTGCACGTTACTGTAAATTTATAACCACTCATTGGCGATGGGGTTTCGACCTCCCATCGCTCATGCTGCTTCGGGTGCTTTTCTTATCCAGTTCCTAAACCCAAAGAGGGCCTCTCTCCTCTCCTTCAGCGGGCATTGACCAACCCTGCCCTGGGTCCCGAGCGATGCAGCAATGCGGCAGTGGCGAGTGTGTGTAGCTGGTTCGCCTTCAGCTCCGGGCCGGAGCCTTCTTCTCGCATTCTGCAGCCTGCCACCGGCTGCGGCACCATTGCCATGGCTCATTTGCTGTGTGGTATCTGGTATGCAGGTAGCAGGGCGGGCAAAGCTGCAAGGAGGAGGTGCTACCCCATGCGTTCTGTCCTGCTTGCTGCTGTCCGTGGTCGCCGGCGTGCTTGTGGACTACAGGCATTTGTGGAAACGACATAACGGCTGTGCAGGAGACCGCGAAGGAGGGACGGTGCGGTGCGGTGAGGGGGACCTCCGGGCGAGGGACGAGGGGCGAGGAGCGAGAGACGACGAGTGACTTGCCTGAATGCCGGGACCTCCGGGCGGAAGGCACCTTGGAGCCACAACCTGCAGCGAGGCGTCATACACACAATGTATGTATCGCTGTCATTTCAGCCCACTGCCCCCCACTCCATTTCAAAATACGGGGACCTGACGAAAGACGAAACTGAGGTGACTGACGGCACGCGCGTCGGTCCCCACCTGCTTGAACTTTTGCAAACAGACGGATTTAACACAACACACGAAATCAAATAACACCTGCAATGTACACATATCGTACGCTGCCGGGCCGCACTCCGGCGTCGACATCGCCAAACCACACTCGTCCTCGCCCCCACGCCTCACCCGATACATCTCGCGCGCCTGACGCCACGTGCCATCAATAACAAGCAGGAGATATGCGGGCGGGGACAGCTGCATTTCCAGGCTGTGGCACTCTCCACCCCCTGAGGCGTCTGCTGCCGGCTTCCAGTTCGATCCAGTGACCATAACCTCTGTCACGGGCTCGGGTGCTGACTCTACATTCCTCACGCCTACTGGCACCTGACCCAAGTTACGGGTGGCTCCATCGCTCCTTGTGCAGCAACTGGGGACTCCGGACGCAGTGCCTGGCGCCGACGCTCCCAGAGGGGACGATTGTTCAGGGGAGTTGAGTTTGGGGGCAGGCTCCCTTGCGGGGTGGGCGGTTTCTGTAGGATCTAAGAGCTGCAATTCCTGCCCCTGGGTCTGTGAATTCTGCTCCTGCTGCTGTGGTCCTGCCGGGGGACTACCGGCCGGTTTAAGAGGCGCCAGCTCCGACACGGGCAACCTGATTTGGTCTGCTTCTTTCACGCCTGCTTGCGTAACTGCGGTATCAGCTGCGGTAGTTTGGGGCGCTGCTGCTGCTGATAGTAATAATGGTGATGGTGATGACACTTTTGGTGCTGAAAGAGAAATGGAAGCGCAAGGATGAGGACCCACGGCCATCGCCCTGCCAGCGGCGCGCAGCAGTGCATTACCATGCGTCGGGCCCTCAGCCAGACTCGCGAGGTCATAGGAGCCTGCGAGAGATAAAATGATGCATTTAGGGCTTGCCTAGACGCATATGTACACAGCGAGTAATAATATCAGCATCTCAGGCACCCTGCGTCTGAAAGGTGAATGCAGACAGCTAGCCATCGGTCTCTGCCGCCGTTACATGCAGAGGTAAACGCTGGCCAGCTGTCTGGAACCATTGGGGGCCTCAACGCTCGCCACGTTATACAACACGCGCATTGTGTTGTATGGTTGCAGCTTGACGAGATCCGACAACAGATCCAGATCCAGACCCACATCCAAACGATTGACGGGCCTTACCTGGCCCAGGGAACAACACGTACAAAGGGTATGTACCGCGCTCTGCTCCTTCCAGCAGTGCATCTACGACAGCGTTGGAGCCGGGCTGCTGGACAGAGGTCAGCAGCGGTCAGGGAGTGAGGGGTAACCGGTAATGGCAAAACAGAGTTAAGCGAGGCGTGAAAGACAGGCCTCCGGACTTCTGGACGTCTTGAGCTGTTCGGGTCAGGGCGCCGCAACACAGGCATGTGCAGCTTCATAACCGTCTTGTATTATGATCATGTGACATGCACATTGCACGTGCCCCGAGCTCTGGGTGCCACTTCTATGCTATCGGCTGTCTGTTTCTAAAGCTGTTACATGGGATGGGTGGGACAATTTCGGCCCTGACACGTAATCGGAGTCGGAGTGTGAAGCCGATGTAAATCCTGCTGATGCAAATCCTTGCGTACAAGGATGGGTCAGGGCTAAGGAGCCGCATTGCATGTCCCGTGCATAACTCCGTTGCGCACCTGCAACTTGCGGCCTGTGATCACGGTCATAGACTCATCGTCAAGACAGCATTTAAGCAAGGGGACCGTGGCAAGGCGTTTTCTGCGCAAGACCGCCGGGGCATAAACTAGTTGGTTATAAAATGTCAACGGCAAAAGAACAGCTTGGACCTTGTAAGTGGCACAAACCAGATCGAGCTCCTCCCTGGCCGTCCCGTCCCCCATGTCCCCGGGTCTCAGAAGCACGGTTGTGCAGGGGAATTAGGATTCCTATGCGAGTCTGTAACTCTGCGTCTCCGATGCTTTTCCAACCACTGTCCCCAACCTTCCCCACAACGGGTACCTACAAGTTCCACAGCCGTGCCCTGGCGTGTAGAACTGTGCCCTCATGTGACTCACTTCAGCTCATGTGGGTGCTGGAGAATCAGTATTCGGCCAAGAAGGCGCATGGGGCGGACAGGCAACACCGTGCACAAGCATACCCGCCGCGGACGCCTACAACAGATCCAGCTTTATTTTGCGCGACACGGCACCATCGGCGACTGTATATTTTCTATGGCTTACTTGCATCTATCACATGTCGGCCGCCCGCGTTCTTTCAGCTGTTGAGTTGTTGTTCCCGGGCCGTCAGGAATGGCTTTCATAGTCATCGACTTGATTTTCGGTTGGAATATAAATGCAGAGATACGTGTCTTATGATATGATATTATGTCGATTCGAGCAATATCCAGTTTCCTTGAGCTGCGCATTCGACCGTTCAAAAAGGCTAAGCGGACGCATGTGCATTTCAAGTTTGAACACTAGTTGCAATAAGGAACAGACATTTGCAGTCGCACGAGAAATGAAGGGGTGAGCGGGTGATGAACGCCATCACAAAATGGTTCGTCGCAACTACATAACGGTATTTTAACCGTCAAAAATACCAGTGACAAGGAACTAGGGAAGGAAGGATTGAGACTTCGAGGGTACAAGGCAATAGGCTAGGAAGAACGCTTTAAGCTGCCACCTGCAGCCGCCACTGCCTCGGCCTTCCTCCTTTCCATACCATACCATTCCCAACAGGGGCCCCCTAATTCCCAATGACTCCCTGAGGACATATCGTCATCTCGACTCATGCAGCTCAGGTTGCCCGCGCCCGACACGACCTGGCCCTCAGGTCGAAGCTTGAAGATATCCAACTTCAGGGCAAACATCTACCTGACCTGGCGCTGTATTGTGCATCATGACAGCCTCGCGCATGGTTACTCGCGCGTTACCCCATCCCTAGCCTGTGGATCTCTCAGATCCATACCTCGAAAACGCTTACGCTGAAACGCTCCAGTATCAACTGCACGGTCTATGCCACAAAAACGAATCGCAATCTGGAGCACACTAAGCTGGCACCATGCCACAGATTGCAGGGTGGCCTGGTGTCCGTGGCCAGGAGGGTACTATATCGTGGGTCAACAATAAGCCGGTTATGGACGCCCCCTTCCGCCACTCAGCCGTAGAGCGGTTGCCATGGATTGTCCGGGGCACGCTGGGCCCTACAGGGAGCCCAGGGGAAATCCATTGGGCGGCTTGAAACAAGCAAGCCGGAATTGCACTAAAGCACTATCATGGGAAGTCCGGGTGCGCAACTGGCCCACTACGCTCATATCATGACCAGAACCTACGATCAACCCATTTCATGGATTAAAGACCCTCGCAGTAAAGACACGCTATAAGATTTTGCAAACCATGGGTTGCCGTGAGCCAAACAAGTGTCCAGCAACCAAGCACACCTTCCGTTGTCTGTACTTACCAATTATCAGGCGACCAGGTCACGCCATTGCCGCTCTCCACCAGGTGCATCGAGTACGAGTGGCGGGAAATGGGGCTGGTGTTCTCTGCCGAATAGTGCACGTTCTCCCCGTGTAGTAGCACCAGCGTGCCCGCAGGGCACTCCAGCGGCACGAAGGCAGACATATCGTATGACGGTTGCGGCGCATCAAAATGCACGCTGCCATCGGGCGCCAGCAGAAAGCGGCGCTTGAGGCCCTTCCTGTGGATGCCTGCCGGTGCAACGAGTAACAAACGGCGTGGGGGACAGCGGGATGCGGGTAACATCCAGAAGACCTCTCATGCTCCACGGTGGATTGCAGTGCAAGGTGCGTGTCTAGTTCTTCCGTCTAGCCGTGCAGAGATTCACCTTTCTTCATGCGTACTGAAACAAGGACATAAGTTTTCACGATGTGTATGGGAGCACAGCGTATTTCCTATTGCATCTCGCGGAACAATTTCAGATTGTGTGACGCCTAAAGTATATTTACAAGACGCACAAGCTGTACAAGACGGACTGCACGTCTTTATGAGTCGGCGTTTACGTTCTCCGCACCTGGTACTGCCCAGAGGCAGCCGTTGTCCTTCGTAGCATCCTCCAACGCCCACCAGAGACCTGTAGTGGCACATATAGAGCCGAGTAATTAATGCATCCCCAACCCAGATGCTGCAGATGTCAGAGCAGGTAAGGGCAGGTAAATGTGAAGCAACCCCGGCATCAGGCAGCACAACTAAGACCTACTTACTACACATGCCGGCGGAATTCCACACGGGCGGGTCCCTTGCGCCAGGCTCACCTTTACCCTAGGGCGGCTAGGAAAGAGCCAAAAAGGACTCTTAAGGGTTAAGAGCTTTTAGGGTTTGGCAGGTTATTGTTGATGAACCTGAACGCCGCGCAACTTACCGATACAGCTCAACGGGGTGGTGTGGATGAATGTGGAGTCCTGATGTGGCATGACCTCGCCGCCTATGGACGGCTGCTTGAATATGTACATCGACTGGGCCCCCAGCAGTCAGGGTGAAAAGGAGTGAAGGAAATGGTGAACATCGATCAACGCCCAAAAGAGAAACGACGAGTGGCGGTCTTATATCTATTAAGACGTGACGTTTTAGAGTAAGGGGTGCGCACTAACACAGTTGGTAGGTAAACGTTCACAGGCTAACGCTCGCCTCGCGGGCTTGCCATCCACATACCAGAACGTCCCCACAAACTATCACAAACATAGTACCCCCCATGTCCTGCCGCTGGGAGTCATGTCCAAAAGGGACAAGTGGGCTTCCAAGCGGGTTCAGAGTCATGCGCATGCGGAGACTTATCGACCTTATACGTTTGGTTCCCTGAGCCCCCTTCCGCAGCGATGGCTTGACCCACCTGCACTGGCAGTGGTCGCTTGTAACCCAGACTGCGCAGCACATTGCAGACCGCCGGTGAGCGTGAAAACTCCCGGAAAACTGGGTCCAGGTCGTGGAGAGCTGTGTTGCCGGCGTTGCCGGATTGCGTTGAGGGACAAAGAAACGGCGATACCCAGAGGAGCAGAGTGTCACAATTCAAAAATGTCTATCAGGCTTCGTTTGGGAAGAGATGCGCCAGTAGGCGAGAGATAATGATTATTTAACGGATAAGAGAGATTGGGCTGTGCAGTGTTGCTGCCCACGTCCATGCAATACGTCGATGATACGTACCATGTCCGACCTTGTTTATGCTTAGCTCCTTGGCCTGACGCAGCTTGCCGTCCTCATCGAACGCCTGGTAAGGCAAGGGTACACTTGAACCCACGTCAAAGCCATCCTATGCAATACGCTAGAGATTCCAACCAACCTTGTCTTCAAAGAAAAATCCCACGTCGCTCGCGCTGTTGAGGAAATAGCTATCCGTCTTCTTGACCTACGCCTCGTACAGGCATTTACGAGGCATGTTCAAGGAGGGAAACGTAAACGGCCACAGGACGTCTCTTGTCGCACGCCGGGGTTAAGTGGGTTGGCTCCTTTTTACATAACAAATTGGGTTATTTTCAACATGGGGTTTAGGGAAGCACAAGGCCCCCTCTGAAGCTGTCGCCGGATTATGGGTTTCGGAGTCAACTTGCGGGTAGTTCCACCATTCGCGGTGTGACGAGCGTCCTTATAGACTTTAGGGGAAGGTGTTTTAGAGCCTTGAAACCCTAAGACCCATCGAGGGCTGCCGTAGTGTAGCGCGGTCGTCCTTTCCCGCCCACCCTTCATGAATCTTTCCCCGGGGAGAATGCCCCCGAATGAGGCGTGCCAGGGTGCCGCCATGCAGACACTTGCGGCCTGAGCGGGTGAGGTACGGCCTCAGGAACAGCGACAGGGTAGGCGACGGCTCAGGCGGCTTGGCCGTAGGCGTATCGGAAAAGGTGGGCGGCATCTTCACCGCCTGTAGGCCAGGTCTTTTTCCCCCTCTCCAGTCAGCGTTTCCCCAGGGATACTGATATAATAGGCGTGATGATGAGGTTTGGTGTGAAGAATTGGTTCGTTGGGACTGCTGACTACGAAGTACACGCGTGAGTGTAAATGGGCCCGGCAGCTGAGAGGTCCGGAGTGGCTATGTTAACCAGTGGACCGAAACCCCCAGTACCCTTGCAGACGACCCGTTCCACACCCGTTCACCTCAACTTGAAAAATATTGATCTCACCTGGTTCTTAGTCGTAAAGATAGATATCGTCTTTGGATCGAAGTCGTGGAGAAGGGTATCCATCCGCTTGCGCAGCTTCGCGCAGTCATCTGGACTGGCGAAACTCTCTAGCACTAAAAAACCTGAAACTCAGCAAACTGCGAGCTTTGAGAATCTGGGTAAACTTTCGTAGAACCTGAGCGGTTCGTACCATCTCGCTGAAACTGAGCAACTTGCTCCGCTGTCAACATACCACGTGCAGCAGTTGTCGTTTTATAAGCTGATAAATGTAAGACTCTCTTTCTTGCAGAAATATTGGTACGTGCCGCTCGTAAGACATGCTGTCTACCTTGGCTGCCGAGTTGCCTAGACGTCATGTGTAAGCGCATCCTAAAAGGCGTGGTGTTTCCGATGGGTAGCCCACAAGCTTAAGTAATTCCTTTATCTTGGGCTTTAAACGCGAGTTCCGGTCGCCGGTCCAACGTAACACATCTTTATGCGCATATTATATTACGAAGCACACCTAAGAAAGTCTATAGGTGCGCCAAGCTGTACATGACCTGTGGGCATGATACTGTACGAAGGACGCTTCCTCGCTTCGCATGCAGCATATCACTTCTTCCATGAATCTGAGTACCCTAAATTCATGGTCCCTAAACTACTCATCAATTGTTTGATATTCACGTGGCAAGTATATACAAGGTCTATGGTGTTATGCGTGACCATGCGGAGTACTAATGCTGTGCCTGTACGGCGCCGCGCACGCATCGCACGGGTCTCACCTGCTCCAGGGCCATGATTGAAACTGTTATGTTACCTGGGGAACTTATTATGAACGAAGTTACCTGTATTTGTCAAGTACTAACGCTTATCGCTGTATGTGATAACTTGCCGATTTTGGAAGCTTTGTTGGGTCGGACATAAGAGTCGTTGCGAAAATCAAGCAGCATTAGCTTCTTTGCGTTACTTCGCCTTAAATTTCATGCGGTATCACTTAAATCCATCTTGAGGCCTTTAAACAATCGTCTACTTGCCCTGGTGCTGAGAAAACAGCTTGGCTCAACATGGAGGCGCCCGAACACGCAGCTCTCAATACATTGAGGTCCGATTTTGGACTCACATTCTTTCGACCGGGGCAGCTCGAGGCTGTTTTAGCAACACTCGCCGGTCAAGACTCACTCATCATCCTTCCCACGGGAGGAGGAAAAAGTGTCTGCTTCCAGCTACCTTGCCACCTGCGACCTCATGGATTTACCGTGGTCGTGTGCCCGCTTATTGCTCTGGCCAAAGACCAGGTATGCGAGCCGTATACACGCACACATGCTCGGCGTTAGACTGAGCCGCCTTAGTCTCCGCACAGGTGGACAGGTGTGACGAACGGGGCATCTATGCTGAGGTAGGTCTGTGCCTGGATGGACGGCTACCTGCCTCAACCATCAGTGCGCGAACCCTTCGACATCTCCTTGCTGGGTTTTCCCATGCCACATCTCTTCTTTTGTCCTGCGTAAACGTTTCCTTACCCGCGACCTCTTCGATCTCAGAGGTGGAACTGCGAGGTTTCGGAGTCACGAAAGGCGAGCATTGCAAAGGATATGGTCAGCGATGAACCTAGCTTACGGCTCCTGTACATAACCCCCGAGGGCCTCCGTCACCCGAAGCTGCTGGAAAGCCTTAAGGTTGGAAGTCTGCACCGCAACGGAATCACTGTTGCCTAGCTTATATTATGTAGCCCTTCACTTACCTGCAAACCTCAAAACATGCAGGAAGCGTGTGTCAAGAACAATCTGGTGTCCTTTGCCGTTGATGAGGCCCATACGGTGAGTGCAAGTGCATGCGCACGCACGCACGCGCATGTTCGTGCGACTTCTGACGCCAATATCGTATAACGCTGTTGTTGCCCATATTAATATTTGCAGGTCAGCGAATGGGGTCATGACTTTCGGTAAGAGGGGACTGAAAGATGCTGCATGCCTGATGCCAGACGGATCTTAGTCCGTAAGCTCCGCATCACCATACCCACTTCCTTGGTTTCTCAGCGAGCTTTGTTTTCACGTGGCAGAATGGGGATGTAACTTGAAACTGAAGCAAGTCTGGTGCGCAACAAGTACCGTGTGGACTATGAGTGCCTGATGCCCTATGGCTAAATGTGGCAGGCGCCTTGTGATGCATTAGAACTCCTCAATAGAGGAATCGATGTATCATCTCCACATACGTCGAAACTGACTCACCGTGCCCCACCGGTGCATAGGCCTGCCTACTTGGATCTTTCCTGCCTCAAGCAGGAATTTCCAAGCGTACCTGTGGCTGCTCTGACAGTAAGTGCGCGCTGCAGTGCGTCAACAACATTTACTCGTGTCAAAGTCGAATACATATTAGGGGCGGCGGAGCCTCTTCATTATGCGATCGTGTCGCAGGCATGGTACAGTCCCAACAGTGTGAAATTCAGTACAAAGTGTCATTACGTGAAAGGTGCGCTGAGAGGGTAGTTCCTGTAAGCGACATCTTATCTGCTGCGACTCAAACCGAAGGGGCCCCTTTTTGCAGGCGAGCTGCACCTCCAAAGTGAGCGATGACATTATTTCGGTGCTGCGGCTGCGGTCTCCCCGTATCATCAAGGGGTCCTTCAACCGCCCTAACATTGCCTACCAGGTATTATTGGGACACGTCGATATTGCTTTAAGGAAAATTGCTCTAGGTTTTGGTATGGTTTTCCTTATGCATTGGGGGTATGGCATGGAAAGTCTGGAAATGCCAAATTGGGTCACAAACAAGAATTCGACGTTTCTTGTCTAGGTGGCAGGCGCCTCAGTGTGATACTTTCCTTACCTTACCTACCACCAGGTGCGTCTCAAGGAGCTGCTGGGAGAGGGCAGCGACAACGCAGCACTGGAGGTAGGAAGTGGCTCGGCTCGTCACCCACAAGCAGCGTCCACCTTGAAATCGTCGGCCCCTCGCAAGACCTGAGCAGTTCAATTTCCAAAATAAAGACGGGGGAAAAGTTTCACGCATGTACGCAGGACCTCATTCGGTTCATCCAACAGCGTTCTGACCAGTGCGGCATCATTTACGCACGGCTGCGGTGAGTATAGGATGCTCGCAGCTGCCCTAAGTATTAATGTATGTAGGCCAAGACTTGACCTTACCAACAACCACCTCACAATGACCCTTCACTTTATGTACGAGAAGTTCGTACGATTGATTCCGCAGGCCAACTTTCTGCATTGCCCTCGTGACTGTATACAGTGCGACATGCGACTGGCTAGCATCCGCTTTGGCGGCACGGGACATCGACGCTGGTTGTTATCATGCTGGCAAGAGCACGGAGTCCCGCGCACGTGTGCAGCGCGACTGGAGCTCAGGAGGGGTAAACGTGGTCGTCGCGACAATTGCCTTCGGCATGGGCATCGATCGGGCCGACGTCAGGTGGGGTTTTCAACAACTTCTCGGCGACCTCTGGTCTTGTGCGACTTGCGCATACCACCCTGCCCGTCACCGTACATCATAGGATTGCCTCGACAATCTACCGAGCTGCCGGCACCCCACCCTATTGGTAGGTGGGTGGTCCACTGGAACGCGCCCTCCTCCATGGAGGGCTTTTATCAGGAGAGCGGCCGCGCGGGGCGTGATGGGCAGCCCAGCCTCTCCATCGTTTACGCTAGCCATGCAGATTTACAAGCTGCACATAAGATGGAGCGCGGAACCAGGACGGGCGCAGTGGCGGAGGTGGCAAGCTATGTACACGGCAGAAGCTGCCGGCGAAAATGCATTCTGAACTTCTTCGGGGAACAGAGGTGGGATTTTTCAACAAGACGCCTCCATCATGCGATGTAGACATACGCGGCGAGTGCCCATAGCATTTGAAAGCTCATGTGAGCATAATACCACGCAAACGGCTGCCAACGTTAAGGACATACTTTGCTGGCCGCAGTGGATCATGCAGGAGTGAATGTGATGAAATATGCGACTACTGCGCCGACCCGCGCGCTGTCCAACATGCGCTTTCACAGCTGGAGAAGCGAGAGATTGAACAAGGCAGCAAAGCGGCTGCAGTACGTGGACGTATGATGGGTATCCGCGTTGAATCGGATACGGACGGTGGCGCCGGCGCAGATGCCGAGGGCGCCGGCGCAGGTACAATGCCTACCTGCTTTTTGTATACGTATGGATTAACTATCATGGTGTGTGAAAAGGTTTAAGTGCTATCCTCTCCTTTGCGGCAACATCCTTGATATTACCCTGGCAGGTTCATCGCAAGCGCCGTTAACTGCTAGAGCCGCCTGGACCCGGGCAACAACGTACATCGGCACGCCTAGTGCAGCTAACACCACTTCGAAGGAACCCCACTGCGACGTGCCTCTTCACAGCCAGGCGGTAGGATGCATTTTGCAACCGAGGTTGGGACTGTGCCCGAGAACACAATTCAGTCGTCAAAGCCCCCTGATGTGCACACTGGCATATTGCAGGTACTCAGGCGTCCTCCTGTACTCAAGCGGCCTCTCAAGGCCGCCGCTTCTGCAGTTGCCGCAGCTTTGTGTGCTGACGTTGCTGCCGACCAGCAGCAACCGTCTTCGCACGGCTGCTTGCAGCCGGAAGGCCGTGGGGCGGGCGTCGGGGAGGAGGTTGACCTGGGCTGCAGCCACACACTGGGCACCAAGTCCTCCCATTCAGCAGCTGACAAAGGTAGTTTGAACGACGCGCCAGGTGCTGAGGTTGACAAGCTACAACCTCGGCAACCAGAGTTGAAGAAGTTGAAAGCTAGCGCATACCTACCGTTTAAAGCTCCGGCTCGTGCTACGCCTACTGCGTTGGCCAGATCGTCTGGGGTTGTTCAAGCAGAGCAGGGCATGTGCTGGGATGCAGAACGCAACGCTGATACAGTAGGCGCAGGAAGGTTGTCCGGTGTGGATGATGCAGCGCATTGCCAGCTAGAGGCAACACCGTCCCAGCGGCCGCAGGTCACGGCTATTTCAGTGAAAGGGTTTTCCCTGGCTCCGGCCGTGGGTGTAGACGGCGCTGAAAGCGGCAAGGATGCCACGTGCCCAAGCGCCCGGATTTTAGTTAAACGTAGGATGCCATTTAAGCCGCCCGTTCGGATCAAGCCGGTTTGAGGTCGTGATGGTCATGATCACCATCTTAATAATCGCATATTACATTATTACCATATCGTAATAGCCACACAGGAATGAGTTCAAACTTGCAGAATCCTGCAGAACGCGCTGCTAGCACCAGCAGGATGCCGCTTACCGCGACCTGCATTACGAGACGGCCCTCGACTTGCATAATCACTTGCCTAGCGATGGAGGGTAGCTGCCACCGCCATGTGATCCTTAATCCCATCGCCAACCTATGGCCATGTAAAACTCCAGGGACAACGGCAATTCCCTTCCCGTCTGACGACGTTCCAATTAGTTTATCAACAGCTAGAGCGGCCCCCAAAACAAGGCTTCATACCCCTAGGCAGACGGTAGACGTAGACAGCCGATTACGAGGAGCAGGAGTATTGAGTTATGCCTAATCGAAGGTCTAGTACACATTTTACTTCTTCCCTCTGCAATGCTCGGGCAATGCTATCTACACCTTTCGACAAGGCTGGATTAGCCCCGATTGTGCAGCGCAGCCCTCCGCGAAGCAAAACCTCGTCAGATCTTTGGAGGCGCCAAGCCCGCGTTGTAAGGCGCCGCGTCTCCATAATACCCAGCAACTGCGCGCAAAGCGTTGCCAGGACCCGGAAGGGGCTCTTTATTGGTTATAGAAACTCTACAGTTACAAGTTGCAAACTACCACTTGCAGTGCTCTAATCGCAACCGCCGCCTACACTACGAACTCCCAGTTCTGCGGACATTGCATGTTGTTTGTTCGCCAGCCCACTGTGTCAGCTGTCACAGTGCGCCTGATGTATTTTCACCATCTTTGTTACATCCGTACCTGGTGCACCAACGGCCATGACCTGCGGATTCACGTCAACTTGTGCCCAATAAGAGCCGTGGACGTGCCCGATACTGAGTGTGGCTCCGCCAGCCGCAAAAGCTGCTCGATGTAGTTGAAGGACAGCCTCTAGCTGCGCCAGCCAAGGACCATAGTCACCACTGGCATCGCTGAAGCAGCCAAACCCAATCACCAGACCTACAAAAGGATCGCCACCGGTATCGATAATGGAGTTCTCCAAAGATGGCACAGAGTAACAGATTTTTCAAATGTAGCCCAAGTGCTTGAACGGCCGACATGCTGCTGTACATGGCCGTACAGAGCATGGCACGTATTGGCACCTGCCCCTAATCTCTGGCCCTCGCTGGCAAACACTATGAAAAACTCACAGCAGAGGAAATTTGCGATCCAGTCACAACAATACCCCAGCGAAGGAAGCTCCTTGTAAGGGTGGTTGTGAGCCAGTTGGTTGAGGTCGGTGATAAAGACTGCCCACACCTTAAATGCGGGAAAAAAACACAGGTGACCATTTTGCATGTTGTGCCTGATGGTCACTCGCGAAAGCACTTGCCTCCGGTGTTATGCGGCCTAGTAACTGGGGCGGTAATATCTGAGCATTATGCGTCAATATGATGTCCCGGTGAACACCCTTGTTTGTCCGTTTAAACTGCACAGTGTTACAAAGAAACAATTATAAAATCCTTCATTGCGTAAGCAAGGAAACGTGATAATTACCTCGACAACCACTCTAAACTGTGTTTCTTGCCATGGTGCAACCATTGCTCAGTGCTCGCTTGTTATACAGGAAGCTACGAGAAGCCTGAAATCACGTATGCAACAAATGTACCTGGATAGAACTTTGCCGAAACAATCATTAAGTTATTGCTTTATATTGCATGAGTTCCGAAACCAGGATAGGAACATTCCGCGTGATATATATGCGATGTGATTACAAGCTCCATGAGTTCGTAAGGCCCGAACGAGCCAGGACGAAATAACTAAAAAAGGACGAAAAGAAGTCTTGTCACAATGAAATAACAAAATTGTTCTACTAAATCAAAGGGAGGTTGTTCAAATAACAACACCAGTTCTGCTTCCCCCGAGTTTGAGCATATCATGTAGCGCTTTGGCCAACAAGCGCTGTTTCATCGAGCCTATAACAGTTAGCCGAGACCATATAACAATTGCCGTATGGCGTATACCGTCTATCCATAATTCCCGTCGTATACCGTCGTACGCCGGATATTTCAGTAGCACATGGTATTTTCGGCTGCATCAGAATCACAGACAGGATGTTTACATCCGAGCGTCCCCTACCATCCGGACGGTTAACCTCGATAGCCCAACATGACCTGAAGCGGATAGGACTTGCGTGATGCTTCATAGGGGTGTATCCCTTCAGTTGCATGGTTTACCTATACACTGACGGTAGCGGCACGTCTTCACCCCTGGTTAAGGATTATCCTGGACGAACTCACTAAGAGGCTTCAGCTGCCCAATTAACACTAACCAACCTTCCAACTCCTCCAGAAGCTCAGAAACTGCTAATTGAGATCTGCTGCGGATTAGGGCAAGTTACCCCACAGAACTCACTTACAAGCAGCCAGGTCCACCCACAACGAGGCTTGCCTTGTGCTAAAGAGGTAAATTTGGAACAAAGCGGATAAAGTCAATGCTGCTGACAACCACTAGCCAGCTGAAGCACTCCGCTTGCACGCCTCTTAAGAGCTCTCTTATGCCAACGGTGCACGCATCCACCTACACTCTGCCAAACACCGACCACCTGCTCAACCTGTGGCAGAGCACACATCCCAAATGAGGCAAGCGCCACGCATGGCCGCCATGCAAAGATCCCCTGAACCCCAGACAGCATTACCAGGGTGGGCCGCCATGCCCACCGTGACGTGCCTAACAACAGACAAGTACGCCAACTCCAATTCCCTACAGCAAAAACGGCACCCAAGCTAGTGGCAGGGGATGGCAAAAGGGAACCGAAGTCAAGGCAAAACTCCCTTACTTACACTGCGATTGGTCTGTCCTCGTGTTCGTGGGTGTACGAACACGAGGACAGACAACACACCGCACGGGGGGCTTCACACGCTTGAGAGGACGACAGGGAGGGACAGCTGGGCAAGAGAAAAACGCCCACTAACTTAAGCACACGAGCCCACGCAGCGACCCTCACCAAAAATGCTTGCCTCCCCCCCACCCCTTTTGCGCTACACACCGCATTTTGGGCAAGCTCTAAATAACAAAGTCATCTCTGGGTACAATCTACACAGCACCGTACAATAGGGAAAGCTATCCCGAAAAATACGCTCATCTTCTCCCATTCATTTATCGCATTGCTAGAATATTAAGCTGCCATGACTGACTCCGCGAGCATTTTCAGCTTCTCTTGTTGGTCTGCAGATATGATGGCTTGCAACGAGTCCTCCAGGTTGCCTTCCAAGACGCCGCTCAGGTCAAAGTTCTGCTTAATACGGTGATCTGACACACGACTGTCCTTGTAGTTGTATGTCTTGATCTTCTCCGAACGGTCGCCAGTCCCAACTTGGCTCTTCCTAGCCGCGTAGATTTCGGCCTGTTGACGCTGAATCTCAAGATCATAAAGCTTAGCACGGAGGATCTGGAATGCTCGCTCCTTGTTCTGCGCCTGCGTGCGCTCCTCTTGGCAAAAGACACGAATGCCAGTTGGTTTATGTGTTAGGTCCACTGCCGTCTCCACTTTGTTCACGTTCTGCATTTGCAAAACATGGCATGCAAAATTTTAGCACTTTGGAATTTAAAGGGCAGGTTTGCACTTAATATGCAACTAACCACCCGACAACATTCCGGATCCCCGTACTCTGGATACCGAGAGATGTAACCACCTGTTGAGTTTGCACACAAGCTGAGGTAAACGCATATACGGCATGAAATAACGGGCAATGGCACTTCCACGAAGTATCTTCCTCAGCCGCTAAAACACACTGGCACGAGCCAAAGTTAGGGGATAATTGCTTCACCTAATGTATACTACTACCTCATCCGTACATGAAGAGGTAGTGAGAATGATGCAGTGTTACTGGCGTTGTTGGTTGGTCCCAGCGTACCTGGCCTCCGGCGCCGCTGGCGCGTGCGAATTTAACCTCAATTTCATTCGGATTAATCTGTACATCAACATCCTCCACTTCCGGCATAACTGCCACAGTTGCGGTGGACGTGTGCACGCGGCCGGCAGCCTCCGTCGCCGGCACACGCTGCACACGGTGCACGCCCGCTTCCCATTTTAGTTTGGAGTACACACTGGAACCAGAAATTTCCAGAATAACCTCCTTGTACCCGCCGGATTCCCCTTGAGTGCAGCTAACCAGCGACGCCTTCCATCCCTGCCTGTTCGCGTAACGCTGATACATGCGCATCATGTCGCCCGCCCATATTGAGGCTTCATCTCCCCCAGCTCCCGCACGTATTTCAAGCATGATGTTGCGATCGTCAAGGGGATCCTTGGGGACCAGCTGCAATCGCAGCTTATCTTGTAGCTGGGTAAGAGCCACCTCAAGCTCCGCAATTTCCGCGCGCGCGAACTCGGCCATTTCTGGGTCATCCCCGACCTCGTTCTTCAAATACGCCTGCGCGTCTGAAAGCTGCTTCCCTGTGTCTTGGTACGCTCGGTAAGTCGTGACCGTCTCCTCCAAGTCCGCAGCCGCCTTCGCTACTTTCTGAAACTCAATCGAATTCGCAGCAACCTCTGGATCAGCCATCTTCATCTGCAGCTCTTTGAACGTTGCCTCAGCCGCACGAAGTTTTTCCACCATGTATGACTCCAATGCATTGCACGTTACGCTACCGCGAACAACTTTGCGCACAGGTAAAGACGGGGCCACAGGCACAAGCCGTGCCGGCTTGAAGGGAACCATGGCTCGGCATGGTCTGCAAGGTTGCATCAAGTGCTGCTGAAACGTCTGTGAAAGCATTTTGAACTTATAAATAGAGTGTAATTCGTTGACAGTGCAGATTTAGAGTTTTGGCCTGCGCATAAAGGTATCGTTTGTTTCATACAAATTATCGGTATTTGTCGATCTGAACTGCATAGATGGTAAGATGATAAAATTCCATTACATGTACTGAGCAAACAATTATGGTGATGGTTTTCCATGCGGCTGGTCTCGGAGCGACGGCAAACTGGAAGTTTCCCAGGGTCCGAACTCCCAAGCCTACTTCTATCATTGCTTGTGCTCCAAAGGATAATCTTGATCTATTAGTGTTGAGGCTTGTCACATTTTAGTTGTCAAAAATGGCTACCTTCAAGATTTCCTCTGGTTGCTGCACCCGCTTTGCTATGCGTCCGTCTGTAGGCAAGTGGTTTCAGTTGGAAGTTGAAGGAATACCCAGTCCACGAATCGCCCAGTCATAAGCTTGTCACCTTGCGGCTGCGGCGCACCTGTGCAGGGCGTCGGACTGCTGTTCGAGTTGCCGCATCTGTTACTGCGGAAAAGGCGTCCCTTGACATTACGAAGGTAACCTCGATGGTCGACCTGGATTGTCATGAGGCCTGACCCTGAACTTGGAGCCAACTCGTCTACCAGCTTGTGTCCTGACACCGTTTGTCTGCTGTACCAGATGACCCCAATCCATGACCGCGTGCTCATTCGCCCGATTGAAGAGGAGGCGGTAAGTCGAAATCCAATTTTGCGTGCTTTATATTGTGTGTTTTGCTCTTGGCATAGAACGACTCCGCTTCCTTCGCAGCACTGCTCTTGATCGTGCATCGCATATTGTGGCATATGTCCCCAGTTGGCCCTACGATAGCGCAAGGACAAAACAGCACATGAGCTCCAGGCGCGAGATTAACTCTCTCCTGTCCGACCGTGCAATTTTTGCAGCGAACAGCGGGTGGAATCTTGCTCCCAAAGGCTCCCCCAAAGCCGAACTCGGACGCTCACATTGGAGAGGTACGTGTGCCTCGTTTACGGAATGCTGTTGACCAGGTTGTCAGCGGTGACGCCCTCAGTAGGACAGGAGCTATTAGGCTGGAACGTGGCGAATGTTGGGAATGCACGAGCGCACCAGCGCGCCATCAGGAACAGTTCCTTTGTTGAACTGCCGCCCGCTAATGATGAAAGGCCCTTAATGCGCACATGCTGCAGGTCCTTGCTGTTGGCAGCGATGTTTCTCTAGGCCTGGCCAAGGGAGATGTGGTGGTCTTCCAAAAGTACGCCATGGCAGAAGTTGAGGTTAAGGAGGGCCAGATTTTATTTGTAGCTGAGAAGAGCATTATGGGCAAGCTTGAGCAATGAGGACAGGTCGCGAAGGCCTTGCCTGATGTGCGGAAATGTCTATTGGGGTGCTCCGTGGCGTTCATGTACGCATGCGCGGGGTTCTGGACTGATTTCTTGTGCACTTGAAGCCTGTAGATCCTGATGGCTGAAAATACCCTAGATGAGGAAGGTTCGCTGGGTGGGTCAGGGGGTTCTGCACTGGTTAGTGCAAGCTAACATGTGCTTTAATAGGAAGAGAAACTGTGCCTTTCATGATGTTGATCCGATGCTTCTCCAATTTTGGTTAGTGCTAGGGGATGCTATGGTTCAGTGCCGTGAGTAGCGCACGTGTGGGTCGGAGCCTATGTACTGCAGGCCAGGGGTCGGCAAACTGCGCTGGTCCTGCTGGTACATCAGTACTACCAGCAGTATAAAATCGACTGAAGCCTTCAGCGCTGATCCAAAATTGTACGTCAGGGTACAGAAATTTGGCCCAACTACTGCTGTAAAATGAATACACACAGTATTATGCCCTGGTAAACTACTAGTAGAAAAAATTGCCACACCATGGAGACTTACATATCTCATGCAAAAACTTCTCCAGCCCTCTCCTGTGCTGTCCTTCGCCAAGCACGAACCAAAAAGCAAAAAGGGGGCAGACTGCTGAGGGCATGGGAACAAAATGACAACGGACCTTACACTGCAGGAGAGCAACACACGACAAGAAGAAAGCAAGTGAGTGTACGACGCGAGCCCACAAGCGTACAAAAAACAAATCAACCACGAGGCAACGAAGTCACCAACGTCCTGCTAGCGGACAACATGCCCCAAAGAACGACCGAGCAGCTATAAATGGAGTCGCCACCACACCAACTTAAGGCTAGGAGGAAACCCGGCGAACGCTTAACACCTTCGCTTCACAAGATGAAAAACAGCTCTTGGGCAAACGCAGCGGTGAAAAGCGGGACAGGGGTGGTACAAGCCCAAAAAAACCCACCGTCGCCTAGGCCAGCATAAATAAACTTACGGGCTACTTCAAGGCTAAACACCCTCCGACGGAGGGCTAACACAAGAAAGCGTACCCCAAACTAACCCAAGACTAACCCAAGACTTCGTCCCCACTCTGCCAAAACCCCAGCCTTCGAAATGACGACTGCACTAATTGCCCGGCACAAGCCTCATCCAGAAGCATCTTCGCCAAACTCCAGCACGCCTTGGCCAAACTAGGTGGGCGAGAAATTGGGGTGGGGACGAGCAAGGAGGCTCGGTGAAATCGGGGGGAGACCACGTCACTCACGGCGTCGTGAGTGATCTCAACAGTGAAGGCAGAATGCTTGAACCGAATGAGAGCACAAAGGAAAAGCTCAGGGCAGCTGTACGACTGTCGTAACAAACTCCGCCAAGTCCCTACGATCGCTACGCTCCCTTGGGACTAATCGATGAACGGAGTAACCTGCCTGTTAAGTTAATAAGCAGTTATCCGTGACTCATACCGTTACAATCGGGAGTAAAAGCACGAAAACAAAACAAGCAACCGTGAGGACGACCCAGCATAAATGCCGTACTTCAGTGATGAGAAGCAACAACTATCGATCAAAATCGATTATATGTTGCAGTTACTACGCAAGTTATAGTTTCAAAGTCTTCGCGCTGAGGCATTTGCGCCTTCAGGGCTGGCCTTATTTGGTCCCATAATGGTGAAGCTTAGGGACCAAATATGTAATATGATTTAGTTAAAAATGCAGTTAGGGGGCATTCCGGCAACATCATAGTTACAAGTAAGGATGCCTGCAGTTGCCGGACAACGCCTCCTATTACTTGTGCTTCTTGCGTTTTGCCGGATAGCCAATGCGGAGCGAAGGTTATTAGTGAGGTAAGGCGGCATGCGTTCCTAACGCTGCTGGCCTCCTTGTCGGTCTTCTAAATGCTGGGGATTTACGCGCAGGGACCTTCCTGACAAAGGCCCCAAATGCCGCAATACCGTTCAAGGCTTGTAAGTGGCAAAGCTTGCTATGTTCCAGTAAGAAGCTCACACCGCTGTTAAGGCTCTCCCCTTCCATTCCCTATGCTTCACTGCAGGTTGTTAGTTGCTGACGACCGCGGAGTGATTTGCAAGCGAGACGAGCTGAATTATGCAACTGGTTGCTGTTCAGTGGGCCAGCAGTATGACTGTAGTCAGTGAGTCCGTGTGCATCTGCGCCCGTGGGTCGCTAACGCAGTCTGCAGCTTCATGTGCGTTCAATACCCACGTCTGTAGGTGTAACTTAAATGACAAATGCTGTTCGGAATATGAATCCTGCGTTTCATGCTGCTTAGCACCCTTTCATGACGCTGTCAACATCGCCAAGCAGGTGCTGAGGTAAGCGTGCGAGCGCACTTGGCATGTCTTGCTTTGTTACTGTGTCTGCTTTACGCAATGTAGCTGCACCCCAGGTTTTGACAATATTTGACACAAAAATCAGGCCAGCACCTGAGGGAAGCCACTCTTACGAACTTGTACCTGTGCGAAATAATGCTATATCTTTGCAGGTCTCCACGCCATAAGGAAAGTGGCGTTTGGGGCAATGCATTCGATTATTGCAAGGGGGTATGTCGGACGCACAGCCGCAGCACGGCTCACGAGAACGCTTACATCAGCGCACGTCATCATTGCTTTAGCCAGCTGGGCCGGCCAATGGTCAGTTGGATGGGGGACGTGCTGAAAGCTATGGCAGGGATGGGGTTTCTGCGGCTCTGGGGATCGGGCGTAGAGCTCTCCACCAGGTCTTCCCTACTTAGGCCGAATCTAGGCAGCAAGCTTGCCTTGCGAGTGCAAGCGTACTGCACTGGCAGCCTGCGCACGTGGCGTGGCATTGCGATTCTAGCCATTTCTGGGTGCAACAATGGCTAAGGGACCTTAAAAACCCTAAAAACCCTAGCTACGCAAAGGGTTCCTAGGAAGGGAACTGCAGCTCTTTTATCCTTCGTAGCAGCCTCGAACTATGACCTAGGTTATCTGCTTAACACCACGTGCCGAGCACCATTATGCGGCACGTAGGTGGAATGTGGGGGTGTTTGTCGAGTTTGGTGTTCTCTTAGGGAGGGGTGAGGGGAGCATCTACGCGGCTCTCGCCTTGTTTTACATGCATCCTAAGCTCTTAATGACTGACTCTTGTTGGTATTTTGTGCATGCTTGATGTGGACTGCCTGCTGCAGCTTTCGGACCCTTTACCGCCAGGAGCTCTGGATGGTGTGGAGGTGGTGGTCGGTTTGAAGAACGAGGCCTGCGACACTTTCTGCCTGCGCCGCAAGAAGCGCTGCAGCCAGGAGCATCTGCGATGGCTAAACAGCTGCGACCGGCTGCGGGAGCATTTCGGCTGTGAGGCGGGCTGCGAGATGGTAACCGGGCTGGGGCCATCGTATGTCGATGGCAATGCACCTAAGCCAGAGCGCCCGGCCATGTGCTTTGCGCAGCCGCAGGGAGCGACAACGTTGAGCTGCAGCGTTCACGAGGAGAACCACATGATGTTGTGCCCTTGTGTTTAATTACGAGTTCTGGTTTGTGGGGGGCCGATGTCAGCTTAGGCAGATCATTTATACGGTACAGCACACTTATAGTCTGCCAGGCTGCACTGGAGTCTCTTGCACAACATTGTCAGGCAGGTTGAAGTAGCTAAGGGCTGAAATAAGTAGTAAATTTATCGAATGAATCATTGTCTATAGTGGTTCTTTCTGTCCGCACCTAGTCATTGTCGTGAAAGATGTTTTTTGTTATGTTGTACTTCACCATCGCACAGGTAAGGTTGAAAATTGTGCCATGGGGACGAACGATTTCTCTCGTACCTTTAACCAGGGACCTGTTGACTTTCAGCAGCTCATTATGTAGGTCGAGGACCCAGCAAAGAATAAATTCTCTACCCCCGTCTTTAGTGCACATCGAATGGTAGCAGCCTGGTGTCCTGGCACCTACGGGATGGAGCTAAAGCACAATTGAAAAGATGCCCCCAGATGTGGCCATTTTTCGCGTCCGACCATTGCCAATGAAGTGAATGATGTACACATGCCCGCCTTGGATAGCCATACATCCCTACCCCCCACGAGCTGCATCTGTGGCCACCATACCTAACATTCTCGCACACAGATGGAAAATTACGCTAGTTGTGCAGCTGTGAAACTACAATAACTATATCTGAACGATTTATGGCATTTGGGCTTACACGGAGATAGACGTTACCAACAATAGACAGCAGTGGGTCTGAATCACATGGTGGCACCACAAATGGACGAAGATAATACAAACTTTAATTATCGAGAATATCGTGATACGAGAACGAGGCTGAGAGCTCGTTATTGACTTAACGAACCTCATGGAGGGCCATAAAAATATGTTGACCCACGTGCTCCACCCAACCTGGCTTTGGCTTGGGCACGCCACCCGAGGGGCACAACGCCGGAAAGGCGGGCAGTGCGCCCACAAGTCATGTCTTAGAGCACTTCTTACCGTCCATGACTTCATAAAAAGGAAGCCAAGCCGTATACGCCATATACAGAGGGCAGGGTGCACGGCTGCACGGGCGGAGCGAAAGCTCCAGCAGATTATGATTCTCCAACAATTCAATAAATTACTGTCATCATGTACGTGCATAAACTTGGGATTAGCTGAGTTCCGCTTACTAAGCTCGCTTAAGTTGTGCGGTCTCGGAGCTCGGATCGCAGCGAAGTCATCGTCACTATGCATGCTGGATTTGCAAAAAGTTATTGTACATTGCATTGACATTAGCCTACAATCTGAATCACTGACGCAAGATACATTGCTCTGACGTATATACACAATTACAGATAACCATGCTTCTTGCTCGGCAATGCTGCTTAACGGCACACATCACTCCACGGTCGCGACGGTTATGTTCGAAGGTGCTGCTCGGGAAACCATCGGCAACGAATTGTGCTGCATACGGAGGGTGCGGCGAGGCAATCCGGACGACAGCTCGACGGCGACCTAGTGGCGGACGTGACGCTAGGTGTTCATGTCTCAGCAAACTTTCGTCGACGGAAGGTGGATAAAATATATTGGCGGTTCACGCTTTTGCACGCCTTCATTCGTCTCCTGCGGTTGCAGACGATGTCGTTCGGTACGCCTCTGTGGGCGACGTCGTCAACATCCATTTCGTCATGAGAGATGAGGATGGACAGGTGTGAGCTGGTTGAATAAATTGAGGTTTGGCATGACCGCGGGAGCTGGACGTTATGTTCAGCACTCACCGTGCAGGTCCTTCAGTCATCCGAGAAAGATTTGGGTGAACCGTTGTCCTTTGAAGGTACGGCAAATTTGTAGGGCTTAAGTGCCATTCCATACCCAAAGGACGCAAGGGGCGAACACCTTGGGAACCTGTTTTCGTGACAGATGGGCATATGCATATGCACATGGCTACGTACATATGGCGCACTGAAAGACAGGCATGCACGGGAAAGTGGGAATGCATCCTGGGCATCTGTCAACGCATTACTATATAGCAGGCAAGGGTCCTGCCGATTCTTATGTACATGTTATGCATTGTATGGCATTATCCAACATGCAGTTTGCCCTTTACTATCCCCTTCGTAGTCGGCGCGGGGGACATGATGGGCAACCGGCTTTTCCAGGTGCGCCTCATTTTGCGGTTTGATGGAGGCCAGGGACAAGTTCTGAAGGGCGAACGGAGTCGCCATGAGCTATGGGTTATTCATACTACGTTGTATTATGTTGCAAAACAAACAGGGCTGCATACGCCGGTGATCTGCTAGAAAGCCCCAGAAGCCAGTCCGCTTTCCTTCACCTCCTCTCGCCTGGCCGCTCCCACACAACAGGGTTTCGATGAAGCGGTGCGAGGCATGGCTGTTGGCCAAAGAACCATTCTCGAGGTTGGTTTCCGAAAGGGGCTCGAAGGGGCAGCAACTGTGCTCTCGGCTCGAGGGGAAGGACAAGCAGCTGCTGGGCACTGCATTGGAAGTACCCAAACCTGTACGTACTCGCACATCCATGGGGCCGAAATAAGCGTGTCGATGTGAAAGCAGGGCCTCCTCCAGGCAGCCGCAGCTGGCCTTCGACTTGGGCCGGTACGTGGGTCACCTTCGGCCCTTGGACTCAGCTTGGGGGAAGGACAGCTCCAGTAAGGCAACCCACATGCCAGCGTGAGCCTAAGGCCAGCTGCAGCTGCTCGGAGGACGCCCATTTTTAAAAACCCTAAAATCCTAAACTCTAACCTTGGCTGACAACTCATTATTATTCATTTCATTACCGTTCGCCGTAGGTTATCCAAGATAATGACCATTTGCGCTAGCAATGACAGATTCATTTTTTGCATCTGATGTTCCCATTGCCGCTGTTACATGCTCTGTTATAATTTCAGACCTTTTTCGGTTTCGGTTATGATATCCATTTTGCTGGTTTTGGCCATCACTTAATGGGGGATAGAAGCTAACATAGTTTAAAACTGCAGGTAAGGCGAGAGAGGAAGGAATTACAGAAAGTATCTGTATCTGTTGCTTTCGTCGGTAAAAACCGGCTCAAGTTAATTATTATATAAATTCATTATGGCTCGACTAGTGGACACCGAAAATATCACAGCTCATATGAAGTGATTTTATCCTTTACCTCGGCTCACATTATTATGTCCATAAAGTTAATATTTTTTCACATTTATAGATTAGGGATTCAATAAGAAGTACCCATTAATACAACACAAATTAGAAAAAGACACGATGAGCTGACACATACAAGAGGGATATATGATAACAAGCAAGCTTGCTTACAACCAACGGACGACCGATTAACAAATATATAAATCTCAAATGTTATATATGTCATTGTGAGGTATTTAGGCGGACAGCAGGTACGAAGAGATGCCCTGAGATACTTGGTAGGGTGGCCGGGAAAACACTAAAGAAGCATAAATAAGATGACTTACAAGAATAGAAGGAATAATATTATTGAAATTTAGCATATAATTAGAAAGATCAAAGACCAAGAGCAAAGCTAAGCAGTTACTGCTGCAAATTCAGTGACCGCTCGTTCACCTTCTGCGTGTCGTACACAAAGTGCGCAAGTCATTCATGCATGCAGCCGTCGATATGTAGCCGATTTCCGTAGATATAATTGCGTGCTATTCATTGTACTGTTGTGCACCCCCGTGCGATGAATTTGGTGATGCCCCCCCCTCGCAAACGAGGCCTGTTTCAGAAGCCGACAATCCCTGTAGGCGTCGGTGATTTTTCGTAAACCATTGTTGCAACTTTTGAGGCAAAAACGGTACAGAGCTCAACGAAAATCGCGTCTTCGGAGCTAATACGGAAACTGAATCCACGTTTACAGTGACACAGTGGTCAGCTTAATAAAATTAATTGATAACAATGTAATTATGGTATGTGTAATAACGTTGAGAATTAACTTTTTCTCTGAGTAATCAATTAGTGGAATTTCATTAGTAAAACACAAGCTTATTTACTCATTTCGACCGTTAATCAAGACTTAGGAAAAAAGAAACCCTCCATTTTGCATTAAGCAAATGAGTTTTGTAGAAAAAACTGCTACAGGTAAAATTAGTTGCGAAAGCGCAAAATAGCTAATAATTAGGATGAAGTAAAAATCGGTGATAGAATTATCCAGATTAGGGTGCAGTATGTTATGAGGATTCCATCAATTGCTACAGGAAAGGGTGTAGCAATTTACGGACTTAAAGAAACTAGAAATTAGATGAGACTGTCTAGGGCAAAATTGTTGCCATGGCATTTTTATGGTTTCAGAAGTTTAGCAAGGTTTAATTTTATAAGGTATTACAGAAGCCTTAAAAATTTGTAAAGCATCTGGAATGTAATTAGGTAGACCAAAAAGGTCCTGGAAAAGTAAGGTAGACTTTTACCGCCCTGAAATCGAGGCATTACTTGCAATCAATAATTATTGCTAAGCGTTCTGGTAGTACAGAAGCTGATTTCATAATTGGTTTTAAAACGCATCTTGATAAAAAAAATATTCTAACTTCCTTAACGCAAGTAGCCTAAACTGACAATAAAACTATTTGGACTGAAGTAATATAGGTTTACATTACCAAATTACGAACTTATTTGCAAAAACTCCTCAAGAGAGGGACGCGTATTAAATTTGCTTTAGCATTTAATGTTTTAAACTCTAGTATTAAAAGAGTTTTCAAAACTATTGCCAGCCCTTCAATGTTCCGTACTGACTAAAGCAAACCTCGTAAAATTAGGGTTTGTGAATTGATTGCAGCTTTTGAAAATCAGCTTACTAACCGCAAGGGTAAACTGTCGATGTATGCGCCGTTCGCCAGGCCTCTGGCGGCGAATGGAAACGGGAGCTGTTGTTTGCAGTGCCTCGGGATCACCCGGAGGTTCAGCGGCTGGAGGGGCGGTACAAGAAGTAAGTCCTGATTGCCCTTGAAAGTTCATAGTTATGGGTCGCCGCACATACGTGCCATTGGGATCTCAACTTGCATGGCATAATAATTAGGCTCGACGAATTATCGCACGTGTACACTTCTTGTCCTCAGTACACTACATTCTGATAAACCTCTAGCAACGGTACCTGCCGTACATCGTCAGCTACAACAAACCTGCGACATCTCTAAACCTGCAAACAGCACAGCGTTAGTAAACCGACGTTTTAAGTTGCCTTCAGTGGCCGATTGATGCATCGCACCAATAAACCCGGAGCCAGTCCGGTATAACTACTGAGGCCCCAACATGCGCACGATCATGCAGCGGGGAAAAAACTATGGGTGGGCTGGCGGGTCTATACTGTCCATGCCTCCAAGAAAATAACGACTATTAAGTTATGCCTGCTGATTAGTGATGCTCTCAACGGTGGATGCCGTTGGAAGCACCCATAGACTTGCCTAACTACTCCACAAATACTAATACGACATTACCGTACTTTCGTCCAAGACCTAGCCTTCTTTCCGAAGAGAAGTCAGCGCATGTGGGGATCACTGACACGGTAACGACTCCGATGGCACAGTGCTACAAGTCACCCGCCAGACGCGCATTGCCGTCTTGCCGTGCGGGTGAGCTCAACCCTCAATCCACCAAGTCGCTTTTTAAGACCTGCCATCCGGCGGCCTAATCTTTGCCCCTGATAGTCAAGGCGGTCTGGCACCGGGGCTGGTGGTGGAGCTGGCAAACGGCGCAATGGCAGTCATTCTGGAGGTGGGCCAACGCTGTAGTTTACATTTAGGCATGTTTGGGCCCAATTATTGCTGTACAGACGTTTGAACGTTATTACGTTATATATATATATATATATAAAGAGAGAGAGAATACATGATGCACTTGCACACGACTGTAAGGGCACACGGCGAACTAATGCAATGGAAGCGGTGGTGGCGTAAATGTGATGGTGAGGATGATACGGATGACGATGAGCCATTGATGAATGTGTTCCGGAAGGGTGTGTCCATGGTCATGCGACTTTTAGCAGCATCTATGAACGTAGAACATACTGCTAGGAATTTGCCCATAATGAAATTTCTGCTGTTCTCGCTGTTGTTGCTGCTGTTCCTGTGTCATCTCTCGGGAATCTGCTTCTTTTCCTTCTTTGCAGGTGGGTGATGCTGACGTGAAACTGGATGCAAACAATATGCTCGCGGGCAAGACCTTCACGATCGAGTTGGAGCTGCTTTCAATCGACACGCCAGTGTCTTCAGATGTGTCTTAGGAGCCAGGCAGCTGTCTTATCTTTGTCCATGCGCTGTTAATGGATGAGATGCCAATGATGGAACGTGCTTTCTCCTGAAGTTTGGCCCAGGTGGCAGCAGCAGTGGAAAGGCCAAAGCGCGGGTCAAACTAGACCAGGATTCTTAGCTCTATTCCTAGCGGTGAAGGTTTCTTGGTTTGAGCCAGCATTGATTAGCAGGGACCGAAGGAATGCAGGTGCGCAGTCCATGCAAAATCTTTTAACTTGTCTTGGATATGAGATGGATTTGAACCATGCCGCACTACACCAGCATGTGGTGCAGTTATCATGTGGCCACTCCCGTGCATGGAAGGTTCTTACCCGGCTGAAGATATATCGTTTTCCCAACTACTGCTGGCTTGCCAAAACGGGGCTTCTCAATTACCAGTTAGGCCATGGCGTCTGGGGTAGAGCGACCATGGCGAGTTGAGGAGCGCAGTAGTGGCGTCAACGCATCGGAGGGGACAAGTCAGGCCAAACAATTTCCTGTGTTCCGGGATGCCTTGCCCTTATGAAAGTAAATTACACTACGACGAAATGCGGAGTTCCCCGGATTCGAGGGCTCTGAGGCTGGGTCCCGGGCGCGCGACAACAACCTACCAATCTCCTGCTAACACAGCTATACAGCTTGCGATACGTTAGGGGCACTCTGTGGCACAGAGGCAATCGAGTGACACTCGTTCAATAGTATGCGGCACATGGTAATCTGTACGGCATCGTAGATCAGGGATCCAGACGACAACTCCGTGAACGGGTTCGTCCGGAGCCACATGAACTCCGCCTCAGTGCACTTCCCGCCCCCCTTTCTGTGCCGGCAGCATCAGCGCTTGGGGCGTAGGCAACGAAGGCATCTTCCATCTTAATCCGAGGCCCACCTATCGTCGCATATCATTGCACCAGGCATGCTTTGTCAAGACACCCCCCTTCTCCCGGAGGCTCCCATCCCTTCTCGGATTCGGTTTGACATTATTCATGTGAATGCCTGGTATATACAGGAAATATGGTAGGTTTCATTACGCGTATGAATGGCAGGAGTTGCAGGAGTTGAAGCTGGAGCTGAATGAGTAAAACGGAAACCGCTGGCAGTTGTCATACTCTTCAATGCGAAGGCAGGGCAGGGCAGGGGTGTAGTATCCTGGGGTATCTACGGGTAGTCTCCGAGATGGCCAGTTGTCTGGCATCTTTCGATCGAGCCTTAGCTGTAGGCAGATATAACAGAGACACAACAAGGGGCTCCCCGACCAACTTCGCACATAAGGGTTTAGATGCGACGTCACTAACGTTTTATGGCTTTACC
The DNA here is from genome assembly GCA_019650235.1 of Volvox reticuliferus. Taxonomy (NCBI): domain Eukaryota; kingdom Viridiplantae; phylum Chlorophyta; class Chlorophyceae; order Chlamydomonadales; family Volvocaceae; genus Volvox; species Volvox reticuliferus. The sequence goes on along the minus strand of BNCP01000035.1, from coordinate 840,397 downwards.
GTATTTCAAGGTAAATTGTACAAAGAAACGGACCTTATTTAAACGCGCGGTTGGCATCGCAGTTGTTGTGACAGAACCGTTGGAGCTGTGCAGGAACCGAGTACCTTCACTCTGGCTGCACGTTTTGTCTGCTAATCATGTCATGAAAAAGAGTAATAGCTGTGGGCTGACTGCTTTGCGCTCTTGCTTTTTTATTCAAGAGTGCCCAGGCATGGGAGCGATGGGCGGCAAAGAGCTGGCAGGTGGCATTGTCCGCGATGACAAACAGATTGATATGCTGGCCTTCACGCAGTATATTACTGCACAGCAATCGGTGTCATTTCAAGGTCTGCCACATGCCCTGCGTTTGTTCGGTGGCGCGGTGCAGTTCCCGACGACACACCCACGCTATTGTTCAAAGGGGCATGACGGACGAATACCTGAGATCCGCTTAACTACTCAAGAGTTGAACCGCTGGCGCTGAGTGTCAACAAGGCGCCACTGCGCACGAATGGCCGGTAAAGCCGAAGGGTGGGAAAGCGATCTGAAACTTGCTGTGTTTCAACTGGTTTCAGTAAAGCAAACAACGCGGGTCAGAACGCGTGTTACCATGTCCCACAACCGGAACATGAATCCAGCAACGTGGGCACGGGTTACAGCGGATGGAGCGCAAAGGGACGTGCCACGATCTTACCGTGATCACGTTTTGCCACGACTTACCTCTAGTCGTTCTTGTCCCTGTCTGCCTGTGTCTGTCTGTCTGTGCCTGTCTGTCTGTCTGTCTGTCTGTCTGTCTGTCTGTCTGTCTGTCTGTCTGTCTGCCTATATGCATCATTTGAGGGATGTTTGCCATCAGCAGAGCTGCTCAACCTTGTGCTGCTCAGGAACCATATTCTGCACGCACAGCATGCATGCATGAGCTTAACAACGGGTTGACTCAAAAAGGGTTGAACTGACCGACACCTGGTAGATATGCCACATCAAGCCGTCTCTGTAACTGTGTGGAACTTATCGCAGGGGGCCCCGTACGTCCACCATGCAATGGGCAGCATCGTTCTTCCGTTGCTCTTTGGAGTTTGAAACAGTGATCACAATCCGTTGCTTTCCTTCATTAAAGCTATCCACTCCTTACGATTTTGACCAACATTCGATTGGCAAGCTGGTATTTCGCAAACCTTTCTGCGGGCTACCCGGCCTACCCTTACTTACCTGCTCATCGTCCACACCAGGGGTTCTCTGGTCCACACCTAATACTTAGGATAAATACAGATGGCCGAAATTACAATATCGGTGATAATATTTATAATATCTACTTGCAGCTATGTGCTCCCGGTGGCAAAAGCCATGTATAACGAGATAGTCTTGCATTTGTCCGCCGCGTTACGAGGCGTTACGTAATGACTGTAACATGGCGCGTCTTGGCGCCATATAGATTATCGAGCCAAAACTTTGGTTTCAAAGACGAATGGTCCATGGTCCAAACGACAAATACAGGTCTTACATTATTTTGGCGTCTCACGGTTTCAGCAAAGTGCAATGACACTGGCGAATCTGGCGCCAGATTGCGGACAGCGCGTGACCTGTGCCTCCGCAGGGTGATAGCAACCTTCAACTCACGACATCCCAAGACATAAGGCCGAAATACCTATGGATGTTCTCAATAAAGCATTCGTCGGCGCGTGGGCTGAAGGAGTTCGAAGGCCGCCCTGCCGTGCGCCGTCTCCGGCAAGGCGTTGCCAAGGAAAGCTTGTTCCGCATCTAGCAAACCCAGCGCATCTAAGACGCCGGGAAAACCTAAAGCTTTCATCTGGTAAATCAAAGGCGAGAGGTGCAGCTCGCATGTGGCGATATTCCGATCGGTATCGCCATACGGAATTACCATACGTTTCTGCGCCCTGCACAACGTATTGTACATCACCAGAATGACGTATGGCTACGATTTGGACATTGATGGAGTACATCGTAAGTCCAGCCGGACATGAACCTGGCAAGGTATGCGCGCCTCCGTCCCGACTTACTGAGTCTAGTAAGTACTTACGCCAGGAAGTCCGCCCACTCGTCAGCCACTTGCAGGTCATCGGTTCCGGGTGAGCCACCTGAATCTGAGCATATGGAGAAATTTGTTTATCCCATATCAACAATTTTGGGACGTGTAGGGGTGGGGATCGCTTAGTTGGTTGTATGCCCGTGCAGCTTGGTCGCGTGGGCCCTGCAGTAGGAGGAAGGGGCACTTCGCTATGGATTGCGTAATACTCGTTTGGCAGAGCACCGACGCCCTATGTGAGAAACAACCGAACGCTGAGGCCAAAGCTGACGAGGGCTGACGTTTGTTGAAGCCCTACTCCCGAGCGCGTTACGAACAAAGCTGAATCTGCATTGCTAAGAATAATGTTTGAATAAGTTACAGTTCAGCATTCAGGATCAGAAAGTTTTGTTCCGAAGGACTGCAATTTGTTCCTGATTCCTGGCGTCACGGCAATTTGCGAGGCTTGTCGCATAAACTTGAGGATGATTTGCCTTGATGATTAGATACACGCAATTTATATCGTTCATTTTGTGCTTGTCAATATGAAGCGATTATAGGAAGTAAGCTAAATGTAGGTAGAGGTATGCATGATGCTCGTATTGTCAGGTATTGGATGGAGTTAGAGTGCACGACGAAGTCATTCCATAGCGTTTTGTATGATTCGTAGATAGTATATATTACCACTGTACTGTGGCAGCAGACAGGATGAACAGGCATGGACGCCCGCCATAACCATGTTACGGATACTTATACTTACAACGGACTGAAAATTAAATTATTTTACATAATTGTAAGCTTAAATGAGTGGATTACGTAACTGTTGAACTCTACATGTCTTCACAGCCATCGGGCGCACAGGACTACGCAATGCGTCTACCTTGTTTTATTGATGAAACGCACTCAGATATAGATGATGCTCTTCAACATGTTATTGTTTACAACTGTAAGAGGTTATGGAAGGGTAGGTTGTACAAATGTAGCTGCCCCAAAGGTTGTATTCCAAAGCGGTCCACGTGATTATAAAAATGTAGTCGCTTTCCTGGAGATTGACAATTACTATATAAACCTTACCAACCATAATTTATCTCCACTGATGCACTTCATTTCACAACTGCCTTGACTGCGCAGTTCCAGAAGTTACGTACTGGTTGTTATTGGTCGTTCCAATTAGCGCACATTGGTTCTATCCATTATTATTATTGCAAATGGAAGTTCGTAGGATGAATTCCACGCCCCTTGTTGACGTAGGCAACGAAGCGTATGGCATCGCGAGTCCACACTCGAAAATGCATGGCGGCCGTCTGCCTGCATTATGGAAATCTTTGAAGGCAAAGATCGGCTCGTTAAGCACTAGCAGGAGCGCCAATAACCTATCATCTTTGGCCACGGCCGCCCCGGACGCCCGCGCATCGCCGTCCGTCTCGCCGTCCGCACAGGCCATAGCGCTTTGCCGAGAAAGACCATTGCATGCGCAGGGTGGTCCTTCACATCGTCCGTTTTTTTCGACAAGTAGCCCCGAGGGCGCTCTTGACCGACAGGACACATCATCGATGGATGTCAACGCCCAGCAAAATGATGCCAATTACGTCTCAGGAGATTCATCACCAGCCGGCGTATGCACATCGCATAATGCGCTTTCGGCTTGTGCAGGCAGCAGCTTCGGGAGCGCACCTTCGAGCGTAACGACCAAGGCCATGAACATTTCGGAGCTTAGATCATCGCCTTCACCACTGCCCACAGCCGTAGCTCCACATGTTGATAGCTTTGCTCCAAAGAAACATCCAGAATCGGTGGTTATAAAGGAAGCCGCGACCACACCGAACAGGAAATTACTGGCCGTATCATCTGCCCTACCTAGCAGTATGCGTCGCAAAGTCTGGGCGCTGGATGATTACTTAATTTCAAGGCGAATATTCAAGGGTAGCTTCTCCGCCGTTTACAAGGTAAGACGCAATTTCCACCAGTCCTATTTCCACTTCTTATTCCTTAAAAGCCCCGTGCGTCCCCAGTAGAGGTATCGGCGGATCAAGCCCGCTCGGATGATCCTTTCAATCAAAGAGCAGGCTTTAGGAAAGGGTTAGGAGAATACACAATAGACCAAATCGGTACGTCAAGCAAGGCATCTCCCCCGATATTAGATTGTGCTGATTGACGCGCCGGAAGTTTGATTCTCTGCTGCATTGAGTTACTACATGGATTATCGAATGTCCATCTTATTGCGTCACCACAGGCCGTGTGCCGCCGCTCTGGCATGCCGGTAGCGCTCAAAGTGAGTGACGCTGCAATTTGGATTTACGGAACAGGTCGTATAGGGGTCAGCGTCGTTGGAGACGCTGGAGAGGCTGGAAGGGTCGGAGAGGTTGGAAAGGTGGCAAGGCCTGGAGAAATTGGAGTGTTGACAAGGGTTGCAGAATATGTGGATGCCGGCTCTGAAAGTTAATTGCTTTGCAATCTGTGGTCCAAACGATGTGCTAATATCACGTTTAATAACGTAGCGATCAGGGTGAAGCAGCTTTTCTCCGCATTGATAATCAGCATCAATCACGTATGCCGTATTTCACATGCCCACACAGGTGTACTTTTTGGGGCGTATACCTGCCAACGTGGTTCATATGTAAGCACGAGCGGGCGGTCGATGGAAATAGCCTGCCAATAAGGGTCCAGGTCCATGAGGTTATAATTTGCGGATGGATGTATACTATTTGAGGATACAATATTATATCATAAGAATATGATTATATTTTGTAACTGTTACTCGGGGACCTGCATGCCTCTATCTCCTTGCTTGCTTCCGTGTTCAGGGGTGCAAATATGTGCTGTTTAACAGGACATTAGGTAGGGGGCCAGAAACGGAGGACTGTTAAGCTGCTCCCTAACGGTGTGGATGTATTTTGCGGGTTGTTCTGAGTTTCGGCATGCTTGTGAAGAGCTCAACCCATGCCAAGAACGTTGGCTCATGGCCCATGCTGGGCTGCTCGTGGTTGTTCCTTGCTATCGTGCAACCACGCTTTTGTCCGGCCCTAAACTGTGCAGGCTGAAGCGCGAGATCGAGATTCACATACAGCTCCTACACCGACATGTCGTACGATTGTACGCGGCTTTCATGGTGCGTCTTAGTAATATTCATGCCAATACAGCGTAATGAGGAGGTATTAGCAAGTGCATGCCAGTTCTGAATGCCCCAACTAAATTGGGCATCGTCAAGGGCCCTGTCTTGCTGTGATCTTCGAATTCCGCCAGGTCCCCTTTTGGAGTGGATGCAGTGTTGGGCTTGGGGGCAATGTCTGGATAGGAAATCTCTGTCGTTCGCATCTTCGTTCACCTCACGGTGCTTGCCATTCATTGCCACATCCTGGCAGGACGAGGGTGACCGAGTGGTGCTCGTCCAGGAGTACGCAACGCATGGCGATCTGTACAACGTTGTGCAGCGGATAGGGGGCCGTATGCCCCCCGAGCAGGTGCGCCACGTGTTCAGCTGACAGTGTTTGGGTGTGTAGCTATGGGTTGCAGGGCGAGTTCGCAGCGTCCATCCCAGACAGTGAATAATAAAGCTGACGGCCCTCTTCCTACTGTCAGGATTGCCAGCTTGAAGACATATGCGAAGGCAGTGCATATAGTCAGGCCTTCATTGTGAATCCCTGGTTAATACGGAACCTGCGTGTGGTGGCATGCGCAGGTGGCTGACGGCGTGATGCGGCCTTTCCTGGAGGCGCTGGCGTACATGCACTCCAAGGGTGTTTGCCACAGGGACATTAAGGTAAGCTGTTGAATGGTGATCAAAACGTAGTCCTCAGGAATGAGAGACACGTAACACGCTTTCCCTAGGGAATGGGACCCGGACGATGTAGCAGCAAGGCCATCGTCCTTGAAAAACGTGTCAAGGCCGCCAGGCACCCGGGTTCATCCAGGGCCGCTCAGCGGACAATAGGCGTTAAGCTATCCCACAGCAGCTGCAAGGACCCCTGCCGACCTCATCCCATGCGTCGTCGTCCCTGCCGCAGCCCGAGAACATTTTGTTCACCCAGAGCTGGAGGCTCCTGGTTGCGGACTACGGGGTATCTATCGATCTGAACCAGGAGCGGGCCGTCACCCGCGCTGGCACAGAAGGCTACATGGCTCCCGAGGTGGAGCGCTGTCCCCTCAAGACGGAGCCTCACGAGAATAAGGACAACCCGAAATACGCCTACTCTACCGCCGTGGTACGTAGTAAACGCGGCACAGATGTCGAAGGGTTGAACGCGGCACATGAAGGTTATTGTCATGCTGACAGGCATACTTGTCATGCCAAATTGTAGCTCTCTAGACCCTCTTCCCTACCCCTTTCTACTCACACCACGGCCCACTGCACCGCAGGACATCTGGGCAGTAGGAGTCCTGGCGTACGAACTTATGGTGGGCTTTCCCCCCGTCGTCATGTCAACCGTCCCCGGCAATCCCGCTGCCACCTCCGGGGGTCCAAACGACGACTCAGTGACTGGGTTCGTCCGGAGCCACATGAACTCCGCTTCACTGCACTTCCCCGCCTCTGTGCCACACGTTGCACGCGCCTTCGTGCTTGCCGCTCTGGCACCAGACCCCCTGGAACGGCCCACTGCCGCGCAGCTCTTGCAACACCCTTGGTTACGGCCCATGGCTACCGTCGCGCCGACAGTAACCGTTCCCGAAGCATTGCCAGCACCCGTTGGAAGGTCCGTTGGCATTGCGTCAGGCGGTCTGCGCTGCGAGGATATGGAGGATCGCTTCAAACCAAATGCTCCTGCAGGCACTATGGCTGTCGTGACTGGACAACGACTGCTTGTAAGTGCTGGAAGCCCTGCGGCGTCTGCAATTTGCATGCCCGCTTGACGACGCAAATGGCCCTTCGATGTGCCATGATTCCATTTCTAATCTCTATCAGTCTCTAGTAAGGGAGGGAGAAGAAAAGAGAGGAGTGGTGAAATGTAATTAAATTATTTATTTATTATTCAGGTGTGTGAGTCCAGGGACATCTGCAGGTCCAGATGGCGGGGATATGCTCGGTCGCTTGATATCTTGTGTGGTGTACCTGCGGATTTACAGCAGCGCTGTTCTCACAACGCCGTGGGCAGCTTAGCCGTACAGTTGTAAGTGGACCCCTTGAGCTGCCTTGTCCCAGCGGCAGTCTCGGAGGGCTTTTTCGTGTACAGTTCTGACCGGAAGACGTGGTTAGACTGGCGCTGAGCTGGATCCTGGCTCACGGTGTTGGTGATGAGATGGTCAGTTGGCTGCCCTGTCATCGGCGAACGGTGACATCATTGGAAGCCATCTGGGTTTGAAATATCACCATCCCGTCTTCGATGGCATGTGGGTCACTCAAAATGTTAAATTGTCATCTCCATTATGCCGATGGAGATGGTACTCCGTAATTTCCCTGTTGTACAGCAGGGGCAGTTGCGCCCATGATAAATTATATCAGTCTGGACGCTGATAAACTAAAGATGGTAAGGGTTGGGGATGTAACTTAACCACATGCGCGTGGTATCTGTAGTATGTGTTAGTACAGTTCCTTTGGAGTGTGAGCAAGATGATTGAAGATGTCCTGCGAGCAAGCGTATCCGCAGGCAGGTTGGTGCCATCTGCGACGTGGGAGGCTATTGGTTTTGCATATGAACGATCAGTGTTATGTTTTGTGGCTTTAATGTGTGTGAGGCCGCATGCATAACCATGGCAACATATGGCTAATGGGCAGACAAGCGATGCGAGTAGTCCTAGGGGTTGGTGTATGCCGGGGCCTGCAAGAGCCTGCCTCGGTGGCGTTTTCAACACCGATTTCCGTAGTATTTGTATGAGTGTGCCTGCGGGTGCCTGCGCCATAGTACTCTTGACCTTCGTGTTTTAGATTTCATCTTTCTTTGTAGTGTAAGTTCCGAATAGCGCTGGTTGTGAAGATAAGTTGACCATCAGTAATCTGGTCCTGCAAGCCGATGCCACAGTTCTGGCCCCCTCCGACGGTCCAAGTATCTTCAGCCTGGTGAATGGTTCTCCAAGGGTTAGCGTGTGTGAGCAGTGAGCACGAACAGTATTCGTGTGAAGCAGATGGATTTTCAAGTATTTCGTGCCAGGTCAATCTTTCAGTATGGCTTTATGGATAAGCTTTAACCTGTAGGCGAATTGGTGTTATGTTTGGGAGGTGGTTTGTGAGATTCAGTGCAACGCCTCTCTGAACGTGAACCGGAGCGGCCCCGACTGGTCTTGTCCCATTCAAGATGACGCCAGTGGGGGCGGTCCGCGTGCCTCCCGAACGACTTAAGGCATATGTAATGATGGCATGAATGGAAGTTGGGATATCGTCGAGGGTGCCTCTTTTGATTGGGGGATTAGGCCCCTATTCCTGTGGCGCGGGCCATGGACGACATTGCGTAGGAGGAAGTGCTCATTCCGATGTGCACATCGCGCGTTATCTCTCTACGTCGAGGGGACGCGTAGCCCGGAATGGTTGCGGTAGCGAATAGGACCTGCTAGCGCATCGCAGATCTCGGTATCCTTGTATTTCTGCATGCACCACGAATTGCTATGCACGTTAGGGATGCGGCTTTGCCCACATCAGCTTCTCTGCGATACTACAAATTTGCGTGTGTTGCGATCAGTACGTCCCTGGTGCGAACTGCTTCTGAGGACCGTGCTGCCGTTTCGTCCTCAAGGGCCAGATGCCTTTTGCAGGATGTTTGAACGGCGCAGGTTAAGATCCGAAATTTGCATTCTTATACTAATGAGTTTTCGTGCGTTGAGAGTTAGTGTTGAGGAGTGGCATACGTGTGACCTCTGAGGGCCCTTACCGCACGAGACGCTTGCTTGCTCATTCCGACGTTAGTTTGCTTCGTAAAGATTTAGCTGTACAGGCTTAATCAACGAGCTCGTTCCATGTTTAGTGTTTGAAGTTGAGATTGAGCGTTTTGTTAGGTCCCCTCGTGTGGACGCTTCGTCGTTTGTCGCTGTCTTGTCCCCGTCTGCTGCCACGTAGTGTATACCCAACCCACCAAGCTGCTACATCTTCATCGATGTGATCGAGTCTGTGTGATCCATGTGTTGGTCGAAAGTATAGCAGGGGGGAATGTTTTGGGTACCGGCATATATGGCCTTGTTCGTTACAATCGCAGTCACACTGTCGTAAGTCCGTCTCCGTTAACTAACATTTTGTTGCCATGTAACGGCCTGTGCTTAATAGACGCAGCATTACACAATGTTTCACGTCTTGGTCACCAAATGGACTCCCAGTTTCCCCCGTCACCCAATGTGTAAAACCTACATAGGGGTGCAGTGCAAATGATACCTATCGTCCTATTGCACAGCTAGATAACGCGACCAGGAGGCCGGGGGCAGTCCTGTACCTTCCGTAACTATAATGCGATTCTGTCTCGTGTGCACGGACGGATGCGCAGTTTACAACAGACATGGTCACATGGACGCTGAGGCCAGCAGGCCAGCACACGACAGCGCCAGAGGACGGACCTTTGGCACATCCAAGGAGCCCACCGTAATCCTTTGGCACTGACCTCACAAATTACAACCTGAAAAGGACCGACCTATGTGCCCAACCTGCCTGATTTACTCCGCACGGTGACGCATCACGTAAGAGATTCAAAGAAGCGGCGTCGCCCCGCCACCCGCCTCTATGCCGCGTGCATACTACCGCACAAAACCCAAGCCTTCCCAGACGCACATACGACAGCGGCCTTGCACTCACTCGGCACCGAATCCCACTTGGGCAAAGCTTTTGGAGTTTTGGACCACCTCGCCGGCAAAGTAATAGGCCCCGCGCGAGGATCTTGAACGGCGGAAACAAAGGAAAGAAGTCACAATTTCTGCACCGCACCATCCGCAGCCTCCCACGGTGCAAATAATCTGTCGCGCGTCCACAGTAGGAACAACACCTGCAATTGGCCCGACCAGCTGGACGTCCTGTACTCATCAGGAAAATGCGCACACCTGAGATGCATTTTCAGTGACCATTAGGTCCGGGGGCTCCATGGCGCCCCCACCGCCGTAAGTTCCGCCCTGCGCAAACCCCCCGCAACCCTCCACACATCTTGCCCGAGTCCGCCATATTCATCAGGAACAAAAGCTTCATTACAAGGGAGGGGGGCAATACTATACCCCTGGCCGATCACGCCACGTATTTTGCGGGTGGCTCCGGAGTAGCCTCTCGGCATCTCTCGATTTTTCAAAGCAACTGGCCAAATCACAGCTGCTGGTGCTGGCCGAGCCACCACTGAAACTGCTGCCGCCCCTTAGAACGCGGTACCGCCATTGGCTTCCGGTGGCAGCAGCCCCAACTGCGCCTTGAAACGTGCCTCAAGCTTAAGGTACTCCTGCTCCGCCTTCTCGTCGAACTCAGCAGGGTGCTGCCCCTTTCTGTCCTTGCGGTCGGCAGGCGAAGGGGGCACACCTGCCGCGACTGCTGCTGCGGCGTCCTTGGCCGCTGCCTCACGTGCCGCCGCCTCCGCCAATGCCGCCGCTTCCGCCTCCTTCTTGCGCTCCTAATATATGGGCACGACACGGCATGGCATAATCACCATTAGAAGCATGCCACTCGTCTATAATGGCGCGAACACGAACGCCCCGTATGTACGATGGTGGTTGTAGAACTGTCTGTGGTGGTGGTCTGTGGTGGTCCTAACGCGCATCCTTCTACGACCTATCTACTATGTGCACGGCGCTGCCCTGTTTTCGCCAAAATACGAACACAGCACGAAAGCATTCTCAAGAAATTCCGCCTGCTTGGGCGGCATCACGCGGCCGAATGTAACTGGGCTCCCCTTTTATTGCCCGATGCTCTGCCAGTGACCTAAGGAGAGAGACCCCGATAACCTCCTCACCTCAGCCTCCTTGCGCGCCCCCACACGGGCGGGCTGCCTGGCCCCCACATCTGCCAGGCGCTGCTGCTGGCGCTCAAGCCACGTGCCCATCAGCTTCTTCTCGTTGTGCACGGGCCGCCGTAGGTTGCGGGGCAGCTCCATAATGCGGAGGACGCCTTCGCAGATGGCGGGATGGCAAGCGGGGCGAACGGAGGGCCAGGTGGCAAGCCAACATTAGATGCGAACGGGGGGGTCATTGGTGACATGGTCTTGCTAATCAAGCATTACATACGGGGAAAAACCATGACTATGTCAAATCCGTCCTTCAAATCCTCGGATTCGCATACCTGGCGGAGGTTTAGACTTTGCGTCACTGAGCCACCGTCACAATAAACAATTGGCACGGAGACCGACCCCGTCGCTCATAATTCCACGCCACCACTACCACCACGTCACGACTATGTCCCCGTCCACCGTACACAACACGTCATTCTCCTTCACCGCCGCTGCATCAACCTACCCGTCGCGTCGCCGACGGCCAGCAGTTGCTGCGCCGCCTGCTGCGCTGCTGAGGCCGCAGCTGGCATAGGATTAAAGGCGAGAGACATAATGGGCGTGGCCGCCAGTGTGACGCGGATGGAGGGTTCATGGGAGCGGTCCAACAGGTCCCACACCTCCAGGCTGCCCGATTGGTCCGCCAGATAGAGTACAGCGGGGCGGGTGGGGCTCCAACAAGCTGCGGGAAACATGTGCGGTAGCGACAAACGGCAATCAAGCTGCTTGGCAACAGTAATCCCATGGCACAGAGCATTAGCAGGGGTTGCAAATTGAAGTTCGGATAAAAGGCATTTACCACATTCAAAAAGGTTTGGGAAGCTCAAGATACCGCAAGCGAACCCAGCTGTAGCCTTGAGCCTTCCCATGCAACCATCCCAACCGTCGAACCTGCAGTGTAGTAGTCCTGTGCGTAACCCGACTGGAACAGCGGCGTTGATGATCCCTCCTGCCACAACTGCCACTGCCAGTCGCCGCAGGTGAGCACAACGTCCTCGAAGAAGGGCGACCGCTCCAGGGCTATGACGGGACCGACGTGGGCCTGAGGTGACAAAGGAAATGGAAAGGGGTAGAAGACGGAATCACGGAAAGCGCCAGCAGAAAGACGAAAGAGGAAGGCGACCAAGGTGGTGCTCGGATGTGCAAAGATAATTTAAATGCTTCCATACGCAGAATCCCGTGCACTAGCGGATCTCTAAGACAACGACTTGCTCGAGACATGCTCATCCTTTGCAGGCAAGTTACATAGCTGGCAGCTGCAGGCGATGGCCCTGACCTGGAGGCAGCTCTTGGCGTAGTCGGGGTTCTCCTCTCCTTCTGGCTTGATGAAATCCGCGTACACCAGCTCACCGTCGAAGGAGCCCGCAAAGAACATGCCATGCTCCAGCCGGCGAAAGTCGAACGCCAGGCGCGTGCCACCCAGGTCCATGCCTGCACAAGCACCCCCGAGCTACAGATAACTTCTTTCCAACGTTATAAGCACCAAAGCGTCTCAGGACAGCGCCATAACCGTTACCAACATTACCAGGAGTCCTCCCTGGTAACGAAAGTGCCAATCTGTGATGAGTCCGTCAGTTCACACTAATATTACATGGAATCCCGTAAGACGAGGTTCATTTACAAATAGGGCAAAAGCCATTATGCGGAAAGACTGCCTTCAGGTGTTGTTTGTGGGCACACTGCAAAGCCTAGCATAGCACACCCAGCACGTGGCATCGCCCATGGGGTCCTGTCCACTCCGTGGGCACGTGGCACGCCACGGGGGCCACTGCCGGCAACGCAGCCTAACTCACCAATGAGGCTGATGAGGTGAACGCTATGTATGGGTTTCCAGACTAGGTCCAGCAGATCGTCCGCCTTCTTGCCCTTCTTAAGCAGCTTCTCCACGCGCACATCCCAGAACAGCACCTGCGTATCCATAAGCGGGCACGGCAGTGCGGCAACCCGCTTCATGAAGCTACCCGTACGGTTTCACTGGCAATTGTACGCATAACTCGATGCAGATAGCATTGCGACGGGGATGCGCACCTTGCCGTCCGCTGCGATAGTGGCGAAGAAGTTGCATTCCTTGGAGCCCTCCCCCAGCTTCGTCACCTTGCCGCGATGGCTAATCTCCACACCTGGAAGCCACTGCAGGTCGGTGACCACCTGCGAGGAGGACGCGGGACGGGGCGTGAGGGGCGGACGCGCAGCCACCCACTACATGAGGGTGGTCACATGCGCCCACAAGGAGCAGAGCGCGCCGCGCTCAACGCCATACGACACGTCATACCTGATGATGACTAAACTGTGTGTCAGTCATGAACCGGTGCTTCACCACGGGGATGTGTGCGTCGCCATCTGCAGATGACCCTCCCGCTGGGTCACCGCTGCCCGTGCCGCCACCGGTGGCGGCGGCGCCCGCACCGCCAGTAGAAACAGTGCCCGTTGGCGCCGATGGCGGTGGTGTCAAATCCACCTGCGCCTTGGCCGCCCCAGAAGAACCGCCGGACTCTGCGCCCTTAGCTGCGCCGCCCACGGTGCCGCCGCTGCCCGCGGTTCTTCGCCCCAGTCTGTCCACCTCCGTGCTGAGATCCCACATCACCACCTGACCGTTGTAACAACCACCCGTTAGCAGGTCAGGCTGCAGCGGATTGAACTGGAAAGCGAAAACCTCCCAGGGGCTTTGTAGCACGAGCTCCGGGTGGATTGGGTCGCGAAAATTCCACAGCAGGATGTGCGCGGGTGCGGTGCGGCCCATGCGCGCGACACGCTCTGCATGCGACTGCGCCTCCGTGCACGCCACCGCTACAACGCCCCTGCGATGTGGAAGCCACTGGATGGCGGACACCACCTGCACAGGGTTAATTGACGGGGTTTTAACTTCCGGAGGTTGACCTAAGTATTAAGGGTAAGGGCTTCGAGGACTGAGGATAGATGTGCAGTAAGAGAGGCACGAAGACAGGGCTGAAGTACCGATGCCCAAAGGGAAGAAAAGCACAGGAAAGATAGCTGATGCTTGCGGCCTGGTTCCCCCAACATATCCGACGACTCCAATTTCTATCCCCAACATGACACACAAGCAAACGGCATATCCATGTAGATTAGCAAATGACATATACAACCCAATGCTGCACGCCGATGATACCTTGTTCTTTGAGTACGTCAGGTGCGTGAAGGACTGGGCCTCCGAAACCAGCGTCTCCTTGCGGCTGCCACCTCCACCACCGTCCGCCTCGTCATTAAGCGCCGCCAAATCATCTCGGAAAACGTTAGTGATCTCGTTTTGCACAAGAGCCACCTCACACCTGCCCATGCGCGCGCGAGGAGACGGCGGATCGAGCACCTCGGGTACGTCCAGCCAAATGCAACGGGGATTACCATCACAGCGGTCATGTGGACATACACCAGCCACAGCAGATGCATCCTGGCGGGTCTCCCGCTCTAGGCGCCTCAGTACAAGCGCCAGACACTCCTCCGCGACCTTCTCCACGGCTATCCGAATCATCCCGTCCAGCCCCACATCCTGACTGCTCTGATTCCCTGAGGGCTGTCGTTCGCCTTTTCCTCCTTCCGTCCCCTTCGTCCCTAAATCCTTTCCCATTCGCTCGCGACCCCGGACGGCGGCGCTGGTTGGCTGACACCGTTCATCCGGGAGCTTGAACCCCAGGAGCCAATTCAACTGAGCGCAATTTACACCCAAGGTCTCCGTCAACTCACTGGTCCCGCACGCGCTCCAGAAAGTCCGCCACGCTTCCCGACGTATTGCGCGGCCGCTGCAGCAGCTCCCGTTTGGCGTCCTCATCAAGGTCCAGTGCTCGTGTCTGCGTGGTGGCAGGACGCGGTGGGATAGCCCCGCTAGACTGCGTGCTGGTCTCCCGAAGAGGCGCTACCGCCTGCACGCTCACGTCCTGCTCCATGCGCCGCATGTCAAAGTTCGGGTCCTGTTGGGGTTCGGACACATACGGCACATATAAGCCGAGCTGCCTTAATGGATTTTAAAAACTTATCAAGGAAATGAGAAGCAAGACTGATTGTGTTAATGGACTCGCCGGAAGGCGAAATGCATATAGGGGCCGGGTTGGACGTCATGAGGATGAAAACGAGATCCAAGCCATGGCCGAACCCTCGTGTCATGCTCGTGCAGCTAATAGCACTGGGATGGTATGTATGAGGAACCCCTCGCGGATATTACAACACCGTCAGTGCGACAATGAATGCTGCCGTCACGAGATTCCCACTCCACCAAACACGCGCACAAGGACCACTCCGTTGATCCGTACTTTGAACGGCCTGCACTCCATCTGGCTGCTATTCCACAGCTCGTGCGCGTCCTTGTCTGCCAGCTTGACCCCACTCTGGTGGAACTCCCGCCGCTTCCGCTGAACTACTAGCCGAATAGGTTCTCGGCGCGGCCGCACGGAGGCCTCCTCTATGTCCAACTGCGGGTTAGGCGGGGGTATATCATGGTTAGAATGTATAGTCATCAATTATAACACATATCCCAAAATCATAGAAGAAGTGCCAAAAAGATCATGAATTGGATTGAAGATGATGGTTTGGATATTCGCCATGAGCAGGGAAGGCCATGGCTCGTGATTAATCCCTCCATACATTGCACCTCCATGCGAGGTGCAACTTAGGTTCATGTCACCCTGCCATTGTCACATAAACTTCGTTTGCACAAAACCTGCCCCCCGCCGGTCCCAAGCACCTGAATTTCCCGTCTAACCAGCCTCACCGAAACTAACCATCGTTTCGTTTCACTGCGCTTTACATGGCCCATCTGAACCTGTACATTCTTGGATTCCCACGCTGTGGGGCCCCCATGCCCGCCGAGGCCGTTCCTATCGGACCGAGCAGATTTGTGAACCCCTTCCCTACGTAAAACATGCCGGTCTTTTCGCGTAGTTTGGGTGGGATAGAAACCTCTGCAAATTTGTCCTCAGTCCTTGCCCATCCTCCTCGCGGCCCCCTGCAGCCCTGCAGGGCCCCTGTCCCACCCACCTCGCTCCCCATGCTCTGCCACGGCTTGACCTTCCGCGCGCGCTTGGACCTCGGCTTCGCTCGCTCCGCAGCCGCATGGGCCGCCTCCAGCTCGAGCAGCTTCGCACGGCGAGCTGCTTCCTCGCTGATTGATCGCCACAAATCGCCCGCCTCGCGCATGAGGGCAATCTCAAAGTTGTTGCCGTCACCGTACAGATCGTCCTCAATGATCCGGATCAGCAGTGGTTCATAGTCTGCGGGATTGGCATGTGGTGCAGCGGCCTTGGCGCAAGCGGCGCTTGCGAATCGGAGGGGAGTGGCATGGGACTACCCCAAAGCGGAGCAGCAAGGCGACAATGCAGCGGCCTGGGCGCATATCAGCGCATGCTAGATACCTTCTTCCTCTCGAACGGCTCTAAGAAACACCACCCGCCTTCCAGGTGTACCCAAGCAGTCCAATCCGCGAGCACCCTTGGGTATTCAAGAGCAGCCCAAGCGACTATTCGGGCCGAGGCCGCACGTCCGGATGAAGCCGGTTCACACCTGCGGCCTGAATCCGGGCTTTCAAGGCGTGGAAATCGCTGATGGCTCCACGGAACTGGATGTCGCCCAACAGCACCTCCTTAGTCACCTCGCCCATGACGCGGTCGGGGCCCAGGCCTGACAACCCCACCAACTCGATGGTGGTGCCTGCACATCAGGGTACGACAGGCTGTGATATTTGCACCGCAACATCTTATAAGGTAGAAGGACCTCATAAGTGTCATTGTAGCTGCTGGCTGCAGCCGAACTCAAGGTGGGCTGCTTAATGTATCTTATGAAGGGGTTATCAAGGACAGCGGTTTGTGAGCCATGTGGCTTCCCGTATGTCCCCACGGCCGCACCTCTTGCGCCCTATGCCTACACGCCTATATCCATTAAATGTCATCCTTGAGTTCCACTACTCAATATCAGGTCCAACAAGCGTAAACTGACTATTGCCAATATGGTGGACACGATCTATCACAACAGCCATGGACTATGCATCAACCCGTGAGCCCAGCGGCTTTGGACATCTGGATGGTATCAAGCAACACCAACGATAGCAGCTTGTCCATCTTTGGCACCTGGACACACCTGTGAGAAAAAGAGACTCAACACCATGCAGCGGGACGGGCTTGCCCTCCTCGTTCCTGCCAAAGGCTTCGGCCATCGGAGGTAGGTCCTTGACAGGGACATAGTCCTCGGGCAAAGGTTCAAGCTCCACTGGGGGTGGCGGTGGCACTGCCGGCACTGACATCTCAGCAGCGGCTTCATCTGCAGCTGACGCCTCGGCTGATGCCCCGCCTTGCTGTCCCTCTGCTCCGTCCGTCGCATCTGCTACAGCTGAACCGTCACCGTCTGCCACAGGAACTGGGGCCCCCTCCGCATCAGTGACAGGAGCATCATCTTCTGCAACCGGATCAGTGCCTGCTGCGCCCGACTGGGCATCCACAGCTGGCGCTGGCCCGTCAAGCGCTGCTTCGTCAGGAGCGGTGCCCAACTTATCCTCAGCCGCTGCGCCGGCTGTCTCTGGCACAACAGGGACCTCCCCCTCCTCGGCCTGCATATGTAGTAATCCACGGAGGCATGGATTTTGGTAACAATAGAAATACGTTTCCCTTCACACATTGCCATGCTCAGGCGGGGGCCGCGCCACGAGCTCGTGCGCAGCAGTGCCCATTGGTGTATTACAAATATTGTTGAACCATTTACCGGAGGAGGCCCTGCTGATGCTTCTTCTCCCATAAGCCAGTGCTCCTTCGGTCTTCAAGACGGAAACAGCAAAAGTCAGGGTGGAATTCCCATTCTAATCATTATGTTTATGATTATTCACATGCAATACAGGGAGTTTAAGTGCCCCGGGTAGGGAGAAATACGTAAGGATAGCCGATACAGAGCAAGGTTGCAGCGTTCAAGGTCGCAGATCAAGTTAAAAGGCTAGTTAAATCAGGTTCGATATTGCATTCTATGCCGAAGGAAGTGTTGACCAAAAGTTTCTTCTAAGTAAGTACGACGCCTTCACTTGAATTGCCGCGAGACAGGTGCCCAATGCTATGAGCTTCGGGGCATCAACATAAATTTGTAGTGTCAGTCTTACACCCGTTAATGTCCACAAGTCCTGAAGATTTGTTTGCAGGGTGCGACGAGGAGCTGAGGATAGTATACCCGCAAAACGAACAAGATCAAGCCTTTTGGACATGTTGTTTACGTGTCGTGCTTAAACCTTCATGGCAAAATAGCTTAGTGTTCCAGTGGCGTTCTCGGGTTGTGTTCCGTGACCAACGTTCTTAATGGGCGATAATATCGGACCTAGCTCTTTCACCATCTTGGCCACGGGCCAAATAGAGTGTGCACAGGTGGGAACATTTGCTTCAGCAATCCCTCCCGAACAAGTTGCGGCTGACGCGTTCAGCGTCAAAACACAGATACCGAATTGTACAAACGCGTACTTGAAGTTCCAATTCGTCGCTGGTGAAGACTGGCAGCTCCTGGATGGCCTTGAAGAGGGCATTACCCAGGCAGCACGCGTGCCTGAAGGTGCGGACGTTGAAGCAAGGGCAAGGTTGCGCCGTTGGGTTGCGCTCTGCATGCTTACGCGCCGGCCTTATTGCATACCTGGACCTTCCGGGTCTGATCCTCAATCTTGTGAAGGAAGCATGTCGGTGCGTACTTAACCCATAATCTAGCCTTACTGCGCTCCCTTCCGGTGCGGCCAGGGCGCGACGGAGTGCTGGTATGGAACTTCCCCATCGATATTACCTACAAAACGACCAATGCGTTTGGCTGGCCGCAGCTTGTCGTTGCTGTTTACGGACTCGACATGTTTGGGCGGGACGTCATTAAGGGTTATGGCTGCATGCATCTGCCGATGTCAGCTGGGAGGTACGGTGTGGTACTAATGTCATTCGCGTTGCACCGAATCGTGCCAATGAGTGATCGGTGTCAGTTGCAAAACATGGGGAAACAACACATATTTTAGATCGGGAGGTCGGGACTGGAAACATCGATCAGAGGACCTTGCAAAGTCTGCCCCAAGGGTCCGTAGGCGGAGATGCCGCTGTGTAGCAAACTGCACTAGGCGCCAATGCTTTACCGATGCTATGATAAAGTTCTTTGGGACTTCCTAGCACCCATAAAGCACCCATAATGTGAATTGTGCTCACGTCCATCGCAACACGCATCGCGTAGGTACAACCTGACCCTGCGGCTCTTCAAGCCACGGTCCGCCTCTGCTCTACAGTCCTTCACATCATGGCTGACAGGCATGCCTGCAGAGTTCTCGGACCCCAAATTCCCTAGTTATGGAGAGGGGAGAGAGGGTACGTAATGCGGCCTCGCAATCTATGCCTTGTAAGGGCGGTCAACCACTTCGGGTCCCCTGGGATGTTGAATTGCGAATTGATTGCGGATCTCCGGAACGGGAATCCAGAACCCGTTTCTTATCCAAGCAAACTAGCCATTTTGTCAAAGGTGGGGGCGGTCTGAAAATGCAGACCGATCCGAAAGGGCAATCTTCGGACTCGACATGCATTTTCAGGCACGGTTGGCATGTGTTCTGCAAGTTTGCGCGCGCGATATTTGCCCCCATAGCTTCAACCTCTGTCCCACAGGTCCCCACAGCGTTAGCCCGTTGCTTACGCCAATGCTCGACAGTCGTTCATGGTTATTGTTCGTCCGGTAACTATTGTTACCCTGATTTGACATGTCCGCCACATTTATCCGCAGTGACGCGCGTGCAGTCGGGTGGGCACGTCAAGGTACAAATCAACCTGCTGACAAAGGTAACGTTGACCTAGTCGCATTACACGGCGCGTGGCCCCAGCGGCAAAGAGTACTGGTGCATTCTCATTCGTAGGTCCCTTGGTCTGGAAAGGAGTATCACCAACGTGTCTTGCCTGCTGACTCCGTTGTGGTTTCGCCACCAGAAGACTCGGACGCTAGTGCCCTGGCTTGCTAAATGCTCACTTCGTCTGACGACGGCGCTGCAGGATATGGACGTGTTCGGCTACGTGGATGGCAGCGGGCGGGACATGGCCACTGTGACCCAGATGTGATGTTCAATGCCAACCATGATAACAGGAATTTGCAACTAGAGAGTTCAACGGCCAGCGCGCAGCCTGGGCATCATTTGCTTGTGTGTTCTCTGCACCGTCGCGTCAGGTGTGAGTTGTCCGCTTTGGTGTTTATTGGTCTGTCGTTTAATGCGTATGCAAACAATGCGCTCGATGTATGACACGACAGGAGCGCATCACGCACGCGCTGAAATCGAGGGCTAAAGACCTATACAGATTACGAATTACGATGTTCAGAAGTTACGGTTATGGCACATGGTGATTATTGGCTGATTGATTACATTTCAGTGTGATGTTGATGAATGAACAAATGTTCTCAACGGGGTAGTAGCGCTAATCCTCCTGCATATCTCTGGGAGTCCTACAGAGGGAAATATCTATGGTCCGAAATCTTATCTGTTCTTGATCGCTAACCGTGCAAATCCGAGAGGCAGCTGCTGGGTCCGCTCTGCGGCCGCCCATGTTTTTACTAGTGTTTGTGGCCATTGGAATTTCCGCACCTAGACCCGCCACAGCCTGTTCCACAAGACCCCTGGCCCTGCTGGTGCTCGTGACTATGCTCATGATTTCCATGGCCGAGAGCATGATTGATACAGTGGGCCAGGTAGCTTGCCTTTTGCTCGCCGTCTAGCTGGTGCCAGTCAGTTGCCACCAGCGTCACTGGATGCCACCCATGCGCCTGCCGCACAGGCAACAAGAGGGACAAAATATAAACATGTGAGAGGCGCTAACGATGAGTAACTCCAGCCAGGAAGGGTTGAGATGACAACACACATAACGGCGCATACGTATCAGCATATAATCCAAGCACACATGCCATACATACTCCACGGGCCCGCTAGGGTTATATTTGCGCTGCACCTGGGGTGTGTCCCGGCCCAGAGGCATGGCGGTGGACACACCCTAAGGAACCGGTGAAAGTTTGGGGCTGCAATGCACCCACCTGCAGCATGCTGCGCGCTGCACGCCGCAGCGCGTATGATTTGGCATCCGACGCCATCGCATGCAGCGGCCGCCTCGCCTCCATATCAAGCGCGACCTGAAGGACAGGCAGCACATAAGGTAAGGATAGCATGTTCACATTGCCATTTTACCGGATTCCAGCCATATTTGGTCCGCCTGACGGGCGGAGGTGATCCTAGGCGAGGTGGATGCAATCCCATATATAAAGTTCCTTGCGGCTGCCAGGCGGCGCTGGCAACCATGCCGCCGGAGCCTGCACCAACTGCATTTGAAATACCAACCAGGCGGAACATCTGGCTCCTGACCAACATACACTTTCACCGAACCGGACCTGCTGCAGATGGAACTGATTTTTACGAAGCTGCATGCGCCTGCACGGGGAAGTTAATCCCCTATTCTTTTAACCCCATGTGTTCCGCTGCACGTACTAACCTTAACCCCGTTCAAGTAGAGCCCCACCTCCACCTCTGCAAGCCCGTCCCCCACCACGCAATGCCGGCCAGGTTGCAGTCCCATTTCCTGTGCATGACAACAAACATTAGCATCAAGGCCAGGGCGGCGAGTTTGAAACTGACCACAAGACTCACAGACATCCACTGATACCCTCTTTGCTTCCTTCGGACCTGGCACTAAACAACGTGGGCACATAGCCTTTATGATCAGTTGCACTGTGTTCTGGCGCAATGAAGATCCACAAGCAACAAAAAGATGACCATGATTCAAATGTGCGGCCCACCTCGAGAATGTTAAACACTTCATCCATCTCGGTAACTGGTCTTGCCGTGTCCCCAGACGTGACTTTGCCGCCGGCAGTATCCACACCAGCCTGTGTGGTGAACCGCGGGGATGAAGAAAAACAGTCGTCGCCTGCAAATTCTAGGTCTATGCCATTCCCATACCTCACTTTCTGAGCTAGCGATGCTGATATCGCCGCTCAAGCTTGTGGTCGCCGGAAAGGCCGCCTCAACAGCAAGCATAGATAAGCCCTGCAGCAGAGAACTAATATCATTGCATCCCTTTCGTTCCCACTTCTTGGCTAAATCAGCGCGGCCCTTAATACTGAAGATGAGTTCTTTCTACCGGATGGATATATACCGCCGTACCGGCAGGCAGTCGATCAATACCCGTGGATCCTGTCGTGCATGGCAGAGTCCTGCATAAACCAGGAACTATCACCCTCCCACTGTTCAACTACTAATTTCTGAACAACCGTTCTGCGCCACGTTCTGTGCCGCGCTCGCCGCTTCGAGTCCTTAGATATTTCAAGCGCCGGAAAGCGTAACTCGGAGTATACCCGACCAATGCACCTGATTTGGCCGCCATGCTTCACGAGTGTCGGGTATATCAATACGCGGTCCACCACTTTGGGGATCGGATGTGCTTGCTAGCAGGCGCAAAGCGCCAAAAAGGGAAACCCCTGCCGTGGACAGTGAGCAGCCCTGATGCAGCTCAAACGCCGCGAGCCTGTCACAAGCTGATGTTAGACATGTAAAACGGGAAATAAGGCTTCGACCGGAGGAACTTAGCAACCCACAGAGTCGCCCTGTCAGAGAACTCCCTGTCACCATGTCGTAAGTAGAAATAAATACACCAAGAAAACGTGCTAGCTAGTGTTGCGTGAATAACTTGGACACAGTATAGCTTAATGATCCCAAAGAATGTCCCCCATACCGTTTTGTTCGTACAACGAGAGGAAATTCATATGGAACAACAGTTGTCCTGCGATACGCAGCCAACATTATCGACTAGCTCACAATAATTGAAATTGTCCTATTTTTTCCATTATTTCATAAGGACAGTGGTAAAATGACAATGTCAGGGTTAACCGCCGTCGTGCTGGGCGCCACAGGTGCCGTTGGCGAGGCACTCACCAACCAGCTTGTCGTCCATCCGGGATTTAAGAGGGTCATCACTGTCGGTCGTCGCGTCGTGGAGAATGTTCCAGCAGAGCCGGAGCGAACTGCGGAGCTTGTGCAAACCACAGTGAACATGGATGCGTTCGAGGTGGAGGCCAAGCAAGCGCTTACAGGCGCCGATATTGTTTTCTGTGCGTTGGGTACAACGCGTAAGGTGAGCAGCGTGGCTCTGACCGTTTGGATTTCTACCCGCCGGGTCCGGGCCCTCCTCGGGCCGAGTTGTCAACACTTGAGCAACAGCTAATGCGCCCTCCATGCGGAAAAGCTGCCTTTATTTGTTGATTACCTCCGCTTTGTTGAACCCTGCGCACGCGCACTGCTGGATGACCAGGACGGGGTATATGAAACGTATCTTTGACCTACTGGTGACGGAAGGTATCGGGATGCGGTATTTGCAGAGGTGGGGATGAGGATCGAGGATGCTTAGCGCCGCGCGTCATTGGGTAATTTCTCTGCAAAAGAGTTGTAACTAACGCGAAAGAAATCGCGGCTATGGGTATTTTGTGCTGGCCGTCAGCGTTACTCACCCGCGTTAGCACCCCGCCCTCAGAAGCCTTGGGTTTCGATACCCAACAGCCCCTGGCCCCTGGCGCCCTGGATTGGGTGTTTCTAAACCTCCCGATATGCCGTGCGGTACATCTGGGTTGCCTTTCTTAACGATCGCCTTCTCTGATTGTCCCGCGGTCCGCTGTATTTCACTGCCCCCATCTGCATCACCCGTATCTTGCTTTCCTGTCCAATCCTAAGGCAGCGGGAAGCGCGGACGCCTATAAGAAGGTCGACCACGGCTATGTGGCCGCCTCTGCGAAGGTGGCCAAGGAGGTGGGCGTGCCGCACTTTTCCCTCGTCTCTGCCCAAGGCGCAAACCACAAATGTCCCGCCAACAACCTGCCGCTCTTCCACCCCCTGTTGTACATCAAGACCAAGGGGATGGTGGGTCATTGTGGATCCTCTCGCGTCCTCGCGATCCGGGTAGCAACAGAGTGTGTGTGACTTGGGTATCGTCGCTGCTGTGTTGCACTGCTTCCACGTTTATGGCAAATTGTGTGGTGGCAAATTATTGCGGTGGCAGCTGCAGACCGGCAACCATCCGCCACCAGTCCTAGATTGGCCTATTGCCATTGAAGGTTTTGACTAAGGAAGGTTTTGCACAATGCGCTGCGCTCGCACAGTTATTCCTCGTGCAACCATGTACGTATACCGTAATATGCGCATCGAAGGCATCATACTCAGTGCATTGTGCTCTGCTACATGTGCAATCCTGCTTTACTCGGCAAGCTGCTCGGATCCATTTCTTGATGTCGTTGTAGGCTGAGCAGGCCGTGCTGGAGCAGGGGTTCGCGCGTGTATCCATTTTCCGGCCTGGGCTGCTGGACCGTGGAGATAAGACCCGTGGCGTGGAGAAGATGGCCCTATGCGTGTTGTCGCACATAAACGTAAAGGTAGGATCATGCATGCGATGCTGCTGCCGGCAGACTGGACCCCGACCACACCCCAGTATTTGTGGTGGTCGTAGCGTAGTAGTGGCAGTGCGCGTTTCCCCTTGTGTTCGTTCGTTGTGCCACACTGAGCTCCCTCGGTGTACCTGGCATACTCCCACACTTCCCGCACCCCAACATGCAGGATGTGGCGCGCCTCATGATTTTGGATGCGATACGGGACCCCACCACCGTTCAGCCGATAATGTACTTCGAAATGGACGAGTTGCTCAAAGTGGTGAAGGCAGTTGACCTGCCGCCTGGGCCGTCGAAATTAGGTCAGGAGCCCAATTATCCCTCCATTCCGCCCAACTTTTAATGACCCGTAGGGTTAAGCTTCATAGAGGTATATAGGATGATGGCGGAAGTTGAGACCACTGGTCGTTATGACTAGTGATGCCTTGACAGCACTACAGGGGAGGTACCAATGCAAAAACTCAATGTGCTTGGTTAAACGCAGAACCCATCACTTGAACAAGTCGACCACGGGTTCTTTCAAAAGAGCTTGATTACGGAACCACACTCGATCTCCTGGATGTCCACCCTATGCTGCCTTATCTAGACAGCTGCAAGTCGTGTCATTGATGCTAGGCGTTCATAGCTGTAGGCTATAATTAAGATCTATTGCAGGAGATACTAAACTTGTAATTAGTACCTTTGTAAATTCTCGGGGCCAGGGTCCAACTTGCCAACAACAGGTGCACTGCCGGAGTGTATCGGGTTGGGCGGTCTGGGGACCCAAGAAGCACCTGGACCTCTGTTGGATATGGTATGCGGGACTGGCAGTCGAGCACTGGGCTTACAAGGCAGTCTGGCGGCGGAAGTCTACAAGTCTGGTCAAGCGCCTAGATCGATTTGTTCGGTTGCATTGGTAGGTCAAACCACCCTACTGCGTTTCACTACCACAAAAGTCAATGTGTTCGCCGCTGCTTCTAAGGTGCCCCCCAACCTGGCCCCAAAGCCCTTTCATCTCTTTATGACATCATATCCAAAATACGCTAATCGGCATCATCGCAACTTCGCACATCCCGGCTTAGTCTGCTGGAAGGGCCCTGGACACAAATTCAAGGTTGCGGCGGCAAGGTACCCACGACAAGAACATCTAAAGTTTATCCAGTGGTAGGGTCCTGCCAATAGGATAGGAATGAATTTGTTTGACAACAAATGCAGCAGACCGAGAGGGTACACGCAAGGGATCGGCAGGAACTGCAATCGTAGGTTGCCTTTGTGGCCCCCCTCACGCCATCCCCAGCTCCAAGTGCTACCTCCTACGGCATTTGTCCCCTCTTCGTTGCTGCGGGCCTTTGCACCTGGTATGTTCGTCAACGTGCGCACGTGTATATTGACTCCGCGTATCATTTTACAACAAAGGGCGGGAACAATCATCCGTAGAAGCCTTCAACACCTCAACGGCATCGACAGGCGCTCAAGCACAGGGCTCAAGAAGTACCTGGTGGGTCTTCCGAGGTCGACCTTGCAATCGTGTCCTCGCTTTTGGAACAGAGTAGGGACTCCCCTGCATCGCCTTGGGAGGCCCAAAATGGATTCAACCTCATTACTTCAAGTACGCCATACGGGTTGCTCTCGGCTTCTCTAACCGCCCAAACACCCTACCACGTCACAGCAGGATCAGCTCCCGGCACGTTGTCCTTCTCCCTGGAGGGAATGCAATAAAATCTTCACAGGAGCTATCAGGAGCTGCCGGCCCGTAACAATGGAGTCTGTCCCCCATGAAGATTCAACCGATTTTCATGTATATGGACGAAATAATTTGGCCATCAGCACGTTCTCTCGTGTATCTTAAATTCTTTTAGAATACTAGATTGATTTCCATTATTGCGTAGCATGGCAAACCCACATCGCAGATAGATGTCAACCACAAGGTAATTACGCACACCTCCGCACACACGCCTGAGTGTCGCGAACATTGCGAAACCCTGAGACATGAAACGAAGCCGCAAGTCGTGAGGGTAATCGGGGCATAGATAACAGCATTCCGCAGCAAGAGAAATATAGCCCAAGCGAGTATATCTGAAAACAAGCTTTCCAATGCTCCTCGGCCAGTAATGGATTGGTGTAGAAAGTCGAATAGGATTGTGGCAAATGAGGTGGCCCCCACGTAACAGCGAAGCCGCATGCACACGTGCGCACTTCGGGCATATTCCCATGGGCCCGTCAGCGCACACAGGGCCCATCGGACACCGAACATGAGAGAACAGCATCAACGATATTGCGTGGACGAGAGGCCCAATAATCTGCAAGTCAGCAGACGTAAGGAGCAACCGAATGTAGCGCTCCTAGGGGCAAAACGTATTTACGTTGGGCGACTGAATTGAGCAACCTTCACCAAATGGGTCGGCGGGTAACTTGTTCCTCAACCGCAGCCCTCCAGTTCCTCATCGCAAGCTTTGCCCATTTATTTTCGCAATA
This sequence comes from Volvox reticuliferus, assembly GCA_019650235.1. NCBI lineage: Eukaryota > Viridiplantae > Chlorophyta > Chlorophyceae > Chlamydomonadales > Volvocaceae > Volvox > Volvox reticuliferus. Next base: position 813,679 of record BNCP01000035.1, on the reverse strand, counting down.
CCTGAACCTACGCCGATTCCCTAGGTGCGAGCACAAGGTCTTTTAATTGTTTGCCGCATTCATCACTTCTCTACTCTGCATAGCAGACCGCAGCCCTGCAAACAATCGTACGACTCTTATTACGATATTAACAAGCGTTAAATATAAATACATGACATAAAGATATTTTCCTTAGCTAGCCAATTCCGATATTCAATCTGCTAACCGCCGCCGCAACTTCCGGTTGGATCCGGTGCATTACCGTACATGCGCCTACACTTCTTCGATCATCTCCCACGTACGCAGCAGCCACACAGATCTCCAAGGACCTGCGTGGGTTGCCGGATTATCGGAAGCCCTGGTAGAGGGGCGGCGCAACCAAAAAGAGCAAGGTAGGCGCCGAAGGGTGTTGCCTAACGGTGCCGAACATGAGCGCAGTTGCCGAATGGGTGGAGCACTGCAGGCAAGCGTGCGACATTCATAAGAAATCTCGCTCCCGTTCAGGTCCCGATGAACGGGGACTAGGATCCATGCACGTTCTTCTACACTGGTAACGAAGCCAGCGAGCGGATATTATTGGCTATGATCCCCGGCTACGGCATACGAATCTACCAACAGAACTAGCAATACGCAAGATGCGGCCCCCAGGCCAACAAAGCGCAGCTTCAGCGGTCCATCATCTGTCAAAAGCTAAAGAAAGACATTATTAGCGGCAATGCTAGTGGCAAAACCCACAGCTGTCGCAAGATGCAGCAGCATAGAACCTTAGTGGATCTCCACTACTTACCAAACGGAAAAAACTGACAGTATACGGCATTCCGGACGGCCGTTCGCACAAATACACAAAAGCGCATCCCAGCCTTTCCGCTTGTGAACAGCTCCCCATCCACACCAGCTGCCGGGATCCACACGCGGGTAATCAGCGCGCGTACTCGTAACCATGCCTTATGTGCACTAAAAGAGTGGCAAAGAATACCAGGGCCTGTCCTGAAGTAATATGCTCAATTAGCGGCAGTAAATGCAGTTTGAGACAGTACCATGTGATCTAAGGGAAATTCGGCCAAGCTAGCGACGTGCGTGCGGGCCGGTCGCGCCCCAATGTCTTGTGACGCACCTACGGCGTGCAAAATCTCCTCTCTGAAAAGAATTGCTTAGCGGTCCAGTCTGCTGGAAGTAATTCGCACCCTGTGCCACGTGTCACACTCGCATGCGGTAACGTGCCCTGCAGTGCGGGTCATGCCACACGACCCGTGCAGCAGCGCACAAATACACAAAACAATGACTCTCTGATATCGCACCATGTCATCGTACACACGAATGTCCTGCATAGGCCATACAGTCATATTGTACCATTACCGTACCAATCCATGTATATCTGTTAGGGTTTAGGTCTGTCAGTGCTTCAATAACAGCTCACTCCGTGCAGTCCAGCTTTCTGCCCCCACGGGAGGGTATCCTCCGCCATCACTGTATCACCCACATCCCATGCCGGCGGGCATACCCACAGCGTTAAGTCCAGTCTGGTCGCGTAAGGCCCTCTACTCTTACGACATATATCCATAATATAAAGATATTAGACAGTACCCATTCCGGGGCGGCATCTTCACAGCACTTCCGGGATTAGAAGGGCAGCAGACATATGGCAGGTCTCTGGAGCTCCGAATCCCCACTCCTGGACTTGCCGCTGCCACTGCTTCGGACCCCGTCCATGCTAGCGATGCCGCCGCCGCCGCCTCCACCGCCGTCGTCAGCCATGGCCCCGCTATCCGCTCCGCCATGGGGAACTCTCGCCAGTGCGCGACAGGCAGATTCGGCCTCCCGCGCTGTATCGTTTGGGCTGTTCGAGTCGCCTGCCTCCACTTCGAACGTTTGCTGCGCTTGCTGGCACCGTAGCGATTGTTTACCGAGCTCTGAGGCTCCCAGGTCTTCGGCTGCCGGGGGGCAGTTGCCGTTTTGTTGCTTTTGCTGCTGCAGCCGCCGCGGAGACGGTGCCTGCGACAGTACCTGTTTCTGGTCGGCTGGCTGTGTCAAAAGTTTCTGGGCGATCGCTTGGATCCGTGACGCCGCCGTGCGATCACACTGTGGATTAACAGCAGCAGCAGTGGCAGCTGCAGCGGAAGTTGGGGACGCAGCGCCTCCATCACCGTCGGGCAATTTCCATCGCGCATCGGTATTGGCGGCTCGAGCGGCGCAGCTGGCGGTGATACGAGCTGCAGCTGCATCTCGCGTCGACGCTGTTACTGCAGCGACCTGTGCCTCCCGCTCGGTGGAGGCCTGAGCCGCTGCTAGCAGGTGCTCCAGCTCCCCCACGAGCTCCACGGCATTCGGCCGGCGCTCAGCCTTGGAGGACCAGCACCGCCCAGCGAGAGCACTGCAACATCCGGTCGGCATGTGGCACGACAGCACGCACCAGGATCCCCAAGTCAAGGACGTGTCAGGCAGGAGGCAAAAGGCAAAAAGGCAGGCAAAAGATAGTGTCATGGTTGGGATCCAACTACCAACCAACCATCAACCCGGAATCCCCGAGCGCAGCTGCCAAAACGCATTTTCATCGACAACTAATTTCACAAATCCTCCTCATAGCGTCCCTATTGCATCCCCAACCATTTCACCAGTAATCAGGAGGAGCCAGGGGATGGAAGTTGGGGCGAAGGTGTTGACGGATCACCTGACGCGGTATATCCTGTTGAGGCAAGTGCGGCGATGTGCAAACGATAGATGACGTGCCGCTTGTTACGATGATCAGTAGCGGTGGAATAGGCGGCAATGACTACAACATTCCATGTGCAGTACCGCATATGGCACGGCTTTGGAGCAAGCACCTCCCCGTATTGCGCTCACTCGCACAAAGAGCGCCCGTTCAGGGCCCGTGGGAATTCTTTTCACAAACGACCCAAATAGTCGTCGAAAGGGACAACCCACGGCAGCTCAAGGATTTGCTTCCATTCGTGTCGTTATCAAGTTTTAAAGAAGAAATGGCGCTTTTTGGCCTGCCTCCAATGACATGCCCCGGGGACGTACCCTCGCGTTCATTCCGGCATATGGCGTAGTGCACATCAGCAGCTCCCACATCAGAATACCAAAACTGTAGATATCCACAGCTGATGTGAGCAGGCAGTCTGCGTTCGTCCGTCGGGAGGTCAGGGCGGCGTTAGCATGGAATCTTCACGAAAGGTGAGACTATTATGGGTCATCTGAATGCAACGGAACCAAGAACATACCCAATAAGTATTAGATATGAAGAGGGAAGAGAGAGATGGGGGCATCTCGTCATGCAATATGAGGTAGAGGACAGTTCTGGAGCGATATGGGTTTTGGTATGGGAAAACGTTCGCCTGGACCGAAGCCGATCCAATCCAATCCGAACAGAAACACTCACCCTTAATAAAGCACTCTGTGATTCATTTGTGCGCCGTATAGCACCAGCACGGGGTCGGGGGTCGTGGATTTTCGTCATTTCGCATGTAGGTGGGACGACAGCGAATGTGATACCGGAAGGATCAGAGGGTCAGCAATGATCAGGCCAGGAATCGACGGGGAAGGGCGCCTACACAGTAGCAGCTGGGAGGTAACAGCATACAAAAAACATCTCCACCGCGTAGCGTCTCAATATTTTAGCCAACACTCGCTGTGTTGTCACGCAGACACGGGCAAGGACAGACGGATGGACGGACAGGCATGCAAACGACCATGCAGATGGCGCGATATGCATCCCCACCCGATGACCCAACACCTCAGATGCATCCAAAGGTACACCACAGCTGTCCTCTTTTAGGGCACTCACTGCCCTTTTTTCATCACCTCCGCCACCCTGTGCCTGCGGCCTTGCACAACACAGTGCCAGCCCATGGAAGGCCCCAACGCTGTAACGGATGCTAGGCTGATCACCTAGACATCCCTAACATAATTATAACTATAATAATAACTATATAATTAACCTAAAACTATATAACTTAACGAACTAACTTTGGAGCACCACATAATGGTCTCTGAAGGGTCGCCGCCCGTATGGGTGCTCCAGGGAGTGAGAGCGGAGAGGTCTGGAGACTAAAGGCGTTTAAGGGAACTCACAACCATCTTAACTTTAACTTTCTAAGTGACGGAAATCCCGTCATAAACGCCCTGAGAAGGTGTTTAGGTATTCCTGGAGGGAACTGGCTTGCAGTAAACCCGAAACGCGTGTATGTATGTTCCAAAACACGCGCCTCGGGTCCTTACAGTCCTGTCAGCTCGTAAAGTCGTTACACAGGTTACATAGGCACACGTCAAAGGCACGCGCAGTTGCCCGTACCTGGGGCCATGTGCGCCAGCGTGCCCACTGGAGCGGCTGTACGGAAGCCCACAGGACTTGCCCCCTCGCCCCCCACCCTGGGATCCATCTCCGTCAGCATGCGAGCACAGCCGAAGTCCGAGACCTGTACCCGAGGTAATAATCGACAGGCAGAATGATAAAAAGGCACACAGATACATATATGCAACATGAAAGCGCGGACCTGTATGCCAGCGAGCAGGTATATGTAGGAGCAGAGCAGGGGCAGCAGCCGCCGGGCAGAATGCGAGTCATGTAACCTGGCATGCTCATATAAAGATGCAGCCTCAATCCTAGGACGTGAATCTGCGGGTGGGCTTGGCTGCTTTAGCATGCGGTGAAGCCCCCAATGCCGCCGCATGGCACAGCCCCAACACCGCACGTCCACGTCTTAGGGTTGGGGTTATCGCTATATCTCTATCACACCCCACCTTGCAGGTCCAACCCCGAGGGTCGCGACTGCTGCTTTTAAGCAACACGTTGGAGGCTTTCAGGTCACAGTGTACCAGCTTGCGCGCATGGAGGTATCTTAGTGCTAGCGCCACCTGTCGTATGCATCACAGGACCGGAAGGAAAGATTAGGAAACAAGGTTGTTAATTTAATCACGTACGCGATCGATATACGTATATATAAATTTATAATATTTACATTTGCACCTATCTAGGGGTAGTATGTAAGTACCGGTACGTTGTTATCCATGTTTGCACCTTCGTCTCAGTACGCAGTCTGTGTTGCATATTCATACGGGCGTGTATGACATAGGTACGAATAAGGCCCGAAAGGTTTGTGCACCTGTGTTCATGTCCATTAATCTGGCGTGAACAAATCTGCAGCTGCCTGAACAGGCACGATCATGCCGCCATGCACATACCAATTTACACCTGCTTGCATGCAAGATAAAATCAAGAAACTAAACGATCCATCATGTAATAATAATGTAATAATGTAATCCATGGTAAGTGGTTGGATAAACAACGGTCCTCAAAGGCAAGGGAAAGCAGTCACAGGGCCCTCAGTCGTACCTCCAAGAGGCTCTTGTACAGGGGAACCAGCGCAGGGAATGCCGGGCCATTGGACGGAAGCGCGAAAGGTAGGCGGAATGCACCCGCACGGGCAGCCGTCAGCAGCGTGCCGGCATCGCAGTACTGCAATCCCGCGGACACACGCGGAAGGACAGACGGTTAAGAAATGAAATAAAATTTTAATCCTTCGTTAAATGGAAAATGAGGAGCGCACACGATGTCGACTATGAAGAACGGAGATCGCACTCCAAGATGGAAACAAGCATTTCGGGATATGAACCAATCGATCCAACGGATCAGGAGCGGCGATTAAACGTCCACCTTGCGGCAAGGCTTGGGTAGTAAGATATACAAAGTCTATAGGTACGATAGAAACAAAGGGTAGCGAAGATGAAGCCCTAAGGAAGGCATTTCCGAGATACGTGGGAGAAAGAGAAAGATAGAACAGAGGAGCTAAGACGCAGGGTAAGGTGCGAAGACTGCAAACCACACTGCCTTCCAAACATCAGCCGCCGCGCCAAGGAACTCACCTCCAGGCATATCACCTGGTTCAGAGGGCCTGCAGAGGCACAATTGCGGCAAATGGAAATAATTGGGGACAATCGGGGAGAAACACAGAATGAGGGGCCCATATCCAGACACCCAAGGACAGCCAGGATCCGAGGAATGTTTAATTGAATGAACGCAAAAAGATGAAAGTGGGTTGGCCGCATTGTTGTCGCCATCAGCCGGGCCATGCCTGCACACCTTAGGTTCATCATCCATGCACGAGCACAGCATTTGGAGTTGGCATTTACCTGCTGGCTGGCGTACTGCATGCCTATGTCCGTACTACCCGAAACCTTCCGTCCGGCACCACGTGTGCATTCCAAGCCTGTAATCCTGACCCCAAATTCTCACCCCACGCTGAAACTTTGAATCGCCCTCCCGAAGGTATCCTCCTACCTGGGTCCTTCCCTGCGAGCAGCTCATCCCCGGGGTAGCATAGCCGCATCTCCGCATGAGGCGAGTCGTGGTACTGGCAGCGGACCACCACCACTCCCGAGAACGTCGCATACACCTTCACGGCAGGTAGGAAAGTAGGCAGCGCTGTGTAAGAAGTGAGGAGGTATGGAGCATGTAGTCAGGCGGGGGGACTGACGAGACGCAGGGGATCGTAGGCGGTGGTTCTGCACTCCCACGACTGAACTACTTCCCGTGCACTCCCCGTTCCCTTCTTTCTCTATTCTGCTTCTTCTGGCCTCTACGCCAGCAGCCCGTCTTGGGTACTCTCTCCAGCTCATAATATTCCAAAAATAGCCGGGGTGCATTGGTACTCCGGTGTGGCCCTTCCTGAGAGGGCGTCCTGCTGCGCATCTTCCCGCTATAAGGCCTGCCTCCAGCTAACACCAAGCCAGCCGCATGCATTCATCCCGGCTAGGTACTCCTGCTTTACCTCATCAGCGCATTGCGCACTGACCTGGACAATGGAAGGGTGTGAGAGGGTGCCGATGACGGCAACCTCCATCGCACCTCGCTTCGCCTGCGGCAGGCATCAGAGCGACCCGCATCATAACACACATACGATCCGCTGAGCGGCACGCTGACTGAGAAGATCCACGTGCTGCTAGACAACCTGAGAACCTAAATAGGCACCTTACACAGGTTCCAACGTAACACGAATATACCTGTACCTCATCGCGCCTTTGTGCGCCACAGCGTCACTTGGCTTTCGCCGTTTTCCCACTTATGACCCTCACCACACTTAAGCCCGCCGGAAGCTGTCAACGGTAAAACAGGACAATCTCAGTGCTCAGCTCCGCTCCCCATCCGCACCTGTCTCATGCGGGCCTCCCCGGCCTTGCTGTCCCCGTCCCACGTGTCCGTGTCGCTGCAGGCACCACCGCCACCGCTGCCACCACCGGCAGCCGCTGCCTCATTTGGCCCATCTCCCTGCTGCCTCTTCACCGTCGCCACTGCTCCCTTGCCCGCTCCCCGAGGACCATAACCACCACCGCCACCAGGACTCCCGCCGCAGCCACCACAGCCGCTGGGGTCTGTCAGCACCTTGACCGCCGTCTCCAGTCCGTGCAGGCCACCCCGAAATACTACCCCTTGACCACCACGCCCCAACACCTCCAGGAGCTGAACCGCTGCAAGGTCTTGCGCTCGACAAGCCCTGCGTCGGGGCATCAAGGCAAGCGCCGTCAGTCCATCTTACCGACTACATATGTACCCGAGATTTTGCGAGCCGTCCATGCACCACCAGGGCTCTTGACAGCGCTGAAGCACTGACTAATCGCACATGCAGAAAACCTTAGTGCAGTATCCCTACCCACGCCCCGCAGGGCCCATGATACATGCATGCGGAGATCGGTATTGAAAGTGCATGGTTTTAGGGCACACCAGAAGGCTCCGAGGGGCAGGGGAGGGAAGAGGAAACGCGAGAATCCTCAAGCGTGTCACACGGCCTGCAGATGGAACTTACTGATCTTCTTGCTCATCTGTTCCCGCGGCCGTCAGCCCATGACGTATGCTGGTGACGAGAATATCCAGGGAAGACGCTCCACCAGGCTTCTCTAAGGTAACCTGTGGACCCGCTGGCGAGACGGCCGGACCGCGGCCGCACAGCAGCGAAGTGGAAGCTGCATAGGGAGGAAAGGGTGGTAAAAACGGAAGGACTTTGAGCCCAGCATCATCATCAGCAACTGGCCACATCAGTAGGCGCAGCAGGGGCAGAATTACATAGAAAAGGACAAAGTAATAGAATTAGTCCACGGCAATAATTCCCGCTGTACCCAGACACGCGGATTACCATTCGCCACCCGCGCATGTGGAGACGCGATTATTATCCCCCCCATCTGGCAAGTCAGTACAGCACCTGCATGAGGGGAAACCGCCGCATCGACGTTGGGATTATTTGCAGGCCGGCTGGATCGCTTGAAGCTGCGGTCGCTAATGCTGTCGTACGCGGATGCGCCCGCAGCTGCTGGCGGTGCAGCTGCCATCTCCAAGCCCGGCATGGACCTTGCGTGCTGTGGAATGCACGCCGCAGCATCATCCCGCAGTGCCAGGAGTGCCAGGAGGCCCTTTCTAATAATCCCACTGCCGTGGCTGCTGACCGCGAACGGTCCCAATGGGCCGTGGGAACCAGGTACACCCGTCCCCACCGGTAACAAGGGGCCTCCGTTGCCCGCACAGTATGCCGGCGGCAGGCTGACGGCGTTGTTCGCGGGTGGCGCCGGCACCGGCGATGACGAGGCGTTATATCTGAACAGCCTGTTCGAGGCGGGGGAGCGTGGTACGGCGGCAACAGGCGACAATGGGCTGTTGCTAGCCGACTCCAGGGTTGAGGCCGCCGGTGGGGCCGTTGCCGCCGCGGCGGTGCTGTTGGAGTCGCAGCTAGGGTCCAAGGCGTTGCTACCGCACAAGCCGGCGCCGTCAACCGGAACGGGCTGTCCAAGCAACTGCTCCTGGAGACGCCGCCAGTCCGCGACCATGCAGCTTGTTTCGGAGCCGTTTAGAGCCGCTCGCCAGGCTCCGAAAAACATCTGCAGGAAAGGTGGGACCGGTGCGGGTTAGCAAAAAGGTGAGCCAACGGATTAAAGACGCCTTGTGGTGATGAGTATGCGGTCATAGCTACCAGCCAAGTGCGCATCCATATGAAGGGCAAGCAGAAAGTAACCGACAGCTAAACGATATTGGCTTCGCAATTTAGGCATTCCTACCCACTGGATGTAGAACCAATATGCCTATTTTTTAAAACCTGGACGCTTTATGACGAAAATGTGATGACACATGCAATTAGGCGATTTCGGAAGCAAACAACTTTCCATCGTTGACAACTGAGAGTCGCCGCTGGGAGAAGAAAACAGCGTACATTAATGTCCGTATCTTATTGTAACGTCTGACGGCACTTACCGGCAGCACGGCCTGCAGCTCGTCCGCAATCATACGCAACACCCCCGCTGGCAGTGCCTCGCTCGACAGCAAGTATAATGCCAATTGGTGCGGCGTGTGGTGTGGCCGTATACTAACCGCCGCCAGTGCTGCGGTGGCACCACCATTGTGCGTGCATCCCGTAGCCAAGCCCCAGCCGCTGCGACCTGCGTCGCTGCTACGAATCGTACACGCCAACGTCTCTTCCTCACCCAAAGCCAGTGCCGCCACCGCCGCGGCGGCGCTGCCCTGGCAGCCGCTGCCTGGGAACTGCAGATGCGAATCTGGTGATGTCGCGGCATTGTTACCCGCAACTTCTGCCATAAGCATTATCGACCCAGCTTTCCCACCCGTCAGCTTAGTGCACACAAGCACGTCTCGGCAGGGCTGCTGGTCCTCGAGCACATGCGAGCTGGCGTTCGGTACAATAATTGGGACAACGGGTATTGTACGGCTGTGGAGTCGACCGGCGGTTATGGGTGCGGCACTAGCTCGAACGCTTGAGACCCCGCTGACATTGCTTTTGCCGAGATCCTGAGGCAGAAATTAAAATGCGCCAATCAAATGTGAAAACAGGGGATAGCATCTTAGGCCTTGTGAGACGCCGAAAGGTTTGGAGACTTCAAACTCCTCGAGGGTGTTTAAATATTAACGCGTAGCGACCCGTGGAGGTCCGTGGTTTCATTTGCCGCAACTGCCGCCCTCGTACGTCGCGACCAATAGACAGGTGTACACACAGACTGCCGTACGGAGCCGTATGAACCCGGCTGATTTGAGTCATAAGCCCCAAATGACGTATCCCAAGATGGCTTACCCCTCGCGAGCCTCCGCCATCATTAGTGCTTGGGCGTTGGTTGAAACGGATGGATGCGTCCCGTGTGCCAACAATCTCACGCACCAGCATTGGCGCCGTATTAGTTGACCTGCAACAAAACACGTACACGCACATGCATTCAGGCAGATGGCAACATTGCCACCAACGCCCATGTGCTTCAGCTATACCACATTCACAGCGCATAAAGCGACGGAGCGGTACCAAGTCGCACAAAGTTGTCAGATCAAGTCATTTGGTACAAACCGAAGGATGTCCTACTTTAAGGTCTGGAGGAGCAGCGTGTGCGCGAGCGAGGTCTTGATCGCGCGGACACGGGACGGTTCTTGTCGGGCACCAGCGCCGCTGCCGGTCAGCAAAGCGCCAGTGCTTCCACCAGCTTCCAACGACGGTGGCGACGTGGCGCCGGTGGCACGAGAGGGCCTTCCGATGGATCCGTAGGCGTTTAGGAGAGTTGATATCTGCAGCTGTGCTTCGGAGCCGCAAAGCCGCAACTGTGGTACGCCTCCAGTACCATAGCCGCTGGGCCGCTGCACAAATAATATGGCTGGCGCGGTGGTTCCGTGTATGGCAGCAAGCACGGACTGGAACTGAATCCCGAACTTCGTTAACACCAGGTCATGCACCCCGTCCAGCAGGGTGATGATTAGGTCATGCAGGCTAGGAGCGGACGGCATCAGTGCAAGATGTCGACACACCTGCGAGTACCGCAGGGTGTACAAGGCACATAACCTTTTCCACAGAGTCGTCCATCGCAGCCAGCAATACAGCACCAGGTGATTCAGCAGTTGGACTTGTAGAAAGCGCCTGATGCTTCCTAACCCCGCCTGGATATTCCCTGCTGATGAGCCACTTGCACGGTCTGTGTGGCGAAAGGCATGAGATAGATAAATACGCTCATAGGGTTCACCCTCAGCTGGCAGGAAAATTTCCTGGAGGGCACGAGTACCAGGCACGGACTTACAAAGGTGTGCTTAAGGATTCAGAAGGGCTGGAGTGCCGGCAAAGTAAACTGGAGCGTGTGATAGCGCCACTAACACATCGCCTTCACTTACTCGCTGGACATATCGCGCGTGCTGAGGATCCCCCAGCAAGCCATACCCCACGAACATAGCGAGGCGGCGCAGCTCCTTGAGGTCTGACACTGAGAGCAATCTATTGCTTTGCTTCTCTGGGTTCCAAGCCACCTTCTCGGGAAGCCGATCCCAGCTCAGCAGAAGGGCTGCTGGCGATTGCGTGCATGGCTGACAGACGGGAACGGCCAAATGGTCCGTGGGCTCCAAAATTAAGTTTTGGCCGGAGGACCAAGAAATTATTTGCCACATTTCTTGGTTGGAGTCCCTGGTGCGCCGTAACACGGCAACAGCATCATCTGCCTGCAAGTGGACCAGTTGGCTGTGTCACGCACGCGTGGGCCCACGCAAGAACGCCAAATTACTCTCGATATCAAAAGCTACAAGATAAATCGTTTCATTTATTTCACCTGATGAGCAAACGCATCGGCGAGATGTGTCAGGGCTATCCGGTCGGACTCTTCGGTGAACCAGTCGATAGGCGCGAAGACCCATGGAAAACCTTCCGAGCTGTATACGACGAGCCTGGTGAAGATAGAACTGCCTAAGTACGTCAATTGTGCAGCGCAAGCAGGTAGGGCTTGCCGACGGTGCATTTCGTACCGGGCTGAGCAGCGGAGTGACGCCTCCAGGTTCGCTAGCGCACTGGAAATACGCTGAGGCCATTGATCACAAAATAGAACCGGAAGGTTTGCACATGCAGTAGCGCATGCCTGCGCACCCATCCATGCACGCCTTACGTTTGATTACAAACTTCCTGTACTCCAAGAAATTTGTCACGTGCGTAAGAGCCTTTGTGCATACCTGAGACAAATTCAAGACCAGGGCGCTCCTATTGCGAATGCTGGGTTCCTTTGCCACCGCAAGGGCTCGTCCTGGCAGATGTTGAGCATTGAAATCGGTTCCAATGACAGCTGACGGTCCCCCACAGCACTTTGATAGTATATTCATATTAAGGTGGGGTTCCGCGTTCCCAGATAAAGCTTCCACCTTGTGTCACGATATCTCCCCAGCCACTTTACTGGTATCTAAGTCATTCAACCACGATCGCTACTATATTATGCACCGAAATTATTTATTGTTAACGAGGCTTGGTGACATTTGTTGTCCATCAAGACACTTGTGGACGAGTACTTGCTCCTTCGGACTCTCGTCCCACATACGTTCCTATCTTAAGGATGACGTCTCGAGCCCGTAGTAACAACAACCTATATGAAACGGAGTCGTAAATAATATTAATGTATATCAAGATGCATAATCTCCTGGCAGGCACCTTAGTGTTCGCGTTGGGCTGGGCTACCGGTTGCGGTATAAATGATATTGAATGTGTAATATGAAAACGTATATATATTGTAAATTTATCTATCATCACATGTTTAATTGATGTGAATGATACCATAATACAGTGAATTATCCTACCTTACTTCGTTCGTACCTGTCGAAGTTTCCAAGGAAAACCACATATGTAAGAAAGAATCGGTGAGCTGACACAAGCGAGAACATTCCATAAGACGCATAAATAATCATGCACATCTACATACGTACGGAACGACATACAAAAGTTGAGCGAATATCATTATTAGTTAGCATTTAGCATATATTTTGCATGAAAGGTTAAAGCATGGAAAAATTGAAGCTTAGCTGTGGTTGCTGCATGCATGCTAAGATGCATGCTAAGGGTCACGTACTGTACCGACTAATAAAAATGGACACACTTCATCTTCTCCCGTACACAAGCAAGGCGCCCGAGGCGTTTAAGGCATGAACCTGTCAATATGCAGCATGTTGGCTTGCCCACCTAAAAGGTGGGCCAAGCTATTGCACACTGTAGCCACAAGCATGCATGACGAGCAGGGCAAACGGTGTGGAAACGTTGTGGCGAGTGATCATGAGACCGGAAAGACCCATTATATATTTGGATGAATTTGTATGCAGTGGCAGTCATGAGCAATACAATAGAGACGAAATGCGGCGAGACCGCTGTACTTCAAAGAAGTCACACTTTAGCCACATGACGAGCAGAGCGATGAGTGTTAGTGGTGTTAAGGTTGGAAACAGCGATATTTAGCTTTATGGAATGTGTGTGCCGCAGCAGTAGTGATGAGCAACACAACCGAGACGGATTGCAACTGTGAAGGCATGTATGCATGGAATGCTAAATAAAATAATTCAAACTTCGGTTTGTTTGAAGGAATGTATGGCTTGGAATGTACTTTTGGTCCCATTAGGAAATTTAATAAAAGAGGCAGGAATATGAACGTTATAGTAGTGGCTGATAGGAAAGCAGTTATGACGGCGGGTGGACTACGGTGGACATACATGTATGTACGGCCAGGATGACAGCTAAATTAAAGAAGAAATAAAGAAGACAGCTAGAGCAGGGTGAATGGAAATTATTCGAAGGGAAGAAGCTCGAAGCTTCATCACGCAGGGCGAAGTGAAAGCATCCACCAGGTGTGGAGTGTTGAGGCTATTTTCAACTGGAAGCAGCTGAGGGTGTGTAGTAGTTGAGTGCCGAAAAGGCCTCGCTAGATGTTGACGGGGTGCTTCGTGCACCTTACATTGTGATATATAGTGTGTGCCGTACATGTACGACTACTACACCTGTCAACATCTCGAGAGGCCTTTACGGCACACAACTACCACAGTACTTGATGAATATATTATTGACGTCAGGAACAAAGGCATGGAAGCACCCAGGCCCCCAGGCACTGAAGCACTTCATGAGGCAATCAGAAACAAACTGGTGGAAGGTTGTGCCTGCTGGGTAGCTAGTAGGGACGTGAAGCATCAATGATGTTGCCCTGAAAAGTGAGGGGAAATTTCATTTGCCAGTCAGGAATGATAGCGCAGATATTCTTGTAAGACAGGGTGGCATGTGCCATGTTACTCATGAATTGCCAGAAGTATTGCTCAGCTGAAAGCTACGGTCAGGAAATCAGCGCAATCTAATGGGGGACTTTGCGCACGTCATGCGCTATTGCACCAGTGTTACATTGGTGCGGATTGCTAGGATCTTATCTAAGATCGTCGGATCGAAACCGCTCTAGGACATATTAAATGATAGATAAGATCAGGGTGCGCCTGAAAGTAAATGTCCAGGTTGGCGCTATGTCAGGGTTATGACCTGCCGTAATACGCAAGGAAAGCCGCGGTACTGCCAGGAAAACACATGAACACCATCCGACCTGTACAAGGCACAAGCTGCCATACGGGGTGCCAGGGGCGCCCGAGCGAGGACGTTTGCTGCAAGGCGAGGAGGATTGTAACGGGGGACTTCGCACCCCAGCATCAGGCGCTATTGCACGCACCAGTGTTACACGCAGCTGATATGGAAAACATATATGCTATACTTTTGCCATGTCAGCTGGGCTATACCGTGACAGCATAGTGAGCGAGTACAGGAGGGCATAATAAGGAGTTTTTGAAACACGTGCATGAATATGATGGGGACGATGCAGTGCTGTTGAGCAGCACAGGTTGTGGGAATGGAATGGGCCGCAATGCCGCTATTTTGTTTGTGGCTAGTTAAGCTGACCACTGCAGTGTAGTAAACGTGGACTCAGAAAACTCAGAAGACTCAGAAGACGCAGTTTTCGCAGCACTGTGTACCTATTTTAACTTTAAATTGTTGCAATGGCTAAGGAGAATCACCGGCGTCTACAGGGATTGTCGGCTTGTAAAACAGGTAGGGCACCCTTGTGAACGGTGCATCATAAAACCCTATACATCGGGGATGCACAACAGCACAACGAATAGCCCATATTTTTGTGCACAAAAATCTGCTGCAATAATTGGACATGTGCATACATGCCTTGAAGCGCCTTGAGTTACGCGCGCACTTTGTGTATGAGGTGTGTCCGTTAGTACGTACATACGGTACCCTATGCGAGAACGTAGGTACAGTGATTTTTGGTCTGTTGTGAGGACCTGAACATGCAGCAGTCACACCTAAGCTTCACTTTTTACATGCTCATAAATGCTTACTAATATTGTTCTTCCTATTCCCTTATGTCATTCCCTTTGTAACTGTCCAGCAGTCCTAGCTATTTATTTTATTCAAACATCTTATGCAATGTTTTCAATAGTTTTTCAATGGCTCACAGGTTCTTCCTTTACATGTGGTAGCCAACTCACCATGTATCCCATAGATATAAGGCACTGCTGGTTAGCCAAAATTAGCCTTGCAGGCAACATGGTCTAATATTTTGATTGTATCTAAATTCCTGGGCAATGCTTGACGTACAGGCCATTCCTAGTTCCCATTTTAACAAAGAATTTTTTTTCTGCATCCGCATCCTGCAAGTAAGGGATGCCTGAGGATGTTCACTGCAGAGTAGCGTAGCATGGAATACCTATTTATAAGGGGCGGGGGCATTTGCAATCTGGCATCATTAGCAAATGCACCCTCGCTCTTTATTTTTCCTTAGGTTGCACTTCCTCACATAGCAACTTAGCCTCTGGCCTGTTCACCCTGTGCCTTCTGTCCGTTTCTGTCCTCCATATCACCATAACCGTGCACTCCCAGGTTGTCCGAGACGAGACTGTTATTCCTTGCGGCTCTGGTGTACATGTACGCTTATACATAGAACGGACTTGGGTCATACCAGGGACTTCAATCATGCCAATTGATGATTTCTGTCGTCTATCTGCTGGTTTAGGTTATTATCTGCCAGACCTCAGTGAGGCCGTCTTTCCCTTTTTCGTATCCATGCATGACGACTTCATATTACTGAAGGTCGCTGACTTGCGTGCTTCTTCTTTGCCGTGGCTCCCTGCTCTCTGAAGGGCATCGATGCCCCAGGGATAGGATTATTATCAGTCCGCTCTATCTGCTGCCTGTACATATGGCAGTAGTGACCAGCTTGGATTTAGGGGCCCGTGTAATATTGCATCCTAACCAGTCGCTATCAAATATATGCCGCATCTTGCATCTGGTGGCAGGGTACCTGGCTGGAATACTACCGGGCCGGCATCCATGTGAATAATATGTATGTGTCACGGTCGTGTCACAATAATTTGGCGCGGCGGTGCCTCACACGGGGGCCAGAAGCCCATATCGCAGCATCATAGTGATGCAAATGAGCTAGCATTGACAGAACAGCCGTTTAACGGTCGGAGAGGCTGTCGATCGAGCCGCCGGTCAAGCCGGTCGGAATCGAACGGGCGGCGGTCAGGCTGGTCGCGGCCCTCCTGCTTGCCTGTAACGTGGCCCTAAAGTGGACATTTTTGCACTCAAGATGTTCTATCAACATATTCCGTGCACATGTGTTATCCTGCAAGATCTATTTTCAGTTGCATAAGTCATGTTTATATCCGATGAATCGCATGTGAATACGATCGGCAAAGTCAACTTAAATCAGACTTGCAACTGGAGTCCGAATTGGATTATATGTGAACAGTCCCTAAGGTGCTCTGCATATCCGTACTTTGCACTTTGGATAAATAACATTGGCATGGAGGTATTTATATAAACATCCTTCCTAAAAGTTGTAATATGAGATTTCGTATAGAGTGACCACTTTGCACCTCATTTCCTCAATCCTAGGCGCTGTTGGATGTGCTTTATGGGCTTTGCGAGCCTTGAAATATGCTGATCTGGGATAATTATATAAAAAATGGAGAGATATCGACTGATATCGTGCAATTTCGCACTCCATGGGCACTCGATCTTGGGCTGCGCGAACAAAAGTACGGGACGAAGGCTTTGTCATGGTACATCGTTTCAATGTGTTTGTACAGGGTGCAACTAGGCTAGAAATAATCTAGGTGAAGGACCAAATAGGCCTTGCCTGAATTATATATACATAGCATCCGGCTAAGACGGCTATCGGTAGGGCCTAACGCTATTGAACTTTTCTCTTCTTGTTATTATATGTTTAGTATTTATATTTACTCTAGCTGTGTGAATATCTTTTTCCTACTTCTACTTGTTTTGCGGTCCCTTGAGACTCCTGGCTCGTGTGGGCCTTACGAGCTCTAACGAGTTTGTAAAAATCATCATCATCATGGATTGAACTCAATGCTTAGTTTTATGACAATCTCCTATCGTTCCCTGCATTGTATAAGTCTGTGTGCTGCTCTTGATGTTACATGGTTGCGCGTACACGCGTTTGAGTTGGATGCTTGCCATATGACAGATGCCCCAGCAACTCCACAATCTCATCATTTTCTGTATGTTTAATGTGTATATCCTTAACCCAGCTATTGGGCAAAGTCTTCTTAGTTTGCACAGGTGACTACGTAGAAAAATTGTAATTTCTTGCATACGTACAGATCTTGAGTGTACTTGTAAATGTAAAATGTTATTAGCTTGCTCTTAGGACGCCAACACATCCCGCCGCTGTCTGATTTGCTTGGGGCCGCGCCTTTATTGGGCCGCCGACTTGAAAGGCCGCTTGTTACACTGTGGCCTTTGCAGCCAAGATAGTGGGGCAATAAAACAAGCACATCCGAGGAGCCTGCTGAACCGACAGCTGCAAACCTCACTTGGCGAACCTTGTGCCCGGTCATGGCTCGGATATCAGTGCACGCAATTGGTGGGTTATCCGGGTTATCCAGGAATATCCTACGCGATATTGTATTTTAGCTTAAATACTGAGGAGCACCTGCTGTCAACGTTGTTCGTGCAAGCGTCTTTTTCCACGTGAAGGGATGGCACGTGGTGGTGCGTGCATTCCCTACCCAATAGTGAAATGATGTCACCGCACTCCCAGTACATGCCGCACGCAGGCTGTTCACGTGTGGTCCCGCACCCTGCAAACAGCATGAGCCACATGGTGAATGTGGAGATACAAGTTCTGCGTTCGTTCTTCCCAAGCTTCGCATGTACTCCTTGCATTCTTGAACCTTGGCGTAGGTGTGCGGGCGAATCCGTATCCATTGGAGTTTAGGAGGCGACCCACCATCTGGTGATGGATGCGCCTACCAACAAAACGGAAACACAACGGTGAGACATGCAGTGAACATGTCTCGCGGCGCGCTGGGCTGTATGGGCATCATTAGCTGGTACCCTTTTTACTCGGGAAGCGAATATACCGTAACCAAGGCGCGCGCATTGAGGGCCCACTGTCCGCGGCACGTGGAGCAATATCAGCTTGGATCGCTGAATTATATGCAATGAGGCGGGCCTTACGCGGAAGCTTAAGACCACAGCGTGGTTGGATGGTTCCGATGTCGTATCCACTGTATGCATGCGTCATTACAAAGGAACCCTGGACACATCATTTCCCCGTACACCTAAATCTGGTAGTTTCGTCTTTTGAGATGACTTAGCATCAGAATCTCTACGATGCATGGGCATGTTGGCAGCTGTGGTCCGGCTGATGCACACGCTTCCCCCCGCTCCCTTAATTTGCTTTCATACCCCTGAACTACTTGCCAATGACCGCTCCTGCAGGGGGCCCAACCTAGCGCCTCTGCTCAGCTGTTGCACATGGCACTTCAGACGGACCTGACGCAGTATGTAGCCCTAAGCTGGCCGGGCACAACTGGGAGGATGGCGCCTGCAGACGCCATCATCGGTTTCCTTGTCAGCTCCACTGGAAACTACAGCATCGGTGCCTTTAAAATCACGGTAGGCGTGTTGTCTTTCTTTTAACGAGATGCTCAGTGCGCTTTCCTCCGGCAGCTTTGATGTCCTTTGATTCGGATGCTTACTATCCAGAACCCTTCAGGTTGTCGCCTCGCCTCCCTCATGGGTTCCGGATGGAAACAGGACATACCTGGTGCCATTCAGCCAATTGCTCGTGCCGTTTGGTGGCGGCATGGGACGATGGCGTCAAGCTTGTATGTCTCGGTTTTCCCCACCGATCACTGCATACCCGCAGTTCTTAAGCTCCCTAAATGAGAATGTCATTCTGGAGCGGTCTCAGTCTGGAACAAAATAAAAATGTTTGATTACAACGCACTGTAACGCCCTATTTGCTGACAGGGGGAGTCCGCCAGCAAAGTTCAGCTAGATGAAGCTGTTACAATTACCAACAAGCGCGTGGAGGCAAATAACACAGCATTGACCATCTGCTTCACGCGCAACATCACCCAGGTAGGATGCTGTGCGCCGTTCAAAGCTGTACATCATGCTACAGCAAGGGAGCGTTGTTGTACCCAGGGAAAGGCCTATAAGGACCGACGTTCGATACCAAAAGCTTGAAATGAAATATGGAGAGAAGATCATTGAGTATGCAGTTCCTTCCTTCATGCTGCCGCCTCACAATGCCTCGCATTATTGGCTTATTGCCGCAGGTTGGGCAAGGGGCCGGAGTCAATATCTCGGTGCAGGACTCAGTGGGCATGAATTTCGTGGGTGAGTGCTGCAGTATTGCTCTCGCGTGAGGATATCAGTTTTAAGGTTGCGAATTGTAAGTTGTTGAAACAGGCTGGCCTGTTTCATATGTTTCTACCGGGGCGCCTGAGCACGACAGGGCCCGCATTGATTGCTAGCCGGTGATATTCCACTTGTCCGGCCGCTGACGGGCCCCAGTCCTCCCGAACGCCGGTCTACGGCAGGTTTTAAAATTTTCACATTACTTGCTGACAGGTGTTACATGGCATGTTTGAGAGAAAGTACGTTGGCTGCGGTGATGTGGGCGAGTGATTCGATAATCTCATTCCCTCCTACCTTCTCGGACCAATGGCCACTGCTGGCCGCTGCATCTCTTTTTAAGATAAGAGTATTCCTCGGCCTGAATGAGCTTCTATACTGTAATTCCCTTATTGAAATTATATTTGCGCGCAGCATCTAGAAGTGAGTTTGGCAAGCTACACAGCCTCAACCCGGATTACAAGTGCGGTGTTGATGTAAACTTCGTCCGCCCCGTCGGAGGCCCCGATGATGGGTTATGGCGACCGAGCAACGTAAGCAGTGACCCTTCGGATGACGTCCTTGCCGAGCGACTGTTCTACATGCGGACTCATGGCGCACTGCAGTTCACGGGCTGGATCGCGCTCGTGCCCATTGGCATCCTCGCCGCGCGCCATCGCTGGATTTTTGCGCCTGCCAGCATCACTGGCCTTTGGTTCCAGATCCATCGAGCTGTTCAGGTAGGCAGGCCGCGCCCTGATAATCATGCGTTGTTAGTTGTTCGTGCGTGTTTGTTCTTGCGCATGTTCTTTAGCTATTACAGTTGTGGCTTAGGGTTATTTCCATCACGTGATGTCAATTTACAGTCGTTCGTGGCCACGTGCGAAAGTTCATCGAGACCTCCGCACTTCCCATGCGCGACGATCCCTTCGCCATGGTTTTGTCAGGGGCTGGTCCTTAGCTCTTACACCATTGTGCCTGCAGTCGGAGGAACAAAGCAGGCGGCGTGACTTTCTGAAAAATGGCTGTTATTATTAGGTTGCTCAACCGAGACTTGTGTCAGCTTCTGTCCTCTAAGAGCTCCTATGCCTGATGCCTTCCTGGCCACAGATGATCGCAGTCGTGCTCATCATCGCTGGCTTTGTTCTGCCGTGGACGAGCTTTGACTCGAACGATGAGCAGCAGATCATTGGAGTAGACCACGAAACCCGCATGTCTTCCGACCCGTTGTTAAGTAGCCACGAGGCCCTTGCAATCATGCTCATGGTGGTGCTGGGCTTGCACATTATAGTCGCCATCGTACGGCCGAAGCCCGATGCGCCACGGAGACGTGTATGGAATATGGTACATTGGTGGACAGGCCGAAGCTTGGCGCTTATAGCGGTTGTCAACGTATTGATTGGGATTACGTTGTGGCGACGAGTTAGTGGCGGCAATGGAATCGAATGGATAATCCCGCTGGTGGTGTTGGCCACAGGATGGTTGGGATTAGCAATATGGTTGGAGTTCCGCGCGCCCACAGGGCTGGGTCGAGAGGGCAGTTACGCGCCGCCGGCTGGGGACGGGAGTGCCTTACTTGCCTCTTCGCCATCTCCTTCCGAGGTACCCTCGCCCAAGGGAGGTGTTCCCCTATTAAAGTTGTCGGGGGGACAAACTTCCATCGTTGCTAACAAGGCTTAGGATTTTAGGATTGTGAGAGGATTCTGAGCAAGGAATTGTTGAACGCAGTTTGCTGATATTTATATGTCCCATACAGACGGATAACTTACTGATATGAGTATAGGCGCACGCCAAATGATGCGATTATTGGACTGAATATTTTTCAAATGCAGGCGGTTGCCCAGCATGGATTATTCAGGTTTGTTTCCGGATTTGCGTTGTGAATGGATTTGTCGGCGCCTTAGCAGCTAATGTGTGGATAGGAACACAGGCAGCCAGGCTTTGGCCAAGCACTGATTGAGGCGAGGGTGTTCACATGCATGCTCGCTTATTATCCCAGCAAGTGGCCCTTGCATACCTCGGAAAGGGTCGCATGATCCTGCAAATATAGAAAGCTACCTACGAAGGATGCCTGTTTTGGGCAATCACGCCCATGTTCCTTGCGTTGAACCTTCCGTACGATGTCTCAGATCTTCCTTCAGATTCACCTATCACTGTGGAGCCTACAAATACAAATGCTGTTGGCAATCCAGTCATAAGATGTTCATGTAAATGTCATCAGGTCAACGGTATCCGTGTTGTACGACTATTCATGTAACCTTGCATAGTGAAATCGGACCTCTGGAATTCCTTCAGCCACATACATCGATTGCCAATACCCACGTTATACCTGTCTAGTCCCAACTCATCATGCTGCGGCAGGTTCAAGCTTGTATTCTCCACATATGGGTGGGCGGAAACCAACACTTCCACGTTCCCTCTTTCGTGGGTATGCGGGAATAATGCCAACCTCACGCTCTGGCGCTGGTTCTAACTGGCCAGGGAACCCTGGCAGGACAGCAACTGAGCTGGGCGAGGGCTTCTTTCAACAATCATGCAAGCAGACTGGGTCGAGCGTGCACAACACCGCCAAGGTTGCCAATACGACACCCCCCGTGTGAGGTCTAGGCTCAGGGTTGCCCGTCAAGCCACTGTGAAACTATTTCACGGCTGCCACCAGTGGTGGCACCTCAATCTATTGGATGCGATTTATTAAATCATGCAGTCTTATCAGGGTGGCAACCTTGGAATTACCCATCCCTGCAATAATGGATTCTGCACGCACAGCACAGCAGTCGGGATAACTACACGCGACCGCAGGGTGACGGTTTGATGAGATGAAACTTGATGAGAGGATGGCTACCAAGAGGGCGGAGGAGGAGGGGGGCAGCTTCCAACTTTAAGATTACGCAATGGCAATCGCCCGTGAGCACTTCCGCCAGCCTTGGCACGCTTGCCCACCTGGACTTAGCCAAGCACGTTGAAGCTGCCCATCAGCGGCCAAAGGATGGTTCAACTTATCCCACAAAGGAATGGAATTTTGGCTATGCTGACTTATGGTATCCGGATATCTTCTGCGACACCTGCGTGACATAGCCAGATGTAGCTGCCCCAACCCGCTTGCAACCGTTTGTAACCTTCAGCTGGAGACATAGCGAGGTGCGGTCGTTTCCATATAGAAGGGTCATGATAATCTCATAAGCCATGTATATGCCTGCATAGTCACATTGAACGTTGGTGCCTTCGCTGCAGGAAAGCCTAGTGGCAGGTAAGCCATCGGTTGTCTAGCAGTAAAGTTTTGGCGGGACGCTTATATAATTATTTTAAAGTCACTCCAGATGAATTATACCCTATTCTTTCAGTCAATCGCTATTGCCAGGACGTGGGACGCGTCGGGAGTTAAATTCTACCGTTGAGGACTCTGGGGCAGGGATTTAATTCAGAGCCATGCTATTAAAGAGTGAGCAGCTGTATACGACTTATGTCAAGGAAAATGCGAGTGTGGCTCGTATTTGGCAAGCCGGACATAACTTCGGAGCTTGCCGTACTTTGACACCCTTTGAAAACCTGTCAACTTCCACCTTTCTTCTGTCACAGACTACGTCCCGAGAAATCTGGCGTTGCTGCTTGATACTATCAAGGTACATTGCTATAATACTTAGCTGTATGCTAAAACTGTACGCACCAAGATGCACAACAGCCCGGGCTAATTTGAGCAAAGGAGCGTTCTATTGCATCAAGCATTTGGACAACATTGCACCGCACGTTTGCTGTTGGTTCTCCCTTGCAGTCTGCCCGGGCTGCTCGCTGATCACCGTTCGACAACAGTGCACAAGCAACAATGCGGGCTCTCATCCTGGTCGGCGGCTATGGCACACGTCTGAGGCCTCTAACCTTGAGCTGTCCAAAGCCTCTGGTCGAGTTTGCTAATAAGCCCATGATCATCCACCAAATTGAGGTGGGCACCGTAGCTTGGTTTTTCTATAGCTGCGCATGCACATGCATAAATGCAGGACGTTCCAAGTGGGCGCGACGCTTGATTGTTACGTGTGTGCGTAGGCGCTCAAGCAGGCCGGTTGTACTGAGGTCGTCCTCGCCATCAACTACCAGCCTGAGGTATGAGACGAGTGACGCAATGCCCACCTCCAGTAGCAATGTAATTACCAAAGTTATGGCTTAATCCCCGCTTCTCATTCCCAGGTTATGATGGGCTTCATCGAGGAATGGCAGGAAAAGCTGGGTGTGAAGATCGTGTGCTCGCAGGTGCGTTGATGTGGGTCTGGTTTCTATGGTATAGCAAACATCTTGTTTGTATGGATTGCGTGCCGTTCATGTAATGGGATCAGCTCGGGCTTCCATGTATGATGTGTGTATGCACGCACGACTGTCAAATTCATGTACTTCGGACCCGGGCAACGCAGGAGAAGGAACCTATGGGGACCGCCGGACCGCTTGCCCTGGCACGTGAGACACTGGATGATGGCAAGGGTACGCCGTTTTTTGTTCTCAACAGGTGAGATAATTAGTGATGGTAAGCCACATGCGCACGTGGTCAGGTGCTTCCTTCCATGAGATACGAAATTGTTACCTAGAAGTTGAACGGCATCTAACATAAGGACACTTGTGCTCCTTCAGTGATGTGATTTGCGACTATCCGCTCAAGGACATGCTGGACTTCCACAAGGCCCGTGGAGCGGAGGCGACAATCCTGGTGACGAAGGTAAGGACCAAGACCTATGTTGTGCTGCGCAAGCGTGGAGCAAATAACAATTTATGTTGTTAACAGGTTGATGATCCGACCAAGTACGGTGTTGTTGTCATGGACGAGTACGGTCAAGTGCAGCGCTTTGTAGAGAAGCCCAAGGTGGGTGCGCGTGATCCACGACAGGGCTTGTAGGCTACACCAAGCACTCGCCTGTTTGGGGTTGAAGCCATTTTTTGGTCTAAGTCCACCGTAACGCATATTTTTTCCTGACCGTTTATTGCACGTAGACGTTTGCTTCATTTTGTAGGCCTCTTAACGAATGATCCGTGTCATGACAGTACTTGTAGGGAAGAAGGCACCGCTACTGGAGGCGCCCTTGGAAACCTTGCTATGCCCATAAAATATTGCCAATTACTGAACTTCTTCAATTTCCCTTTTGTACCCCTTCCTTGCGGTCCTGCACCCGCCATGAATGGCTTCCCTGCATCTCCATGGCTGGCTACATCATAACACGTCATTCCTTGCTATAAATACCGTCTGGGCTCTTAATCTACCGTCTTGGGTTTCCATGGAAAATCCTTCAGGAAGATGTGCGTCCTGGTTCTTGGCATTATCCTGTGTGGCTTCTTGCATGCCTGATTATCCATGGTCATTCATCCATGGCCATGGCTTCTAACGTCATGGACCAGGCGTTGGAACTTTGGACATGGGTATCTTATGGCCCCAAAGCTACGATGGAAATTGATTTGGAATTTTAACACACGTCCCATCCTCTATTATTTTATTGCTGGTTTGTGGACGTCAGCTTCCCATCTCGTATTCTGGCCCGGCGTCAGCATTTACGCAGGCTTCATGCAAAACGTTGCAGCAAGAAGGGTTCGACCATGCGCTCTAAATATTGTGCGTACCTTCATATTTTTTCGTGTGCAGGAGTTCGTGGGAGACAAGATTAATGCAGGCATCTACGTATGCAGCCCATCAATCCTGAAGCGTATTGAGCTGCGCCCCACTTCGATCGAGCGCGAGGTCTTTCCGCACGTGGCTGCGGACAACATGCTGTATGCCTACACGCTCAACGGGTACTGGATGGACGTTGGTCAGCCGAAGGACTACCTAAAGGGTGCGTCCAGAATATTTTGGGTGTCCGCGGCACACTTTCCAGTATTGCTTTTGGAGTCTGGAGAAATGCCTCTTGTTTTTGCTAATGTCGATATCATTGGACGCCGACGCTACTGGAACTGTGGTTGTTACCGAGGCCGTGATGGTTTGTGCCGTTAGACAGGTTATGCCCATGTCCGTGCTGTCTACAGGCCTTCATCTGTACCTGGATTCTATGGCCATCCGGCAAGCGGCGCTGTTGGCGCATGGCCCGGGAATTTCTGGCAACGTGCTGGTGGATCCAACTGCCAAGATTGGGGAGGGCTGTCTCATCGGGTGAGTACCTCCTGGTGGTGTCTGCACGTTTTGGATTTTCGAAGTCATTGCGCTCGCCTCTTGGAAGGCAGTACTCAGCCAACGGATTGCGTCAGAGATTCACATATGTAAATGCATCTTATTCGTCCGGAACCATTCCGACTCCTACTCCGCTCGCAGTCCTGATGTGTCTATTAGTGCGGGATGTGTCATTGGCAACGGCGTCCGTCTGAGCCACTGCGTCATCATGCGTGGCGTACAAATCAAGGACCATACCAAGGTATGAAGTTAACGCGCTTGGGAAACATTTGTGTGCTTGTGAGCGTTCTACTTCCTATCTTTGGGGCGTATCGTCTTGTGCATTTTGTCAGACAGTGGGTCATCTCTGGACTAGTGGGTCAGCTTTTATCGCTGGCGCAGGTGGACCTCAGCATTATTGGATGGGGCAGCCGCGTGGGCACGTGGAGCCGCTTGGAGAATCATTGCGTGCTCGGAGAGGACGTGCAGTGCAAGGTGCGAGTGATTACGACAAGGGTGCACAAGGTTATTGTTGAGATCTTCACATAATTGGTCTTGCAATCATATGCTAGTTCCGTATTTCCGTCCTTGTTTGGTTTAGCAACGTTTTGAACCAATTAGTTGATGCACATGCCCCCCTCGTATGCGCTCTATGCGATCCCGTTCTACAACAGGACGAGCTGTATTTGAACGGCGCGATTGTGCTGCCGCACAAGGAAATTAAGGACTCGGTTCCTTCACCGGCCATTATCCTCTAAGTGGAGGGGCATCCGAAACGTGAAATTCACCTTTTCCAACCGTTGGTGACATAGCTTTACACGAGTGCGCAACTCTTTGACGTTTCGCATGTGGTGTTCTTACTATTATAATAGGTATTTGCAACATCTGGATCCATCATCTTCGCTCCTTCACGGTATACGTTTTGCCTGCAACAGTGTAGCGTCTTGACTTTCTTCAGCCCCTGAATCTCTACTAGGACAGATGTATGCTTGGCAATTGCAAGCGTTGACAATTTGTTCAGGTCCCAATTGCAGCTGGAATGAAATAATCCCAGTCGGCGACTCGGTAGTCCTGTCCTCTTTGCTGCAGGGTGTGCTCGCTGAACTGCGGGTTATGTTTTTCAGCGGATGCATAAGGGATGATGGTGTGGCTTATTCTAATCTGGCCTCGCGTTCTGTCTGCAGGTATTCTGTGCGCTTTCGTCCTGACAGATTCGTTCTTCGTCCGGCATGGATCTCGTTTGACATATTAGCCTTAAACATTATTACGTGGTGGCCTTATGGGGTATACCTCTAGGATATTTGTCGTGTCACTTGCGTTGACCCTAAATGCCGTAGTTTTGAGGGGCACCCGATCAAAATGGAATTTGACAGGCCTACCGGTGACTGGCATGTAAAGCCATTCATTCAGGTAATCTTTTAATTCCTAGAAGCGCGTGTACTAACACAGAACAGATTGCACGGACATTCGATATAAGTCGACGAGCAAGCCCGGTAGAATGCTGTAAGCACAATTTCCTGATATCGGGGCGGGTATGTCGTACAGCCATGCACTGCTGCACATTCCCGCGGTAAGGAGATTGGCTATTCATTGAACTGCATTTCCTTTGTAAGAAGAATAGCACTGCGTTCGAGATTTTTTACGTTACTGGTACATGTAGCATGCGAGCTTCATACTTAGTCCGGGCTATATCGCAACCCACACAGGACATTAGGTTGAAGAAGCGGGGTATATGTTCGTTCTCGTGTGTGAGCACGATATGCGGGATTGGCAAATCGGACAGGAAAATGAGAGAATATCAATCCAGCGACCTTCGAGTTACATCGTTTGAACCAGATCTTCCTTGGTAACTACTAGCTGGATCTCAGAGAGTTGCGGCTGCACAAGCCGTACACTTGGTGCATTCGATAATCAGTGTGATCCTGGTCTACACCGCAACAAGCAATAGGCATATGGCAATTGCCTTATTGCATAAGGCAATTGCTGGAAAGCATTGAAGTTTACAATAGTCTAGCCAGTATTCTGCATGCAGAATGATATCGAAATACACATCACCATTATTCATGGCCGTGTCAACAGGTCTTGTAATCAGGCACAAGCCCTGTTACGAGCCTGGGCTCATGAGGTTTTCGAATTCCAGTACTACATAAATCAGGTCCCATTCACTCCTTGTGCCCCATTCACTCCTTCTGCCGCGCCCTCCGTGTGCCGCAGCCGTGCTTTACCGATCCGTATTGTAATCTTACCCTGTCCCTTGTATAGATCCTAGGGAAATCCCTCCACCATTTTGGGATCTGTAATGATGGATGCGAACTGGCCCGCTATTGGCAGGCCCTGTAACAAATGTGTGCAATAGAGCAACAGCCAATCCAAACACTGGCCACACGACGGCAACGTCAAAGCTTAACCAAAGCACGCGGCAAGACCTATTCACGGCGCAGAACGGCGCGAACCCCAACGCCGACAGAAATAGGGGACGAGAAGCCGCCGCGCTCAACAACCCAGACGCGACAGAATGACGAGCTAATACAGCTTATGAATAGCGAGCTAATACAGCTAACCAAAGCTTATGCAATGCGAAGCTTGCACCAAAACCCCGGCCACCCCGAAGACGCCTCATCCCTCCACCGAATACGCAGACCTAGGTTAGGGTTCGCTGCAGTCCACCCTAACAAAACAAGATACCGCAAAAGATCCACGGCCGAGAGACCAGTCCCTCCCGCCTAAAGGGGTGCCCCAAGGCTCCGTGGAAAAAACAACTGAAGACCATAAACTGAACCGGCGGACGCCCCGCTGCTGGCCGAGCCGCGCGTGAGACATGTAAGGTGTACAACACAGGGGGAGGCCGGGGCCAAAACACAGGGGAGGTGGGTGGGAAACAAAAGCTAAAGCTGAAGCTCTAAAGAGTGAACGGAAAGAGCTAACAGATGCCAGTTTATTACAGCTTCTTACGAAAACGAAAGTAACCAGCCATAAACGCTCATGTCGCTGCGCTCGGTCTCATCTAAACCTGTAACCAGGCCCTGACCGTTGATCCCGGGTCCTCACCCTGGCAGACCCTAGCTCTGCTGTCAGGAAAAAATCCTCTGGGAAATTTTATAACTTTTAGATTTCCGAGTATTTTAGGTTTTACCCCTCCACAGCATTGCTCGATGGAGTTTCGGAAGAAGCAATAAACCGTTTCAGTAATTAAAGGAAAACCAACCTAATAACCGGTAAGGTAGAGAGCAAGTTTTCTAACTTCTCATTTCATTCGTACAAGACAATAAGGGTGAAGAAGGCGACTCTGTCTTCAACACATATATTAAAAAACGAACCGTTGTTGCAACCGTAGCAGGTAACCGCTGCTGTCAAGGAGAATTGCACTTAAAGGTTGTTATTAAACAAGCTTAAAATTCGTGTTCAGGATCTAGATAAGGGTGACCATGATAGGATTTTTTGGGTCCACCGTGGGTCGACAGTTATCCTGTTACACATTTGAGTCATTTAAGGACTGGCCCATGTTTTATTTTATATACATAAGATTGCTAATGTGGTCGACCAGCTTAGGTTAAATGGTTTAGGACTTTGGGTTTGTGTACGGCGATACGGCGCTGGACCATTTTTGTTGCCTGCGCGCGTTGGGCAAGTCATTCACCTTGCACCCTTCCTCTGGACTTCGTCCAGCCATCTTCATACGCTCTTTCCACCCTATCAAATTCCGTAACTACAAGCATGAGCGAGGCCGAGGTGCGTCGTCTGAAGCGCAACAGCACGCATCGCAAACTTGTTCCAACAGCGCCTCCTTTGTGCACAGGCGGACACGCAGTCTGCGGCCGTGGAGGTTCCCGATATTGACAAATATGTGACAGGTACCAATATAAAAGTTGTCGACGGGGAAGTATTGCGCTGTTGGCCAAACTCTAATACTCTTCTTGGGTGCGCGCAGGCTCTTCATCGGGAGACCTTCCCACGGGCACACAGCAGGTTGTCGCTAAGTTGCTGGTGTCGAACTCGATTGCCGGCTCGGTCATTGGAAAGGCAAGCGCATCGTATTCTGGGCTTCCGCGGTTCTGGGGCACATTTCTCATTTTTCGGTTCTGCGTCCTCAGGCCGGTGCCAATATTGAGCAGCTTCAACGTTCTTCAGGAGCGCGTGTGCAGCTTTCTAGGGCCGGCGAGTTTTACCCAGGCAAGTTGTGGCGATCGATCTGAGGGTGAGGGTCTGCCCGCTAGGGAGGAAATCGTTGAAACCCAGTACGTCGAAATATGCTTATTATCCTACGCTGTATTGTGTGCTCCGCAGGCACTTCAGACCGCGTGTTGCTGTTGTCGGGGTCGCTTCATGCTGTGCTGACTGCCATCTTCCTTATTCTCGAGAAGATTTCTCGAGATGCAAATGCGAGCGCTACTACAAACGGAGTCAAGCGGGCCGCAAAAAAGCCGGAAGAGGCGGTGCGTGAAATGCTCTGATATAAACAGTCTCCCTTCCCTTACGGGTTGACAGTTATTTCGATAGATCAGCGGACATCCAAATAACCTGATCTTTATTTGTTCGTCCTTGTTGCAGGGTCAGGCGCAAGTCAAGCTCGCGCTTTCCCGCAGGCTATGCGGGCTCCTTATTGGCCATAAGGGGCAAACTGTGCGTGACTTCATTGTAGACTCCGGTTCTACCATTCGGGTGCAGTCCTTGTCGGAGCTTACCCCCAGCGACCCGGAGCGCACCATCACGGTATCAGGCGCGCGTGACCAGGTTCTGCGTGCTGTCGCGCTCATCTTGAACACGGTGAGCCTTACGTGAAAGTGCACTTCCTTCCGGCGCCATGCCTTGTTGCCATACACGCTAACATCCTGTGCTGTGGCTGCGTGCGCTTTGTGCACAGAACACCTGTGCAGCTTTGCCAGCCTTACAGTGCCTTGCTCACTCCCCGTTTTCCCGTGCGAAACTATTCTTTTCCAATTATGTTGTGCAGCTGTCGATGCACGAGGGCTACGCATCGTATATGGAGACGACGCTGCAGCTGGCCACCAACCAGGGGGTGGTACTGCCACCTCGTGCAGCGTCGTCCAAGAACGTGCTATCTAACGTGCAGACGCAGCTGACGCTGTTCCTGTCTGATGATGACGTCGGCGCCATTCTGGGCAAGAAGGGTCAGAACTTAATTGAGGTGCAGCAGGTGAGGCATGATCTGCACGCCGTCTGTTTGTGTCGTTGTGTCGGCAATGACAGCGGTGTACTTCTTGGGTCACCGGCATTTCACTCATGTATTGCTCCGTTTTGGAACCATCGCAGAGTTCCCGCGTCACCATCAAAATTTCGGACCGTTCAAAAATGGACCCTGAAACTAACAAGCGGGAGGTAACGATCATCGGAAACTATAGCGCCGTCAAGCTGGCGGAGGCCATGATTGCGGAGAAGCTTTCCGTTGCACGCAGCCAGGCGCGTCCACGCGATGGTGGCGCGAGCGATGACGCTTAAGGTACTGGTTCCCTACTTCGGAACAACGTATTGCAAGAGCAAAAACTGGCGGAGGCGAATGTGTTAATGTCTTCGACCACGTCCTGGGACTTACGGGCGGTGGCGGACCTATATGCATAGCATGTATGGACGAAGGACAAGCTATAGGGGACACACTGGCGGACAAGGCGACGATGTTGACGATTAGGAAGATTGGCTTGTGTTCCCATAGCTGATACACCCATGGTACATGTTGAACTTATACACATGCACGCGTAATTTACACAAGGGCGGGCGTGACTTGACGTGTGTTATGAGTTCGTATGTAACGGTGTGCTGTTAGGATAGTACGCCATGTATATGTGTTGAATATATAAATGCGGTACATTGGGTCTTGTCCTTGTCGTACATTTGAATCTAAGTCACTGCTGTTTTTTCAGGCAAGAGACTGAAGTTTTGAAATGATGAATGATTGTAATGTAATATTCGAACATTGATTCAATCTTCATCCCTAGATCACGAAGTGTTTTATTTTTTTAGTTCCAACGTTAGTGCTGGAAACAGAAACATGTGGGATTTGCATTGATATTTATATTTATTACATATTCGACCTCCCCATAATTCTCTACCAAGCAACTGATTTAGGATAACCATCCGTAGCATATGCCATTTACTATAAACGCCTCGCATTTCTCATCGACGAGGTAAAAATAAGAATAGATTGCAGACGACATGCGCTGCGGAAAAATGATCCATTTGACTATCACTCATAGCCCTCGGCCCGCGCGCACATGTAGAGACCAGGAGACGGAGCAGATCAGACCAGAAAATAACGCCAACACTCCAAATTTCAGACCAGACCTCGCGGAAAACTCATGTCACACTCAAAAATCTGGCTCAATGCTCACAAGCTCGTCCTGCATCTTGCTCGGGCAAAAGCCTCTCCCAGGGTGGCTATCGCTTTGTTCTTAGAGGCCCAAAGGCTTCTGCAGCTTCGGCAACGTATCCATAAAGACCAACGTGAAAACCACGTGAGGTGCAATGCGGATGCAATACGTCGGGAAGCCTGAAAGGGCAGCACCAGCAAGGGTACGTAGCAAGCATCGACTAGTGGACGATTGTTGCACAATTGCCGGCGTCCCGTTGGAAAAACAACAAATGAATTGATCTCTTCTGCTAGGTCTTCGCTCGGACAGCTCAGTAAAACATGTTTCCCCAATTTTCTAGACAAACCGGCAATCCTGAAACAACTTGCATGAGGTGTTCGAAGAAGGCAAGCAAGGCACAGGGCGGCAGGTTTGCAAGCAGAATTGAAACATGCAGCATGGCTGCGGACATGCCTGCGGAGTCATAAGTTACCAAGGCCGGACGCAACGATGCGCACTCACCTGTGTAGAACTTGAGAGGGCCCTCGTTTTTGAGAGTCTGGATCGCGCAATCAATAGGGCCTTTGTATGGCATCGTGCCATCCGGGTTGGGGGTCATCTTCTGAAGGCGAGTCTTGATGAAATCGAACGGCAAGCTGCACAATCGTTGGCAAAAATGCACATAGTAAGGTTTAGTGACACATGCATACCACTGCACCATAACCAGCAAACAGCCGTAACTCCGACGGAACCAACGAAATCCAATCCATGATCACCTGAAAGCAGATGCGAGGAAGCCCGCGATAAAAGCACCACCGAGCACAGCAGCGCTGCCGCCCTTCTCGAAGCCAGCGGCCTCAATCATCTCCTTAGCCTGGATCACATGATCAGGAATCCAACATGTATGCTCACAAATGCTCGACACTACACAGATGCATACAACTGTAAATATGACCGTTTATTCATTGAGAGTGCGACCCACTTGAATCTGCAGGTCCTAGGAGGAAAACTCATGTTTTTCATGTATTTGCGACCTACCTGATCGTTCGACGCAAGCATGCCCATGTTCAGGGACATAGCACGCACAACCGTTGGCGCAGCTCCACGGAAAAGGCCGGCAACGCCGTCTTCACGCACAATCCTGCAGTAGTTGTTCGCAGTTCATGCAGTTAATGAAGACCCTTTCATGGCGCGAGTCGCTTGTAGACAACAAAAGATTGTAATGCGGCTTTGAGTGGAACAACTGCCATACCTATACGACACTGCAAACACGAGCTGATCATAAGGCTAAACAACGATGCACTGACCTGATGAACGCATCGCCAACACCCTTGTAGTTGCGGCGCTGCTCCGCAGGCAGTGTCGAATCAGCCTAACATGCAGAGTAACGTGAGAATATCAACCAACATTCCAGAACCGCACGACCAGAAGCGCACCAGCAGCGGATTGTAAAGCAAGTGTTACTGTACTTTGTCTAAGAGCTCGACAGCAACATGATCACGGAGGAGGATGAGTTACAAGAACCCACAAATTCTCACACACCTGCATGCGAATGAGCGTTAGATCGGCGGGCGAGCCCACCAATGCGCCAATGCCACCTGCCGACAGCCCAGCAACAGCCTTCTGCCAGAGAGGCAGGTTCTACAGAAGGTAGACAGGCAAAAAAGGCCGTTAAGGGGGGAGCAGTAAGAACTGAGTTTACAATTCAGCAGCAAATGTCGTGCGGCAAATCAGATTCCGAGCCTTGTAGCCGTAGTCTTCCTGATAACGATCGTAAGCCCAAAATACTAGTCACCGCTGACCTTTCCATTGTTGCGGGCCTTCAAATCCTCCGAAATAACGTTGAAGACTCCCAGACGGGTCGTTGTGTATGTCGCCTGGCGTAGCAACCCAGCACTCAGACCTTTGTACAAGGCGCCAACACCCTCCTTGCGCGCGATCTCAGCACCAACGGCGAGCTGCAATTGTCGTGTTTTCATATCACAAAGGCCGGGCTGGGGTTAATATGGATAGCGATGACCCATAACCAGGCACTGCCGATCTTTTGTGATGATACCCGACGTAAGGGTCAACGAAAGGCATTCACGAAGGCATGCAGCAAGGCTGACGTCTCCATCTCGACCCCACACTTACCGGTCCACCTTTGGCACCAAGCTGGATACGGACCTTCACCATGTCAATGGGCTGAATAATGCAGGTCGCCATCATTCCTGACAAACCGCCGTTCACAAAAGGCTTCGCTGCCTTCCAAGCGGCAGGAGGCTGGGTCTGAGTCGACATCTGCAGGGTCAGGAACTACCTTGAAAAAGCTAAGACCCTATGCGTATGCCATGATGTAGATCACATGTCCACAGACGAAGAATCAAGCGGGATCGACTATCGAACCAAAACTATGAAGCTTACCCAGACCCCGTCTCTCTGCACGAGTTTCCCCAATAACCCAAAGGAAGAGGATGATAAGTCATCTATGCAAATAAAGAATGCATTACAGATCCATCGAAGATGAAGCGGTAACACAGTTTTCCAAGGACACGCGTGCGCATCACGTCCGCCTCAGCAACCATCAAACGGCCGTTGCAGCGCCTGGCGGCCCCAAAGACAGCAGGAAAGCGCTACAAAACAACATACTTAAACATTTATAGGAAAGCTACTTCAAAGCCCTTGCTATGCCTTACCTTTCGCACGCTTCGGGGAGGTCGGCGAAAATACGCAGGGGAGGCTCCGCGCACTAAGACCCGAGAGAGAGAACTTCCGGAGATTAAGGTTTAGGTACCATTAACAAAAGCAGAACGATCCTCTTAAGCGCCAAGCCTAGAATGGAAATGCTGTATTCTGTCGTACAGACAATTTAACAAGCCACATAAGCCCCCGACATTTGTCCAGCTTAGTCACGGACGAGTGGTATTATAAGTATGCGCCCGTTAGAAGTGTTTTCAATTAATGCCCGCAACACTTAACTCAGACGTTTCTGAAGGTCTACTCCCAGGCATGCAGTTTTAGCTTGAAAAGGCATACAAAAGGACAGCTCTGTATCCTTGAAAGAATAAGGTTGCGGAAGGGGCCCAGTGTTGGCAAGGGAAACGGAGAAATTTGGCCAAGCCAGTTGAAATGGACGCTCAGAACAAGCCGCAGATCTTAGAGCACCTTCACAAAAGTCTGACGCTTACCCTGTATGATTGCAAGTCAGTATTGGGGATGATCCCTTGGGGTTATTGTCTCGTCCCGTGCCGCGCTGTGCTCTGGACTGCGCGTCGTGTCTTCATCATCAGTGGCTCATAGCGGAGCTTCCTGTCCCTGAATAACCGGGGCCTGATGTAACCATAACCGTCATCCACTTGCTGGAGTTCGGGACGTGTAGGCAGCATCTGAACTTTGGGACACCGTGTCTGTCGCAGATGGATTCCGGGTAGCGCCAAGTTCGTAACACTGGGATCGTATGCGAGGAATACGGGGTGTCTCCAGGTGGGGCGGGGTAAGAGGCCTGGGTGTCCCGTGCTGGGAGGGAGCCACGGGTCCCATGGGGGGTCATGGCCCGGCGTGCACAACCTAACGACGGGGCATCACCAGTGCATCATCAGTGGCCACACAGTACCCGACGGTATTTGCGATGAAAGATTATCAAGCAGGCGCGGCCAACCAGCCA
Organism: Volvox reticuliferus; assembly: GCA_019650235.1. NCBI lineage: Eukaryota > Viridiplantae > Chlorophyta > Chlorophyceae > Chlamydomonadales > Volvocaceae > Volvox > Volvox reticuliferus. Next base: position 778,183 of record BNCP01000035.1, on the reverse strand, counting down.
AACTAAGCACACAGACACACGGGTTATTCTCCTCGGCTGCATGCACATGCAACATCATGCTCTGCCTTACATACTTAAGCAGGACCTATGGCTGGCAGTTACTTGCTTTTGGCAGGTGGGATGCCGCTTGGCGTGGTAAGACATCCATCCGGTCATCTCCGCTGGGAACAGGATCAGGGTGCTGTAGAGCACGGGCTATCCAGAATTCCCCTGACGTAGACGAGGTTATAATACCGGAAAGCGGCCACGTCAGTAGGGTGAACACGCGCCCATAAAGATTGGAACGGGATTGCCAAATAGCGTTCTTTGTGGTGACGGTCTCCCCCGCATGCAAATCCAGCATTGTAGTAAGCTCGCTTTAATGTCACTTCCAAGCTACACCCCAGGGACTTTTTCTGTGCCTGTGGCCTACATGCCCTTTCATTGCCACACATCACCGCAGGTTTACGAACTGGATGGGCCCGACCTGAAGACGGTCAAGGAAAGCGAGAAGAAGCTTTCATTCAAGTGCGGCACGTTCGGCGCCTCGTCTCTGGCGGAACGTCGCCTGGCCACTGGCAACTTTGGCGGCGAAGTGCAGATATGGGACCTTGAAAACACTAGCCAGCCAATCTTTTCCGCACAGGCACACCAATCCATAGTTAATGCTATTGACGGGTGTGGCGGTCAGGTGAGAGAGGAATACGCCGGAATTAAAATGATGTCGGGGTGAAGGTAGGGGCAAGGGGTATGGACAAGAGGGATCCAGGTGAGAAGATAGGGGTGAAGGGAAACGATGCGGAGCCAGACAAAATGATAATGAACCCTAAGATGTTGGAAATGATAACCTTGAGAAGTGCAGGTGGATTGGAGGCCGGGATGTTTTGGACTAGTTTGGAAGTTGTAGGGGGTTTCCAATTCAGCACCGTTACTATGGGCGCAGATGTAGTCTGGGGCGGGCATTGGCTGGCAAGTGGCTTGTGGCATGTGGCTACAGAGGCCCATCGGCAGGAGAGGCGTAAGAGGGCCAACTCAGTTGTAGCCCCGTGTGAATACCGCATATCAACTTCTGCCTAGCTTCACGCCTTGTTAACATGGAGAAAACTCTCCGCAGTCCATGTGGGCTGCTACGGCCAAACCTGCTACCCCCAACTTCATAAACACACACTGCCGCTGGCTGCCTCCGGGGACCCAGGCGAAAGGCTACGGCGCGCCGGAGCTCGTAACGTGCGGGAGAGACGGCTGCGTGCGTGTGTGGGATGTACGGCAGCAGGATGCTCCCGTTGCTGCCTTCGAGCCCGCTGACCCCAGCAATATAAGGTGTGGCCGCGAGCTTGGATGGACCTGCCTGCAAATATGTACGTCACAGCGTATGCAGCAGGATTGGGCTGTGGATTGCTCTCTGCTTAAGCTTCCTGAAGATGTGAAACAATGGAGCCTCTTTGCGCTGGCTCCGCGCGAAACTTTATCTGCCGGCTCTTGTCTACGGGAGGTTGCGTCGCGGATGTAGCGCTCGGGGCACACATTGGACGACATTACTCTATTGTGGCCTTGGAAGAGACGGAAATAAAAGGAACAGGGGATTTTACTGCACCAACGTGGTGCATACGCAATGCTGCTGTGCTGCTTCGAGGGGGTCACAAGACTTTCGGCTGGAATATAATTACCCACGTGCACATTCCAGGCGATTTCCTCTTCCCGTTTGCCGCGACGTGCTCGTACGCAGTACAGGTTAAAAGCATGACCTGATATACGAATTAAGTTGCGGCCCGCTCTACGAATTGGGTCGACCCTACAGGGATTGTTGGTGCGTGGCGTTTGGCAATTCGTTCAACGATGAGGAACGCTGCGTACTGGCGGGGTACGACAACGGTGATGTCAAGATGTTCGACCTGCGTATGAACAAGGTGGCAGGGGCCGCATGGACGATTTGCGACGATATTTATGTTATACCGCAACGTACACACGGAGGCACACAATTGCGTCGCATTTGCTCATTATCCGTCTCCTGCGTTGCATAGAAATGACTAATCCAACCTAGGCCGTCTTATGGTCCCGTAAGGCTCCCTTCGGGGGTGCCCATATGCTCCTGCCCCCCGCGCCGTTACTGGACAGGTTCGATGGGAAACCAACGTCAAGAACGGCGTCTGCGGAGTACAGTTTGACAGGAAGGACATCCCTATGAACAAGTTCGTGGTCACGTGCCTGGAGGCGCAGTTCCATGTCTTTGACGCGCGCACGCAACATCCAAAGAAGGCAGGTGATAAAAAATGAATGCCATACCATAGGAAGACAGTATGCCCTATTATGTACATGCCAAACATGGTGCCGTAGCTACTTTGGAAGGCAGGAGAGAGAATCTATTTCAAAGTAGCATGATGCCCACCGGCCCTTCCTCAGGGCTTCGCGAGCGTGTCGGAGAAAATCACCGCTGGTGCTACGGTGTGGGGCTGCCATCATTTACCACAGAATAGGGAGGTATTCATGGTAGCTGCTGGTGACGGCAACCTCTACCTCTACAAGTACCATTACCCAGACCAGCGCAAGATCAAGGTGCGGCGCACGAGGGGGCTGTTAATAGGGAACAGCGACCCAGACCATTTCGCCCATAAGGCCCTTGCGCTGCTCTTTTTTCTCTGCTTTGGAAGGAGCTGTCAAGTTTCATTTTTACATCATCACGCTGTTACTGACCTCGTTCTATGCCGCCAAACCGCATCTAGCACACCTGGTCCTCAGAACACACCCTTAACGGCAGTTTGTTCTCAAAGTCCATTTTTCCCCACATCGTCTTCTCCGGAATCCTGGCAGGACCACGACGGCATGGAACTGGGTGTGGCGGGCTCAGTGGAGATTCTCAATTACAAAAACTTGAGCTCGCAGCCTATTGCTGGCTTCGACTGGAGCCCGGATAAGGAAGGCCTCTTTGCCTGCGTCGCTTTCGACCAATGCGTGCGCGTGGGCATCACTACCAAGCTCAACAAGGTGTAGGCATATGTAGGAGGGAGGCCATGCCGTTGGGGACGGCTGGATGTTTCCTCAAGCATGGTTTCAGTGATGGAACCGGCAAAAATGTTATTCTTGCACTATTAGCTGGGACTCGACACTCGATAACATATAATTGGTATACATGTGGTGGACTGCTCGTTGGTAGACATACGGGTTGAGGATTGTGGGTTTTGAATCCAGCCAGCCCGCCTCGAACCTATACTAGATGAAGGTTGCGAGAACGAGGGCTGTGACACGAACGCGCACTGGAGGCAGATGGCAGCAATAGTACGGGACCTAACATGGACGATAGGATTCTATGAAGTTCCAAGGTGTGCAGTCTGCAACTGCAGCTGCTGGCAATCGCGAAGGGCAGCGTGGAGCGGCACGAAACGAGTGCTTCCCTGCAGCAGCAGCAGCAGCAGCACGGTGTCCCCTGACCTCCTCGGGCTTGATGGCCGTTGTTCACGGTGCATCATGCTTATTACATATTGAACCGTAATAGCTGTTGCCGATTGCCATGGTATCCACCGTAGTAATAACACCGGCTGGGGGTAACCCCAGCAAAAGGGCATCCCCTCGTGAGTCAGCGGAGGCGACTGGCGCATTTGCCGTGGCCCTTTCGCATATGCAGCTTCATATGATTCCACTTAGCAGTTTAGCAGTTCATTTAGCGGAGTCATTTGCATTTGCAGAAAACACGATATCGGTTTGCGGTTTGAGGCACTGGGCGCCGGGCAGCGGCTCCCATGTTCATGCAGCTGGGTCGGGCAGGTGGGACACCACCATCCTGCACCTGCGCTATATACTATGTCGGGGGGAGGGCCTTACACCACAGCAGGTGCTAAAGCTCTCAGAGCATCAGAACCGTGCTAGCGCCAAAACATAGGCTGACGCAACACGCTAGGCGCGGCCACACCATCACGACCTAGAAAGCACACACGGTGTAATAGTTTGAGTGCTGCAAAGGCCTCTCGGGATGTTAGCAGGGTGCTTCTTGCACCTTATATCGTGATAGTGTGTGCCGTACATGTACGACCACTACACACGGGCACTGCACAACTAAGTGCAGCATCAGTAACTGTGCTCCTCTTGACACCTGCCCCAAGGGCAAATCTGCTTGTGTGTCAGCGACGCCCTCACCACAAGCTGAATGGAAAGCCCGAACAACTGACAACTAACACCAGCAAAACTAGACCGTGCGGTGTGCGGAAACAAAGGAGCTGACAAGTTTAAACAGAAAACAAACAGGAAGCCGTATACTACCGTACATAACGTAACCTAGCTTAGAGGCTATATTTGCTTCGCTCATGCCTCATCTAAGCTGCAATGTTGGGTGGTTCTTCATCACGGGAGAGCAGTTGCTGCAGCAGGGATGAGTGATGCTGAGAGTTTCGTGTCTTGCTTGCGCACTTGCGTGGGTACGTTGAAGGACTGCGGACAACCCATGGGTCAGCACATCACGCGAACCTTGCAGGAATTCATTATCTCGAATGCATAGATAGTGTCCATATCTTTCAATGGAGAGTTTTGGCGCCGTGCTATGCCACATTGCTGATTCTGGTGGATTCTGTCACATTTCACAAGGACTTAATGAGATGATCTCTCAGCCACAGACATCCACATACCGGCGAATCTCAGTATCTGCCTGGGTTGCAATAAAACCTCATGGGAGACCCCTAGGTCTACGTACGTTCTCGTGGCCTCCCGTGGCCACCCGCCTCTCGTGTCGCCTGAAAGAGAGGCGGATAGTGAAAAATCAAAACAATAAGCACCGTGTACCACGCAGCCAGCGCAGGGAGGTAGACGGTTTGTAGAAAGCCACATTCCAACATCTCCGTAATGAACACTACCAAAACCATTGCCAACAATAGGGTGAGGGAGTCAAGAGCGCGCCGGCAAGGCATACCGGACTGCGATTACCAACGAAAGCGTCTTGACCTGTACAGGTGCCAGGCAGGTTATCCCACACAAAAAACACTTAACATTCTGCCAGTCACTAGGTAAGCTACTTTAAGGAGACCCCAACAGGAATAGGATCGACAAAACCGCCATACAGACAGCATTGAGTTCTCCTCGCAGGTCCAGGCAGGTCTTCTGGCGCCGTGCGTCTTTTTTGGTACACATAACGCCTCCAAAAACGAGGTAAACATCTTCTTCAGGTTCAAATATTACAATTAGCCGTAGAGGCATCCCACAAAGTTGCAGATTACTTCCAGCTAGGGTTGTCAGAATGTCATCAGTCGAACGTCCATCCTTCGCAACCGCTCCCTAGCGTCCCCTATCGTCATCCATACACCACAATGCAGCACCCACGGGATGATATGACACGCCCCTAAATCGGCTTGAATAAAGCACACTGGATACCTCATTGCAACCCCAACGTCACGAACCGTACAGAACCATTTCTGTACTACTTGCGAAAGCGCATCATCACAGTCTTCTGGCATCCGATTACCGGTCAGCGGAAGCAACTCCCCAAGCCAAAAATAATACAGGAAGACGGGGAAAGAGGACGTAGAAAAGGCAGGGCGATGGGATACAGGGATCACGACCCCTGGAGGAATAAGTACACATTTAAGTCTACTATTGGGCGACACCCTTCATGAGGTATGGGGCTCGATATGTATGGATACGGGATTCTTATGGGAAGGTGTGAGGGTCATAAAGGGTATGAATACATAAATCGCTTCCGGCCTCAACATGGATGGCGGCGCAACCTTCCGCTGGTGCCAGCGCGTGCCCAACCTCCAGGCCAACACAACAACATCGGGAGGGCCTATTACAAGCATCTGCGCACCCAGGCGCGCTACAGGATAACAGTGCAGGGGGTTCCCATCCATTCCCACCTTGCCGTACATGCGGTCCATCCCACACGCACGCAATAGCCACCACGCGTATTGAGGCGCCCACGGATGCCCGGTGCCGCACAATCAATTAAGTCAATGCACACGTATAAGCACACAAAACCTCTGCAACGTCACACCTCCGCACACCCCCTGCTGCAGCCAAATGCCTATCTTTTACTTAAACAGTTATTCAACCAGAGCTATCTACCACCCGCTTGCTGAGATTGCTCAACAGGGGCCTACCCGCCTGACGGTGGAGAGAGACTCACCACGCGATTTGGCGCATGCGGAGTTGTCGGGGAGACCGTACCGGATATCAACACGCATGGCCTGGTACGATAATCCTGCTCGTAGTCTCGAACCCTAATCCTAATATCCAAGTATATTAAATAACGATTCAATCCATAGTCGCCCCACGAACTGAACTGCACACCTCGTATCCGCTGCCAGTGAGCATGGTGGCGATAACGGTGACACCTTATTGCATCATGCCGGCTCACCCCCGTCGCGTATTACGTACCCCTGCACCCCAGTATCACGCACGATATGTGAGCCTGGCCGTGTTGGCCCGGACCGTACATCGTGCATCCCGGCCTCACTTAAAGGTAGCACTTAGCAAAAAACATATTTTTAAGGTTGGCAGCCCACAACGCATGCTGCGCCATCTCCACATCAGGCTCCACTCAAGTATCTCGCATTCCTTATCTGGACAGCGCAAAACGCCAACTTATCTTGGGCTTGGCACTTCGCCAACCCATCAGAGGTGATCACAGTTTACAGAGAATTCGCTTCGCCAGCCAGTGCAGTTGCATTGGAACAGACGCAATATTCAGTCATTAAATTCGCAATGGGCACTCACACATGGAAAGCAGCATTCCTAACATTATATCCAGTTTAACGCATGTGTACAGCAGCACACCCGGAACATGTTTCCCAGACAGATGCGGAAGACGCATCAAGCCGCAAACCTGCCGCAGTGAACATCCGGTCCCCCAAACTGCGCCTAAAGCAGGCTACGATCCGGGTCATCAAACCCTGGATAGCTGCCGGCAATTTAAGGATCTTCCAGCACGCACGATGTAATGTGCGCTGTGTATTGGATGTGCGAATTGCAGCAAGCAATATAAACTGCCGCAAGTAACGAACAACCTTCATTCAGCCATCACGCGACTCAACCATCATCAATCTTAGGGTATGTATCAATATTTGTAAGCATGAAGTAAATCATCAGGATTCGGCCTTGATATCCTGCATGTCTTCTTTAGTGCACAAATCGAACGTGTTGGTTGCACTTAAGCAGATGGCGTTGGCAAGTGGCCACCTGAAGGGGCTACAACTTATGCGCGTGTAACCCTCCTTTCCCTCCGCGTGCGGCACACCACATTACCTTAGCACGTCAGCACACGCTTTACCCGTGGCCCATATACACACACACATACAAATTCAGCTTCAGAGCACCAGAGCAGTGATCGACTGCCTGCCCGCCTGAAAATGACAGCCCTAAGTCCATTCGCTTAAAAGCTGTTAAACGAACAGGCAGAAGGAAGCAAACAGTAACACCCACCACAGTCACGTGCAGCTTCTTACACACAAGGAGGTAAGCATATATAACTCCCTGTCCCCTTCTTTGTCGTCACCCCCAACGCCACATAGCCGGCAGCCAAACGCAAAGGACGCCAAACGTTGTGTGCCCCCGTACGCTAATCCAGCGCGCGAGGGCTGTTCGTACGCCCATGAACCTCGTCAAAAGCCCGATGTCTGATCTGTATCCTTACACAGCTAAACATAACCAAGATAAATCAGAGCCATGCTTCATGGGATACCGTAATCCACAACCTAAACCGACCCGGCATGAAACTGGCTTACTGCCAATCATTACATCTCCAGGAAAGGTACAAAGCTCCATGGCATGGCAAATGTTACTATGCCGGTGGCACCTGGTGTGCCGCGAACCCGGCAGTGCCCTGTACTCGACAAGGCCAGCAGCCAGACAAGAAGCACAGCAGTCCATATCCAGACCAGCAGCACCACAACGTTCGCTGTGTGCACCGCCTCTGTATGCTGCCTGCTGAATATGCTCACTTAGCCCGCCGCATTTGTGGGACCCGGCCCCTTTGCAGTAGTGCGTGTTCGCCGAAAAGGCCTCTCCAGGATGTCAGCGGTGTGCTTTACACGATTTAGGATTTGTGCGCAGGTGCCGTAAACTATAAGATACTGTACAAATGCAGATCCATAACGCCAGGGAGAGCCTTCCATCGTTGGACGAAAACCTGACGAATCACGGTAGTTCATGGCCGCGGCCTTGCATGGGCGCCACTGCCTTGCCCGCTGGGTCCCGATACCGGGTAGGCTGCTGGGTTAAGGTGCTCAACCAGCGTGCAGGCGATGGTACGGGGTGGGTCGCATCCGTCCCCACCCTAGAGCGCGTCACCTCGCCGCATCTTGCTTCTCCCAACTTTACTTCCATGGCCCCATGCCCCACTCCCCAGGGCAACCAGCTCAGATGGCCAGCGCCGCCGCTGCCACCGTACTGCTGTTGGGGCCGGAGGCCATAGAAGAGCTGCCCAGTCGGGAGGGGTACATGGGCACCACATTGAAGGTGCTCAATTGCCCTTGGCTGCGACGAGGCGGAGGCTGCATATTGCGGGATAGTGCGGAAACGAGAGGGACAGTGGACGGGTGTTCCAGTAGGCCTTAGACGGGCTGAAAGGTAAGTGTAAAGGAGTTGTTTTACGCAAGAGACTCTATTCACTACCTCGGTTATAACGCTACACAATATCCGATGCTTGTCTTTCAGAAAATAAAGAAATTCTTACCATCCAAATTAGTTTCTACTACCTGCCCTTTAACTACCATACCTTCTTTTACATGGCTGGTATTAACGCTTTCTAACAGATGGGCAAAATCTTCATTATTTGGGGTAATCTTTCCCAGCCCTCCGGCTCAAGACTCCTTCCTCGCCCGACAGGAGGAGCCCCCTTCAGGCTCAGGCCCCAGCGCCATACGCATTCCCGTAGTTTACCTGTTGCATGGCCGCCGCCAGCCACGGGTGGCGACTCAGCTGCAGCGCGGTGGGCCGCTCCTCGGGTCGCTCTGCCAAAGCAAGGCGAATGAAGTCACGCGCGTGGGCTGAAGTGGAGGCAGGGAAGCTGAGCGTCCTTCGGTTAGCGTACTCCACGAGGAACATTCCGCCTGGGCCGGGGTTGCCACCGCTGCCAATGGCGCCACCTCCCGCTGTTGTGGCCTTGTCGACAACAAAAGGCGGGAACCCTACCAAGAGCTCGTAGGCTAGCACACCCGTTGCCCAGATGTCCTGCTCGGCCCATTTTCATTTTATCGTGTCCGATATTCCATGGGTATTCAGCGCAGCAAGGTAAGATTCATATAGAGGTGCATGATATCCGGCAGCAAGACCACTGAAAAATATGGAAGGGCCCAAATGGATGACCTGGATGTCTAGGGGTCCCCGGCGACAGAACGTACGGATAAGTATAGTCTTAAAATAAAAAATCAAAACCGCTTTGGTACATGAAGTATGTGCATCCAGCCCAAACACAAGCACTACGAGGTTCAAAAGAGCGACATTTTCCAAGGGACGGCAAAACTAAGGGCTAGACGATGCTAGAAGTACACATCCACACATATGCACACAGAGTCCCCCGTCTCCCAGCCCTGGCCTTCCCCGCCCCGCCCTGTCCTTGCTACCCTGGTCGCCCCCACGTACCACAGCAGTGGTGTATGCCAGGTCAGGATTCTCCTTGTTCTCCTCGGGCAGCATCTTGAGCGGGCAGCGCTCCACCTCGGGGGCCATGTACTCCACTGGGACGGGAAAGGTGCGGGCGGCGGGGATGGCGCAAGCCAGTAAGCATGAAGATGGGGCGGGGGAAGGCGGTTACCGTGTGCATTGGAACTGAGGACAGCATTCCAGTATGCGCTTGCCTGGATCTGCATATTGGCATCAGCATAATTCTATGGCGGCGCAGCTCCCGGTCCAGGGCTTGCATGGCTCAGAGCATCAGACACCCTGATGCCCCCTCACTGCATGTACTGCACTGTCTGTGACGCACATTGCTGAATATTAGGATCTCTGACCGGATCTACGACCTGTGCGAACGGACGGTACGTAACTCACGTGTGCCGGCACGTGTGACAGCCCGCTCCTGGTTCAGGTCGATGCTGACTCCGAAGTCCGCAATCATCAACCTCCAGTCGTTAGTGAATAAGATGTTCTCGGGCTGCGCAAAAGCATGTTACAGCAGCGCGAAGGTGAAATGAGGATCAGCTCCCCGTCGGCGAGTACGGGACCACGCAAAGCTGTCTATTGGGCAGCACACACATAGGACAGCACACACAGACACACACAGACACACACAAACCGCTATACGTCCGTTCTACAATGTCGCCCGTCAACCATCGAGCGCTAACACAACGCCTTCTTTTGAGGGGGCATTAAATACAGACACGCAAACCTCCTTCGCCAATCCGCCGCGAGTGCTTTATCACAGCTTGCTTTGACCGTATGTGTTGGAGCGGAGCGCTCTTAGAGCCGTATGTTCGTGCAGTCACCAACTGGGTCCCCCTCGGCGACCGCGCCAAAGGACCTGCCGCGTTCCACTTTGTGACGCCAGCCACGTTACCGTCCCCCTCACCTTGATATCCCTACGGTTAGCAGCCCACAGGGTGGGACAAAAAACACAGATATCAGGGATGGTATGGATGGGCTTTCCTTGGCAAATGTTCGAATGCCTAGCTTGGTAGGTTCTCTGTCCTATTCTTCCTCCCTCTTCTCTTTTCTCTCACCGATGGCAGATGCCCCTGGCATGAAGGTACGACAGGGCCTCCACGAACGGTGCCAGCACCAGGTGTGTCAGCTGGGCCTCCGTCATACGGCGGTTAAGCGACCGGTATATGCCGTACATATCGCCCCTTCCAGCGTACTCTTGGACGAGCACTAGCCGTTTCTGCAGCGAAATGGTGACCGCCGAAAGGATTGTTCGTTCATGTGGATTTGCTATCTGATCAGTGTTTATACATTTGCATATGCTGCTTCACAACCGGAACAGCAGAGGCTGGGCAGGAGAACGTCTCATCGCCGGACATGAGAAAGGGGCTCTATACGATTCGAAACGAGGTGACATTCAACTGTGAATGGGAAGTACACGAGGTGTACAAGGTGCAATCAGACCCGCGCGCAAAACAAAATACATCTCCGGAATAATGCAGCATGGTCGTCCCGTGAAAACCAATGCAGAGCGGCTACATCTCTTAGAAATAAGAATTCGCCCAAGTCCGCAGACGAGGGGCCAGTGATAGGTTGACACCTCCTCTGTTGCGTACCTCGTCCTGCGGGTTAGGTTTCGGGGCCAGGCCAGGGGGAATGGTGAAAGGTTTGAGTCTTGCGGAAAATAACCGGTGTTTGTTCCGAAACAGTGCGAGTGGCACCGAGTCAACAGGGGCAGCAAGTAGGCTGGTGTAACTACCGTTCCCCCTGATGTTATTGCATGGCTATGGTTCTCCCTTTGGCGAAGGCTAGGGGCGAAACACGTGAACCTCCTCCCCACCTGGAATGCACCATACAGCATGACGATGTGCTTATGGACGAGCTCCACGTGGATCTGTACGTTATATGGTTCGGATACAGGTGTTGGTTAAAGAAAGAAATAAATATTGAGGCGCTGGAGGACCTGCCGTCTTGATGCATCCGTCCGCGATTCGAATCCGAACACAATCACAAACAAAATGACCTGCCGTGAGGCTGCTGAAATGATTATATCGCATTCCAGGAGGACCCCCCAGCGGATGCCAAGTTGTGGTTGTGTTATCCACAAGCGTAACCGGGGAGTAGTGAGTGTCAATACGATGGTGTGATGCCACGTGCGCTTGCTTTGTGTTAACGAAGGTACCGAAAACGGAACACAGTGGGATGGCACGAACTAAAACGCTTTTTTTGGTGGCAGTCGTCAAGAAGTTGCCCCGAGCCCGAATCGTTAGGAGTCTAGAATGCGCCTTCGGTGGGTAATGACCCATTGGTCTTAAATGGCGACCGGTTGCATATGCCGTAGTTGGAGACCAGGGGCCCCGCAGCGGCTTGATGGGATTTTGTGGCCACGGAGCTGCCGATCACAACTCGAAGACTACCGACGCACCTTCATTTCGCGGACAATCCTGCAGCATTGCGAAAGGCCAAACAGCACGGAAGGCAAGAAGCCTGCCTATCAGTTTCACATATATTTTGCGTACGGTGTTGGCCGATGGCCGATGGCCGATGGCCGATGGCCGTGCGTTGTGAGGTTGGTTCGCTCGGACAATTTGCACTGGAGCGTGGGCAAGCAAGGTCAGGGTGTGCAGCCACCGTGGCAATTTCGCAGTCTTGATGTAATTGCGATCTTAAGAGCGGTTGCGGGCCGTGAGCTCAGGTAACCCAGTCTGGATGCAGCTATTTGCTTAATACCTACATGTGAATAACGTTAGGTGGAACTCGTGACAGAGAGTAGACCTGCGGCCACGCAAGCGAAGCATGTCAGAAGTCACAAATCAACAGAACGAATAGAGATGGTTACGATGACGGGTGTGATCTTGGGTTATGGGCAGCAACGCCGGCGGCAAGGCCGAAGGGCGGCTGAATGCAGTTCTACACAACTGGGAACGTTATGATGCAACACATTCACCTTTCCTGTTATCTCCTAACCTCCTAACCTCCCAATCTCCTAACCCCCTAACCTCCTAACCTCCTCATATCTTAAAGCAGTAAAAGTCGCGTCCCTTAATCTGCCCAACCCAGTCCAGTGCAGTCATGCACCTCCCTCCTCGCCAACTGCATGCAGGGTTCCTTTATTCGTAAACAAGGTCGGTCTCATGCTCGCTTGTACCCCTCTAACTACGCACCTTGAGCGCCACCGGGACTCCGGATCGACGGCAGGTGGCCTACAACGGGTGTGAACAATCAAGCCGGTCTTTCATCCATTTCAGGCGACTATTGGCCATAAGCGTCATGTCGTATGTCTGTATGCATGTACACACACATGTAGACATGGCCATAGGGACTGCGCGCACACGCACATATATGTATATGTATTTAATAGCTTTTCGTGAAGGAAATACAGGACAGGCCACCGTGTTGTGCACGAGAGTGGCTAAGCCGACAGGCACATTTTAATCATGGCGGACTTCGCCATGACAATCAGTCGCTTGGCCGTTCCCTCCTTCCTCACGCTGCGCATAAAACATGACCCCACTGTCAAAGAGGCACGGCACACAGGCGCACCTGCATGACGCTCAACCTGGAGAATCTCTACCCCGAATAACACCCGCTTGCCCACCTTGTACACGGCTGATGTCGAGCCCTTGTATATCCGGCTGATAACCTCATAGTCCTGAGAGTTATGTGGAAAGGCGGCAGTTAATTAATCTGTCAGTCAGTCAGTCCTCCTGCTGTTAGCCCACCGTATCGCCATTGGTCCCGGAGTGTGTCTCCGCCCACCCGCTTGGTTCCTCTGACCGATCCTGGTCAGGTTGTTTGTCTTCCTGCCCCACGGCCCTGAGGCCTCACTGCAGACCTGGCCCGTCACCAAATTGGCATTTTCCCACGCCCCAGCATCCCGCCCCGTCTCCCTGGCGCAGATGTGCTCCTGCATCGCGTCCCTGATTGCAGTTCCTAAACCCCTTATACCCAACTGGTTCTCATGACATCGCAAGTCCCTTCCTTACGATGAGTATTATTTCACTACTCGGTTCGTTCCACAAGTTCCTGGTAGTGTACATAGCCCAGTTACACCACGGAGGGTGCATTGCAGAACAAGACGCCATGTACCCTCCGGTACGAGTACCGGTAACCAAAGGCACCCACCTCTAGGGCCCAGTGCCGGCGGCGCATGGCAGGGGGAGCACCGGGACAAAGAGCCAAAAGTGTTGTGATGGGCATGGGCGAGGCGATGGCAGACATGTCGATGGCGCCATCCGGCGACTGTGGGGCCTGTGACGTCAACATGTCGCGCTGTGCGGGTGCTTCCACACTGGGCAGCGACACGGAGGAGGTCTGTTTGGGCCTGCGAGATGCCCCTGTCAACGCCGGTGACGAAATTGCCACGGACTGTATATCCAGCGAGGAACGGCTGGTTGAGTCGCACAGTGACGGCAAAGAGGCATCAGATCGGCCAGCGAACTTTAAAGGTGAGGCGCGCGCGCCACGCCCTGAATGGCCTTGCAGCTGTTTTTGCTGCTCCTCGAATGGCCACCCGGCATCGTCCCTTGGCAGCAGCTGCGAACTTGTCCGTACAGAAGGGTTCTCACAGCTATCTGAGATGCTGTGGTGCAGGGTAGCCTGCAACAGTCAGAGCGGGGAAACGCTTCGGGCCTTCGCTTCGGCACATATCTGGCCGCCCGGTTTTTTACCAAGTTTCGACGATTTTAATATTTTAAGCATGCCGACCATGGTTCATATAAAATTTATGGAGGTTCATATGCCGATATTTTTTTGTTTTGTACTTGATAACCTGGACCCTTTCGACGGATATTTACCGTCGAGGTATACGTCCCCAGTACGTGACATGCTGCCGCAGCCCGTGACTAAAGCATCCAGACGAACTTGCCTTTGCTATGCTGATACTACGTTGAAATGTCGACACTAATGGGCCGCTGTTGCTGCAAAGGAGGTGACGGTCGAGTGACTTCCGAGAAGAGAAAGGAGACGGCAATGTAGCGCTCGCGTCCGAAGCGTAGGTTAGCTGAATATCAAGACTGTCTCTCCCTTTCTCTGAATAGAAGCTCTGCGGCGCCCTTGTTTGCGCCTGGCTTGCTGAGGTGGCTTCGCCCACCTTGGCACCGTCTTCGCTGCGATGGGAAGCCTTGAAAAACCTCTTCAATGTGCCTACGAAGCTGCTGGTTCCTGCAGCCTTTACATCCATTCCGCGCCCTCTTGTCGACATTTCCGCCCAAACGGTTGGGTCGTTGACGAAATGGCTAATAATACTAATCCCGAGCTGAAAATTAAATTAACACCTAAAAAGTTAATTTTGAGATCCTCTAATATCAAGTTTTCAATATAAGCTCCGGCGTCGAAACCAGTGCGTGTCCGTAGCGTGTTTAAAGCCAAGCGCTCCAAGCACCGCTTGCGTGCATTGCGTAGGAGGTAGGACAAAGCAATATTTAAATATATAAACAAGGTTCTATAATATTTCTTGTATAATATACACAAGACTTGAAGATTATATATGAAGATTTCGTAACTGTTGTACCATGCAGTCCCGTGTAAGCATCCTGATAGGTGATAGCGGTTGGTTCCATCGGCTCTATGACTGCTCCTCATATTGGAAATAGGAAAGTTTTCTGAGTTTTCATGTTTTTATTGCAATGACGTCATGACGTCGTATCAAGGAGCATGGAAGCATAGCGGAATCCGCGCCGATGAAAAGGGCTCAACGCTGTGGAATGGTAACTTATATTTCTTCACCGAGAATTATAATCTTCTGTAACCGAAGTTGTTCCGAATCTATGGTGCGCCAGTAGCGGGGCAAAGTTACGGCCTTGCTTTAGTGTAACCGTTCCCCGTATCCATTTGTACACATGCACAAATTTGCTTTCAGTGAAACTTATGTCCATAACTGTATCAGTTTCGGCGACTTACGGGAACGGTCCTCGTCGAGTGTTGATTTTTTTTCCAACCGTTATTACCCTGGTGCCCGTTCGCCTCTGGCGTTCCGTTTTGGCGACCCCAACAGCGCACGTGCAGGCGTAATGCACCGGGTTATTGTGGGCCTGACTGAGCCTCAAACGCCCTAGATCACCAAAAGCGGCTCGACTATAAAAGCTCAATAGGGGGGTGCTTCCACTGGAATTAATTTTAATGGATTGGAGCCCAATCCGTGGTATATGGAAACATCGCAGGGATCAGCGTGGATTGGGGAGGTGGGTTCAAAAATCGTTGTACAGTTGTGGATGAGATTTTTTGGGGATAGAAAATATGTTAAGATGTTATGCGTGACCTTCTTTGTGATGGTGTGGTTACTTGAAGTCCGGTGGAAATTTTCTGGTACCTGGTCAGTACCAGATTGGCTCTCCGGAATTGAGGTGCTTCCGGTTTCATTAGGCCAAACGGTATACAGATACCGCAGGATTAACTGCAGGAAAGCCGTTAGCATTTGGAGGACTTGCATATAGTGAAGATTAGCTCAATTCTGCACGATTCACCAGGAGGCCAAAACTTGTCCTTTGCGGTCGCAATTCAGCTTTTTGAGTTGTCGAATACACATGGACAACGGCAACAACTGCAACAACTGCAACAACTGCAACAACTGAAATGGCGTCTGCAACTGGAGAAAAGACTATTGCCGTACGTAATCCTTGTTGTTGATCCCGTTTTATCCTAGCCCTTGAAAAACATGACAGGGATTAAATGGCCCGTATTCGTATACTTCCCGTAGCCCTAATCCATTAAATAATCTAAGTGGAAACACCCCTTGAAAACTCCGGCAGCCTTAAAATCCATTGGCAATTTAAAACACCGACAAGGAACAACGTCTAGTTTATACAAATTTCCGCAATTAGTAATCAATCAAGCAACACACTTTCGGGTCCCCGCGATCACCACAGGACCTCTTCCCGGTAACTTCTATCTCACGCCTTCCTAACTTCTTCTGTAAATGACGAAGCTTCAGCTTTACATTTTTCCCTTCGCACCGATTATAACCGTCGTAAGAGAAACCCTCTTGACTGTTTCCAGCACCCTCCAACACTTTTCAACAAAACACGAAGGAAGCCCGGTTCAAGATGTTTGCCTGCAGCTTTCCATGCATGCACCCCCTAAAACCCTAAACCCTAAAACCCTAAAACCCAACCCTCTTGCTTATGATAACTGACCCGGGTAGATATGCCTCTGAGGAACCGGGAGATGCCAGACCTCACCGGCCGAGAACATGCTTGGTGCTATATTGCTGCGTGCATCGTTATCAGATTTGATGCCACAACCGGCAGGATGCCTTCTTGGGCCGTTCAACTTATGTAGATCGCTCAAGCCATATGTATGAGTGGACAAAACCCCATGTATCGGCTACTCGTCGGTTTCTTCCCTGGGTCATGCATGCTGTCACTTACAAAATGTGGCCTGTGCAGACGCACATCGTTGAGGTTAATTGCGTGCTGGTGGCTAGCACACAATGTTGCGCAGCCACTGTGGATTCCTGCTGCCGGTGTTGATGGCGGCGGCCTTACTTCCAGTACGCAGGGCTATAATGGCCCTGCCCAGATTTACGCCCAAGTAAAATTTGGAAGTTGTTTAACATCCAGTCATTTTGCAATACTTCAGCGTGGAGCCCTTATGCACAGCAGGAGCCACTAGGAGGAGCTCCGTGACGCCGTGTGACGCAGAGTCCATCCGGTAAATGCAACAACAGACAACAGGCGGCAGGCAGGTGGACCTTTTACATAACTAAGCAAGATTCGCAGTAATCAATAAGTGCATAGACAGGGCCACGGCTAACGCTTTTGGATCTAGGGCAATAAAGATTACGATAGATCGTCTTTTACTACACCTGCAGCCAGCCTGCAGCCAGGTAAGGAAGGCAGTGAATACGCGTTGTGTTACACAGCTAAATTGCTTGCGACTATGTGATACACATATAATAGTCAACCGATGTTTGTTTCGTCAAATTCCGCACCAATGCAGGACGCGCGCAATCACGAAAAGCAGCTCCCCCACGCACCAACCTAAAAAGTGCTTTTTCGCCGTTCCTGCTCTGCCAGTACAACTCGGGATTTCAACTAATAATTCCGTACACCCATCTCCGACATATAAGGCTATACTTCTACATACACCGCAAGCAACTGCTGCTCCTGCTGCTTCATAGCAACCAACATATTATTCTGCGACACCAATACTCGCATACGGCTCAGTCTCGCATATGACATGGCATAGCTTTGGAAAAGCCTTCTTATGAGCGCCTGCACTCAAGATGTTCCCAGAAGTCCACTCTCGTCCTTAAGCAACCTTTCAAAGCCTTCGCCACAGCGCACCTTCTCAGTCCGCGTGGCACTTGGAGTGTGCGGCAGAAGAGAAGAGAACGTGTTTTATTTTTGTTACATCTGCCGCTCTGGGAAAAAGTGCACAATCGGAAGACGCCACGCTTCATCACAGCTCGGATAACCGTTTACGCAGAGCACGACCATTTACAGAATACGACGACCATTTACAGAGTACGACAATACGACCATAGTCGAAGACCTAACGACCGTGCATGGCCTCACATATGGCCCCACATATGGTTTCTCTTGGCAATAAGATAAGCACGTTAGGCACCGCGACTTCGTGGCTTGAACCCCGTCAGTCTTGACGCACAGCACCCCCTGTAATCCCCCAAACGAGTTCAGTGGCCACACATAATGATTATTGAAAGTGAAAGATCCATCAGGCTGCAATCAACCACCGCCGTTACAAAGCGTTTCTGATTGTGATACAGTAGAGTAGACCAGATCGCAAAAACCACAAACCTCTTGTAGTATAGTGGTGCACACCATGTCTTATGACATGGCTGGCCAAATAAAATGGATGCCACTCCATTATGAAAGCATAACTTCGACCAGGATTACGACTCCAACATGATTACGTCTTTTGTATCAAAAGTGAAAATACAATGAGTTTCCTCCCTGACAATGGTGGGAACGCAGCGCTGCCCGTATCCGGCCGCTTCGAAATGCCTCCCATGCAATCCAGTCCCTTATTCCCAGTCCCTTTACCCCAGCGCGACCGCCACGGCAAACGTAAGAAATTCCATGATCACTTATGGCAATTTTCCTCCCATGGCGATCAGGAAAACAAGCTAAGGCGAGGAAAATCTGCATCTGCAAGCAGCACGCATTCTTGAGATCTCACGGGATGATCAAAACGCATATTTACGAGATTGCCCAAGGGACTTCAGCAGCACATATATATGCATTATGAGAAAGGACGGCATAAAGTGAGAGCAACATCAATCATGATTAGTTGGGGGGTAAATATAAACTCACCAATGGGCCTGCTACAGCAGCAGCAGCAACAGCAGCAACAGCAGCAACAGCAGCAGCAACAACAACAACAACAGAACCACCACAGACGGCAGCGTCGGCATTCGGCCAACATACATTCGCAAATCTCCAATATCAAACGTCGCCAACACATCACCATCGTATCATCTAGATATCACCAAGCCGACGATTGTGGAGCCTAGTCAGTTCCGTGAACGACAGAAGTCCAGAAACATCACTGTCGACGACATGTAACTTTGCGCGTCCGTCTTTACCAGCCGCACAAGCCGTGTACAAATGCCAGTGTTACAAATATCCTACACCATCCTCATGCACAAGCACGTCATTGCAAATATTCGGCAAACGTGTGTGCTAACGCCAGACAAACGAAACTGCCATCACCCTGCCAAAATCAACACACGACACACGGGAGAGACGAATGCCGCAACTTTGCGGCATTGCAACACCGACCGGAGACTCCATCATCCCCTGGGCCGGGTTGTGCCATCAATGCAAAGATCTAAACCAACAACAGTATCGTACTCACACAGATAACATACTGCGGCATACCACAGGATGACCCACGCGGCGGAAGGCCCATTGCACGTGGCTTACCCGCCATGCTACAGCGGACAAACAAAGTGTATCAGCGTCAGCAGGTCCTTTCGCTGCTGCGTCTAGTCAATGATATGCTGTCATGCCATCCCCCCACGACAAATATAAAACGAAAACCGCGCGACGCCAGCGCCATATTAGGAAGTAGGGCGCAGGGGCAGTACTTGCATGGATACAGACCAAGCTGCGCTGCCCACAGTTCTTCCTTGTCCCCGAGTACCGTCGTTTCCCAAGCCAATTCGACATCACAACACAACGCCACCAGCCGAAACAAAGCCACGGAAATATGTGCTAACAATGGACAGTTGCAACCACGCAAGAGGCAATGCCAAATGTTTGGCATGAAGGCTCCGACACGTGGAAACTAATGCGATTTTCCTCCGAATCCAGGATCCGAAACCAAAATACAAGGACAGCCTTTCAGACTGGTCTCTGCGCCATCCGTGAGTGGACAGCACGGAACGGTAAAGTTCCATGCTGCCATCCAACAAACGGATCATGGGCGTTGCTATATGTCTGCCGCACAGCGCCAGCATGAGCCCGCTAGGAGACAGCCTGGTAAATTGATCAACGGACTATGGAGGAGGACATGAGGAGGAAGGTTTCGAAATGCCACCGACGCGAGCTCATAGCCTTCGAGCTGGCTGAAGTTCGCGCGACGTGCAGCCGTAGCTGCTCAGGCCGACCTGGACATACAGAGGCTGCTCAGTTCGTAAAGAGCTCAGCGCCTGGGGACCCAGGGTTGGGGCCGCCTTGAGGGTCGCAACCCCGTCCCGTCTTTTGATATCCCTCTACAGACATACAAGCTCATAAGGACATGCTTAGCCATATATGTCTCCACAAAGGCAGCGGGCATTGACAGCGTCTGGCGCTATGTGTGACGAATGCCCGCGCCCACCTGGTTTAGCCGTCCGCTTACCAGCTCTGAACATTTCGCGCGCGAGTCCAGCCGCTTTCAGCGTTCCAAAGCTGAAGCCGAAGCCATAAATTGCGGTCCTATAAATGGATAATGGATCCATCTTCACCTATGCAATGCCGATTAATGCGCCAGTTATACCGATATTCACTGACACAGTTGGCAACGCAGCCGCCATGGATGTAATAAAGCGCATTATTACTTCCCGACATCTTTACCATCAGTTTGCCTCACTGCACGTAATTCGGAGCGGCACTGCGGCGTATATTTCAGCAACATATGGATGAGCTAGGATAATTAGCTATCAAGATTTGCAACCACCTCCGGTCTCTACTCACCCTTCTGGCCCAAGACTCCTTCCCCGCCCGACAGGAGGAGCCCCCTTCAGGCTCAGGCCCCAGCGCCATACGCATTCCCGTAGTTTCGCTGTTGCATGGCCGCCGCCAGCCACGGGTGGCGACTCAGCTGCAGCGCGGTGGGTCGCTCCTCGGGTCGCTCTGCCAAAGCCAGGCGAATGAAGTCACGTCCATGGGCTGAAATGAAGGAAGGAAAATTGACCACTTTGCGCGCCGCCTGTACGGCGCCACCCAGATTGCCATCCCAATCATCCGTGCCCTTCGTCGCGGTGGCGGATATCTGGAAAGGCTGGTCGCCAATAAAGGGTGCGAAGCCCACCAAGAGTTCATAGGCCAATACTCCGGCAGCCCAAATATCCTGCAAGAAACAAATTAAATTAGCCCAAAATGAATCCAACTATAAAAAAATAAAATCGACGATAGGGCGGTTTAAGGGGAAATCAGAGACCGTAATACTAATCTTTTAAAATTAATAAAATATGCCATTTGGTTAACTGCAGGTTTTAAAAATGGAGACCAATATCTTTGATGGTTATATATGTAAATCAGCTCCCATTTGGGAAAGCACCGTAAACACAAAATCCTCAATATCTCAACAAACATTGTAATTCATGAAACAGACAAGATCAACCTAATTTTTCGTTCAACTTACTGGCCACGTACATAGCCAAATTGTTAAAGATGAAAGATGACGTCCATGAAATCTTTTTAACGGCCTTAATCATTTCACGAGGTCACCAACAATACAAATGTTTACGTCCTACCCATTTAAATAAACATGGTTGCACAAACAGAAGTAGAGACAAATATGTATATGGCATTTAATATTTCGGCAGCAATTTTCCATATTATTTTGATCCATCGTTTTAACAGCAGCTTTTGCCGGCATAACTATTTTTCTTTATTGATGCGATGTCGTTTATATTCCATTCTTTAAAATGTCGCCATGACCTTCTAATTCAGTATTTCCAGGACCGCTTTTCCAGGACCAACTTCCGATGTAATCCTTCCATCATCCCACAAAGAAAAGTTGAAATTGTTGCTGATTCAAGCTCCGGAGATATTTTGAGAAAACAGCATTTAAGATGCTAGAACAGAAACTAGACGATAAACTCTCATCAGTCAAATGTTTTCGACAAAAACAGCATCAACATGGCAGAAGCTTCAGGAATATATGGCGGCCTTATCAGCATATATTCAATTAGCTGAAGCACGGGAGTTATTGTCTCATAATGATGTAATTACACCTACAGTATGTGCTGATACAAATTGTGTAATAATAACTTAAGTTGGGGGAAATTAAATATTTAGCAGGTATATATATAATTTTCAAACTTATTTTATTACCTTGAAGAATTGCTTGTGGAATTAAAGAATACCTAAGCCATAAAATTATCCCAAACCCATCATTAACCAATCATGGAAGAATTTATCAGGAGCTGCACAGTGCACCAGCACAACGCTGGACACCTGGCGTAGGGAAGAGCATTGCATGAGCTGTTAATCCCGCTTAACATAGCTTTACACAGCGCGTCCAATTGGGTCACAATACCGATACAGCCCGTTAACAAATCCCCATATATACCGTAGGAAGCATAGCCACATGTGCTGCCCTGGCCTTCCCCGCCCCGCCCTGTCCTTGCTACCCTGGTCGCCCCCACGTACCACAGCAGTGGTGTATGCCAGGTCAGGATTCTCCTTGTTCTCCTCGGGCAGCATCTTGAGCGGGCAGCGCTCCACCTCGGGGGCCATGTACTCCACTGGGACGGGAAAGGTGCGGGCGGCGGGGATGGATCAAACCAGTAAGCATGGAGATGGGGCGGGGGGAGGCGGTTACCGTGTGCATTGGAACTGAGGACAGCATTCCAGCATGCGCTTGCCCGGATCTGCATATTGGCATCAGCATAATTCTATGGCGGCGCAGCTCCCGGTCCAGGGCTTGCATGGCTCAGAGCATCAGACACCCTGATGCCCCCTCACTGCATGTACTGCACTGTCTGTGACGCACATTGCTGAATATTAGGATCTCTGACCGGATCTACGACCTGTGCGAACGGACGGTACGTAACTCACGTGTGCCGGCACGTGTGACAGCCCGCTCCTGGTTCAGGTCGATGCTGACTCCGAAGTCCGCAATCATCAACCTCCAGTCGTTAGTGAATAAGATGTTCTCGGGCTGCGGGAGACAAAAGTTCAAGCACCAAAGTGGAGCCAGCGGGTCCTTGGACACAAAAACACGACGCAGACAAAAGCCGAAAGCAAAACGATCTATGTAATAACCATGTGCATTACATTACCGTACACACAACCGCGTGTTGGTGATCCGATTCGACGTCGTACGTACCTTGATATCTCTGAGACATGGGGGCCATCAGGGCAAAACATAGGCACGGAACATTTAGGCAGAAGGCAGCTATCCAAAATAGGATAAACCTCAAGCGCAAATCACAAAATAAACGAGCTCACACAAATTTTGCGACATCACACCAATCAAGTTTAATTTAATTTAATTTTTAATCAATTAAGTTTTGGATCTCATCTGTGTACGCACCGGTGGCAGATACCCTTATAGTGCAGATAAGCCAGTGCCTCCATAAACGGTGCCAGCACCAGATGTGTCAGCTGGGCCTCCGTCATACGGCGGTTAAGCGACCGGTATAAGCCGTGCAAGTCGCCCCTCCCGGCGTATTCTTGGACGAGCACCAGCCGTTTCTGCGGGCAATTGTATGCATGGACAACCCGACACGCCACGGCAGGCTAATCACGGATCCAAATCGTGAGCACCCAAAAGCCACATACAACTATGTAAAATTGACACGAGAGCGTGGCAGGACAGTCCTCCGCACATCCCGTCATTTCACCGCATCCCCAACCAATCCATAACCCCCCCTTGACGTCCAACAAAGTCCGCCCAGCTTAACAAATCCCACTTCCTCGGCAATCCTCTCGCTTATGTTCTCGGGTCCTCGGGTCTGCTCCCGTCTCGCAACTTCAGCCAAGGTATGTTGATTACGACGTATGAGCTGCATAGTCTGCAGCCCCAAACCCTCCCTCGCGGATTCCCAACGCAGCATAACGTTACTCGCGGAGGAGCTTGCACCTATTCCCTTCCGACCATGAGCATAGCTTTGACCACAATCAACCCGGCGAACCTGGTCCTGCGGGTGGCAATGGCGGGTTCAACAATGACTTAGCATCAATTCAACGGGCGCCTCCGGCGATGGCTACACGTGATCGTGTGGGGAAAACAAAACAGTGCGCAGTACCCCCAGTAATTACTTTTCCGTGTTCCCTCCTCACCGCGAATGCAGCGTACAGCGTAACAATATGTTTGTGGACGAGCTCCACGTGGATCTGGGTGTTGTACATTTTCGTGTTGCACAGGAGTCGTACACGAAGGGGGCATAAACGTGTTGTTATGGATTCTCCGGGGAAGTGCTACATCTTGCGGCGGTCTGGAACCTTGAGTGCACTTCACACGTCCACAGCAGGCATGGACGCAGCGTTCCTTGCTTCCATGTGTATGTTGCGGAGGGGCTGACAATGCAGAGAAAGGAATCCATGTCCCTCGCCCGTGTTGGACCTATACCTACTATACCTATACGCAGGTTTCCACGCGCCGCAACACGTTCTCGCTTTGTCGGCCCAGTGCGCTGATCACACGACATGGAGATCCCTAGACGGGCTCCTCCCTTGACGGGCTGTTTCCCCCTGGTGCATGACATGATACCCAGCCCATTACACACGAGCTAATTGTCAATTGAATAATTCGATCGTGATACACGGACTCGAGTGCCGGATGAGTCCCTTCCACCGCTGGGGCTCGGTGTCGGTGACGCCACCACTTCAGGAGCGCACCTTTATCTCCCGGATGATCCTGCACGCGGCAGGTGGGCAGGGAGCTGAACTCAGAAAGACAGTAAAAGGCCATGATAAAGCCATCTTGTAGCACATTGAGCGCATTTATTGTTTGCACTGGCTGGCTAAGCACCAGTAGCCGGATCCCAGCGCGTCATCTGAGGAAATAGGCGGACAAAACAAAGACGCTGTGTGCATGGGCCGACGCCCTGAGCACTTGTCAGCTCATGACAGCTCAGTGCATAGCACTATACCTCACAGTGGCTACTCAACGGCTACTCACATGTGGATGACGTTTTTCGGAACCTTCGACAGGAAGTAAACCTGTACGTGGGGTGGCAAGATGGATGGAGAATTGGAGATAGATGGCAGAACCGTGGCTTGCGTGCAAATTCCGCCCAATACCATCTCAACCATCATTGCTACTCGGATATGAGTGCAGCGAGCCAGCCAGTGACAAACAGTACGTTCTCTGACATGTACCGCGCGGTTCGTGACCCCAGTGGTCTGGCGTTCTCGTCCGTAGCCGTATGCAGCTGGACAGGTATCTGATCGCACATGCATGCATGTCGTTCATACCTCTCCCCTCCCTTTCACGCATGTATGCTGGGGACCCCTTGACAGACTAACCTTAAGCGCCACAGGCAGGCCGGAGCGGCGGCATGTGGCCTGGGAGGGAGGATGGCACAGAGTTGGAGGCGCTGGACCTACCCTTGTCATCATGAGATGCATATTGACACACGCAGCAAGATGAATGTACGTCCCAGTGGTCGACAGCTCCAAGCAATCATTGCAGTACGGTAGTGGAGGATTAGCACAGCCCGATGTTGGTGCCGATATTTGCATGTAACCGAGAAATTACAAAATCAGGATGAAGCTACTACGGACACACAATATACCTTGTAAACTGTTGACGTTGATCCCTTGTACAGCTTGCGGCTTACGTCGTAGTCCTAGACATCGAAAGGTTGTGGGTTAGTGGCAGAAGTAAGGACATGTACGTCATGATGGCGTCCGTACGTGCAACGTGCACTACAACATGGCATGTACAGCGCATGTCAAGCCCGACCACGCATGTCAAAGAAAATCGGTCATCCCTTAATCTTTGAAAATGCGAGTTGGTATGTCGGTTTGGAGACAGCTTAGGAAGATCTCAGGCTGCCGGCTTGTCAAGCACCAATGGTTACGGGTCATAGAGTTCTGTCGGATAGATTGCAACATCCCATACTTAATTCAAAACTGCTTGTTCCTCTCTCGCTCTCTTCGTTCTTTCGTTACGTGTCAAGGTTTATGTGGACACTGCCAGGGCGCCTTGTTAATCCCCGACTGAAGTTGCACGACCGCAGGCACAGAATCCCTGGATGCCCGTGGTCTTAGTATGCATGAACGGCACCTTACGCATGGATGCATCTGAACGGCACATGAGGACGCAACTAAGCCGTACCTCAACGCACCACTGCCGGCGGCGCATGGCCGCCGGGACGCCCGGGCACATTGCCAGCAGCGTCGTGTCGGACTGCGGGTTGGCGGGCGGGACAAGCAGCGACGGCAACAGCGGCGGCGATTCCGTCCCCGGCACATCAAAAGCAGGGACGATGGACGGACTCTGCATGCCTGGGGACTTGGCCTGCGCATTCATATCCGCACCAGCGAGCACATTTGGCCATAGCGATGGGAAGGGAGTCAGTGCAGCCGGTGACGAGAGGGCGATCGCCGGAATGTCCAGAGATAAGCAGCGCCTGGAGCTGTCATAAGTGGCGTACGGCGTTGAATTTGCGGACGACGGCGCGGAGCCATCGCCTTCTCGTGTTGCCATGATGAGCCTCGAGGACTTCACCGCGTGTCGTAAACTATTGTGACAGGGACGACCGTTGCTGTCTCGGGTGGGAGCCCGAGTTCTGTTTGAGGGATTCTCAGACGGGTCGGAGATGCTGTGGCAAATCGTTGCCTGTTTGTTAGGGAACGGGAAGAAACGGGGTGACAAAGAGCTCACGACCAGGGTCTGCGTGGGGACACATAGATGTGGACAATAGAATACGAAGGTTTATGTTCGCATCAACATAAAGCTGCTTCATATGAAGCAGTATCTGCGGCGTCGTTGGCGCTATGCAAAAGAGTGAAACGGACAGGTAGCTGTCATGTTACCAATGACGTAAGGCAGCTAGAAAGACGATATACCTCTGAAATGCTTAGGGGACTTCTGGGCGGAAAGAAAGACCGCGAGAACAACTTCCGCTGAAAGCCTTTCGGCTGCGTGCCCGGCAAAGACAACGTGTTGCTTCCGTTTTGGAAATCTTTAGAAAGGTATTTGGATGTGAGGTGAACAGATGATGTAGTGCATGTTGAAGATGCATCGTCAGGCTCATTCGCCGCATTCGGGCTGGCAACCGACGAACACTCCTCCGTTTTTCGACAGGCATCGCGCGACACCTTAAAAAATATCTTGAATGATCCAAATAGAGTTCCTGTTCTCGGCATTTCCTTTCCTATAAGGCACGATGCTTGAAAGATTCTGACAAGATATAGAGGGGTAATCGTGCGTTACACTGCATCCGTACAAATCCTTGTTATGGAGACAACTGTAAAACGCTTTTAATATTTCGCCTCAATGGTAAGATAACAGACTTGTTGGTCATGGGAAGGTTCAGTGGCCGTACTTCGGATATTGCAAACCGTACGCAAGATCACAAAAGAGCACCCCTGGATTCTGTACACGCCAAGTATCCCGCCTGACCTGCAATAGTACACTTTCAAGGCTTCGTTAGGGTGGCGCACGCCGTCTACGATGGGAAATAATCTCTGGACGAAGATTTGCAGAGGATTATAGAAACTGTCCATTATGGTCAGATAGGCGAAAGTTCACGTGCACGATAGGACGTCTTTATTATTTGGATTATTTATGTTCATAATTATAAAGCATACTCGGATATTCGTGGTGAATATCAAGCTGAACCCAAGCTGGATATGAGCCTGGGGTTTCCTGGCTGATAATCTTGAGATTGGCCGTGAAAAGAGAACGCAATCGACAGGTGAAGGCAGTAGCTAAATATAATAGACGATCTAGGAAAGGGTTAGTCCATATCCTTTCGCATATCCATCCGAACGAAATGTCGCGTTTTGGTCCAATTCGGCGTCCACATATAAGCCTGGCATCCAAATACGGACGCAAAATAAGGCCTTATCACGATAGTCCGCGCCTGGAAAGGTTCGCGCCTAGCCTGCCTATACAATAAAAGCCGGCAAGACTAGAACAGCGCGATGGTTTCTTCAGGACCATGAGTTCAATTTTACTAACACACAAGATTTATAACTACGAGATATATGTAAATCTCCAACAGCAGCGACTTGAGTGGACAATCCTTCGATCGCCCCTTCAACATAACATGCACCCGCCTCAAGCCAACATTTACTAGGCAGGTACGGTGTTGTGCGGGTACTGCAGTCCCAGTTTCCCGTGCTTCCACTGTCTTGACGTACAGAAAAGCTGTAAATAGCAAAAGATATATAATTGTAAAAACATGGAGTAATGTATTTTATGTTTTGCGAAGCAGTCAGTGCATTCTGTCAGCGACGATGAAAATTCCCAGGGGGTTTGCATGACTGGCACTCCTTACAGTAGAAGTGGGTCTACGATATAACAACTATAAGATATCTCGTGTACGATTTGAAAACATTATATTTAAGCAGCCCCTCGCACAATTGGTGCAGGGTCCGCGGCCCGATATAGTGTCCGTACAGTAGTACTCGCAAAGTCAGGGCGGCAAAGTGGCCTCATTGAGGCACCGTTCATTAGGCCTCGTCGTCGTATTTAAGTGCATTGAATTAAAAATGGGCGCGAGTAACAATGGGGTCACGAGTCGGAAAGAGGCATGCTTAAGCACCACCAAACGCGGGTGAACACCAGCCAGGATGGATACACAAGCATAAAGGGCCGCTTAACCAAGAGGAAGTGGCGAACTTTGAAGCGTAAGACCGTTAGGGCTCTGGCAGACTGGCAGCGGAAAACAACTACGCCAAGCGACGCTATCGGAAGGTGGACAGGCATATTTAGCGAGATGTGCTAAAGCATCGAAATACAAAAGAAAACGCAATAAATATCCAAGGATTGATAAAGAACGAGCGAGTGTATTTTGCAATATAGAAATGATAAGAATGATATGCCGAACTTCACCAACTCCTGTCCGCATACAACGCGATTCCCGCTACCGCGTTGATATCCGAAATATGCCCGGAACTGAACCTCGCGCAACAACAACAGTTCTTAAAAAAGCATCGCGCTTACTTGGCTCTAAGCGTATGCAGTTTTGGTCGGTGTGGAAGGCCCGCATTTGCAGTGCGGTCCTTGTGTGACGTGCAGCCATTCATATGGCAGTAATGTTATGGGTAGGATGGGTAGGATGCATACACACGCTCCCTTGAGTTCCTTACTTGCTACTTTCGTAACAAACTTCCAGCCACCTAGCTACCACGCAATCATTGGACATCAGAAGCAGTCTGGTGTTGCATGGCTGCACAACGAAGCATACGGAGTTATTTGTGGTGGACGATCTCATGCCTGACCCGTAGACGGTTGCCTTCCGGGGGACGTGGTATGCATACCAGTAAAGCTTTCCCCCATCTGAAACTACGTTCAGATGGTTCCAGAGACTTGGATGTGTCACATCAATGAGTCAAGTGTTGGCGAACAAGGATGAAACATGCAAGGTGCACGCTTGGATGCCCCTGGCAGGTCCAGCTCTTTTGCTGAGCCCCCGGAAAGGCTGAATGTAAGGCATAGGGGCAATCATACAAGGCCATCGTTAACACGTGAATAGTGCCTCATAGGGTCTCTGTCACGCCAAAGTACTGAAAACCGAACTTAGTATGTGCCGGGTAAAACGCTTCGCCGCTCGACTCTCCTCAACACGAAGGTGTTGGACTCCTCGGGAAGTGTAGGATGTCCTCTTATCCACCGAACGGGTGATGGATAAGGCCTTGGTGCGTTGCCCAGGGCACACTGACGTCGATTGATGGTTGACGACTTCTTCGGGTTGGGGCAGCAGACTTGGTGGCTCGGCTTATTTTGGGGTTTACAATCCTTAATTCGTATTCAAAGGTCTTTTCCGCTCACAAAGAATAGCTTTGAGAGCCAACTGACGATTACCTCAGTTGCTCTCAACGCTTATATCCGAAACAACGTTTCGTTATGGGCCCTATGACAATCGACGTGGCCTCGGAAGACTCAAAACGCGCGCACGCCTGTCGTACATCCAACGTCGCCATGCGCGCGCAATTATATTTCATTCATGCATAAATTCTCTTATGGATCGGTCCTCCAAAGTGCCGACCCATTGGTCTCTGTATGAAAATGCACTCTATCTTCCACGCATTATGTCAGACACGCCATCTGTCACGACAGCTGTCACGCCAAAGTACTGAAAACCGAACTTAGTATGTGCCGTACCGTCACTCCCCCCCCCAGCGCTGTGCCTATCGTGCCTGGCGCTGGTAACTAGATGGGGCGAAGTTACACCTTGAGCATCTCAAAGGTGTTACCGGCCTCTCGAAACAAAGCGTTCTTCCAGGACAACGTGGCAAAGATCATCACCCATAGGCACCCACCATTCTGGCACAAAACCATCCTGCCTTCGTCCTGGTGAGCACGCAACCACCTTACCCGGGCCTCATCGCCCGTGGTGATGTACTCTAAGGGCACCCGTGCTGCCGTAACTATCCCAACCTGCCTCACTACGCTGGGCAGAATC
Organism: Volvox reticuliferus; assembly: GCA_019650235.1. NCBI lineage: Eukaryota > Viridiplantae > Chlorophyta > Chlorophyceae > Chlamydomonadales > Volvocaceae > Volvox > Volvox reticuliferus. Next base: position 747,888 of record BNCP01000035.1, on the reverse strand, counting down.
AGATCCAACAATACACAAGGTGAGCCAAAAACAACTGCTTCCGCACATAGGGCTCCTTCACCGGCCAAAGCTCCAGGGCCCACTGACTCGCAAATACCCTTGAGGGATCGTCGCACACTGCATCCAGCTTCGAGCAACGTCACTCCCAATTCCTCGCTCCGACCGAAGGGCAAAAATACCCTTCGCGCTTTCTCTAGCATAAGAACACTTAACAGCTCCTTCAGCTCTGCTATGCTCGGCTGGTACTGAGCCAGATCCGAGCGTCTTAGTACCGTGTGTAACGCCATAATCTTGGTACGGCTATGCCAGCCCGGCATGCCTTGTCCCAGGGCCGCTTCCACTCCTTGCATGTCTTGCAACGCCCATTTAGTCCAGGCTCCTTGTCGTACCGCCGCACTCCTGGCGGCTTTCTTGCCCACTGTGGTCGAGGCCAAGCGCGCGCGCAGCTCTGGTAGCCCAAGCTCCTCTATCTCCCCATCTTCGTACAATATCTGGAATCTGTGTGCGCGCCCCTGCCGTCCTAAGTAGGAGGACACGCCCAGCTTGCGGCCATCTCGCTTACCCCGTCCGCGCGACTCACGCATGACGGCGGCGCCTACTAGCTCTTCGAGATGTCTTGGGACCACGACCGCCATCCTGCCCCCGGTATTGACAGCATCCACCTGTTCACCTACCACACCCTTATCCGAACACCGTGGGCAATACCAAGCACCCTCCGGCACTTCAGTGAGCAGGGGCTTTAAGCAATACGTGTGCCACCCAGTACCGCAACTATCACACAGCAACATCCACTCCTCCCCGTCGGGAAACTTGCACACCTCGCATGCTAGATTAGCGGAAGGCCTGGCTAACCTAGGATCAATGGTGTGGTCATCAATAGGCAAATGGCAGGGTGCACAATGCGTAACATGCGTTGTGATGCGATTCCCACACCGCCCCTCTAGCTGCAACACGCCCGTGGGTCGCACCTCTACCACCCGCAGTATTTCCGGCCGCGCCTGAGGTTCTAAGGCAGTACGGCCAGTGGTGTTTCGATAGTACACATAGTCCCCTGCTTCGAAACGGCGCATCCGGGGTAGTATTGCGCCTCCTCTCAGGCGCGCATACCTCAACGAATCCCGGTGCTGCGCGATGAGAAGGTTGGCACCCGCGATGGCCATGTGCCTCCGTAGAACTGCGGCGCGCTGCATAATGGCTCGCGCCGCTGCTTCAGGGTCATCGAGATCCACTTCGCTCGCAAACCTCTCCTTGATTGCTGGTGGGATGGTGGGCTCCACAGCATGCAGGATATGATACGGCGCTACGCGAGAGGATGACTGCGCGGAGCAGTTGTATCCTAGCATAACGTACGCCAGGTGCTTGTCCCAGTCGGTATTGCCGCCTCCTGCCTCCGCAATCCTGCGTAGTGCATTTTTGCAAGTCTGCACGGCCCTTTCGGTTAGGCCATTCGCCTGAGGATGGTTCGGTGAAGTCTGCCTGTGGTCGATCAGTGCATCGACCAACAACTGGGCGAACTCTCCCTTCCATTCACTTCCTTGATCCGTGCAGACCTCAGCACATGCGCCGTATCGCCCAAGTACATGCTGCTGGAAAGCAAAGGCCGTCTGCTCTGCATGCTTATTTGGCAGCGGGATTAGGACCACGTACTTGGAAAAGTGCTCCACGCAAACCATAACGTACGCATGTCCTCTTGCCGTTTTGCAGAAAGGCCCACATAGGTCCACACCCCAGCGGTAGAATAGTCCACATACTGGCAAGGAACTGAGCGCGGGCGCGTGCGCTGAGAAGGTCGTATTGACCCTATCACATGCCGCGCAGTGCCTTACGACCGTTGCCACGTCTTCAGCCATACCGCGCCACCAATAGCTGGTGAGCAGCAGGCCTAAGGTGCGCCTGACGCCGAAGTGTCCCGTATCTTCATGCGTCCTCTTGATTATTTCCGTGCGCTCCGTGGGTCTAGGCACCACTCGTCCTTTGCCACTTGAATCCAGGTGGTAGAGGACACCCCCTTGCATGCGATAGGATTTAGCCCTTCGCACACACCTCTTTTGCTGCAGGGGGCTCGCTCCCGGAGGCGGCACCCCATGTTTAAGCAAATGAAGGGTGTCATCATCCTCCCATATGTCCTGAGTGCTCCCCTCCTCCACACTTGAAGTAGCGAGCGTGGTGAGGTAAAGTCTGCCTCCAGGTTCGCGCACCGTGTGTGTTGCCAGAGCAATTGCCACGCCGTGCGAAGCAAAGGCTGCACAGTGGGGTGTCTTGCCAAGGCTCTCCAGGTGCTTCACTTGTCCCGCCATTACTTGTAGTATTGCTAACATACTGGCGAGATATGTGACGTCATGAATGTGCGCGAACAGTTGCCGGCGCTGATCAGCTGCCATGCCGTCCATCCGCGTACTGTCTGTTTCTAACCCCAGGATCCTTTCGCACTCCTCAGGGTAGAGCGCGTCGTACTGACCCGTAACACTGTTGTACACGGGTGTGCTCCGCCCTAGAGAACCCGAAGTGCCGACGCACCCAACCGAGCCAGGGTACAGAACCCTGACAGGGTTGTTTTCGTGGTCACATGGGTAGAAGGGACTCCTCATTTGTCGTGAAAGTACGGGCGCGGTGTGTTCCTCTGCCAGCACGTCCTGTACCTGGCGTCCTGGTGGTCGAACTGCGGCTTTGCTCACAGCACTTAGCTGTTCTGATGCCGCTAGATTTGACCAGAGCTGGAACAGCTGGTGCGTGTATGAACCAAAGGCCGCCACGTCCGTAATCGTGGATTCGCCAAGGTGAGTTTTCACCTGTGCTTCAACTGCCTCCTCCTCCGGTGAGTCGCTGCCAGGTGGCTTAGCCGGGCGCCCCAGTATGCAAGCTGCCTTGGGTCGTGTTATGAGCTGCTCCACGTGTTTTATGATGCGCAAGACCGATGGGACTGCAGCTGCCGAACCCTCATCCCATGTGGCCGCAGTGAGCCAGACCACACCATTCTCGGCTCCTGCATTCCTCAGGTCTGCCTCTGTGACCTGCTCCACGTCCTGGGGTAATGCGATGAACGCGTCTTCCCAAGCCTCCAAGGGCAGCAACGTGGGGTAGGCATTGCTGAGCACGTGCAGACGCTCCCTGGCCAGCCGCCTCATGCTCGTGTCCTTGTCCGAATAGAGGTACCGGTTGATCCTGATGCCGTTTAGCAAGCAGGCCTCCAGCATGGTGCATGCTCCTCCCAAGGGCTCATACAGCGTGACGCCTTGCTGCATGGCCAGCTGGAAGAATGGCACGCCCACCTCCCACAACGCAGTGTTGTCACCAGTTGGAAATGACCTTGATCGCCGTGCGCTCGTGAACCATTCCATGACGCGGGCTAATAGCCGTCGTCGCTGAGTGACGCGCTGCTCAAGCTCCCCATCGGGTGGGGGTCTCAGAGCCTCGAAACGCCACCCATTCCACCCTGCTGCTGTCTCCTCCGGGGACGGGCAGAAGTCATCGCTGAACCGCGCCACCGGAGATGCCAAGTTCAAAACCTCGCACATAATCTGGTTAGCCATCCTGGAGGCACGCACCGATGCGAAGGCAGAACTGGACATCCCAGGTGTTGCGGGTAAATCTTCATCGAGCCTTGCTCCCGTCACATCTTCAGACTCCAGCCTGGGGTGGCGCGAGAGTGTGTCCGCGTTCTGGTGGCGCAGGCCTGGCCTGTGTTCAATAACAAAATTATATTCTTGTAGCGCGAGTGCGAATCGTGCGTACTGGCCCGTTAAGCCCTCCGTACTCATGAGGTAAAGGAGGGGCTGATGGTCCGTGACCAGCTTGAATGCCGGTCCGCCAATGTGGTGATGCCTGAACATCTTGACCGCCCATACAGCTGCCAGCATCTCGCCCTTGTAGCTGCTGTAGTTAGCCTCATGCTTGTTGAGCGAGCGGCTGATGCAGGCGCACATGTACTCGTTGCCTTCATCATCGACCTGCCCCAGCACCGCACCGATTCCCTTGTTAGAAAAGTCCGTGTGCAGCACGAGTGGGCGGTTATAGTCGATTCGCCTGAGTACCATGCCCTCCTTGGTAAACGCCGCCTTGATTAATTCGAAGGCGCGTTGCTGTGCTGGTCCCCAGTGCCATGGCTCGTCCTTCTTCAGCAACTTGTTGAGGTCCACCGCAAGCTGGCTCATGTTCGGAACGTAGCAACGGTAGTAGTTGATAAAGCCGAGCTGCGTCCTGAGCTCCGACACGTTGCGGGGAGGTTGCAGGGCCATGATCGCTGCTACCTTGGCCTGGTGAGGGCTTATTCCTGAGGCACTCAGATTGTGCCCCAGATACTCAATGACGTCTGCTCCGAAGATAGACTTGTCCGGGTGGGCGCGGAGCCCACACGCGGCAAGGGCGTCCAGCACGCGCTCGACGTCCTTGACGTGCTGTTCGGGCGACTCCGACCAGATCAGTACGTCGTCGATGAAGGCGATGCTGATATCGTCCAGTCCTGCCTTCGTGAGCTCGTAGTCCATTACGCGCTGGAACTTAGCGCTGGCGTTCTTGAGGCCGTACGGCATTCGGGTGTACATCATCAATTTGTTGCCCACCCAATACGCCGTCTTGGGTTGGTCCTCCGGCCGAATAGGGATCTGGAGGAAACCTTGCCTTAGATCGAGCTTGGAGAAGATTACGGCCTTGCCCACGCGCTGAAAGATCTCTTCAGGGCGATGGAGGCCGTATCTATCCGAAAGGGTGTGCTGGTTGACTGGACGGTAGTCCTGTGCCATGCGGAAATCCGTCCACTGCCCAGTATCTGGGTCTTTCTTGGCGGCTAGTACCGGGTTAACCGCACAGATCGTGGGTCCCGTGTACTCCTTGACGATGCCGGGTTGTATCAGCTCGGACGTCTTGAGTTGGATTACTTCCTTCTCCCTGGGGCTGTATCGCCGCGGGGGTTGGACGATCGGTTTGTCAGTATCCAGGTCCAGGGAAAAAGGACCCTGGTCCCCGTGATACCCAGCCAACTGACGATTGCACGCTGCGATCAGCAGTAAGTGCGTTCGTTAAGTCGCAATTGAAGAATAATTGTCCTGTACGCGAAGTTTCCCCATTGGAAATTCAGCTCGAGCCTTGGACGGGATCCGAGCGCTTCGCGCACATACACGTAGCTGAGCTTCCGCAGCTCGCTACAAGTGGTCACACATACGTAGTCGAGCTTCCATAGCTCACTACTTTCGCCTTTTCTGCTACGGGACGCAGTCATCCATCGACCGACTTCGATTTTCGCATTTTATCACCCGTAGCGGAACTAGCTGTCACGATCAGGCGCGTTCTAACCTTGATTACCGCCTTCCGGACCTTTAGTGTCCGAAGCGCAGGAATCCCGGCGCCGATCGGACCGTGCGCGTCGCGAGGAACGCTCACGTAGCCCACCACATCGTCGCGAATCAAGGAGACGGGACCAACGCTCACCGTCACCCCCGCGACAACCTAGGTCGCAGAGCTCTCCCGGAGCACAGCACACAAGACCGCGTCACCCTTCCTCAGGCGCAGGACCATCGACGCCTAGAAGGCATCGCGAGACGATCTACGGGTGCGTCTTGCACGGGTGGAACGCAGATCATATCTCGTCGGATTGCTGGCTAATCAACCACCTACGAGGAGACCAGCAACTCACCTCCATCCGACAGAGCGAGTTCCCGGTAGCGCACTACAGGTGTCAACCGGGTTGCTACCTTCACGGACCCAACGCAAATCACCCCACTGTTGGCTGTCGATTTTTGGCTAGGCTTGCCGCCTCACACGGGCGTAGCCAGTGCCGGCAGGCAACTCAGTGGGACGAGGCCCTTTCCCTGCAGGCGCAGGGCCTTGCAGGGTCAATCGTTCATCAGGCGGACAGGGAGCAACAGGCCGCTGAGCAGCGACCTCTCTCCAGTCCCAAGAAGACCCCTCCGGCTCAAGAGACCGGAGGGGCACCGGAAGCCACTTCAGCCCCGCCTCGCGCCTCGCCTCTATCGGCCCCCGCGGTCGAAGAGACTGCAGAACGCGAGCGAGCGCAATCGTCGCGACCTCACACCGAGCCGCGCCCTACCCCGGAGCGAGCACCGGCAACTGGTCCAGGCGCTCGCCATTCACCGGGAGTAGAGGTACCAAGGGCACATCCCCTGCCATCCCTCAGTACATCCGATTCGGAGTCAGAAGGTGTGGTGCCGGAGAACTTGGAGGAGGTAATCGATTTAATCCTCCATCCGCCGCAGGTGGTGCCCTACTCATCCGCGCTTCCGAAGCTGCGGGTGATTGAGACCTGCGACCAAGCTACGCAGGTTGACCTCCGTTATCAAGTGGTGACCCCGGTGAGGAGCGACCCAGCCCCCACCGAGCCCAACGTCACAATCTTCCAGGATCCCGAACATCCGGGAAGCCTGTGGAGTCGGTTCGCGGGAAGGTACTACCCGTACGAACCGTCGCACCTCAACGCATTTGGAGTACGTACCTCCAGGCCCACGTTCAGGTCGACACCGGTCTTCGATCCCATAAGCCACTGGGGACAAACCGAGGGCACCAGGCCCTATTACGTCATTCCTGTGAACATTTTCCCGCCGACCAGGCAGGTCTCGTTGGCGGAAGTGCTACACGACGGGACCGAGCAGCCCTTGGAACGGGTCGCTGACTCCGTCCCGCGGCTGCAACGCCTCGAGGATATCTTCGCGGTCAGAGAACTGAAATGGGGGGACGAAACAAAGAAGGCGGCGCATGCGACTACTGCGGCCGTTTCGGGCACCATGAATCCCAGTGCTACATTCAGCACCCGGACAAAGCTCCACCAAACTTCAAAGCACCGTCGAAGGCGTTACAGGCAACCTTCGACCAGAACCTTGAAAAGCTCAACAGGCAGCAGCAGCCGCGAGCGCAGAGAATGGCAGCGGTAGCGGCCCAGCAGCCGGCTGCGGAGGAGGAGGAGGAGGAGGAAGAAGTCTACCTCCCAAATCGCCGCAACGCGAACGTGAGCTCGGCAGCGGGACGGCAACTTGTAGAATCACAGGTATGCTGTGCGTCCCTCACGCACCAGCCAGCGCCGGTCTCATTCCAACCCGTGGCGATTGAGAAGGAAGCCTACCCCCCGCCCAAACTGGGGATTCGGCAACGGCCGTCCATACCTACGAAAATGCAGCAAACGGACGAGGTGACCGTCCAGTTAACCACCAGCTGGAACATGCTGGACAAGATCGTGCAGCTGTATGTACATCGGGAGGTTGAAGCCCCCCTGTCATCAGATACCCCTGCACCCAAGAGCGCCGCAGCCTCAAGTGCTCTGGAGATGGGCGATCACGCCTCTCCAGCACAAAGTCCCTCGGCCCCCAGGGCGGCCAGGACACCTGCAGGCGTGCCTTACTGTGTCGCCGGCGAACAGCACGCGGGCGTACGAAGCATCCAGGAGATTCCGCAGCAGGACGTCCAACACCTGCTGGACAGGAACACGGCCGCAGCTACCTACTTCAAACAGCAGCAGCTGATGTTCTACTATCCGCAGGGTACCCTCAACATCCCGGGGTACGACGTCACCAAACTCAGATTCCTGCGCGATCATTGCGCAGACGTAAATATAATTACTCAGAGGGCGGCTAGACAGCTGGGGCTTCCGGTCACTCAGTCCAGCACGAGCCTTAGTACATCTTCGAGCCCAGAGGCTAGCACGCACGGCGAGGTGGACGTACGGGGACTTTGCGTCACATTGCTGCCGGGAACACCCCATGCAACGACCCTCAACATGACCCAGACACTGGTAGTTGAGGACACACCGCTCTTCGATTTCCTGTTGGGGAACGAGCAGATGCACCCTGTGGCGGACTCTATCACGCAATACCCAACCGCACAGCTCCACTTTCTGCCGAACCTGCTGGAGCACCCCGGATACGTCGTCAGCATCCCCATGACCTCTATCAAAAGGCCGGGACACGCGACGGCAGCGGCACTACGGCGGATGGCTTTTGCAACCTCCAGCTCCCCGTGGCCTCAGGGAGCCACGGGAAAGCTGGGGGGGGGATGCACACCCGCGCCCAACACCCTAAATTCTATTCGGCCCCAGGGAGCCAACAACAGCACACCACAAAAGAGCGCCGCCAAGCTCGGCGCTGGTACAGCTTGCATCATCACCTCAGCCCTCGGAGCTGCACAAGCGGCAGTCACCGGTGGCCTATCGGCCCTTAACGCCCTGGCAGCCGCGGCAACCCCGCAGCCCGAGATTCGACACGAGGTGGATCAGCTCCCCAAACGAAAAGGGAAGCGCAAAAAGGCGCAACCAGCGCCACGGATGCGCATTTACATTGAGCCGCCTAAGCGGACGTGGAAGACAACAATTTCGGCAGTCTTACTGGCGCTACTGCTTCTCTCCCTCACGGTGGGTGCAGGCGCCATGAAAGGGTCCTTCACCGACCAGTCCATCCTCCACATGACCACCCATGCCATGACTACGGGCGGCATATTGGTCAGGGATGGTTGGGATCCGGGGTCCAGAGTGTACGAGGATATAACTCGCACCCCGGGAACCTCCACTGATCCACCGTCTGCATTCACCAGCGTGGCCACGTTCATGCTGGACGGCAACTCAGCAGCGGTGGCATATGAGCGGTACCAAAAAGACGCAGATGGAGGCTGGATCTGGGGCAATGGTCAGACCCTATCAACAACGACCAACGCAGCGCTCAAGGCCGCGGTGCGCTCACGAAAGCATACCGCGTTTGCCTACAGTATGGAGGAGCTGCCCGGGTATCACGGGGACCAGGGTCCTTTTTCCCTGGACCTGGATACCGACAAACCGATCGTCCAACCCCCGCGGCGATACAGCCCCAGGGAGAAGGAAGTAATCCAACTCAAGACGTCCGAGCTGATACAACCCGGCATCGTCAAGGAGTACACGGGACCCACGATCTGTGCGGTTAACCCGGTACTAGCCGCCAAGAAAGACCCAGATACTGGGCAGTGGACGGATTTCCGCATGGCACAGGACTACCGTCCAGTCAACCAGCACACCCTTTCGGATAGATACGGCCTCCATCGCCCTGAAGAGATCTTTCAGCGCGTGGGCAAGGCCGTAATCTTCTCCAAGCTCGATCTAAGGCAAGGTTTCCTCCAGATCCCTATTCGGTCGGAGGACCAACCCAAGACGGCGTATTGGGTGGGCAACAAATTGATGATGTACACCCGAATGCCGTACGGCCTCAAGAACGCCAGCGCTAAGTTCCAGCGCGTAATGGACTACGAGCTCACGAAGGCAGGACTGGACGATATCAGCATCGCCTTCATCGACGACGTACTGATCTGGTCGGAGTCGCCCGAACAGCACGTCAAGGACGTCGAGCGCGTGCTGGACGCCCTTGCCGCGTGTGGGCTCCGCGCCCACCCGGACAAGTCTATCTTCGGAGCAGACGTCATTGAGTATCTGGGGCACAATCTGAGTGCCTCAGGAATAAGCCCTCACCAGGCCAAGGTAGCAGCGATCATGGCCCTGCAACCTCCCCGCAACGTGTCGGAGCTCAGGACGCAGCTCGGCTTTATCAACTACTACCGTTGCTACGTTCCGAACATGAGCCAGCTTGCGGTGGACCTCAACAAGTTGCTGAAGAAGGACGAGCCATGGCACTGGGGACCAGCACAGCAACGCGCCTTCGAATTAATCAAGGCGGCGTTTACCAAGGAGGGCATGGTACTCAGGTGAATCGACTATAACCGCCCACTCGTGCTGCACACGGACTTTTCTAACAAGGGAATCGGTGCGGTGCTGGGGCAGGTCGATGATGAAGGCAACGAGTACATGTGCGCCTGCATCAGCCGCTCGCTCAACAAGCATGAGGCTAACTACAGCAGCTACAAGGGCGAGATGCTGGCAGCTGTATGGGCGGTCAAGATGTTCAGGCATCACCTCATTGGCGGACCAGCATTCAAGCTGGTCACGGACCATCAGCCCCTCCTTTACCTCATGAGTACGGAGGGCTTAACGGGCCAGTACGCACGATTCGCACTCGCGCTACAAGAATATAATTTTGTTATTGAACACAGGCCAGGCCTGCGCCACCAGAACGCGGACACACTCTCGCGCCACCCCAGGCTGGAGTCTGAAGATGTGACGGGAGCAAGGCTCGATGAAGATTTACCCGCAACACCTGGGATGTCCAGTTCTGCCTTCGCATCGGTGCGTGCCTCCAGGATGGCTAACCAGATTATGTGCGAGGTTTTGAACTTGGCATCTCCGGTGGCGCGGTTCAGCGATGACTTCTGCCCGTCCCCGGAGGAGACAGCAGCAGGGTGGAATGGGTGGCGTTTCGAGGCTCTGAGACCCCCACCCGATGGGGAGCTTGAGCAGCGCGTCACTCAGCGACGACGGCTATTAGCCCGCGTCATGGAATGGTTCACGAGCGCACGGCGATCAAGGTCATTTCCAACTGGTGACAACACGGCGTTGTGGGAGGTGGGCGTGCCATTCTTCCAGCTGGCCATGCAGCAAGGCGTCACGCTGTATGAGCCCTTGGGAGGAGCATGCACCATGCTGGAGGCCTGCTTGCTAAACGGCATCAGGATCAACCGGTACCTCTATTCGGACAAGGACACGAGCATGAGGCGGCTGGCCAGGGAGCGTCTGCACGTGCTCAGCAATGCCTACCCCACGTTGCTGCCCTTGGAGGCTTGGGAAGACGCGTTCATCGCATTACCCCAGGACGTGGAGCAGGTCACAGAGGCAGACCTGAGGAATGCAGGAGCCGAGAATGGTGTGGTCTGGCTCACTGCGGCCACATGGGATGAGGGTTCGGCAGCTGCAGTCCCATCGGTCTTGCGCATCATAAAACACGTGGAGCAGCTCATAACACGACCCAAGGCAGCTTGCATACTGGGGCGCCCGGCTAAGCCACCTGGCAGCGACTCACCGGAGGAGGAGGCAGTTGAAGCACAGGTGAAAACTCACCTTGGCGAATCCACGATTACGGACGTGGCGGCCTTTGGTTCATACACGCACCAGCTGTTCCAGCTCTGGTCAAATCTAGCGGCATCAGAACAGCTAAGTGCTGTGAGCAAAGCCGCAGTTCGACCACCAGGACGCCAGGTACAGGACGTGCTGGCAGAGGAACACACCGCGCCCGTACTTTCACGACAAATGAGGAGTCCCTTCTACCCATGTGACCACGAAAACAACCCTGTCAGGGCTCTGTACCCTGGCTCGGTTGGGTGCGTCGGCACTTCGGGTTCTCTAGGGCGGAGCACACCCGTGTACAACAGTGTTACGGGTCAGTACGACGCGCTCTACCCTGAGGAGTGCGAAAGGATCCTGGGGTTAGAAACAGACAGTACGCGGATGGACGGCATGGCAGCTGATCAGCGCCGGCAACTGTTCGCGCACATTCATGACGTCACATATCTCGCCAGTATGTTAGCAATACTACAAGTAATGGCGGGACAAGTGAAGCACCTGGAGAGCCTTGGCAAGACACCCCACTGTGCAGCCTTTGCTTCGCACGGCGTGGCAATTGCTCTGGCAACACACACGGTGCGCGAACCTGGAGGCAGACTTTACCTCACCGCGCTCGCTACTTCAAGTGTGGAGGAGGGGAGCACTCAGGACATATGGGAGGATGATGACACCCTTCATTTGCTTAAACATGGGGTGCCGCCTCCGGGAGCGAGCCCCCTGCAGCAAAAGAGGTGTGTGCGAAGGGCTAAATCCTATCGCATGCAAGGGGGTGTCCTCTACCACCTGGATTCAAGTGGCAAAGGACGAGTGGTGCCTAGACCCACGGAGCGCACGGAAATAATCAAGAGGACGCATGAAGATACGGGACACTTCGGCGTCAGGCGCACCTTAGGCCTGCTGCTCACCAGCTATTGGTGGCGTGGTATGGCTGAAGACGTGGCAACGGTCGTAAGGCACTGCGCGGCATGTGATAGGGTCAATACGACCTTCTCAGCGCACGCGCCCGCGCTCAGTTCCTTGCCAGTATGTGGACTATTCTACCGCTGGGGTGTGGACCTATGTGGGCCTTTCTGCAAAACGGCAAGAGGACATGCGTACGTTATGGTTTGCGTGGAGCACTTTTCCAAGTACGTGGTCCTAATCCCGCTGCCAAATAAGCATGCAGAGCAGACGGCCTTTGCTTTCCAGCAGCATGTACTTGGGCGATACGGCGCATGTGCTGAGGTCTGCACGGATCAAGGAAGTGAATGGAAGGGAGAGTTCGCCCAGTTGTTGGTCGATGCACTGATCGACCACAGGCAGACTTCACCGAACCATCCTCAGGCGAATGGCCTAACCGAAAGGGCCGTGCAGACTTGCAAAAATGCACTACGCAGGATTGCGGAGGCAGGAGGCGGCAATACCGACTGGGACAAGCACCTGGCGTACGTTATGCTAGGATACAACTGCTCCGCGCAGTCATCCTCTCGCGTAGCGCCGTATCATATCCTGCATGCTGTGGAGCCCACCATCCCACCAGCAATCAAGGAGAGGTTTGCGAGCGAAGTGGATCTCGATGACCCTGAAGCAGCGGCGCGAGCCATTATGCAGCGCGCCGCAGTTCTACGGAGGCACATGGCCATCGCGGGTGCCAACCTTCTCATCGCGCAGCACCGGGATTCGTTGAGGTATGCGCGCCTGAGAGGAGGCGCAATACTACCCCGGATGCGCCGTTTCGAAGCAGGGGACTATGTGTACTATCGAAACACCACTGGCCGTACTGCCTTAGAACCTCAGGCGCGGCCGGAAATACTGCGGGTGGTAGAGGTGCGACCCACGGGCGTGTTGCAGCTAGAGGGGCGGTGTGGGAATCGCATCACAACGCATGTTACGCATTGTGCACCCTGCCATTTGCCTATTGATGACCACACCATTGATCCTAGGTTAGCCAGGCCTTCCGCTAATCTAGCATGCGAGGTGTGCAAGTTTCCCGACGGGGAGGAGTGGATGTTGCTGTGTGATAGTTGCGGTACTGGGTGGCACACGTATTGCTTAAAGCCCCTGCTCACTGAAGTGCCGGAGGGTGCTTGGTATTGCCCACGGTGTTCGGATAAGGGTGTGGTAGGTGAACAGGTGGATGCTGTCAATACCGGGGGCAGGATGGCGGTCGTGGTCCCAAGACATCTCGAAGAGCTAGTAGGCGCCGCCGTCATGCGTGAGTCGCGCGGACGGGGTAAGCGAGATGGCCGCAAGCTGGGCGTGTCCTCCTACTTAGGACGGCAGGGGCGCGCACACAGATTCCAGATATTGTACGAAGATGGGGAGATAGAGGAGCTTGGGCTACCAGAGCTGCGCGCGCGCTTGGCCTCGACCACAGTGGGCAAGAAAGCCGCCAGGAGTGCGGCGGTACGACAAGGAGCCTGGACTAAATGGGCGTTGCAAGACATGCAAGGAGTGGAAGCGGCCCTGGGACAAGGCATGCCGGGCTGGCATAGCCGTACCAAGATTATGGCGTTACACACGGTACTAAGACGCTCGGATCTGGCTCAGTACCAGCCGAGCATAGCAGAGCTGAAGGAGCTGTTAAGTGTTCTTATGCTAGAGAAAGCGCGAAGGGTATTTTTGCCCTTCGGTCAGAGCGAGGAATTGGGAGTGACGTTGCTCGAAGCTGGATGCAGTGTGCGACGATCCCTCAAGGGTATTTGCGAGTCAGTGGGCCCTGGAGCTTTGGCCGGTGAAGGAGCCCTATGTGCGGAAGCAGTTGTTTTTGGCTCACCTTGTGTATTGTTGGATCTGATTCTGCCCAGCGTAGTGAGGCAGGTTGGGATAGTTACGGCAGCACGGGTGCCCTTAGAGTACATCACCACGGGCGATGAGGCCCGGGTAAGGTGGTTGCGTGCTCACCAGGACGAAGGCAGGATGGTTTTGTGCCAGAATGGTGGGTGCCTATGGGTGATGATCTTTGCCACGTTGTCCTGGAAGAACGCTTTGTTTCGAGAGGCCGGTAACACCTTTGAGATGCTCAAGGTGTAACTTCGCCCCATCTAGTTACCAGCGCCAGGCACGATAGGCACAGCGCTGGGGGGGGGAGTGACGGTACGGCACATACTAAGTTCGGTTTTCAGTACTTTGGCGTGACAGCTGTCGTGACAGATGGCGTGTCTGACATAATGCGTGGAAGATAGAGTGCATTTTCATACAGAGACCAATGGGTCGGCACTTTGGAGGACCGATCCATAAGAGAATTTATGCATGAATGAAATATAATTGCGCGCGCATGGCGACGTTGGATGTACGACAGGCGTGCGCGCGTTTTGAGTCTTCCGAGGCCACGTTGATTGTCATAGGGCCCATAACGAAACGTTGTTTCGGATATAAGCGTTGAGAGCAACTGAGGTAATCGTCAGTTGGCTCTCAAAGCTATTCTTTGTGAGCGGAAAAGACCTTTGAATACGAATTAAGGATTGTAAACCCCAAAATAAGCCGAGCCACCAAGTCTGCTGCCCCAACCCGAAGAAGTCGTCAACCATCAATCGACGTCAGTGTGCCCTGGGCAACGCACCAAGGCCTTATCCATCACCCGTTCGGTGGATAAGAGGACATCCTACACTTCCCGAGGAGTCCAACACCTTCGTGTTGAGGAGAGTCGAGCGGTGAAGCGTTTTACCCAGCCAACTGACGATTGCACGCTGCGATCAGCAGTAAGTGCGTTCGTTAAGTCGCAATTGAAGAATAATTGTCCTGTACGCGAAGTTTCCCCATTGGAAATTCAGCTCGAGCCTTGGACGGGATCCGAGCGCTTCGCGCACATACACGTAGCTGAGCTTCCGCAGCTCGCTACAAGTGGTCACACATACGTAGTCGAGCTTCCATAGCTCACTACTTTCGCCGGGTAAAACGCTTCACCGCTCGACTCTCCTCAACACGAAGGTGTTGGACTCCTCGGGAAGTGTAGGATGTCCTCTTATCCACCGAACGGGTGATGGATAAGGCCTTGGTGCGTTGCCCAGGGCACACTGACGTCGATTGATGGTTGACGACTTCTTCGGGTTGGGGCAGCAGACTTGGTGGCTCGGCTTATTTTGGGGTTTACAATCCTTAATTCGTATTCAAAGGTCTTTTCCGCTCACAAAGAATAGCTTTGAGAGCCAACTGACGATTACCTCAGTTGCTCTCAACGCTTATATCCGAAACAACGTTTCGTTATGGGCCCTATGACAATCAACGTGGCCTCGGAAGACTCAAAACGCGCGCACGCCTGTCGTACATCCAACGTCGCCATGCGCGCGCAATTATATTTCATTCATGCATAAATTCTCTTATGGATCGGTCCTCCAAAGTGCCGACCCATTGGTCTCTGTATGAAAATGCACTCTATCTTCCACGCATTATGTCAGACACGCCATCTGTCACGACAGCTGTCACGCCAAAGTACTGAAAACCGAACTTAGTATGTGCCGTACCGTCACTCCCCCCCCAGCGCTGTGCCTATCGTGCCTGGCGCTGGTAACTAGATGGGGCGAAGTTACACCTTGAGCATCTCAAAGGTGTTACCGGCCTCTCGAAACAAAGCGTTCTTCCAGGACAACGTGGCAAAGATCATCACCCATAGGCACCCACCATTCTGGCACAAAACCATCCTGCCTTCGTCCTGGTGAGCACGCAACCACCTTACCCGGGCCTCATCGCCCGTGGTGATGTACTCTAAGGGCACCCGTGCTGCCGTAACTATCCCAACCTGCCTCACTACGCTGGGCAGAATCAGATCCAACAATACACAAGGTGAGCCAAAAACAACTGCTTCCGCACATAGGGCTCCTTCACCGGCCAAAGCTCCAGGGCCCACTGACTCGCAAATACCCTTGAGGGATCGTCGCACACTGCATCCAGCTTCGAGCAACGTCACTCCCAATTCCTCGCTCCGACCGAAGGGCAAAAATACCCTTCGCGCTTTCTCTAGCATAAGAACACTTAACAGCTCCTTCAGCTCTGCTATGCTCGGCTGGTACTGAGCCAGATCCGAGCGTCTTAGTACCGTGTGTAACGCCATAATCTTGGTACGGCTATGCCAGCCCGGCATGCCTTGTCCCAGGGCCGCTTCCACTCCTTGCATGTCTTGCAACGCCCATTTAGTCCAGGCTCCTTGTCGTACCGCCGCACTCCTGGCGGCTTTCTTGCCCACTGTGGTCGAGGCCAAGCGCGCGCGCAGCTCTGGTAGCCCAAGCTCCTCTATCTCCCCATCTTCGTACAATATCTGGAATCTGTGTGCGCGCCCCTGCCGTCCTAAGTAGGAGGACACGCCCAGCTTGCGGCCATCTCGCTTACCCCGTCCGCGCGACTCACGCATGACGGCGGCGCCTACTAGCTCTTCGAGATGTCTTGGGACCACGACCGCCATCCTGCCCCCGGTATTGACAGCATCCACCTGTTCACCTACCACACCCTTATCCGAACACCGTGGGCAATACCAAGCACCCTCCGGCACTTCAGTGAGCAGGGGCTTTAAGCAATACGTGTGCCACCCAGTACCGCAACTATCACACAGCAACATCCACTCCTCCCCGTCGGGAAACTTGCACACCTCGCATGCTAGATTAGCGGAAGGCCTGGCTAACCTAGGATCAATGGTGTGGTCATCAATAGGCAAATGGCAGGGTGCACAATGCGTAACATGCGTTGTGATGCGATTCCCACACCGCCCCTCTAGCTGCAACACGCCCGTGGGTCGCACCTCTACCACCCGCAGTATTTCCGGCCGCGCCTGAGGTTCTAAGGCAGTACGGCCAGTGGTGTTTCGATAGTACACATAGTCCCCTGCTTCGAAACGGCGCATCCGGGGTAGTATTGCGCCTCCTCTCAGGCGCGCATACCTCAACGAATCCCGGTGCTGCGCGATGAGAAGGTTGGCACCCGCGATGGCCATGTGCCTCCGTAGAACTGCGGCGCGCTGCATAATGGCTCGCGCCGCTGCTTCAGGGTCATCGAGATCCACTTCGCTCGCAAACCTCTCCTTGATTGCTGGTGGGATGGTGGGCTCCACAGCATGCAGGATATGATACGGCGCTACGCGAGAGGATGACTGCGCGGAGCAGTTGTATCCTAGCATAACGTACGCCAGGTGCTTGTCCCAGTCGGTATTGCCGCCTCCTGCCTCCGCAATCCTGCGTAGTGCATTTTTGCAAGTCTGCACGGCCCTTTCGGTTAGGCCATTCGCCTGAGGATGGTTCGGTGAAGTCTGCCTGTGGTCGATCAGTGCATCGACCAACAACTGGGCGAACTCTCCCTTCCATTCACTTCCTTGATCCGTGCAGACCTCAGCACATGCGCCGTATCGCCCAAGTACATGCTGCTGGAAAGCAAAGGCCGTCTGCTCTGCATGCTTATTTGGCAGCGGGATTAGGACCACGTACTTGGAAAAGTGCTCCACGCAAACCATAACGTACGCATGTCCTCTTGCCGTTTTGCAGAAAGGCCCACATAGGTCCACACCCCAGCGGTAGAATAGTCCACATACTGGCAAGGAACTGAGCGCGGGCGCGTGCGCTGAGAAGGTCGTATTGACTCTATCACATGCCGCGCAGTGCCTTACGACCGTTGCCACGTCTTCAGCCATACCGCGCCACCAATAGCTGGTGAGCAGCAGGCCTAAGGTGCGCCTGACGCCGAAGTGTCCCGTATCTTCATGCGTCCTCTTGATTATTTCCGTGCGCTCCGTGGGTCTAGGCACCACTCGTCCTTTGCCACTTGAATCCAGGTGGTAGAGGACACCCCCTTGCATGCGATAGGATTTAGCCCTTCGCACACACCTCTTTTGCTGCAGGGGGCTCGCTCCCGGAGGCGGCACCCCATGTTTAAGCAAATGAAGGGTGTCATCATCCTCCCATATGTCCTGAGTGCTCCCCTCCTCCACACTTGAAGTAGCGAGCGCGGTGAGGTAAAGTCTGCCTCCAGGTTCGCGCACCGTGTGTGTTGCCAGAGCAATTGCCACGCCGTGCGAAGCAAAGGCTGCACAGTGGGGTGTCTTGCCAAGGCTCTCCAGGTGCTTCACTTGTCCCGCCATTACTTGTAGTATTGCTAACATACTGGCGAGATATGTGACGTCATGAATGTGCGCGAACAGTTGCCGGCGCTGATCAGCTGCCATGCCGTCCATCCGCGTACTGTCTGTTTCTAACCCCAGGATCCTTTCGCACTCCTCAGGGTAGAGCGCGTCGTACTGACCCGTAACACTGTTGTACACGGGTGTGCTCCGCCCTAGAGAACCCGAAGTGCCGACGCACCCAACCGAGCCAGGGTACAGAGCCCTGACAGGGTTGTTTTCGTGGTCACATGGGTAGAAGGGACTCCTCATTTGTCGTGAAAGTACGGGCGCGGTGTGTTCCTCTGCCAGCACGTCCTGTACCTGGCGTCCTGGTGGTCGAACTGCGGCTTTGCTCACAGCACTTAGCTGTTCTGATGCCGCTAGATTTGACCAGAGCTGGAACAGCTGGTGCGTGTATGAACCAAAGGCCGCCACGTCCGTAATCGTGGATTCGCCAAGGTGAGTTTTCACCTGTGCTTCAACTGCCTCCTCCTCCGGTGAGTCGCTGCCAGGTGGCTTAGCCGGGCGCCCCAGTATGCAAGCTGCCTTGGGTCGTGTTATGAGCTGCTCCACGTGTTTTATGATGCGCAAGACCGATGGGACTGCAGCTGCCGAACCCTCATCCCATGTGGCCGCAGTGAGCCAGACCACACCATTCTCGGCTCCTGCATTCCTCAGGTCTGCCTCTGTGACCTGCTCCACGTCCTGGGGTAATGCGATGAACGCGTCTTCCCAAGCCTCCAAGGGCAGCAACGTGGGGTAGGCATTGCTGAGCACGTGCAGACGCTCCCTGGCCAGCCGCCTCATGCTCGTGTCCTTGTCCGAATAGAGGTACCGGTTGATCCTGATGCCGTTTAGCAAGCAGGCCTCCAGCATGGTGCATGCTCCTCCCAAGGGCTCATACAGCGTGACGCCTTGCTGCATGGCCAGCTGGAAGAATGGCACGCCCACCTCCCACAACGCAGTGTTGTCACCAGTTGGAAATGACCTTGATCGCCGTGCGCTCGTGAACCATTCCATGACGCGGGCTAATAGCCGTCGTCGCTGAGTGACGCGCTGCTCAAGCTCCCCATCGGGTGGGGGTCTCAGAGCCTCGAAACGCCACCCATTCCACCCTGCTGCTGTCTCCTCCGGGGACGGGCAGAAGTCATCGCTGAACCGCGCCACCGGAGATGCCAAGTTCAAAACCTCGCACATAATCTGGTTAGCCATCCTGGAGGCACGCACCGATGCGAAGGCAGAACTGGACATCCCAGGTGTTGCGGGTAAATCTTCATCGAGCCTTGCTCCCGTCACATCTTCAGACTCCAGCCTGGGGTGGCGCGAGAGTGTGTCCGCGTTCTGGTGGCGCAGGCCTGGCCTGTGTTCAATAACAAAATTATATTCTTGTAGCGCGAGTGCGAATCGTGCGTACTGGCCCGTTAAGCCCTCCGTACTCATGAGGTAAAGGAGGGGCTGATGGTCCGTGACCAGCTTGAATGCTGGTCCGCCAATGAGGTGATGCCTGAACATCTTGACCGCCCATACAGCTGCCAGCATCTCGCCCTTGTAGCTGCTGTAGTTAGCCTCATGCTTGTTGAGCGAGCGGCTGATGCAGGCGCACATGTACTCGTTGCCTTCATCACCGACCTGCCCCAGCACCGCACCGATTCCCTTGTTAGAAAAGTCCGTGTGCAGCACGAGTGGGCGGTTATAGTCGATTCGCCTGAGTACCATGCCCTCCTTGGTAAACGCCGCCTTGATTAATTCGAAGGCGCGTTGCTGTGCTGGTCCCCAGTGCCATGGCTCGTCCTTCTTCAGCAACTTGTTGAGGTCCACCGCAAGCTGGCTCATGTTCGGAACGTAGCAACGGTAGTAGTTGATAAAGCCGAGCTGCGTCCTGAGCTCCGACACGTTGCGGGGAGGTTGCAGGGCCATGATCGCTGCTACCTTGGCCTGGTGAGGGCTTATTCCTGAGGCACTCAGATTGTGCCCCAGATACTCAATGACGTCTGCTCCGAAGATAGACTTGTCCGGGTGGGCGCGGAGCCCACACGCGGCAAGGGCGTCCAGCACGCGCTCGACGTCCTTGACGTGCTGTTCGGGCGACTCCGACCAGATCAGTACGTCGTCGATGAAGGCGATGCTGATATCGTCCAGTCCTGCCTTCGTGAGCTCGTAGTCCATTACGCACTGGAACTTAGCGCTGGCGTTCTTGAGGCCGTACGGCATTCGGGTGTACATCATCAATTTGTTGCCCACCCAATACGCCGTCTTGGGTTGGTCCTCCGGCCGAATAGGGATCTGGAGGAAACCTTGCCTTAGATCGAGCTTGGAGAAGATTACGGCCTTGCCCACGCGCTGAAAGATCTCTTCAGGGCGATGGAGGCCGTATCTATCCGAAAGGGTGTGCTGGTTGACTGGACGGTAGTCCTGTGCCATGCGGAAATCCGTCCACTGCCCAGTATCTGGGTCTTTCTTGGCGGCTAGTACCGGGTTAACCGCACAGATCGTGGGTCCCGTGTACTCCTTGACGATGCCGGGTTGTATCAGCTCGGACGTCTTGAGTTGGATTACTTCCTTCTCCCTGGGGCTGTATCGCCGCGGGGGTTGGACGATCGGTTTGTCGGTATCCAGGTCCAGGGAAAAACGACCCTGGTCCCCGTGATACCCGGGCAGCTCCTCCATACTGTAGGCAAACGCGGTATGCTTTCGTGAGCGCACCGCGGCCTTGAGCGCTGCGTTGGTCGTTGTTGATAGGGTCTGACCATTGCCCCAGATCCAGCCTCCATCTGCGTCTTTTTGGTACCGCTCATATGCCACCGCTGCTGAGTTGCCGTCCAGCATGAACGTGGCCACGCTGGTGAATGCAGACGGTGGATCAGTGGAGGTTCCCGGGGTGCGAGTTATATCCTCGTACACTCTGGACCCCGGATCCCAACCATCCCTGACCAATATGCCGCCCGTAGTCATGGCATGGGTGGTCATGTGGACTGGCATGGACTGGTCGGTGAAGGACCCTTTCATGGCGCCTGCACCCACCGTGAGGGAGAGAAGCAGTAGCGCCAGTAAGACTGCCGAAATTGTTGTCTTCCACGTCCGCTTAGGCGGCTCAATGTAAATGCGCATCCGTGGCGCTGGTTGCGCCTTTTTGCGCTTCCCTTTTCGTTTGGGGAGCTGATCCACCTCGTGTCGAATCTCGGGCTGCGGGGTTGCCGCGGCTGCCAGGGCGTTAAGGGCCGATAGGCCACCGGTGACTGCCGCTTGCGCAGCTCCGAGGGCTGAGGTGATGATGCAAGCTGTACCAGCGCCGAGCTTGGCGGCGCTCTTTTGTGGTGTGCTGTTGTTGGCTCCCTGGGGCCGAATAGAATTTAGGGTGTTGGGCGCGGGTGTGCATCCCCCCCCCAGCTTTCCCGTGGCTCCCTGAGGCCACGGGGAGCTGGAGGTTGCAAAAGCCATCCGCCGTAGTGCCGCTGCCGTCGCGTGTCCCGGCCTTTTGATAGAGGTCATGGGGATGCTGACGACGTATCCGGGGTGCTCCAGCAGGTTCGGCAGAAAGTGGAGCTGTGCGGTTGGGTATTGCGTGATAGAGTCTGCCACAGGGTGCATCTGCTCGTTCCCCAACAGGAAATCGAAGAGCGGTGTGTCCTCAACTACCAGTGTCTGGGTCATGTTGAGGGTCGTTGCATGGGGTGTTCCCGGCAGCAATGTGACGCAAAGTCCCCGTACGTCCACCTCGCCGTGCGTGCTAGCCTCTGGGCTCGAAGATGTACTAAGGCTCGTGCTGGACTGAGTGACCGGAAGCCCCAGCTGTCTAGCCGCCCTCTGAGTAATTATATTTACGTCTGCGCAATGATCGCGCAGGAATCTGAGTTTGGTGACGTCGTACCCCGGGATGTTGAGGGTACCCTGCGGATAGTAGAACATCAGCTGCTGCTGTTTGAAGTAGGTAGCTGCGGCCGTGTTCCTGTCCAGCAGGTGTTGGACGTCCTGCTGCGGAATCTCCTGGATGCTTCGTACGCCCGCGTGCTGTTCGCCGGCGACACAGTAAGGCACGCCTGCAGGTGTCCTGGCCGCCCTGGGGGCCGAGGGACTTTGTGCTGGAGAGGCGTGATCGCCCATCTCCAGAGCACTTGAGGCTGCGGCGCTCTTGGGTGCAGGGGTATCTGATGACAGGGGGGCTTCAACCTCCCGATGTACATACAGCTGCACGATCTTGTCCAGCATGTTCCAGCTGGTGGTTAACTGGACGGTCACCTCGTCCGTTTGCTGCATTTTCGTAGGTATGGACGGCCGTTGCCGAATCCCCAGTTTGGGCGGGGGGTAGGCTTCCTTCTCAATCGCCACGGGTTGGAATGAGACCGGCGCTGGCTGGTGCGTGAGGGACGCACAGCATACCTGTGATTCTACAAGTTGCCGTCCCGCTGCCGAGCTCACGTTCGCGTTGCGGCGATTTGGGAGGTAGACTTCTTCCTCCTCCTCCTCCTCCTCCGCAGCCGGCTGCTGGGCCGCTACCGCTGCCATTCTCTGCGCTCGCGGCTGCTGCTGCCTGTTGAGCTTTTCAAGGTTCTGGTCGAAGGTTGCCTGTAACGCCTTCGACGGTGCTTTGAAGTTTGGTGGAGCTTTGTCCGGGTGCTGAATGTAGCACTGGGATTCATGGTGCCCGAAACGGCCGCAGTAGTCGCATGCGCCGCCTTCTTTGTTTCGTCCCGCCGCAGCGCCACCCTGGGGGCCTCTTTGCGGGCGGTTCGGTTGGGCAGGCCTCTCTCCCTTCTCCGTTGCCATAGCGGCACGCATGTGCCGCATTTGCTCCTCCATGCGTGCCATCATGGCGTGCATGGTGTCGTTAGATGGGGCGGCAGAAGTACTTGCTGCACTCCTCCTGCTGTTCAGAGTACGGCAGTCCCTGGTGTCGTGCGTGGTGTTTGCGCCATGGTGACTGCAAAAGTACCTTGAACTGGTTGTCGTTGAGGTTCGCTTGCCCTCTGTGCGCGGCGGTGGGGTTGGTGCTGACTTGACGACCTTGGGTGCTGGCCTAGGCTCATCCCTGATGGCAGCTTGGCTCTGGAAGTTAATCCATAGGCGCTGTGCATCCTCCGCGACCTTATCGAGCATGCCGTACAGGTCGCTATGCTCGGTGTAGCAATACTTGGCCTCAATGCGTTCACGCACGTCCGGGTTAAGGCCCTCGATGTACTTCTGTGCAATCGCTGGCTCTCCGTACTTGATCTTGACGTACGGGACCAGCATCTTGAGTTGTTGAAGGTAAACAATGGGAGACAGGGTGCCCTGCTTCAACCGCATGTACTGCAGGAGCTTGGCGCTGCGCCGCTGGGGCTCGAAGTGCTTGTCAAGCGCCTCGAGGTAATAAACCAGCAGTGACTCACCGTCCAGCTCCAGGCTTTGATCTCCCTTCTTCTCCCGCAGCCACGTGGTGGCCGCTGGGAGGATCTTTTCGATTATGGATTGGTGCCAATCGTAGAATGGCGTCTCCGGCGTTGGGAAGCCGTTGAGCATGTCGACGACGTCCTCGACTGGTACCTGACCCCGTTGGTAACGGAACCGAGAGCGAAGGTTCGTCATCGCTCTGGTCGCTGCTGCCTGGAAGGCAGGGAACTGATCATGCGAGAACTGACCCATAGACAACGCCGCAGTCTCCATCTCGTACAGGTCGGATTCGCCGTCGGAATGCTCCTCCAGGAATGTTGACCCTGCTGCTTCTTGGCTGTCGATTGAAGGTTCTGACTCCGCCGCTGCGGACCGTTCCTTCTCCGAATACTCCTGCGGGTCGCTCGAAGGTTCCTCGTAACTCAGCTCCTGACTCGTCTGTTCGTCCGGGGTTGTGTGGAGTACTGTTGAGGGCTCCACCACCGCTTGAAGTAGCGGTGCCCTGTCCTTCCTTGGCTGCGGAGTGATGACGGGAACTGAGTGCCCGTCGTCAAACTCCGGGTTGCGCTGCCACTGCACGGATTCAGATACTGCACCACGTGTCGTAGCCCTCGAGACCTCACTAGTGCCAGGCCTGGCCGCCCGGCTTGGGTTTCGTCGAGGGTGCGCCTGATCCGCCAGGGGTGCTAATGTTTAGAAGGTTGGGTACCGGCGACGCAGTTCCACGCGGCGCTGATACAGGTTCCACCGATTTTGCCAGGTGAGGTACGGCGCGTCGGGATGACCACGCTGCGGCTCTCTGACCGCGAAGATATCCTCGAGGCGTTGCAGCCGCGGGACGGAGTCAGCGACCCGTTCCAAGGGCTGCTCGGTCCCGTCGTGTAGCACTTCCGCCAACGAGACCTGCCTGGTCGGCGGGAAAATGTTCACAGGAATGACGTAATAGGGCCTGGTGCCCTCGGTTTGTCCCCAGTGGCTTATGGGATCGAAGACCGGTGTCGACCTGAACGTGGGCCTGGAGGTACGTACTCCAAATGCGTTGAGGTGCGACGGTTCGTACGGGTAGTACCTTCCCGCGAACCGACTCCACAGGCTTCCCGGATGTTCGGGATCCTGGAAGATTGTGACGTTGGGCTCGGTGGGGGCTGGGTCGCTCCTCACCGGGGTCACCACTTGATAACGGAGGTCAACCTGCGTAGCTTGGTCGCAGGTCTCAATCACCCGCAGCTTCGGAAGCGCGGATGAGTAGGGCACCACCTGCGGCGGATGGAGGATTAAATCGATTACCTCCTCCAAGTTCTCCGGCACCACACCTTCTGACTCCGAATCGGATGTACTGAGGGATGGCAGGGGATGTGCCCTTGGTACCTCTACTCCCGGTGAATGGCGAGCGCCTGGACCAGTTGCCGGTGCTCGCTCCGGGGTAGGGCGCGGCTCGGTGTGAGGTCGCGACGATTGCGCTCGCTCGCGTTCTGCAGTCTCTTCGACCGCGGGGGCCGATAGAGGCGAGGCGCGAGGCGGGGCTGAAGTGGCTTCCGGTGCCCCTCCGGTCTCTTGAGCCGGAGGGGTCTTCTTGGGACTGGAGAGAGGTCGCTGCTCAGCGGCCTGTTGCTCCCTGTCCGCCTGATGAACGATTGACCCTGCAAGGCCCTGCGCCTGCAGGGAAAGGGCCTCGTCCCACTGAGTTGCCTGCCGGCACTGGCTACGCCCGTGTGAGGCGGCAAGCCTAGCCAAAAATCGACAGCCAACAGTGGGGTGATTTGCGTTGGGTCCGTGAAGGTAGCAACCCGGTTGACACCTGTAGTGCGCTACCGGGAACTCGCTCTGTCGGATGGAGGTGAGTTGCTGGTCTCCTCGTAGGTGGTTGATTAGCCAGCAATCCGACGAGATATGATCTGCGTTCCACCCGTGCAAGACGCACCCGTAGATCGTCTCGCGATGCCTTCTAGGCGTCGATGGTCCTGCGCCTGAGGAAGGGTGACGCGGTCTTGTGTGCTGTGCTCCGGGAGAGCTCTGCGACCTAGGTCGTCGCGGGGGTGACGGTGAGCGTTGGTCCCGTCTCCTTGATTCGCGACGATGTGGTGGGCTACGTGAGCGTTCCTCACGACGCGCACGGTCCGATCGGCGCCGGGATTCCTGCGCTTCGGACACTAAAGGTCCGGAAGGCGGTAATCAAGGTTAGAACGCGCCTGATCGTGACAGCTAGTTCCGCTACGGGTGATAAAATGCGAAAATCGAAGTCGGTCGATGGATGACTGCGTCCCGTAGCAGAAAAGGCGAAAGTAGTGAGCTATGGAAGCTCGACTACGTATGTGTGACCACTTGTAGCGAGCTGCGGAAGCTCAGCTACGTGTATGTGCGCGAAGCGCTCGGATCCCGTCCAAGGCTCGAGCTGAATTTCCAATGGGGAAACTTCGCGTACAGGACAATTATTCTTCAATTGCGACTTAACGAACGCACTTACTGCTGATCGCAGCGTGCAATCGTCAGTTGGCTGGGTAAAACGCTTCGCCGCTCGACTCTCCTCAACACGAAGGTGTTGGACTCCTCGGGAAGTGTAGGATGTCCTCTTATCCACCGAACGGGTGATGGATAAGGCCTTGGTGCGTTGCCCAGGGCACACTGACGTCGATTGATGGTTGACGACTTCTTCGGGTTGGGGCAGCAGACTTGGTGGCTCGGCTTATTTTGGGGTTTACAATCTTTAATAGGTCTTTTCCGCTCACAAAGAATAGCTTTGAGAGCCAACTGACGATTACCTCAGTTGCTCTCAACGCTTATATCTGAAACAACGTTTCGTTATGGGCCCTATGACAATCGACGTGGCCTCGGAAGACTCAAAACGCGCGCACGCCTGTCGTACATCCAACGTCGCCATGCGCGCGCAATTATATTTCATTCATGCATAAATTCTCTTATGGATCGGTCCTCCAAAGTGCCGACCCATTGGTCTCTGTATGAAAATGCACTCTATCTTCCACGCATTATGTCAGACACGCCATCTGTCACGACATCTCCCTGCCTCTCCCTGTTACATTTGTCGATGCTGTGTACACCATGCATTCTTGCGTTTTCTGCTAAATCTCGTTACACACTATTGTCCCCAGTGGGGTAATAAACAAAGGGATTGGGTCGAGCCGAATGGGAACACCGAAAAGGGGATTGGGTCGAGCCGAATGGGAACACCGATGCAGATGCGACGAAGAATGGCCAGCCAAAGGCCCAGCACCTACACCGATGACTACGTACGTACGCAACTCGAAAAGTAACACCAATGGCACACCGCCGCCTACAAACCTTCCTTGCTCCAGAACCACAATCGTTCGTACCTCGAGTGTAGCAGAAAACCGTAGTTTTCTTCGCTACGCTTCAGAAAACTAATCAGTTATCGAGATTCCATAACCATACATTGGGTGGCCGCCAATAGTCCTACCCAAGTACACACCAACAGAAACAAACAGGTAAATGATATCGGTGCTGTCCTCGCACGAAAATTGGTTCAGCATGTTCTGCGCAAGACCGCACTTAGGTAAACTTCTTACCCGCTCGGGACTGCTCTATCAACTTAATGTACATAAAACAAATGGCAAGAACGGTGGTTGGGTGGAGGCGTTATTCCACGCCTGTTCCACATTATAGCTCTTCCATGAAAACGTCCTCCTCCGCGACATGAGCCCGTAGCACCGTGCTGGGCACGCAAGATGCTTTCACGCAGATATTAGGCCCTATGTAGGACCGTGTGCCAGCGCAGGTGTATGTGGGGGTAACGCAGACCCGGAAAAACATTGTCCCATCCACAGCGCAATGGGACACATAAGCAAAAATCTGGCAACGCAAGCACGCAAAAACGTCCAAGAACGCATACATACGTGGCGATCGCAAACGCAGCACCCATATTGGTTGGCCAACCAAAATAATTCGTCGTCCACGGGACAAGTGCCGTACAGCATTCGGCGTCCCTCAAGGGGGATTCCGCAGGACACACGTGCGCATTTCGAGCCCCACCGCGCGGCCATTGCACCCAGTTGGATAATAAGATTTCCATCTAGGCGAGCAGAGCAGCACAAAACGTGCATTTAGTTCCTCGATGGAAGTGAGCGCTCAAGACGGCCAATGCGATCCGCAAGGAGCACACATAGGGTAAAATGGAGTTCTTCATTGTTCGAATCTCATTTGGCAACAGCGACCTCCGCCTCCTCATAGCAGAAGGTCGGCCTGGGCCGCCTTAAGAGCACTGGAACCCTCTTCAACCTTCCGTTATATACACTCATTCCCAACCCACTACTCTCACTACGCCGGGCAGCACAACGAAACTAAAAGAATGGCAAAACTAAGCACGTCACGGGCTAACACAGCGAATCGAAAATGCAACTAAAACACAATTGCCCCAGGATTCCCAATTCCAGCAACCTGGGCCGCCGGTTTCTAAATCAGCACTGACCGGGTTATAGCAGGACAAGGAGGGGCGCCGGAACACAATACCCGGCAACAACAGCTGCGAGGGCTAGGCCAGGATCGACAACGTGTCATTGGACGCACGGCCCCAGTAGCATTTAACCAATGCGGCCCGTCCACACCATTTCGATGCAGCGCATGAAGGTTGCTTATTTACGATGGCCCATCGAGCCATGTGAATTGCGTAACCCTTTTCCTTATAAAAAAAGTTACTTACGCATCCGTGCACATGCACAAATGCGCATCATGCAATCTGAACGGATTGCCTAGCCAACTGTATGTCCAGCTACCTCAGCACGCGCAGGCCACTGGCCGCTACTGCTTCCGTGGATGATGGCCGTTGTCGCGCCAAGTGGATGATGGCTCGGTGTCTCCTGTCCTGGCTCCTGCACGGCGAGAGCAGCGCAAAACTTCAGGTGACCGTCGGTGACGGTCCGTCACCTGACGGTCACGCTGCCGCGGCAGAAGTAAGCGTAACGCAGACCTTCCAGGGCTTCATACTCGTGATAAATCCGCTGTGCCTAGTCTTTAAACCTGCACATACGATGACCGCATCCCAAGACATAAGAAGGCTAACCGCCAAAGAGGCTGGCCGATTTGATCGAAGAAGCAAGCACCGCGAACTCACCCATCCAGCGCGTGCCACATGCGATTTACTCCTGCAGCAGCCGGCAACGCCGCCTTCCGCGAGCCCTTGGTGACCACTATCCGGAGGAACACCACCCCGCTTCGGGTTGCGTTCACCGCGGAACGGCGCGCACCAGGAAAGTATCCAGCAAAGGAACCTTTCACCAGATAAGGGCTGCTACAATGGCAGAACGTGGGCTTCTCAGGTGGTCCACGTCGCCAGCTAGGGGTTTCTTATGTTCCGCAGTGGCAGCACTTGAAAATTATGAACCCGCCAGCTTGCAATAAACCCGCCACCCAATGAACACTAAAACCCCTATCTACCCGCCAGTTTTGCATGTGCGTCACGCCGATATCATATCGACGATATGGGAAACGACCACCTCGGAGCACAAATCCGGTGGTCTCTGCCGTATAGTCGAAAGCAATTTGGGCTTTGTCTAGCCCACCACCAGGCTGCTTCTCCAGCCACTGTATAAATTTGCTTATCACAAGGATGTCGGGTGCGCTACGTGCGCTTGGCCTTCAAGCCTTGCGGCTGAACTTGCAATCAGCATTGCGGTCGCAGCACCAGCCCTTGCGCAGGAATTTTGCAGATTATGCTAAGCCCAAAGTGGATACTAGCTTGGACCATGTTTTTGGCGACAACAGCAACAAGCTCGCTTACAACGTATGCATCCTACAGGGCTCGTCCCACAGCGATCAGCTTGCACATGGTGAACAAAATATTTTTAATGACTTGCAACGTGCATTTGGGATGTGCAGTTCGAGCCTATGCCGACCGGCTCCCTCTTCATTCGAACCCTGGTCCTTACTGGCGTGTTCATGTTCCCAGTGTGGTTTATGGTTTACGACGAGTACAAGTACACCAGCTTCGTCGAAAAGTACGTGCGCTAACGCAGCAAACAAATAACGAAAGTACCAGCTCTCAGTTACTGACACGTCTGCGTGCTGCATTGTATGTAGGCTAGCGGCGGCTAAGGCCAAGAAGGAGGCATAGAGCGGTGGTGTCGGCTACAACATCCGATCCGTGGGACGTTAATCCACACATCTTGAGGACTCGCTAGATATCCTTCTCCAACGTGTAAAGTGCAGCCATACAGGCCTCCACCATACGCCCTGCAGTATTGATTGGATTGCTGGGTCTCATGTGAAGGAAAAAAACAGCCAGCATGTCGTTCTATCTGTCGGCTCGGTGGCGATGTCCTCTCCCGCCCAGTGTGGAAGAGAAAAATGGACAACGCAACAAACGGTCCACTTTTTGGCTCTTGCTTGGTTAAAGCCTTGGAGTGCATGCGGCCAGGTAGCCCGAGGAAATCCAGGTCCGTCCCTGCTGTTTGGGGTTGCAGTATGCTCATTTCGTGTGGTATCCACTAGACGGGAGAACATAGTGTGTATTACATCGTTGGCGCTATTTTTTCTCCATAGTTCACATGCAAGGCTGGACCGTTAGTCAGCACTCTTGTGCATGCACACACCACGCACCTGCAAACAGGAAGGGTAGGTGTCTTCCTGTGTGGCTAGGTCGTTACCTGGTCACTGGTCAGATGCAGGGAGTCCTTCCAGCTTGGGAGCTTCTTCGTCTCCCCTTTGCAAGCGTTTTCAAGCACCTCGTGGTAGATTAGTGCAGCAAACCCTGTGGTGAAGGTTCCGAGGAAGGTCCTGGCGCAAGAAATGGTGGTGGAGGACATGAACGGGCACCACATCAGGCTGTGGCCATGAGCTCTTCTTTGGAGGATGCCACCCTTGTTTTTTTATCTGGACGTGATGTACAGTGCGGCGGTATGGAGGTTTGGAGGTCAACCCCGAAGTGAGATGTGCACTCGGGATGAGCACGTACGCATGGTTTGAACACTTATCATCGCGGCAGGAAGATGACTTTTGACACGTGCAAAGCATGTACGACAATTAATATGTGTGAGAAATATACATTTCAATGGCAGAGCATCCTTTGTAACACGCGTTGTGCACACTGCAGCAGGAACCTCATACAGCAAGGCACACAGCTTTTCGTGTCAGGCAATCTGTAAAAATGACGCACCTGACTGCATGGGAAATTCGCCCACAAGTTTATTATTGAAGATCTCAGCACGCTCTCCAAAATACCAGGCATTGCCGGGCTATAAGGTGCATAGGGAGGGATCTGATCACAATTCTGCCCTGCCCCACTATCAGCGCCATCCCTGGCAATGAATAGATGACACAGAAACGGGTGTACTGTATGTGTCTTTACATCATTATCGTACTGAGTAGCTATCGGTTTTTCACGAAAAAGAAGCTGCGATGGACGTGAAGTATGGGTGTAGTAGTATGGCACACACAAGCATAATATAAGGTGCAACAATGCAATCTCAGTACCTCTGACTACTACTACTACAATTGTTATCAAGACAGATCGTCATCGATTGACCCTAAGGCCTTCAGTTTGATCACAATAAGTAACATTTGTCGGGGACGATCTGATTGGTGATGTGATCATATAATCTACAGAAGTAGGAATAATGGTTGACCAATCACAATAGAGGTCTGATCTATGGAAAACCTGAGTGCTATGATGCATGCTAAGGGCGGGGTATGACATGACTTGGGAAGACAAAACTCCCATGGCCAGGGTTGGCAATGGTAGGCACTGCTGATAGGGGCCAAGTGCCCGAGATGTGCCCTCCAGAAGGGGGAGAGTGTAATAGTCATATAAGTACGGCACACACTATCACAATGTAAGGTGCAAGAAGTACCCTGTCAACCTCTCGAGAGGCCTTTATGGCACTCAACAGCATGTCTACCATCAGTTACAATTTCTTCAAATGAGAACCTACACCTATTCATCAGTGGTGGATGATGGTGCATTGGTGGACGCGGTGCCGGTAATCTTGCAGGTATGGCATGCATGTATCATTTCCAAATATCTATACGCGACTTTGTTGTTTTTAATACAGGGAAAATAACATGCCGCTAATGACGGCCTTCCTGCACCAGGGCAGGTAATTTTTGATTCGGCTAAAAAGCACATTGGATTTCCATTTTCAGGGAACATAGTCCAGCACAAACATTTCTTTTTGCCAAAAGTCATGGTAATGCGCACATCTGCACGTGCATGCCTAATGCATGTCCTCCTGCACTTTATGTTAACAGTGGACGTAAACCACTTTGTCAACAGCTTCAAAGCAGCTAGTGCTTCGCCCCTTTGCAAGCCTTCGAGGCGGCTAGTACTAGACAATAAGGCCCCAACTTCCTGCGTCATCGCCTGCAACCGATACAAGGTACTGTCCTTAGATCCGCCCGACGTCAGGGCGTCGTGTTTCCTCCACCAAAACGTAAACGGTGGTGCCAACGCCATCAATGCTGCAACGAACCTGTCGTTAATTGGAGAAGTACCAATTACACACAGTTAGCAAGATCCTTCAAGGATGTACCCCGTCGCAACCTAATTCCTAGCCTGAAATGCGGCGTTTAGGGTTTAAGCAAAAATGCGAGTAGGATTTCAATTTCAGTAATATAGCCGTACCTCTTGCAGCCGACCGAGATGGCGCAACAATGTCAGGATCGATTTGCCCGTCTTGTCCAGCTTGATTGCTACACCGTCGCGCAGGTCAGACTCGAGAAACCAGTAATGGCCCTTGACACCATCCTTCATCTGTAAGTGCATCAGGGGACAACGACTAAGAAATCGTACGACCGGATGTCGAAGTGCATACACGTCGAATCAACTTGCTGCTCCATAAGGAAAGCTAGGTCGCCACTCCGCTCCATCCCAACCGCAATTAAAGAGCATGGCGCAGAAAACAAGTGGCCGTTGCGTTGTGCTCACCCTTTCGGAATTTTCATGCCGCAAATGGTTGAAGAGAACGAGGGTGCCACATGCGAGACACTTTGCTCATCCTGCTACAGTAGATACACGCACCGCGACGCTGTGCAACAGCTCAGCAGCCCGCTTCCGATCCGCTGGCGCCAACTTGTTCCCACCTCCCTTGACCGCGGCGATCAGTTTGGAATTGTTCTGCGCATGGCCGGCCAGCTCGTCCAACGCGCTGTTCACCTGGCATTCATAAGAAAGGAGCGGGGGCACATATTCATGAAAAACACAATACAGAGGTCAGATCGAAAAAGGCAAACCTAAGCCGGCCAAACGCAACCGACGGCGGCCACTAGCTGCTGACAACCGTGTTAAGAGACACAGTAAGAGACAGCTGCCAACCTTTCGCACCTTATCGGGCAGGAGACGCCCGCGTAGGTATGATGAAACAGCCTCAAATTCTCTCTCCGCCACGTACCAACGGGGTGCCTCTTTGCGCCGCCGGCCGGCATCATCTCCCCCAGTTGGCGCCATAGCGATCCCCCCGGCACTCCCGCCTGTGTTAATTGTTTGGAATCAGGGCAATCGCATGGTAATCTAGTTTTGGAGCAGTGCTGGATTACATGTTTGGCCACGTGTCATATTGTTCTTGTTCACTGTTGTGTCTCCCATACACGCGTCAGTTCTCATAATAGACAAGGGATAGGACATATCACCTGATTTGAGGCCGTCCAGCTGCCCAGGTCCAAGGCCTCCCATCCCCGCAGATGCCAGGGAAATGCCTTGCACGCTGCTGTTCGCCGGCCGGGGAAGGCGAGCAGGCAAGTTCGTGGCGATGGCTTGCAGGTGTTCGCTCTGAATGCGGCTAGCGTCAATGAGTGCTTCCACCTACGCACGCAGGGCCACTCCGTGTCTGACGCTAAACCACATCCTGAGGTGTGAGCGGCGTGTAGCTGTTGAGGCAAACACACCTTTGCCACTGCAGACAACTCTTTTTGAACAAAGGCTTTCAAGGAAGAGAACTGGTCCTCTAAGGCCCGAACGCTTGCCTGCGGACACGAAGCGACATGAAGACGCAAGCATCACACTACGGGGGCTGCGCAGCCCAACGCGCACCTCGAGGCCCGACATGTCCTGATGAAAAAGCTCCTTAGCATCATCTAAAAAGCCAGGCACATGTGCAATCAATGCTGTATCCAGCAAAATCGCTAGATCGCAATCAAACTTGCCTTCCAGACGGAGCAAAGCCAGACGCTTCAGTTCTGCAATGCGCTCGGAGATTGCTGCCCCCAAGTCTCTACAGGTATCCATACTTTATATTGGGAAGTTACAACAAGGACTATGAAAAGGGTGGGACCAAAAAATGGGTAGGACAGTTACAGCAAATTTATATTTCACTTATGTGAATATGTTGGCGATCATCCGTGTATACACTCTTATTATAAAAGGTGAGAAATCGTCTCAGCTGTCAATTTAAGTTCTTTGTCCAAGAATCAAGAATAAACCGCACACGTGCGTACTGTTGTCATTAAAGCTGAATCATGATGAGTTATATAAAGATAACCCTTTGTATTGTGAATGGGCTCGCATTGTCGTGCGGCTTGGGTAGGTGTCAACTCACAAGGCTAGACGGCATGCACGACAACTGAAGTAAACATAATTCGACTTCAGGGGTAAAAAGATAAAATTAACGATCGGTAAACCTAGACATCCCAGGGCCCAGAGCTCAACATACATCAGGCGTTCGACCTGCGTTATCGAGAGCTTGCAGTTACATGAGGAACAGCACCTGTAAGGACATGCCAGCTGTGATCCGCCCACCCGTTCATACAGAGCTGGCAGACCTTGGACCAACGCACGATCCCTATTGCGTTCATCGCGCCTATTTGCACTCTCCTCACAGTCACTTAAGCTCCCATTCACAGTCGCTGTATATGTGGACACTTCTGAACATTTTCAGGCACACACCCACAATCTTACCAATTATGTTTGTCAAACGGTGTCCGTCTGCCTAGCGCGCGGGTAGTGGCATAAACATGGGACATCACTACCTGATGCATTGTCACTCCCATTTCCTGCCAACTCCAGTTGCACCATCGTGTATGGCATGATTCCACTCCGTCGCGAACAGCCTTATCCATAGCGCAGTAATCAGCAAAGAAAGCTGCAAGTAAGTTGCGCAAGTAAGCTCAGGAACAATTGCATGTCCTTCCAGCGGTATCCAAAATGTCATGTCTTGAGGCACCAACTTTGCCGACTCACAAGGATGGCATCGGCCCGATGAATCCCATCGAACCAATAACGAAACACGTGTTTTCAGAAAACAAGTAGACAGTACGCTGTCAGTTAGGAGTTAATCCGTTGCACGGGACCACCAAGGGTGCAACAGGGCCATGCAATTATCACGTAAATGTATAAGATTGGAAAATGGCATTGAAAAACACATCCTTTGGATCATCAGAGATGCTTCGGGGGCAAAATCTCATAGTTCTTAAACGCTTATGGCAGCCAAGCACGTTTTCTTGTTCGTACTTATAGGTCGTCAGTGTATTAGGCTCCATGCAAACTCATTTGTAAGCACAGCATGCGTTAGGCCATCCCAAACAATTATTTTACAGACTAACCCGTTCCACATGGCCCCTGAAAGTCTGCGGAAGTGCATTCCTTATGACAAAATTCCTTGAGCCCCGGGCTGAGGCTCCAGACACCGCTTTAAGGCTGCGCAGTCCTGCATAAGCTTGATCTCAGGAAGGGTCACCAAGGCGCAGCCCCCCACCCAGGCCCTACATATTCCAACGGCGACGTCCATCCTGCACTCCTCTGCACAGCTCACCTTGATACCTCCCGCTCCGTATCGTTCCCAGACCATGCTGCCCGTTGCCACCCACACCCAATACCCATCTCCCGCTCCCCTGCCCTTCAGAAGTCTCAAACTGACCCGGGAGAGCTTTGTGGACTCCCTTTGGTACCCCATGTCACGATACCCGCCCTTGCAGTGGCAACGTAGCATCACGCACGCTTGCGCCCAGCCAACTGCCTCTTCTGTTGGATGGTCATCTCGTAAACCTCGACCCCCAGCTCCTTGGCAATAGCTGCCTGAACCCGGACGACAAACGCACCGCGTGTCTCCCCAGGTGCAGGGACCATAGGCGGAAGCACCGTCGCCTCTAGCGTGGTGCTGGGGTTGAACCCAAACCAGAACAGATTCGCTAAAAAGCTGCTGTTCAGCGTATGTGTTTTCACGCCTGGCAAGGAGCTGTTGACCCGTAATGCCACGGGGACCACCGGCAGAGTCGCTACTGCTGCTTCTGTTGCTGCTACCGCGGATGAGATGCAGCCCCCTTGTGAAGCCGGAAGCTGGTGACAATGTTCCTGCTGCTCGTGAGATAGGTTTTGCTGCTGATGTTGAAGGATGCGCATAAAGCCGCGCGAGAAGCGCAGCATGCCGCGGCCATTTGTCATACCGCCCTCCGGAAACAGGTGCACCGGGCTGGGGTCCGACGTCGACGCCAACTCATCATACGTGCTAGGCGAGGCGGGACGCATGACCACGGGTAAGTGCCGCGCGCGTGTAACCTGGGCGGGTAACGCGCTGGTGACAAGGTGCGTGTAGCGCTGGGGCAGCGACGGATGGCTGAACAACATCATGAGGTCACCCACGCTACAGTGATTTGACACCATGACGTGGCGACCAGTCGGAATCCTGGGGAGGACGGATTTGGGAAAAGTATGTTGGACGATGTTCATAGCGCGCGAGGGGTGAAGGATCAGAGGGAAGTCTGTACCTTACACAAACCAGCCAGCTACAGGCTTCCGCCCCTCCCAGTCATCAACCTCAATCCCCATCTCCCCGTTGGACTAGGATACCGCATCTTTTGGAAAACAACACTGCTGCTTAGTTTTCGAGGTGCAACTCAGTGTCCCATTGCCTGTTGAATCTGATGGCTTCAGTCCTAGTTTGGGTTTCACGCAAGGCGCATTAGGAGCAGCTGAATACTTCGTGCCACTTAACCTGCTAAACCCGTGAGGTGTGCAGAAATTCCGCAGCAGCTTACCGCTCCCCGTGCCGCCAAATGACTGTGACACCAAGCAAACGCATGTACGCGTCCACGATAGCTTGGTTTCTAAACCAGGGCTGGTCTAGCGCGATGCCCAAGACCCATAGTGCCGAGCGGAACGCTGCTATTAGGAGGCCCAGCGGAGTGTAGAGCAAAAGCTCTGGGCTCCATATCCGAACATGGTAATCGTCGAAAAGGATGCGTGCGGCGTCCAACCCGCTGCATGAGGGCGTTGGACCGTCATCTTCTGATAAATCGGCAGAACTAACAATTTCCTCCGACAACATCGGTCGCTCTTTGTTCAAGACGTGCATCATGAAGCGGCTGAGTCGGCCACCGCAGCGTCGTGCGTATGGCCCTACAACAGAAGCTCGTGGCCGTGACAGCTTTGCGCATCGTAACAAGGACATGTCTTATACCAAAATTTAACCTTTGTGACGAAGGAAACGCCGCCGTGCACCTAATTTCTAAATAGGCTGGACAACGTAGAACAAGAAATCTTCTAAAGAATTGCAGCTCAGATTTCTTGTCTTAATACTTCTAGCAATTAAATTTTCCTAAAGTTCACTGATCATACCATAACACGTCGGATAAAGGCCGTACATAACGTAGAGTCTGGCAACGGACGGGATATACAACACGCGGCGCCAGCACGATGTCTTATTAAAGCCTACACCTAAAAACCATGCAGGACACATCGGCAGTACTCCCGACGCGAAGTACGGCAATACGCGGAAGTCCGAACATCAAACCGATCGACCTGAACTGGCTGCGGCTGGGCCGGCCAATGAGTTAGCACTGGCAAGCAACACGACCAAGCCCGCTTGAAAACCAAATCAGTCCGCGGGAACTTTCTCGCTAACCCAGTTCGTCTTAGCACACCACAAGCAGCAAGCCCAGAACGCATTCAGGGATAATCCAGTCCCATACTGGTCGTCACACACACCTGAAACCCTG
Organism: Volvox reticuliferus; assembly: GCA_019650235.1. Lineage (NCBI taxonomy): Eukaryota > Viridiplantae > Chlorophyta > Chlorophyceae > Chlamydomonadales > Volvocaceae > Volvox > Volvox reticuliferus. The sequence continues at coordinate 710,659 of BNCP01000035.1, read as the reverse complement.
CTTAAGACCATGCTTTACGGGTCCTCATCCAGGTTGATTTGTTTCCCAAATTTCGCGTACAAGGTGCTCTTCAGTTCTTGCAGCTTGGCCCTGACCTCTTGCAGCTCGGTAGTGGTCTTCTCCACCTCCTTATGGACGTCTTGCGTCACCTAGTAATTGCGTGGGGTCAATTTTATTGAGCCAACATTGCATATGGCCTGTAGAGACTTGCATGGAGGACCACAACATTCGTATCGTAATAGCAGGTTTTAGCTGGCAAAATGTAGCTGTTGACCATGACTATGGGAAGCGTTGGCCGAATTGCCCTGCGGCCCTTCTGGCACAATTACACAGCTCAGCAGGGTAATCGCCCACACGCGCAGAATTCATCGTTTCCCTGCTCATTGTCGTTCATGGAGTGCAGCAATCCATCAGCAGACTGTTGATTAACATGGTGATTGGCATGTGTTGGTGTGGCGTCTTGCAAAGTTTCCGCTTGCATATGACGATATTGCCCGTGCCTTTCTGCGTGTAAACGTGTTTCTTGTGCGCCACACCTCATCGCGTGTAGGCGCGTCTCAGCCTTCAGGGTCCATCGTAAATATTTTTCCCCACCCCAACCGCCCACCCATCCCACCTGCTCAAGGCGGGCATCTGCTGCGTCCTTTTCGAAGTGCACAAGGCACTCCCCGATAACGAAGCGGACATGCTCGTCGTCCGAGAGCATAAGCTCGTTTCCGGCATCCTCCATCTCCTCCAATGCATTCTGTACCCCCCAATAAAGGGAATAGCCCGCAATTCTGTGACTTAAATAATAACATTGTGATATCAAATACACCGCAAACAGGGACCATGTCCACGTACGGTTTGTGACCGTATGTTCACACGACGCAAGAGCACAAACACTTCCAATTACTAAAAATTACCCACCTTATGTTGCTTCAATAAGCGTTCGAGCTCTTGCATTTTGGCGTGTAGGCGGCTAAACATGTTAATTCGCTGTTGGTCTTCACTCAGCACTTCAATTTGCGGCATCTGGGCCTATCCAGTAAGGTGATCATTAGAAGTGTTACACATGTGATTGCTTTGGTGGCTTGACACACCTTTGCCGCCATGCTTGCGCGGTTAGTTACAAAAGCTTCAATAACTTAAAGATGAAATAGGTGTATCCCCGTTATGCAAGAAGAGTGCGTCTCCGGTATTAAAACTGCTAACTGGAAAATAGAAGTCCTGAGGTTCAGAACGACGTAATCTTGGACAAACAAATGTCCAAGATCTGCAAGTATTTGTCTACTTCACAAACCAATGGACGTCAAGTACAGCACAGGAATTACCTCCGTGATTTTACCTCAGAATAGGTACGGCACCGTTATTTCGAGCTATGCGGCATCCCCGTACGGACGCTCACGCTGACCCTTACGCATTTCTATTTCCTTTCTACCTCTTGTTTTGCTATCCTTTAAGCGTCCTGGCTCGTATGGGCTTTACGAGCTCTAAAGAGTTTGTCATCATCGTCATCACGAATTGGCACAAGCCGCCACAGACCAATGCATTTGCAGTTGTATGACGACAAAGGTAAGTTGAGTGCAAGTTCAACCAAGCACACAGAGAACTTGATAGGAGTCTTCAGGGAATATCCCGCTGAACTGTTTAGTGGACATAGCATTAAGTTTCTTCCTAGGGTGTTGGAGATCCGGGCGCTGCCAATCAAATCGACCCTGCTCATCGATGCGGCTGGGTTCTTTGAAGCGGCAGATTTCAGCCACTGCTTGAGGACTTTTGCGAGCGCCTTCATGCAGTCTCTCGTCTAACCTTGGCCGGCAGGTGTGGGCCGACATTCGTCAGCCTCTTCTGGACAGCAATTCTCCATGTGGGACGGAGAAGTTGTGTAACAATGGCCGTGAGGGGATGGAACTTACAGTGATAAACTCCAGATGATGACCCATGGGTCGACATATCATTTGATCTTTAATATGCAAGTGTCTATGGATGTAGGCACCTCCAGGAAGTGGTGAGTGGCAGAGACATCCCAGGCAGCAATTACAGGAATATGCTTGTGCAGATTTAACCTGACTTAAGCCATTTAATTACAGCTGGAGGAGCGTGAGGGACGGAATCCTACAGTTTATGATATGCGGCTCTAAATAGATATAACTGTATATTGAAAGGGTTATCAATTTTGTATAGTTATTACTTTTCCAACAACATACATCAAGCCTTGTGATGTAACCATGTCTTGTCTCTTCCGTCATACGAGAGACCTATGGCTCGGATGAGCCACCTCAGCATGTGATCTTCAGATCTGAGCATCTATCCTTGCTCCCAAAATACAACCTTTTGGGTCAAAACATCTCCTAAATTGGAAGGACAGATACCTATTCTTAGGAAAGCCAGGACACTGTAAATGCACATCAAACACATCACACAGAATCACACATTGTAAAAACAAATAGGCACATCAGGTAGAGCTGCAGGTCTCCCCTATGATAGAAGAGCCCAAGGGGGCGACAACGGCTGGATTTCAAGGCTGATGCATGTTCTTCGAGAAAGTGACGAATATGAAAAGATGAAGATCCTTTTCAATGTCCAGTGATCTCCCATTTGGAGCAGCATATCATAAACTGTAGGATTCCGCCCTTCACCGCCCGTGGTTAAACGGATTACATAAGTTGGATTATATAAATCGGCAGAAGCATATTCCTGAAGTGTGTATGTTGCTGGCTGGGACGTCTCAACGTCAGTAATCATGATGATTTCTTACGATCAGGACATAGCAATATTTATAGCAGGTACTAGCGTTCCACAGGCTCTCTGCAGAGAGAAATACAATATTATTATTAAAGACAAAACGAAATAACGGAACTCTTACCTGAAAAGCGGCGGAGAAATCCGCCTCACACACCACCACCTGCCACCACTAGGAATGACTAGGAGGTCCGAACACGCATAGAAACTTGCTTATCAAGGCTCAGATGATGGTTCGTCCGGAGTTAATAATTACAAACAGTACATGTTACTTCACGCAGACCTCTTCCTTGCTGCATCGACTGCAACCATGTGGTTCCAGGTGGTTCTGGGTTATGTCCAAGGCGTAGTGCATTTTGGCATCATCATTGGACTATAAGCAAGCGAGCTTAGTTATGGGTATTCTGGTGTGTGAACTACAGATAACACGATGCTTTTATCAATTACCGGAAGCCAGCAGCTTCAAGTTTTTCATGCGCATATCAAAATACGACATGGTACTTCGAAGTGCCAGTGCCTATCCATACTCCACGGTGCAACCATGTCCATCAAGTTAAGCGAAGCAGGTTGCACCGGCTGTGGACCAACACCTTATCGGCCATACATGCAACGGTTCACACTTTGGTCGCGCGGTTTCCTGTGAAAGGTTATCGGCTTGCTGGCTCCCTGCCTCTCCACGCCTTCTAGCTTGACGGTCCTTAAAATGAGGTATTGGCAGTACAATCTAGTGGAGTAGCCTGAGAGCGCGGAGAAAGCAGCCTGTCCAGGCGCAAAGGAGGATGGACACACCAGCCGCCGAGGGCCAGCCGTCCTCGTCATCTCCCCCACCAGCGCAGCCCCTGCCACAACAACACTCAACACCAGACTCGACAATGCACGATGTTTCTTCTCCCGGCCGCGCCGCCGCAGTGTTCGATGCTGACGAGTCCCTTACGACCCATGGGTCACTCGGAGCCTTCGGCAGCCGCGGCGCGCGACGAGCAGCCCTGCTGGCGCGTCAGGGTTCCCCGCGCACCTTCTCCAGAAAGCTAGCCAGTATAGCACGCAGACACGCTTCGACGAGTGCCCGCCAGCTTGTCGCAGGTCGCGCGCTGCTGCTGCACGCACCAGATTCTGGTTCGTCGGATCGCTCCGGTTGGGCTGGCAGCGCAGGTGGCGGCGGCAGCACAAGCGGCACTGCTGGCGACGGCCGCCACCCTTTTACAAGCTTCAATGAAGGTGCATGCGACCGGAGCACCGCTAAATTAGCCGCATGCACAAAAACACATTTCGCAGCTGTCGTTGGCTCGTTCTGCATCCTCTGTTTTGGACTCTTTCCTCGTTCGCGTCCTTCGACACCAGTCTCTTCTTCCACCCCATTCGCCTCGTTAGGTCACGGTGCGAGTATGTGGCTTACAGCGTGTGTGGTACTAAAGGCGGCCTTGGGTGTGGGTGTGCTCTCTATACCGGGAGCTTTCTCTCGCCTGGGGTGGATACCCGCAGCCTTCGTCCTCACTGCACTATCTGCAATCGTCATGTACTCCGGGTCCTTATACACGCGGTGAGATTGGGCCAGTCAAGTTCGGTTGCCTGCCCTGAGCCGCACAATGGGGATGGAAAAATTGCAATGGCGCAATAAGGATCCATCATTGCCCCCATACGATTGTGTGGCTACTCCCCTGCTCTTTGGGCCACGTGTCCAGGCACTACTGTCCACGTGTTCACACGACAAGGTACCACTACTCCGTGGTTGGCTGAACGGGTCCTCACTAGGCTGTCGTGTTTTTCAACGCCCTGGCCGGGGCCCCTTGAAAACCCTTAGAAATGTAAAAATGCGAAATCCGGTATTTAAAATGCCAAGTGTGAAACGCAGGCTGATGACACGGCCATACCGCAGCAGCCGGCATGGCCTCAGGCACCCGCCGATGTTGCACTCTCTCGCCCGCCTAGCGCTGGGACGCGCAGGGGAGGTGGCGGCCTATCTGACCGCCTACGCGACCATCTTGCTCATGCCCGCTATTTTCCATATCACCGCGGTGGAGGCGCTGGGCCAGGTGAGAGCGGGGCAGGTTTTTAAGGCGGCGCAATATCTTCAGTTTCAGCGGCAAGACCCACGGCCATGGTCAGGACCTGTTTTTTCTGCGGATTGAAGCGTGCACGCTGGGCCGGGGGGCGGGTGCGACTGCGGGAGTCGAGGGTGAGGTTTGGTGTCCCGCCTGCTCCGCTCTCCGTGCGGATTGATTAAGACAGCCATTCTGATCCAGTCATGTGCCACTCAGCGTCGTGCCAATTCCGCGTCACTTCGCAAACTTGAAACAGCTTTGACAGGCATATGTAGAATTGAAGTATGCCGGCATGGCTGGCATACGCTTAGAGTGTACCAAAGGAGTTTGTGGTGATGAATGAATGCGCGTGAGAAGATAGGGACGATGAATATGAACCAACGCAAACCTCCCAAACTGGCATCCGACCGCCCGACTCTTTCCCTTTTCCTAGCTGCATTTCTTGTCTTTTGCTGTGTGACAGCTGATGGGTTCTACGGACAACTCTTCGCTGTTGCTTCATGGTCTGGGAGTGCTGGTGGTGGCGGTGGCGCTGGCTCAGCTGCAGAGTCTCACTCAGGTCTGCGGGTGCGGATGCGGGTGCTTCTAAGAGGGCTGCGGTCCCGGGACTTAGCCAGCTTAAGACCTAGGTTAGTTTAGATTTAAGGGTTTCGTTTTAAGCTCAAAATTAGTTTTGCAGCTTGTCTTAAATAGGCTTAACCATATGGCATCAACCGCGCGGCACTGAGGAAGAGGACACCTTCTGTGCTTGTACAACAGGTACAAGGGCAGGTACTGGCAGCGCGACTACCCGCGCGACGCTTTGTCATTTTATCACGTGTTTTTGCTAGCCCCCCTGATCTGCATGTGCAAAAACACCATCGTGGGTTTCTGCCTTTACGGATGCAGTTAGGGTGGACTTCTCTCCTGGGCAGCGCCGTGATGACCGCCGCCCTCATCGTGGCCACTGCCAAGCTCCTCCTGGAGCCGCCACCGGATTCCGACAGCGGCAGTGCCAGCGGCGCCAGCAATGCAGTTTTCGGACTGTTCGGAGATCCTTCTTCAGGTTTGGGTCCTTCGTGGCCTGACGCCCTATGGAGAGCAGGGGCCCCTGTCAGTGGAGCCGACAACGGGGCTGCGGTCTTTCGTGGAGTCGGAGGAGATAGCGGCGTCGGCGGCCTAATCCTTGGCGGTAGTTGGAGACCGCGTACGGAGTTGATAGCACACCGCGGCTTCGGCACTGCCATGGTGGGTCTTTTTGGCGATAAGAGAAGGAACGACGAGGGTGTCAGCTGTTGAATTTATTATGCTGTCACGTGCCACCCACGTGAGTACGGTATGTCCCTCCTACCGTTGGCTCCGTTGCCAGAACACGTTAGCATAGCTTGAAACTGGAGGTGGTTCATTTCATGCCGTCGCCCCCGTGTCTTTGGGGGTGCGTCGGGGGCCCGTCCCCTGTTCTGGCCTTACCCGTGTTTACCCCAACGGTATGCAACGCAGGTCGGTGTCATGGACATGGTGTTCGCGTTCGGTGGTCAGGAGAACTGGATGCGCTTCATCACCGGAATGCGGCACCGGTACGAAGCTGTGGGATGTGAAGTGGTGGGGTTGGGGACGGGTTGGGGATTATAACAAGTCCCCGTTTTACCGCGTGCCAACGTACTTGTGCTGATGGCGCACGTTGAATCGGTGTTGCTACTTTCATACATCCAGTTCTTTCTTTAAAGGTGTTCTTTCCGATTTTCACAGCAAATTGTAACTGTGTGTCTTTGCGCGCAAATCAGCATAAGAACAAAATCGCGCAGCAGTCAAAACTCTACAGCTAATAAAATCAAATGGCGTTTACGAATTCCTCAGCCCCCGCACCAAGCCTTCTTTCCCTCATCTTTTCATCGCTTGGCGCTTACGCCTACAGGTCGCAATTTACCGGCGCTGTGGCTTTGTCGACTGCCGTACTGGCGCCTTTGCTGGTGGTCCTGGGCGCTGCGGGCTATGTTGCACGTGGCACGGATATGGACCCTTCACGCCCCATCACAAGCGAGCTGCGCAGCGACGGTTGGTCTTTGGCGATAAATGGTTGCGTCCTAGTTTCCGTACTGATCTCTTACCAGATCAACCTCAACGTATGGACGCGACTGGTGCTGGGGCTGTGTGGCCCTCGGTCCATGCGCATTGATAGCGGCGGCGGTGATGGAGAGGTCGAAAGCGAAAGTGATATTGAGGAGGACGCGGCTTGCAAGGAAACGCACCACGGCAGCGGCGGCACCACGGCGGCGGACGGCAGTGGCAATACGATGATCGGACAAGAGGTGCCGCGGCAGGGAGGAGGCGGCGGCACCTTCACAGGCGCCGCTATATTGGCTGGGACAGCAGTAGACGTGACTGAGGGTATGGTCGTGGTACAGCTGCCGCCGGTGGAGCCAGAAGCGGCAGTGGGAGCAAATGTGGGTGTCAGGTTGCTGAGTCCCGCCAGTGCCGACATAGAGGCACCCGCTGGAGGTGGCGTTGTTACTGCCACCACTGTCGTGTTGCCGCGTGGCGATCGGAGTGATGAGGAGAAAGGCCCTGGCGACTCCGGTGTCGGCGGCGGGGATAGCTTGACGCAGCCGCTGCTTCTCGGTACACACGGTACGGCGGCATATCGGCATTACCTAGAGGAGCGGCGACGCCGCCGTCAGGCACACCGTACACGGCACGGCGAGCCGCTGGACCCGGGCTCTCAGCGGCTGCTGTGGCTGTTGCTCACGTGCTGCGCCGGCTGCTTCGGCTACGTGGCTGGTTTTCTGCTACCGTACTTCTCCGAGGTAGTAGCCGTCATCGCGTCCGTGGGCGACATGGCGCTAATGCTGGGGCTACCATGCCTGTGCGCACTACAGCTGCTGCGGCTGAGCGTCGCCGAGACGGCTTTATGTTGGGCGCTGACGGTGGCTGCAGTGCTTATGTCGATTGTGGGTGCCGTGCTGTCCATTGAACGTCTGGTCGACAGAGCCCATGGCGGTGGTGGAGGGGAGCAGGGCCACTAGCTCCAGTGCGTGGCGAGTAGCAATTTCTCAAAAATGTAAATCGTGTTTTCTTAGTCTCAGTGTGGACTGTTCGTTTGGCATCTACTAGGCCGCTCAACACAACGCGTATATCCTTTAACTTGGAACAGTTTCAGGTTTGGAAAAACAATCCGATCCGGCCCCTACATTGATTCGGTTCGTTGCCACAGGCGGTGACGATTATTTTTCACTCTTTACGTACTACCTGACGTTGGTTATGTGGAGGTCTCAGTATCTCCGCCCAACACCCTTTGTATTGTTCACGCCTGTTTCACGGGACCATCTCTTCATATCACATTATGCGTAATATCCACGCAGGCAAGATACAGCGCCCCGCCCGAGATGTGAAGCGTTTCTTACGATTAGCTCTTCGTGTTCCATTTCACAGAATGAAAAAACGTGCCCCAACAGCCGCCTAGCGCGATCTCAGCGTTCGGGATGCTGCATCTACCTGGGCCTGCAGCCTACAGATGTGCCGATGGGGACCCAGCAATTATAACTGCTGCAGCAAAGATGAGAGTGCTCACATGCATGCATTGGCAGATCCAACGCCTCTCCACCCAGCCCCAAGATGGCCAGGACATATGCATGACTTAACCAGACCACGCAAATTCACCAAAAACTTAGGAGACTTACCCGTCTTCGCGAAGCGCTACTAAATGCTTCAACGTCAAACACGAAGGATGGTCCATGAACGGGGGACGGCCCCTCTGCTCCTTACGGCCCCACGGGAAAAGGCGGGGATCATTCGTCCCCAACGATGGCAGCCTCCGGTCATTCAAGAAGCGCTCAGTCGGGCATTTTTTCCACCACGGTACCTAAAATACCCCCTTATTCCTGTGGGGAACTCGGCTACTTATCGTTGTTCCCACAAAAGCCTCGATGAAGAGGCCCTGCTCAAACCAGGTTGACGGTGCTAGTAAATCCTAATTAGGGTGCAGGGACGCTAGCAATGCACCGGTTCCGAAGTGCAAAACCAGACGCACAGAAAAGCTGAAGCAGATCGCTGAGCCAGACTCATCCAGCGCATTTTCCTAACCGCATCGACATCCATTCGTGACTCCCAGAAAATGGTCCGTAGCTTCACCCTGTCAGCCTGCTTCGATATCGTAGATCAACAGGCAAACTTGGCACTTCTGCCGAATCACGCAAGCAGCAGCATCCCCAGCTAGGAAGGACTGATACCCGAATGCCGGAAAAAGGGCCGCGCAAACGCTGCAACCCTGCATGCTCCTGCACACTAAACTAGCAAGCATCTAACCACCATAAATAAGCAAGCGGCCATTGATGGTTTCGAGAAATTATTCCACCGCACCGGCGAGAGATGGCGGCCAGAAACGGTTCCGGGCATTAGGCATTTCATGCACTGGACGAAGCTCGTGTCCTAGCGTGGGTTCGCACGGAGCATGTTCACGCAGTTCGGAGTATGAGGTGTACGCCCGAGTCCGTGAACACAGGTCCAGAAAGCTCCCCCACCTTGAGGGCGTACGTCGCGTCTTCAAATGGCTTTTGCATCTCACCGCGCCTGCAGGCAGCGGCGGGAGACAAAGTGATGCAGAGCCATCATGAGGTGTAGACGTTACGATTAAAGATTTCCTCCAATCCTCCATTATTTGAAGTTTAGGTACGGGAATGCCAGTTTTAGTAGGCAAGTTGCTGACCAAATAACTAATTCGGAGGAGAGAGTTGTGAAGCACCTGTCCACGCAAATACGCTTCAGTAGCTGGCGACCATAAAACAAGCACAATGCACACCTGCATTCCTTCAGGTGGCTCTGCACGTTTGGCTGGTGTGTGCTTGCGAGTTCAGCGAGAACAAATTGCCCTACTTCCATGGATTGGCCTGTTCTGCATGCAGAAATACACAGCACTCACCCGAACTCGCCCAAGTCTCCGCCCCGCTTGGCGCTGCTGCAATGGCTCTCCTGCGAAGCCAAAGTGGCAAAGTCCGCCTCGCCCTTCACAAGCATCTCGTGGAAGCGCTGCAGAACCACCATCAGGCGGGCGTGGCAGAGCGGCAAGGGATAATACACGAAATGAACCGAGAGAGCACGGGATTCGACAGATAGGAGGATCCAGCGTACCGGTACGTCAACACGGGCGGGATGTGCATTGAGAGCATTCACAGAGATCTGTGTGAGCAGAGCGCTGCGTCGCCCGATCAGGAAGCCGAAACACACACATGTACACACTTCCTCCGATGAAGTTCCCTTCAAACACTTTCGATTAGCCTTTTTTAACACACCTACACACCACGGTAGCACGTGGAATGCGGCATCAGCAGGTCACGAAGATGGGAGTAGACCCCGTCTTTGTCTCTCGCACATGCACATGAACCTCACACCTGTATCATCGCCAACGCCTCGTCCCGTGTCCTAGTAATTACTGGCTCCTGGGATTGCAGCGATACGGCGAAGCCATAGTCGAAAATTCAGATGTTAGCAGGGCGTGTAGGCTGGTGCATAGGCTCGCACACGCGGTTGGGTTCGAACGCAGTAATGCGAGAAAGAAAATCTGCGGGTCGCAATAACCATTCCGGGATGTGTTTGCACCCGCATGGGCTGGTATACGCCCGCGCCCTTGAAGAGCTCGATATGCGGCCGTGGAGAGTTTCCCTTGCCTGTAGGCGAGTGCTTAACGCCCCAGCGCTCGGCCTGGGCCGCGGTAGTTATGTGCTGCTGTATAATATGGCGGCTTAAGTGGTACTCACGAACAAGCCATGACCAAGACTTGTCGGGTTCCACACCGCCCCGCCATGTCAAGCCCGGTGAATCAGCATGCGCAGGTCCTTAACTCTATATCTAAAAACTGCGCAAGTCAGGCCCACTTCGCGTGCGCATCCGTCAAACCACAGGCCACATAAGGCCTACCATGGGACGGCGAGTGGATACCCAATGTGAACCAATTCTTCGACCTCAACCTTTCACCCTCCATAATTGTTAGGAGGCCGACCCACATCACCTTCCTTGCAGTCGACCACACCGCTCCAAATATTATCGCTAACCCTTCAGTATATACTACGGCCCACCCTTAACAATTCCAGACCACCCCGAAGCGAACTGTAGGGCTCCCCGCCAGACCCGTGCGGGTTCTCATGCCAGGAAGACGTAAAGGAAAGCAATTTCTTCCAAAGCCCTGAGCAACGAGTAGTCGCCGAGCCCACCTTCCATGAGCTCGGCCGCCGCACGTCCTTGTGCTTTACGAGCAGATGGGAGGCACGAACGCGGCCGTCAGCCATTGTGGCAGTACGCTTGCTTGGAGGGGAGACTGGTGTATCTTCAGGACCACGTTTCTCGGCTGCAGCGGCCAGCACCAGGAAAGTATATTGGTTGCGCTGGAAATTACGAGAAGTGTGGCTTCGTCGTGCACGGCGGAAACTGAGGGCAAGCTGAACAGGGAATGTCGAGTGTTTGTTGGGGGGGAGGTCTCACCGGCAGTCTCGCAACGCACGACGTACTCGGACTCAAGTTCACCGAAGCGGATACGTGTCTTGTCCTTGAGAAGGACGGGTTTGTTCGGTGAAATACGCCGGCCGTCGACTAGTGTGCCCTGGGTCTGTTACTTAGGCGCGAGCGGCAGGGCAATTGAAGCGCACGGGCAAGGGAAAAGTCAGACAGAATGCGAGATCAGGTCAAGCCTAAACTCAGCCAATCCTTACACCAACATTTGTGCAATGGCAGACCGGTTATTGGACGGCTCCGACACAACCCGGCAAGTGTGAGCTGCGTGCATGCTGCCACCAAAACGATGGGCTTACCGATTGAAGGTCAATTAAAAAGAGCCGTCCGTCCGTGTGATGAACAATCGCAGCGTGCACTCTGCTGCAACTATGGTGTTCAAGGGTAATAGAAACTTGGTCAGCAGCTCTGCCGAGGGTATAATATGGCTCAATATCTACCGGAATTGAGAGTTCGCGGTGCCCGCCAGAAAATACCTTGCGGGAAATACAGCGGCGACAGAATGAACAAGACGATCAGCGGAACAATTATGCAGTCTCATTATGTGTTATATAATCATAAGCAACCTTGCGTACCTCAAGAGATGCCACGCGGCAAGGTTGCGAGGCCCAATCGGGAGGGTTGAAGTGCATCACCAGCCGCAAGGCGAGCGCAGCGCCACCCCGACGCACGATTAGAGGATAATGATATCCTATGTACTTACATCAGTTGCGGTGCGAATAACTTTAAGAGCGCGCGTTCGGATCCGGGCAGTTTGCACGACGCACGACACAGGAGCTCTATCGATGGGAAAATAGCTTCGGTTACATAATTAAAACCTGCAAGGATGTAAACCCTAAAACTCATCGTTCGGAAGTTCTATGCCAGCGTTATTTCGACGCCGCACCACAGGGCCGGGGTTGTCTCCCAGCTGGATACCGTTACCGCTTGAAGCATCCTGTCAATAACCCCAATAGCATAAGACTGTACCCGGAAGTGCAGTGGTAGATTACAAAGGGTGGACGGTGCATTTCGAGCAGTACGAATCGCGAAAATACACACTATACTCATGACAGGTGTCAATATCCGGGGGCAGATGCTGCCAGCCGGCACGGCTCGCCCAACATTTATAGCTGAATGCGCTCACGAACGCAATGTACAGAGAGCACGGTAATTCACGTGCCATTTGCTGATTGGCCATGCAGGGCCACCACCGATACAGTATACTAAGGACAGCCTGCGTTACGCCTGGCCTGGGGCACCTACTTCCACACTTCTGACGTTTATTATTTCTGGGCTACCCGCTTGCATGCGCATATCATGCTCTCCAAAATCCACGAATTTGCCATTTGCGTGCTTGGTCTTAACGGAGCGTTTCGACAGGATTCATAACACTGGCGAAATTCTATAGGACCATTTGGTCAATGTTTCATCGCTGCGCATTAGCGGTTAGTCATGGCTGGTACAGCAATGATCTGATACCCCTGACGCCGTGGGTCCCAAAGCCACACAACGCTACATCCTATAACGCTGGAAAGCACCTCGACATCCTAACGGATATCATAATCCGCGTGATCAGCATGCGGCATGGTAATGACCGCGAGCCATGGCACAGCGGCAGTATTCTTTTGCATCCAGCACCACCTCTGCGCGCATCGCCACCCTCGAAACAGAGCCTAACCCACGGGCCTCCCTTGCATCGAAAATGAGCTTGTCATTAAAAGGCCACTTTGCCAAGACCAAAAAATCTGTTCAGAAGAAGGCGTCCAAGATGCCCTGACCCTGTGGTAAGTCCTCCTCCGCCTCCCCTGCGATATCTGCCCCGCCACTGAACGCCTCATCCATGGCCTCCGCGAGCTCTGTGCGGCCGTTTCGGCCCATTGCTGTGCTCAGCTGCTCGGCGGTTTCTACACGCATGGGCCCGTAGTCATGTAGCCGGTTGAAGCGCCATGCATCTTGGTTGCCGTCTGGAAGCTGCACCCCGCCTATGCAGAAGATGCGATAGCCCGAAAGGGGTGTAGTTGAAAAAACGTTGCGCCGTCAAATGGTTGTGCAGCTGTGACGTGGTCCGGTGTGCATATGCGAGAACGGAGCCCCGCAACGTGGTGGACAGCCAGACGGGTAATTAAAGTCAAAAGGAACTAAGCGATACTGAAAAAAAACTCCTTGCGGGTTTCGGTCATCCGCAATACGCGATTATTCACAAATGCAGGAAGCATTGGCCCACTCACCTGTAATCCGTTCAAACTCCTGACGGAACTCGTCGCCGTACCATTGTTCCACCTGACCTAGGGCAAAGTAGTTGACGGGGAACTGGCTGCTCAACAGGATGCCTTCTGTGGCGCGCGCGACCTGCGGCGAAGGGTGACGTGATTTGTCGTTGACTTGAGCAAATGTGTACCATCAGAGCATCATCGGGATGGGGGTTAGGATAGGTCCAGGCTCTGGTGAATTGCGTGGGTGTCACAAGGCACCCGGTACCTCAACAGGGTAAGGTTGGGTAAGGCGCAGAAAGAGCATCCTCCGCCTCGTGCAGCATAACGGCCCCAGCATGTTGCCCAAGCATCGAAACGAACATCGCCTTTGGCCCTAAGGCCCTCAACCAACATGATGCCGAGCGGTTGTTCGTGATAGGCAGCCACATCCAAGCTGTCAATACCATACCCATCCCATACCCAACAATACGTTGCTCATCAGCTCAGCCCCACCTTGGCGCGCAGCAGCAGCGCAAGCCCCGCCTCAACCGCGGCCTCAGGAGCGAGGCCGTACGGCTCGTAGTATTTCTTGCCTGTGGACAAGCCCAGCAAAACGCCAACGATTAGGGCAAAAATGTGTTTCGGAGCGTATGCCAAAAATAATCACCTGTTACAAATCGCCGCCTTTGGACCCCAGACCTAAGCCCGCCCCGACTGGGTCCCCAACTTGTACGTTTTCCTGACCCCAACTCCACACCACCGACTGACCCACGATGACTCGGTGCTGGGTTTCCCTGCCGTCGAACAGCACACTGACGTCCATCATAAACCCTCCATTGGTAGGAAACTTGAGTGAGTAGGAGGTGTGGAAGACGCGCTCCTGACCATCCACGATCGCACTGCAGGAGCGCCGCCCACGCATACGCGCTGCTTCGGCCTCCCTTTCCGCCGCCAGCTCCTCGTCCGTCAGGTTGCGGGCCGGTAGGAAATCCACCTGGTGAGAAAGGTAGAAGTTCCCTTCAGTTCACGACGAGGGTTTTTGCCTTTACACCGCACTTGTATAGGGGTTCATCATTTTCCTGACCTTCCCTTACGTCCCGGCCTTTGAACGATTTTGGACGCGGACCCATAGTTTCATATCGCTCCTTCACGATCATCATCGGTAGCTAGTCATTAGCTCTTATCACCGGGCCTTTTGGCCGTCACATGCAACAGTTCAACCCCTGGAGCATGGCGAGATCACAAAGTCACAAGCTTGTGGTTCATGCCTTGTGCGCATGCCATTTCGGCGAGAACATTGTTCTTGGCCCAGCAAATTCCCATCCTGGACAATTTGGATGGCGGAATTCGCCATGTAGTAACCCGACACATTTTGGGAGACCCGACACATGGCATTGATATGGCGGATCACCTCAATGGTGGGCACCGGCTGACCTGTCCTTCCAGAAGCAGAGTTGGGTTGGGTGTAAAGTCCTCTTTGCAGCCGCGGTCCCGCAGAGCTGCCAGCAACTGGCGCGTCTTCTCCTCTGCGGCGCCCTTACGGCCCCGCTCACTAATGGCCCCCGCGTCAACAGGCTGTTGCCACATGGATCTCTCGATAGCCACTGCGATGCGCAAGAAGCATTTGACAGGCAGGTGATAAGCTGTCATAACTTGCATCGTTCGCATAAGGACAGGAGGGGAAAACCCGTGTGATTGGCGGGCATTCAGTGAATCTGTATGCGACCCCAAACATGCCGCAACGTGTCCCGTCATGCTCCATTTCCCCCCCCCTTTCCCCGGCACGCGGCACGCAACTCACGCCGGTTGCCATTGGGCTGTCCACCTAATTCGGCAAACCAGGCATCGCGAACAGCCTGCAGAGCCGTGGGCTCACTGGTTGGCATTGTTGCAGCCCTGCAAAGTCATCAACGCGGGTAGGCATGTGGGGATCTTGATTTCGAAACTTGGGACGGAACCCAAACAGGTGGGAGCAAAGCCCAGTCGGGTGACCCACATCGGGTGATACTAGGAGGATTGGATATCTTGTCGTGAAGAAGGAAGAACGGACCCAACGGTAGTGCAGGGAATAGCGGGGAATGGAAAGCAATAGTAAAGCGTTAACAGTTGTCGTACTTGTAGTAGTGAGTCTTGTCAGGTCTGCGGCCAAGGGCCGTGCGCAGCGCATTTCGCAGGTCGGTCGTGGTGCCAATGTACTGTAGCTTCTGCTTATCGTCAAAAATTGCGTAGGTGGCGCCTCGCGTGCCCTCCGGCATGTCAGGCAGAACCATACCCTGCACGAAGGGCCGCAGAACGCGACATCTCGAATGGAAACCTCCGGTCGTACCAAAGGTCAACATCAAAGAGGATTCACACTTGCCTGGGTGTTGATCACGGCACATATAGGTAAGTCTGAGAGAGATGGCATAGGCGCCGATGGCGCCGCGTCAAGGACCGCAGCGGAACGGCATCCAAGATAACGTGCGCGAGAAGTAGGCGAAACAAGTTTCACGGTGGACCGACTATCTGGTCCACTTGAGACAGAGCAGATGCTGGTAAAGGGTAGTCGCTTGAGGCGGTGTCGTCGGACCAACGCTGTTGGGGCCTGGGGCCTGCGAGAATCGTGCTGATGGACGATGTTTCTCCTGCAAGAAAGCACAGTCGATGCGAGACCAGCCATATACCTGCTAGATGTCCTCAGCATACGGTCGAGACCTTGCCCAATCGACGACATTCTTGCTGAAAACTTGCGGTACTCCCGAAAAGCCGAAATCGCCAACGATAAGGCGTTTGGAATTGTGTTTGCACGTTCCAGAAATTAAATGTACTCAAAGGATGTGATTATGATTATCACTAATTCATGACATCTCCGACTATCATCAACTGCCGCCATAGGGGCCTTTATTGAGCTTTCCGTTAATGACGATTCTGCCGTACCCGATACAATCTTCATCCCATTCGTGTCCAGAATTGCAGGCCCAAAATGCGAGTCCGAATGTTAGCATTTGTTGCACTGATATAATAAATATTGTCAGATCCGGTATTGGTCACCGTTTGCAGCCGTCAAGTATCGGTAAACCTAAGAATCCGTCAATAGTGAATCATAACTGTGTGCGATCATAACTTAACACAATTATGAAGCTATACCAACGAATATCACTGCTCCCTGTGCGTGCATTTGCCATGGTGTGTGTAAATCCTCAACCTGTGCGGTGTGCTACCTGTGCTAAGTAGGTGACCGATACAAAAGGTCCCTGCTTTCCCATTTTCCTTCACGTGTGCTGGTCTCGCTTGAACGAGGTCCAAAGCCGCCTTCGTAATCTCAGTGGTCAGTTTGGCTTCCATCTCTTAGTATGCAAGCACGCATGAAATTGGTCTTGAATGGAGAGGGACTCTACGGTGGGAAGGAGGCGGAGGAGCCGTAAGCTAGGTGGGTTCAAATCCGCGTAAACTGCCGCGGCCACGAATTACCATGGCCTGGTACCACAGTGGCACACACACATACACACACATGTTTCGGTACACGCCTTCTTGGAATTTACAGGCTTCCCTATTTGCTAGGGGAAATAGTCCCGCGCCGAAGTTGCCCTGCACCACAGAAATAATACTAAGCACTTTATAATATACTCTTACAAATATAACGCACGTATCGCAACGGCTGCCGCCAATCCTTCGTCCGACTCCGACTACGTCGCCACCTTCGCTGCAAGCCTCCGACGTCCGTCGCGTCCTGGGTCCCTTCGCACCCGCGCAACCCACAGGCCCTGACAATGCAAGGCCACGCCCGGCACCCAAGCTTAATAGCTACTGCAGAACAACGGGTCCGCTCTCAACAGTAACCCTTTCAGCAGCCCCCCAACAACGACCTTGCATCCCAAAAGACTTAACAATATGATTTGGCACAGTACAGCTTTGACCTTCAACTACAGTTTCTCGGCATGTTCGCCGTCCCCCCAATAGCACCCCTGAAGTCAAATCACGGCCACCCAGTGCACACCCCACCCGTTGTAAGCACTCCCTATCCAGTCCAGGAACTGGCTTGCTCCGCCTGCAACTCAAAGCTGCTTGAGCGCCTCGATCAACTTGTCGGTGTGCTCGGGGCGGCCCACACTGACCCGGATGTAGCCCGACAGCTCCTTCTTCGCGTAGTGACGCACCATGATGCCGTGTTGGGAGGCCAGCGCGTCTTTGACTGCCTTGGCGTCCTTGCCACCCGTCACCTGCACAATGCCAACAAACCGGAATGGGACTCACCGTGGTAACAAAACGAAAGAGGGCCCCTCTCCTTATCCACCACAGAGTCAGTGTCCCCAACGCCTCCGCACCTTGGCCAAAATGAAGTTTGCATGGGACGGGTAGGGCTCCAGGAAGGTGATCTCTTTTAGCCGGGTGTATAACCGCTCCCGCTCCGAAACCAACGCGTTCCGCACCTGCAGCAACGGCGGCATCAAAGAATAATGGATACCGCTAAGTTTAAACGGTCTTTGTCCCAATCAAGCTTTATTGCACCCACCGGCGGCTGTCGTAACCATATGCTACTTCGTACTCCAAAACATACCCCTACATGTAAAACAGTAAAGGTCTTGCCAGCTACACAGGCCGCCAAGTTTCCAAGGCCCGCCATTTGCAGCTGCATGGACCCCCACCTGCGTGGGGAGTCCGTCTTTCGGCACCGCAATATATCCATACGGTTATTCCCACTAACTGCCCTTTCCACCAATAGGCTCCTCCCCTCACCGTGTCCAGATACTCCATGTTAGTAAGTGCTGCACACGCCGCCACCTCCGCCGCGACCGACACGTTATATGGCTGCTTAGCTCGCCACAAGTACTCAATCATTTCTAGCGGGAAAGCACCGTATCCGACCCTAAGACCCGCCAGCGCTGCCGGAGGGTCATGACAAGGAAAAAAAGAAAATGGTGTGATATTGCACATCGAATCCTGATCAATTGATGAACGATGAGGAGTTGCTTGGAGAACGCATAGCCTTCGAAGCTATCAGGTCGTTATCACTTCCGATTTCTGCAAAACTTGATGTAGACCAACATGCGAACGCATACACCCAACAGCTGCGACGCAGGCGGAGACGAACCTTTGCATTCAAGCTAAGATGTGAAGTTAGGAGCCAGGCTAATAGCTACACACCAGCAAGCGTAAGTGTGCCAGGGAGACAGAAGGCGAGTTTGCAAGGCATCGTCGATGGGGCCTCCCCCGCGCCGTACTATCCACGGCTGCCATATGTGCTGCTCTTTTTCTTCCTCTTCTTCTCCAGCCCCGGGACCGCACCGCCTTGCCTAGCAATTGGCCCCCACGCGCACGACTACCCGTACCTGCGCTCTTGCTGAACGTCCTCAGCACTACTAGATTGTGTCTGTTGGTAACCCAGTGCATCCTGCTGGACTCCGAGCTGAACTCGATATAGGCCTCATCCAGTACAACCAGCACGGGCAGATCGAGGATGGCGAGCAGGTCGGACTGCGGGTCAGGGAACCTTGCCATCGGTCAGGAGTTCACACCTTAAAACGAGGCCGAGACTATATCATCTAAAGAGTATCAGTTGGACAATCGTGTGGGACAAGTCACAAGGCGAGTAGCCCCAAAGCAACCCATAACCACGGTAAACCCAGCCCGCCGCTGGAGAAACACTGCGGTCGGCCCTCCCAAACTCACGGCCTGACCTAACCCCCCCTGCTCATGACACCTCACCCACCTCGCTAATCATCGAGCCGTCTGGGTTGTTGGGTGACGTCAGAAACACAACCTTGGGCTTGTGCTCTGCCACAGCTCGCCTACCAGGACCCAGGACGATGCGAGTCAGAGGAAATCCGTTCATGAAGTGAGGCCATGGTCCGTAAGTGCAAACGAGCTCAAGGGTTCAGGGAACGGCGCTAAAATGGCTTTCACCAGCCAGTAGGACGTCACCAACCGAAGCTGCATAATAATCCTCGTCCTGTTGGGAGGGGCCAACAAAGACTTGAGCGAACACCGCAGGTCCCGGTAAAGAGCCCTGGCCGCTACCATGGCTCCGTTGGCAGCACCATCCGCCGCTTGAGCGATACCGGCTGGCAGGCCGGCATCCAGTCAGCCAGCCCACCAGCTTTGCTGGTTCCCTGATCGGTTGCCGTCAATTTGGACGAACACCAAATCCCTTGCCATTCCTAGAAGTTGCTTACGGCCCCTTGACTGCTCCCCCGTTCTCCAAGTCTCTCATCTCATAAACCCATTACCTAGGAATACGTTTTACGCCCAACGTCCGAAGGCATGACAGAATCCACAACCCTGACTCTTTATTTGCGTCATTCACCTGACTATGCCAGGCTCTTCCTGGTCCCATGCAGGAAAACTATCGAGCAAGCAGCCGTTAATGGGCACGCGCTCCCTTAGAAGTAGCAACCAGCCCCGTCAGACGACACAGCCTGTTGTCTTCTGCCCTTTCGGATTCAATTTGCCAGCAGACCTTTCTCGAATTCTACTGGCGCCAGTCAATCCGCCACCCAAGCTCTGCGGTATTTCCGTTACCATTGGCTGTCCCCGATAGCTGATGGGGATAGGGTGAACTTTATCCCGCCAAATTGACAGCCTTGACTCTTCTGTCCCCCGTCGCTGTCCCCAGCCTCGGGCCCGCCCACCTGATGCCCTCCACGTCCAGCCGGAAGCCCTCCAGACGTGGAACTGTCACCACCCGAGCGTCATTAACATCCGCGTCGAAGACGTACATCGTGAACGTGGGTGGGCAATCCACGATTTTGTCGCCGGGTTCCAGCACGCAGCGCATCAGTAAGTCAATGAGCTCATCAGCGCCGCAGCCCACCTGGGAAGGTGAAAAAAGGACGGGTTACATGTCTAATGGCGTGAGCCCGTATGTGTACAGCGGCCTGGTGTCAAGGCCAAGGCACAAGAAGGTCTCTGATGGGACGGGGCAAGGAACATGTGCAGTCTGAACATGGTCACACGTCGACGGGCACATTTCGGTCAGGCACGTAGCCCGAAATGACCAATTGTCAGCGACACACTTCAACATTCACCAAAGCATTAATACTTGCATAACATAATCACATGCACGTATTTAATTACATGATTTTGTTATGATATTTAGCTTTACCGAGCAGATGCATAGTCTTTGTCGGCGGCGCGCAAGCAAGCGGACGCAGCGAGCTAATCGTATGATGTCAAGCTATCATCGGTCATATGATAGGGTATATAAGGAGCCTAATTGGTTATTGCAATGAGCGCTTAGCAAATGAAACGGGCTCATTTCCACAACGCACGCTTGTAACATACCAGCAGGTGCTCCATTGGGATATTGTGCATTTTAGATAGCGCTTGCCTAAGCGCACGCGTCTCCGGGTCAGGGTATATGTGCGGAAACGGCATGCTACCAAGTGCCTGCCGCACTTCGGGTGGCGGCCCGTATGGATTTTCATTGGCGTCTAGTTTGATGATCTCCTCAGGCTTCCTCCCATAGCGTGCTGAAAGCACTTCAAACGGCTCGATAGGGGTATATGCTGCCAGCTTCAGCATGTGCTTACGCAGAAACTGCGTCGAGCTAGCGACCGTCGGTGCCGATGTAGAGGGTTCCATGGTAGCAGTAGCCAACGGAACAAGCAGATGTGGACGATTGACGCGTCTCAGAGCTGCTGGGCGGACCCAAGAGCCCCGAGGGGCGCTTGCTTGCATGATCGCTGTATTACTAAGGATTTTGTTAGTAAACGAAATGGGGCAGCGTTGCTGTATAATCGTCACACTGATTGGGCTAAGAGGTTAGGGATAGTCTCAGTAAAACTCGTACTGCAACGTCGCTTAACTCCTAACTGCCATTAGTACAAACTAGCTTCTTGGCGAGTTTACTCCATAACAATATAGGTTTTGCAAAGCCTATATCATACCGTACTACAACACTGCGTGCAGGCAATGCCCTGAGCATATTTCTCAAGACAAAGTTTTCACTTTGCCATTGTTAACGCATTTTTCCGGGATGATCTGCGGAAATCCTGCATCAGGCTGGAGGTCGGGCCCCATACCTAGAGGAAGCGTCCGAGACGGACCTCCCCGTACGACGGGGAGTCGGCCGTATGAGTGGCAGCTCATTGTGCGCTTCCTGTGCCTAGGAACTACGGGCCTGCCTTGACTTTCCAACACTGCAAGACTAGGCTCGTCGAGCGCGCATGGGGTAAGAATGTACGTAACACCGGCATCACGGGAAAGTGCCCGTATATCAGTACAATCACACCATTTCGGGTTTTAAAGTTTTTCAGCTGCAGATGGACTTTGTTTCATGGTTAACCCGTGGGCCTAGGGACGGGTATCATTTCTAACAGTCGATGCCCACGGCTATCCAGACCCTCGTTATTGCTGTTTCTGGGTCGCTTGGGCTTGCAAAATCACACGCCCACTCCTGAGGCTTTCCCCTGCTGAGACTCTTATAGCAGGGTACGCTTTGACCTGTTATGACAAGACACTCACCATATGGGTCCGAGCAGCCCAGGCTTCTAGCATCCATGCCAAAAACAAGGGAGCCCCTGGACTGCAGCTTCCGCAAAGATTGCAGTGAAAGCTCCATTGTCATTTGTAAGTATGAGGCCAGGAGTTACACCAGCCAGTACCACTCATCCAACACACTTGAATGCAATCCTGATAGCAGAGCATGCCCTCTAGCCCTGGTGTACGGCCAAGGAGCATTTTGCCGGTGCCTGCTTGCTAAGTCACGGCTTCAGCATTGTTCGCCATTCGTGGTCGTCGCTATTCCATACAGTTTTGGATGGACGGCCCAGCTAAAAGCTATAACGCGTGACTAGACCACCGATAGCGGCACGAAGTAACCGGAGTGTCAGGGCTTCAACGCGGCAAGACGCCAAATGTGGCACCCCCGCACAAGAAGCGTAATGGGTGGGCATATGCACCAGCGCACGATAGAACAGAAAGGCTGCTCAAGCATGAACAGAAAGGCTTGATATTGGAATTAGCATTTGTCCCAAGACCAAATGTCGCAACATGTAACGCCAGCAGCCGCACCCCAAGGTAACCGTATTTCCGATTCTACCCTCTCCGATCTAACACATATGAGCACGGCATGACGTGGCTCTAAATCCTCCTGAGCTACCGCGTTAGTATTAAACAACTCCCAATGCACGTAACCCACCGAGCCAAACCACCCACAACTAGTCCCCCGTTAGTTCGGCCACTGGCTTCCTGCATCGATCGCACAGCAGCACCGCAATCTCACCGTCAGCAAGCTGGTCCCCATAACCCAATGGACAAGCAAGCTGCTGCAATGCTTACGCAGTTATACTCCTAGCTCTAATATCCTAAAACGTGAATAACCCAATGTTACGATACTTTACCCACCATCCTGCGAATAACCCCAAGTCCCCAAGCCCTGACCGAACGTCCATGGTGAGGGCCCCCCCACACTCCCTCATACCTCGCTCCTCTGCCATACGCCACTGAATTGATTTCACGTAGATTTGTTTACCAGCCACAAGGTGATGAGGACTTGAAGCATGGCGCCAGGACTGCCGGCACCGTTACCATTACCCATCTCACCCACACCTGCGGGATCAACCCGTCCAAACGGATTGTGCTTTCCTCCAGCCGCGATCAGCATGAAAACGGTTGATGCGACTATTGCATGCTGGCGAGGATGGTTTAAATAAAGCGGGACCCTGGTCCGGGCCCGTCATTGCGCCATGGATCAATCAAGTACCCTGGCCGGCCCGCAAAGACTTCCGGCAGCTGTTCCATCCGCAAACCCTCCAGCCACTCGTAGAGGCTTGGTGAAGCATCTCCATCTGACTCTGACGCCTCGCTTGCCACTGCGTGCCCCTGAACACCCGGACCCGGCTGGCCGCTGCTTCCCCGCGTCCCCTCTGAGCAATTGATGCCCTTCACCAGCGACTCTGCTTGAACGTCCTCGCCAGGCGCGTCTAAGGCTGCCCGGTTTACCCTTGAACGGACGCCTAATGGACGCCGCCTCTTTGAAACCTCCTCCATACGTTGCAGGAGGACCTCCTCAAAGCCCAGCTCTTTGATGGAAGCGACACTCTCAAGGATGCCCTTCTTGCTTCGATAGCGGTCACTGCAGGGGCTCAAAGAGAACATTGGGAAGAATTCAATATTACCTGGAATCCGGTCAAAATGGTGCAGTGCAAACAGGGTGCGAAGTAGGACAAGCTCCAAAAGAAAAAGGAAGGTCAGTCAGATGTCATAGCATCAAAATGGTGCAAAGTGCATCCGTGACCAGGCATCCTTGTGACTTTGAATCAGGAGTGAGTGAGTCAGTCAGGACCTACACGGCTTCAATATCGCTATCCGTGACCGCGCTAGTGCAGGTGTTCTTGTCGCCAAGGCTTTGCGGCTTTCTTCACAACAGGGCCTAACTCCCTGGCTGCGTCTTCATTCATAAGCTAATTTGCCAGTCGTGGAGAATACCTGAAGGGGTCATACGGACGCTTGCTGCCACTGTTGCCAGCTAGGCGCGACTTTTTAGATGCGCTTTGCTTGCGATCGGACCTGTCACGTCCATTACCGGCTGTGGTGAAAGCTTGGCCGTTGTTGGCGGCCTCGCCCACTGCACTGACCTCCACCCCGTCGGAACCCCCTTCTGTTGCTAACCCGAGCCTTTGCGAGCCTTCCTGTTTGAGAATTGGGGCATCAACGTCAACGGCGGTCGCCACCATCTCCGGTTGTACTTCGGTCACCGTTATCGGAGCCTCTTGCTGACAAGTGTGTACCCGTCCCTCCTCCGAAACCTTGCTTTCGCTGGTTTGTGACAGCCCACTAGCGCTAACGTTCGCGCCAGTGGCGACTGCCTGAAGAGCATGTTGTAAAGCTGTTAGCAATGATTGCACCGTGGGCTGGGGTGGTGCGCCCGTCACCGAAAGAACGGGGGTTAAATCTGGGTCGGCTGCTGGGGCTGGAACTGGTATCCGTCCTAAATCTGACAGCAGTAACTGGGGCTGTGCCTGCTCTGGGTCTTCCTGCTGCTGCTGCGGTTGCGCCAGCTGCGTCTGCGAATCTAGAACGGTAGGGCGACTGTCCTCAGGCACCCGCAACCCATGAGGCCTTGCCACTGTGGTAGCCGCTGCGTAGGGTGAGACCGTACCGTGGGCATCCGCAGCGGCTGTAGGCGGGACAACAGCTACAGATGACACCGGAACTGAGGCTGGAGGAGCAACAGCAGCCAAGCCCGAGGACGACGCCCACCCTGGAGCCGTCTCTGCATCCGATGTAAGGACGCCAGCTGGGTCCGCCGCCGTGGCTGGAGTCGCTGCTGGAGCCAGGGCAGATCCTTTGGATGGCTGATCACGTTCCTCAACCTTGATGCGCGTTGCCTGCATGCCTGCATCCGTTTTCCCGATCTCGTCCACCTCACAATATACAGATGGCTCCGCAGCGGCATTGACATGCCCGGCAGCACCGCCCAAGCCGCCAGGTGGGCTGCCCACAGAGGGAGGGGGGAAGATAGACCCCGCTGGGTCCAGGGAAAGGCCTGCCAATCCTGGTGCTGCCGGCTTCGCCACTTGACCGTGCGACTTGTGGCCATGGCCACGCTGCTCCGTGGTTCGGCGCTTGCCCCGCTCCTTAGTCTCCTTTGCTCCCTTCCATTTCCTTCCCGAGTCAGGCTCCAGAGCGCAGTCACGGGGCGAGTCCCAGGACCGTCCAGTTTCCCGCTCCCGGGCCCCGTCACGATGGTCGCGGCTGTCGGTGATCCGATCCCTGAAATCCCTGTCTCGTGGATGCCGGTAGTCATGGCAGGTTTGATGACCCCTGTCACGCCCCCGGGAGTGCGAGCGTGAGCGTGAGCGCGAGCGTGAGCGCCGCTGCTTGGCTCGCTCCTGCTCCCGGTGCCGGTCCTGCTTTCGATGGTGCTCCTCCCGATGATGCCTTCCATCACGGTCTCGACCGTAAACTGGAGATCTTGACACGTCCTGTCTGCCATTGAAATCACGTGATCCGTCCTGACACCGATCCTGCTTGCCCTCTCTGGTGCGACTCCGATCCCGATCCCGGTCATGGGACTTGCACCGGGGCCGTTTGTGCATATGGGACTCCTTCGGCCGAGGGCTTTTCCCACCATCACAAACCTTATTTCGGTTCCTGCCTTCAGTTGCAGCTGATGGTGGTACATGCGGCTGCTGTCGAAGCAGCACCTGCGACGGCGTCAGTAGCTCCACAACTGGCACCGTGGCTGAACGATGGCAACCGTCCAAGGCACTGCCGCTGCCACTCATGCTTCCCTTCCACGGCGGCCGTAACGAAAATGGCTGCAGCGTTGGGGATGCTGCTGCAGTCACAGGCCGTGGTGAAGTGGGCAGAAGCGGCGGGTCCGGTAATGGTGGCGGTGGCAATGTGGGTAGCGGCGGAAAATCTAGCGGGGGTAACTTGGGCAGGGGTGGCGGCGGGGATGGCGGTGGCAGCGGCGGTGGCGTTGACGGTGGCGAGTCCGTGGGTGGTGATGGGATCAGCAGCGATGTGGGCAATGGCAGCGGTGGCAGCGGTGGCGGCGGTGGCGGCGGTGGTGCTGGCAAGTCCAGCGGTGATAACGGCAGCGGCGCTACGGCTATTGCTACATCCAGCGGGGGTTGCGGGGGGGCCGCTACAGCCTCAAAGGTCCCTGGCTCATGGAGCAGCTGTGAGGGGTCCACCCCGAACTCCGTTGCCATCTCCCACGCGTCCGCCAACTCTCGCCACCAGCCCATACTGTAATCCAACAGGAGCTGGTCGCCGGGCAGCAGAGGCTGCAGCGTCACCACCACAGGCAGCACTACTCCGTGGTAGGCCGCTGGGATGACCTGCACGGCATGGACAATCGGTGGAACCAGCAGCGAGTCCTTCGATCTACATCGGGCTGGTGGCTGTCGAGATCGATAGTACACGGAAGCGAGCTCAATTCCAAGACGTCGGAGCTCGCACGTCAACATGAGAGGACCACGAGCTTTTCTCGCAACAATGCAAATCGTGTTCATGGTAGACATAACCGACCCCCCTCTCAACCGTTCCCAAGACAAAGACACGCAAACCTGGCATGACCGCAAGGCTTACCACGCAGTTTGCCTGTGCCGCTGCCCGTGGCGGTTGAGGCGTTGAACTCCTATTTTGTTGCATCACTTCCAAGCTGATGTGAGATGGGTCATTGATCAGTGACAGCACCCCGCCGTGGCCCAACATGCACAGCACGAATGGCCGGGGCCGCTGTCCACCTGCTGCGGTGACTGCTGAGTCACCGCCATCTGGGCCCCCTGCTTTGCAAGAGCAGGCGCGCACCAATTAGGGCAGTATGTAGGCCGTGGTAAGTCGCGCCAAAAAGCAATGCCTAAATAGGCAGATCGACGTGCGGAACGAAAGGACCTGACAATGGGACTGCGGACCCCCCGGCTTGGGAAACGTCAAAGCGTCAAAAGAACGGTGAACGGAACGTACAGCAAAGTTTGGCTTTCACGCCGTACTCCTACGGTGTACTCACCGACAACACTGCCCCGCACCCGCGCCGCGACCTCCGACAGCTCTGCCGGGTAGGGGAACTGATAAGAGAGCGCCAGAAACTGCCAGGCGCAGTCTACATCCCCACCGCCGCGGCGCCGCAGCTCCTCTTTCAGATGGTCGTCCTTAATGAACTTGTAACCATCCCTCGCGTATACGGCTGCGTCACAAGCACCGTGATCTTTGCAATGGGCTCCATAGACGGTGCTAGCACTCCTGCCGCCGCCGCCACCGCCGCCGCCGTCCTCATCCCATGGGCTATGCCGTCGGCCCTGTAGTGTACATCCGGGCAGCACTCCCACAGGCGCACCAGCCGCAATGGCAGCGTCAGTGCATACTCCGAGTCCTCCACGTGCCTCGTCGCGGCAAGCCCGCAGACATCTTAGATGGATTGGCCCGACCGGCAACACCCCCCGTCCACCATCGCCACCACCGCTTTGGCCAGGTCCATGGTGAAAGTCTCGCTCCTCCTCCTCCAGCTGCTGCTGTTGCGCATGAGGGGCGGCATTACGATCACGATACTGTGCGACCAGCTCCCTGAGGCCCTCCAGCAAGGCAGCGACGCTGAGCGGCGCTTTCGTAGCCACAGCAGCTGCGCCGGCACTGGATCTACATGCCTTATCGCATTTTGAACCCGGATCCAGATCCAGGCCTGGCTTTACTGTCGTAAACAGAGCGTGCCAGTGCTTGCGATGCCAACCGGGAAGTGTGCGACCCGCAGCGTTCAGGCCAGGGATCTCCCAGTCCCCGCAAATCGCAGGACTGCCGGCACCATAGGCGCCATGGCTAGCTGCTGCATGCCGGCGGCGGGCCAGCCAGCCAGTAGCACCAGCGCGAGCTTGCGCTGCGGCAGGCCCTGCTGTAAACAATACGCCGCACAACTTAAGCTCTGGTGCTGCGGCCTGAGCTGACGCCGAGTCACCGACCTGCTCTAGCTCGCCTGTCGAGATCCAGAGACGTTCCAGAGCTAGATGCGGACGGGTCTGGTTTCGGAGGCTTGCGAGGGTAAGACCCTCCACTGCTGCACGAACAGGATCCACAGGGTTCGCTGGGGCAAGCGGTCCCGGTCCTGGTGCCAGAACCTCATCTCGCGCTGGTATGTCCGCTGCCACCGCTGCTGCCTCTGCCTTTGCCACCTTCCATCGGGGCTTTGGAGCTGCTGAGCTAGGCTGTGAGCTCATGCGTAAAGGCTTAGATCTCGACACAAAAGGTGCGCCTGATTTTGCCGTGGTCTTAGCCGTCCAGTGGGGCAGCTTCTTAGCTTCCACGGTGAAGCAGGGAACCTGATGCACGGCTGCAGTCCCACTGGCGGTGGCGCCCGAGGCAGCGGCGTCCATAGCAGGTGCCACTGCAGCGGGTAAAGCTGTGGGGTCCGCAATGGCGGCAAAGACCAGCTCAACGCTCATGTTCGCGCACTCCTCCTTCGTGATGCCAAGAGCTGCCAACATCGACTTGCATGGCGTGATGTAATGGCAATACTGATGCCCCGACTGGCGAAATCTTAACTGCGAAGGTCAAGTGAAACAGAACGGCAGCATGGAGGGGCAGCAATAGCTGGCTGGCGGGGGTGCATCCACGCAACATAACTTTGGCTGCCTCGGCGACAGGAAAGGAAAAAAGATCCTACGGAGTGTTTTTTCGTGTAATAAAATTATTCCTCCAGCACATGTGTTAAGACAGCCATCATGGGGTTTTATCGCTTCGTGCACTGATACTCTATCGTTATTTTAATAATGGCCGTCATAGGCGCATCACGCCCTGGTCCTTACGCGCCCTCCTGAGCTTACGATCCTGAACTTAGGCGCCCTCCTCAGCTTGCGATCAGGGGGAAAATCCCCAGCAGGGAATCGCATCCGAGCCTTTGCGCTCTTACCCTCCAGCTGCGCTCGCCGCCTTTCTCCACAAAGTGCACTGGCCCAGGGCTCAGCCCTTCAAACACGCCGCCGGGACCCAGCAGGGCCCGCGTGAGGTAGAGCTGTCTATTCTTCCAGGCATTCAGACTGACGACCTTACAGCACAGTTCATTGCTGGGGGTCAAAACATTTTTGGCAGCACGACCGCGCGCAGCCGTGTCCTTTGAATCTTCGGCCCCGCAGCCCTGCACTGCTGGCGGAGGCGCCGTGTCCTTGCGACTGTCCACAAATGGCTGGCGCCTGCCTGGGAGTGTGCCCTTTCCGCTGTTGCTGCCGCCTTCGATGGCTTTCATGGATGTCTTCTTACTGCGAGCCGAAGTTTGCACCGCGGCAGTAGCAAAAGCAGAAGCAAAGGCTTTCACCGCGGTGGTAGAACCCCTTTGACCGATGTCCACGCCCTGGCCGCCGGTAGGTGCATCAATTGCTGCTGCTGCCAACGGTGTTACACACACCACCGGCGCGGTTGCTGTGGCCGCGGCAGCGGCAGCGGCACCCACCATCTGCTGAGGGCCGTGCATTTCCAAGCGCTCACTGCCGCCACCGCAACCTAGGATGTCGCCTAATGCAGCGGCAGCCCCATGAAGCAAGTCCGTGCCGCCCTGCTCGCCTCCCCATGCCTCCGGTGGATTTCCAGTCTTTCCACCCCCACTAGGTCGTAGTCCAATGGCCAAAGAAGAAGGTTCCTCTTCTCCAGAACCGAGTTTCACGCCGGAGTCCAAATGCCGTTCAACAGCGCCGTCATTCTTATTCACGGACACATTCCCGGCAACCCCACCACTTCCACGCTCAGTTGGCGTTGGTCCACCCGGAATGCAATCTCCCTCCAATGCGGCTACACCAGGGGAGCTGCCCGTATGCGTGGCTCGTGCGGCTGGGTCAGCGCTTGGGTCGGCGCCCACGGAGCAACGGGTTCCGCTAGGGAACTCAGCGCCGCCATTGCCGGCACCTGCGGTGGCACCTGATGAGGGATGGGGAACGGGGCCTGCGGCCGCAGGAGCCACCGCACCAAGGGCTGCTGACGCCTCTGGTGCCGCCATTGCTAGTGCCAATGCCTTAGGCTTGCCTTCCGGAGTGTGGGCTGTAAGTCGATAGGATCCATCTGCGAGTCGCTCGAATTGGAGGATGTCATCCACTATCAAACCCGCGGTCGTAAGGACTTTCTTTGGCAGCCTGATGTGGACGTCATAGTCCTCCTCTTGTGCCGCTTTTGGAACCGCTGCTGCGGCAACGGTGGTAGCCGGCCCAGCGCCTCCACTCGGCCCTCGCTCCTGTACCCGCTGTTCATGGCCTTCTGGGCCCCGTGCGATCTCACCTGGTCTTCCCTGTCCCTGTTGCGGCTGAGCGCGCTGCTGCTTCACCGGTTCGACCAGCAGCACAAAAAAGACCGGCACCTGTCCCATCCGCAAAGTCAGCGCATGCGGCTCCTTTCCCTCCTTGCTGATGACTCCCAGGTCACCAGCGCCCTGCAGACCCGCCCGCAGCAGGCGGCTCTTGGGGAGGACCAGCTTTCCTTTCTTGAGGACATTGTGTATGACTCTGAACTTAAATGAGAAGGGCCGCACCACCGCCTGACCAGTACCAGCACATACGGTGCCAAGCAGGCTAGGGGAAACGGTAGCTCCTAATCCATCGCCGCAAGGACCACTCCCAATTTGGGATGTTGCAACCGTGACGGATGGCCCCTCCCCGCCAGGGCCGCCGTTATATAGGAGCTGTTCCGAACAGGCGCCGGCGTTTGCAGCATTTGCCAGAACCGGAAAATCAGCTGCGACAGCTACAGCAGTAGCAGCTGCCAGGTGACTAGCTGCTGCAGCACCTGCAACAATCGGCGGATCAGCTACCGCAACAGTAGCAGCCGCCAGGGAGCCAGGTGGTGCATTGGCAGTGGCGACGAGCTGGCTCGAGTGTTTTCTCAACTCGGCTTCGCCACCTGCGGATTCCTGGAGTGCTGGAGGCTCAGTGCCGACCACTTCCGCCACAACATCTCCTGGCAGCACCGGGGCAACAGTGGGGCCAACGCTCACCCCGCTGCCAGGTTTGGGTGCCGAATCTGAGTGCGCATCTGCTGGAAGGCCGTTCTCGCAGTCGTGGGTTGCGGCGTTGTGGAGAGACAGGCCATCCACTCCCGGTACCGAAGTTGCAGAAGTTTGGAGGCTGCTGGCCAGAAAAGCAGCCTGGGCTCTAAACAACGACTTCTTTTTGCTTTGAGCCGCTCGCATTAAATCCCGGAGCGGCACCTTCTGCCGTGCTTGCCCTGCAGGGGACCGCCCGAGCGCCGTCCATTTAAAGATGAGTATGAAGAACTATAGTACGCTATTTCGGCTTCGAGACCGCGAAAGGTAAACCAGCACGCTGCTCACTATTTAGGTTCATGCACAGCGCGCTCAGCGTAAGCATACGCAGCACAGCACCACATACCTTGGCTGGTCAAGAACACCTATATTTGGTTTATACCAGATACCCACCTGAATTCTGCATCCTGAAGCAGGCGTCGCGAATCCGGTTCAAAGCTTACGCATTTCTTGTTGTCGGTACGTGAAGGTGCCTGCACGCTGTCAGTGGCCATCTCATTATTTCAGTCGCATTGACAGCTGCTTCAGCTGAATCCTAACAGCCCGGGGCTAGAGCCAAGCTAGATGGTCTGTCTTGTCCAAGAAACAGTTAACGAACGTCCAAGATTGCATATATCATTGATATGGCATCGGGGAACTTAGTAATTTTTTGCAAGAACACTGATCCCGCATTTTTGGTTGTGCTACTCGCCCGGCAAAATTGTATCCTTCGTCTGTTTGTAAGATCTTTTTGGAATATCCATGGTTGAACCGCCGTGTCTATATTTGCTTCGTCAAGTTCGTTCGCAGAAGTACCAGCAAACCAGCGCAGGTGAGTTGGCCGTTTCTAATATGGTAGGCTAAGAATCTGGCCATTAGTGCTTCGTCCTCTTACGTACAATATTTAATGAAATTCCATTGCTTCAGAAATACATTCCACCGTTCGCCGGTGGTCCAACTGCCAAGCTTGTGCACAGCACCAGGTTTGATTATTAAAAAAAGTAACGCAAAGCTAGCCTTCCGTAATGGATAAGGTTCCGCACCGACTGTTTTGCATGCTGCGGTCGCGTGTTAAAGAAAAGTCGGTAGTGTCGCGTAGTCGTGACGTGACGCGATGTGATGGTTACTAGGTGGTTATAAGCTTCGATTAGCTCGTACGATTCATAAGGCTCAAGAACCAGTTCAAGCAACCTGTAAAGAGGAAAAAACAAGATCTGTGGAGGAAAGATCCAGAAATCAAAGCCGTGTGGATGTTGAAAATTACGATGTGAAATGGAACACTGTCGGCTCCCGCCGTACCAGTTGAGCATATGCTGGTTAAAGTACGTCAGCTGTTGCTCACGATATCAATGCCATTCCTTTTCTGTTTCGGAATTCTAAGCTTAACAGGCCTTTAGCCGTACGCCACAACCGTATGCCTTCTACATCCTTCTGAACATGAAGTAAAAATGGAGGGTGCTGCAGCCCAGCGCCACCAGTCATGATATTGAAGCACCGCGATGCAGGGGGCGCCGCCTCCGATTAGGACACCACCACCCGTCAGGTGAACTTGTGAGAGCCTGCTAGCAGTCCCGGGTCACGAGAGGATAGCCAGCTTGTTCAGTGTGACAAGCGGGCCCGCTGCCACAGGATCCATCGCCATCGCCCGGAATGACCACCAAAAACATCCGAGGGGTGCTCATGTTGTAGAGGGGAAACCTTCCATAAGTTCCAAAGCAACCCTTCACGCACTGGCCCATTCCCAATATTGCGAGCATCCCTGCGCATCTTTCGCGCCGGACTTTTACCATGAGACACAAAGCTTTCATTCGTTACCATTCCCTTCAAAAGTCACTTTACAGTGAAAGAAGCGTCGGTTCGCTTTAGCTCCCTCTCCTTTAGCGCGCGTCACTGGCAAGCAAATACGGCCATTGACTACAAATTTAGTCCCACGGGCCGCAGTTCCTGCATGCCCCTACAGCAGCTCAATCGGCACATAACTGCACGCCTACAAAGGTAACAAGGGATAGGATTTCTCATCACAGGCCCAGCCTCACCGTGGTCTCCCCCCCATCGGGAGGCGTGAAACCTACGATCTCACGCATAATCTGCTGCTGCCCATACCCGCTCCACAACACCGGCCAGGCATCTCGTCAGCCAACCTGCGCCATTACATCCGTTTGCATGAATCATTTAGATGATCGACCCGGTCGTAACATATGTTGCGGGGCATTGACCAGTAGTTAGAATGATACTGGCTTCACGAGCTCTTGGTAATCCTCCTATCCAGGGCAAAAAGCGTCAGTAAGAATGGACGATGTTTCTGAGATAATAGCAATTTGTGGAGCGATCCAACACAGCCAGCCGGTTTGCTGGTCTGTTACGAAGGCCGGCAGGCCGGCAGGCAATACAATCGACCCCACCACCTGATGGGCTGGATAAGAACCAAACGGAGTGCACACGAGCAAGTAAGAAAGGCACGCACGCAAAGACAGACAGACGGATAGACGCGACATGTGTTAGGCTATGATCACTGACGTATCTAAATCAAATTTGGGCCAGGTTCAGAACCGGCCGCGGTATAAAAACAGTACACAGCTGTACACGGAAAAACTTATGCTTGGGCTGTCCATCAGCACGCCCCTGCCATGTCTTTTCCGACCCCCCTGTCTACATGTCGTAAGCCGCATAGGCCCTGGCTGTATATGTTGAGTATCGCCCCGACGATTGCCAAAGTATAAACCACTTATTAAACCATTCAAAGTTTTGAATGATTTCCATGTTTTTTTATCATTCATCCTGCCGCCTGCCGACATCGCTGCAACACTCCCCCGCATCGAAACACCTCTTGTCTGATTGCCTGTCCGTAAGCTGCGCTACACTCGTTCTGACTTTTATGCGGTGACATCATCATTCCGCCTCTCGTCTAATATCACCTCGCCTAAAAAACCTGCGAAAGGAGCACTACCCAGAAGGCCGGACATGAGAAACAAGACTGCCCCCAAAGCCACCCTGCCCATAACAGCATTCAACCACCCAAGCCGCACTCCTGCCCAAGAATTCCATCAAGGCAAGACATTATATACCTGCAGGACTTGGGGCAAACACCACAACAAGAGGCATGGCGGGAGGGGCGCTACCTGGCAATATTCCGACTGCACCCCATCGACAACTCCATGTCCCTTGCCGCATCAATGCCAGGAAATGAGACTTCCTGCTACTTTATCTCCTCACGTCCCTCCCCGAATCTCCACACACAGTTCCAATACACGCTACCGAGCATCATGGGGTCATCTTCATGTATACAATGCCGTTGCCGTGCCTTGCTCTTGCGCCTACGACTATGCTGCTATCCTGGCGGCATCCGTCGTATATAAGTCAGCAGCCGTGAATTCTAGTGACCGAATCCGATTAATTAGATGGTTCCAATTCCATCAGCAATCGTAACCGCCGCAATTATACCCATTTAACAAGGCAGGGCCCGGCATCGTCCGCCCATCCCAGTCCCATATCAATTACGCACTCCGGACCGCACCATACATACCGGGCCACTGTCACTATTCCATCCTGTTCCGGCTGCACTCCACACCGCACAGCTCCTACTCCCTTGCCAATGTAATGTCGCCCTTTATGCAAAAAGACATCGATGCGTATACGTCTCTGCCACTGTTGCTGTCTACCCACCAGCATGATAGCCACTGATGTGAACGTCTCCCTAACTGATACCCCCTTCCCTGCCCTCCTCTGCGCACTGTTCGGCGTGCACTAGTGCTAATCAGCCTTCTCGGACTCATCCTCAAATCCTGCTCTGCGTTCTCCGGTCGCATCTCGTTGCCTCCTGTGTTCCCTCCTGTAGCCACCAAGCCATTAGCACCCCCACCACCCCCACCCCCACCCCCACTACCATCGCCGCTGTTGCTGCAACTGGCAATAGCTCAGGGGCGGACAGCCGCTGAACCAGCTTATGCGCGTGGGTGGCGCTGGAAAACAACTAAGTCCTGTCTAAGACAGACAGACAGACAGACGCGCAAACACGCCTATGACCACTTTTATTTAGGACGCAACAATTGAACAACCAACCGATTCCCATCGGCCCGCGGGTCGCCACTCGCGCCCTTCCAAATAGCGTTAACTGGAAGCAGCGGCGAAGACCCGCGGCTCATCGTGATGCGGCGAAACGCACGCAACTCCAACTGCCCAAACCAACAACAGCGGCTACCAAACTCCCGTGCATCCTTATCTGCACCACACATGAAAATTAGCTAATGAGGCAAGAGCAATAAATCAACTCTGTTTCAAACCAACAAAGATTAGCCGTCACGCGCGCATAGTTACGCAACGGACTTTCCTAAATTCCGTCAGGCCAACGCGCGCGCCGTTGAGACAAGTACGCGGCAATGTGCACAGCAACAGGGAGCAATTTTTATCGTTCGGTGTGGCGTGCGGCCCGTAAGTGCAAATGAAACCTGCAGATTGTGAATACATGGCCCCCGCCAGACCACCCTACCACCCGAGCCTCGAACCCCACCATACGACCACCCGACCCGAGTAATGCACCAAGACTCCTGTCAGAATCTGGGTCTGCAATGGGGCTCAAGGAAAGTGGGGGATTTGGCGGATCGAGCCGAGCCGGGGCCCTGACGGCAAGAAAGCGAGCGTTCCAGGTTTCGCACTTCTGGACCCCTTCCGACGACAAGTCGACGAAAGTCCTATTGCATTCATCTACGCAGCGTACAGGGTTTAGATGTATCTACGTGCGCATAGACGGGCGCCCTGCGCAAACGGTAGAAGATAATGGACTGACTGATCTTCGAGGTCCTGTGTTTTGCCCGAATCGGGAATTCGGAATATCGTAGAGCCGTATTTGTGTTGCCGGGGCGTCTGCTGCAAATTCCTCCGCCTGTCCGGATGGCGGCTACACAGCCCTCCCGGAACCACACCAGCCACCGAGCTGCCCCCACGGCGTCCCATCCTTCCCCTTCTGTGCCGGTCGGGTGCGCCCACGGTGTGTTTCATATGTGCAGAGGTTTCCATGGCCGCGGCCGGCCGCGAATGGGCATGTCCTCTAGCTCATCATTTATGACCGGATTAAGCACCGCTGCGGGTTGGGCAATCGTGGCGTGGCTGATTGGTGAATTTAGCGAAACAAGACAGCAAAACAAGTTACGCAGCATTAACAGCTATGTAACACACAAGGAAATTCAGCAACGGAAATTTGATGAGCCACGTACGAGAGGTTACGTACTGCAAAAAAACGCCATGTCGCTTTTCTATTTCAGCGGATTAGGGATGAGAAGTTCTCACTGAGGCGAAGAGCGCCCGCTTACCGAGCCTGCCCTGTTTGCTGCGTGCCTTCAGCTTCATGCGGTATTGCGGGTCCCGCATCTGGTCGTAGTCGATATGCGGTAAGCGGGAAACCTGGACGCGCACCAGCAGCGGTACCAGCGGTGGGAGGCGCGCCAGCGGCGGCACCAGCGGTGGGAGGCGCACCAGCGGCGGGTGACGATGGGTAGGGAAGGGAGGATCAGCGGGCACCGGACAAGGGGCTTTTGACAGGGCGTCCGACGTAGACGGGACAGGCGTGCGTCAGGACCGGAGGGACAGGCTAAGAGAAGTGGTACATGAAAGAACTTGAACTCAGGGATTGCATGTGGGATCCCTTACGGTTCCCTTCCAACCCACATCTCAAACATCTCAAGCACCGTCTGTCCGTGGTTTGTATAATAAAAAATATTAAATTACAATTCTAACCCGCAAAACGAAAGACATATCGGACGTATAACACCCCAAATATCGGACCGGATTACAAAACCGTGCGAAGGCATGACCTCCCTTCACAATTGGTCTTTGCTAAGGCTTGGCTCCAACGTACTGGTCCCAAACATACACGAACACACATAAAAAGAAGGTCGCCGCTGCCCGATTTCTTCCTTAAGCACCCATTTACGCATCCACCATCACCTCACCATCACCCCATCTCGCTTATCCCACCTAATCATCATCATCATCATCATCAACAACAACAACAACAACAAGCAACACCATAATCACTATCATTATTACCCGCGCACGTGCACGCGCGCATTTGGGCTGGCTTCGCAGTTCTTCTCAACCCCGCTGCGGGGCGACCCACCTGGCTGGCCAGTGCTACCAGCGAGTCGCTGCCTCGGCGTCCCGTCAGCGCGACATCTGCAACCCAGGAGGGGATCACAGAGCCCCCGCTGCCGCTGTGGGTGGTGCCGCTCCCTGGTTCGGGCCCTGCGCAACAATGCCGCGTTTGTAAAAGGTGCCACCGCAATGGGTTTGGGGGGCTGTGCGGTTAGTGGCGAAGTCAGCGTGAGGTTGAGACGGAGCGAGCGGAAGAGGAGGTCGTGTGTGTGGAGGAGGAAAGCAGCACAAGGAGGAGGGAGAGAAAGGAGGGAAGGAGAACGCAGGAACCAGGATTTGAGCAAAGGGTGTGGGCCAAGCATGTTACTATCGGTGGCAGCATGAGTTGAGTAGCGAAGTAGCGAATGCCATTTTTGTGAAGACTCGTCGATGCTCTGTCGGGGGAAGGAAGGAAACTAATCGAGATACATTAATAACCATGAAAGTGATAAAAACATTTTTATAAGATAAGAATTATAAATACAAATACTTATTCTTTTGTTATGTGTCTTTCCTTGCTTCCTCGTGTTCCGCCTACCATCATTCTCACATATGCCACCTGTACTGCTAGCGCCTCGGGCCCTTAGCAGCCGACTGCGTAGCTGCTCGAGCCGTTTAAGAGCCCTTCGCTGCTCTATCGCCACCTCCACTGCTGAGGGGTTCCGCTGCGAGGCGGCCACCCACTGCTCCAGCCGATCCAGCTCCGCCGCATCGGCCTCGGGATCGTTGATCCCGTTCCCTCCGCCGCCGCCGCCGCCGCCACCACTACCACCGCTACCGCCTGCGGCAACCCACAACATCCCCGCCGAGTCCTCTCCCGCCATCATTTGCCGCCAGGATCCTGAACCCTGAAGTAACGCCTGTTGGCGCTGCGACCCATGCGTCTGCCCACCCTGACTCGCCGATGGCATGGATACGGAAGAGGTTTGGCGCGGCGTGCGGGCCCGAGAGACCGCGCCACCGGGGCCTTGGTAACCCATGTAGCTCTGGCCCATGGCCAGCATGGGCAGGGACGGAAGTTGCACGGTGGCGGCCTCACGACTACCGCCGCCAGCGCCACAACCGCCGCCGGCCGCAGCAACACCATCGTGATGCGAATGGCCGCCGGTGCCGTCGTCCGTTGCGCCGTGCGATGGCTCACCATGACGGCCAGCCTCTGCCTCCCCGGCAACCGCGGCGGTAGAGGCGGCGGCTCTGCCGCTGTCTGCCTCCCCAGATACCGGACCTGGTGACACGGCTGATGGACCCCCTTGCCGGCATTCCCATTCCTCGTTCGCTGGGCCCCCGGTGGGTGGTGGCAGCGCCGCCGCCGCTTCAATGGCATTCCCAGCCGCTAGCGAACGCGTAGAGACCGCGTGGCCCATGGCGGGCAGCGGGCCAGATGCCACAGCCCCCTGTGTAGCGCCCGTGATGGTGTTTCGGGCGCTACGGGGCCGCCAGGCTGCAGACGGTTCCTTCGTGCGCGGGCTGCCGGAAGGCTGAATCCCCTGACTGGATGCCTCTACCTCCAGTGCTGGCGCCATTGCCAGTGACAGAGCGGGTGCAGAGGGAGATGGCATGAGTGACGTGATACTGAGTGCCGCCGAAGCGGTGACGACGGTAGCAGCGGGCGAACTGCTTCCTCGCTGTTGGTTCTGAGGCTGCTGCCGCAAGTGTCCCCCTTTCTGGCTCGCGACTTGGGGCAGTAGCAGCAGCTGCTGTTGCTGCTGTTGCTGGTGCTGCTGGTGTACGATTCCGCGGCGTGCGCGTTTAGAACCGCCTGGTGCTGGTGCTGCAGCCGTCGCGTTCACTTGCGCCTGGCTCCCTTGAACTGCCCCTTGAACCTGGTATTGGTGGTGCTGCTGGTGATTGGGGTTGTTGAATGTGCGACTTCGAAGGGGAGGGGAAATAGGGGGAGAGGCAGGCGAAGGGGAAAAAGGTGGCTGTGGCGAGACGGCGGGAGAGGCGGGGCTGCTGCTGCTTCCCCCGCCTACCAGTAGATGCAGCGCAGACGCATCCGCACCGGGGCGGCGGCGGGGTGGCCGCGCTGCGACGGCGGCAAGGGCCTCCGCAAAGGGCCCTATGGTGACCCCACGCGCGGATGGCACCAGTGGCCGAGGAACCAGGTGAAGGGGCCCCAGGATGGCGGGCGGGGGTGCAGTCGGAGCCTACGGCGTAATACACAGGCATATGGGGTCAGCGTATCACACATACACTTTTCAAAGCTTGTGGTAGAATGGGGTTGTCTGCTTGGGGCCGCTGCATGTGTGCTAACCACCGTGCATTGCAAGGAAGGCCGTGGCAGCGGGGGCTAACATCTGAGCAAGGCAAGGCGCTGCATGGAACCAAGAGGGTA
Source organism: Volvox reticuliferus (assembly GCA_019650235.1). Taxonomy (NCBI): domain Eukaryota; kingdom Viridiplantae; phylum Chlorophyta; class Chlorophyceae; order Chlamydomonadales; family Volvocaceae; genus Volvox; species Volvox reticuliferus. Next base: position 671,359 of record BNCP01000035.1, on the reverse strand, counting down.
GGGGTTTTATATTTCCTAGAACAAATTGTAGGATTGGGGCTGGATAGGCAGTAGTACCTACGAACTTCATGAAACAGTGAAATCCCGAGCAAAGCGGCCCTGCCTGCAGCGCAGCGCCTGCAAGAGGGCCTTCTGCATCTCTTTCGGAGAACTGCATCTCTTTCGAAGAACTGCATCAAAATCAAATTCTCTCCGCTCAGTCCTGCTATGGGAAATAACCGCTACGGCCGGGTCTGCTACAGCTTACAGGAGACGGTGCCTCCATAGTGCCTGCGGTGTAACCCGGGGCAGCAGGTGCTCCGGAGCTGTCGCCGGCTGACGGTTTCCTGATGATCTCCAGGGAGCGCTCCTCTACGAGCACGGGGGCCCAGGTCAATGCGGCAGCGCTGAGGGAGCGCCGCGGCCGGCTGATTTGACTTTGGAGCTCAGAGGGCTGTTCGGCCTGCAGGGAGTTTGGCGTTGGGGGAGAGGGGAGAGGGAGAGCGCTGGACATAGAGTCAGAGAGAGAGAAAGAGAGAGGGAGAGAGAGAGGGAGAGAGAGGGGAGGGACGTGGGAGGGAGGGAGAGATGCCGAGGACGGGGCGGAGGAATGCGATCGAAAGCCGGAAGAAAGCCGCAGCGAGAAGGCCGAGGGTGGGCAATGAAATGTAGGAAATGGACAGTGGAGGTGGATGGCGAGGGCTGAAGGTGGTGTGGCAAGTGCAGAAGCAGAAGTAGTGATGGATTCATTGGACCGGTTGAAACTTACCGGAGCGCCTGGGATGCATGTGGCAGGAGCGGGGTCGGCGGGCTCGCCGGGGCTGGCAGTCATGGCCGGCGGGTAACCCACGGGCGCACGCGCCCGCATAATTTTGTAGGCAAAACCCAAGTCCATGACCTCTTATTCAAATATGAATTGAGAACGCTGATGGTTTGAGTTTTTACCGCTATCACGCGGTCACTACTTAGCGTAAAAACATTGGCTTGGGGGCCGCCAAAGCCTTTTGGTCAGATATTTCGCCGAATGACGTTTTGTGGCAAGTTGCAGTAAATTAGTTCATGTGGAGACGCAGAGGAAGCTGGTCTGCAGCGCGGTCCACCTCATTCAGAGGTCAAGTTAACAGCAACGGTTTCGACTTATAAACAAAAACAGGCTTGATGACGTGTGTCCGACAAATGCGAATACGGGCCTCGTAAGGAAGACACAATGCTCTAACATCGAGCATGAATGCAATCGTACAGTACCCAATGCATCGCAAATACTTGGTGTAGCTGGCTAAGGTATCATTGAAATAGGCATTATATAATTCCTTTTATAAATGCTTCCATTTAACGTATTTTTAACGTGGTCTGACCTTCTAACGGCCGGACCTGCTGTACGACAGCATTGAGGTAAGGAGGGCTAAATGCAGTGCTTCATGACTAGGAATCTCCTGTAGCTTTGTAGACTTTGTGTACCTACGTTCATGCCTATTACCTTATATGTTACATCTTTGTCTGTCGTGAACCCATGCACAAATCATAGCCTGCGAAAATGCGATATACATAACTGTTAAGCCCCAATGTGAAAACTATCGTGTGTGCCATAACATAATGCCTCCCTTTACACTCATGCCGAATTTTATACCCGGTTTTACTTCCTTCGGAAGAAAAGAGGTATGCACCGTACAGGTGAAAGAGGTACATGGGTAAAGTCTCTATCAGCAGGACTTGCGCCTGCATGAAGGGCTTTGGTGCGAGAGCTGTTGATGTTCATCCTGGTCGCAAGACATAATGGGCTTCGACCATTGTTAGCGACCAGGTGAAAGGCTCATTCTACATTCCCATATCAATTAAAACCGGGATCACCGCATGCCCTTGCCCTTCTTGTTTACATGTTAGATGGTGTATGTGAAGTTACAAGCAAGCTTTATAAGCTCGTAAGGCTTGAACGAGCTGTGAGGTTCAAAGGACCGCGATAACTCAACGGAAAAACACAAAGAAACACTGTCCTATCTACTAAGGCAAAGAACGATTGTTCACAAAAGACTATTGCAGCCATGTGGCCTCGCGTTTTGCCAGCCAAAGTCCGTGGGGCATAGTGGCGGCATGCAACTCGCCGCATCTCGCATCAAAGGGGGGGTACCTGGCCAGCATCTAGCTTGCAGCGGCATCTAGATACTGTTCCAGTCGCATCTAGATACCTTAAGACCCCCCCCCATCTTCTTCACATCTAAATACCGTCCTGGCCGCATCTAGATACGAAAAAACGCTATTTAGATAGCGATATGGCCCCCCATTTTAGATATTTAAATGCAAGTGTGAAATGATGTCTACAGCCTTGCTTGCCGCATCTGAGGTCTGTTGATACCTTCCTCAATGACATATAAACGGACATGACATATCAGGTATCACTATAGGTAAAGGCGGGGCCTATCTGATGATATGCAGGCCCTACACCATACTTTATTTACATTGGATATACCCTTGCTTACTTTCAAGCATGAGGTTAGTTGCATTCCTGGTATGCATGCATCCACCCAGGACAATTATTGCTACCCGTTGCCACATACCTGCCACCCTGTGCCCAATAATACATATCGAGGTTAGTTGCAGTTCTGAGGCAACTAAGGTGTCACGACAAATGGGGTTACCGCACATGATAGAAGGTGCGACTTGCATGAATCATTCCGACGCTCAGGGCAATGCTTGGGCTAGCAGCATGAAAAGCTAATTATAGCAGAAAGGACCAGGTGATTGGCGCTTTCTTAGTGGCTGAGCTGAGAACGCTTAGTGGAATGGCCGGACGGAACCAAGTCTTTATAGTAAGTTGGTTGTACGGCAAGATAATGTGATAGATAGGTAAGGCGACGATGTCCATAACTTTGTCGCCAAACAAACCGTTTTTTACGTATTAATTAGGTTGAGATATTTTTCTAGTACAATTTTCGGATCTCGTTATGAAGTGGTTTGGACTTTCCGATTGCTACGATGAAGTGTACGGCAGAGTAGTCGAACGGGTACATTAGCGGCGATAGAGCAAGTGAACTTTGTCACTTGGCTCTAGAAGCGTTTGCACTTCTTGAGTGTAATAGACCAACTATGAATAGTCTTTCTTTTCTCCTTTTTCTTTAATGCCGACTATTGTAACGTGTACACTTTATACAGTGCAAGGCCAACGCCGACAACCCATAGTAAGTGTTTCGCATGTAGTACGTCTGCTGGGCGGTAATTGGGCGTGACAAAGGTTTCCCTTGGTTTATTTGGGGATAGATGACAATCCATCAGGGCCTGATCAATCATCACCAGGGTCTCAACACCTCGCCCCATCCTGACTGTCCTGGGACATAAATGGCATGCATATCCTCACTCCTGATAACGACATATATACTATACCCTTACATCAAGTGTAGATACATATTCATTCTGCTTGTCCAGAGCCACACATACACCTAGCACGAGGCACAGGTGTACAGAAGAGGACGAATGATGATGATATGGTCATTATCAGGGTTGGAATCTACCTTGCATGAGATCAGCCATCAGCCAACAAAATCGCAGCACCTGCCGACCCTTGCTTAATGATCATACTCCTGGCCCAGCAGCCACACCTGCTGCTGTTGTGCCCTGGCTGGGCCTGTCCTGTTTGGGTTCACTGACAGCGAATAACCGTCTTCATTTAAGAAGACCACACTAGCAGGCACACAAGCAGGCACACCAGCAAGGGCAGAGAACGAACATCAGCTTGCTAGGCCCGCATGCAGCAGGGGCCATGGACAGGTAGTCAGTAACCGTGATGCAATCTAGCAATGAACTTCTGGCTGGGCTGTTTGTGATGTGGCAAGTAGGACCCAAACTTCCCCTGAGTTTGTGAATACCTTATCCCCACGCAGAAAACCCCTAGCAGATAACCTTCCAGCCAATGCTGACAGGCTATCAGGGCCCTATTAATTAGCAAATGCCTTCAAATCATGTTTCCCAGTGCAAACCTGTCTGTCGTTTGCTTGTGCCTGTCTATTTGTCTGTGTCCATCGCTGTATGTTCGTCCCCCCGCCCCTCGACGACAATACTATTGTTACCCCATCCAGGCCCCAACACCGGTGACACATGTGGTCCGCCCATCCATTTAGACCCACACCAATCGGTCAATGTCAACCAACTTAAGAAGCCCGTGTATTAGTACTGTCCAAAGATATATGGCCCTGGCAAGATGCCTGCTATCTAGCTTTGGACTAGCAATGGGCCTGCTAGGTAGCAGATAGACCGGGTTAGCTGCTAGGATATATGACACCCCCTGCCTGCGATATGCCTGCTGCACGTCAGCTATCCTTTCACTCACAATTTTCTTCATGATTGTACAACTGTTATATTGCCTGCTTCGTGTTTGCTATGTAGGAGTTCACTGTTTTGTTTACATGGTATCCAGAAATCCGTCCATGTCAATTATAAAAATGCTTGCTTTTTGGTATCCCCTACTCGTGGGCGTGTGGATCAGTTCAACCGTAAATTCATGCATACTGGCATACTGGTCTTCACGAGAATTGTGCACGGTCGCGCGCACACTTGCCTAAGGTGTCCCTACGTCCTAAAGATAAGTGCCGTACACACGCAGCAAAGTCTTGCACTTCTTCTTCGGCCACTCGTCTCGCAATTTCAAGCTGCATTCACATGCCATATACACATGCCATGAACGCATGCTGTACCGCAATTTGCGAACCATTCTTTGCTTCGTGAACTCCAATAGTTACGGTATGCACTGTTGGCACCCGCATTGGCTGCGGAAACATATATGGCAGCATAATCCGCCTGACGGCCAGATCCTAAACAACCACCCAAGAGCAGAAACGCGCGCCACAAATAAAAAGGAGCTTCGTTTGTGGAAAGCTGTCGGCCACAAATAATCCACCCCATCGGAACCAGAGGAAAAGCGACAGGGACCCAAATCCAACGTGTCACAAACCCGCCCGAAGTATGTTCAACGCCGCCTGTATGCTAGGTGTACGGAGCTTTTGCTTCAATAGTGTAGCCGCCTCCTCACCTAGAGATTTTGATTTTTCCTCGCTGCCTTATTGAAGAACCAGAAACTCACAACTTACAAAGAGCCGCTCTCTCATATCGCCATACATAAGGATACGGGTGTAAACCAAGTAGTGGTGGCCCCTCTTCTTCACTTCCTATGAGTTCCCTCGGTTGGTTCCAAACGCGTTGGAAAAATCCACCATCACCCGCCTCCACACTCAGGTCCCACCAGCGTTCACGAACCCATTGCCATAACGTTATGCTTGTGCCCTGCAGCAGTAGCAGCAGCAGGAGCAACAACAACAGCAGGATCTTGACAACTATTATACCGGCCGCTGTCAAAGCCACGCAAATGGGTGTCCGCCCCGTGCTGCACCCCCTGCCGCCGCCTTCCAAAACCGCAGTAGCATGTAAGCAAACTGCACCCCGCCGCACCCATCCGGACTATCCATCATCTCTCATATGAATCGGAGCCCAGAGGCACAAATCCCACGTTACCACGACACAGCGGATCCCAGTATAGCCCGGCACTGCTGCGCGCGGGCGATACTGCAGAACTGCGCCAGCCGCGGCAGCAGCCACGTTAGCGCGGACCACAGCTCCGGCAGGTGCTGGACGGCACCCAGGAGCATCCCCACCTGGCCTTCGCTAAGCGGCCGGGTGAGCCATAGGCTGAGACCGACGGGTGTGCGGTAAGGGAACGGGAAGGACGGGGACGGGCGTGAGGGTGCAATTCTAGTGTGCAGGAAGGAGAACCTGAGACCCGTGATGGCAGAAGTTGCAGAACCGAGTAGAGAAGTAAGGTGAGACACCAACAAAAACGATCGAAACGTGTACTGGAAGTGATGCAGGGACGAGGATGCGAAGAGCACTTACCAGATGCGAAGTGGAAGGAGGGTGTACAAAGAGCGCTTCGAGAACACGACTAACAGACGAGTGCGGCACATATTGGTAAGTGTTACCGGAATGCGTGCCATCAGAGGGCTGGAATGGACAACGGGCATGCTGCTATTTGAACTTGTTCACTATCGTTCTTCTTCTTCTTCTTGTTCTCCTTAGAAGCATCACGAAGTACGAACGCATTACCAGATCTGAAGTGTCAGTAGCTCGCTGCATATTGCAACACCTGGAGGGAAAAGCCCATCTCGTACCTGTCTGCGCCACTTGCGTGATGCAGCGCTGCTGTCTGGTAGTCCTGATACTTGATCGAGAGTGCTGTCTGCGAGAGGTGAAGACGCCGGAGAGGGTAGTTCACAGTCAAAGTCGCTTTTTAGTTGAAAGAAGGTGTAGACATGGGGCTTGTTCCTGAGAGGATACCTAACAGCAAAGGAGAGTAAGCGTGAACAAAAAAATGCTTTAAACGTTGTGACCAAACTGGGGCTGCAATCTAACGGGGTGGGGTTGGTCACCAAATCTTTTGCTTCCGCGCAATAAACCCCCTCAGCCCACCTGCCATTTGCTGGTCTGCGGCCACAGCTCCGGCGCTCTCCCCTCGTCTGGCTGCAGCGGCCCGTCAGGTGACGTGGGCAGTCGCGGGTCAAGGTCCAGCGGCTTGAGCATCTCCGAAACCAGCCTCGTGTCCAACATGGGGCTGATGATGCACCCTACCGCGTGCTCCAACATTGGGATCAGCTAGCCGAAAAGGCAGGGAGGGACGGAGGCAGGTAGGGAGGTAGGATATACGGGACCTGGTACTTTTGAAGGGATGCTGCTAAAGAGAAGAATCACAGACCGTGATGGCTGGATGATGGCGGTTAGCCTCGTCACGCAGGTAGGCAAGGTGGAAACGTTTTTGAACGTACTTGGCCACTGGTCGCCGCGAAGGCCGTGAAAAGAAGCAAGAAGAAAAACAATAGGAACCGTAGTGGTATAATGAAACAAACTATCGGCAGCGACTTGCTGCTGGCGTGAAACAAAACCGCATAAAATGGATTCAAGAAGCTGCTAAAGGAAAAGGAAAAAGGCAGTGAGAACTGACCGCCGGAGCTGTCATGCACGTGTTCCTCCAGAATCCCCCTGTTCGTTTACAAAGCAACGCACCGTAACCCGACCAACCCATCAACCCAGCCCGGGCTAGCCCCAGTCAAATGAAGCACGGTCCCACGCGAACTCACCTGAGGAGGCCGTGGCGGGACCAGTGCAAGCAGCAAAGACGTGCACATGCAGCCACATCGAGCCAAAAAGAAACGAGTAAGTGCAAGGAAATTGGAGGCTGTGCAGGGCAGCGACAAGATGAGACAAGAAGAATACAAATAGCGAGAAGCGGCTGATAAAAAGGAACTGGAAAAACAAGGGATGGCATTATATTAGGAAGGAAAAGTACGACACAGGCATGCAGGACGGTGGGAAGGGGCACACAGATGCAAACAAGCTCAGAAGTCACCGGGAAGAAATAAAAAGGAAGAGAGGGGAAAGGAATTAACCTGAAACAGAAGAAGGGAGGGTCACAAAGACATACAACAGTCGCAGGGAGCACGGGCTGGGGCCACGAGCTGTTCCGCCAACCCGCGCACACTAGGGGCGCGTGCATGCAGGCCCTGCGACGGAGGGACGTATGCATATGTCAAGACGCTGCGCTGGACGCGGTAACGGCCGGCGTAGAATGGCGGGAAACGGACGGCAGGTGGCGGAAAGGTCATGTCAGGAAAGCCCTAACAGGCGGGGGAAGTTGAGCTGGCAATCTTTGCCTCTACGTGCCCGCAGGGACAGGCGTACAGCAAGGGAGAAGTCGAATTCGATATAATGGATGTGAAAAGGCAAAGGCGCTGCGCGACAGAGTGAGAGGCGGTTAACTCAATGTGTGTTAGGTATTGCAGCGGCATCAGGTATTCCCGGGGCATCCGTAAGGGAGCTTTTGATAGTTGCAAACAGACAGATAAGCTAACAGATAGACAGACAGATAGACAGGATTAAGTGTGGTTACTGGAGACAGGGAGGGACAGACGGAAGAGCAGAAGAGACCCAAGAGTCCCCGTTCTCACCTGCTCACACCCATGTACGACTTTAGCCACGCCCGGATCCTCCAACAACACCCGCAGACTAGCCAACAGCGTGACACCCGCATCGCTGCTGCCGCCGCCACTACCCGACCCCGCTGCTGCCACCGCTGCAGCAGCGGCGCCGGACGCATCCAAGATGTACACCGTCGCCGGCAAGATGCCTGTCGGCGCCGGCGGCGCCGACACGCCAATGGCGCCGCTGGCCGCTGCCGGTTTAAGTGTGTCCACGGCCGGGGCGTACAAAAGGACGATCGACGGTGCACCGCCGACAGTCTTGGCCGCGAGGCCGATTTGGGGGCAAGATAAACAATGTGACAGCGCCGTGACGTGTTCGTGGCTGTATGGCACAGTGATGATCTGAACGTTTGGCTCCGGCAGCAAATCTGGTGGAACCATGGACGCAAGCGCCGCCGCCAGGACGCGCGCCGGCTGTGTCGCCAGGAGGTCAGCTACAGCCGCTGCCGACGGCGGCGGCGGCTCCACCGCCTCTGCCGTTGCAGCCGCAATCGCCGGCACGGCTTCAACATATAAGTCATTGGCATCGCCGCTATGGGGCTCATTGGCGTAGTCCCCCTCTTCCATCTCCTCCATCTCCGTGGCGGCTTCACGCTCCGGGACGGGTGTGGGCTTTAAGCCAGCAGATAGCTCCAGGGAGTTGGTGTTGAGGCGGATGTACCATTCCTTGAAGTTGGCGCTGGGCTTATGAAATGTGAACAGTAGCGGCATCTGACGTACAGGCAGAGGTCACCGCGGCGGGCAATATGGCAACATGGAGGAGCTCGTTCGGAACGCTACATCATCTTCACTGAATCGATACCTCATATCTCATTTACTAAAAGTGGTTTAAATTTAAATTTAAATTTCGCACCTCCACCATCCTGTAATGACTTGAAACAGATGTTCAAAACACATCGATATAGAAGTGAAACTTCGCTACACGGGTTAGTTGCTTAGTTTCCCCGATTTCCCCCGAAAGATTCGTTTCCGAAAGAACCACATCCACCTCTGCCGCCCTAACCATCCATCCATCCCGCCATCCCTGTCCGCTTTTTAGGACGCACCTGCTCCACCAGCACCTGTGCCTTGACGGGAAATACGCCTGGAGGCCGCTTCTCCCGGTAGGCCTGGGGACGAAAAGAGCACACAAGTGGCTGGTTGGGGGGGAGCTGGCTTTCAGGACACCATACTGGGAACGCACGGCCCCAACAGCTCTAGAGCGTCCCTCAGCTGGCGACGGGCGATGGGCCGCCATCACCATTCGCGCGTCTGTCCGCAACGCACTCTGACAAGGAAGAAGGCAACGATAAGACCGAGATGGGAGAAACGCCAAGAACGCAATTGACGAGAATTGTATAAATTACAAGAAAATATTAGCTTTTTGAGCTTTTGAAGGCAAGCATCAGTACGGTAAAAAGAGTCAGAATGCCCCATAAGAAGAGCGATTTCTGCTTCGATGAGGCATTACGCGAAATTGCGACGTGTCGCGACACGCACTTCTGGCAGCTGCGTCTTCAGCACCATCGCTGCGTCCCTAATAAAGATTGCGTGGCGTGGTAGACCATCAGCACCAGCGGGACGCCGCAATAACGCCATGGCCAAGACGCGGCGAGCGCGCGTGAGGAACTCGGACGCGCTACTGTTCTCCAGACGGTCGAGAATGGCCCTTTCCAGACGCTGGTAGTAGTCCGGGGGCTGGCCGGGAGGTGCCGAGGGTCGGGATGCCGCGGCTGGGCTAGTGGCGCCGCCGCGAAGGAGTGAGGTCGGGACCATCAGCACCTGAGCCGCGGTGGCTACGGCGGTGGAAGCGTCCGCTGCCGCTGCCGCTGCCGCTGCCGCAGCCGCTGCTGCTGCCACAGCCTTTGAAGAGTTGAGCGCGTGGTTCCCGGTCGGCCTGGGACATGCACAATGCGTAACAATTGCACATTGACATACAAACAGACGCACATTGTGAAGGGTTAGCTGCCATTGGCCAAAGCCAGGAGCGGTTACGGTGCGTCACATGCTGGTGCACACAGACACACAGACACACAGGCACACAGACACAGGTACAAACAGGCAAAAGTGCGATCCTCAGGACACCCGTACTTGCACCAAAATTAGCCCTAATTGCTCCAGAAACAACTAGGCGACCGTACCGTACCGTACCGGGTCAACGCAACGGTGCACAACACGCTTGCGGCCAGGACGAGGTACCTAAGATGACGAGGACACCAGGCTAGATGCTACCATCCGACCATCTCGGCAACACCCTCGTGGCAAAATGCACCGAACATTGAGCTCAGCTGTTCCGGTGGCACAACACTCGCTCTTCCGTCGCAGATGCCGCGTCCCAGCGTGAAGCGCAGCGCCTTCCTAGGTTCTCGTGGTCACACCCGCTGTTTTCCGACCTGCCCATCCCACCAGTCACATCGGCCCGGGTGCTGTGGGGCCGTTACTGCCCACCTACCTGAACCGAGCACCGGGGTAGGTCCGTCCCTGGAGCAGTGCCTCCACCGATGCCGCCAGGTCCTCAGGATGGCTGGTGGAGAGCTCCAGGAGAGGTTCGTACACCAGTTGAATCAAGTAGTTGGGGCTGGGCTTGCTGGCCTGTGCGTACCGACATAGCGAGCACGATGCAGTCCGCAGCCCACCAGTGGGAAGGAGTCGAACGGGAAAAGCACATTTTTTAGCAACGTAAACGAGGTGAAGGGAAACGAGGCGGATGAGACGAGGCACATGTCGACATGGCAGGCGCAGTATGAGACTATAGCACTTTTGGTTCTCCGACGCAGAATGCGAAGCGATCGATTGATGATCGATGACGCAACAGCATGACTTGATGGTGAATATATACTGGCCGGTATCAACTCATGTACGGCATCACCGTATGGTGCCAGATCGCAAATCTCATCTCATCCCATTCTTGGGAGCTAGCGGCGGGCAGCGGGCAGCGAGCCGGCAGTTCGCAATTCCTATTTGAGTGGTGTCCGCCCGCGAGCGGGGTCCCATAGTCCCATAGTCCTGTGGATTTTCCACCCGCCCCACCCCCACACCCGCACCTTGAAGACATGAGGCTCCTCATCGAAAAGCGCTCGCAGCTGCACGCACCCGCCAGGGGGTAGCGAGCGATGAGTTCAGGGATGCAATGTAATGGCAAGTCCCAGCAGCGACGTGGCACAGTGCATCGACACACGGATTCATCGTACATGTTAGTCAACGTGAGACAGCATCACGTGCTATATTAAGTTAACGAAGTCCAAATTCCACGTATCATATCGTGATATCGTATCGTATCGTACAGCAGTACAGCAGTACAGAGTACCGTACCTTAAGCGGCTTGAGTCCTATGTCAGCCAGCAACATGCCACATGAGCTGGATCTCAGCGTGTGCGGCGGGTCCGACGCGGTCGATAGGGGGCCAGTCCCACCGAGAGAGGCGGCCGCGAGGAGCGCCAGGCAGCGCTTTGCGTGTGTCTCGGGGCGGTCGTCGGGGATGGCGACGCGGAGGACTTCCTGAAAGCATGTTGCCGGGGTGGTGGTGATTTAGAGGAAAGGGCACGAGCGGGGAGGTCAGCAGGGGGACCTGCGAACAAGAAACAGTCCCGTTCACCTCATCAGGAATGAATCGCTGAATGGATGAATGGCTGAACTGGCGAGGATGAAGGCTCCAACTCGACGACTTCACCACGACCACTTGGGCGGCCGCGCATTGGGTCGCGATTAAAACACCCGGGAGTATATTTCAAGTTTCGTACACACACATACACATACACACATACACATACACATACACATACATATACACACATATAAACTAAGAACATGGCTCCACCCCTCGACACCACGGTGGGACCGTGTCCCTCACCTTCACACGGGGCACAATCAGGGCCATAGCGGCAGAGCCATCAGCTACAGCGCCGTGGACTGCAGGCGATGGGGTCCGGTTTGTGAAGGTGACGGAGGCCTTGGGCTTCACGGGCTGTACGGAAGCCAAGTCGCCGAGTCGACCAGCAGCTGCATCCTACCGCGATGGAATGTGACAGTCACGGCATGTGACACTTAACATAAGGCCCACATATATATATGTATACATTTTTATGTTCATTATAAATATATATACTCAAGCAAATGTATCCGCAAGCATTCCACTACATTATATATAATATATGTACGACGGTTAGCGAAAGGAGCGAAGCAAGAGGGCGTAATGCACCACCGGGGATCCGGATTCGGATCTGGATCCGGACTTAAGAGGGGCGGCGGGCGGTTAAGAGGATGCAGATGTGTGTGCATTTCACGAGGCGTGCCACGACCGCACGCACCGACCAAAACGCCAGACGTTTCCATGTAAGACTACCTCTATACGAGGAGGAGCATCAAATGCGCCAAGAGAAATGCAAGCATTCAAAAGTCGACCCAGTTGTGATTCGGTGAAGGTTTGAAAACGGTGTGTGTGTGTGGGTGGGTGGGTGGGGGGGAGAAATCAATGACCTCATGAGGGGAAGAGGGGTTCTTGGGGGGTTTAGGGTTAACAGAGGGAATAAATCTACCCGGGTAATTTCGCGTTGGAAGCACCCAGTACCACCAGTTCAGGAGCATGCGAGCGCGTGAACGCATATGCGGTTAGGGTGTGCATTTTCACGCGCCTCCTGACTTTTGCGTGCGCTGTTTAGCCGTTCCGCCCTGCGGTATGGCGTGGCCTCACCATCAATAGGCGATCTGCGTCCAAGCGAGCAATCCTGGTGTTTTTGACGGTTGACATGATGATGTAACCATCACCATCACCATCACCACCACCACCGCCCTCCCCCTCGCTAATCGCATCCCCGCGGGTGGTGGCCTGGGAGGGCGCTGAGGATCTTCGAGGTTGCAGCACTGCTGCCAAAGAGAAGGCGTTGCCGCGGGCCTCTGCCAGCCGCCGCCTTGGTTCACTAGCCGTCTGCGGCCAGGAAGCATATGCAGCATCGGGGTGTGTGTGTGGGGGGGGGGCAATTTCGGAGCAGTGCAGCTGAAGGGGGTTGTTTTTTGGATCCAAATTCCAACAAGGATGCAACCACCCTTCAATTAATAATGACGGCAGCATTCGGTTTCTTAGCCCATCCCCCCAAAAATAACCAACCCAGAAAACATTCCAACGAAAGCTCCAAATGAGCCTCAATCCAGATTTGGATTCAATTTAAAATTGCGGCAATATTCAAACTTCGGCCCACCTGGGTCACGCACACTCCCAGAGCAGGCATGTTCATTGAGTGCCGTATCCCCAAGACAGCCGACTCGGCGTCCATGAGTGCGGTAGCCGCCGCGCGCCGTACAAGGCTGACGTCATCGTCGCCTGGGTATGCCGCCGCCACAGCCCGGCGCAACGCCGCCAGGCGTAGCGCCTCTGGATTGCATTTCACTCGGACACTGCGGGCGAGCGGGGGTAGGAGTAATGTTCGTTAGCCATAGGGGCGGTGGCAGGTAGCGCAGGCCTGAGTCTGCACTCACTCACATTCGTACACGTGCCAACAAAGTAACCGGAAAAACTAAAACCCACCGGAACGACAACGGCTTTAACTGCGCTCCCACGCCTTGGATAGAAAGCACCACCATCGCTACCACCATCACCACCACCATCATCACCATCATCACCATCACCATCAACCACCACCATTACCATTACCATTACCATTACCACCACAGCATAAAACCGCTCCCCACCACCTCCCGCCACCCGCTACATGGAGTGTATTCCCTTGCTGGTGCCCGGCTGTAATGGCCCTTGACCGCCCATCTGATGTGTCCTGCCGATGGGTGCCCGTACCGGGTTATGCCCACATCGTACTTGCATCCGTACAGGTCCTGGCCGAGGTATTTCGCCTCGTCCATTTGTCCTTACATGCATCCCGCCTGCCGCGCGCGCGCAAACACACACATACACACACGCTCAGGCCCCTCCCCCCGCACCCACATACTCCCGAAGCGATCCACAGTCAGCGCTCTGGGGACCAGGGCTGCAGTCTCCTCAATGATCTCGCCCAGCTTCGGCAGTCGGTTGGCGGGGTCGTTCCATAGCGGTCCCACTTCCGCATGATACACCAGGAGGCTACCCAGCTGATCCATCCGGGATACGGAGGGGGGAAAACCACATTCACAGGAGGGGAGAGAGAGAGGGGAAGTTTGAAAACTGAGCTGAACCGTTGAATGGAAAATCTTGTACGGGGAGTGGGGATTCAAAACCCCTTTGCAGGTAAGTCGTGACAGTGTATATCTGTGCGTGTATGTGTGTATGTGTATGAGTGTATGTATGTGTGTATGTGTATGTCTGTATGTGTATGAGTGTATGTGTGTATGTGTATGACTGAATTAATGACTGCGCAGCGAGCGGTAAGCAGTGCATCAGGCATGCGAAGTCAAACATATTCAGCAAAAACATTAAATTACATATTATAAGAAACTTAACAAAATCTCAACTTCCTCTCGGCGGAACCCCCGTGAGACAATCAGTCCGTGCCTGCACACCCGAGGGCAGGGGACAGGCTACTAAGACGAAGAACCTCTCCTCCTAACGCGGGTCCTCCACGCACGGCCTCGATATCGAAATACCGTTGATTCTTATTCCACCGCTTTCTCCTCCCGCTCACCTCCGCAAGAGTCACGGGATGGAACTGGTCCCGGCGCTGCAGCATCTCCACCATACCGCGACGCAGCCGGGCTATCACGCTGTTGCCTGGAAAGGCAACCGCTAACACAGCCGCGGATAACTCTGGCGTGAGGGAGGAGGGAGCTGTGGCGCCGCCGCATGGTTTCGGGGCTGGATGTGCGGTTGCCGGCTTCTGTAGAACACTCCCATCGCGCACGTGGTCGTTGGCAGCTGCCTCTATTGTTACCGGGCGCTGAGGATCCACCGCAGGCCCCCAGCCTGATGCAGCTTCATCCGCACCCCATGCTACGCCACTTCCGTCCTCGTCCGTGCATCCCCACTGAAAATCTATTCCGGAAAGGACCCTGCCGCCGACACAATTACCGTCCTGCATCGTGACTGTACTGTCGTCGTACATCGAGCCCGGCCTGCCTGTACTACCCTGCCCTCCGACCCCTGCCCTGTCAAGGCCGCTGTCAGCTGCTGCCGGAAAGCCGTTGGCGGTTGGGGCTTCCAAAGCCCCAGGCATCGGCGCTGCTCCTACAGATGTTAGGTCACATGACAGCGGCTGTTCACCGTCTGTGGAGGCGCCGGTGGAGGCTCCCGAATGTGACGGCTGCAGCACCTCCGAGACCGCCTCCGCGGTGGCCACGGTCACTGCTGCAGCCGGCTCGAGGCTGCTTTCAGAGTCGGCCACCGCACAGGGCATCGTTGAAAGCTTACCGGCAATGGGATGATGATTGGAGCGCAGTGCGGCAGCTCAGGCGATCGCCTGCTGCAGCTCGGTCCTATTGACAATGCTACTGTAGCTGTTACTGCTGCTGCGACTGTGGCCACTATTGCTGCTGCTGCTGCTGCTGCAATGATGCCCCCGCCAAGTGTTTACTTGTGTCACACCTCTCCGACAGTGTTGCTGTGACGCCGGTCGCCGGGTCCGCAGTCGCCGCCAACCGGAAACCGTTCCTGTCATCATTGCATCGATGCCATAGGGATCAATAAGACATAAGCGCTGTACGTCAGTACAGTACGATACGTCTTCTCTTTTGTGTGCGCGGCGACGGGTTTGGGCGCGGCAAGCAGTTGGCTCGAGTTCCGAACTTTGTGAAACAGCTTACCCAAGTTCACGAGTGCGCGTCTCCCAGAAAGGGAATGTTTGCCGCGGAGATGCAGTGGAGAAAGAGCTTGGTCTGGGACCTGTACGGCAAGGCTTGGAGCCGCGCGAGGCGCGAGGGCGTTCAAAATCAGTGCGTCAGGTGGTGTGAGGGGAGGTCATTCGCTGTAGGGATGCTTATGCCAGCCCGGCTGCGCGGTACGGGTGTCAAATCAGCTTTTAATACAGTTCCGCAATGGCCGAACGATGTGGTTTGATCAACAAGCGAATATGGGGCTGCCCGAGGACGGCGCTGGCAACGACACCGGCGGTTCATTTCACTCGGAGAATGTCTTTTGATATACGTCACTTCTGGAACTGATTCTTAGCTTATAACAACATATGTCAAAAGGAAGCTCTTCCCAGCATCAAAGCTTTCTAGCCGCCCGTTTCCACATACATCGATCTGCTCACGGCAACGACTATGTCAACATAGCGAAAAAGTATTTTAATAGTAACATTGCCGTGATTTTCAGACCACTTACAATTTGTGAGAAATTGTAAATGTAAGGTCGGCACGCTGCGAAGGTGCGAACCGCAATCGTTGAAAATCTGTGAAAGCGAATGTAAGGAGATACCGTTAGGTTGACGAACAATCGCATTGCATTGTGGCATATGCCTTACAATGCTGAAAGCCACGAACTGCAGTACGTGCAGCGTACAAAGACACTTTCCCAACTTCTAACCGACAAAGTTCGTCAGGAGGTCTCCCGACACCAACCTAAGTCCCAGCACCCAGGCCACCGCACATCAATAGCCCATCACCCGTAAGTTGGCCTTCGTGCCTTTATAATATGAAATGCAAGTTGAGTGGGGATTTCTGCCAATGGCGCGGCCCTTCACGACTTATATGAAATTTTAAGATCCTGGCACGTAGCAGGAAAACGTGCAGAGGATTGACCATGAATGAAGATTATATAATGCTTTGAGCATCATGCACCGTGAATGGAGGTGTGGTGTGCAAAATGTCGGTGATCAACTTATTCGGAAAGTCCTTGAATAGATGGATGAGGTAAATGTAAGGGACTGCAACACTGTCGGTTTATATTATCAAGGTATCGGTAACGTCGGAAGGTAAAGTTTGTGGAGGCGCAGGTCCCCTCAAGTCGTAGCTTGCGATCCACTAGGCAATGCCGGAGGCAGGTGGAGTCAGGGGTCAACCCCTGGTTGCTCCGATCCACAAGCGGTTTGATCGGAGCTGGGAACTTTTGCAGCTCAGCATATCTAAAGCCAAGCTCGAATCATTGTTTCTGTATAATGTCTTAAACGTCGCGTTAAGACGTGTCCAGGGGCTGTCTCGATAACCCCTAACGGCTTACATTTTGATTCATTCACATCAGAACTCCTGGTTAGGGAAGAAAATGGACGTCATGATCCCATGGACTCCTGCGTGCCTTGAAAGCACCATCAGTATATATGTCCGTCCTGGACTCCTCTCTGGTCGGAAGTAGTGTGCAAAGCCTGAGCAGCTTGAAGTATTGTTCAGCGGAGCATGAGAACCGTACAAGTTGTACAAGTTGTACTTTACAAGTTGTACAAGTTGTACTTTACAAGTTGTACAGGTTGTATTTTATAACAGGAGCACAAGGATTAATGACCCAACTGAGAACCGACTGACTGTTTCGGCGAAACGTACGTGGTACACTTCCGACGCAAGGAATTCCTGCGTCGCCCCCTTTCGTAGTACAACGAGACCAGGCTGAAACCAATGACCATACTGAAACACGTACAACTTTACCGCGTCACGACTATAACATGTGCGAGGAACGTCGCGTCATTGCCTTGTAAGGTCGCTTCCTAGGCAATCTTCATCAAACAAAAGGCTTCGCCGCCGCCTTTGAAAAATACGGAACAACGGCCTTCGCGGAAGCCGTTCAAATTATTACCGAGACAGCAGTTGCTCCGCTAGCTCCATCCTACGGCGTAGGCAGTTTTTAGCTTGCTTGAGGAAGGATTGGAAAACTACTGCGCTAGGATTGGTCGTATTGGAAGGTACTGGACGACGACCATGGGACGAGCGACCGCATCGAACCGCCGTAGATTTGGACTTACCTTCGACTTGCCAGTACACCGTTTCAATGAGGGCACTACGATAGATTTTATACAGCGCCATACACAGGCAAACTCTATCGATTATATAATATCAATTGGCCGCGTCCTGTGCCGGAACGGTATTTCGCAGGTTCGCGGGATATTTTCAGTTTGACTTGGGGAGCGACTGACTGGAAACGCCTGTCAAGATACATGTATGATACATATTCTGCACTGAATCATTCCGTCTAGCGGTTCCTATAGATGTTCCTCGGATGTTCAAGTACGTTCAAGTCGTACGTCGAAGGCTGCAGGCTGGAGAGTTGGAGGCTAAGGGAGAGACGCAATGACGGAGCGGAGGACAACGGAGTCTGGGCACGCATATGACAGCATTGGTCCCTATGTTTCGCGAAGTAATGCACCTTAGAAGTCTAACTCCACCTGCCTACTCGGAAGTAGGTTTCGTTTTAAAGAAGCCCAAGCTTTCCAAAAATATCCACAAAGATCTCAGAAAGATTCAAAGTTCCATGCTGTGTTGATGGAAGCCTAAGATGGTTAATGATGCAATGTCGGACGCCTACGGATGGATTGTAGGGGGCTTGCTTCTTACGCGCTTGCGCCCATCGTGGGACGGCCACCCCTAAAATAAGTCGTTAAAAACTAACAATCAAAACCAATTGACTAAGGAAAGAGGAGTCAATAAATCAGGCATTAACGTTTGTGACAGAAGGTTACAAGCGTTTCGTCCATGGTTTCATGACCCTTCAAATCCAGGACACTGTAACACGCGCTCATGGAGATGCACATGACGGCAAATACTTACAAAGTGAATAAAAGGTTTTGAATAGTATGACGAGTACGGTTCCTCCTGTTGCTCGGGCACATTATTACGACTGAAACCATGGGACGAAGAATCCCCAATGGATCGTACGTTGCCGACGCAACGATGTCTAGCGTCTGATTGCCAGTTCTGAGTATTGGACTGTTGGGTTTGTGTTGCAGGGCTATTACCTCTGTATACGTATCTGTCCTTATGCAAACGACGACGGGCGACAGCGCATGCCGACAACCTTGCATATGCTCAAGTGAAGGCCTCAGAGACCTCTCTACGGCTGAGCGACTCATAATTTTTTCGTGCTTTCAACCGCGGAGCTGTCACCAGCTTGGACATCTACACGCAGCGCTGCGGAACACACAAAGAAGCATAACCCACTGTCAAGGAAAGCATTGTGCTTACCATGAAGAGCAACGGGAGAGCGATCAGTGCATTCGACAGCTCAGTATCCGATAGCGTTAGTGGCGTTGGTGACCTTGCCACCACCAGCCCTGCGCAAGTCGTCGCTCGCAAGCCAAAACTTTATCGGCTTACGGAATTCCTGTTCGGAACCAAGAGCGTGAAGTTAAACACGAGTGTTCGGCAAAAATCGGGCAGCTTGGACATTTGCCTTACCTCCGAGCGATGTCGGCGACCGGCGGATGCGGCCGCTTCGGTCATCTCGGCTTCTGTAGCAACTTCGGCCGCGCAGCCCAGGTATACATGTTATTAATTTGCTATTTAAAAAACGAATTTTCAATATCCCAGCTGCATTTTTATACTAACAGCTACTTCCGTTCGATGTCTTCGCAGGCGCTCTGAGTCGCGTATCCTCTCATTCCTGGGCGCACGAGTCAACGACTGTACCCCTCAGCCATCTTCACCACCAGGCTTGGTGGAGTTGCGTCAGTCTTCCCCGGGCAACAAGTCACGGCCGCAATTGCAGTCCTCGCCACGGCCGCAAGGCCCCTGCGATTCTTTGTCTTCCGCCGCTTCGGGAGAATCAACACTCTGTACGCCGACCACGACTGCGCTCAATTTCTCCTGCGGCACCTCCAGCTCCTGCGCCGATAACAAGCCGTCACCGCTGCCGCGTTGCGTCGACAGCGCCGCGATCCAAATCCTCGACCCTTCCGGAGCGCCGGAGGATCTCAAGCCAGATCCCTGTCTGTATAAGGATCAGGATCTATGGTACGACAACGACATTCTTATATCTACAGTTAACTCCAGCAGGTAGGCCACGAACTAGGTTGCATTTAACGTACAACCAAAACAAAAGGTAACCATAGCTCCCTTGATGATGACAGCAGTGGGAACGGCGCCAACTTTGTGCGGCAGCGGCTCGTGGAAAGTGGCGGCGCAGTCGTACAGCTGAAGGCTGACGTCACCGCCGATACCCCTGCAGCGGGGGGGTCAGTGGCGCCGCTGCGTCGTCCTCACGTGACGCTGAAGAATCAACTACTTGGTCTGGACCCGGCCGCGGCAGCTGCGACAGCGATGGCATTCAGTCTTCAACCTGCGCGGCCGCCACCCTGGGCACAGCCTGTGCCGCAGCTCCGCCATCCAATGCACACTCAGCTACTGGCCACGTCCGCCGCAGCTCCGGAGGCGATGCGCCGGCTGCATTGGTACCTGGAGGACTATGTAGTGGACCGGCGGTTGTACAGGTCTCCCACGGCGTCGGTATACTCGGTGGGTGCCTTCGTTCTCAGACTCGGTCGCCCCCACTGTCTGGTCATCTGCGCCTTACCACAGGTCATGCAGCGCGCGTAGTGTGAAGCAAGTATTTGTTTCCGAGAAGGGAATTGAGCATTTTCAATTCCTCTCGCCACGGTCAACGCCACGGTCAACGCCACGGTCAACGCCACGGTCGCCATCCATAACTGCCGTTCACCAATAACCTGCTTAACTGCCTAAGCTTCCAACCCATATGATTGCAACTTACGCTTAACCACTTCTTCAACCGTTTCACCACAGTCATTCTCTCGCCGGGCCCCAACTAACAGGCGACCTGCATAAGGTCAGGCCTGCCAGTGGCTCTGAAGGTGTATAGCCTTGCGCACGTTCCAGGAAACGTCGTACACATGCTCAGGTGTGTGCTTACGA
Organism: Volvox reticuliferus; assembly: GCA_019650235.1. NCBI lineage: Eukaryota > Viridiplantae > Chlorophyta > Chlorophyceae > Chlamydomonadales > Volvocaceae > Volvox > Volvox reticuliferus. Next base: position 650,681 of record BNCP01000035.1, on the reverse strand, counting down.
TTGACCTGTAGCGGAGGGGTAGGGAGAGGAGACTGGTGGGTAGGGCGGGGTGTGGCGGGGCGGATCGACCAGGGCAGTTGAAACTCAGCAGTTAGCAGTTAGCAGTTAGAGGTCAGGTTTCAAGCTTCCGAATGAATACTACGTAGCTCGTCACTGTGTTTTGCTCCCGTGTACCTTTGCTCTGCCACATTATGCGTTGATATTGCAGACGTGAGGTGGAGATCCAGACGATGCTTGTCCATAGGAATATCGTAAAGCTGTACGGCGCCTTTCAGGTACGCGTACGTCCCGCCGCACAGGACGTACAGAAGAAAAACGAGCACGTACAAACAGGCGAACGGACTGACGAACAGACTGCTCCTCCGATGCAGGATTTCGCCGCCCAGCAGCTTATACTGGTTCAGGAGTTCGCATGCAACGGGAGCCTCGTCGGGGTCCACAGGTGAGGTCGACGCCTTCCTCAACTGTGCTGTTCGGAGGAGGGTTGATCGGATTGTAGGTTCGGGGGATGCGGAGAGCGCTGGCCGCGGCCTGTCATCCCCCGCGATCTCTGGAGGAGGCCACTACGCTTACTATGCTCTCTCTGTCGATGCATGATTCCAGCTCCTGATACATCCACGCCGGTTGTCAGGACCCCTCGTACACATTCGAAGTGGGGATGCTCGTGGGGTTTTACCTGCTGCTGCTGTACATGGTTCAGCCGCTGTTGCTGGTCGTGTTGTTGTAATCGTGCGAGTACTGCTGCTACTAATGATGACGATGATGATGATGATGGTGGTGGTGGTGGTGGTGGTGGTGGCGATGGAACGAACCGCAGGGCGCTTTGTTGCCGGATGAGCGAACGCCAGGCGCGCGTGCTGGCGCTACGGCCACTGCTTGAGGCGATGTCGTACTTCCACTCGCTGGGTATCGTACACCGGGACATTAAGGTAATGGTTGTGATATTCAAAACCCCCGTGTGTGCCGCCGCATGGTTTGCATGGAAAACGCCTGCTTGCGTGTGTGTGTGTGTGTGTGTATGTGTGTATGTGTATGTGCATGTGCGTGTGTGTATATACGTGCGCTTGCACGCTGTGCTTGACTGCCTCCATCGTATCCGTGATACGGCCGCATCTGAGATGTGTTTGGTTACACGACTTACTCCGCCACCGTAATCTAACACCCCCACGTGCCTTCAAACCCCAGCCGGACAACATCCTGTTCGGCAATGATTGGCGGCTGCTGCTGGCGGATTTCGGAGTCGCCATCGACATTACGGCAGAGCGGGCTGTAACACGAGCGGGAACGGGTGAGTGATGCATGAGTGTGTGAAGACATGGCCGAACTTGGGGCGAAAGGGAGGGGAGGGGGGGATCAGGGGAATGGTTAAAGAAATATACGACCAAGATGGATGGATCTAAGTTGCGTCGTGACGACATAGCCGTACCACACAATCCCAAAGCACGAAGGAGACTGTGTGCCTACCTTACTATCAATTATCTTCCAGCCCCTTTTGCTTGCCTCTTGTTATCCCGCCTCCTCTCACACACCTTCTGCTGTCGTCCAATGCCGTACGAACGCCTCAAACACAGTGGGCTACATGGCGCCCGAAGTGGAGCGGTGCCCCATCAAGATGCTGCCGGAAGACAATAAGCTCGACCCCTCTCTGTCGTACACCACTGCTGCGGTTAGTTAACCTTTGCCTTGGAATCGGTTGCCCCGGGCCCCATCTCCACCTCACCTGAAAATCATCTATGATCTCACACATTCCCAGATCACAAAAACGAGAAACTGTCAACTGATCAAGATCCCCTCTCTCGAATTGACTGCATGTACTCAAGCGACCGCATGCACTTGGGGTCCATTGCCGTACTTTTTCCCAGTCCCATAAGGCCTAGCTTCCTAGCTTCCAGCCAGCTCATCCTGGGCTCGGACGCGCTCCCGAATTCCCTGGTCGCTTGAGATTTCTGAAGCCTCAAAGCCTCAAAGCCTCGAAGCCTCGAATCCTTATCTATGCCTGTTTCCGCCTCCCTCTCCCTCACAGGATGTGTGGGCCGTCGGTTGCCTGGCTTACCTTCTGCTACTTGGCTTTCCTCCGTACATTAACGCCAACAACCTTAATGGCCACCACAACCATAACCATAACCACTGCCATGCCAACACCGACGGAACGGAAGGCACTCCGACGGCGGCAGCTGAGCCGCATGGCAGCGGCGCCGCCTTCGCCGCCACCCCAGCCGCCTCCACAACCTGTCGCAGCCGCACATTGACGTTCCCGCCATCGACATCCCCCTTGGCGCGGGACTTCATCACTGCGGCACTCGCAGACCGCCCGGAGGATCGCCCCACAGCCCGGCAACTGCTACAGCATCCTTGGATGCAACAGCCACCGGCCCCGTCGAGTTTTGATCGTACCGTTGGGCCCAATACGGGGTGACCAGACACCTAGGACCTGGCAAATGCAGCTTTGTTAACACTAGGGCAGCCGGGCGCCTCCACAATGGTCCTCCTGGCCGTCCATCTTTCGAGCGCGCAGCATTTGTATATGCGCACACACAACGCTTGATGCTTGTGGAGGAAGCCGGCGTCGTACATAGGTCGTATCGTATCTGGCCCGTATGGGTCGTCTGTACTGCTCAAACACATTGAGGCGTGAGATCTCACCATCACGCACGCATCCTCCCTCCTGCAATAAAACTTAACAGTAGCATCCACGCCATCAGTATGATACGTATGTCATGGTCGTATCTCGATAACCAGGGGTTCACCGACCCAGCAGAGTTCGTCACACAATGCTTAAATTTATTAGTGAAAAAGTGGCACTTATGTGATGATTAGTTTACTGTCCTTTGACTGTTTCCGCGTTTTATTTATCGCTGAGACCAGACCAAGTCAATTGTCTGCTGGTCAATGGTCTGGTCCAGCAGCCGAGCGCATCACCTACTGGAATATTTCTTCGTTTCCCGGAAGACGGAAACATTCCGATGGTGGGCGATGCGCTCGGCTCGGGGACATCTACGGTGTGCTCGGCGCTCGCCCTTAGAGCCGTCGACCTCTGCTGTTCTGATGTGGACCTTCATAGTTGTCTGTGTTTATCGATGTGCACATGTGCACACACATACACATACATACATACACATACACATACACGTACACACACGCGGGGAAATGTTTTTGACGAATCACTCGTGTGGAGAAGTTCATGAGGAGGTGGACATGAGGCACTGCTGATACGATACCAAGAGCAGTAGCTGTGTACTGTTCCCTACATCTCGCCCATCATTTGGATCTACCTGCCAGCCCCCCTATATTTCAGGATGTTATGTACCATACAACGGTTTTAACCATATACATACGACACTAACGATGTAGCAGTGGGTAGTGTATGTCTGTCGTTCGTACGAGCTCACAGGATCTTCTAATCATCATAATTATAATCGTCGTCGTCGTTGTCGTCGTTGTCGTCGTTCGTATGCACCGCAGTCAGTTTTGCTGCGTGGTAATATGAGAGGGCCGGGTGGTAAAAGCAAACCATGATAGCGGCAGGATGGAACCACTCGGTGTGAAGGAAGAGGGTAAGATTGGTATGCGACGCGGAGGGCCTTATGAATGGTACGGCAAGTATTTTTCAACGGTAGCTAGGATATGTGGTCTGAGAAGATGGATTTGCCAAAAAGCTACTGTGTTTGAGATGTACGGATCATATACTGTTGTTCAGTCTGCGTTCAATCTGTTTCGTCCGTTGCCTTCTGTTTGCTGTGCTGTACCACTGCTTAGTACTCAAAGCCCAAGCTGCCAAGACGTTCCTGCCTATTATGAAATCCAAGGGGATCAAGAGCATGCATTTATTTTGGTTGGTTTGGTTGTACGTTTTTTGTTTATTTCAGTTGCAGGGCGGGTGGTTTGTCGTGATTGCTCTAGGACGCAGAGGACGGATCACTGACGGGGACAGATCACAGGAGCCTCTTGGGCATTTCGTTTTGGAGCTCTCTCTCTCAGAGATCTCCTCGTCGAATTTCTCGGTTGGCTGCCATTCCATGACAAGTGTCCACTTTCTGGTTTCAAACGAATTCCGGTATGTGCTGAATCGCGATTGGTCTGTGAAGCTGGATGTCCTGTTGAGAAAGACATCCGAACGGGGAGGAGACCCCGGACATCCCCACGCACTAGCAAGGGCACGGCAACTTGTTATTTAGAGCTTGCCCAAAATGCGGTGTGTAGCGCAAGGGGTGGGGGAGGCAAGCATTTTTGCTGAGGGTCGCTGCGTGGGTGCTGTGCCATCTTAGGGTATCTCTCGTCCAGGTGTACGGCTCTCATCCAGGTGTACGGCGCTGCAGCAGCGTCCTGTCGTCGAGTGAGTTTGCCTTCCTGCTGTTGTTACTTAGGGTTGTCACTAGCAGCCATCACTTTTGCCTCTTTTGACTGAGCGGCCGCAGAATGAGTCCCGCCATGGTGACAAGGGCATTGTCCCGTATGTTTTAGTTGGTGGACGTCTTTCGTTGCCCACCCGCCCTGCCTGTCACCTCTCTGGCGTGTGGGGCCCCATGCGGTGTATTGTCGTCTGCCCTCGGGTTCGGGCACCCTAGGTTTTAGTCCAGTCCCAGTGTGAGGGAGGTTTTGCCGTCTTGACTCCGGTTCGCGTTTCTCTTCCCCTGCCATTAGCTCGGGTGCTGTTTTCGCAGTAGGGAATCAGAGATGGCGCAGTTGTCTGTTGTTCAGTAGGTCTTGTGGGTGTGGCGGCGCGTCTTGGCAGCGGTAGTGTGGTCTGGGGTGCCGTGGCGCTTAAGTTTGCTGCTGAGGCTGAGGCTGACATTTGCCTCACTTTGAGGGTGTGCTCTGCCACATGCCGAACAGGGTCGATGGTTGGTTGCTTGACAGAGTGTGGGTGGTCGCTGCTCGCCGGCAGAGAACAACTTGTTGAAGAGGCGCGCGATCGAAGTGCTTCAGCTGGCTAGCGATTATCAGGGGGTGTCAGGGGTATTATCGTCTTTACCTTACCCCTTTGTTTCTCGTTCACCTCCTTAGCACAAGGCAAGGCTCCATATAGTTTGGACCTGGGTGTGTGTAAGTGGGTTCTTGGGGGTGACTTTCCCCTGCGTTGTCGGACTGCAGCACATCCCAAAGCGGTGCTAAATGCACTGAAATACACACGTCACGTACAGTCTTTAAAGTCGTTCCAGGTAGGTGAAAATGTGGCTGGATATCCACATACCCCAACTACGACCCTCTTAAAACCCTCTTTGGTTTCTTATCTATAACGGTTTTTCGCCTGTGCACACATGTATGCCGAATTTTACTAACATTTCGGGAACGTGGGGTACTTCGGACGGGTCCTCAGCTGCAGTTTGGCGCAAGGGTTTGGCATATACCTACGGGGACATACGCTGACGGGAGCAGGCGGGATTTAGAATAAGAAGATCAAAAATTCCCGGAAAGCGCACTTCCTATGGCTAGGGTCATCAGCGCTGCTTGCCGTGTCGCTGGCTGGCTAGCTTTGGCTGGCGTTGCACCTCTTAACACCTGGCAGCATATCAATAGTAATAACAATGCTCGGCACAAGGCATTATGGAATCAGAATCGGATCTGATGAGATCGGGCAAAGTCATCGCGACGGCCGCATAATGTCGCATGCCAGCCTTGCGCAGGCCGCTAGGAAATATAAAGCCCACTCTTTTAAATATTCATGCATGTGCTGTAGGATTTGAAGGACTGGAGAGAGAGTATCCATCTATGCATACGGGACTTCCGCCCCCAGGTATGGCAATCCTCGCATGAAACGCTCCCTCCCCCATTGCCATGCACACCCACCTCCCTCACCTGACCACGCCTACGTCGACATCACAGCTCTTCAGCACTCTCCACCATGTCCTCCCTCACCGCCTACTCGTCCGCCGTGCGTGCAACGTGTGTTTGTAACTCACCTTCCAGAGCTGTGTTCCCGGAGCGCGCGCCCTCTGCTGGGTCGGCGATTCCCTCGGTGAACAGCTCCCAACCTACACCGCGGTTATCTGCGTCTTGTCTCCCACGACTTGTGGATTCATCCTCCCCGCATCGACCGTCACAACCTGTGCCCCCACCTTCCTCCAATAAGAGCAACACGTCATCCAACGCTGCGGGGAGGAGACGAAGCAACAGACGGCAACAGCTCTTAGTGTCGAGGATCCTCGAGATCCATAAGGTCACTGTCACTCACATCAACAACGACAGTTCCGTCACATCCTGCGGCCACACGCATGTGCGCACCATCCATGTCACACACACGCACACACATAAGCATATACACCTTGAGGCACCAGTATTACTGCTAGCACCAACAACACCAGCGAGATTACGGGCGGAAGCAAAATCGGCGGTTGCACCAGAGCATCCTCGGAGCGATCAGAACCATGCAGCACAGTCCACTACTTCTGATCAGGAAGCACTGTTCATGAGTAACTCGTAAGTCAAACCAGGGAATGACTTCGACAACAGCGCTGCAGGATGGTCGGGAAAAAAGATGGATGACTAAACGAGTACATGTCCGAACGGGACGCAGGCGGGAAACTTCCGCCGCTTCCTTCAATAACCCGTACGCGTCTCCCTCTTTCAGCTTGCTGCTTGTGAGCTCAGCACGTTCAAGTCCTTCAAGCTCAAGGCCAAAATGCACAACCCGCAACAACGTACCAAGGGGAGCGCAGTGATTAGATCAGTCTGTCGCCTTGCCAGCGCGCTGCTAGCACATCAGCACATCAGCACATCCGCAGCCCCAAAGCTGGCATCCCACACAGCTCACTCGTGCTGTTATCTATGAGAGGCGACTCCTCTCTCTCGTCGTGAAAAAAACCACCTTTAGAAGGAACCTGCATCCTGACAGGCGCGCCGACGCACGTCATCGCCCATATGCGAACAAGCACCAGTCACAAGGCCCCAGGCCCAAGCTATAGGTGGTCTTCGCCGCCTCCCTTCTGCCACACAGCACGAACAAGCTGCCAGCGTACGCAGTCGAACGGCGCCACCTAGCAAACTCACTTGGTACATATGACTCCAGCCATGTTTGTGGTGCCACAGACACACAATCCCTGTCGGACGGCAAGCTGTGATTGCTTGCTTGCCCTAAGCCTTGCTCGTTTACAACACACACACAGATACATATGCACAGATAAAGCCATTCCGAGTAAGTGCGACATGGTGCTTGAGACACCCGGCAATGCGGTCCAGCAAAGGGTTTTCACCAGACCGAAGCGAAGTTTTTTCCTGGCCTGCGTCGCGAACATATGCAAATCAGTAATATGCACACATCCACCTAATGTGGCCGCCGACGTAATTCTTTCACAAGTATGACAATATGACAGCCGTGACAGCGAACGACATTATAAAGCTGCCCTCTCAAGGGAGAGCGCCCCTGGCCGCTCTGTTATGGTAAGCCAGCAAAGGAGCCAGCGGAAAGAACAGATCTTCCGTAGAGACTAGGTGCAAGGGCCGTCTTCTCTCTTCTCGCAGAATCAACCAAGCTCGTCTAAATGCCAGTTATTGCAGCTGAACGTTTCAGCACAGCGCAAGTGCAGGGCGTGCCGAAAAACCAAATCACGCCTGCCAAGCCTAGCCAAGCCAAGTCACGCCTAACTAAGCAAATAAGGAGAAATCCTTCACGCTAATCGGGGAGGTGCTGCCAGAGGCGCGTGAACATCTTCCATTCCAGAACAACCCTCGGATGCGACACGCCCGAATTACGATCTCTGTCAGCAAGCCAGAAAACAACACAATGTAATATAACGTTGCGACCGCGCTTAGCGGGAGGTGGCCATGAACCTTAAGAATACACGCGGCGGGGCTGTGGTAAGGACCTTCAACGGCATGGAAGTACGGCGAAGGCGCCACGTTCTGTACCGTACAACTGCCGGCAAAGGCGCCCCAAAGCCGCCCAGGTACACGGCACCGAATTGCCCAAAGAGTAACTTTTCCCCTGACAACACTGATCGAGGTAACACGTAGGCTCACAGGCGGCACCGCCCGAGAGTGTATGTAGGTGCGCGTGTGTGCTGCCTCCGACGTCACACGCCTCAATTTTGTGCTTTAAGGTCGAGTAATGTATATATTACATACTGCTACATCCCAAATAATGATAACCACAAAATAAACCGCAATCTGTGAGCGTGATTTCGTGTGCACCGACCATCCCGCGAAGTAAGTACGTGCACACGCAAATAACGTTCTTGCTGGTAGCTTCGCGTTAAGGGCGCGTATGCAAACATGCACAGATCGCGACCAAGCGCCGGCGTTCCCAAAGACTGAGAATCAATCTTATGCGCCGATTAACGCTTTCTCCCGGACTTTGCTCTTCTCGGTCATGTAATACCGATGGCCCAATGATGACACCAATCCGCCAACTCTCTCACCTTGCCCAACTCCCAAAGCACCCTGAATGGTCGATGAGGAGAGGACTTAACAGAAAATCAGTCGGCAATGTCTCGCGGGGCTTTTCTAGCAGGTCATTCAGCTAGTCAACCAGCACACGGTGTGCGTATGTGTGTGTGTGTGTGTCGGGGTGGGTGGGTGGGAAGTGTATTCCGGGAACCGGTATCATCACTGCGCGGGTCCTCGCAGGGCAGCCTCTAGGTTGGGGCGCCTCCATAAATTCCCACGTGGATTTACAGGCCCCCTCATGATGCAGTCTCCTCATTCTACAAGCCCTTCGCCTCCTGGCACGCCCTTCTTAAACAGCCGCTTAAACATGCGAGCAAGACCCCGCATGTGGCCACGGAGTGTCTCAGACCCGGGCTCCGTCGCCGTCGCCGTCGCCGCAGCCACCGCCGCTGCTGAGCCTACACCAGCAAACTCATTGGCGCCGAGTTGGACTTTGCCGCCAGCGGCAGCGGCAGCGGCGCCCACGGCACCCTCTGCCATGTGCTGCTGGCTCGGCACCTTAGGGTCATCAGCATCCCCCACTAATTCCATTCCCCGCCACTGACAGTCCTTACCGCCTACCGCTGCTGCTGCTGCTCCCGATACACGCGCGGTCAATAGGCCAAAGCCGCTGTGATCAGCTTCCCGCAGCATGCCAGGCACGCCTCCTTGTGCAGCAACCGCCGCTGCAGCATCGGTGTCAGCGTCGCCGAAGCCACCTGGATAGCCATTTGGCCCACGCGGTTGCGCTGGCATCGCTACCGGAAGTGATCCAATAGCGATGCCAACGGTGGCGGCCGCGGGAGCGGCAGCACAACTGTCCGGGCCCAAAGAGGGACTCTCCGGCAGCGGCCGGAACATATCCACCAGTGGCTCCATCGACAATGGCGGCTTGCCTGCTGGGACGCCCTGCGCCGCCGTCATTTGGCTGTAGTGCGATAGTAAAGAAGAAGCATAGGGGGGCATGCCGGCCATCGTCATGCCGCTGGTGAACGCCGGCAGCGAACCAGACGGGAATAACGTCGTGGTAGCGTTGGTTGTGTAGCTCGGAGGGACGCAGGAGGCATCAGCGGCTCCGGAGCCACTTCCGGGCAGCCAGGAGTTGCTGCCATCTGCGTAGTAGCGGCTGGCGGCGGAGGTTTGGGCCAAGGCCTTGGGTGCAACGGAGACCCGCATACGTGACGGAGCCGACGTGGGCATTGGCAACGGCATCACCGCTGACGTCCCTGCCATCAGCGGTTGCGTTCCGTTTGGCTCCACTGGGCCTCCCGCGTTATCGCTGGAGGAGGATGAAGCCAGGGCGGCGGCCCAGCAGCCTGACGCGGCAAGAGCCGCCAGGGGCTCGTACGCCGGCGGGCCGCCGACGCTGCCGTGTCCGCTACGGTCGGCGGTGTTGCCGCCGCCGTCGCCTTCGGCGTTCATGGGGCCCAACAATTTGACGTCCATACGATCCGTCTTATTTGTATGGCTGCGGCGCCAGGTTGCGATGGCGGCGCCAGGATCTAAATCCTGGACGCCGTCGTCGGCGTGGTGTTGCGGTTGTTTGGCGCGCACCTGGTCATCGGCGGCGGCTGTGCTCATCACCGCGCTGCTAACCTCCGCTGATGGCAACTCCACGTTGTCCAGCGGCGACGTGTAATTGTGTGTACGAATGTACGATGAGGCAAGTCGTAACAGGCACACCTTATCGAGGTTATCCGCCACCATACGGCCCCAGATGGATTCCTCGGCGACTGCGGTTGGATTGCCAGCTGCTGCTGCTGCGGCGGCGGCGGCGTTCATGACGGCAGTACGGAACAGCAGCGACGGCGAGCCGAAGGCCGCCGCGCCGTCGTCAGCGAACCAGGCGCAGGCAAAAGCATCCATGGCGGCGGGCGCGGACGTGGCAAGCATCCAGAGCGAATCCAACGTATGTACGGCAAGGTTCGGTGGCAGCGCCGCCGCCAGATGAAGCAGATTCACGCCGCAGGGCTGACCTGGTACTGCAGCGTGGAGAGAGAGAGAGAAAGAGGCGATTAGCGCAGTAGGCGGCCGACCATTTATAATCATCATATTAATTACTGTTTCATTTAAAATACCCGTTCGACGTTCCCTCCTTCCCTCCCTCACACAACTGTTGTAGCCTCCCCCGGGACCTTCCTGTATTTGGGGGTTTGCGTTAGTAGATCCAATGTAACCCTACCTTGCACCCTCCAGCTGACCGCCGCACCGCCCCTCGCCGCCCAAGCCACTGCGATGTTGATCACTGGACTGTGGCCCGACAGCACCGCGCACGGCAGCAGCTCCATGCCGTTGTAGGACGCACACGGCAGCGCACTCAGCGGCTCCCCCATCTCCATCAGCTGAGAGCCCAGGTACGACATGAGCTGAGGACAGGCCCTGTAAGAACGACAGAACAGCATGCACACACACCCGAATTTCCGAAGGGCCCATACACAACATGCGGTGTGTCCCAGGTGCTGTAGTTACAGTGCAGTGCAGCTGCCTTACTCCCTTGTGGGTCCGTGAGCTCCTGTGACCGGACCCGCCTTCCTTATTCCTTATTCCTCTTTTCCCCGCCCCGCCCCGCCCCGCCCCGCCCCGCCCCGCCCCGTCCCGCCCCGCCCCGTCCCGCCCCGCCCCGCCCCGCCCCGCCCCGCCCCGTCCCGTCCCGTCCCGTCCCGTCCCGTCCCGTCCCGTCCCGTCCCGTCCCGTCCCGTCCCGTCCCGTCCCGTCCCGTCCCGTCCCGTCCCGTCCCGTCCCGTCCCGTCCCGTCCCGTCCCGTCCCGTCCCGTCCCGTCCCGTCCCGTCCCATTCTTCGGTCGCCAAAATGTACTCAGAAAGTAGCCAGGGCCCTGTCCCTCCCCCCCCCGTCCCGTCACACCGACCGTAGCGCCGAATAAGCGAGCAGCGTGTGTCCCATCCGCACCACCCGCCGGTGTGCCGCACCGAAGATCTCTTCCCAGCAGCAGCTGGGGGAACCTGACTGCACATCGGCGTGAGAAGCCGCTCTGTGATGAGGGGAGGGAGCAAAGGGAGGAGGATGGCGAACGGAAGAACAGATACATATTAATCGATATTCGAAGCCACGAGCTCTGCGTGGAGCAGGATATCCGGAGAATATGAAAAAATGGAACGAATGGAAAATGAAACCTGGAGGCGGGACTGTATATCGTGTAGCGATGAGGACGTCTTGGTACTCGAAAGCAGCAGAAGGATAATACACATACATATGTATACACATCGCACCTCTCTGTTGTTGCCCTGTTTCCCAGGGCATCCTTCTCATTGCACGACAAAAATGCCCCTGCCCCGCGGTTTGCAACCCGCCAATGCACGCACACGAACCCCCTTCCAGTTAGTTAGCTATCCGCACCTCCAGCATCACTCACCCGTCCTCCGTATCCTCCTCTTCTTCCACCAAGTTGCCATTGAAGTCCCCTTCCTCCTCTTCCTCCGGCATTTCCCTCTGAAGGCCAAGGCTCGGCTTCCAATCTTTGTCTTCGTCGTGCTGCTGTTCCCCCGCTTCAAGCACCACAGCGCACCGCTCTGCGTGATCCACGAACATGCTCAGGCCGACCACAAGTCGCCGTGCCTGATCAGGCTCCAGGCCCCGCAGCAAACCCTCCACTTCCTCTGCCACCGCCGCGTCTTCCAACAACAGCACCGGGGCCCAGTCACCCAACAATACACCTGCACGGGGCTCCAAGATCAGGAGACCCTGCGGAGGCGCATTGTAGGGCAACTGAACCTCGACATCGAAAGAGTCGTAAAGCTCACTGCCGCTGTTGCCAAGGCACTTGGTGGCGGCGGTACAACTCTCGGTAGCACCGGGCGGTGGGGTCGGTGAAGGTGACGCAGAGCTCGTTGCAGCGAATACCGGGAAGGAGCTGCCTGGAGCGGCGGCGGTAGCGCCCATCACATCTGGCTGGGGTTGTGAAGCCGCGGTCTGAGCAGTGCCGTCATTATCATGGGAGGTGGTGGCTATGGTAGGAGGGACAGGACCGGTGCCTACGGGTCGGATCTTCACCTCCAGCGCCAAACCGGCCATGCGCGCGAGGAAGGTGACGCCAGGGCTGGTTAAGTGTTTACCGTACACACGGACACGCACACAGCTCTCCATATCTGCTTGAGCCATTGGGATAGGGCAGCGCCCAAATTGGGAGAGAGTAGGGGTACGTGAAGACAGGAGCGTATTGCCACAGCGACAGACGGACTGATAGACGGACGGACTGATGTATACTGAAACATGATGACGTGGTTCTTTAGCTCCTAGTCATAACGCTGATCCCGTCACTGACAGTGCTGCTATCCCAGCTCCGGAACCCTTTGACCCGATCTCCTACACATCCCAAGACTGTCAAGTGAAATACAACGTGTTCCCAGATGAACGCTGCTTTGGTTTTGGCGGCCCCTCAGTTGCGTATATACACGCATACATGGATAGATTTAACACTCACCCGCGCCGTTCAGGTGCACCACCATAGACTCCGCCGCCAGCAGCACGGGTTTGTCCACCCTGAGACCACCCCGCCGGATGCCCATTCCCGCCCAGCTGGCGTGCCGCGGGGGCACTCCTGGTCGCAAACAAAGCGCCTGGTCGCCGGCCTGCAAGTAAATGTCTTTGCCGTGGAGCGTAGGGGGCAGCGCCGCCAGCAGCGCCGCTGCCGCGGCGTCGGCGTCACCGGAGCGCAGCAGCTCCGAAACCAATCGCGCCTCATCACCTCGGTGCAACGCATCCAAGACCACTTCCGTGCAGCCTACGAACATAAAAAGCGATAGGAAAGGAAACAGGGTTACAGATGCAACAACACGAAGGTGGCAATAATGGCCTTCGGTCTTCGGGAAACGCTCCGAATCACCCCGGGATGTGGGCCCCAAAATCAACCCCGACAAGCGATTATTCCCACCTGGGCGCAGACAACCCTGCACCAGATCCAAGGGGGCTTGACTAGCGAAGGCTTGCATGCGGGTCCGGATGTCATTGGGCAGTTCGTCTGGTAGGCAATTCATGATCTTGAGCGACACACGGGTAAGAAGGTCCGGCGCCGTGTAGCTGGCGGCACCGGCAGCGCCGCTACCGGCGCTGCATGGCGGAACCACCGCGCCCGCCGCCGCTACCGCTCGCGCCTCCGTCAGTGCATGCAGTTGCGCTGGCCCTGTCGGTCGGCCGGCAGTGCCAAGCATGCCCGAGCCCGTTGATCCCAATGCCGCTGCCGGAGCTGCGGCCGCGGCAATACCCATACCGACGTTGCCCACTTGAAGCATTTGCTGCATATCGAGCCGTGCGTTTCCTGCGGCATTGACGCCAATGGTACCGGGGCGCAGCCCTGCTGCACCCAATCCCACCGCCCCGAGCCCTCCGACAGTGCCCACGAACTCTCCTGCTCCCGCAGCCAGTGCCGGGAAACCGCCCAGCCCGTTGGCGGCACCGTCCCCAAGCACAAGCCCAGGCAAAGCACCCAGGCCAGCGGAGGTGACACCAAGCCCACCCAACAACGGTCGCTGCATCGGGACCTGTGACCCCAGCGCATGAAGTGCGGCGGAAGGCTGCACTTGTGAAGTAGGCACGGCGGCGGCGCTGGCGCTGGCGGCGGCGGCGGTATTGCTCGCGCCCCCAGCCGCCACTGCCGCCGCCGCCAGTTGCTCGGCGGCGCCTCCCTGACAGGTAGAGAGGGTCACCAGGAGCTGCCGCCGCAGGAGCTGCTTCTCAGCAAGGCAGCCCTGCAAGCAATCGAGTTGTAGAGAACAGGGGAGATGTTATCAGGAGTCAACCGGGTCTTCGTGTAGATTCCCCAATCCCGGTTTCCCGGTTTTGGCTGACCACGGTTAGAATTCCAACGCCCGAATAGAACCTATAAACAACCTATTCCACATTTCCGGTGACAAAGGGACGGGAAGTGTTACCAAGGAATAAGAACTACAGAGATCGCCCTTCGGGATAGAGAGCCAGATGAAGTCAGATTAGGAAATGCTACTCACGGCATATGAGAGCTGTTTACAAATACCCACATATATCCATATCTACACAAACATACAAAGATATGTGTAAGGGTAGGGCCACACAGAAAAACGTCTCCACAATCATCTTACATTCAGCTCGGTAGACAAGTGGTGTGTCTTGGTGTCCGCATCGAGCAGTCGGGACAGAAGTAGCCCCGCAGCAGGCACAGATGGTGCCGCCTGTGCCTGCGCCTGCTGCAACCTCAGTAATTGCTGCTGCTGCAACAGCTGCAACTGCTCCTGCTGTTGCTGTTGTGCCAGCAGTAGCTGCTGCTGAAGCAGCAAGTCGCTGGTGGCTGCCAACGGGTATACAGGAGCGCGCAGCGCTTGCTGTTGCAGCTGGGCTGCGAAGCCCGAGGAGCTCAGACCACCCAAGCCCTCCAACATACGGTTCCCCAGCCCCTGTCCGCATGCGGCGGTAGCCGCCGCCAGGGTTCCAGGAACGGGCACTGGCAAGGAGCCCGAGGCCGCCGGAACCAGTCCTGGGGCGGTGAGGAGCGCAGAGCCTCCGCGGGTGTTCGCAAGGACTGCACCCGGCAGACCGACCGCCATTGCCTCCAGGGAGCCCAGCCGTGAAGTACCTGCTGCCGCGGCGGCGACCGCCGCCGCTGCCGTCAACATAGCGGCGTTCTGCGGGGAGCCGACACCGCCGGAGGCACCGCGCGATAACGTTAAGGCGGCTGTGCTGCTCATATCACCGAGCGCAGCTGAGAGGTCCGCGCCGCAGACACCATCGGTCAAGCCGCCACCGATCACAGCACCGAAGCCACTACATGCCGCGGCGGTGGCTGATACCTCTAGGCTGCCCTTGCCGCTGCCGTGGCTGCCTGGCTCGCTGAATGCGCTTGGCGCAATGCGTGCGGCGCCGGCCGACCACGGTGCCCGTGGGTCAGTGGCGCCGTCCCGTGGCTCCGCAGCTTGGGTTTGCAACAGGTCTATCAGATTGCCCAAGAGCACGCCACTGTCATCCAGTGCATTGTCGTTCTCCAACGACATCCGCACAAGCTTGGATGAGCTGAGCGTGTTGGTACCGCACGATGGATGTGACGGGCCTGCGGCACGGCCGCTGCCGTCGGTGACATCACCGCCGCCATTGCCATCACCGCAGTGCGACATGTTGCGCAGAGGATTGGATCCTCCCATAGCCGAGCGGCCGGTGACATTGGAAGGGCCCGAAAGCTGGCTGAGCGCGGCTGCCTGCGCCGGCGGCGGTGCCGTCTCCCCCCCCACCGCCGTGCAGGCTGCAGCTGCAAGCTGCGCCTCCGTCGGGCGTGTGCCGGCAGTAGCGGCTGCGGATATAGCTGGCAATGCTGCCTCCGCCAGGTCGCGATTTCCCTGCAGCTGCATGGGTATGTCCAGCGGCGTCGATGCCCAGGTAGAAGCCGTGGGTTGTTGTTGAAGCTTCTGCTGCAGTATCAACAGCTGTTGCTGTTGCTGTCGGCAGAGGCGCGCGTTAACCTGCTGAGCCAAGTCCGGCAGGTTGTTGACGCTCCTTCCTGTGGCGAGCGGGACGGTCGCCCCCTGGGGCAACGCGATGCTGCCCGCCTGCAAGTGCTGGATGGGCCCTTGCTGCTGGTCCAGGATTTGCTGTTGCTGTTGATGGTGCTGCTGCTGGAGCCTCTGTTGTTGTAAAAGCAGCTCTTGCTGAAGCTGTTGCTGAAGCAGCGGGTGCAGGGAGGTAGCTGACAATGATGCCTCAGCCCTGGGCGAAACCTCGTCGCCGAGGGATCCCTGCCGTTGAGGGTCAAGCTGCCGGTCCGCCGCCGCTGCCGCTGTTGCGGTGGCGGTAGCGGCACCCTCTGAAATATCTCCTCCAAGTGCAGCTGTCGTATTCATCAGGGATGCCATCTCCGGCGCCGACGCCCCGTTGCTACCACCGATGCCTTGCCCTGAGAGCCTGGCCGGCAGGCAGCCAGCCGCCGCCGTGATGGGACTCACGCCGGCGGTTTGACCAGGCAGCGGCTGTACTCCGGACCCGCTGAATGCATCCACCGACGAACCCGCAGCGAGGACTAGCCCATGCATCTGTGCCACTGCAGCCCCATCTTGATGCCCCACCAAGGAGGCCAGGTCCAAACCCACCGGAAACGATTGGTTCTTGAACGGAGCGGAGAAGTTGCTCTCGTTGACCAACCCCGACGCGGCAGCGGCAGCAGCAATGCTGCCGGGCCCGCCCACATCAGCGGCAGACATCGGCAGGCTGTCCAAGCTGGCCATCCTTTGCGCCGACTGGTACGGATGCTGTTGCTGCTGCTGCAGCTGGCTGTAGCTGAAGCCCGAGTGCTGCATGAAACCAGCATCCAGGCCCATGGCCCCGCTGCCACTGCCGCTCGTGGCGGCGCTGGCGGGGGACTGTGTGAGCGCAACACCGCTGCTGGCCCCACCAAACATACCTGTCAACGCTGCTAATCCCGTGGCCGGTGCCGCCGCCGAAGGTGGCGAGCGCGGAAGCGCTACTGAGCTCTGTGTCCCTAATTGTGGCCAGCGCATGGAGCGCGAAACACCCAAACTGCCGCGGGGGTGCTCCCGAGAGCCCGTGTCACTGGCACCTGACTCGGGCAGCGCCTCGTGCTCGTTGAGTGTGGCAGCACCAGCTGCTGCTGCCGCCTCGGCAGCTGCGGCTGCGGCTGCCGAGGCCGCCGCTTGCATGTCGCCACCGATACCGTTACCAACGCCCGCACCACGCGTGCCGCTGCCGGCACCACGAGCGGCGCCACTTGCTGCGCCACCATGGCGGGAAGACTTGCGGCTGTACACCCAGGAGCCTTCACCGCTTCCACTGCTATCGGCTGGGCGCTTTGGGCGGCCGCCACCACTGCCACCGCCGAAAGCCGACGCGGGACGGGCGGGCAGCTCCCCCAGCATAGCGGCGTCACCATCATCGTGGAAACCGGCTGCAGCGGCGAGTGCTGCCGACGTGGCGGCGTTTAATTTCCGACTCCGACGAATCCGTTTATTGATCCGGATGCGGTCCAGCTGTACACGGCATGTCCTGCGACGAGCAAGCAGGTGGTCATTAGGCAATTTGGGCCCATGGGTCCGTCCCAGGTCCAGGTGAAACACACCTTGGCGCTCTGTATGGCGCACCGTTGATATCGCCCTCAACCCTCAGCGCGCCGTTTCTTTCTCTCCCCTCTCTCCTAAGACCCGCTTTTGGTTTGCAACACCTCCTTACCTCTTACTGCCCTCAAACGCAGACACGTGGTGGAACTTAGAGCACTGCTGGCAGAGCCGCGAAGGGACATCTCCAATCATAAGCACCGGCGCCTTGCTATGCTCCTCACATACACGATGACGCAGGAAGTAGCCCTTCATACCCTCCAGGCATACACCGCAGCCGGCAACCTGAGCGGGAGGAGGCGAATTGTTGCTGGCTAGCCGGCACGTTCGCGAGTGAATTTGGCGTATCCCGAGGGCTCTCGTATTCCACCCGCTTCCGATGCTCTTAAACGGCAAGGGGCTCACTAAATGCCAAGGTGCGCTACACGTCACGATGTAACATAAAACCGAAGAGATACTACAGACGTCGTAGTTACCAGCGCGCAATTCTGCAATCGAGAACGTCTGTCCACATGTCGGAGCTTTGCCGAATTCCAACGAAATCCTCCACATTTCCTCCATTTCTCTACCTGCCCGCTGCCCCGGGCGTTTCCAGCACATCTACAGCTCGTTGTATACCACTCCATGCAACCGCAGTCTTATTGCGTTGGTTTCTACGCTCACCTGGCATATCATCACCTTGCAACCCGGTGGCAGAGGCTGGTAGACGGGTGCTGAGGCCAGCACATCCGGATCAATACTGGGAGCATCGTCCCGTAGGTCCACCTCCATTCCCGGCTCAAAGTTTTCGTTCGATCCCCCACTGTCGTTATCCCCGCTGGGGTTGGTGCTGGGGTTAGCGTCACACTCGTAGCCTTGGTGAGGCTCTACGGGCCCTGCGCACAGGCAGGCAAAGGCACGAGCGTCCACGCAACCGGCAACGTTGGGGAAAGAGAAAAGCTAACCGCATGTTTGCATTTGTAGCCAGGGCGCGAATGCCATGGCTGTAGGCGGCCTGTTTGAGGTCCAGGAAGACGAAAAATGCAGGAACCGTGTACACGGCGACAAACCGCAAACACGCCGTACTCCCGAGCCCCAACGAAACATCGCGAGTCCCTGGTCTGATGTTGCGCTCCTTAACCAGGTTTTTTTCCATTATGAGGCCTGCACGCCCACCTGCTTTCCGAGTGGCAACCAGGCCAACGGGATCCCAAGTATATCCGGCCAAGGTCCAGGCTTCGGAGTGTCCAGGTACAGAACTCTGCTCTATATCAATATCCCAAAGCTCAAGATCTGCTTCGCTGGCCATCAGCAATGCAGGCACGGCGAGGCCTGAGGGCAAGGGAGTCGCGGTCCCCCAAAGGATTAGCTAACAAATAAAATCTCTAGCAAAGATGGAATAGCTAGACGACAACTCACGATATTATTTACCGTTTTCACCACTCCGTAATTCCGCCAAAGCGCCACCAGCGCCGGAGAACCCAGGGCCGACTGAGCCAGGGTTGCTCCGTGTTGTCTAGCGTGGCCCCAGGCGCTGGCCGTTGACGGGCCCAGCACGTGAAAGGGCCCAAACGAAGAAGTTCCAAATGTTCGAGGCTCCAAGAAATACGTGCGCCGCAGGTCGCCCTTTGCAGGACTGCCCACCGTGACAACAGATCAGGGAATATTTACGATGCAAATTCTGTTGTCAAACAAGAGCGCAATCAGCACATGACTGTCAACCTCCGAATTCAACGCTTTCAGTGTTGCAATAGTCCTGCAAGTCCTTTGGTAAATTTAATTGCTGGTTTCAGCGATTGAAGAGAAACACAACGAACAATAAGTCAAACAGTGTATCTGTGAGTCATACCCTATATACGAGCACCATTCATGTGGCGCATGTGGCGTTGTCCTCGTGCGCACTTTTTGGTGGATCGAAACTAACTCACCTAGAAAGATGTAGTATCCGTTATCCTGAAGACATGCAACCAGAAACCGGGTATCAACATTCCGTGCTGCAGGACAACATCAATACCACCAACGTATCTAGGGTTAAGAAGTAAACAAGGGCTACGCAGGCCCGACGAACGTTGCGCTAGTATATTGGTAGATCCAATCCAGGGTATTTTGCTTTGTTGTTCGCAAATTCTGACATATAATAATTACTAGGACGCCTCAATGGGACCGTTTATGGATTGTACTTAGGGGCGTGCACGGGCGCCGAGCCGTGCCGAGCATGTGAAAAACAGGCAGATTCCACTGTGATTGTTGTTGACTAAATTAACTAAGTTAATTGACTACAGTCATGTACCACAGTCATATACCTGAGGGATTGTAAGCTAGTTCTTTCGACTTGCTGACGACTACACCTTCGCCCTACACGGCTTTCGACGCAGAACGGTGACCCTTCGTGACAACCTTGGGTTGTTTACCAACCGGTTCCACATGTCCCTTCCATTAGCACGCTAGGCTTACGCGCTCCCAGCTAGAAAACGTGCCTAAATACGTTCTGCCATATCTTGACGCTTACAGTATCCCGTCCATGATGCCTATCCACCTGTCCCATTCCTATCATCATGCCAAATCGAGGAGATGACTCCACGCGTCGCATGGAAAAAACCGGCGTCCGGCTAAAGAAGGCACAACTGCTGCACCACAAGCAAATAAAACGAAGCATCTTAAGAAAATATTGAAACAGATGACTTATACAATGTTGTGCATTAGATCATGCAAGTCAGTGCTGGTTGGTTTTCAGAACTAGCTAATGTTATTGCTTAGACACGTGTAGGGTTTGCGTTCCTCCCTTAGCTCTGTTGATTCGGATCAGGTTCTCTTCATTCCTTGATTCCAAGCTGCAATCACCTAACTAAAGGGCCCTTCCCGTGCACGGATACCATATCATTTAGTTTTAATTTTTTCATTCTGCTCTGGTGAGATGTACAGGGCTTAGAGCATACAGATGCTTATTATCGTCTTCCGTCGTCTTCTTTATGGGCAGGCTCAGGAGACGTTTCCTAACCAAATTAACAAAATGACAAGGACACGGCTTGCTTGATGGAGTGGCTATAGACCAATGCGAAATTGCGCATGAACCCCCCAGCTGTACATCTGTAATCATTTTAAGACAGCACAAGCCGGGGCGCTGCAGGTAGGATGCATGCGGAGACGTGCTGATTGACATTGATCGACCCCTTTTGGGTCTTGTCCATGCTTACTTCTGCTGCACTGTATATATCCACTGTTTCTACCGTAATGTGTGATATTATGTCCCCAATACACGAAGGTGCAGAAGGCTTGGCCTTCAGAACAAATAAACGAGTCCATAAGGGTCCATGGTCCGTAACGGTCCGTAGCCGTTCCTCCGCACGCAGCAGAGGTGGCTATGTCTGTCTGCACATGTTGTACTTGTGGATAATGGGGGTCTTTCCGTGTCCTTGATTCTCTTGCCGAGATGGGGTTTTAGGGCAGAGCCTCCACCGCAACGCGGCATTCTGGGGGCCCTCAGGATTAAGTATGGCATCAATACCTACCAGCACCAACTTTCAAACTAGGATCGATCATGTATAAATAAAAATATCCCTTAGCATTCTCTATTATGTTATTGTCTTGAAAGTCAGCAAAATTCCTCTAACGATAGACATTTTTTTGGCCAACCTTAGAGCCAGGTCCGTTCAGACGACACGACAATTCTTACGAACGTATGTCCTTTTTCTATCGCATTATGCTAAGTTGTATTTGTTGAATTCAAAGCTCCGTACTCGAACACTTGGGAAACTGCATGAGCCATTGTTCGAATTTTTCCTTGGTCGCGGCCATGGATCAGTTATACTCAATATGAATATACCTTGCAGGCGTAAGCCCCGGAAGCAATCAATCCTCGGTTCCTTGGACGGATCGCGCTTTCGCAGCATCGTTCGCACCGATTTTCAAAATCTAACGAACCCAATACAATCTGAATAACCCTTATTATCGCCTGTTGGATATTGTGGTTAAGCAGCTTAACAAAGTCATTTAGCAACAAACGGTTTGAAGACCATGCGGCCTGTGCGAAATCATAGGGCTCCGGCTTTTTCCAAGGTTGTCTTACTAGCGTTCTGTTCTCTGTTTAAGCCGGGTCTGCAGTTCCTGTCGCCCTGTCCCCGATGCAGGACGAACGGCAACCTGGATGTGACCTGATGTCTCCGGGTGTGAGGATTGCCGTACGTCCTGCGCCAGCTAAAATTCCCCTAAGCTAATTTCGTCCTGCTGTTTTCGGGACTGTCGATAGGATGCAGATAAATGCCTAAGGCGAGGCGAAGGGGCGAGCATTACGGATGAACAACAAAAGAAAAAAGCCTCGCACATCTGGAGTTTTAAGGGCTTGGGGCAATGGGCAGGGGAACACATTTGCTGTGCAAAATTGAGGGTCTGTGACTTACGACCCAAGACAAATTCCTTGCATGTTTGAAAACTTTCAAGGAAAACTTTCAATCTATATTAAAATGTCTTTAGCCAAACTGCCGACCCATCATGCTCTCCTCCAAACCCACTCCGACCTTTTCCGATTGGTTCATACTGCGACTGTTATGCAGCACCGAACTTTCTCAACTGCAGACGTCCTAGCTGGCGTTAACCCAGCTGAAAACGCCAGCCACAGTATGTTGCCCATACATGTTGGGATCCGCTAACATTCACTGCGTCGCACGAACTTAGGTGCACATAGCTTCTCATAGGCAAGAGGCAGGTCCGGCCGCCAATTCCAACTTCACCGCATCGCACTGCCAGCTTCTGTTGCTGCCAGCTTTCGCGTGCTATACCAGGCCCGGCATTCGACAGTTATCCCATCTGCTACAACAGCTCAGACTCAGACCGGCCTCCCAGCAAACTTCTTGGGGAGCGCGCGTTAGCCCAATCCATATCGCAATGGTATTCTTTTCGGTGAATGGCCATAGACACGCAGCTAGGAGGAAGCTTTCCGCAACGAAATTGCAGCAATTTGGCCGCCGCAGGCCACAGCTCAGGAAGGGGGCACCGCCATGTCACAGCGTCATGTGTATTTGGGTTAACATTTGTAGTGGCCGTGGGCGTGGCCACTCCAACAATGGTGGGACGTTGCAGCGCGAGTCTTGCATCCCGCTATCCAGTGCGTGACCATACCAGGCATGCACTCGACGTGTGCATGGGGCCATTGGTGAGGCTGCGGGAGCTGCCGATGAAAGTGGGGCATCAGAGTTATACCATACGGAGATGAAGCGAAGGCGGTGGAGCAGAATGGGGAATTCCATACTCCGCCAGTTGAGGCGTTTCACTAGCGAAGATGGTAAGGTTGGAAGGTGGAGGTTCATCTGGGCGTGCATGTCGGTACCATAAGAGGCATTCCGAGGATGGAGAACGTAAGCGGCGTAAGTCTCACCTCTTGGGCAAGTGCGTGCGGGGCTGGCGCATCTTTCAACTGTAGAAGGCAGCGCTTGCCCACATATCGCTGCTCGACCCGGCTACTACACTCGGAATGACAGGCCGAGGGAAGCCAATAGCGCAGGTGCACACGGACACTTGCGTCGGGTTCTGCGGTGATTCGCCGTCCATGCGCTGCACCAACACGCATGATGGTCCTTGCATGTTTGCCAATCTGCCTGTTGATGTATTTAACAGGAAAGAAATCAAAGCGACTAGGCGCCCGTATCATAGCGTCATTCGTAGGAGTCATGATATCCACCAGCAGGTCCGGTGCCCAAGCCGAGGCCGCCCTCCCCAAACGCGTCATCGTCCCGGATAATCAGGTGCTCCCGGGCGTACTTGCCAACCCGCTCCTCAAGGGGCTCCTCGTCGTAGTTGTACCTGTGCAAAGTCGCGAAACCCAGACAAGCAAATAAACCTAATCGCCAAGGAGGCAGACCAGTGAATGCTACGCAGATTTATCCAGGCAGCATGGAAAGCCGCAACTGAGAAAGCGAAAGAGAAAAGTTTACCAAGAGAGCAAGGCCAGTCGCACAGGCCCCGCCGCAGATGACTTCCCGCTTTCCATTCTCCAGGAAAAGCTTAATTTGTAGATTTTAGAGCGTTTTTGCTCCAGATGCCTGAAAAGCCTTTGGATCACCGCATCGCTTCCCATCCGTTTCCCAGAGAATCCCACATACGGTTCAGCCTGCCTGGACATAATCCGATGAAACTGCCGGACCACCAGGGGCCCCACCTGAAGTTCCCTAGCAGCTAGCCATCTGCGCTACTGCACGCCCCCGGTCTACCGCCCACAGCTACTCCCCTCCAGCCTTTTGACCTGCATTCCTGCCCACGCGCAACAACCCGGCTTCCCGATCTTGGGCTTCACCTGGGAACCCGGAAATCGGGCGGCACCTCCTGCATTTGCACGCCCGGCGCGTGCTGCAGGTGGCGCAGGTACTCAAGCACCTCTCGTCGAATGCGCTCAATATCCGCCTTAGTGTTATTATCGTCCATCACCTTGGAATGCGTTCAGCAGACGAAATTGAACATAGGCCGCGCGAGCAGGTAGGATAAGTTTGTCGAGTTGAGTCGCCGACGGCCAACGGATTCGGGGACCAAAACCCAAAATGCAGTGGATAGGCAACGCTATATTAAGAGCCTGCTCAAACACTTGGCCTGCCCCGCGGGTTGGGTTCAGATCCCGGGTGCGAGGTTATGCCCGGTCATTCACACACCAAGGGCAAACCCTCACTAGGTAACAATTTCGAGTTAGATATAGGTACAATCAAAACCCGAATGAGAGGCAGTCCCCTCGCAGCTAAAATCGCAGGATCGAGGGGACTAAAGCCATAAAAACCCTAACCCCCCTTATCACGTGATTTCCCATCTGCCTAACCCCTCACCCTCGACGGTGCTTTCATATTACCTTGTGGGCCGATACGTTCAGCGAGAAGTCAGGAGCAAAATATTCATGGTAATCCGAGCGGGGCAGTTGCTCCGGAACCTGCTCCATGTTGGAAAGCGGGGTTACCCGCCATGGTGCAAGAATGGTTAAATTAGAAGTCCGGTAAGGCATGTAGGAATAGCATTCAAAAGACTTAAAAGTACAAGAGAGATGGCAAAAATGTACTACATTGCTTGCATGGTTGCCGCTGCCGGTGCTCCCGCAGCCCCTGCCAGTTTTCCGTTGCGAAGTCTTCGGTTGCCACGTGATCAAGACAGTCTCGGACACTGTGCTTACCTGCGTGTCCGTGAGAATCGCCGTCTCGTACGTCCAACAGCGGGCCACGTTGTGCTTGGTATAGCCACCCCCTCCCGTGATTAGTAAAGGCACGCCGAACTCCTTCATGAAACGGATCGCTTCGCCATGGCCGCGCAGTGACATGTTGAAGCAACCCAACCGATCGTGCGCGAGCGAGTCAGCACCTGTGGCGAGCGAAACGGCGGATAATCATCAGAACCAAAATACCCATGAAGCCTAATTAAGGAATAATCCCAACCAAAGGCCCAAACAAGCCGGCGAATTATCTTGCCAGTTAGAACCGTTTGAGCGAGGGCCAGGCAATTTTGCAAGACAAACAAATTCCACCCCAGGCCCTTTCGGCCTTCGTGCGACCCATCTGGCAGAAAGCGTCCAATGAGGTGCCCGTCCTTGGCGCCACTGCTACGGTGCCGCCCCACTGCGCTGCCATTTCCCCAGTGCGCTAGGACCCAACACGTACCACATTGCATCACGATCGCCCCTGGCTGAAACACCTCCATCACGCGTCGCATGATGGGCTTGAACAGCGTGTGGAATGTCTCGTCGTTAGTGCCATCCTGCACATCAAGGGTACGATGCACAAGATAAATGGGCGCTACAAGGTGGAAATCGCGGGTGCCAGTGAACACTGCGGGGTGGTTCCGCAGCCTGGGGCAGCTCACCACAACTGGTTATGTTTTGCACCAGGAGAGGTCACGCTGAGCCTGTGTGAGAAGTCTATAGCCATGCTCCAGACGTAAAGAGCATGTACACGTGCGCGGGTGGAGAATGAGCTGCCCTACCTTAAGGGGGACGTTGAGGCTGTAGTACTTGCCGTTCAGTTCGCCAGTGTCCGTCAAATCGCCGGTTCCAGGGAAGAAGTAGTCGCCGTACTTATGGAAGGAGACGGTCATCACCCTGTTATGCGAGGCAGAGCCGTCTCAGCCGTCATGCGCAAAGCTTAGCAGCGGCTTCGCCGTGGCTGACTCGCGGCAACATTCTTTATACGATGCCCCTGACAAATACGATGGCTCCGTCAATGATAAAGGCTCGCTGGAAAGCGCAGAAACAGCAAGGCTTATAAAGGGCGGACTGTTGGATAGCCGTCGCCCACCCCAACCGACAACCCCTCACCGATCGGTGAGATAGAACGCCTCCTCCACACCGTCACCGTGGTGCACGTCGATATCTATGTATAGAACCCGCGCGTGATATTTGAGAAGCTCGAGGATGGCCAACACCAGGTCGTTGACATAGCAGAAGCCAGATGCCTCGCCCTTCTTGGCATGGTGCAAGCCTCCTGACCAATTGATTGCGATATCGCACAGGCCATGGTTAAGCTTGACCGCACCCTCGATAGATGCTCCCGCGTAGAGTTGGCAAAACCTGGTACGAGACATAGATATAAGGATTTGACGTACACTTGCGATGCAAAAACAACTCACTTGAACATGTTGTCGAAAACAGGGCAATCGTCGTTAAAATTGTACTGGCGAAGCTGGTTCGCATACTTGGCAGCACTGTCTGGTGTAACCTTTGAGAGAAATTCGACATAATCCTCGCTGTGGAACTGCGCAAGCTCGGCTGGATGAGCTTTGCGAGGTCGCTGCACAACGCAGAAGCCACTTCTGTAGGCATAAAATCTGGCATCATATCACTGAGAACAGAAACTTACGAACACATCCATCTTTTTGTGAAGACCGTAACCCAAAACTAGATGGTGCGTCATGGCAAGCCTGTGCGGCTTCATAGGATGGTTCTGACCGAAGTAAAATTCTTGAAATTCGCCTGGTATAATCCAAATGAAATCGTAATTGGGATATTCAACACGCAGACAACCTCTCGCAGCTTACTCACTGTCATAAAAGTATGCAACTTTGTTCTTACGTGCCATCTCAAAGCTTCCTGAGACAGAATTAACTTAAAATAAGGCTAATGCATCTTGGTAGAGGACCACAGCTCAGAAAGGAACAATTGCAGAGATGGTTGCGGAGCCGCAGTGCTGTACACTCCGTACGAATGCTTGGGTCTTTTCAGGAGCTTAGCTTTCCGTAGGCGAGAGTACGCGCACCGCAACAAATGTAGGAAGCTATCTTCAATGTCCTGTCGACTGCTAGCCTGGAAGTCGGCACATTGTCCTCCGAAGGCTGTACAGCAAGGCGGCAAATACGGACTGCAGCTGCGGTGCGGACCACAGCGGGACATTAACGCCGGGTCACGGCTGTGAATATCCGCGGCAGCAGCGATAATAACATAACACCCTCTTCTGATCAATAGAAGTGATGGGCAGTGCACAGACTATCAAAAGAAAACATTCAGGCATGCACAAAGGCTGGAGAGTCACAATAACGCTGTGTTACGTGGGTAGGTGTTTAATTGTTAGATTCGTGGATAATTTTCTGGCCTGGTAGGCGTGTGGCCGATTTGGCGGTGGCTTGGGTGACATACACAGATAGCAAGGCTCTTGTATGCTGCGACTGACTATTTAGGCTGCTGCGAGTCTCCGTCTCCAGGCTGTTATAGCTCGTCCATGTAAGCGTGAAAGTCAGACGCAAATGGGGTAAAGCTAAAAATATAACAACTTACTGCCCCACTCACAAGAATATCCTGAGAGTGGAGCACAAATTGATAGCACTTTCCATCCAACCCTCGCCGGTAAGAAGGAATTGCGTGGCTAGTCCGTTCAACCATCGCCCCCACTCGTTCAACGCACTAATGTGTGCAAAGTGCATGGGCTCGTTCCTTGACCGTAATAACCATGTCAAGCCATCTCGAGAGGGCCAGAGGCACAAACCCGCATCCTAATCCATTCCCCGGTGGTCGCCAGTAGACTAGGGAGGCAGTTCGTCATGTCTGCCCTATTCATGACCCGATATGATCAGTCGTTAATAAGTAACTTGGTTGTCCATCCGTAACAGCTAATTGCACCGCACACAAACGCAGGGTGGATGTCACAACGCTGCACAGACATTTGCTGACACCACCTGTAATGTTGTCAACCGCAAGCACTTAACAGTTTCATTGCTCTCCCATGTTGCCCGCGCCACCTCCCGCCGAAGGTGAGCCGCCGCGCCGTGCTACGTCCCCTGTATCGTGGCTACTTGATGGCTCACGGTCGTTCCCTTTGAGGCCCATGTCCTCCCGCTCATGTACCGGTGATGGCATCTTGTGGTCGCCATCACTATCAGCCGTGCGACCACCAGCATCAGCTTCACTTCCCCCGGCACCCCGTGCTACATCGCCAGTCACCTCCGCGTCCTCATCTTCTACGCCCCGTCGGTCCCGCTTGCGATCCTTGTCCTTCTTCTCCTTCTTCTCACGCTTATGGTGCTTCGACTTCTTCTCCTTGCCGTCACTGCGGCCGTTGACTGCAGCTGTGGAGTCTTTGTCGCGCCCGCGCCTTTCACGGCTCCGATCCCGGCTTCTGCTGCGATTCCGGCTTCTGCTGCGGTCCTGAATCTGCGGCTTGCGATCCCGGCTGCGGTCACGGTCGCGGCCGCGACTCCGGCTTCGGCTGACATTGCGGCCGGTGTCACGATCTCGGCCACGCTCGCTGTCCCTAGCTCGCCTGTCCCGGCTGTGCGAACTGCAGTGTAAGGCAAGGGCGACACCAAGCACATTACGTTGCACATTGCAGATTAAATGAAGATGGCTGTACAGCATAGCCAAGGCAATGCAAGCTCAAGCAGGGGAGAGATGACGGGCGACACCAACACGCATGCTCCTCATCAGACCTGAACGATGCAGCCATTCACAAACGAAATTTGCAAATGTGGAAGCCGGATTTGTGAAATCAGCCGATAACCATGTGTACCACAACCTGTTACAATTAGCTTACCGGCTGCGACTGCGGCGCCGCTCTCTACTGTCCACCCTGCGCCGCTCCCGCTCCCGCTCCCTTTCCCTCTGCTCCTGCCGCTCACGCTCGCGGCGTTGGCGCTGGAAGGAGAGGCCATACGTTAAGGTTAGCGAGCCAGGCGCTAGAGCATATTCATGCGAAAGATGGGTGCAACTGGTGCATATCAGGTGAACCGCAGTTATACAGGGTGTCACATGGGAAAGCTCACCCCTCCACAACCAAATGAAATCTCACCTCCCGTTCTCGTTCCCGCTCTCTTAGCTCCCGTTCCCGTTCCCGTTGTCTCTCCCGCTCGCGTTCCCGCTCCCTCAGCTCCCGTTCCCGCTCCCGCTGCCTCTCCCGACTGCGGGAGCTGCGGCGACGCCGGTCCCGGTCCCGCGACCGTGATCGGTCATCCCTTCAATAATGACAAGAAAGGATTCATAGGAGTTAGTTCTCTATTTCAGTGGAATGGACAGGATTCTATGGCATTCTCACGCATGGTAGCTTGCATTCAACAACACGCGCAAAAGCTTCAAATACATGCATGGTCGCATACACATGTAAGGAAGACCAGGAATGAACGAATACACAAGCCAGGCGTGAATATCTTAACAGAGGTCAAGTACTTTACCCTCACCGCAAGGAGAACAAAATTCCCCATCCCTTCTCCAGCCATTCTGATTCTGCCATAATGCCCCCTACCTGCGATCGCGGCGGTCGCGGGAACGAGACCTTGATCTTGGCCGGCGATCACGGGACCTACTGCGGCTGCGGCCTCCCAGCCGCTTCGCAAGGCGCGCTGCCGCCTCCTCGGCCTCCTTCGAAGGGTCTAGCGAGCTCACACCGTACTTAGCCATGGCGCGGAGTTGCGCGACCTGCAGCAGCCACGAGAAATGAGGAATGGATTTGACCATGTTCGCCACAGCTGCGTGGAACAACACCATGGGAGGCAAATTTATTCTATAAATCGCCGGGTATGAACCCACGGCAGGCTTGAAAAGTCCTTGCGAGGCCGCGTTCATAGAATACCACGATAACGTGGCTGCCCGCCAAGAGCTTGTGGACGAGTTGATGGGCACACGGATGTTCGCTTGCACGGACCATCATCATATTCAAGACACCGGACCACACTCACACTTGGGCACTAAACCGCACCTGGGCCGCTAGCGCTGCTCCACTCTTCATAGTCTGCTGCATCTGCTGGATTTGCTGTAACTTCAGCGCCATGAGAGGATTGGAGGCCATTGCCTCCTGTGCCACGGCCAAGAACTGCACGCTCAGCGCCTTGTCTCCCAGCTGGTGGCTGTGCAGAGCGAGCGCGGACTACATGCGGAAAGGGGACAGGGAACAGGATGATAACTTCTTACAGGACCAGGTAAAACCCACCTTTTTGAGTTATTAATGACAACCCCACCTTCAAGGCAGCCAGCTAGAACGAAAAACGCACAACTCCAAAATATGGCAGCGAACCCCGGCTTGTTAAGTCCTGTCCTGGGTGGCAATGTAAGACGCCACTATCCTTACCTGCGCATCCTGTAAGGTCGTCATCTCAATCATGGCCATGTCTGTCCCCAGCATTTGCAGATGCTGCACGCTGCCCAAGACAGCAAAGAGCTGCTTTAGCTGCTCCGGCGTGACCTTGGATGTGATGTTTGAGACCAACAGGGTGCGCGCCTGAGGATCTACAACGGTCGCTACAGGCGCCAGCTGTGGAAATGCTGCAGCGACCAAAGAGTTTGTAGCAGCACCAAGGCTACCCGGTAAGCCTGTCATGCCCGCCGCACCTCCCGTCAAAAGCCCTGCCGCTGCAAGCGTTGCCTGAGTGGAGAGGGAGGCAGCTACGGCAGCAGCTGTGGCGGGATCAATACCACCTGGCTGTGCGTTGGGTAGGGTTGGAAGTGCCGCGAGACCACCGATGCCTGCACCTAGCGTGGCAGGAAGACCCGATAGCGATAATGCTCCGGGCAAGCTGGAAAGAGCAGCTGCCGAAGTTGGCATAGCTGCGGCTGAACCGCCAAGGCCTACATTGGCGAGAGCTGCTGTGCCAGCAGCTATAGCGGAAGACATGGCTGAGGGACCTGTGGCTGCGCCAGCAGCCGTTGACATGGATGTAGTTGACGGGTCTGCTGAAGGTCCAAAAAAGACCGGAAAGGGCGAACCCTCAAGCGGTCGCCCATTAATCTCCACGGTCACATAATATGTCCCTTTTGACGGCGCCGTGTATGTGGCCACGTACATACCGTTGTCTTTGTCCTCGATCTGCACGTCGATGTATGTGATTGACCCGCCACTGACGTTTGCCGCCGGCACAACCTTGACCACCACGTCATCGCCTCCCTCCTTGCAGCGTTTTCCATCCTCATCCTTACAGGTAATGAATAGGTTCACAGGTGCGCCTGATGCGCCTCCCGCGAAGCCCGGACCGGAAACTGTGCACGTCCGTGGGTCCGGTGGGCCGGGCGACTCGGAGCGGTCGCTCTCCGCGTCGCTATCGTCGCCATCCTCCGATTTTTCCTTCCTCTGTTGTTGATTACCCCTGTGCTCCTCCTGCCGCTTCTTCTTGGCCTCGCGGTCCTTCTCAATCTCCGCTAAAAGGGCGGTCACGAGAGAACCTGCACCGGGAGGGATAGTCGATGCCATCGTTTGATAAAACTGCCACTATAACCAGTAGGGGCAAGCCAGGCGAGCCTGTTGAACAAGCGCCAAAGGGCCTGCAGTCAGGAGAAGGAAACAGTCAGCTATTCGGTTTCCCAAATAAAACGACTATAAAATGTAATGTAGTATTTTTGCTTACAGCGAAGCTGGCCTTTCGCGGTTGAGCCGCCGTTTTCGTTGAAGATCCGCGCGCTCCTATATTGCCAGGGCGACCCGCCTGATAGAGCGGTCCTAGACACCACAAGTTGTTGTCAAAGCGCGCATGGTGTCTGCAATGGGGGTTGGGCGAAGAACGCAGGAGTTGGGGCGCCGCGGCACCTCAATAAATCATATTTTCGCAGCAAATGCCAACACTGCATGTAATGCCTCTGGCAAGAGACCTTAACTATGCAAGAAAACTTTACTTCAAAAATGAACATGTGACATAAGTACGGTTATACTGTACAGACCCCGGATGCCAACCTTTTCGCCGTGGGTAAAGATGTAAGTCTTTTCTGCGGTTGCAGATGAATATATTCTGTCAGGCACATCCCGACGGGGAACGTCTCTCACATATGGCAAAACAACTTGGCGGAGTTCCGTTACGTGTACGGCGGGGAATGGCTACTTCCGCGGCGCCTGAGCTCATGCGCATGCCATCTTCTGAGCCTCATCCAACGTGATGAATTACAGACAAGGCTTGATGCAGTGTTACGGGTCGAAGCATATATACACCGGCTTGCCCCAATACCCAAACTGCCTCATCTCGGCCCACTTCTGCTCCTAGCGACGCTTGAACATTGTTACGGGCTACGGACTAGCCCATATGCGCACAGTACAACGGGACACAGGCATACGATTTCATGGTGGTTTGTAACACTGAGAGTCGAAGGACGGTATGTGCGCGTGTCCTGGCCTCCCCAGACGTCCCCAATTCGGTGTAGCTGCGTTAACGACAAGATGGTCCAACTTCGCACGTTGTTTTTAAGAACTTCACTACGTTAATGAAGATGTATCGGGACGGGACGTTACGATTCAAATCACCCGCACGTTCCCCGGCCAAGTTGAAAGGCCTTCGCATCAAGCTTCAGGAGGCCGTGGCTCAGCTAAACACTAGAGCTGCGGTGCTCATTGCGTACAGTTGTGCATCCAGGACGGGCCCGGAGGTGGTCGAAAGTGCCATTGTAAACATCACGTTTACAACTTCGGTGGCATGGTACTGGGTCGTCGTCAGGAGCTCCATGCATGCGAATGCGCGTTTGTGCACGTTGTACCCGGCTTCCTGAGCTTTGCCCCACGCAGGGCGGACCTCGCACTCCCACGGTGTTCGCTTTCGCACAACCATCTCAAAAGCACGCGCAACTCAACCACACATAACGATTTTCCGGATTCTCCCATCAGTCGGATGGGTCCAATACATACGGTTAACGATGCAATTCAGAAAATCAAGAGAAACATAAAATCCATAACGCGTGTGCATAGCATATAAAAGCTGCTGAAAGTTGCTGGTCGCAGTTGGCAACTTTGTCTAGTACTAAATGTTTATGCCCTGGTTTCTGCTTTTCGTTTGGCGTTCAGGTCACATATACTCCGCCGTCCAGATCACGGCCACATCAGGTCCAATCCTTCGCAGTAGACAACTGGTCAGCCGCCTGCAGTAAATTACCTTAACAACAACAATGCACTGTGTCCCATAGCATAGCATCAGTAAAACCCCAGTCCGCAGAATCTATCCAGCCATCAGAGCTCCCTGTACGCATATTCAGGAGCCGCAATCGTTCAACCAGCAGCCCTTCGCACAGCCGCTGTCGTGCTGGGCAATGGCTACGGCGCTCTGGCGTTCAGGCGCCGCCGCCCGCTGCCAGACATGCCACTGCGAGCAAATGATGCGGGTGCTAGGATCTGCTCGATCTCCGCCAGCTGCTGCGCCGTGTCCGCCATCAAATCCGCCCAAATCAGATCAGCCACCTCACGTTGCACCTCGGCCTCCTCTACTGCGAGGTCGGCGCGGGCCCGCTCGTCTTCCTGCGCGTCCATCACCAGCACCTGCAGCACAATAGACCAAGAACAGGAACGGAAAACAACCAACGTATGCAGGACAGATCTAGTTGCAGCCCATATGCTACGGGGCAGCGGCGTTCACAGGTAATATACAGCATATACAGCAGTATGGCATGTGGCACTGTTTACGAATGCAAC
This sequence comes from Volvox reticuliferus, assembly GCA_019650235.1. NCBI lineage: Eukaryota > Viridiplantae > Chlorophyta > Chlorophyceae > Chlamydomonadales > Volvocaceae > Volvox > Volvox reticuliferus. The sequence continues at coordinate 617,484 of BNCP01000035.1, read as the reverse complement.
CGTGACACGCAAAAGAACATAAGCCGCACTCGGCCACATTCGCGATGACAGCATTGCCCAGGAGGTTTCCAGTCCGCATTTCAACGTGGTATGCGGGTGTGTCGCGGCGGGGTCGCGTACCTTGTCCGTCTCCGCAGGGTCACGCATGCGCATGGCCGCCCAAGCGCGTAGTTGCTGCTGCACCTGCTGTGTCATCTCGACAGGGCTTGGGAGCGGCTTGATGAACCGGTTGCGGCGAAGCCAGGGCTGGGTCTGCAGAAATGGATAGGAAGACGGATAAAGCTGGTGACGCCACGAGGGATCGCCACACATTGCCTGGCACGACAGTTGTGCAGTTCTTTTGCTGACACACCGGACACACCTGGATACGGTTCGCCGCGCGGTAAATTGACAGCAACGCCTCATTAATGGCATCATAGACCATTTTGTTGTGGATGTGCTGCGCCTCGCTGGCGTGCACCAGCCGCCGTTCCTGGTCCAGGAAGCCTTCCAAGCTGAGCGGCTCCGCGCCGGGCATCAAGAACTGCACACGAAGAAAGAAAGCAGGGCAGGCTGAACGGGAACGGGAGAATGACCAGGAAGAAGCCCCCCCATTGCAGGCGGGCAAGCCTTCATCGACACCGTCTTGCGATCATTCGAGTGAGGCACGCAGCCTTCCTTTACCTCTGGCCGGTTTTCCATGAATTGCTCCATAACCTGGCTAGCGTACTCAGCCACTGCTACTGCGCCAGTAGAAACCGCAGGCGCGTTTTCGCGCTCAATAGCAGCTTGGTCCATCTGGCGGGGCATGAAAGAACAGCTGTGTTGGGTATTGAGCGATAAAAGCTCTGGAGCCGAATATTCCAGCGCGTTAACAGGACACGCAAACCAGCACGAGCGCAACGGGCAGAATGTACTTTACCAAACCTTTTTATCTATACCTTGAGGATTTTCCGCACCCGTAACGAAAATCACAAAATTTACTCACCTCGGGTGCAATGTACTCGGAAACGTCTGGCTGCCAGTCCTCCTCAAGTTCGGCGCCACCCCACCTGTGCACGTGAAAGCGGCAAAGAAACAGGTGGGGCCATAAGCGTGGTTTCACAACGAGCAAACCGTGCGCGTCGCCGTATGACGCTGTCCATCCCTCATAACGTCTAGACGTGAAAACCAACAGAAACAGCTGAGGTAAGGAAGTCATGTGCACGCTTTGCAGCTATAAACAGCTACCCGTACGCACCCAAGGTCTTCGTCGCTCGTGAGGCCAACACCGCTGTCAGCCAACGCATCGTCCGGGCCACTGCTCGTTAAGGCCAGATCGCGATCGGATCGCTCAGGCCCAAGCGCTGGGACAGCGGAGGACGGCGGCCCCGACAGTTTAGACGCGCCTGGCGGCTCATATGACCGCTTGGGGGAGCCCACCGACCCACTGTCGCTGGGAAGCGGGCTGGGCAGGTCCAAACCGCCACCTGTACAGGGTTGGAAAATTCCCGCATCGGGGGCAATTACCTTATCGCCAAATTTGTGCGAACGTTTTACGCTACTCGGTTTTTGTGAGAGAGAGAGAGAGAGAGAGAGAGGGTGAGAGAACACACCCCCAGGTTTCCTCTGTGTGCGCTTACTAAACGAAGACATCAACACGTAATAAAGGCCATTCTTGCTCAATTACATTCGAACGGCATATACCAGCTCGCAAGTAAACTGCTCCCCCCGAAGAGCCTACAGCGAAGGTGCCTGTCGCTATCGTGGCCCAAGAGGGTCCCTCAAATACCCGGACACTGACCAGAGTTAAGGTTGTCCTCCGCATCCAGCACGATGTCGCCCTCCAGGTCATCTACACTTATGCTGATTGATGCTTCCCCGCCCATTGATACATGGGATGAGTCGTCAGCCACCTGGCAAGCTAAAGGGGATGCTGCAGACGCGTCTTCATCAACAGCCTGTCGCGGAAAGGCCACCACGGTTCGCGAAAATGACTAGCCCGGGCACGATTTGCACGCACGGAGAGGACATCATGCCGACAGTGGCAAAGCAAGTCGATGCTGATGACTGCAAATCGCCAGACACGTTGTTTCGCGTGCTATCGCGGAACACACCTGGGTGACGCGCGCGGGCAATTTGAGCGCGGACTGGGCTGTCGGGGCTGCCGCAGCTGACGCAATCTGTCCGGTTGCACCCACCATCACCTCGACCGCATCCGCCACAAGTTCCTGGGCACCGCAATATCCCGGATCGCAGAGTGGACCGCGCAACTTAAGCATTACGACGGAAAGCGCGCGCGGGTATGTAGCGGTCTTCAGTACAAGAAGTGTTCTTGAGATTGCGCAGTACCGAATAGAACGTCCGATAACGCGCGCGTCGCTGCGGGGCTAAAGCAAAACACCTACCTTGACCGTTGACTCTGTTATCTTGTCCACCACGTTTTCGCGTGTGAGTTCAGTTGGAGGCATGGCTGGGGTAGCAGCATCAGCATCAGTCGTTTGGGGGGCCAGCGTGGAGGATGGCGGGGCTTCACTTTGGGAGACACGGGCAGAGCTACCGGCCGTGTTGGCTTCCTGCTCCGTCGCGTCCGAGTCCAGAGCCCAGTCTCGGGACTGTAGGGGCGACACGAGTCGGGACCTGGAGCGCGATACCGCATCTCGCAGCATCTCTTCAATCTCCGACTCGAACTCACCCTGGGTTGAGAGGGGACATAGCGATAAGAGGAAGTGCCCCTCGCATGGTTCCTATCTGTCAAGGCGACGAGCACATATCATGTGCCTCACTTGCACGGAAAGCGACAAAGCAAAAAATGTGTTCAGTTGTTACAAAAGCGGCAACACGCCCGCACCTTCGGTACGTCAGCTTCAATCTCAGGCTGATCCAAGAGGGCCTGCACAGACGAAAAGAGGTACTCAGGGCTGACTGTTTGGGGCCGTCCCAGTCGTCATATCTGCCGGCATCAGCGGGCGTAATCCACCCAATTCCACTACTGGCAGTCATGACTCAATGACTGGGGCTTCACCTAGGTGACTGTTCAGACAATGATCTATCCCTCCGACCCCGTCTGCTATTCTTGCTGCTACTGCTGCTCTTGTGCACAGGATACCTTACACCCACAGTACAGCACGTGCCCCCGGCACTGCACGGCAATGGGACGGAGGCGATGGGAACGGCGAAGAAGACATGTAGCACGCGCAATATGGCTTTGCGCCTGCTCACCTGAAACATCGGCTTGAGTGATGCTGTCGAGGTTACCCGGCTGAAGTCGCCCTCGTCGTCCGAATCTGCGAACGCACGCAGCTGCTCGAGGTACCCGCCTCTCCCTGCGGATTCCCCATCGTTGGCGGATGCTGTCATCTCACCCCCAGCCGGCCGACCGGTTGCTTTTTCCTTCTCTGCCAATTCGCCGTGCGCCTGGTAAACGGCACGGTACTCCAGACCCTGTAGGGTTACCATGTGGATTGCCGAGAATTGGCCAAACATTATCCAAAGTTTTAGAGCCAAACATGTTATATCACGATACAGCTTATGTAGTGACATCGCCAAATATGATTGCCACAGCCAGCCCGACAGCTTCTCGCAAATGTAGCATGCCCTAGAATGTTCCTCTTTGAAACAAAACGCCGGGGCTTTATCAATCGCTTTTGACGGTGTCAGGTTTGCTGTGGGTACCAAAATCACCGAGAGAACACCGTTAGGACGATCGGACTTGTGCGTCACATTCGCCAATGTTAAGAGCCATACAGGCGCCTGAGCCACAAAATGGCTAAATGACTTCCTCACCTGTCCGTCATCCTCATCGTCGTCGCCCAGGCCAGAGCGAGGCAACGGACCCAGACTCGTCTCACCGGGCAACGCACCCTGGCTGCTCCGCTCAGACCGTGATGAAGACGCAGTCGGCGAGGAGGCCGCAGCAGCCACCGCCCCGGCAGCAGGGCCCAGTGCTGCCGCTTTCGCCGTCAACCCGCCTTTTTCCTCCCCTGCACGCCCACCAGACGGCGTTGCGGCTGGAGCTGCTGTCGTAACGAAGGGAGCTGGCGGCAGGACGCCAGTGACGGACTGAAGCGTCGGAAGGCGGTCCCCACTTTCGTCCACCGAAAAGGGATCGCCGGCCGGCACATCGGGCTCCTTCAAGTTCATATGCACATCCAGAACAAATGGGAAGTTAGCAACAGCAAAAAAAGTAATGACATGGCATAAGGATCGTGAACTTAATTATCGGCTTCTCAACCTTACCTCGTCGATTTCGGAAGCCTCGATAGATGGGATGCCCTCAGCTTCTGCTGGCGGGGTCGGTACGGGGCTCGGAGCCACGGCATCCTTTGCCGTGGCCTCCATCGCGGCCGGTGCTGCATCTGTGGGTGCCCTACCAGCTGCTTCGTCGTCCGAATCTGGCTGAATTGTCGCCTGCAAAATGTGTGTATGTGAGTTGGGAGACCTTGCCATGCATGCCTAACTCACCCATCGCCGAGCCATTAGACACCAAATATAACGTACCTTGTATTTCGACAAGTCGTCTGACAGGCGAGACGTGGAAATCCCAGAAGACTCATGCTCCTCGCCGCCGTCGTCGTCCTCATCGGCGCCGATGGCTGCAAGCATAAGCCCACAAGCATGTGAATACAAGGAAGACGATTAAACCGCACACAGCAATAACCTCGCCCTCAAAACTTTGCAGACCCTAAATACCTGGGCTAGGATCCCGACCTGTGGTCGCCCTCCGAATGTAAATTGCTTCGCTTAAAACCACGAGCACTCTGGGTAGCACATACCCTGAGATTCGAAGGCCACCGCCACCTGAAACAGTTCATCCGAATCGTCCGCTGCCAGCGCACTCGTGTACGGGTCGTATTCCTCAACAGACTGCCGATCCGCACTTCCTTCGCTGGGCGGCGCCTCCAGGTCGTCGCTGTACCGCGTACTTGCAGCGCCGCTGACTGCATTGACCACCGCACCGTGCAGCGGAATCAGCAATTTGCAAGCAGGCAAAGAAACGCAGCAGTACTAGAAACGAAGCCGGACCAAGACAGGAAGATGCCATTTAGGACCTCTCCTGGTGTGCGAATCCACCCAGTATTCATCACATGCAACATGCAGGCGCCACCGAAAATACTATTTTTTCTGCACGTACCTTCACGGCCAATCTGCCCGGTAAACACCGTCCCCGCTTCCGCAGCTGCGGCAACAGCGGTTGCATTTGACTGCTCCCGGGAAGGCTCCGCTGCCACAGTGGTGAATCCTGCATCTGTGCGCTCAGGCACAAGTGGCTCCAGTGCCTGCTCCGCAGCCGTGGCTGGCGTTGGCCGCACGAAAGATGCCTCGCTGCCGCTGGACTGACTTGGGATCATCATTTCCGCGTTTTCGTCAACATCGACGTCCGCCTCTTCGTTCGCTGCAGCCTCAGGCGTGGGTTCGGCTTGTTGGCTTTGTTGGAATCCGAACATGTTCTCGCTGGACCTATGCAGTGCACGAGTCGCCGAAGGCGTCACGACCTCGCTGGTGGTCTCCGTGTCTTCGCCCTCGTGATCCAAAGACTCGCGCAGGGTTGACAACCGTACAGACAGCGCGGATCGAACTCCGTAGGGCGAGCCTGAGGATGGCCCGCTGGCCAGATCTCCGCTGCGAATGCGGAAGCTCTGGCTTGGCGTCCCGCCCTCAGATGCTGCAGGTTAGACGCAAGCGGGTTGAAAACAGGGGAAGAAGCAACTTAAACGGGCGGGATTGCAAAAAGGACTAGACTGGTCATCGCCACTTAGTTTCCCGAACGCCAGACCCTAATACCCTAACTGTCACGCAACCCTGTGCAACGATTATTAGAAGGATACGCCAGCGCTTGGTGCATTAAGAACTCAAGTATTGCTCTAGTCAGACTGCCTCGACTGGCGACATGATCAGCAAGATCTTTAGGAAATAGGGCATCTCATGATGTCTTACCCTCCGTAATAAGGTCGGCGCCAAGCGCGTCGAGTAACCCGCTGCCCTCTCCGGGCCCGCCCACGTCCACCAAGTCCACATCCACTGCAGGAAGCGACGTGAACGAAGTGGAACGCCACGTAAGACAAATTCGGTTCGCAACGCGCTGACAAGTGCAGTAAGCTCAAGGCAAATGGGCGCATAAAGATGCCAGTATTAGAGCATATGAAGCCTTGGCTAATGGATAACCAACATTACCTCATCAGGAGGAACGCAACTACACTAAGGGCGGCTTCCCACACTGAAGAACACGTCCAGGAAAAGTGTTTTGAGAGCAACAGCCCGACGCGCATCTCACCGTCCAGGCTCTCCTCTTCCTCCAGTGGAGTTTGCTGGCTGCGCCATGTCCGCGACTCGATCTGGTGCGTCTGCCAGATGCCCCGCCCTCGGGGCACCGGGATGATGCCGCTTTCCTCGCCATCCAACCCGCTCGACACGCTGGGCGAAGCCTCCCCAGAGCGCACAGCTTGCACGCGTGGAGCTGTCTCCAACGCCGCCTGCTGAATGCCACCCTCTGGCTGTTGTATCGCCGCCGCCCCCTCTAGAGCGGTGACCAGGGGGGTATCCAAACCGAGATCCGACAAATCCAAATCCGCATCCAGTGCCTCATCCGATATCACCTCCTCCAGGTCACTGTCTTCGGCTTCTGCTGCAGCAGCTGCCCCAGCGGCAGGGCTGCCCGCTTCCTCCCTGGAGTGCGCTGGCGGCGAAGGCGGCTGGCTGATGGGGTGGCTGGCCACCACCGACGCCTCCCGCTTGGCCTGCAATCCATCGGCGCCGCCGCTCTGCAGCTCAAGATCTGAAAATTCACGGGTGTACTCATCATCACTGCCGTCGTCCGGCTCCTTTATCGGCTGGGATTCCTCCGCCTTGGCTTCATCCTGCTGGGGCAGCCCGGGGGACAGCTCCTGGGCAGAAGGCTCTGATGACACCGTTGCCGAAGTATGACTTTCCTCTTCCACAGAGAAAACGGACATGGATTCTTCCCCGGGGGGTGGTGACCTTTGTTTGGAGCTCGCCTCGGCGGAGGGCTCCTTCTGAACACTTGCCATCGTTGGGCCCGAGCTCCGCCGTTCAACGGACTGGGAGGCCAGCTTCTGGACACTCGACTCGGCCCGCAGCTCCGCCATGAGGGGCTGCATGTCCTTGTCTGCATCCCGAGCCAATGCGAAGGACGCTGTGGTGTCAACAGCGGCTGTACCAACAGTTTTCTCCACCGTGGAGGCGAGCATGGTATCCTCGCCGGCGTGCCCGTGGAAGTCGTCGCTGTAGCCACTGGAACTCTGCTCAGAGGCGGGACCGTAGCGCATGCTGACCTCCAGCGCCACGGATGCAGTGGCGGCGGGCGGCAGAACCGGGCCGACCAGCCCGCCGCTGCCTGTGCTGAACTGCTGCTCGTCTTCTTCCGCTTCCGACGGCTCGTAGTCGTATTCACAGTCCTCTGCCGCCACCTCCGTGGCGGAGGACCCTGCAGTGCTGCGCACCGCCGTCTGGGACTGCAGGGCAGATGGAGATGCTGCTGGCTCTGACGGCTTGATGTTGCTACGGGACGCAAAGTCTTCAGAGTTCGAGCCTGCATGCAGATAATACAGGATGCCGCGCGCTGAACTGATGTGGACGGAGACCATGGCAAATGATCACTTAAAATGGCGCTCAGTATATAGGTTCTCCCAAATGTGCGCCTCATGCACATGTAATTTAGGAGGAGCCGTTAGGTCTGTAGTGTGACAAGGTATACCTGTAGTGCCGGTTCGGGGTTTGAATTCCGCCTCTTCATGTACGACGCTAAGCGTGCGACCAATACCTGTTATTCCCGAACAGCAAGAGCGCAGCAATTGGGGCCGGAGCAAGTGAGAATACTGGATACCGCCGAACCAAAGACTTGAAGCTTACGCGCAAAAGCCAAAGGCCAGCGCTATCATGAAGACCATGACCGCCTTTCCGCACGAATGCTGCCACGCCAATACATCCTGGAGACTTATACGTGCATATGAATACGTGCACAAATCATGGGGCCTGCAGAAAAATGTCAGGCAGCATGATGCAAAGCACATGCGGACATGTGATCAAGCGGAATAAAGGTTCCATACCCTCCACTGGGCTACTTACCAGGAAGCTGTACCTCTGAGAGTTCACCCTCCTCAAAATCTTCCTCATAGGTCGCAGCGGACACGGAAGATGCCTGCTGCTGAAGAAGAGAGGCCACGGCCCTGGACGACGCTTGAGACGTGCCCGGCAGCCGTCGTGATCCGATGGAGGACGCAGAGGCCACCTCCCGGAGCTCGGATGCATCCTACCAAGGATGCGCCGCCCAAACAGTGTTTTTCCTCTTGGAATGCATGGGATAAATATGCTCGTATGCTATGCACGTTATGAAAACAGGTTTAGGGCCAGGAAACCTACAACACATGTACTTGGCAATGATTTGCGGGGAAGTCGATATATAGGATCTCGTGTGTGGCAGCAGGCCAAGACCTTACCTGCACGACCTCGCCTGCGGAGGACAGCTTGCTCTCAGATGCCGATACCGACACTGCTGGCGGGTGCAGGACCCGGCGCGACGACTCCTCGGCGTGCACATCCAGAACAGACTCCTGGAAGTCCGGCTCATAATCATCGTTTTCATCCTGTACAATGGGGCAGCAAAGTACGGGAAAAGGGACGTGTGAGTTGCAATCCAAGTCAGATGAATAACAATGTGACGAGTAAGTTGGATGCCCATTTATCAGTCCAAGCGGCATGGCGTCCCGATACCGTGCCGGCCGACCTGCACCACCTCTTCAATTGGCATAAGCTGGCTTCCAAAATCGTGGTCACGCGGCGGCTGGAGCACCCGGTGAGACGAATCCTCCACAACTGGGAGTCCAAGAGCCGATGATTGGAAGTCGAGTTCGTAATCTTCCTCCTCCTCCTCCACCTCCTCTTCCTCTTCCCCTGGCTCCTCCTACAGGGTACACCACCGAAGCCATCGCTGGACTATGGACCTGCGCTAGCAACTAGTCCATGGGCATGAAACATTTTGTCCCTAGCCCAAAACAACCTTATCACGGCAACGTCAAGACATTGCCGTGAAGCCAAATGCAGTTGCTATGCAGAGCCTTGCATACCTGCACGACCTCACTGGTCGATACAAGCCGAGCGGCTGAAGCGCCTGCTGTTCCAAGCACCCGACGTGAAGATGGCTCTTCCAAGATGGATGGCTGGAAATCCAGCTCATAGACATCCACCTATCGTCCACATACAATAGGTGTATGGGAACAAACGGGAATCACAAAACATCAATAGGGCCTCTGGAGGTTAGTAGGTGCAAACGCCCAAACGTCGTGCAGATGATGCGGCCGAAACATGGTTTAGCAAAGAACAGAAAAAGTTAATAATGCGTCTGCTTTGCCGGAATGCTAGGTGCCAGCCCAAGGTACACAACCCATGCCATTCTTGATATCTTTTGCGTTATTCCACCCACGGCGCGGAGTTCTAAATCTTTGAACACACGGTACCTGGGACTCCTCGGGTAGAGCGGAAGCAGTTGTTGAAGCCACTGCTCCCGAGCCCTGCGTCAGCACGTCGTCCGCCACTTCTGCCGACCCAGAAGCTATGGAGCCGTGCGCAGCCATGTCATCCACGGCCGCAGCGGATGCTGCGATTGCGGAGTCCTCCACCGCAACATCATCAACGGCATCCGTCAACTCCATCGCCCGTGACTCCAGTACATCGTCCGTAGCGCCCTGCGGTTTAGTATATGAATGGCAAGGCGGAAAGGCATTGGGCCGCAGACATCGCTTCTTTTGAACCTTGGCACAGTCCCACGCTGCAAGAGAGCCGTCTTGCTGCGTGTGTGGGGCCGCAGTACTCGCCCCAAGCAATTCAATTTTAAGGAAACAACCAATCGCCGTAAAAGGCAACATAGCTGCGTGATGCTTTTCCGTGGTGAAACGCGCGGGAAAGCTCAAGCACAGTTCCAATTCCTTACGCACCACGTCTACAGCGTCCTGGACGCTGTCCTGGCCATTCACATCGTCTGCTGAGAAGTCAACTTCGTAGTCGTCACCCTCCTCCTCGGGCGTTTCGACCTCGATATCAGCATTATCCTCAACTATCCCGCTGTCATACATTTCCTGCTCGGAAATCTCGGCGTATTCCACTTCCTCCAGTTCCGCAACCTTCGCTTGCGAGCCGCTGGCTTGGACTGCGTCATCAGGTACTGAGTCGTCCAGGATATGCACACTATGGCTGCCCGAAGGCAGCCCACCGGTTTCCCGGTACGCCTCGTCTTCCACAGAACCAGAGGTCGCACTGGTAGAGCTCCGCTGTGTCACAATTAGTGGCTCTTCGTCCTCATCCTCTATTTCCTCTAGGCTGCCGGCCTTTCCGCTGACCTGCTGCACGGAGCTTTCCTGCACGTTTTCTATTTCAGCGCTCTGGACCAGCGGAGTCACGGAACCGCCACTGCCGTCGGCACTCGTAAGGAACTCAGCGACCTCCCCTGTCGCTTCAAGGCTGACAACGCTCCGGCTGACGCTGCTGCTCCGGATCGGGATTGTACCTTGGCTGATGCTCTGGGTCCCGGCAGTCGTAGGCGCCGAGCTGGTTTTGGTCGTTTTGGAGGCCTCCAGCTCTGAGCTGTGAATGCTGGGCGTGACAGAGGGTGTGTTGATGTCGGCGGTTGTGAGAAACTCCGACAGCACCGCCTGGCTGTCCTGGCTATCATGGCTGTCCTTGCCACGGCCCTGGGAGCCCGATTGCGAACGGCTCGACGGCATGACATCATCCCTCACATTGCTGGAAGTGCCAGAAACACCCAGATCTTCGACTGGTAGGTCCTGCATGTGCATGAATACGTATGTCAAGGTAATGAGCGCCTTGGCACTGGGGGCGGAATACCATACCAGACCTGGCCAGAGCTAAGAGGTCAACAGATACCAAATTGTTCGCGGGGCCCCTTGGCGCCGCAGAGACTCTTGTGAAGCTCGCATAATTTTACAATTTGGCGGTGGACAACCGCTGCCTGATTACAGCTGAATGCACATCGTTGCCATATCGTCAAAGTCAGCATGCTGCAGTTCTGCAGCGATGATCCAGTACCAACCTGCTCATCCTGGATGATCTGCAGCGCGTCGGAGGCCTCCGAGGCGTCGGAGACCTGACCCACGACATCAGCAACATCCTCGACGCTGCGACTGCGAGTGGGCGGGGCATCTTCCGCACCATAGCCAGACTCCGCCACGCTTTGCGTGTCACCGCCTGCTGGTTGGAATCCCCCAAAGCCCGTGTCGGAACTCCGAAAGACAACGGACTCTTGCACGCTTCGTCCGGCAATGGACTCGGCAGCGTAACTGATGGACTGGCCGGAAACGCTGCGGACATCCTCCTCGCGGATTGGCTCCAAGGTGCCACCGGTAGGTTCGCTGCTGGGAATCTCACTGGGCCCAACATCACTATGGACCTCGCTGGCCTCGCGAACCCCAGGCTGCAGCAACGATAATGGGGGGCCAAAAGAACGGACTTTCACGAACACAGTATATCTAGCAGCTTATTCACGGCAGCATGATTGACCAGATGTCAACAACACTGCTAAGTTGAAAACTTGCGAACGAACAACGTATGAGGCCTAGCACCGTCCGGCTGCTGTACAGGCTAGGGAAGATTGGGACGCAGGCATACACAAGCCGTTGTTTACCACCTACCACGCTGTCGGTTTCAAAGCTTTCATCATACACATCGCCAGACGTGCTCGTGTGCCCAGCACCCCTGGAGCGCTGGCTCCCGCCGGCCCCAGGGCCGCTCGACCGTGAGCTGTGCAGCACAACAGATTCGGTTTCCTCGCTGATTCCGGAGCTACTGTGACTGGTCGAACCACGTGACCTTTGCGACACAGAGCTGATGCGCTCCTCGGAGATAGACTTGGATCGAGAACCGGATGACAATTGACCTGATGGCCGTTGCGGAATAGACTGGGTCTCCTCGTTAATGACAGATGATGGTTTGGGCCCTGATAACGACTGTGGAAGGGCCTCGGTAACGGAGCTGCTGCCAGCAAAGTCCTCTGAGTAGGAGTTGGAGGTAGCAAACGTGCCAGACGTTTGAGGCGTCACTGCCTGTGACCGGCGGGAATCTGACGCGCTGGGCAGTGGAGGTTTGGCCGTGGGCGCCACGGTTGTTGCTGACTTGAGGAGTTTCAACTGCAGATCCAGTGAAGGGACAATCAAACAACATAAGACAATAGGGCATTAGTCTGAAGTGCTTATGCCCGAAGAAAACGGAAACCGTGGTCACCACACTGTTGCTGGTGTACATGTAGACATATGGAACACGGATGCGCATCTCCATACCTCTGCTTCCAGCTTTTCCTTCTTGCGCTGCATGGCCAGCACTCTGGCCTGCTTCTCCCGCCGAATCTGCTCCTGAAGGGCTGCAACCTCCTGCGGGCGCGGGCGCACAAACAAGGAAGTCATATCATGATCCTCGATTATGCAGAATGCTATATCGCCCCAGGTTGGCGCGATACATTGGAGCACCCACGAGGTTTGTTCCGCCGCGACTGCCCAGGAACTTACCTTTTCGATTGTAGCCAGGTTTACGTCCACAGATGGCGCCGACGACGGGGGTTGCTCCATTGACGGGCTCATCGTCGTTCCTGTACACATGGAATTACCACCGCATGGAGTCAAAAAGCCATGCAGTGCAATTTAAGAACAAACCCCATCAGCGCAGAGACGGGTTGGTCGACCAAAGTACAAGCTAGTAGCCGGTGTGACGTCACCTACCGTTGCGGCTAAGAATACTGCTCTGCGTGGGCGGCTCTTCTTGATCAAAATCTTCCCCATAGCCACTTGCGGGTTCTTCGGTTATTTCCGAAGCCTCTGCAGATGCCACGTCACGCTGCGAGGTCACCTCTTCAGCGGTGGAGGGTGCCTTGCTGCCAGAGTCGGCGGTGCTCAGTTTTGTAGATTTTCCAACGTCCTCCTCCTCAACGTCGGACTCTTCTGTCGCTGCTGTGTAAGACGAAGGCTCGCGTTTCGTGGGCGTGAGCCGAAGGTGTGTACTTTCGCCCTTGACCGATGCCAGCTTGGCGCGCAGGCGCGCAACTTCCGCCTGCTTGGCAAGGATCTTCGCCCTGATAGCAGGGGAGAAAGGCAATGAGTAGTCATGGAAATCCCTTTCCTTTGGTAGCGCACTGCAAGTCTGTACAGCGTCCAAGCTGAAAGCTGCATTCCTCAATGTCGCACGGGCTTACACGGTGTTTAGCGCGTCCCTTAAGCTTGCCATGCGAGACAAATGGACTCATTTCTATAAGTTACGCGCAACGAGCACCGTACCTACGCCGCTCCCTTTCCTCGTGCAGCTTGCGAGCCAGCTCCGACTTCTCGCGTTCGAGCTTCAACGAGAGCGCTGATAGCTCGCTGTCCAGGTCATCGTTTCTCTCCTTCCTTGCATCACGGCCTGTGGGCGCAATGGTGGGTAGACGACTTCGGACATCAAGATTGAACCGCCAAAAGCTATAATGTAGCTGTCACACCGCCCATGCACCTATCTTCGTCAGACTCACGTTGCGTGCCACGCGAGCGTGGTGGCGATGCTTTGGTGCTGGCCCTTGAGGCATCAAAGTCATCGCTGTACGGGCTCTCCGTCGCCACTGAGCCGCTGCCTGGCTGACGAACAGGGCTCCTGGACCTGCTGTCGGATCGCTGAAGATTTTCCTCGGACACAACTGACTGCGATTGGCCACCAGAGGTTCCCAGGCGGCGGCCAGACAGGGTCTCCTCAATGTCGTCAACGATGCTGCCTGTTGTTTCGAGCCGACATTATAATGGTGCCAGCACATGCGTTTATGGATAAAGTAATGGCTTTGTGTGATAAAAATACCTGCTGAATACACATGACACGTTATAGGAACTTGCTTACGCAGTCGAAAAACAGCGTGCCTGGCCTGAGGCAGCCCTTAAACTCATGATCCGTGTGCGAACGAGCAGTTACGTTGCGTGCACACCTCGTCCTTAGGGTCATTAGGATCCACTAGCAAGCGGTGGCCCAAACCCTGTCCTGGCAACCCTGACACGTCCGCTTAATCGTTCACCCACAGAATAGATGCAGCCTTTATCTGTAATACTTATGCACACCAGTCAAAATACATTGCATGACGTCCCCTTAAATCCCGGACATAACCGCCCCTTCAGTTATGGTAAGCTTACTCGGCTGCCTGCTAGGCCGGGAAGGCTGGAAAAGCTGGCTTCGAGATTTGACGGTGGAAGGCTCAAACTGGTCGCTGTACTCCTCCACAACATCTGTCGTCCGGGAGCCTGCGACGATGGGTCTCAACAACACAACCTCAGACGCATATCACACCGTCTAAAATTGCGAACTATACCACTGCGGCCGCTAAACACCGAAACACAAGCCCCTAGGAACACGGGCACTACCGCTACCCTGGCCCACCTCTTCGGACGTCTTCGGTCACGCCGCTTGAATTAGACGCGCGCCGGGCGTGCCGTGACGGCTCCTCCGCAATGCTACTTGTGGTCGAGTGCACACGACGAAGCCCTCCTTCTTCCGCGACACTCCCAGAAGCGGATGCCAACTGCCGCGGATGCCGCTCTTCCTCGATGCTCCGGGAGCCATACTCGTAAGGGGCCCGTTCTACTGTACGTGGCTCCAGGACCTCCCTTCCCTGCCGTGCACGCTCCCCGCGATGGCCATGACTATCGTCTGCCTGGATGACGGCACCGCGTTTCGCTGCCATAGCACTGGCCGGGCTGGTAAGCTGGGCCAAACGGTAAAGGCGCTCCAACATGAGTCGCTGACGTGAATAGTCCGCCTTCACGGCACTAATTTGGCGTTGGACGTCCGCGGCGTCCGCGTCATGTTGAACCTAACCAGGTGAAGGAAAGAGCACCGGGAAGACAGCCCCCAAGCGACACAACCCTTGATCCGCGCGTTCACCATTGGGCTTCCGGCACATGAGTGTTATGCTCGCCACCAAATGCTCTCACTGGTCACCCGAGTCATGGCGTTCACGAAAAAGTGAGGCATACGCATATATGCCGCGGAAAGGTACAGCACACCATGTGAAACGTTTCCTACAAATCTGACCTCGCTTTTCCCCGCATGTCCGCAGCTTGCCACTGACCTGCAACAGCCGCTGCGCGCGAATGAGCGCTTGACGCTTCTGCGGCTGTGCCTCGAGGGCGAGTTCCGCTTCAAGCTGGTCCATCTTGGTCTCTGTACGCTTGTTGATGTCGTGCAGGCGGTCCTGAAGCAGGGCCACCTCTTGCCGCATGCGCCTTTCTGCGTCCTCAGCATATGACATCATCACATCATCATCCAGCTCCAGACCGCCTGCAAGGCCACATCGAAATCTCCATAATAACTAGCCAAAACTCCAGAAAGCGGTTTACAGGGATGGCAATTGAAGGGCAGGATGGGCAGATGGGAGGTTGGTGCCCCAGTTGCCCAGTTCACATGGAACACTGTCACCACTGCCTACGCAACCCATGCCCAGCCTCGAAACGCACCGTCAATGGACGCTCGCAGGCTCAGCGGGGAGGCTCCCGGCAGCAAGCCCTCATCACGCCGTGGCGCCGCCTTAGCGGTCACAGGCGTGCTCATTACACCGTCCACATCGCCGCGGCGATGGCCATCCTTGGCAGTAGACACCGGGGAGCTGACCAATCGCAACGGCGGGGCTGGTTCCTGCTGCGGGCTGTGGCTGTGACTGGAAACCCTATGGCCGCTGCTGTCCGTCACCTGGCTGTAGGGGGAGCTGCCATTGCGGATCACCTCTTCCACCTCGCTCGACCGCGTAGACACCGTGGTGGCCGTACGGCGCCGCTGGCTAGGACGGCCGCCCGAACGTTCGCTCTCTACCTCGTCTGCACTCTGTTCATCGTGCGTTGTACGGGTACCCGTCCGGCTGGGTCGGACTGAGAGCGCCTCGGAGATATGCTCATCGTCCTCTTTCTCAAACGTGCTGCTATAGGTGGGATCGCTACGAACCTCTTCAGTGGCAGCACTGCGCGGGCGACGAGAAGCGCTAGACATGGCGTTTGAAGACCGGCTGCCGCCATGGCGCACTGGCAGGCTCTCCTGGATGGAGCTGTCGCCATGGGTGTCCCCCCCACCAGCGATGGCGGAATAGGGAACGCTCTCCGTGCCGCCCCCGCCGCTGCTACCACGATCCCTCACGGAGCGCTCGAAGCCGATGCTGTCGATGGTTGAGATGGTGCTCTGCTGCCGGGCTGCGGATCGCACGGGCTGGCGGCTTGACACAGCAGAGGACTCCTCCGGAACAGAGGATATGCTTGCCTGCACAATCGGAAAGCACAATGGCAGGCGGGGCGCAGGGTCACATTAAGGGTTTGGATGGTGGGCGGCAGAACATAACTTTTTTGCGTCGGCAGTAAGTCCCCTGCTGCCGTCAGCCATACCCAGCATGGCTCTCGATAAGGTTGAAGAGGCATCAATCTGGTACCCATCGAACGTCGAATAGCGCAGCGCCTGTATAAGCCTGACCTGTTCATGAAGCGCTGATCTGGACGTTGGGCGCTCGGAGCGTATGCTCTCTGTGACAGAAGCGAAGCTCGTCTGGCGATTGGTGGTCCGTGCGGCAATGCGGGCACGAGCGCCCAATAAGCTTTCCGAAATCGACTTCGCTGTACCAGTGCGCCGGGACAACTCCCGCGATTCGGTCTGTGCTACCAAGTCCTCAATTTCACTATCGCTGGCACTCTTTTCGTCCTCTACTTCTGAGACGCTCTCAGGCACCGACATCTGGCTCGCCTGCTTGAAAGACACCCTGGATGCTGAGCGACCTGGAGTAGCGGGGTTCCAGGAGGTGCATTATTCCTTGTTCAGTCGGACGGAACTAAGGCAGATAATATTACAACACGAAGCGCCTCAGTTTAGCAGCTCTGAGGTTCTTATAACAGGGAGAAGTACAGAATCAACCCTACGACGACACAGAAGACACGGACGAATGCTCACCTGATACATAGCTGCTCTGCTGTAGCTCGCTTTCTTCGAAGTCCTGGGAATATTCGGTTGTTGGGTCGCTGGGAGCTGAGGAATGTTGCTGAAAGGAAACAGCACCTGGCCTGCCTCCAGGCCCAGGACTACCGCCACGGCTCATGGGCGTAGCTGCCGGATGAACGCCCGGAGGCGGCGACACCGCAAGGGTGGACGTCTGCGGCAGGTGAGCCGGCGAAGGAGACCGCGACGATATCGCAACTGCGGCTGTAGACGGCTGCTGTTGTGGGCTACTGCCGCGTAGGATAGAGACGGGGTGCTGTACCAAGGGAGGTCCGACCTGCAGTAGACACAGTGGATGGAGTGTCAGATGTGAAGACGAAGCATCCATAAAGGACAAAGCCTTCGTCAATCAAGACGGGATATTCATCACATTGCACAAGGGTAAGAGCCAGCAGCCACCGCTGTCCTAACCTGGATCACGCTGGTTTTAGGTGGTTTCAGGCCTGCTGTAAACAGGTTCCCCATAAACAGGTTTCGCCAATACAAGATGTTTCATCCATACAGGTACGGGGCAGCGGGTCCTTTCCCAACACTAAAAAGTTATGCAATCGACAATAATCGGCAATTCCTTCAAGTGTACCTGAACACCAAAGTCTGGTTTTGGAGGTGATGGTGGTGGCGGGGTTGTCTGGACCGTGCTGTGCGTGTGCACGACCTTGTTGCGGGTGAGCTGCTCGACAAACAGCGATGTCACGTCATGAAGGTGGCTGAGGCTGTCCTTGCGGACCTCATTGCGGATGCTCTCCTCAAATGCGTGCAACTTCGCATCCTGCAAGGCTCAGGTAACGGAACAGCCAAAACTATACAGCATGAAATTAATGGGCAATACACTTACTGTGCCGCAACTGCACGACGGAATCAAGGCGCTCCATATCAGATGCCATACATAGTACCCATGCCATTTAATACCAATTCCTTCGACATGTTCACTCACCATGTCGGCTTGGGTCTGGGCGATCAGCTGCAGCTGGGCCTCCGCTGTGGCCGACTGGTCAAGCCGCTGCGCAATGCGATGGGCCTCACGCTGCACAGCCGCTATTGCCCGCGCATTCTGGATCTGCTGCAGTTCCATCTCAGCCGCATCGAGGTCCTCATACCTACGGAGTCACAACCAGGTGTTACGTTCCGCAATACACCGCATGTTCATAGCGGGCAGTGATCAGCCGCGGCCACGTGCAAGTGATACCTCAAAATGACGCACAAGACATCATAGTTGCGCGGAGGACCAGGAATCCGCGTATGTATAAACACATCCCGGAGGAAGAAATGCAAGAAGGTTTGGGAATCGCGAACCCGGGTTGGCACTCACGTTTTCAGGGTGTTCTGCATCTGGTTAAACAGCTCATGGGGTGCCAAGCGCACACGCTCCGGCGGACACAACGCCTCATCCAGAAACGTCACCATGCGGGGCCGGGGAGGCGGACTGCCCATTGCTCCGAGCAGGCCGCTAGCCCCATCATCAGGACCTTCAGCCACCGCAGTCGCGGCCGCGCCCTGTTGCTGCACAGCATCGGACAGTCCTCGCTCCTCCAGCTGTTGCATGTGGAAATCCTGAATGGCTTCCGCCTGCTGTTGTATGGATGCATTGGGAGCCACCGGGCCATGCATGGAGGGCAGCAGCACAGCCGTTCCGCTGCTATGAAGTATCGCGCTGTTTGGGACATGCTGCTGCTGCAACGGCTGCTGCTGCTGCGCCACGGCTGTTACTGACGTCGCCGTGGCCGCCATTGAACTTGTCGCGACCAGAACGAAGGGAGGCAGACTATTGGTGAGTTGCTGTGCAGATGACCCGTTTGGGTCCGCCTGTTGCACAATTCCCTCTCCTGTGTACATATCAGCAGGGGAAGACACACGTACAGGACCCCAGACGCTTCAAATGGCATCTAGGAAAGGAGCTGAGGACTCAGCGCAAGCCTCGCTACGCTGACGCGAATGGAGGGCCCCGCCAGACGTGTGCTTCTACGGGGTCCTGAAAATCGGGCGGGACGCACATGCGCCATGTCTTTGTACATGTCTTTGTACTTACCAACGCCCATCTCTTTCATGATCTTCTGCGGGGACAGCGTGAACTTGGGCGATGGCGGCTGATGGGGCTGCACCAGCTGGTGTGCAATGACAAACTTGGGACCCTTGGGGCCTGGAATCAGCAACACTTCTGGGCCTCGATGAGGCGAGGATGCGCCCCCTGACGCTTGAGCATTGCTGTCTTCTAGCTCAGCCATAGCCGCCGCGCGACCGTCAAGTACTTGCAATTCTGGGAGCTGGATGATTGTGGGCCGCGCTGGCAACCGGCCTTTGAGGGCAACCAAGTTAATGATGCTCATCGGGTCGCCTGCGATGGCCAGAAACGCAGGTCGACAGATTGGCATGCTACACATGGTTACGATCGCTTAAAGCAACCGTAACAATGCCGAACCAGGTTTCCTACCGGATTTCGGCAGCAGGGGATCATCGAGGCCATCGGACACATCCACAACCGATTGATCGTTTTCCGAGTCGGACGCTTCAAGTCGTTCCTCAGCCCGCTTAGCTGCCTGCGCCTGCACGGGCATGGCATGGGCATGCTTACGCACATTGTCCACGTGTTTCTATCTACCCGCAGGCACAAGAACGTGGATAACATATCGAGGAGCCGCAACCGGAATCCTGACGACCAAGCCAAAATGCCCTCCCATTCTCCCATCTGCTCTGTTGGTTCCGCGCCATACCTTGAGCAATTCACGCTGCGCTGGGCGTGGCTGCAGTGGGCTGGTCGCCTTCTCGTACTCGTTAACAATTAGGGCGCAGGGCCGCGGGGGCGTCTCCGGGTCGCTGCCGTCGCAACTGGTCACAGAGAGGGAATGCAACGGCCGCCAGTTACACGCGCCATGGAAAGCCGCCGGTTAGGGACCAGCATAGCGTGACATATCCCTCTTCATTTATTTCAACATCCCTAAAGCCATCCCACGAAGGTACGCAAGGTACCTTTCTTCGGGTGTTGCAATGTAGGGCGGACCGGACAGAGCTTGCTGCTGTCCTTGCTCCAACAAACTTCCCTCCGACTTCTCCGTGCTCGGACATTGCGTGCGTATCTTAATGCCGCTACTGTGAGACGGCGAGTCGGCGTAGTCCTCATCCCACCTATTCCGGTCCCGGTTCAAGGACAGCCGCTGCGCCAAGCGCGGATTTTCCTCTAGCACGCCATGCAGCTCCGCAATTGTGAGTACACGCTGGCCATACATAGACTCGCCGCCGCTACTGCTGCCGTCCTCGTCCGCACTCTCTGCGCTAAAAGTAGCGTTGTCGTAAGGGAGCCCCGCCGCAGCGGGCTCCACGTTTTCGACTATCACGTTTGACGAAGCCGATGGGAGCGGAATCTGTATGATGGGTGCCGCCGGGACCTGCTTACCAGGCGAATTAGGAATCGGTGCTGCACGCTTGCTGCGAGCATTCTGCGCGAGTGGGAAATGAATTGGGCAGAAAACGTGTGGCCACAATTTGCTGAAACGGTATACAGGTCATGCCTTACTCATGCCAACTCCTAGGTTTAACCTCCCGCATGCCAATGCTACCGGTGCTGGACCAGCGTCCTTTACATTCAGAATGCGATACCTGAATGTTACTCCGGATCTGATGGGCCGGGCTGCTCGCTCCATGCAAAGACGGCAGGTCTTGGTCACGGCTGTGCCTGTTAAGGCTGGCCTGGCTGGGCCCAGAAGAATTGTTCGCCACTAAGCTACGTGTAGTTTCCACGGCAACGCTGGTGGCGTGCAGGCCACTGGTAATTGTGCTGGCATCCTCGTCCAGGGCTGTCGTGTCGTAATCAGAGGCGAAAGTACTGCCATTCGGATCTTCGCGACTTTGCCCTCCTTTGCTGCTTTCGACGCCAAACAGGGAGGTCGGCGCACCGCCCGTTCGAACGCCTCCACTGCTGGGTGCGCCAGAATCCAAGCTGTTGGGCGCGGCAAAGCCTTCGCTGCTTCCACCAGTGGTGCGCGGCTTTTTGTGCGCCGCCGTAGGCCATGATGCTTCGGTGTCAAGCTCAATATCCGCCTCCATGGCTTCATCGTACTGCTCCACCCGCCGTGGATCACCCTGCAATGGCAAATAGTAGGCTCCGCGTAAAGGCGATATTGTGGCAAAGGTCCTTAGGCCGTCCTACAACTTCTAGCAGGATGCGAATTTTAAGCCATTGCAGCCCCAGCCTAGATACATGGCGCCGCGGGGGCTGGCGGCACTCAAAACAGGTCAGCCCCTGGTTGCATGTTATCCTTGCATGAGTCCGGTAGAACCCCATACGCACACCTGGAACCCTGGCCCCGGCTGCAACGGCAGTCCCGTTGGAACGACAGCCACCGGAGGAGGATACGGCAGGGGGTTTGTAGCCGAAGCCCGCAAGTCACCGCTCTGCTGCTGCTGCTGCTGCTCAATTTGCATGTAGGGATCCGGCCACGCCTGGACGGGTTGCTGCGGCGCACCCAACATGCCCTGCTGCTGCAGGGCTCCAAGCCTCGCACTCAGTTCGAGTGCTAGGCCCCAGAGATCGCCGACGTGCCGCTCGTTACGAGCCTGCTGCAATTCAGCCTGGACCGCTGTAGGGTAACTACCCGGTGGCAGCTGCCCCCGGTCACGGGGCCCAGCTAATGGGGGCGCATGCTTTGCTACTAACGGCCGCCGGTTAGCTGATCCCGGACGAGATTCTGAGCGTGAACGGCGTGTTTGCTGCTTTGCCCGCTTGGGTGGCGAACGAGAACGGGAGTTGAGGGACGTGGCCTCGTGTTTGCGTCCCACAGTGGGGCTGCGATGACGCCCACGTGAGGTATCTCGTCCCCGCGATGTGTCACGACCACGGGAAATGTCGCGGCGTTCCGCCTACGGGCCACGGAACCAATGTCCAGGGTTAGGTACACGTCAAAGGTTTGCGTGCTTGCATGAACGCAAAGCCTGTAGCAACCTCTCACCGCTTGCGACTCCCGATGTTGCTGCTCAAACTTCTTGCGAGCAGCACTTCTCATTTCGAGCTCCATGGCACGCTTGGCTTCGGGGCCGACGGGATATCCAACCTAATGCGTAACAGTCACAGGAGTTGGCAAGCCGGCGGCGAACAAATGTGAGGGACGTCTTATGTTCTGTGTGTACTAAAGGCTATGCTCAGAGAGGAACCCAACTTAGTGTTTGGAAGGGTTTTCTCCCACCTGCGTCTGCCTCGCGACAGCTTGTGCAGCAGACACCGCGTCGTTAGTCTGCGTCCGTGATGGGTGCGCAGAGCTCGACCGGTACATGCGGACATATTGCTCCGACACGTCTGGGTCATGGACGCGTACAACCTGAGGAGAAGTTACCGATAGCCATAAGAGTTGGAGGAGAGCGATTAGCGCAGCACATAACGCCGGAGAGACAAATGCCTTGACTAGCAACTCATCAAGTGGATTGCTCCAATAAGCTCGCCGTACGCGAGCTTGCTCCAAAATTTGCAAGCTCTAACCACATCGTTCACGCTAGCACTGTGCAGGAAACCACTAGATTCGCCATGGGACAAAGTCTGGGAACAGACCTGCGGCCCAATGTCCCAGCCATCACCACCAATAACGTGACCGAAGTTATCCACCAGCACCGGGCGGCCGCCACGCGAATGGTCCAGCGGCGCTGATCCAGCACGCCGCTCCTGCCGCCGTTGTTGTGACATCTCCTGCAAGTGCAGGTGCAGGAAGGCTGACAGGTATGTGTCCGAGCCCCATGCGCTTGACACAACTCCATTAAAATGTCCCCCAGTCCATGCGTAGTAGCCATGAATAACCTATGCGTTACTGGTACGCGAATGCGACGGCTGGTGAATGCAGAATTGCATTGTGTGCACCTTTGGACTTCGTACCATGCGCATGGCATCCCCCATATGATACGGCATCGCTCTTTCAGAGACTAAATCGAAATCTGGCTCTCCCCCAGCCGGCCGCTGCAGCCTCGCAGCGGCCGGCTGTGCTGCCGCCGCCGAGTTATCCTGTTCCGGTGCAATGTCAACCCACGCAGGGCGAGGCGCCTTGAACTCTGGCGGATTTTCCTTAGAGGTCTCCGCATATTTCTGGGCCCGCTGCGTGGATAATGGTGGCGAGGGAGTGTACTTTTGAGCGAATGATCAAGGATTAAAATCGCAACGCACCGTCCCAACTGATGGGATATTGTGCTGTTTCCCGCACAATATTCACAAGTGTGATTGTGCTTTAACAAAAGACGAGCTGCACCGTTTCATTTAAACCTTGCATGTCCACCTACCTCGCGCGCTTTTGCCATCTCCGCCTTAAGGACCTTCAACTGCGCTGTCTTCGCTTCCAGCTGCGCCGCCTTCTCCTGCTGCTGCTTTGCGGTCCTTTCCTTGGCCTTGCGTTCTATGTAATCCTACATGACATAGGGAAAAACGAGCAAGGCCATTCACACGAAACTGCCTCAGTACACCGTAGGGACCCTCTCCAAAACCGTCTTTCAAGCAGGGATTTACCTTCAGCTGGGAGCGCGCCACTGGGTCCAAAGTCTTTGCTCGTGCACCTGCTGCACCAGGACTAACATTCCTTGGCGGTGGCGCCCCCGTGGCTGCCTTGGCCGGAACCTCCCGGGGTGCACCGACTGGCGCCTCCCCCGACACAGGCTGATTCTTGTGTTTACGCATGTTATGCCGCCAAGGCCGCGGGTCAATGACTTTCTTCTCAGGCGCATCTTGACCAGTTACGGTAGCCTGTGAACAACGGTGTAAAGCCACACCTTTATCGAAAGAGCGCATCCGTAAGTGGACGACCGAGACTAGTCACCTGCATATCCTTCAATGCAGCATTGATGCCGCTTGAAGGTTGCGCAGATTTCTTGCGCCGGACCGGTACGGGCTGCACTTCTGGCACTCGTGCCACGTCAGCGGCTGCGGCTCTGGCCTCCCTCGTCTCCTCATCTAGCTGAGCAGCTAGAGCATCTTGCTCAGCCTAAAGAAACAGCGCACGAAGGTTCGGCCAGCGCGTTGTAACGTCGCTGCTCTCAACTAAATTTGTGCTGCACTGCTTGCCGAACAGAATCTCGTGTCCAGTTTTCCTACAGAACTCACCTTCAGGCGCCGCTCCTTTTCTGCCCGGAGGAGATCCTGCTCCCGCTGAAGGCGCTTCACAAATGCGGTAACGGCAGCCTGCCGCTGCATGGCCTCTGTCTGCTTTTGGGCCACTGGGTTGGGCAGAATCTGCATACAGTCGGCCAATGCTGGTCAGGCCAACCTCCTATTTAAGTGCAACAGCAAGGTTTCTTACGCTGGGATCACGTTTAATAACCGCTCCCTTCGGTGGAGCAGCTGGCAAATGCGTCTGGCGCGAAGCTGACTGCGATCGCAACCGGCCACCAGGAGCAGCCATGGGCGGACCAGGGGCCCTGGCTGCGTCTGCCGTTGACGGTCGAACCAGTGGACGTGCAGGCTCCAGCCGCTGTTCGGCAGGGGGTGGCACAGCAGGATTGCTACCTGCATACTCCATTGCATCGGCCTCAGACACGATGGCGTAATCCGCTGCCCCGTCCGCTGCCAAATCTACCGGCTCTACGACTGCTGCAGCCGGTGCCTTTACTTTTTTTATCCGAGCTTTCTGCTCTGCTGCCTTCAACTGGGCTAGCTCGAGTGGCGCAAAACTGGCCACCAGCTTCACCAATTCCGCATTGATTGGCTGCGGACGTCGGCGTGGAGGAGCTTCCTCATAAGAGTCCTCGCTGGAAAGTGGCCCCATTGATGACACGGCAGCTCGACGGCTGGGACCACTGCCAGCCGACGCTGGCGCGCCAGGCCCTGAAAGCCCCTCATATTGCTCCCCGGTCCTTCGCCGTGCTGTCTTATCTGGGTCTGCGCGATGACATCACGCAGCAAGTGGCGTTTGGAGTTGACCGTCTACCCTGAGTTACCATAGTACGCCCCCAGGAGGCTTTGCCATTTCAAGTCTTACGGAGCGCACCTTCGCTAGGGCCCGTTACAGCTGTTATGCCAGATACGACGCGCCCTGATACGTGACCAGACCTGCTCCGCGTGGACCCTGTCCGAAGCGGGTCCGCATAGCTCCGTCAACGCAAAGCGACGACCATAGCATAACGGTTCCAACCAAAAGCTAAACGCAAATAACAATGAAAGATTTCTGTTCTTTACCTTCCTCACTATTTCTCGCAGCAAAAGCTTGCAATAGCATTGCTGCTAACTTGTATTCCCTACTCCCTCATATTGGCACCTGCTTAGGTACATTCCACACGATTTAACAGATCTGTGCAACATATATTAGACGGCGCATACATTAAGGATTATTTATGTGATATGGGGTAACAAGCCCTTGAGAATATCTTGTCAAAGGAGCCTAGCGCTAAACCCCAATCGGTCAAAGAATAAATTGTTAGGCCAGCAGGGGTTTGGCCTGTCAGCAGCGTCCAGCGTTTCAGGAATTGTACGATCCAATGCCATTTAAATACAAGTGAAATCATTTCTGTCTACAACTGAATGACCATTCGTTGACACATTTCATGTAAACGAAAGATATTTTAAATATAGTCTTTTAATTTCACTGTATCTGCGGCACGCTCCGTATAGCTACCATTGCTAGCCACAATATCTGCGCCGCCTGCAAGGAAGATAGCGTGGTCGTATGTCTATTATATAGTCCACGGTCGCTGGGTAATCCTTTGGCTCGGAGAGCGTGGAGATCACCTGCGTGGTTGCAGAATTGGCAAGCTGCAGCCCCCTGAACAGTATCACAAGCTCCTGCAGGCTACCCCTTCCGGCTTCAAAATTACAGCACTTTACGGCCGTGCCACATCTTGCAGCTTGCGGCCGGAGCTGCGGCTTCCTTCATCCCCATCATCTGTCGGTTCTCTCTTGGGCAACTTAGTTTACCTAAGCATTGCTCCGCGGTACTCCCCACTGACTATTACACCGCGTACCATCAGGGAATGCATGGAAATTTTTGCCCTCCTAGCGTTACGAGAAATGCCTAGGTAACTGGCGTCTCCATTTCTGTCAGGCTTTCTCAGCGGGATTGAACGATTGATACCATAGGCAGGGTCAGGCGCGTCTATGGATCTGTCGTCTGCGGCCCAATCAACATTCTTATGTAGCTTCCAGCTTTGTCTAAACGAGGGTTTGAGGATTTGAGGCTGGCCAGATTTCGTGGCGGTTGCGGCGGGCCAGGTCTACGAGAATGGGCAGGGTTAAGAGTCGACCCTCCTTCCTAGTGAACAGCAGGCGCAGAGGAGGAGAAGGCCTCGGACTTGGATGGCGGAGTTAGTTAAATTCAGATTGGGTGAAGATGGATTGGGATCGCTGCCAAAGTTTGGAATTGGTGCACGAAGAGAAGTTGAGGCCCACCCACAGAATCAGGGATCAGAGCGATAACGACTGGCGACAAACATGGAACCACAGAAAAGCCTTGGTTAACTCTTATCGCGTACTGAAAATGCAACTTGCCATATCCCAAGGCTGCTCCCAAGCACGAGTCATCCAGGGTGTAAACATCTTCGCGGTAGTGGCATTTGTAACGACTGGATGAGGGGCCCAATAATAAACTAATGCAGAAAGCAATACTCACCGTGCAACGAGCGCTTTGGGTCAGTCATTATGACACCGCAGCACCCTAATGAGAACCATATCAATGCACTTTCGTCTTAGATTCGGATGGTTTATTGGTATACACCGGTCAAATCTGTTTAGCCGATAGTAGTAACCCGTGATCACATGTGTAACAGGGACCCATCCTCCAAACAGCTACTACCATGGAGCGTGTGGGCCATGGGCAAGGTCCTTCCGCATCTGATGATGTTGCTGCTATGTTTCATGAGAACGACGGCTGTGACACCAACCCGCAACCCCATGCGTGAATTCTCAGCGCAACTGTAGATCCTTTACATCCAGAAGTGCCAGAGTGTGCCCATGGCAATACCTGTTTTCCAAAACCTTTCATTCGCAGCTTACTCCTAACCTCCTGCGCACTGGGTATGCGCCAAAATAAATGTACATGACACAGCGTACACTGGGTTACTGCCGACCACCCGGTGGAATAGGGCCAAACTCACAAGATAGAAGGTGTATGTCTGTAGGTGCATATACCTGACGCGCACCCTGAACCTTGTAAGTCCCCGAAAATGAGCCCGAATATATATCGAGTACCAGCAGCGGGCCTACCACTATACCACACCCGTATTTCATGGGCTCAATAAGCCCAACAGAGCTCGTCGGCGCACCCACTTGAAAGCAACGATAAGCTTATATGTACGTTGGTATGCAACTTCATCTATAATTATGTCTATCCATCGACTACACAAAACGGCCTTCGCTAAGGGACACAATAACCATGCATATTTCGGTTAAATCATACACTCAATATAGACATATAGGGAGAGGCAATGCGCCAACCCTGATCCCAACCTCCTGCCCCACACGTGCAACTAGACGGGGACAGCAGCGTGCGACTCCTTCCAAGCGGATAAAAGGCCTTTGGCTTCGTCCTTATATTTTTGCTGCTCCTCGGGCCCCAGCTGCTTCCAGAGCTGGCCCATAAGCTTCCCCACCTCCATAACAGACTTGCTAGGGTTTGCCGCCACGACAGCAGCGCGATTCTTCATTACAAACAAAATATACGCTCCTGGCGGCCGGGCCTTCAGTTTTTCAGCCGCCTTCACCTCAGCCTGCGGCAAAATACCAAACGAAAACAATTTAAATTGAAATCCATCTGGTGTTACATCGTTGCATGCGGTTGGCATCTAAATCGCACCTAGCACCAGTTGTTATCGTACTGATGCATACTATAGTAAGGAAATGGTCAACTAAGCATGCCGGAGATGCCGCCTCGAGACGGCAACATTTCTAGCATAAATCTCTCTTCCAGGAACGACACACATACCCGCTTTGTTGCCGCCATCTCTTTCAGCTTCGCCGCTTCCTTCTCGTAAGGGGCCCGGGCATCTGATGACGAAGACACCCACTTCTCCTTGACCTTTTTCGAAATCTCTGCAAATGCCAGGCCTTGGTTCTCCTTTTTAACAGCAGGGAAAACATCCTTCACAAAAAGGTTGAATGCCGACGGAGGACGCTTCAATTCGGGCTTTGCATCCGAGGCTGCTGGCTTGATAGCCGCCTTCTTTGTAACGCTGACGGCATTCTTCTCACGCTTCACAGCACACACGTAAAGAGTCCGGCGTGCAAGAGGATTGGGATGCAATAGCGTCTGCATTGGCGAATGTATCGGAAGGAAAGACAGCCTACAAGTTAGTTTCCCGAGCCGAGGGTTGACCTGTTGTCTGAAAGTTGCAAGTAAGATGTATGATTTAATTTCTAAATGATAACATTTTGCGGATCATATACTTTACCGCGAACGGTTCGCGCGAACGCAAATGGTTTCGGCGCGCGGAATGGTATTGGGACTTTGAAGTCGTATGTCGGAGAATATTTGCAGCAATCTGTTTACGAAAAAAGTGAAACAGGCAATGATCACATTATAACGAACGATCTGGAAGAAATGTCCTGCCAGGACAAAGAAACGCCAGCTCCGTAGGTGAAAATCGAACCTGCATGCTGTTTGTTGCAACCAATCTTAGCGGAGGCAAGTCGATGCCAAAGGCGCAGTTAGTTGACCTAAAACCTGGAGAGGCTGGGCATGTGTGCGCTTGGGCCCGACATCCATGCTCTACAGGCAGCCTGCAGCGTCTTCCTTGAAACATGCAGATGCCCTCTTTGGTGAGTATGGAAAATTCCGCTGCATGGCTATGGCGTTACATGCCGCTAAACATTAAGAACCGTATACACCTCGCCTTGCCGTCAGTGCCCTACCATGGCGAAAGGCGTCTACCTTCCCGTGCGGACACACGTTTTGCTAGTAAGTTCGATGGGAGCTTATGCATTTCCACATGGCACATGCGACGTGGAATGCCTGACAATCAACCCTGATCCGGGCCCTTATACCAGCCGTACATCATGAAAAAGGGTCCGCAAGCATGGCTGTATAGGGAGACACTCATGCCGCGCTATCAGGAAAGACTGAATTGATCCTAACGGCGTTGCTTACGTGCTGATCCATCTGCCTCAGCGATTGTGCCATCGCAACCTTAGAGGGCCCAGGCATCAGCCAGTCAGAATGTCCAACATGCAAGGGCAAGTACTGGAAGCGGGACCTCAGGCCCAACCCCCAGATGATGGCCGTTGTGGAGCACACGCAAAAACTCCTCAGTATTGCAGGTATGGCAGCTGCGTTGTTGTGCTTCCTCAGGGCGCTGCTCGTTCCGGCAAGCAGTCCCCTGCAACTAAACCCGGAACCATCCTGATGTGCTGCACGTATAACTGTACAACCCCGCGTCCAGATTGCCGCACCTGGTGCGTTCTGTTTTCACCACTATGAAACCCAAATCGGGTCGATACGCCCCAATACGCAGAGCTACACGCGGTTGGAGCTGCCAGCAACGGCAGCGAAGGCGGCCAAGCGGCCACCAGATGTAGTCCAAATCACGATGTCCGGCACAAGGTTAGCGGTGGCCTTCTTGATGGGGGAATACTGGGTGGTGGTCCGAATTGCACTGAGCAAGAGCGTGCCTGCACCGCCGCTGTAGCACCGGCAGCAGTGGTGCGGCAGGTGTGGCAGTTTGGGGCGAAGCAGGGCGATGGAGCGGGCAGCAAATCACCCGTACTGGCTGCAGGAAGGCCTAACACAAGCGCAGCTGCATCTCTCCCGCAAGCCGCCGACGATGCCGCAGCAAATTGGGCACCGGAGCAGGCAAGGAGGTTAGCTAGCGCCATGCGACCTGCTGGTCAAATGATAGGCGATAGCGCAGGCACGGTTAGCGCGCTGCAAGCTGCAATTCAGTCATGCTCTCCGCAAGCCCTGCATGTGCATGGGCCAATTATGCCTGATGCTGAAGGCGAGGAACCGATAATGGTAGATGGCCATGCTCGCGGCAACGGGCCGAGGTGTCTTTCTGTAGGCAACGACCATGCACACAGGAACCAGCTATTCGCTGACGCAGAACAGCCCCCTCAGCCTGCTATCTTAATCACAGCGACAACCCATGAGACTGTCGGCGTGCGGGCCTGCCCACCATCCGTGCTGCAGCCATTGGCTCCTGCGGAAGCCGACCCGGGTGGGCCCCTGTTGCCTGACACGGTCGCTGAGGAAGAACAGCGCTGCAGCCGTGTGATCTCTGCAGGGAGTGGTGCGGCCCCGGCGGGCAGTCGGTACGGACTTAATGCTTTGGTTAGCGCACCAAACGTGTTCTACCCTGCACGGGACGTTGAGGTTGTATCCGCGACACCATCCGTGCAAGGCGTAGGCTTTGCTGGGGATATCGGCTCTCGCCCGCTGGGCCCCATCCCCGCTGCAACAGCGACCCCGCATGAGGAATTTCTTGCGCGGTGGCGTTCCCAAGTGGGTGGCGGCTGCGCAACAATGCCTTCTAATAGCAAGGCCGCAGCTGGCACGGGCACGGGCACGGGCGGCGGCCGCCTGCTGCCGGGATCCGTCGTCAGTATAAGGCTAGATATCCCCAGCGTTAACAATGCCTATCTTGATTTCCATGGGCTTCTGGAGCAGACCACCAACTGGACTGCTCGGCAGATGGCCAGCCCGCGACGGGGGCCCGAGCATTTGGCGCAGGAATGCAGCCGCAAAGATGGTGACGAGGGCTGTAGAAATCCCGAGGAGTTTGAGGAACTCACCTGGTGGTTTCGGCGCGTGGCGGAGCTGGCTGATCCTACAGACCAGGAACGTGAAGCCCTAGAATTTGAATTGAGCCACGTTAGCATCTTATTGGAGGAACTGGTGGCTATGATGGCGGAGCTCGATGCACGTGGTGGCTGTGCCGTACCGGCGGTAGCGGATGAGGGTCCCATGGCGGACAGGATATCGGTGGGCCGAGGCGCGTGTGCAACGAGGCAAGGGGACATCGCCGTCCTAGAGGTGGTCGGGGGTCTTTTAAGCGAGGCGCGACAGGGCGATGGCGACGTGGGCTTGCGCTGTGGAGATGGGATGCGCAATATTCAGCTGGATAACGAACCGATTGTTCACCTTGATGATCGGATCACAGGTGATAACATACCGGTGCCATTTGAGCCTGACGATCTCGGGGCCGAGAAGCTTAGAGCTCGAGCTTTCTCTGTATCTCAGCCGCCCCAGCAGCGTGCGGCCTGCTGCCTTGCTGAAGGCGCATCTTCATTTAGTGCTGGAACACTCGCTCCAGCTCATGCGGCTTGCGCCAGGAATGGTGCCAGGCCCCAGGTGCCGATCCACCAGGCGGCGGCCGTCGAGCGTGAAGGCGCAGTGATGAGGCCTCGTCACGATGGCGTAGATAGCGCAATCCAGAGGCAGGCCATCTGCGGACACCGTACCGCTAATCGCCATGGCGACAGCGAAGACCCCGACCCCCACCAGCGTGGCGATAGCGGCGATCAGCAACAACCCTTTTATGGCAGCGGCAGCGGCGGAAGTTGTCATCCTGTCGTTGAATGCGCGCAGGAAGCGGCTGCGGCAAATGACACGGAGAATGACAATGACGAACCGGCGGGACGTGGCGGGCGCTTCAAGCGTGCTCGGACGGAGCTCAGCAATCCTGGGAATGCAAAGCCGCGAACGTCCCCGCCATCGTTGCGTCTTCCCGACTGCGAAGTACCTCACGCAGTGCCTGCATCGCAGCAGCGGCAGCAGCAGCACGTGCGTGAGGCGCAGGTCCTAAGTACCTTGCGGCCTGCTGCTCCTGTTCCCAGGATCAACCAGGGTGGGGGGGCAGGCAGACTAAGTACAGGTGGAGGTGGCAGCGATGCTGTTGAGATGTGTCTAGCTACGGTGTGCGCAGCCGATGCCATGGCGCGGCCAGGTAGGGGGCACGAGGTATGGCGTGTCTGATAGAAGAAGTTTCACGTTGGGAATATTGCTACGCTTCCGAGAGCGCACAGTTTATTTGGATATCAACACGAATTATTTGGATACTAATGCGAATGCTTGTGGGTTGAGCGTATGACCTATATAATTCATGGCGCGATTTTGGGGTGCTATGTTGAGAATTATCCGGGTAAGGCACAGTGACCATTACTGACAATAAATGCGAAAGAGGGTTAAGGCGTCGGCGTAGGGTTGCTGAATCAGAGCGCTGGACACCGGAGCCAGTTCATGCTCGTTGTTGTCGATGCCTCGTCTGCAGGTGGCGAAACGAGCGTGCTTGAGACCTGGCCTCACATGTTGCTTTGCGTCCGCAGGTGCGCCAGTTGGCGTTGATGTCCGGCAAGAACCGGCAATCGTGCCTTCTCTATTGGCGCCACCATCGCCGTCGCCCGAGCTGCAGCTGCGGCAGGGGCAGGGGCCCGAGCAAGGGTTGGAGAATGACGGGTGGTTGGGCGCTGAGGTAAGTGTCCAAGAGGTAACCTGGCGGGATGCTAGGAACTGATTGCCTGAATAAGATATCGATAGAGGTGTCCCGTTGTCTGTCGTGGGTGCTATTGTCAATAGCGGTTAGGAAATTGATTTGTGCAGAGTGTTTTAAATCATCGTTCGCGCATGAGGGATGCCTCTTATTGTGGTCGGGGACTGTTTAACGATATAGCGTTGTAGCTAGTAAGGTCCCCCGCTTAGAGGGAGTATTATCGTTATATCGTTATTCCTGACTTTGTACCCTTGCACACATGTACACCCATGGCCAATCCTTTTCCCACGTTCCCAGGCAAATGTGCATCGCCTTCACGACAGGACGCCGGCCAAGCGTTATCGGTCAGAGCCGCCCAATCTACCCCTGGAGCCGTTATCTCTGAATCTGCAGCAGCTGCAGCAACAGGGAGAGGAGGTGAAGAAGGTACAAGGCAGCTTACGACAGACTCGCCGGGCGAAAGCACGCGAGCGGGGCTCTGCTGCAGCAGCCATCCCGGTGACACTACCAGGGTCGGGACTAGAGCTGTCTGCGCCAGGACCCGCAGCGCGGCGCGCCAAGCCGGTGTATGTGGTGACCAGCGGCGTGGGGCAGGAGGGACGGGCGCGTTTAAAGGAGCTGACACGCCGCGTGCGCGGGGTGGAGCTTCTTAGCGAAGTCCAGCCGTAAGCATAACACACAAGTGAAATGGAGACATTGTTGAAGCAGACACGGGCTCAAACACCGAAGCTGGCCTGCAACCAGTGGCTGTGAAGGGCAGACAGATTCGCGCGCGTTGTAAATCCCACCACTACCACTCGCAAGGTCTAATTGCTGCTTATCCATCTGAGGGTTCGTGCCGCCTGAAGAGCTGAAAGGCTCGGACTTGTTGGTCTCCCTCATGTTCAGCTAGGATTTCATGGATTGCGTTAACATCGTGAAGGGCGCATTAACATCTTGAGCTCGCAGACATGCAGGCGCTGCCCAAACGCAGTGCGCCTCATCGCGTGTGCTTTTGGTGACTTCGACACCATGATCCCGCAATCGTGCAGTCGTGGCAAAATGCAAAGCATATGTACGCAAATTCACGTTTCTACGCAGGCAGTTAACGCATCTTGTGGTAAACCTAGAGAGCGAGCGCCGGACAACCGTCCGCACCATCAAGTACCTGCGGGCGGTTATTCAGGGCTGCTGGGTGGTGGGCATGGAATGGGTGGACGCTTGCTTGGCTGCTGGACGGCTGGTCCCCGAGGGGCCATACGAAGCAGCGGTAAGCAGGAAGGTGGACTTGACACCCGTGCTGTTCTGGGGTCATCCCCTTGGATGCAACCCGCACGCTTCTCTTACGCTCCTTACACCGTAGCGCTGAAGCAATTCCGTTAATAGGTGCTGACCCTAGCCGCTTTGACGCTTGGGTGCTAACGTCAGGGTCTTGCACCGTGCGTAAGGCTGTTGCAGGGCCCGCCTACGATGTTCAGGGATGATTGTTAGGGGCTACTGGCTGCGCCCCTTGCGAAACCATCGTGCTGATGCCCCCAGCCTGTCGTGATACCGATTTATCGAACACATGTATGCAGATGCAGTATTGGTCCGAGGCAGGTTTAGGCCAGCAGGGAATGCTGGGGGCCGTTGGGGACAATGCTTTAATTTCGGCCGTATGGAAAACCTGGTCTGTGGAAGGAAACGCTGAAGCTCATATCGTCCCTGACTTACCCGATTGTTTTGTGCCATGCCTCTTCTGGCAATCCTG
Source organism: Volvox reticuliferus (assembly GCA_019650235.1). NCBI lineage: Eukaryota > Viridiplantae > Chlorophyta > Chlorophyceae > Chlamydomonadales > Volvocaceae > Volvox > Volvox reticuliferus. The sequence continues at coordinate 583,430 of BNCP01000035.1, read as the reverse complement.
GCTATGGCGCGTTGCTCCTTGCCTGTCCAAGGGCGACAACGTGCACACCGGCACGCCAGCCATCACCCGGTTGGGTCTGGAGAAAGGCGATCCGCCGCTGTTTAGCGGCATCAAGTTCTGCGTCATGTACCTGAAGGGCAGCTTCGACGGCAAGTGGGGCTCGGGCTGTCGGTTAGCGAATAGACCACGAAAGACGCAGACAGATTCGCCCACAGCTGTTGAGGTGGCTGTCCAAGGGCTAGCAGTCCTTAATTGCCCTGCTTTTTGGCCTTTGGGCAAGGCCTTATATAAGGGTGCCAGGGGAAGAAGACGTCCCTTGATTCAGCACATTGTCAGATCAAAGCGCCTGGATTTGGGAAAATCTGAACTATAGGGTAAATCCGATGGAGCCCTATGGCAATTAAGAACTTGGCCTCATTTGCAGTGCAAGATTCAAGGAAGCAGCTCTAGCATGAGGCACACGAACTTCCCAGACGTGTGTGTGTATTCCCCGTGTTACTCACGTATCATCATCTGACCATTGGACAATATAGGGACCACGAAGCCCGAGCTTGAGGCTCTGCTCCAGGCGGCCGGGGGCACTTTGGTACGCCGCCCTACACACCGAGCGGCAGCTGCCCCTTGCGCGGCTGCTCCTGTGACTGCTGCTGCGGCGCTCTTCGGTGCCGCCGCCGCCGCCGACCTGTACGACGTGCCCCTATGTACACAGCGGCCGACGCCGCAGCAGGCGGATGGGGTGCAGGACGTGGACGGGTCACGGCTTCCGCCAGGCTTTCCGCCGGTCTTCGTGCTGGTGGCGCCGTACACCAACGTGGACGTGGGCCGCGTGATTCGGGAGTGGGGTTGTGCACCGGTGCAAACCCAGTGGGTCTTTGACTGTGTAAGTGATATAGTACTTCACTGGATAATCAAAAACTTAATGGAAACTTGTGTACCAAAAGTTTACATATTAACACCAGCGCACATGGAATTACACAGTTACTATTCGCGCAATAAGCTTTCCAAAAGAGTAGGGACGTGCAGGTTACTATGTCACGACAAACTATTAACGTGTTTGCACATAGTATGTACGTTTTTCAATGTTATGTCGTGACAGCTACTCGAGTGCGATGTCTTGCACGAAAAAACACAGTTTGTCCTGGGTGATGCAGTTCGTCCTTTTGCGGGCATGTAAGACATGATTATCAGCGTCGCATCTGCACCCAACTCCGCGGAAGACTCGCTGCTGCGGCCCCGTGCTGTGCTGTGGCTCATCACGTTCATTCGCACATTATGCAGGGTGCGGACGCTGACGGCCGTTCTCCTCTGTGCCCTCCTTTCGTCATTTGCAGATTTCATGGTACAAGCTGTTGCCGCCGGACTCCTTTAGGGTTGGACGCCAGGCACATAGCAGCACGACGGACATGTTTTGACGCCGTACGCCGCATGTTGTTACCTTTCCAGGATAACCGACGTGAATTGCAGGGCAGGGCAGAGACCTGCGCGCATCGTCACGCGGCTCATGGGGGCATGGCCGTCAAGTTGCGCTGAATGCTGGGCTCGGCAACGTTTTCATATGAAGGCGTTTTGATTTGACGCCCGGAACAATCCGAGCTCAGAGATTGAATGCAGTCTGGTATTGTGCTGTAATTACACATATGGGGATTGTTAAAGGATTGCATGGAATTGAACGGAACTTACGTGCTTTTGCAGGAATGGAGCTTGCTGCCTTCAGAAAAGTTAAGTCTGCGTGCAGCGGGTTGACATGAGCCAAATTTACCGCATGCATGCACCTAATGGCGTGGGATCGCGCGATGTGTGCGTACACTATGTGTCTTGCTTGCCTTTGTCTGTACATACGCTGCATTGAGCCTCCGACTTGGATGCTGGCGCACACTGGTTACTGGTGTACTGGTGGGATGCTTGTGTATCTGCCGTTGTTGCCAAGGACACTGCAAGTGCCGAAAGTATATGTTTCACGCCTGGGGCTCTGGAATTGAACGAGCTCATGTCCTTCATTAGGCTAAGAAGTGATCCGGTATTCTTTCTTGACTAACTAAAAAGGGATGTTTGGAAGGGATGTTTTGGTTTTAAGGGGAAGCCTTCCCTTACCAGACTTCACGACTGGAGGGGGACGGAAAGGCGCCACTAGCAGAGAGCTTACGAGAAAGCATGACTCACGGAAGCGACGTGTGAGCGCAAGCCCTAACAGTGTTGACCCCGCGACAGCACTTCTAAGCTTCATTATGTATGGGTTCCCCAGGATGAGGAATAATGGTGGCAAGTTGTGATAACAGCCACCTCAGAATTTGCGGTTCCTGCGGTTCAGTGTGCTTCATTACGGTACATGCGACATGGTGCTATGCAGCCTCAAGGTAAGTGGATAAGACAGGACCTGAGCTGCCAGTTTTTTGTGGTATCGTGGGCCGAGCAAACAAGGAGCAGATGTAGGATTTCCAATATGATACACCCGAAATGAATAGTTCCAGAAGACCGCGGCCTGGTTACAAAGTAAAAATTACATCATACAGTACGTACAGCGGCCCATGTTCTTCTGTTCCAGCGGCCCGGCTTGGAGGTCTGGCACTGGTCAATCAGTCAACACCATCCTCATTGCGGCTGACTCAGACGACCTGAATGCCCACTCAAAAGATTCCATATACCCCCAAAGCACACAATACTTGCCATGGAGCTACCATGGTACCGTCTGTCACTAGTACCGTCTGGACCGGAGACCAGAATGGCTTTTGACAGGAGAATCAAAGCCAGGTATCCCGAGTCGAAACATGCCGAGTTTAGCAAAACCACCAATTCAGTTCATGTTCTCATTTTTTAATGTCGCACCGCCGAAGAATTCAACCGATAAGTCGAGCAGGTGAAACGGTGTGGCAAGCTCCACCTTTTCCCAAGCTTCCGTGAAGACCGCGGCCTCCTCGATGTGAACTAGCGCTCACACGATCACGTGGGACACGCCATGGAAACCGCAGAGAACAAGAAGTGTCCGACTGTATGAATGGCCCTCACCCACATCACGTCTACCTACGTCACTCAGCAAACCCCTGCAACCCACAAGATGCTAGAGATACGGCACAGCCGCCAGATCCTCGTCATGGAGGTTCAACAGCTTCGAAAAGTCGGAGGTCCAACTTCTGCAGTGATAACCAGCAGCGCAGCAAAAATTGTTCTGCTCGCTCGCCCACCCCGTATTCGCTAGCGGCACTGTCACAGCCTGGCTAGCTAGCAGCTATCACAATCCCTAGTGCGTGTCCCTGGCCTGGGATGGCGCCAGGGGAATAGGAAAACCAACGGTTACGGTCGAAAGGCCAGGCCGTAAGACCTCTGCTCGTATTCACCGCAGAGGAAGTGTTAAGTCCCGTGAGTATCGCCCTGCCAGGGCAGTGTTAAGGTGGTCACCCGCCTCCGGTGACAGCCCCACCCTCTCCACGCGCTGCACGCAGCACAGCGTCAAGTCGCCTGTGGACGTAGGCCGGACATGACTGGATCTCTTCTCGGCACAGAAACGTGACTTCCTGAATCCTGTGTCACCATGAAAGGGGCACTCGTGTTAAGACAAGTTGAATCGACCTATAAGGATTCGTTTGGTCAAGTAGGACACAAGTATATTCCCTCGCGTTTTTTTGCATGCTTATAGGAGAGATGGGGAAGGTTGTGCAGACCGCATACAAGACGACACATAATGCACAATAATGCATGTGGACTAGTAACCGACCTAGTAAACGAAGTGTAAAACATGCATCTAACCGCGTGCAAAGCTCCTGAATGCCGAAAATGTCGTAGCAAAACCGCCATTCCTGTCCGTCTGCGCTCCTAAACCCCGCTCACCAGGCGGACAACTCCACCGGCAGGTACGGGTCTCGGGACTCCGTGATTGCCTTAATCTCGTCGAACTGCGCCTCGACAACTCGGCGGATGGGCTTTGTGTCTCCCTGGAGCATGTTGAGACATTGCTGCGAGTACAGACACCAGCATCAACCAACACCGCAACCATCAAATACATTAGGCAGAGGACAGAATGCAGGTGCCAGGGATGCAGGTCGCTTCTTAAGTCCTAACTCCCCTCCATATTTTTTACCTGGGTTCATAGATCACAGATAACAGCAAAAATAAGAGCCTGTCAAGCCACCACCGGTCCCCAGTTCATGGCCCGCGGTATTTTCCCTCACTGGCCAGCGCCAACCTACATAAAGTAGGGCGATCTGGTGAGCGGCGTACTTGTGATGCTGCGGCATGCACGCGTCATGGTAGAGCTGCGTGCCCATCATCACCACTTGGTTCAGCAGCGAGATATATTGGAAATACGCCGCACCTTCAAGCACAGCCAGGGGTAGGTAGAAAACCAGGGGTCACCGTCGAAGAGATAATAGCTGAACGGCGCACACAACTTTCAGCAAAAATCCAACCCAATAGGCTGCGCACACCGCACGCTGTCGCGTGTCATGCAGCAACAGCCATGGTGCTGCCACGGGAGAGCTCTGCTTCATCCGTTGGCAGGTCCTAAGTCAAATTGTTGAGCATCACGACTGTTCAGACCGGGCGTGGTTGGAAGGTGTATTCTCTTCAGCGCCTAAACCAGCTGTGGCGTGTAAAGGGCAGCTGCGTCGGGTGGCGGAACCAACTAAGGCCGTTTGAGGGCCTCCTACCAAGCTCCTCGCCTCGCCCAACCCGCTCACACAGGCTCGCATGTGAGGGAGGCCATCAATAGGTCATTTCTGCCCACATCGTCGCCATGCCGTTGGGGTCATTGGCGAGCGTTATGAGCCTCGTACAAATCTCGAGCTCGGAACATCGAACTTTGGTTGCAATGTCCAGAACCAGGGACCTTGCCTATCATGACGTGTAATCCGTTCAACAGCTTCCATTCAACGTTCCCATTCCCATCAGGGTTTCCGGTACCTGGATTGTTTTGTACGGTATCCAGCTTGTCGCCACTCAAGCCCATGGCCAAGTATGGGAAAAGATCCAAAAGGCCCAGGTCTTGCATAGTCGTCTGTCAGGGTGGAGGCAGGGGCATCGAGAGGATGGAAGATGAAGGGGCATTGATTGTGAAAGAGTCGCAGACTCCGCAGAACGCAGGAGAGATTGAAGTCCACCTAATGGTGATTTAAGGAATACAATTCACTTCGTTAAGGTGGACGTTGCGTGCAGAACCTTATAATACGACGGTGACTAAAACCCGGACGAACCCCAAGCCTCAGAACTCCGGGCGCGCGTGCCTGTGCGTGCTTCTTCGGCGCCACTTGGTGACATAACGCCTCAATCTCCTGCAAAATACTGACATCAAATTGCGCCGCTGACTTCGGCACCTTGTGCACACGCTCTATAAGCGTATCTGCTGCAAAACATAGCGCCGCTAGCCGCCCCGTATCCGGGATCCCAATCATGGGCTCATCAATGCACAAGCGAACTGCATAACATTAATCAAAGGTAAAAAGGTAATGCACGCAAGGCCTTTGGCAAAGTTGCCACGTCGCCCATTCCTTTGCAAGTCGCAGCGTACACCAAGATCCCTCTAACCTGCACAATGGGGTTGTAGAAACACTGGCTGGGGAATCACGAGCGGAGGTGAGTCAAAGGCGAAGGCTAAGGGCCGCTCGGCCGCGACCGCGCCCACCCCTGACATGATGAATCTCTAATAGTCCAAAATCAGTAGTGAAAAGAAATCATTATAAATTCTACAAGTGACGTTTATGCTTTGTCGTTCTGGCAAAAAATAGCAAAAACGTTATCAACCCAATTTTCGTTAACGCCGGAGAGTCTTACAATCGCTTGTGCTATTTTTTATAAGTGATCCATAGCTTGTCAAGCCTGTTCGTGGGTTTATGCGGTCATTCGCTGGATTTCCGTAACTTGGATGTGCATCATTGCCGATATCGGATGTCAAATATGGATGTTCATAAGATATTATATAAGATCCAAACTTTCCACATGATAACAATCTTAGGTCCGAACACTGACTGAAAGTTATATAATAACCCCACAGTGGAAGCAAAGAATGCATGCAATCAGTGGAAGACATGGTTATACCCAGGAATGTGTTATCGTGAGTGACATATTTAGGCCTGATGGGAAACCTTGGTCGGTTTTACTTCTTAGGCGCTCTTGTTGCGCCTCCGCTTGCACTCAGGTCTTCTCCGATGATCTGCTAACCCGCCTTTAAACTGTCATGAACCTTCTCCGTGGTGCGGGGCATACCTGGCATGCATATTTTTTGTCGTGTGCAGTGGTTTTTGTTGTACAGAGGTTTGGTTTGGTTGGGGCGAGCTCCGGTGGTTTCCGGGTAGCTACGTGACATAGGTATTAAGCTAATTGGGACAAGGGCACTCTCCAGTAAACCGATGAATCTCACTTAGGAATACCCTGACAGACAACTATTGTTTGCTGGGTAAACCAACACCCTGACCTCCGTAACGTTAATCCTCGCTCAATGGTACGTACGTGGCAAGTGCTTACGTAGGGCTTCATTATGCATGATGGGGTGGGTTTCGGGTACGGGAAATCTTGTCCTGAGTCCCTCATTGGCTAGGTTGATGCCATCGAATACACGAACTGCGAATGTGCTCGTAAATGGCTACGGGAGGACATAAGGCAACCCTACACGTTTCGTTGCGTTGAACATCTGTATGATGCATGTATCTGTCCAACCTGTCCTTCTTCTGTACAAGCTCCTACTACTGGTGCCATCGTCTAAGCAAGGGCTGGCTAGGCTGGCTTACCTAAAGTTATATGGAAGCGGGCCCACGCGCCCACTTGTAAATGAACTATAAGCCCCTGTTGCAAAGATTTAATCACCGCTGGTTCATAACGCGTCGTCCAGTGCGTTGTCTTTCCTTCTGGATCAGTTCCGAAATTGTATGTGTTGTCGTATGAATATCCCGTACACATGCTGCGCTTTATCGTACTTCAGGATTTAAAAAAGGAACAAGTCGACAAACGATACTGTGTTCGTATTTTACGTAGGGATCCTAAGGCTAAGTTCCTTAAATCGAAGAGAGCCCCTTGTGCGTATTGTACTCTATATATGTAAGATAGCCTGGTCCTTGTTTCTGCAATACGAAGCCATAAGGAAGAAAATATAATTTCACATAAAGCTGGAAGGGTAGTCATTGTCACAATTTTTAACGTGCCTGCGGCGTCCGTTTCCACAGTGTCTGTGGTGGTCGTTACCTTACGTGCAGAAAATGGATGAGCACGAGAAGCCGAAGCAAGAGGTGAGTAGGTGGCACCACATTGTTTCTGGTTCGGACACAGTCACCTCGTAGATCTGCGGCTGGTTTGTCACCGCCAAACAGGGAGCTGGAAATGTCATCAACTTGATTGTTAAAGACCAGACAGGTAACGAGGTCCATTTTAAGGTCAAGATGAAAACCAAACTTGAGAAGGTAAGGCGTATCACCCTAAAGGGACTAATGGCGCCAAAGGGCAAGGGGAAGTATGCATGTTGACCCGGTATATTTATGGAAAATTGTGGCTTTCAGGTTTTCAACGCTTATTGCAACAAGAAAGGCGTGGAGCCTACGACAGTGCGCTTCTTGTTCGACGGGACTCGTGTGACCGCAAACAATACACCAGAGGAGTTAAAGTGAGGTGTTACTAATAGATTATTGTTGCACAAAGGTGTTGCTCCTCGTGATATTCCGTTTAGCATGTCTCTTTTCCGTATCCGACCTGCCTTTCATTGTCCGAGGTTTCGGTGCAAGCGCGCTTTGATTTGTCTTGATTGTCCTGCATCCTTGATATTGCACATCAGATGCTATCCGCCGCATGAACAATCCATAGCTGTTAATGTTTTGCCGGTTTGTTGTGCAGTATGGAAGACGGCGATATACTTGACTGCGTCATCGAGCAGGTCGGAGGGTGCTGAAGAGTTATGATGGTGGAGCCCGGCGCGTTGATACCTCTATACTCTGGCTGTAGTTACTGATGTCCGAAATAGTCGCGTAAGAAGCCGTGGTGGCCATAGCAGCCCCTCCTTTTGCCATAAATCGTGATGAATGAGACGGTATTGTGGTGGGCCGTGGCGTTAATTGGTATGCCTTAACAGAGGGGGCAGCTGGGTGGCACGAAAGCTAAGCGGATGGTCCCGGAACAGGTGTGGAGAGATGGTACAGGCATGCGAATTTGGGGAAATACGTGTCACTTTTACAAAACAGTTTGCCGATGGACAAGAATTTTTCTTTGTAAACGCATATGGCGCTCATTGGAAATGCAGAGTACACTATTATTTGTACAAGGTTCTGGCAAACCGTTTTTGACGTGGATACTTGGTGTAGTAGATACTCGTCCCATGTTCATACGGCAGATCCTCTGGTCGCATGAAGATGGCATTCGCCGAGCTCGCTGCTGCCGTGGCACCTGCAGCTCCCGCCAATACGATGAGCATGCTCTGAGCAATTAGGCGAACTGCACGTCCCAGAGGACCATCGCCTCCAAGCTGTGCAATCCCTGCGAATACAAGGCGCGAAAGCATCTATTCACATGCCTTGAGGTTATGAAATTTATTCCCCCATCCCATGATTATGCATACCTCCTTTTGTGTACTCATCGTTGCCACGTGCAATAGAGCTCTCTTCCATTGCGTTTAGGATGGGCTCGGAATGGCTTTCCGCTGCTGCCGTGAGCTGTCCAATGGGGGCAGACATCTTGTCCCCGTCCTCCTGGAGCAGTTTCGGCGGCATGCCACGCTCACCCGCTAGCGTCAGTAGCGCCATGTACGACCGTGTCATAGGGCCAAAACGGCTGCCCACGTTGTATGGGGACTCTGCATCGGCGACGACAACGTCCGGATGATCACAACTGACCACACTTTGCAAAGACGCAGCCGCTGTCACAAAGCTAGTGCCACCCGCAGCACCTCTGAATCCTGGCTGCAGCCCGGGCGCCGTCGACCCGGCAGCACTGCCAGACGCTGCGCCAGCTCCCCGGCCGGACCCGGTTACCAGACCCGGCTGGGGGGATCTATGTGAATGCCAGCTTGGCTCGTGTTGCCGCACCCAGGTCTGCGGCAAACTTCCGGCAAGGACTCCCACGGCAGCGGCAATGGCCGGGGAGGGCAAGTCTGACTCCAGCAACCGCTGAATGCTCTCCATGCTCGGCGGCGGGTACCGCCCGGCGGTCGCGGTGGTCGCAGCACCCAGCGGCAAGCTTGTCCGTTGCTGCGGTGCTGGCGGTTCCAGGAGGGGGCTGCTCGGCGCCGCTGCATGTACATCACTTCGCGTGCGTTGCAGAGGCCCCATGTTGCTGGGCTGCTGCGAATGCGCTTGCGATTGAAAGTATAACAGCTCCTGGGCTGGGCTGCTGCTGCCCCATATCGAGTTGCCAACGGCCTTGTCCGCACGCATCAGCGAGTCTGGCTGCGGTAACGGTTGCATTGGGCGGCGATGGAAAGATGCCGAATGAAAGGACCCCACGACGCTATCCGCGCCGTCCACCGTCGCTCCCGTAACCTGAGGTGGGCGCTCGCTGACGTTGGCTACGCTGCTCCCACGCACAATGCTCGGCGAGAGCAGCTGTGAGCCCCTGGCGTCGGCAGCGGCGGACGGGGGCAAAAGGTTCGTGGCGTCGCCAACGTTTGGGGCGGTGCGAGGGCGTGGCGAAGCATTTGGGGCCGCTGCCGCCGCCATCGCTGCCACCGCAGCAGTGGAGCTTCCTCCGTCCGACCTGCGGTTAAGCAGCGGGCTCACTGCCGTACCCTCATTCCGGAGCTGTGGACCCGTGAGCGGTCCGCTTCGTGCACGCAACAGGGCTGCGCGACGCCCAGCGTTCGAACCTAATCCAGATCCAGATCTCTGACAATCTGACAGAACCTCAGTTCCTTGCGAACGCTGTTGTTGCTGCAGCTGCTGCTCTTGCACCTGAAGCGCTTGCAGGTGTTGCTGTTGCTGCTGCAGCTCCGGCAATTGTTGTACCTGTCCTTTTTCCTGTTCTTCCTGCTGCTGCTTCAGGTGTTGCTGCTGCAGTGCGTCCGGCAAGGCCTGGATCTGCACCATGCTTGATATGGCACTGCCCGTGGCTGAGCTTGATGGGGAGAGCATTGTCGAGCTGGACAGCGGGTGAGAGAGAATCTCCTCAGGGATTGTAGGTGGAAAAACGTATGATGCCAGCTGCGGACGACCGCCATTCCCTCGAGGACTGCGGCTGTGTACTGCCGTCGTAACCACCGCAGCAGCGGCCCCAGTATTGCGCGCTGCCTCCGGGAGACAGGAGCTGCTGGTACAGGTGCTAATGCCGATATCGACATGCCATTGCGCACGAGGCGACGAAGCCGTTGACGATGATGATGGTGCATTCTGTGGTCTAGCTGATAAGGCCAGCCTCGGTTCTACAGTAACAGCCAAGGTACTCGGACGGCCGCCAATGTTGTCCGCAACGCCAATGGAAGAAGCCTCATCCACCGCCGGTGACGACAGCAGTGGCGGCGACACGCACCGTTGCGGGCCGTCGAGGGCCTTCAGCAGCGCGTCACCGAGCGTCATTGAGTCAGCACGCTGGGGCCCCTCGCTGTGGGCATGGCCAGTGCTAGACGGACCATGCCCTGAGCCATCCACCTTCTGCTGCAGAGGCGGCAGCGGCACGCTTTCCTCAATTGACGGGCGATCGCTGTGTTGTGCAGCGATTCGACCAACGTTGAAGTTCAACCTCCCATCGCTGGATCCGCTTCTTCGACGAGATGTTTGCTGTCGGAATGAGGGCCAGGCGCCCAAGCTGGGTTCCCTCGGGGAAGCGTTACCCGTGAAGGAGTCCGTGGACAGCAGCGGCGGCGGAACGCCAGTAGCAGAGTTGGGGCCACCCGGTGACATGGCTTCAGGGGTTCGTTCTATCATTACGGAGCTGAGGCGGCCGCTACTTTCCTCCTCCAAAATCTGATCTAGGACCTCCAATATAGATTCACCTGCGGCGGCACGGCGCGGGCCAAGAGGAACAGGCTGTGCAGGAAAAGGAAAAGATGAATGTCTCAGCGCCATTACCCTCTTCCCTCTGATAACAACCAATACCTATTAAGTTTGCTGGGTACCAAACTTCCACTCTCTTCCTCAAAGCGCGTTTGAGCCATCGACCATTTTAGAATTGCAAGGTCAGTTACATCAAACCGCGTACCTGCAACACGACCCCGTGGCGATCCTGGCGCAATGGCGCCTGCCTCCCGCATAACCGTAGCCGCGGTTGAGGAGAACCGCAGCGGTGACCAGGAGCGTGAGGACCGCATTAACAACCGAAGCGGCACAGGCCCACGCGTTGGTAGTCCCGGCCCGGGAAACGCAGCCCCGGAGGCGGCAGCAGCAGCGAGCATTGACGCCGACGCCGAGACGCTTCGACGTGGCGGCATGTGACGCCGCACCTCTGGTTCAGAGGGAGAGGCGTGTTGCATACCCAGGGGATTCGACAACAACGTGTCTGCACCGGAACCAACTATCGGCCTCACCCCTGTGGAGAACGGCCGTACGGTCGATGATGGAATGGAGGTAAGGCCCGTCTGAGAGCGTGCTAAGTAGGAAGGATCGTCGTACTCGTCCGGCGAGGGATTGCCCTGGAGCTGCATGCTGCTGTACAAATCCAAGTCGTACATCATGGCAGCTTCCCAGCGCCCGTACTCCGCCGCACGCTCCACGTAGCCGTGTGACGGGTAGTTGTAGATGACCCCAGCCTGACGCATGAACGCGCAGGAGCGGAGCGGAGGGTGGGTAGCTGTGCCCGAAGATTGAGTGGGTGCATCCAGGTGGGAGTGACAAAAAGGAACCAGACAATAAGGAAATAGAAGCCAAAACGTGTCTTTTGTACCTTCCCAAGGCTTCACCGCTTCTCGAGATTATGTTATCGAATTCTCATATTCGAAACTTTCATGTTCCCAAAGAGCCCACACACCTGAGGCCCTGACAGAGCGCTGAAGTTCGACGCGCCACTGATGCTGCCCCGCACGCCACCATGGATTTCCGACGCCGCTGACACAGGGGAGTTCAGCGTCCCGTGGCTAGCACGCGGCATGAACAGACCTCCCGAAGTCGGCCTGGAGCCTGGGGACCATACCGTGCTTCCCATGCCTACATGAAAGCCTACTCCAGGGGTGCCTGTGCCGGCTCCAGTTGTGTGAGTCGTAGAGTCATGGAGCTCTCTTGCTAAGGTGGTCAATGCAGTCTGAGCTGGCGTCTCATTCGGCATGCCAACGCGGGCTGCAGGGGAAGTATTGAGGCCTGCAAAGAGGGCAGGCCTCGAGGCAACGACGGGGGATCCGTTCCTTGCTTGATGGGCATTGCCAGCGCCACTGCCGGTGCCATTGCCCGATGGCGTCTGAGCGGCGGAAGTGGTGGGTGACAGGCGGGAATTTATGGAGGCCTGCGCGGGCAGCCCGGAGGGCGGTGACTGCGCAGGCTGAGGTAACGACCCCGCCATTTGAGGCTGCTTGGAGGACTCCTGGCGGATGTGGGAGTGATGGATTTGCTGTTGATGAAGCTGCTTCTTAGAGGACTGCTGCTGTAGTTGCTGCTGTTGTGAGACAACTACGTTTACTGGGCCCGTTCCCCTTCCTGCAGCCGCGCCGCCGCCGTAACTACTTGCGCTCCAGAATGAGCCGCCCGGCTGCGACCGGGCAGGTTTAAGAACTGACTCGCCGTGCGAGGCATGCCCTTCAGGTGCTGATTGGCCGCGCGGTTTGGAACTTCCGCCGCCGGCGAAGGCGGGTCCCTGTTCGGGATGGGATAGAGCATGCGTAGAAGCCTCGCCGGAAGCAGCCACGGCAGCAACTCCACCACTACCGCCACCATCACGATCATCCCCCCCACCACCATCGTCACTTGTACCTCGGCTGGCGTCAGCTGCGCCTGCTCTGCTCGGATTCAAGGACCGATCCGCGTCGGTCGCGGGCAGCTGGGCCGAGCGGGACCGGTCGCGGTCAGTTTCATTGTCCTCATCTGGTAGCCACTCAGACGACATACGCAGTCGGAAGCTGCGTACCTTCGCTACGCGTGGCGCCGGCTGTCGCGCAGATGTCCCTTGGGCCTGCTTTGACCCATGGGACACGTTGACGCCGGCTGCAATGGCGCCGGCCATGTCACCCAACATCTGCAATTCCCAGGGGTCTAAAGATCCCGTGCGCGCGGTCGGTGCTGATCCGGCCAAAGGCACCCCCGAGGTCTGGGACGGCGGTCGAGAAGTCTGTGGGCTGCTGATAACAACTAGACCGGGTTCGGAGGACGGGAGGAAGCCATCGGCGGCGGCGGCGACAGCAGCGGCGACGGTCCGATCTAGCAGGCTGCCTGAGAGCGGCCGCTGGCGCGGCTGGAAGCTCGTCTGGACTTGACGTGACGACGTGCTGCGTTCCGGGCTGCGCCCTGTGTAGGCCAAGCCGCTGCTGCCGGAGCCGATAGCAGCGGCTGCGGCGCCGCCATGGTTCGACAAGCTTTGCTGTCCGCCGCCACCGCCACCCTCCATGGAGCTCATGCGGCGTAAGGTCAACGCCGGGCTAAGCTGCCCGGCTCCAACGACGCTATCTTGTCGTACAATATCATCCAACAGAATGGACGCCCGGTCAAAGTCTGACTCATCCATGTCCGATGCGGACAAGCCGTATTCGCCGCGCTCTGAAGGGCGGAAGGATCTGCCACCGGCGGCGGCGCCGCCGTCGAAGGTATCTCCAGAGTCGACGCCTCCGTATACATTTTCCTGGTGGTGGCGCAGGTAATCATGGCTGCGGGTCCCGTTATAGCCGTCGTCCAGTGCGCCACCTTTGGGAAGTGTGTCGGGCCTATGGGGAGTTAACTTTGGAGCTTTCTGCCGCTCTATTCCAGTTACAGCAAACCTGGAATTGTCCTGTATGCTGCACCGCTGCAACATTGCTGCATCCGTCGTTGCCAGAGCTCGCCTATCCGGCGCGAGTCCATAACCAGTCAGCGTCGCAACTGCGGCGTCTGCGGCAACACCACCTCCATAGAGATGCATATCCCCTCTCCCGGAATGCGGAAGTTCCAGCTTGCCGATTTCCGCCACCACAGCTGACGTACCGGGAAGCCTCATTAGGTCATCGCTGCCAGTCAATAAATCGTCGCCGCCTCCCCCGCCATTTCCACCAGCGCCCATCCGTTGTCCTGGACGTGAACGTTCGCCACCAGTGAGCGTGGTGAGGCTGGGGATGGCAGCCAGGTTGATGCTGCTTGACTCCACGCTGTCCATGCCCGCCAGGATACGGGCGGCGACGGCACCCATGCCGAAAGCGCCACCACTGCCGTCGGACTCACCACTACCTCGCCCACTTCCGCTATCGCCGGGATCCAAGAACGAAAGCTCCCTGCTGGGGCTGTTAGACGGCAGCAGCAGCCTACGAGGCGGCGTCGGCAGGCCGCTGGTTATGGCAGGTGAGTGCGCGGTTGGAGTGGAGTATACGCTGGAGGTATCTGTGGGCCCACGGCTCATTTTCGCAGTGACCGGCGTGATGGGCGGCGGCGTGCGAGGTGCGGCGCCGGCACCGGCCCCGCCGCCACCGGGGACATGTTGTTGTTTCCTGCCAGTGAGCTGGGGTCCCACGCCGCGTTGGGTAGCGGCGGTCGCGGCCGTGGCAGCTGTTCGTTCACTCGGATTGCGCCACTGCGGCTGCATTGACCCAGGAGAACGTGTCTGTGTCTCCAGCCATTCCGTATACTTAAGGGCCCGCAGCGCGACTCCACGCCCAGTGCCCGTACTGGCCACCGGCCGTTGCGCAGTGGCGACGCGGCCAGCGGTGGCCGTCGCTGCTGTAGCAGCGGCTGCAGAGTTGCGCCGCGAAGCGGCCGGTTGGGATGCTGCCACACGCAGCTGTGGTGTACTGGCACCACTTCTGCCGCCAGCACTGACGCTGCTGCCTGGCCCAGATCCTAGGCCAGAGCGCTTGGGAGTCTGAAGATACGGCCCCCGTTGCACTTGCATCTGAGATTGCGGAGGCGGAGCACTGCCCATGGAGCCCAAGGTTCCCGGTCCCGGCATTGCACCCGAGGAGGCATAGCCCAGGCCACTGGTCTTCCGGCTAGTTGCCCTGGCTCGAGCAGCAGCAGCTGCGGAAGCGCGGCTAACGTAGCTGCTGCCACTGCCCAGTGGCGTCTGGGAGTACGGACCCGCGGCGGTGGCGTTTGAGGCACGGCCGCCGCCGCCGCCGCCGCCGCCGCCGCCTGGTCGCCAGGCGGGTGCGGTGGGAGTAGTTGCCGCGGGTCTAGGGCGCGACGGCCTACCGCCTCCATCTAAGAGGTCCGCGAACAGCGGATTGATTTGCACTTCTCCAGAAAATTGGGACCTGCGGGCAGGAGCGATACACAAGTGACGGCAATTTCCAGACGTGATATCTTTGTTGGGAGTGGGGTTGCTTCATCACGTATAAAAAGTTAGAAATTGGAGGAAGTAATATGGAACGGAAATCCTGCACACACAGGGATGGATGCATGGTGGCAAATTCGGCGAACTCAGGGTCAAACAGGATGTTAGATTACAGTTCAGAGGGAAAAGCTGTGTAAGCGTGGGAACTTAGGGCTGTGCGCGTGGCACGGGTATCCCGACTGAGGAACGCAGGAGGACGCGCATATGGACTGGGACTTGAGGAGTAATGTGGATGCAAGACTTGCCCGCTTCGGGTAGCCTCCCCTCCTACGGCGAAAGCGGTTGCTCGTCTGGGGACCTGCAGCTCTGGTGTACGGTTTGGACTGAGCTTGACATCTTCCGCGTTAATCCCAAAACGCGCAAGCAGGCGCGCTGCTGGTGTGGGGGTAGTAAATGCGCTGACGGTTGCGCTGCGGGGTACGCTGGCATTGGAGGCAGCCCGCGTACGGATTACGGTACTAGCGCTCCCAGGTGGATAATGTCGTATGGAACCAGCAGGTTGAAAATCTTCCTGTGTGTTGCTTAGCATTTGCTGCAAGTCGCCACTTCCTGCCATCGGGCGCTGAGGCATGCCAGCCCACCTTCATCGCACCTACAACACAAAACATGTGCATGATATAAAGGCTAATAAAAAAACGTGCCACACCCAAGGAAAACTTCAATATGCAGAAAGTAACCACATACTGCCAGCATCTTGTCGAAATAACTGACCCTCACGCGCCATGCCTCGAAGCCCTTCCATTTAATATTCCTGTACGTTTCCATACATGCTCCTAACCGCTAATAGCGGTAAGCAAGTCGACTTCACGACTCATGACGAAGCCAACGCTTCCAACTACGGAGCCCTAATGTCATTATGGCCCGTCATTTACAACCTTATAGTTTGAAGCCAGTCGAGCAGGTCAAAAGCTTTAAGTCCATGTACCCATTTCCATGGTCAACAACAGTTCTGCAGTTTACACGGGTTCGTTAGTTACTTGCGCTTAGCCTGGACAGTGGACATAAGAAGAAACAGTCCTTAACTATAACCCGGTGATTTGCTACCAGCTGCTACCAGCGAGGTCGCTTTAGCGCCACCACGCGCACGGTGCGTCGTACTATTTAGCCCAAACTTCCACACAGCCATCAACAGAGCTCGTCAGCAGCAATTCACCATCAGGATGCATTGACATGCTTGTAACGACGCCACAATGAGCCTTGAATTGCTGAATCACCTCCGCTTTCACTAGGTCCCAGTAGAAGACTTCACCTGAAAGGGGCAAAGAGCAAAGAGAAATCAGTCACTGTATATATTCTACCATTCAACTCCGCTAGCACCACACCCCAAAACGCCTATCTGTCCGTGTCGGTTACGTTTCTGAATGCATGCACACCGATGTTCTGGCCCTAAAATTTCTGCCAAAGAGCTTAGGTGACGCATCCTTTGCTAAAACGTCATTCGTGCACCTGTAAATGTAAGTCTCGCCCTTTGCCAGATAACCTCTGCCGTAGAGCATTTGCACCGCCTCACCCGTTTCCGAGCTCCCAACCACGTAAGCATCACTGGGTGTCAGACAACAATCCATCTTGACGGCCGCATGGACATGACCTGTGTAGGTCGCAAGCTGCTGCCCACCACCAACATCAAGCAGCCGCAATGTGGAGTCCGTGCAGGCAGCCAGGAGACACAAACCGTCCCGTGTCACCGCCAGGCCGGTGATGGGGTGATGGAGCTGATCGGCTGTAGCGCGGCCCATTCGCACGTCAAAGCGGCGCACCGAGCCGTCCACAGAGCCCGCAAAGATGCTAGTGCCGGACGCCACGACGCACGTGACACTGTCCTGCGCGGCCTCAATCGAGCCAGGCAGACCATGTGAATTAGCTAACCAGTCATTCTGGGCACATGGGGCTGAGCAGATGTAGTGGTTTTTTGGGGTAGGTGGGGATGGCCCGCTTTTCGTCTCGCTCCTGTCCTCCTTTTGCCTGCAACCCCTCCTTACTGCCTTTGTGCTATCCAGTTACCTACTTCACGGTCGCGCTGCATTCTAGGATCGGTAGCTCCCATGGGCGGATTATTTGCACACTTGATCCAAAAAGTTCGCAGTTAATGTTGCTCCCCACAGTTACCGCTATTCCCCACTGCAATTCTCGGCATCAGTCGGACAGCATTCCAGCGCGTGACAGCAAGGGCGGACGGACAGCAAGGGCGTCCCATGCTAGTCTACGTACCTGGAAGCCTTTGAGGACCTGGACTGCATCTATGCTCCGAGACTTCATATCCCAGACCTGGTCAACACACCATGAAATAGAGATAGATAGATAGATAGATAGATAGATAGATAGATAGATAGATAGGTAGGTAATAGATAGGAGCAGGGAGGCAGAGTGCCAACATACGTAGGAATACTGATGGCTCTGGTAAGTCAATTGTAGACTAATGCCGCAGCAGTAATTGCAGCAATCGCAGGTTCAAGCGCAACATGACCATCCCAGATTCCAATCATGGATGAGGCTGTGACAAAGACTACACGGAATCCTAAACAGGACTTCTCACATGGATAAAATGTACCAGTCGCCATTACCTTGACGCACTGGTCGTACCCTGCTGAGAGCAGCACACTGTCATCTGCCGCTAAGCATAATGCGTCCACGGTGCTGTCGTGGCCGCGCAGCTTGCGGATGAAGTTCCCGGAAGCTACGTCCCACAGGAAAATCTGTTTGTCGCCGCCACAAGACGCAAACTTGCTATTATCGCGCGTGATAGCCGCATCACGAACCTCATAACCGTGGCCAACGTAAGTTTTTACCAACACGCCGTTGTGAGGATTCCACAGCCGGACTGTGCGGTCCTGTAGCCAAGCATCTCGGACCGGGTTGGAGTTTCAGGGGGAGGCAATACACTCAACAATGAGGGCCCATGCGTTGTCTGCGCCAGATAGCTTACCTTGCCACAGGAGACACAGTACGACCCATGCGGGTTAAAGCGCACGGCTAGCACCGCCCCCTCATGGCCCTTGAGCATTCGTTGCTCGTTGCAGGGCAAGGAAGGGCGTCCGCCATGGTGGACTTCCTCATCCTCGTATTCATGTGGCAATTTCGGGTAGCTTGCCATATGGCGACAGCTTTCCACTAATACTTACATGACACGATTGAACTCATTAGGATACGTATTCGCAGTGCCGAATCATAACTAATACTGCTTTTCAGACGGTTAAGTTCACGGTTGGAGTCTTACGGAGCTACACAGAAGTAAATTATGGCATAAAACAGTTTAATTCAAGACCTTTCGAAGTATGCGTTACGCCTTATCGATTTGTCGCCGAAAGGTAAATTAGTATGGTCTCGGGGCTCTGTGTTGTGTGTTTCCGCATTGCTAAGCAGAATAATAAAAGGTAGAACTTAATCAGTTAACATATGGCACCATAAGTTCTAAAACGTACCCGTAATTATTAGAGCTAAACGCCACAGCGAAGGATGTCGTCGATGATGATGTATTGAGGCCGTCACAAGTACCTTAATTTCAAAAATAGAATCAATAAGCACTTGATGGCTTTTCGGCCTCCGCATTCGCTGCCATCCCTACTAGGAACCTCTGTCTGCATATCATGGCTACAGCGTGTTGCTGGACCCGCGACCGCCTGCACAGCTGGCGGCGGAAGGCGGGGGCTCGCAGCGGTCCGGATGGAGGATGAGCCATATTTGATCCAGGCCGCGGGAGCTCCGCCGCCGTGGGAACCGCCGCCCCATAACCCTAAGTCCCTCAAGCCCAAGCCTGTTCCATCGCTGCCAGAGATTCTCACACGGATACAACAGGCAAGTCTACCTGGGATCGGGCACTTACGCCATGCAGGTCTCTATTGGGACCTTCTCAGCAGCGAGGTAATCCAAAGCTGGGGAAAGCGCGAGGGAATCATGTCAGTGTGCGGCATTACATTTATACAACCAAAAAGCTGCCTCTCCTTCTCTCCCCCCTGCACTTCCTCGCCTCGACAAGATGCCTCCTTTCCGGCGATGCAATAGGATCGCAGGAAATACACGGAACGGATTCCTGATAATCCTAGCATAGGCCTTCATTATTGCTGTTCTTCCTCCCCGTGCTCCTGCTGTATATCCCTTTGGCCCCTTTGATCACCCGTGAACAGGCGCCAAATGTCGTGGAGGTACACAACGCCTACCGGCGTAACTCCGGATGCCTGCCCCCACCCATTGCCGCGGCCATGTTCACGCGACTAGCGCAGCTTCTGGCTGCGGCTCCACCGCGCAGTACAACCAACACCAGTGCAGCCAGAACCGGGCGGGGACAGCGCGGGCAAGGTCCGCTCTTGGCTGAAATTTGCAAGAGCTGGGACGTATTCCTTCATCTGACCTCGGCACAGCATCTGGCGGCGTTGGTCCGTGCCAGTGGTGAGACTGGGTTATTGCAGCCGACAATGCATAATGCCGTCGTCGCAGCGGCTGCGGAGGTCAAATCCGGCGGTGGCACTGCAACTATGAGTCCGGCTGCTGCCGTCAGCGGCGCGCATTGCAACTTGGTCCAACGCAGCCTGGATGTTTTGTTGGACCTGAATGGGAAGGAGCTAGCAGAGGCTGGGCCTCAGGTGAGGGTGGGATGAGGTTGTGGCTGTATTCTCGACACACAATCCATGCCGAGCACATGCACACACACCAGCTCATACCTGCGAATCTCAGGTACGTATACACATACACATACGTACGGACATTGTTGCGAACATCATCGTTGCGAACATCATCGTCCCACCGATCTAACTACATCCTTTCTCCTCTCGTCACGCTTTTCGTTCGCCAAACCTTCTTCCCGTTCTGTGCGGACACGCGCTTTAGTAAATGCCCTTCTCCTCCTACAGGCTGTCCTGGATCTATCCTACGGCTTGATGCTGGCGGACTACGCCGAGCCCAGTACATGGCGTACGTTGGGCCCTATGCTACGCATGGCACAAGCGCAGCTGCAGGACGGCGCCGCGGCGGCAGCAACAGGGACGCCCGGCGGCAGTTCTGGTAACCCGGATCCTGGAATAGATTTGGCGGGGAAGGTGCTGACGTGGTTAAAGAAGAAGGGGCTCACGGTCTAGGCAAGGCGCAACCTGAGCATGGCGCAACACAGCATTTGGTTGTAGATCTTGTGGGGCTTATGGTCTGAAGATGGGACGCGGGACGGCATTTAGGGTTTGCGCAGGCGACGGCGGAATTTCGGACTGAGGCTGGTTGAGTCTTCGGAGTCGAGGTGAGGTACACAGCTCGCCAGCAGCAACAGCAAAAGTAGCCGCAGCCCGGCTGTGTGAAGGGTATCATTACGGGATCTCATTACATGCCTGTTGCAGCAGCGGCGGCGGCAGTGGATGGTTGCTGCGACCGCCTTTGGTTCTGGTTGCTGTCATTCCGGTCAGGGCCCCTGACACATGGAGTGGAGCTTGTCGATGCAGTGTATAACGAGATGTATGGAACGGCACAATCGTGGGCCATCGCCGCACAGAAGTGTCGAGCTGGGCATAGTACTCCCTTCCCTTCTCCAAGTTTACGCCGTTACTTGCAAAGACCTTAAAGACCTTTCCTGCCTTCGTCGCCATAACATCATGCATAGAACTGTTTGCCCACGCGCGGACTGCTTCCTTTATACCGGTGTGAGTGGTTCGTAGCCTCCATAGATACCAATGATGTCTTCTTCACGACGCAGCTCTTATTTACACATACACACACACGCGCTGGCTGCCACTTACGAAAGCCGTGTTTGGTCTGTGCGGTGTGCGGCGTAGTCGAGCCTACTCGGGGCAGAACGAAGGGCCTAGCTTCTAAGAGCTTACGGAACCCGCATGTATGTATTTTTTATCATCACCAATCAGCCAAAATCACTTCAGCTGTGGCTGAAGGAAAGAAATTGGTAGCTGCGACCGGCTGCAACCAGCCACACCTCTACGGACGGACATACATCGGGCCATGGATGGCAACCAAGGGATTCGGACTGTGCACGATTCGTTCGCGAGACCAGCGATCTGCAGTGGAAGGAGGGACAGATAATCAAGCGCTTTAAGCTTTGGAAGGTGCCTCCCGTCTCTCCGGCCTTGTTGATCTGGTCAGGGCCACAAGCACTATCCACATCAGTCGGAGATGAAACCCTATGGCGCAGGCGACCAGAGGGCTGCTGCTGATATCGCGGGTCACACAATGAACGTATAGTTATGTGCAAGGGGTCGTTCAGGGTTCCGCTGCCTTCCCACGCGGTAGCGTAGGGAGTTGAGTCAAGGAAGGGACAGGGGAGAGGAGGAGATTTATATATATGCGCATTCATGGCGCAAAGGACTGCGCAGGAGCGTGCGAAGGAGCGACACCTGCAACGGGTTCACCATCGCCATATCACCAGGGAAAATTTTGGCTTGATTGTCCTCTAACATGACCATAACCGCAATTGGATTTTTGCTGTACGGTTTGCGATCTATCATTCACAGCCTTCACCATCATCAACATTGCCACCAATGGCCAACGCCCTCAATATGGTACTTCCAAGGCCCCTCCTCACCCTCACCAGCCCGCCCGACACCATCATCTTTACCAACTCGTTCGGAAGAAATATTTCATATTTCATCTCCTGGAAAAAATGGGGCAGATAAGCCACATCGCTCCACGCTTCTTGCCGTTGCGATCCTTTCCGCGCAGGGGGTAGGCGTGTCGAAGCTCGAAGTACGGATGTGGAGCGCTCGACACATCCAACGTGAATGTGCTAATATCATTGTTCCTGCCCTCAACCCTAATCGCCCATTGAGTTCCCATCCAGTACTGTCCATTTCAAGTTCTCTTACCTACAACAGTCGTATTTTGGAAACCTGAGCCTCATCATAAAAATCATGCGCTGGTCAACACACGACAATGGCATGCATACTCCATTATAAGGTGTTGCGTAGGTGCAAATAACCACCCGGACGAAATGCAGTTCCTGCCAAAGTTGCCGCTATACTTTAGCTTGCTATCCTCTTCGAATCTTACCGGATGCAGCGCACGTAGACACAGGCGCCTTTCCCGCATAAAACTAACCCATTCCGCTGGGCCGCAGGCCAACTCGGCGATTAAAGCCGCTAACGCAGAATAGCTATTAGCTATAGGGGTTCCCACATAATGCATTACCTTTTTCCTCTGCTCGCGCTTCGATTCGGGCATTTGTGGCTTCTTCCCATAAAGCTACTCAACGAGCGATGGTGAGTCCAGAGTAGTTGGTGAGTCCAGAGGCCGGATGGGGAGCTCTACTATGATCGCACGCATCCCCTTCCCTGCTCGCACGTACACACACAAACACACACACAGTCTCTCTCTCTGAAACGCAGGGGTGTTGGTGGCAGTGCCGAGGACCTGGATGGCAATGTGGGATCATATGGAAAATATCTCACATACCCCCACGCACAATGACGGCCGGATAGATATCACCGCGCGTGATCCCGAGGATGTCTCACTTGCACCTCAGGGTCACGCGACGCGACCCACGGGTCACAGCGTGGAAACTTGCAGGGACTTGGCACCTGCAGCTAGTGGCAATCAGTCACAATCGACCGTCGTGCGGTCTAATGTCGCCTGATAATCATCGACCATGTATTGACCCTTACAACAACTGAAAACGGTCAAGGCCCCTAAGCTATGCCGGCCAATATACATCATGCGGCATCATGGCAGGGCTCTTGGGTTGCCTGCGGACGTGAAAGCCGGGTCTGCACGGCAGGGCAGGGCCCTTAAGGGACGCCAACGCATTGTTTGTATGGTATCACGATTTTATACGGTGGTTTTGGAGCTGGCCTCATATGGGTTTTAGGCGCCCCGGGCTGCCCGAAGAGCGTCCTCTCCCGCCACGTCCCGTATGGCCTGCTCCAAGTGCTCCGGCAAACCCTTATCCCAGAAGTTGTGCCCCCGCCGTCCCCCTCGGCTTTCGTACTCGTAACGAAACCATAAAAGCGTCTTTTCCACGCAAGGAGGCCGCGTGGGGGTATTTCCCTCGCCGGCTCTGCAGCCATTGGCTGGTGGGTCCGCCAGCGGCAGCAGCACCGCACTATGCTCTTCGTTGTCGTACAACACGGGAAGGTACGTAACACCACCGTCGGCGCCGTCGGACAATAGCCAGTTCTCATGGCGGCCGCTCTTACGACCGGCTGCGCCGCCAGGGCAGTGGAGGGTGGCGCCGCCGACGAAGCTCCAACCGCCTGTGTCCATGTCGACGTCGAGACAGCCAGGCAGCGCCGGCGTTGCCGCCGCCGCCGCCATGGCAACGCGCGGTGTCAGCGGCGACGCCGCAACGGCGTTCGCGTGCGGGGAGGCACCCGGCTTGCGCTTCCGTCCTGTTAGTCGTACCGCTTGAAGGGTATACGCGCAGTACCGATCCTGTGAGTCACATCGTACGCAGGGCAGTTAATTCACAACCGGGAATTTCCGCTGGAAAGGGATTGGCGGTGTATGTGAGTCACACTTAGCGCCCGTATGTTGCTCCAACCCGTGGTTCCGTTATTTTCCGACACCCTCAGTGTGCGCCTTGGCTCTTTTCGGTTTTCAATGTACGACACCCACACAAACCTGCGGCGGGTTGTGGCTCCTCGACTCAGTCAGCGCCGCCTCAAGTCTGTAGTTTTTCGTTTTCAGTTTATACGGGACAGTTAGGACAAGTTAAGACGGATGTCATTATGTTCTTGACAAATTGGGAAATGTAGGAGTGAAAGCTCTCATACTGCAGGACAAGATAAATACCGGTCGCCGTACCGTTGATCCCTGAAGTACTCGAGATGCGATGTACGGGAGTACAGCGCCATGGCACGTGCCGTAATCGCGCATTGTGCCGGAACACTGAAGTGCCGTAGTAGGCGCTGTAGCGGCGGTGATAGATGACAGGCCATCAACATGGGGAGGTGCTGCGCGGCGGCAGTGGTGAAATAGAAGGTGCCTGCGAGTGAGTATGAAGGCGGCGGGCATAGGGCATACAGCTTTCTCTCTGCCTGCTCACGGGATCCAAAATTTCTTTGGTCGATGAGTGATTAAGACATGCATGCACGCAATCAACCCGCGATGTTCTGTCATCCAGATCTTTATATTCCCAACAAGTGATTTACAGGTCTTATGGACACACTGTTTTTTATAGTTATGTTGGAAAGGAGGAATGACCCCAGGACATGGTAGCGTCTATTAGCTAGTGGGTTGGGTACCCATCACGTCGCAGAGGTAGGACACGCCTATAGTCCCGTGCCCACACGTTCATACCCTGGCCCCGGGGGTGTCGGAAAAGATCGCCCTGCGCGCCGGTGGTGGGCCTTACGAGTTCCATTGCGCCACCGACATTGGGCTGTCGTGGCAGGCAGCCTGGTTGCGTAGGAAGAACAAAACAGCGAGATCTGTTCTCACTAGGGAGGCGGAGTACGGATCCTGGATTTTCAAATTAGACACGTTACTTGAATTTTCGGACTGTAAAAGGCGGCCCGTGGCGTGCTACCATACGAGGTTTGGATTATGGGTAGGGTTGTGTGTACTTAGAATGAACGGAACCGTTTAACTGCTTTCACGTCTGTTCCATGCTCGGGGTCCCATGTTATGCACCAAGATCCATGTTGTATGGCCACCTGGAGAGCTCTGGGGAATCATGATAAGGCCCAGCGGCGTCCGTGCACCCCGCAGCGGCGATGCTGCCCCCGGGGTTTGGTAGCCAGGTCCGACTGGTAGCTGCTCCAACAAAGAATTACCACGAAACCGTGGCGTCAACATGCCGGTGCGCAAGGGGCTATTGCTTGCGGCAGGGGGAACCACGCCACGCGTTGCCGGGCTTAGGGAAATCTCCGCTGTGGAGTGAGCGAAAGCAGGGGCACGTATGCGAGTAGGGTGATGCCGCCCGTTTCGAATGGGCCGATAGGCGTAAGCGATGGATCTGGAATTCTTGACGAGCTAACAGATGCGCGTCCCCAGTGATACACGATGCTCTAGCTTGGTTTCGGGACGTGTATGTTTAGGGTGTGTACACAGAAGCAAGCAAGCCTTAGCCCTCGTCGGGCATTATTCAATCAAAACATTTACTGGTTCATAATAACTGTAAGAAATGGAGAATGCAATAATCGTTTCGTAGTTCCGGAAGGACGTCTTGCGTTACAGAGGGCCTAGCACAGGCTGCCACTTGCACCCATGGAAACACAACGTACCCGACAAGCGTTGGTCATTGTCCACCCTCCTTGGAGTGATCCTTGGAGCTTGAACCTGCGGTTGAGTATGGGGCGGTAGCTGGGGAACAGCATCCGGCTCATCTGTATCGTCGGTTCGCAGCGCAAGCGGTTGGTCGTTTGTCCCGGCCGGCATCGGAAAGAGGTCGCGCAGTGCGCTGACCGTTAGCAGGGCCCCAGGATCTGATTTGTCAATTCTCAACGAGGTTTCATCAAGGGTCCAAGTGTCACAGTCGTCGGGCGCGTTTATAGGGATGCGGAAGACGCGGGCGATGTGCGCAAAGCTTAGTCGCCCTTCACCATCTAGGTCGAACCGTCTGCAACGGCCGTTATAGCTTACGACTATTAATCTACTTGTAACGCTGCCTGCGGCCGGCGTCGTCATGGGCCCTTCGTCTAGCTAAAACTGCGTGGACTGAATGGTTACTCTTTATGAGGCATCTGATGGATGGTAACTCTGCTTTATAGAGATAATTCTCCGTTTTAAATAAATTTACCACTGGTGCTTTTAGTTTTATGCGCCGTGCGTCCAGCCCTGATGTCCGCCTGATCGATTTGTTTCGGTCAACCCAATTTTGACCGTACGGGAAGCAGCTGACATATAGCTGGTATCCTTATAACGTGAGCAATGTCCAGTTCTTCCTATTGAAATGCTCATTATTTTATTTTTAAAAGTTTCAGTGGTCCTCTGTAGCCTCTTGGTTTAGTACTGGGCCTTACGAGCTAAGCTAAGCTTTCAAAGCTTGTTGTCATCATCATAATCATCAGTTGAGATTTTAGGTTGATACAAAGGATGTGGAAATGTATTGCCGTACCAAGTTTCTAGTAAGCATGCACCAGGCAGATGCACCATTGCAGTCTTTCGTGTGACAACGGATGCGCAATCGGCGCAACAATCCGCGCATCCGTGCATGTTGACGTAAAGTTTTAAGCGAGACAATGTTAATTAGACAATGCCTGTTGAGAGCTTTGGACCTCGACCGACGCTTCGATAAATATGATTATTCGATAAAAGTCCCTTTTTAAATCTACTCCAGGAAATCATTACCATATTGTCATGAGCAATAAGCTCGTCACGCGGCATCCCAAATGCTAATGAGTAGAGAGCAATTCCGTACAACGTCAGAGTAAACCTTCGCTCGCAGCACGTAAGGACCCGCAGACTGCTGTCGGAACCTACCAACGTAATACATATGAGGCTTCTAGTTTATTTCATAAGTATAAAGCCTCACGATCCCGGTTTCGTATGATTAAACAAGTCCGTAAGGAAACGAGACATCCTGTGCTTAGCAAAACGATCACTTTGCTCCTGCTGCAGCTTCTGAACTTCCAACTAAATATGGCTGCATCAACCTTGACTAATCTCCGACCTGTTACAAAGGTAGGCACACAGCCAATCTTTTCCCCGGTTACAATTGCAGCGAGCCCTCAACCAAATTGTCCTCGCCCGGTACAGGTTGTCCAGGGTCAAAAAATGAAGGAAGGAGCCGGTGTAACGATCTGCCGCACGGTGAGAGACAACTCATAGGAGGATGCACGAGGCCACAGGAGAAGTATGGCGCAACACGGCGTAACTTGGGCTCAATTCGCGCAGGAGTCCTGTTGGCGGCCATCTGCCTTCCAGAAGCTCTTCCCGAATACCTCCGCATACACATACTGTCTTTCTTACATGGCATTCACCCCACCACCACGACCTTTTCCCCTTCCCATAACTGGCCCCTTTGCGACCGCTGCCATGCAGGTGGGGACATCAATGCTCCGAAACCTGGACCCTTACCTCATGCTGTAAGTCATCCACGCGAGGTGCCAACGGT
Organism: Volvox reticuliferus; assembly: GCA_019650235.1. Lineage (NCBI taxonomy): Eukaryota > Viridiplantae > Chlorophyta > Chlorophyceae > Chlamydomonadales > Volvocaceae > Volvox > Volvox reticuliferus. Next base: position 556,123 of record BNCP01000035.1, on the reverse strand, counting down.
AATTTCGAGTAACAACCCGTTGGCAACTGGCTGATGGGCAGTTGGGCATACAGTTTAACGGGATCCGGTGTATCCAGGCGGTCGGGAAATGGACGAGCAGCACAACAGTGCGAATAGAGAGTTTGACGCGCGCGCGCGCACACACACATACACACACACACAGACGAGAGCCACATTGGCGCTAGGATAAGGTGTCACACGTGTAACGGATCACAGCGACCACTCAACAAGTGCATCAATTTAGTGGCGTTATGGTCGGTATCCTGTCCATGCGTTCCTGTGATGGATATTCCGTATATTCTGCATTCCCCGATCGATCCCTGGCTTTCGCACCACAGAAACAAAACTAATCTTTGCCATTTTCCTTGCCGTACACGCACGGGATGCTGATGCCGGGCTCTCAGGGACGAGCTCAAGCTACCCGCGAAGTCGGCCTTTGCGGGTTTCCCGGACCACCCCCATCGCGGGTTTGAGACCTGCTCTATTATGCTGGAGGGCCAAATGGAGCACCGGGACTCCCAGGGCAATCAAGTGAGTTGCGCTTCGGTTAGGCAGTTAAAATGGTTAGGTGGTTAGATAACAGCTAGGATGCTTATGACCGTTCGGCAGGGGTATTATGTCGTTGAGGTGGTTAAGAACAGGGCAGTTGGGGTGGAGAGGGAAGAAACCTTCAAGTCAGATAAGCCGAGCGCCCACCCCATTACGAAAGTAAAGGGGTAACTCTTGGTGCTGGTCACCTGCACCATCACCACTACAGGGCATCACGCTTATGATTATCAGCTCGCACTTGATTTTTACATTTTACGTTGGGACCGTGAGGACCGTTACCGGCACCCCCATTGAACCCAGGGTGTCATCGGGCCCGGCGGAGTCCAGTGGATGACAGCGGGGCGTGGCATCATTCACAGCGAGATGCCGAAGAGCACGGATGGCATGCTGTGGGGCTTCCAGCTCTGGATCAACCTGCCTAAGAAAGACAAGATGTGCAAACCCAGGTGTGCGCCTGCGTATGTTTTAATAGGCACACATACGTATATGTATGTGTCTGTGCTTGTTTGCATGCTTTACGGAGTGAGGCGTGAAGCTGAAGTGAAGCTGAAGTGAGCAGCAATGTAATTTGTGTGTGTGTGTGTGGCTGGAGAGTGTGTGGGGAGAGTGCGGGGCGGGGCGTTGGACGCCAGAAGACCGGGTCGAAAAAGGGGGCGGGGAGATGCAGGTGGGGGGAATATACCCGCCTTGGGACGTGCGAGAGGCCAGGGCGTCCATCGTGCCTCAGCTGGAAAGTGCGAAGTAGCTACTGGTATTCTTGAAATCAGGACAACCTGGCTCCATGACCAAAACGCAAAACGCAAAGGGATAACGAAGTCGCTTGCTCCGCCCTATCAATTCGTTGGCTTATTTGGTGAAGCTCGCATGTGCTCGACGCGGTAATCGGCTCTCGTAACCTGTCCACGAGAACGTTAACCATCCAGCGGATCTTCTCCTAAACCCTAAACCCTCTCCGCTCCGGTCCCTTCCCCTCCGCTCCGCTCGCCTCCGGTCCCAAGGTATCAAGACTATCAGCGGGGGGAAATCCCGGTGGTGGAGTCCTCCCCTGGAGCCAGTGTTCGCGTCATGGCAGGATCTCATGGGGGGGTCATAGGGCCCATCAAAATGCGAAATCCAGGACTGCTGATGGATGTACGACTGGCCCCCGGTGCCAACGTCACTCAGGAGGTGCCGCTGGTGAGAGAGGGATGGGATGGGAGCAATTCAAAATGTTTTAGGTTTTAGGTTTTTAGGGCTTTTAGGGTTTACAACTACATAAACCTGAGAAGCGCAAAGGGCCGCGCTGGGCCGTGTCCCGGAACCATCCGGGAAGACGGAGGCCCAAGTTGAAATAGATGAGATTGAGAACCTCAAAGTTGTATTGCCTTGGGACATCACATACGTCAGCTACTTAAAAACCACTTACCTAACAAAAATGGTGCAGGGCTGGAGCGGTTTTGCGTACGTGTACGACGGCGAGGGCAAAATCTGCGGAAATCGAGCGCACCCCGAGCACGTGAGTTTTACCGTTGTTGCCATTCGCCTTCTTGCAGTACGACCGGTACTCTTCTAATTCAGCGTGTCCATGTCTACGAGCTCGTCTGCTTCTCCTATTACACTGCCGTACAGCGGACGTTTTAACTTCGCAGCTTCAGACATCCATGTATGTCCTTCCGATGTTCGTATTCCTCCGAAACCCCCCAAAACCCCAAAACCCTAAAAACCCTAAACCCTAAGCCCGCCATCTCCCACCCCAAATCCTCCGACAGGCGCTTGTTTTAGGCCCCGGAGATCACGTGACCGCCACTGGGGGCTCCGGAACCAACGGTCTCAAATTTCTACTCATTGCCGGGAAGCCTATTGGCGAACCCATCGTGCAGCACGGCCCCTTCGTGATGAATACCCAGGAGGAGATCTACCAGGCAAGAAGTTGTGGTTAGGTGGGAAGTTGTGGCTGGGCTGCCGGGTTCCGGAGCATCACAGACAACATAACAAGCGCATGTACCTGATGGCTTGGGACATGTATATGCCTGCCGTGCTACGACAGTTTTTACGTACGTACGTGTGTACGTATAATCGGACCTTCCGAACCCGTTCAGCTTACGACATAAGATTACCTGACGCACGCAAGCTAGGAATTGTATTGTACCCGCTCAGTAGGAAGAATGCAGCAATGAATGCATCCATGCATACTTGCAATGCGACTGCACCACTGCGACGACAACGATGATGATAATAATGACGGCATATCCTACTTGTCGTACATTCCTACATTTTCATAGTCGTGACCACAGAATCACAAAGCAATGCAACATGATCGGGACATGACAAAGAGACAAGTAAACAAGTAAACGATCCCTCAGGACAAAATGGCCCTCTGGTGCCCCGCACTCGCGCCTCATCAACATCGTGCCGCATCCATCGCCACCTCTATTGTCACCTCATTACTCCCGATCCCAACGCACCGCACCGCCGTCTGCCTCCGCGTCCACAGGCTTTCAGGGACTACCAAACAGGGCGCCTTCAAGATCCCGCCGATAATCCTTGGAAAGGGGACGACGGGGAATTGTGAAGGGAGGTGGGAGCGGGAGTGGACGAAGGCGGTGGGAACGGTGGTGACGGTGGCAGTAGCGTCAAACGGGACGATTTGGAAAGCCGAGGCGGTCGCGCTACAGCTGCTCCGTCGGCATCAGTCAGCAATAGCAGGATGGCGATGGAGGGGTGGTGGTGGTGATCATTGCACGAAAACTGGAAGGATGAGATGAAGGGAAAGGGGAGAGGAGGAAAGGGGAAAGGAGTTGACGGCTGTAGCTTTATGGCGGCGCGCGACGGGTTGCGGTCGAGTGGAAATATGGGTTCGGAGGGGGGGGTAAAGTGGCGGAAGAGAGCGCGATGCTGGTAGGTACGGATGGTGGGATTTAACGCCGCCGAGCAGTCGCGGGGGCAGACAATAACGCTCATCATAACTAATCAAAATGGCGGGCAGTGCTACAGCCTCGGCAACGACAACAACTGAACAACAACAGTAATATGAACTATTGGCCGACACACGGACCGAGACAACAGCATTGAATCCCTGATTGGAATTTTTGAACCATTACTTGAATTGGATCCGAATGTGTTCCAGCTTGGATCCGATCAGGTTCCAAGCTTCGAGCGCTTCGTTCAGAGAGGACGTCATTGAAGCACACCATCATCGAATGATGTGTGATGATACGATGCGTGTACCAGGCGACCTGCCTCCCCGGCGTTCATGGTAAATACGGAAGTACGGCCGCAGTCACTGGGTGCTGACACTGGGTGTATGTACGGGTCGTAGTTGCGAGAGCTCGGTTCGTGACGTCTTTATTTGTTCATCGTCGCGTGATTGGTAAGTTAGTAAAGCAGTGGGTACGAGGCTTTCAAAATTGTAATCGTAAGCGGTCCACTTCACAATGGACTCCAGCTCAGAACTGTGAGCGTGTACTGGGACGTTTTCGGCTTTGGGAGATGTGATGTGATGTGGGCGCAGTGCGCTTTACAGAATCCACAATCGTACAACTGTCTCACACTATCGTACAATTGTCGTGCACGATGGGGTTATCTCCACATCTGCGCACACTTGGCTGCTACCACATCATTATTTGTCATAACCATCAGCTATAAGTTATGCCTAAAATCAGTTGAATGTAACTGTAACTGACTGCCAACTATCAAGAGTTCAAGACCAATACAACGTGGCATTATCATCCACACCTGGGTACACGCATCACAAAAAACACCAACGCGGCATGCGAATACTGTTAGCTTAGGTTTGAGGATTGTAAGGCTTGCAATCAAAGCGGCTTTAACGCACATACAACATGACGTGACCGTAGGCATGTTAAATCTACATATTAAACCTGTTCTTAAATATATTCCGAATCCGGTTCAAAAAGATTGCACTGAAGTCTAAATCACAGAGTGAATTCGAATAGCATTAAGAAGGTGATATCAGCTAACATAGGCCAAAGAATATAAATAATCATAACTCTATGTTTGTTCTGTACTCGAAATTAAATCAGACGTATAACGTACGACGTGTAATGAACAGCACATATTAGGTAGCAGTTGGTAGTTGTTGTCATCACTTTTCCCGGTATAAAGGGTTCGCGCCCCACTGCTGGTGCTGCTCTGGGGTCTCAACCCGCGGCCGTCGCGCTTGCGTTGGCGTAGTGTCCCGTGGGTCGGTCGCCGCTTGCACCTGCCCATGGGCATGGGCAAATGGTGTTCCCAGTACAACGCCGCTGTTGGCCGGCGCCATTGATAATTGCACCCCCGGTGTTCGTCCGCTAGGCTTTGGGGTGGAATCGTGGGCTTGAGGTGGCCCGACGCGGCCTGACGGCGGCGCCCCTGGTGGCCCGACGCGGCCTGAAGGCGGCGCTCCTGGTGGCCCGACGCGGCCTGACGGCGGCGCCCCTGGTGGCCCGACGCGGCCTGACGGCGGCGCTCCTGGTGGCCCGACGCGGCTTGATGGTGGCGCCGATTGTGGGCCAACGCGGCCTGAAGGCGGCGCCGATGGGGGCCCGATACGGCCTGACGGCGGCGCCGCTTGGGAGCCGATACGGCCTGACGGCGGCGCCGCTTGGGGCCCGCCGGTGCCACTGACCCAGGTCGCGGGATTGAACCAGGAACGCCGCGGGCCCTGTTGCTGCTGCTGCTGCTGCTGCTGCTGCGATTTTCCATGATCCCTGGAGCCCTGTTGCGAGGGTGGTGCATCGTACCGAGCGTCGTAGGAGTTATAAAACATGCGTTTTAACAGGCTGGGCCGTCGGGATGCGTACGACAGAGTAGGGCCGTTCCCGTCGGCCACGTCCTCACCCTGCGGGTACGGCCCATGTCGGATATCGTACGCATTGTTGAATGTTTGCTTCCATTTCGGAGATGGCGGTGGCGGGCCGCCACGGCCACCACCACCACCGTTGTGGCCGTACATCTTGTACGACGGCTGTGGTTGTGGCGCTGATGGGTAACCGGGAGGATAGCCATGTGGATGCATATTATTGCGATAAGCCTGAGTATTTGGTGGTGGCGGGGGGGGTGGCGGCGGTGGCGGCGGCGGTTCGGTATATGCCGCAGCGGCGGCAGCTGCGTTGCCGACGCCACAACAAGCCCGTAGCGCCGAAGATATCCAGCCGAACTTTAACGCCAGCGCCAACATCCCAACACCGGTCACCAGACCTCCAAAGAGGCCCGCTAAGCGACCTATTTTTGGCCAGCACTTGTTGGAAACAAAGCAGAAGACGTTAATGAACCCGCATGACTGCAAACCCGGGGCGACGGGTGAGAGAGGGGGTTGAGAAGGGGTTTTGGAAGAGGGTGTGTTTTGGCAGTGGGAGACAAAGAGATCACAGCAGGTGATAAAGTGGCAAACACCTATCAGAAATTTTCCAGGTGGTGGTGGGGAAGGGAGTGTGCAGTATGTTGTGTATGGAGGGGGAGGGGGAGGAGGACGAGACGAAACACCATAGAGGACTGTGTTGGGGCCTTATGTGGATGTGTTTGAGGTGGGGGTCAGAAGTGGGACATGAGTGGAGCACGTGTGCCCCCTAATACATCACGGGCAAACGCTAGCGTCCGTTGCGGAACCTAACCGGCTTCTTCGTTAGGCATAACCAACTTGTGAACTTCTCTCCTCCGTTCAGGCGTTTCACTTTTTCTCTCTTCACTTGCTGGCCTATGCATTTTTATCTGTCGTGCCTTTCCGGGGTACGGGTAAGTTTTTCCTGCAGCAGATAGGGCAGCTAAATACACACATACACATACACACACGCACACACACACACACACTACACACACACACACACACGCGCGCGCGCGCGCGCGCGCGAGAGGAACATCATGACACAATCGGTGGGTTTGGGGCACGAGCACACCCCTGCACACAAAAAAGCCACTTCGGTGATTCTTCTTGTAAAGCAGGGCAGGGTAGCTGCCCGTGCCATGAGCCCGTGCCAAGCCAAGCCAAATATTATGATGTTGGACAGACAAAATACGAATTCCTAAATAAGACACATCACAATGTTTTATAAAAGATTTATGCAAGATTAAAAAACATATGTGCTACGTTAGAACGTCAACGGCCTACTTAATACATGTTTTTTTGAGACAGTCTCAAAACACACACGCTTCCCTCACCCCGCAACCCGTGCGGTTCTTCCGTTCCCCAGCGCCACTAGCCGTGCCGTTGAAGCCGCCCACAGGTTTGGGGTCGTACTTCGTCGCATTTGTGTAAAACGAAAATGCTGTAGAATCGGTGATTTCGCCCTGCACGGGAAATGCGTACGGCATCGGAACCGCACGACAAGTCTTCAACATGCCGTACCATCCAGTAATTGTGCAATCACTCGTTAATGGAAACCAAGCTGGCGACGGGAATGCAAGTGAGACATGGAATGTGCAAAGCCTACTTTTAATGTTATTATATGGAGGTTTTTATGGCGGTGTATCATTCCCCTCACCTTTCCCCGCGGACACTTCCCGCCTTCCACCCTATCTTGTCCCCGTCCTCCACCCTCGCCACTATAGCTTCTTTCCCTACCCCTACTACCACCACCACCACGACATCACCCTTTTGGCGAAACCCCGTTTCTCCCCGGTACACACTGTATGCCGTACTACACGGTTTCGTACCACTGAGTCGTAAAGAGTCACGGTACACGTTCTTGTGAGTCTCCGGCTGTCCTCCACAAACAAATCAATGGGCGGCTCCAGGGAGAGCGTCTCCCCGGCGTTTAGGGAGACGAAGCGTGCCTGGATATCTCTGACGTTCACCGAGCAGTTGGTTACGACAATGGTGTAGTCGGCGGGGAGGCGGCCTGTGTTTGCGACTTCAAGCCGGATGAAGCCGCGGCTTCCGGACTCGAAGCTGCCGCAGACGGATGTATCACCGTTTCCGAAGCGACACACACGAACATTTGACAGCTGTGCTTTGAGGGATGTGTCATTTCAGGCAGGGATGCCAGTAGTCTTAGATAAGTAAGTACGGGTAAGTACAACAACTTTACGAACGATTACGACATCCACATCGGTCATTATCTCGTACGTACTGTGTTCACGCTAGGAAGGGTACGGCAGATGTGTAATGTCGTCACATCTGTGATTCGTATACCTCACGTTAGGGTGTGGTTCGGTTAGGCTACGGCTACACCCCCCTCCAAAACCCCCCTCTACCTTACGTACCCACACGCGCTACACAAGTACTAAAGTTCAGAGGCTTTCACCGAGCGTAACGCAGTGTACCATGCACTAATGTAGTAACTTATTCATGACTTTTACTGGATGTATACGGCAACCGTTGTATATACCGTACATTAACCCTACCTTGCCGGGGCAACGGTTGGTAACCAACCGCACATTGTCAGCCGTCACGGATAGCGTCACCACGGACTCGGACTGGCTCGTGACCGGAAGCACGAAGGAGATGGGCCCGCCCATTTTATTGAGCAATGCCTCGTTGCCGCCAGTGAACTGAGTGATCATGTACAGGGGTGCTCTGCCGGAGCTTATGCGGTTGAGATCTGAGTCCCAAAGGTCCTTCAGCTGATTCCCTAGGCAGGTCTGTGGCGGCGGAGCGAAAAAAGAGGGGTTTGACCGTTTGGGTTTCGGTTTACGGAAGGCCCACACTATTGTACGGACGATAAGAGGAGGGAGGTAGTTTGCGACGGGGTTTGCCATGCCAACGGAATACAAATGGAATACAAACGGAATATAAACGTGTCACGTGAGCTCAACCAACATGATTCCATGGGGTCGATGTCTAACGGAAGTCTTGCGGAACCCAGTAAAAGTCCGACGTACCCCTCCAGGCCTGTAGCAGGCATTCGGTTGGTAGCGGAAGGCCGAGAACCCAGTCCCGACCTTATCACATGCACGACCTGCGGGCGCATGCACAGGTATCGGTTTCGCCGAGACTGAATGAACCTAAAAGGTGCACATGACATGACATGACATGACATGACATGACATGACATGACATGACATGACATGACATGACATGACATGACATGACATGACATGACATGACATGACACGACATGACATGACATGACATGAGGCAAGAAGCTTGCAGTAGATGTCGCATCAGATTCAACGTATCACCCATACCCAAACAGAGCGCAGTGGAGGCCCCGGTCCGCCCCGTCACACTCGAAAGTGTCCAACTACACAACGGCCCAGACTTCACCGCTATCTTCCCTTTGCTGATGATGGAGATGCATCCCGATGCTATGGACGCACCAGGTTTATATTACATGTTTTGAAGGTCCACGTTTTGTACCTCCTGATTTCGCATGCTGTACATATGTGCACTGTACATACGCACCACGTCGTAGTATGAGCCCCCTCTCGACAAGGACTGCCGTACAAGCTGTCGTACGCGTCGTCAATGCATCGTACCGTACACATTCTGCTTACCGTCAAAGCTGATGAAGCTTTTGTCCAGGAGCATCCACGTAGAGCGGTTCACGCCACGGAGTCCGTACGAGAAACCCGCATTCTCATCCTCCGGAACCATCAACATCCGGTTGCTTTGATATGGCATCGTTTGCATGGGAAGATACCGCGATCGCGGGCACGCCACGGAGAGGAGGGAATTGGTGGGACATGTGTGCATGTGTGTGCGTTTATTGGAGGAGGGCCGGAAGGTAAGGGATAAGGAGTATTGTTAGCCAGGACGTGGTATCGAGCACGCCCATGAAAAGTACTCCCCACATACAGCAATTACTCAGAGCTCAAACATACAAAGTAATGGGAAAGGCATGCGGAATGGAGCCAACTAACGACTCCCAAACAACATCCAGTTTCTCCCGGCATCAGTGGTGATGACAAAAAATTACCTGCAGCCATCCTTATATATCTCCATCGGCGTCATGTGCATAAATCCTCATAAGCCGTACAACCCGTACATTCACCGTACTTACCCGAGGTCCGGCACCTGTGTATAAGTCGCGAAGTCTCCTATTAGTTTTGCTGAGAGCAGCTTCCCCTTGCTAGTGGCTGTGGGAACTGAGGGACTCAGATACAAGTTTTCTGTTTTGTAGGTGATGGGAGGGGGGGGTGGGCGGGGGATGCTGGTGTTGACGTTAACGCTGTTCATACCAGGGGGGGGTGGAGCCGAGATAGGGCCTTGGGTATCCTGCTGGGGGACATCCACGGTGACGTTGATATTGAATTGCAGCGTCGCAGACCCTACTTGGTAACCCTGGGGGCGGAAGGTGTTGTAGTGGAGTAGGAAGTAGTGCGTGAAGTACGTACAGGGTGTAGTACAAGGTGCAGTACAGATTGTTATACAGGGTGTAGTACAGGGTTTATTAGTGAGGGTGAAAGCCAACAGCAAACCGGGGAAGAAGTCAGATGAGGATCAGAACCGTTCGAAGGAAAGGGGCCACTGGGGGAACATGCATGTACCGACAACATCGATTCTCGTACATGCCGTTATTAAACAATCTAAGCCACGTAAGCACTCACCGATCTATCGTACAATCCAGGCATTTGCCACTCACCGAGTACCACAACGGGTCGAACTTGTAACAATGGGAGGAGGTGGGATTTACAAAAAACATCATGCTGATTTTGAAACCGCAGTCTAAGTTGGCGCGCCTGAGTGGGGGGTCATCACAGTACACGAAGTCAAGGAAGCAGGCAACAGAACCAGGGAGGGGGGGTATGTGGAGCGTGATCGGTCACTAACATGAACACAAACACGAACACAAATCGAGGATTGAGATTTTGGGAGGGGAGGGGTCAGGGTGAAAGTCCAATTGTGTACATGTACGAGAAAGGGGACAACAAAAATTTAGACTTTTAAGAAAAAGCAACAATGATGGATAGGATAGCTGCTAAGCCCTGTGTACCTTTTACCGTACGCTGCTAATTCTGTGTAGATTCGCAGCTATGTGCGAGAGGCGAATGATCCGCAATCCATCTATGGCGCTAATGGATTGGATTCATAATCGATTGGGCCATAGATGGATTGCGGTTCATTCGCGGGGCACGGGACAAACCTATTGACAGGCTACCACCCCTTCCCTTACCCCCCTCAAAGGCGAGTGCATCCATTTATCTACACCCTGTGCCCAAGCCCACCTGCCTTGCGGCCCAACATCCCCCCCTCTCCTCATCCCTTGTCCCCCTCATACCCTCCCCACACACACTTACGTTGCGAACTTGTCACCCTTGAATGTGTCATCAAATACGTCCTTATCTTCACACTCACAACAGAAACCTTGGCTGTCTGGCACTTTCTGACCGTTAATCATATACCAGCCGCAGTTCGGATTTGGCTCATAATCACCATCCTGAAAAGTTAATGAGGGTGAGACGTCGATTTGTACGTACGTACAATTTCGTAATGTACGGGCCTTAGGCAGCACAGTACGGCTTGATATCACCGGATTCATATAACACGGATAGTCAGTGAATTATTGTGGCACTGGGGACATTAATTTGTTTCTTTTGTTTCCAGCTGGCTTGATTAGTGATGGATTAACCTGTGCGCACACCTTGCATTTTTTCTTGGGTTTGTCGATCACTTCGTACGGTTTCCAGTTGAAAGAATTTACATATTGAAGCGAGTAAGATGCCCCAAGTGCGGATTTGGTAAGGGACACCCGCATTGGCGCTTGGAGGTCGCGGCAGGAGCAGTTAGGGTCCGTGGCGGCGTTGCAGGAGCACGGGCAGTTGCCATCGGGGCTGAACACGGCAAAGGAAAAAAGGGCAGAAGAAAGGCAGAAGGTAACGTAAGGTACGTCCACAACAAGGGGACGTGGAAAGATGCTTGTGGATGAAAAATCGCAAGTAGCTGAATGAGGGCTTGAGGTTGGGGTTGGGGGCAATGAGGATGTATGCATCGCTTACCCTCCAAATGCGTCTAGATCGGGTTTGTCTGGTTTCTTTGCCTTTGGAAGGCAAGGTAATTATACATTTTTGCGATGTAGTTATTGTTGCATATAATTATGGCAGAAGCCAGGAATTCGCAATAATAAATGGGAGCTTGAACTCCATTATTAATTGAACTCCATTCGGACGGAAGTAAACGTACATCCTCAAACTACCTCAAATATATGATTCGCTCAATATTTAGATTAACAGTGGAGATTTTTCTCATTTCTACCTGTTGACACAACGAAGGGAAAACTCGAGATCCTCAGTTCGCACGAGTCTACTGTGTCCAACTGTTAACGTGACGATGAGCTTGGTGTTGCAGTTTATCGCCTGAAAAAATTTAAAATACATAGCGTAAGTAATGAAATGCCATGATGCTGCGACCAAAGCACCACACCTCCGTAGTGCCGTCTCTGACACACTTCTCGAGGCGTCCGGTCGCGAGCACCTCGCCCTGCACTCGCGAGCCCCAAAAAAGACAAAAAATGATTAATAAGATAAACCTACACATAAAAATAACTTCTGCGCCAATTTACAGGCGGAGTCTGTAAGGCTTCGAGCAAAGTGTCGTTTGGCAGGCAAAGAATTGTTCAAGCTGAGCAAAGTTATGTTAGAGACTAAAATCTTTGAGATGAATTGTTGTTTATAATTAATAGTCCTGAACATTACATTTCCTGACAATTTGAGGTAAAGCACGGGACAGGCTACGTCAGACAGCTTCTGTGCATGTACGGTGGATCCTCTCGACGCGCAATATTACTAACGGTTAGGTAGTAATGTGATTAAGATTTATTACATTTCTTTACAATTACATTGATATTTAAATATGATACAAAATTCAATGTGGGCTTGGCTTGCTAAGGCGGATCATTGATTGATTGATTGATTGTTACAAACTCGTTAGAGCTCGTAAGGCCCATACGAGCCAGGAGGCTCAAAGGACCGCGAAAAACGAAAAAAACAAAACAGAAATGAAAAAGAAAACATCAGTAAGAAAGAGAAAAGACCAAACGGATAATCAGCAAGGAGAAGTGCACGAAAACGTTAGGTTCTTCCCATCATAGAAAGCCGCGTTAGTCTGATGCCGTGAATAATGCGCGCAAGGCCTAATTGGTCAAGGCGGATCAACTGCGGGATTCAGGCAGCAAATGAGGTACGGCAACTCTAAAACCCGAAGCTAAATACAGTCCTGAGCGCTCGGACTGTGCGCTCAGGACTGTATTTAGCTTCGCGTTTTACAGTTTATTTATTTTGATTTTGTTGTTCATCTTCGGAACACATGTCCCGCGTTTCTAACATTTGGCATCTCGTCGCAACAGAATACAAGCTACGAGCGGGTCTTTCTCTAGATATCGGCCCCAACACTTCGTCCCGTGAACAATTTTTACACCAAGCGCGCCAATAGTGCGTCATATGCGTCAATGCTGTGTCAAAAAGTGCGTTAAAGTGCCAACTGTACAAGTTTTATGGATGATTGCAATGTTGCAATCTGCAAGCATATTCCGTGAGTAAGATAATTCCGTCCAAACCGAATAGCAAGGAGTAGCAAGGCGTTGGCGTTGGCGTTGATCTCGCTGGATTCCTTCCCTTCACTCCTCCTGTGGAAATACCTCCTTTGAATCGAGGTTAAAGAAAACCACGCAAGACCTGCTTTACTTCAACCGTGGGTTTCAAACGTAACTCTCACCATACACATGTGACATGTCGTCTTTCGACGCAGTTCGACATTTCTTATTGGTAGAAATATCAAGCCTATCAAGCTCATCATCTATATCACATATGTTGGACTTTACAATATTGATTACCAAGCGCAAGTCAAGCGGGTCAATCTTGCGGGCAGTAACCATTATCCCAAGTAACCATCAGTCGTGCCGTGCCCTACAGTTCCAGCCGCCGAACAGGATCGCCATGAAGCACCCCGCCAGGACAGCAGCACTGCAACATACAGCCCTTACGAGTGAATTGCTACTGTTGCTATTCCTTTGTATCCATGAAGATGGTATGTATGTTCAGGACACTCCCTCGTTCAGAGGATGTATGTCCTATGCTTGAACGTCTCACAATTTTTATATCTGAATTCTATTTCATTTCATCTTATTCGACGTAGGTAGCATTCCCTCCCGCCGCCGGAACCCGAGTGTAAGGCCCCCGGGCAGCGCCCCATCACACTCGCCCGCCATTGAAGTCCTGAAATTAACGTTGCCGTAACCGGGAACCGTCACACGGGAATCGTGATGTAACGACCTGGCTTCAAACCCATGTGCAAACCCCACGAAACCATGAATCTGGTACAGTAATTCGTACATTTCGTACAAGATTTCCCGCCCACCCCAGGGGACTGGCGGGAGGTTCACTAGTAAGAGCGCGTTGATGGGGTCGAGCGACCGGATCTCACTGTTGTACAGATCTTGAACAAGATCCCAAGTGCAGCCGTCACAGTCGAGCACCAGCAAATCCACAGTCATGCCAGAGCTACTGCTGCCGCTCCGGCTGCCACCGCACGTCCACGGCGTCCCGCCACGGCTAGTGGTATTACTGTTGCCACTGCCGCCAGCGGTTGCGACGGCTCCGAAACTGCAGCCCTCTGTTCCCCCGGGCTCCAAAGGGAGTCCCGTAGCAGTTCTCGTTGCTGCCGCCATCAGCGCCTCAAGCAGCGCGCTCGTGAATTCAGATTTCTGAACTCCAGGGAAGTTAGGCGTTGACCCATGCAGCGATGACCAATGACCAGTCATCTCCGGCTGCTGCTGCTGCTGCAGCCGCCGCCGCCGCCGCTGCTGTCGTCGCTGCTGATCCTGCTGTTTACCGGACAGAAGTGGCATCCACGACATCAGCGGGGTCCATTGTGGAGCTGTAGGCTCGAGCGTTGGTGGTTTCGGAGCTTCATGCGGGATACCAATTTGGGTTTGGGTTTGTAGCATCGTCTCCGTCGTACGCACCGGAGTGCTACCCCGGGCTTCCTCCAGCCGCCAAACATCGTGTACGATGATACGGCCACCGCCAGCGAACGTGTGCACCTGATACGGGTAAAACCCCAACCGTCGTATCGCGGCATTCCTTGGTCCTGTACGACAATCATTGATTCAAGTTTTCTATTCTTTTGCTGTCTTCGCAGTTCGCAGTTTCTTTTGTATCTTATTCTATGTACTTTGCATTTTTATCGGCTCTGTGTACCCTTATGGGCCTTTTGCGCACACCTACACATTACGGCCCCGCGTTCATGTCAGTCATGTCGGTTCGCGCACAGCCCGTTCACGTACACACGTAAACGAGTATTTTAATCATGATCATGATCATGATTATTAAGATATATAGATTTCTACGTAATCTGTACTTCTTAACTTACGAGCCATTTGCTTGCTTAATAATAATGATGGTGATGATGATAATGATGTTGCTCAACAAACTCAGGAAGAGCTTGTAAGGCCCGTACGAGCCGGGAGGCTCAAAGGACCGCAAGAATGAGCAGTGTAAAAAAAGAAAAAGAAAGTGATAGTCAAAAAGATTAATAACTATTAGTGCATGGTACAGCACACACAAACACACCTTTGGTTTGGGGATAACTCGCCCATCCACTTCATCACGCTTGTCGTAAACGGGCTCCTTGGATTCCAGTTCCAGAAGATGCACCGCACAACCGAAGTCTTGAGCCAGCATATTCTCCAGCTGGTGCAGATTTGGCGGTTGATGCGGCCGTTGTTGTCGCCGTACGTACAATACCATACAGGGCCATGTACGGCCCCGTTGCCGCACAGATTCACTCGGGTGCAAGCCGTCACCAGACCGACCGTTGCGACGCACCTGTGGTTTCGCACTCGTTTGCGGTTGTTGAAACAACTGCTCATGGTCAAAAGGGGCAAGCACCGGCCTCGGCTTCCGCCATCCCTGTGCCGCGGACACCACTGGCTGTGCGCCGCTTGCAGCCCCCGGGATATCCATACGATATGATGTCCCATGGGTCAGTGTGGATTCCGTTTGGTAAAACTTGGCCGCAAAACAGGCAACCGTCTCGCTCCATCTACAATTACGCCCCCCGGACAGCGGCCCGACCCGTGGGTCACTGGGATAGAGGTTCGTCCAATTCACACGCCTGCTTCCGCCTCGTCGTGCTTCGTCGGCATCAGCGGTCGTTCTGGCAATGGCGGATGTTGTGGTTGCCACTGCGGCTTCATCACAGCAAGCGTCCTCCACAAAGAGCCGTGCATATGTAAAAAAACTAGACAAGCCCTGAGCGACCTGTACGGAGTCGTACATAGATGCGGTGAAAATGGAATTCCTGAGAAGGTTTGTTGGTAGTTAGATAAACAAAAAGGGCGGAGCGAGGTCTAACCGAAAACCATTCGGCGATTCCGTACTTACCCAACTGCGCGAGCGCTCGGCCTTACTCCCGTCAAAGCCCAGCCAGCTGCCTGAGAAGTGATGCTCGCCGACAACGTCCAACTGACTTAACAACGGCCAACTGCTCTCAAACTGACTTGGCACGTCCGCGGCACCGTCCCCACTGTCAACACTGCTCCGTTCTGCACGCTCATCGCACAACTGCGACCCACGTGGCACCGTCGCAATGTCGTCGGTGTCGAGTCTGTTTCGACCCATGCCGTACGACGTGTTCCTTGCCACCCCCGCAGTCGCCGCTGCCGCCATCACCGCCGCCGCCTCGCCGGGTTCCAGACGAAGCAGTGGAGTGACAAGCGACACAGCTTGATGGCAGGCTTCGTCATTCCACGCGCAAGGATGAAACCACTGTCGCGGCCCATAGATCATCGCCATTGAGTCTCCCGTCAGACTCCCCACTGACCCATGGGACATTTGCACTGCCGCATTTCCATCGACGCCGTCACCGATATCGCCGCTACTACGGTCGAGACGACCCTTGCTTCCCCGCCCCTGTCCTCCATCTGTACCTGCGGGCTCCTCCTCGCCCTGACCACCTGTTCGTCCCCGTAATCGCAGACGACTCATGTCGGTGATTTTGACGGAATGTCCACGAATGCTGTCCGGCGGCGCAAGGCGAGTCACATTGACCCATGGGTCAGTGCGTGGGTCCGATGACGGGTGACCCATGGGACGCGGAAGCCGGTGTTGACCGGGCAGGGGTCCGGCGGGGTATCCAAAGAGCTCCTGCAGAGGCGGTCGTGAAACCTTGAAACGCGGGAAATGCAAATTACGATGTCGCGGTGCTACGGAGAATCCGGGGCCCCTACCCAGGGTGGGCTTACGTAAGGTCCACAGGATAGACAGATAGACAGGCAGATGTGAGGCACGTTTGGTGCACGCTTTCTTGCCTGCACACACTTGCAGCAACACACACACACACACACACATACACACACACCCCGAAACGGCCTCCCCCGAAATATTCCCCCCGGAAACACCCCCCCGAAACACACACACACACCGAAACACACATACCCGAAACACACAAATACACACTCTGATATTAGATAATTATGCATAAATATGATGGTTAGATCATATCATGATAAATAAACATATTATTTGGGCGATTGGGTTTTAGAGGGGAATATGCGTATATAGTCGTGATCATTCTTAATGACAAATTGCGCGTCTCACTCGGAAGGCCCCGGTGATGACCCGTGGGCCAGTGGCGTACAGCGGGTCGCGCAGTCCCCCTGCCGCATTGCGCTGCAAGTGCTGCATGACCAGTTCCCAAAAAGGGTGGTTGGGTACGGAAGCCATCTGTGCGTTGTTTGCCAAATCAGGCTCTTCCGCCATCAGCACCAGATGGTAGCCTAAACAGGAAAGCCGTAGCACAGAGGCAAGAACTCGACAAATGATAAAAAACCAGAAATTTTAGCTATGATGACCTTCGTACGACTGTAAGACAGGCTTAACACTGACACAGGCAGCTCGTTTGGGGGACTTTCTGGCGTTTTATGTCTGCCGGATCTGGTGGGCCTTCCCATGTCAAAAGAAACTCCTCCTGGGCTGTCCTCACCCTTCAATTAGACACCCTGGTTGACTCACCCAACAGGCTCGAGTCCATGGGCCTGAAACACTCCGTGTCCAGATCAAGATACACACCGCCTGAGTGACACAACACAAATGCGCTTCAAAAGCGTACGGAAAGAAGCCGTACGGGCATACAATTACGTACGTATGCAGATGCACTGATGCAATGCGTTGTATTCCGTTTTTATGCACAGACTGTGCACATCACCCGTAAGCATGACGTGCCGTACTTGATGTACGGCATTTACGGTACTGTTTGATGAATGGGTCTTTCGGGAACATGAGCTTCAATCCGGCTCCGGCGCTCATCTTTTGTAAGTTGCACTGTTAGTGACATATTTCTCACACGTAACACGTATGCTGTTGTCAAAGTACGGCAAATCAGCATCACGCACTTATTACGTACAAGAATCGCGTCATCTACAATACAGTACCGTAAGCGTGAAGGATGAAAGGCCGCAATGCGTCGGACTGCATCACCAAGGACGAGTAGTTTCTCCAGACGGTCAGGAACCAGGGGTACCTGCATACAAGGCCAATGAGAGGTTTGTGTTCAATTTAAAACACCCCAGATTTTTGAAGCTATAATTAAAAATAATTAGGCAATAATAATTAAGCAATAATCAAAATTTCACTTTTACACACTAACGGATATGTAATAGAACTCGTAGAACACATGATTTTTGCATGCCGTAGCTAAGACGCAAGCAAATGCTGAAAAGACATTAGCCGGCATGTGCGGGTTTGCTACCTGGAACTCAGCAACCTTTCCGCCGCCTCTCTGTCCCAAAACATGTGGCGCCAGCTGGGATGGTGTGTCTGATAAGAGGTTGTAAGGCAAAGAAATGAATTGTACGACAAGATTATACGAGTGCCATACGGCAAACCAGATCAGAACCCTAAACCCTAAACCCTTTTCCTACCCCTTCCTACCTGACAGGATAGCCGCCACTCCCGCCTGGAAGTGAAGACGGAGCCAGCCAGATCGTGAGACAGACAGACAGACAGGCAGACAGGGAGAAAACGAAGGCAGCGAAGAGCTTAAAGCCATGCCCTCTCATATGTTTGTCTGGTTGTTCTGACCGGTATATTGGTTAAGATTAACCACACATCCTAAAACCGCAAGTGATGGTGAGGGGCAGGAGGGTACGGATTTACCCATGACCTATCCCGTTTAGGACATCCACTGTACTGTGCTGCACAAGAGGGTACCAGAAGTGCCGTACATGTACGAGAAGCTTTCACCATACTCGCCTGAAATGCGTCTTGTCCGCTCGAGAGTGCTGGTCCAATGCTGCCAGACCTGACAGGTAGTTCTGATGCAGGATATGGGGTATCGCTTGCCCTTGTGGAATGATATCAAAGCCTAGTGGAAGCTGCTCCATGTCATCTGTGGCTGCCGTTCGGTGAAGAGAACTTGCTTCCGGAAGGCCGAGCTTAACTTTCACCACGGCCGGATCTCTATCGTAAGTGTCATCCTTCTTCAAATACTGGCTCCTGGGTGCCATCCTGAAGGGCCGTGGGGCGGCGGGTGCTGTGACCCATGGGTCACGAAGCGCTTCAGGGTAACCCATGGGTCGTCCATTTAGATGTTGCTGTGGCTGCTGCTGACGATAAAGGAGGACGGGAACGGAGCTTAGTAGCACGAGCCCAAGCACAAGTAAGATTCCTGGAAGGAAAGGAGAAGGGAAGGAATCCATTGATTCACCTCAGCTTCACATTGATCACCTAGTCGTGTAGGATCACACATTGACATGCACCCAATTGACTCAAATGGGCGCTGGCCCACATTGAGCTGTGTGTCCATATTGGCACCAACCCTTACCGGCGATCGTCGAATTAACATTAACGCCGAATGAGCCCATTTTAACCGAACGAAGGCGGGGACGTGGTGGTGGACAATACCTTTATCGCGGTACAGCATACCTCTAAAAAACATAAAACACATGCGTGTGCCTTACAAGCGAGACAGTACGGCTGCGAGCGCTACCGCATATACCTATGTGGATGCGGCCCGGAACAGCAGTAGCAGTAGCAGTAGCAGTAGCAGTAGCAGTAGCAGTAGCAGTAGCAGTAGCAGTAGCAGTAGCAGTAGTAGGACTGCCAGGAGCCCTGATTTCCATGACGTTGGACGAGTGCGTATAGGAGGGCATTTTTTGTTGTTCCCGATGCTGCTGTCTCGCGTGTGGTGCCATACGTGTAGAAGCCCTGTGCTATTGGTGCCCACTATGGCTACAGAAAACTGCGTATCGGGCGCGTTACATTGCTTTTGGCTGCGTAATAAGGAGCGTAAGCACGCGAATCCCGGTGCGAATCCGTGCGAATGTAACGCACGCCCGTAACGCAGCGGACGGAAAACTAAATGCTAAAGCTTGCGTCTGCTAAAAAACTTGATTCAGCTAGAATATTCTTTAAGATTTAGGCACAAAAATATTTTTAAAACGCAGTTTTACAATAGTACAAAAATCCTGAAAAGCGAATACGCAATCGCATCGGAACGCACACAAATATCACGAAGTTCGCTCGCATACGCGATTTGCGTTAAATATGCGAAACTGTTAACACGGGGTAAAAGTCGCGGACGCCTAGGGACAATAAAAATAAACCTGATAATGTTGTGGAGCAAATAATGGGTTCATTGCGTTTGGAGATTTTGATGGGTGACACGGAAGAGCTGCAGTCGACAACGAATGCTGACGGCCTTTCAGGAAGCTAGTCCCGGTAACACCAGACTGCGCACTCATCGCCAAGTGTGTGTGGGAAAGGGGGCGTACGCGGGGGCATTAGGGGCACCCGCCGGGCTTGGAAGGAAGACAGCGGGGTGGGTAACAGCAAATAATTTGTGAATAAATAAAATAATGACTTCGCACGAACGAACAACAGCAACAAAATCACCAATAACGACAAAATATAAAGCAGTAACAGTAATAAGATATCCTGATTATACGAAAACAATTGTACAAATAATGCAGGTAGTATGCTTTTTCCTCAGTCCCCCTTGTTACAGTTTCGATCGAGTCCTCCACCCAATCAGCCTGAACGCAAATCATCACCACGACGTCCAGCTCGCTCCTCATCCACCAACCTCCCCCCCCCGCCCACTTGGTATGGTGCAGTACATTCATTTTTTCTACTGGCCGCCTCCATCCATCATTCGTTCCATGAACGATTTGGGGACATTGCATGAAGAGTCGAATGAGGGCCAAGGCTGTGAGGGAGCTGGGAGGTATCCAGGTGGGATGGGTTGGACCGGGTGGGTTGGGGCCGGGTTCGTTGCTGGGGCGGCGGGTAGTGAAAGTGGGGGCCACAATAGGAGCCGGGCGCTTACAGCAGTTAGAGATCACCCTCATCCAACAGCACAGCAAAGCGGGTCAATCACATGAACGGAGGGGTGGAGACCCCAGCAACGAAATCTCAAAAAGTGCGGAACATCTGTAACCCTCTTTTCCCCCACACATTCCTTCCCTGCCTCATCATTCCGCGACCTTCCCTCCCTGGACATCTCAGCCGTGCATATAAATCCTCGTAGATGTTAATAATAAATTGCACCAGCATGGCAAAACGAACCATGCCGGCGCCAGGTAACATAAACTGCCATTTTTATTGGCAGCGTGATGATAATCAGCACAATTGTGTTGGTTGCCCCCTACCAAAAATATATGTAAGTGGGGGAGTGCAAGAATTATTTGTGTAGATAGATAGATAGATACATCCGGCAACACATTATCCATACGCCCCATGCACCCCCAAATTTAAGTTGGGTTCAGGGGAGAAGGGGAGAGAGATTGCCTCGTTAATTCCTCGCCAAGGCTTGAATTTTGGACAGAAACATGTGTGGGGTATGTAGCTAGGTGTGGCCGCGTGATATTTATTTGCATTCACATGGCAGTGTCCCCGCACTCCAGCCATGCATGCAGCACGCAAACGTGAAAACGTGGGAACGTGGACGGAAAATCTTAGGGTCATTAGTAAACTTGCTCGCTCATCACTATTTTATTTATTTCCTCGTGCGTCGTGGACTTACATACACGTCCCAAACAACAGTACATCCACCAAGGACACAATTTTAAATAAATTAGAGACGCCATTGGAATTTATGGATCATCCTCGACACGTAATCTGAAAAGGGACGCAAGCTTGCGTCCCTTGCCTCCCTGGAGTTGACACCTTGGTACGTCTCTAATGAAGGTAAAGACTAATACCCATGCGATACTGATTTGGCCCATCATGTAAAGTGCAAAATGCATTAATAACGCCTATACATTCGAGATGTTGAAATTCATCATGCTGCGTGTTGAAGGCTAAGGGAATATGACGCAGACCCTAACACTAAGCGGTACAGCTATAATAATTATTAGCTTGTTTTTTACGTGATTGTAACGGATTGAATGTGCAACTGGAACGGTGTAAGAAGGAGGAGGATAAGGAGCTTCTTTCATGCTGAAATCCTCTTGCAAATTCGTTGATGCCGTACATAAGCCTGCCGGCATTCACAACGCTCGGCGGGGAAACCTCAGAGCCGACTAGAACCGACAGGGTCCACAGGATTTTCGTTGGCACGATGCTCCCTCTGTTCCTCGACTTCCTATGGTTGTGCTCGTGTTCGGTGAAACACCGTGGATGGCACGTCATATATAAATTAAGTCCGACTTGCTTTGCTCTGTATGACACTGTGTCCGCGACGGACACGCGACGCAGAGAACAGTGCCCTCAGCAGATAGAAATGGAGCACGTTGGACGTCAGTCGCTGCAACGTATCCATTCCTTATGCAAAGCATTATATTAATATTAAAGTATCAGTCTGAGGACCATTGCTCGTCGCGTGCCGGTGTGTGAACGGAGGCCGAGGCGTCAAGCCATGTCACGATACGCGGAGGCTTTCCTTAAGGTACCTTAAACGCAAGTTCTTGGACGATAGTACGATTGAGCACCGTGTAACTGCTTATCTTATTAAGGTTTTTATATACTTTTTCTGACGTTCGTTTTTTTAATCTCTTCTTTGTCTTTTGTCTTTTTTGCTTCGCGGTCCGTGAGCCTCCTGGCTCGTACCGGGCCTTACGAGTTCAGAGTAACTTGTAATCAATCATAATCAAATTAAGGTCTTTACGGTATCCGCCGTTGGAGAGCATTAGGAATTTGGAATAGTTGCCACATAATTTCTTTTCCTTTATTTATGAGTGGATGGCAATGATGGAGAGATGGAGGTCACTAACTACCCACCTCCCACCTATACCCCTAATGTCTCCCTCCCTCTGAAGTAGATGTATTTTGGCACTACCCAACCCGGGGAGTAGATTGGATGTTTCTAACGGCCACGAGGAGTGACTTAGGAATGTCTAAGGTCTAATAGCGTGTGTTTGCAGGTCACTAAGTGCGTTTGCAAGCCAGCAATATGGCAGGTCAAGATCTTTTAGAGCTACAGACCAGCAAGTTGTGGTAGTACGGGCACAGACAGTGTCGTGCAAGTAAGCGTAACGGACTCCGGACATCAATTGGTGATTGGATGATTGGAAATTGCCGCCCGCCCCTTCCCATCTGCGGGGTTACTCGTGAAGGGATATACGGGACGCGTTGGTTTTTACTTTAGACGCGCTGAGGCACAGCGTCCTTGTAATTACCCGCAGACCGTCGTGCGTCTGCTCTTGCGTTCAGCCCCGCCTTCAACCATCTAACAGGACAGCGAGCACTTGCTCAAGATAGACTACGTAGGGATGGAACATTCACATCGCAGCGATTTTCCACGCGCGAAATGAGAAGCGCGCGGTGTCGGGGGCCGGAGGTGACGCAATCAAGAGAGGCACTTGTTTGAAAACAGTGAAGACGCTACAGTGAAGACGCAAGAAACATAAAACGGACACATGGATATTTTGAGGATGTCTGTGCTAGTGTGCTTGGAAGTTTCATGTTCCCTTGAGCAGCGCGGAAACATGAATACAAATTATGTAGATCAAGTGCTTGACGTCGCTAGCGTATCGAGACGTATGTAAAAGGCACACACACACACACACACCCAATCAAGAATCTTAATCCTGCCTAATTTGTTATGACACCTTGGGCGTATACACGGCCGCCGTGCATAGCACGAGCATCACATTGCAATACACCACATCACACCACACCACACCACACCGCACCGCACGCATTAGTAACTTTAATACCCTCCAAAACGCATTCCTTCGAGCACATTTAGACTGACCAATTAGGGCCCAACAGACCCGGTCATCCTCGCTCGTCCTCGAGCCACAGCAATGTTACACCGCCGCGGGAAGCAAGGTAGCCAAGAGCCCCGAGTAACCCCGCCACAGGGGCAGTCCAGCTCAGCTCATCCGCCTCCTGCGCGGCCCAACCATGCCGCCACGTGCGTGTGTATGTGCGCGCAAAATCCTCCTGCTGATAAGGACCGCCCGCAGGCCCGGCGCTATCCTCTATAAAATGATCTCAACAACTCCTAATCTTTATGGCATGGAATACGGAGAGATCCTAGATCCAAATAGCTTCTGGGCCTCCCAACACGCCATCCCCCCCTCAAAACATCTTGCCTATTGAGCACGACTCCAGGGCCCCAAGGCGCCCAACCAAACATTCTAAGCACCACATTACACCGCATCGTACAATCGAAATCCGCGGGCAGCAGCAGCAAAAGCGCCCCCGTAAGCGCCTGTACGTGAGCACCCACAGCGTCGCACTGCACACTTGACACCCTAGGCAACACACGCAAACATGTATATATACGCGCACATCATCCGCCAACAAGCCATAAACAGGCGCACAAAAAACGACATCTTTAATAGGGAGAGCTGTTGACGCTGTCGTATTTGCTGAGGCTTCGCCCGACGGCTCCTAAAGCACTACCACCTCCATCACCGCAGTCGCCTCCAGCCCATTGCCGTGAATCATTAGTACCGTCATCATCGTCTTAACTTTTCGCGCACGGACATCATAGAGTATGCCGCCTGGCTGGAACGCAGGACAAGGAATGACCTAGGACATACGACACAAGAGCTTTGCAGAACCTTGGCACGGGTCGGCAGCAAGGACGCGCCTTAGGCGTATGTATCGCCTGCTCCTATCCATATAGTACGTGTGATCGGACACGATCACGTGCAGAGTTTGAAAAGACCCACGCCGCAGAGGCATCGCGAACTCCGAAACCACAAAACATAGGCACATGGGTGCGCGTACGGCAGCCACATAGTCAAGAATCCCTGCCCACGCATGTCACTTTTTCGCTGTGGACCTAAACGGCCTACAGCTACTTTCCAGCGACGGTGTTTGGGAAAGTCAATAAGTCAACAACCAACTACCAACCGTCACACAACACCAAGATGCCTGCTTTTCCTACAGCACCCACCATCTCCCTCAAATCGAGCACACAATAATATATACTTAATCACCATGAGAGCATCACATCATAATGGTGCCCATTGTCGCCAGCGCAACCTCCGGAAAGCTGCATCTCGCTCTCTGTTTGCATGGCAGCCACCACCATGAACGCCACCGCTGTTAGGGCCCTGCATCGCCACCCTCTCTACGACGACTTCGTCGCCTCCAATTGACTGATAAGCCCAGAGCGCAGTCAGTAAAGGCACCCGAGACCAACACAGTGCAACCCTACCACAGAAGTAGAGATGGACCGTACACCTGTCAAAAGCGATCGACCCGCTCTACGCAGCCCTACGCCGCATCCTTGCACGTCCTGGTTGTCATGGCATTCAGGCTGGACCGCGCGCGCGTCCGTCCTTCATCCGCACGCAGAAACCCTTCCTGGCCCTTAACCGCGCAAGCTGCGAGTAACTTCGCCATCCCAAGCCACGCGTCTTCGTACAAAATGGTCCCTAACATTGCCAGCGCAGTCACCGTCGGCCGAAGGGCTCAGTAGATGTCGATAATGCGCTCAATGAGCTGACGGCACATCGGGCAGCGGTGCACACCCTCACGCAACTTCGAGGCGCAGCGGCGGCACACACAAAGGTGGCTGGTCTTGCCGTGCAGGAAGCCTACATGGCGAGGCGCCGACCAGCAAATCGCGCAAGACCCGCCAGCGTCATCGCCGCCGCCGCTGGCACCGTCAGCGTTGACATCATCCACGAAGCCCAGTGACGCCAAGATTCCCTTTTCAGCAGCCGGCGGCAGCGGAAGGGTGTCTGATCGATCGTTCAATTGAGCGACGGCGGTCGCTGGAAGCTGCTTCCAGCCGGTGGCGCCGGAGATTGGGCCTGCCGCGAACGCACCACCGTACGCGTGGCTTGGGAAGCCAGGCGGCGGTACTCGCGGCGCCAGAGGCCCGTGACGGAGCGGAGGAGCGTCAAAGGCAAAAGGCCCCCACACGGAATCATTGACGAGCGACGGCAGTGCCGTGTATTTGCCATAAACGCCGTGATTACCATACTGCATGTGCAGGGGGCCACCGCCGCTGCGGGGCGCCTCACCGCCGTCCAGGCCAGCGATGGCATCGGTAGCGCTATCGGCGGTGATGAGCGGCGGTGGCGTAGAGAAAAGTGAGAACGAGTCCCCACCCTCCGTGTTGGCTATTGCGGTAGTAGGGACGGCCGGTGATACGTCGGCGGAGGGATAGGGCCGGTAATTGGCAGCCACGTTGGCGATATCAAGGTCCCCGGACGCATGCTTGTGCGCCACGAGGGGCCCAACACCCGCATCAGAAGAGACGATGGTTGTGGAGATCAGGGTCTCGGGACCGGATTGGTTAGCCTGGAATTGTAAGTGGTTTCGGAGGTGCTCCTGGGCCTGCGGCGGCAGGAACGGGTTCGCAAGGACACCTAGTGCTGGTACCGCCGCCCCCGCATCAGGCTCGCCAATGGTGGTGGTGGCGTCACCACGGACAGTGCCACCTGTAGATGTGGCAGTAGTGCCAGCAACTATAGGTGAGCGGGCGTATGTTCGGGGGCTACCATCAAAAACTGGAGGGTCAACCGGGGATACGCCAGCCAATCCGGCACCACCGCAGCTTGCCGAGCGCGTCGACGGTGATCCAGTTAAGTGCGGGGCTGCACCGCCGGAGCTGCGCGAAGTAGAGAACTCGGCCATTGCTGCTGCTGCTGCCGTCGGCGGCCTCACAGCTGCGGGAGCACCCTTATGACCCCTCGATACAGCAGAGGCCTGCTTAATTGCCGGGTTAGGATTAAGCCATGCGTTGCGGGTAATGTGACTAGCTGCCTGAGCGGCCACGCCCTCGGCAGCAGCGGCAGCAGGCGTAGACGTCGGTGCATGGGAAACCGCCGCCTGGGCCTGCGTCTTGCGCGGCGGCGGTGGTGGCGGCGGCTGGACGAAAATGTACTGCATCGGTGCTGGCGGCGGCGGCGGCGGTGGTTGTGGCGGCAGAGTCGTCTGTTGTACCTGTGGCTTGCGCGCTGCCGCCGCCGGTGTGACGACAGGCGCAGGGCCCATGGCCTTCTTGGCTGAACGAATGACCACCGCGGGCGTGACCGCCGCAGCGGAGGAAGCGACTGAAGCTGTAAACCGAGAAAACAAGCCGCCGCCAGTAGGTGTGACCACCGCGCCCGGACCTGCGGGTTCCTTGCTGCTAATGGTGAAAGGCTTTGAACCCGTGATCTCCGATCGTGTAGGCCTATTTGCGGATCCAGCAGCAGGTGAGGTACTGGCCGGGGCGGATGCACTGGCGGCGGGCAACACACCATGTTGCTGGCGCGAAGGAGTATGGGATGATGTAGAGGCCGCCGTACTTGTAGCATTGGAACTGCTGCTCAAGCTGTTCGGAGCTTTCTTCTTGGATGTTGATGCCGCCGCCGCTATTTGCAAGAATGACGCTGCATTGCCCACAGTGACGGAGGCGGTGATGGTATTGATAACCTGAGACGATATCACCGAATCCACCTGCTTAGGGTTTGACACGTGGGACCCCGTTGCTTGCTTGATACCGCCGTCAACACGGGCACGTGCTAATATCGAGTCCTGCCCCCCCCTGCATGTCTGATTGGCTGTTGAACCAGCGCCGGTCCCGGTCCCGCCCTTCAGCTTCGTTTTGCTAGTCCTGTCAGTGCCACTGATGCCGCTCCCGCTGGTGCAGGGACCTTCAGCTTGCTGTCGTTGCTTACCACTGCTGCTGCTGCTGTTATTGCTGGCGCTGCCTTTGGCGGCCGCAGATGCGCTACGAGTGCTACTACTGTCCCTAGTTGACATACACGCGGATCCACCAGGCCCTATGCCTCGCGACCCGGCGCTCCCATTCACTTTGGAAGTTACGCCAACTGGATCGAATGCTGAAGGATGACCCGTTGGTTCTCCACGACTATTAGGCATTCCCCCCGGCGCACCAGCTGCTGCCCCGTGCTTTGTTTGGCCAACAGATGATGACGACGTGGCGTCCGTGAAATTGCTTCCGACGCTGCCAGTTCGATACAGACCACGCGTGGAGCAGTGGATTCCAACGGGGTCGACCGCAGCGCCGCCAGAAGCTGCTCCAGATAAGCAGGGGAAGCCTTGAAATAGCCCGGAACTGGCAAGGCTCGCTGACGAGCTCGACCGGGCAACAGACGGCTGCGTCGTATCGCCCAAAACAGCCGCTCCACCGCTGCGCCCGGATGATAACGCGCGGCTGTACGTACCGCGTCTATGCCCACTACCGCCGCCGGCACCGCTGGTGCCGCTGCCAGATGCCCCACCGCCCGCCGCAGGTTGGCGACGCAGCGCTGCTGTGCCTCGGTGCCGTGCTGGGCTGACCATCGACTGTGAGGCCTCCCCAGCCCTGCCGCCGACAGTCCGCGCCACTAAGAGCGATGCGAAACACATTACGCCGCCAAAGAGGAGCGCCCATAAAACCACGGGTTCCGCATTCTGTGTCTTGCACAGGCGCCGGACGAGCCACTCGTACAGCCGGGGCATAAAAATAAGCAATGGAATAGCTACGGCGCTAAGAACAATTGTGCGGGCCGGCGTCCGGCAGATGCCATAGCAGCCATAAAAGAGAATGAGAACTGCGCGATCAGGCAGGAAACAATGGCGGGCCGGCGCAGGCAGTTAATAAACAACCGGGTGGGCGGTTGGGCCTCGAAAGCCCCCGGGAGGAAACTGGCAAACCAACCCCGGGCATTCAAATTATCAACCAACAGGTCATTCGAAGCTAGCAACAAAAAGACCTTTATTGGGGGAGCACCATTCTGTCGGAGCGGGATAAAAACACAAGGGCCTGTTGTAAGAACGCGTTCCAGGCGTCACAAGCCTGCATGCTTAAGATTCCATCACTATGCCACATGCCGTGGTTTATCGGTAATATGGTTTATCGGTTTATGCCCACAATTATATGACATATAGGGCGCGCCTCACCCGTCAACGCCAGCGCGAGATAAAACAAGCCGCTCGCCAGAAGTTCAGCCACACCTTTAGCAATGTCTACACCTGCAGAACGTGGTTGTACAAATGCTCACAACACCAGTCCGTGCGGAGTAGGGTTGGAAACATATACCTGAAATCTCCAACACAATAGCTCGGTGTGCCACCAATACAGTTAATTCGAGAACCAGAAACTAGCTGTCAAAGCATACGTGCTAGCCATCAACCCGGAAAGGGCGCAGTTTACGCAGGTGAAGATAAAGCAAACCAGCAAGCTTAACATATAAGGAATTGTAGAGGGCAAGATAACCGCCATAACTATCCATTGCACCAACGGCTAGCAAGCGCAAGCAGTGTTCGCTAGGGTCCCAGGAACTATCCTAACCCACCTCGCTGAGCAAAGTCATGGCCATGAACGACGGCAATTCCAGTCCAGGCAATATCACCAACCACTTTGTACAGATTCTGTAGCTGACTGAAAGCAACTCCTGACAAGCGGCCAATTTCCAGTAGAAATGCACCCGTAAGACCGCGGGACGGCTCAGTTGCGAAGGTATACAGCTCACTGCCGAGAAAGATGAGGTTCAAGGTAAGAAATACAATGCCCAGGAACTTGTAGAACGCGTTAATATCCGATTTCTCCGCGGCTTTCCTCTGCCGCCTTTCCAGCGACGACAATGCACCGAGCGAATCATCCTCACTCCATGGCTGGTCTAGCAAGCCAACTGGCAAAAAGTTTGACGCCATGACGGCGTATCACGTTAGCGTGGCCAGTTCGGCTCGCGATAGCTGCCAAAATTGCCACAGGCAGCCTAACGATAGTTCGGTTATCAATAACGCATATACGGTGGACAAGTGGAAACCCGATGCACAACACATGGCGGCGTCAGCCGTCGTACCGCAAGACCGCAACTCCCTCTGTGTTGACACATGCACAACGAATACTGCAGAACTATCAATTCTTTCTTTCTGTTCACACATGCCGCCGTAGATTATTTTAAGAGCGTAAAAACCTGCACCAACAGGGAAGCTTAAGGAGTAAAGCAGGTAACATTCGTGCGAGGTAGCGAGAGAATTGTTTATCGACATCACAAAGCATATTCTGTTCAATTACGCTTCTTTCGTCTGCTCGAAGCTAGTCAAACACCTACGACCCAGGCCGACACGACGCATCTCGCTGGCGAACGTTCGGCGTGAGCTCTGCGAACTCATGGCGACAGGCATACATTGCGTAAATGGTGCGTATAATAATTCATCGGAGCGTTGGTGCACGCAGTGCAGCACTTCGTAAAGGAACCTGGGCGGCCGATTGCGTTCCCGCAAACCGCACAGGCCCCTTCCTGAGCTTCGTCCGAAGTCCCAAAATTATAGTCATTCGTAACTTTTGTTCAATGCTAACCGAGCCCTCACCGAAGCACTACATCTTTCTCAGCTCTCACATCTAACTAAACGGGGTTTCATCATGCGGTATGTCCGCCTTTCATGCGCACCCAAACCCACATGCCCGTCACCCCGAGCCCGTTCTATAAAATACTCCAGACCAAAACCAAGACCCGGTAACCATCCTAACATCCTATGCTGTTTCCCTGTAGCCTCCCCCGTGGCTTCTGTCTGCGGCTGGCGGAGCCTGGGTCCTAGGAGCGCCAGCACTGGTAGTAGCGCCTGTGCCGGTAGTGCCACCGGCAGCAGCGGTGGAGCCAACGCTATCCGCAGCACATCTCATGTGTGTGACCGCGTTCTGGCTCGGGACGCCCCTGCCCTAAACTATTCATGCGTCGCCTGCTATGCGTTCCGCCTTCCACAACGCGGTTCGGACATCCGCGCCTGGAGCCCGCCACTGGCTGCTCCAAGACTCATAAGGCCCTTCCTTGCTACGATGTCGTCGAGGGCAAATGTGTTGCCCAGATCCCAAGCCGCTGTATCCACTGCAGCGAGAGCGAGAGCCATGGGACACCAGCAGCAGCAGCTTCTGCCGCAGTCGCTCCTTCGAAGTGCCGCAACATATCACGCGGCGGATTTTGCGGGTGCCCTATCGGTACTGCAACCTTATGTGACGGCAGAGGTGCTGCAGCCAAGATATGGCCGCTTGAGGCCAAGATCTGTCCTTGTGAATGCAGCGGCGGGGGGCTCCACCACTGTCGGATCTGGTATTAATCCGATGGCACTAGATGACGGCGTTACGTCTACCGAGGATGAAGATGATCCAGGGCGTGGAAGCGGCAGCGTTGACGACTTGGGCAGTAGCATGGACGGTATTAATGGCAGCATCAGTGGCAGTAGCGCCCGTAGCCGCAGCGGTGTCGGGCTGACGACGAAAGACGAAGACACAATTGCCTCCATTGTTACAGGTAAGCGCGGCATTGTAAAATAAAGATTGGGGACGCTACGCGCGCGGGTGTGCCAGGGAGAGAGATGGAGGGTCACAGGGCAAGGTGGGATAGCGCAAGGGTGCGAATGGGAAAAAAATAGCTATCTTAGGGCGGGCATGACAGGAGGGGGGTAGCGAACAGTAGGAACCACGCGCCTTGGTAAAACGTGGTGGTGGTGGGGACCAATGGGATAACAATGAGGGGTCGGGAACTGCAGCGTGGCTCATGTACGTCCGTTTCCTTCCGACTTACATATCCGTACACATGCCCGTTCTTGTACCCGAACTCGACTTGCACGTGGGTCCAGCCACGGTCACGTTCGGGCGTTCGGCCTCCATTGAAGAGCACGCATATTGTTCAGCTCTGCCCTAAAAATATAGAATGGATGTCGGTCATGTTGCAGGCATGTCCCATGGGTCAGTGGCGATCATTCGGGTTTCCGGGACAGAAGCAGTTTCAATCGCTGCCCGGGTATTCCGACCCGGAGGTCGCTTTCGCTTTGGGTGGCAGCCCCAGTCGCACCGAGTATACTACGGAACGGCCGTCGATGGCGACGAACGCCTATTGGACGAGGTTGGTACAACACGGATGCGTATCTGCGGATGGAAAGATGTACGGCGCTTAGAAGTTCTCTGGTCTGCCAGTTAGCTGGTTTGGCGTTTGGCGTGTCTTAAGGCAAACCCCGTTTTTTCTCGCACGCTTATCCGGCGGCCTCTAAGATACGAGGGGCTGGATGGAAAGTACCGAGCTCACAATAGACCAGGTGAAAATCCGAACGACATGAGAGAAGTTTACTTGGGGTTAGAAGGCAGAGACAGGATGGCCACCAGGGCGATTGCACACGCAGGAAGAGAGATAAAAGGTGTAGGATTGATAGGATGCTAATAGATTAGGATCTGAGCATATTGCGCAGGAAGTTTCACGCCCCTTCTGCATGGACAATACCTATATGATTGTTTGAGGTCAGCGTGCGAATTGCGTGAATCGCTATTGCTGTATGTACGCACGCAGACCCCTCCGCAAACCGCCTCTGCCCTGTCCTGCGCAGTCTTTGGGACCGGGTCTGATGCTTTCTAACCCGTCCATGCCCCTACCCTACCTGCCCTGCCCGTCCTTGCCGCCGGGGTTCCATATATCCTCACCCCGCCTGCCATGCCCTGCGTGCACTGGGATTGCCTCAGGTGCTGCTGCTCGTTATGTTGTCTCCCCGCTCCTACACGGCCGAGGACGTGGTGGAGTTTCACTGCCACGGCGGCGGAGTGTGTGCCAGCCGGGTGCTGAGGTCCCTCATTGAGGCGGGGGCGCGACCAGCTAAGCCGGGAGAGTTCACTTTGCGTGCGTTCCTTAACGGACGCCTGGATTTGGCACAGGTAAACGATGGCTGGCTGGTGCTCTAAACGCCATAATGTGCGAATCAGCTACTTTAACCTCTGCAAGAGGATGAGAGTAATCTCATCGCGTGTTTCCTGCGATTCTGGATAAAAAAACAGGCCGAGGCGGTTATGGAGCTGATCGGGGCGCGTACGGCTGCTGCAGCAGACAGTGCACTGTCGGGACTGCGGGCCGGTGTGGGTGCTGCGGTATCGGACCTTCGGTCTCGTTGCTTGGATGTGCTGGCCGAGCTGGAAGCCAGGTGTTTCTGGGAGGGGCCTGTAGTTGTCCGGACTCGGAAGATATGTGAACTCGGGCGAGAGGGGATGAGGTGGGAGATTCTGCCCAGCAATCAGGGAAAGGAGGCGGGGTTGCGAAGGGAGGGGGTTACAAATCCAGCCAAGATGCACGCGGCGTTCAAGGCCGAATCTATATTGGCATAGCTTGGTCTCAATGCTGTTTCTGTAACACAGGTGCAAATAGCGTGTGATGCCGGAGGCGAATTCCCCAGTTACATTTCTCCCCGCCCTGCAGTGAAAGCGCTTGGGCGCCCCTGGCACCCCGTAGGGCTGTTTGCGCCTTGCACCCAGCAAATGGGGTTCTTTTGTTTGCCCGGCACTACCGCACTTCTTTTACTTATTTAATTGCTGCTGGTCATAACCCCGATACAGTGCCGACCCGGGCATTCACCATAGGGCAGATGGGTGGGATTTATGTGCGTCCTGTTATATGATTATATCAACCTGTGTGCACACTAGTCATAAGAGTCCGACCCTGAGACCTTGGGTCAGTCCTAGCAGTTTGCATCAATGTAACACAGGTGCAAATAGCGCGTGAAGCCAGGGGGGCCAAATTCCCCCATTCTCCTGCTGATGGCGCGTAGCCTTTCGCTGCCCTGATCCTGCTGCTCCTGTCCTTGCTCCTGGTGCCTACTGCTTTGGGTGGCCCTGGTTCTATGTAGTGTGTTTCCTGCTATCCTACTATCCTACTTTCCTACATCCTACTATCCTACATCCTACTACGCATGCAGGTTGGACTTTGACGAGGATCTTCCACCCATCGACGTACCTGAGCTGAAGTGCAGGATTGAAGGTATCCAGGTGTGTGTTGCTGCCAATGGTATTGTCGGTGACCACTGCGGCCACGGTGTAGCCTCACCAAACATCTGTTTTCGGGACGTTACCTGCACATTACTTAACCCATCTTCGAAAATCGGACTCGCCATCCGGCCAGTATTCCTCCACCTGGGCAACTCTCATAGCACTTGGTATTCCCGCTTTATGAAGGAGGACATAAGTTTCTTTATGTGTACAAGAAATGTGCTAGTGCTTCACCTCGTTACCTTTTCCTTTCCTTATTTTCCCCGTTCAATGGCAGAAACACCATTGATTTTCCATCCCAATTTCCGAGCCCCAGGCAGGGATCGAGAAGGCGCTCCGAACTGCTCACGCGGGAAATCTCCTGCGGACTGGTCTGCAGGTATGGCATGACGGGTACCAGTACGGCATATGCATATGCAAGAACTTAAGCCAGCAGGCCGATGCTACTACCGCCTACACAGTGGCTTCTTCTCAGAATTAACCTCGCTGGACATTTTGCTGTAATCGCTGCATCGTCCCCTCTGCAATGTCACCACCCTATCACCTTCTATGCCCTCGGCAGCTTTGCTCCTGCTACTTCCCATTTAGCCTTCATCATGTCTCCTCCTTGTATATGCCGCTGAATTACGCCTTATAAATGACTATTATGTATATAATAAACTTAAACTATAATAGGTTATTTGGTATAGCTGTTGGCATCTGGCTCCTTCCGGCCCCGCCTTGGACTAGTGGTACTTGTGTGTATTGTGTTGCATGTTAAGGATTGCATTGCACCTGTGGTCGACAAGTATCTGTATCTGATGATGCTGTGTCAAATTCTTTCAGGTAGCGATTGTGGGGCGTCCCAACGTGGGCAAGAGCTCGCTGCTGAATGCATGGACAAACAGGTGCAGAAAACGAGTGTGAAAAGACGGCCTAGGGATGACAAGAATTCTGCCCAACAGGTCGCATGCTTGCCCACCCGTGATGGCCTGTCCAAGTGCCCTGTCGACCGCCTGCACAACTGCTTGTTCAACTGTCTGCACATCTGTCTGTCTTGCCGTGTAGCGATCGAGCCATTGTGACGGAAGTTCCGGGCACCACTCGGGATGTGCTGGAGGCGACCCTGTCGGTGGGGGGCGTACCCGTAACGCTGCTAGATACAGCGGGAATACGGCAGTCGAGCGACGTCGTGGAACGAATTGGGGTGAGTCACGGCTCGCTGTTGGGAGGTAAACGTGCCGGTTTCTGAATTTGGGCCGGTTTCTGAATTTGGGCCGGTTTAGCAAACCAATCGTGATTGGAGAGGTAGATTTGAAGCGGGTAAGGGAGGTCTGTTTAACTACGGATTTTGGGCAGATTTCGGAAGTTGTTTTATAAGATCATGGGCCTGGGCGGGAGGCTTGCGCGTAATCACTAGGTGCTTCAGAGGGCAGGGCGGGAGGCTGTGTGAAAGGTGCGCCCTTGGCCCAGCAACTTCCACATGGAACCAACCCATTCAATTTTTGATGTTTATCGATGGTACCGCTTCCTCATTAATTCGTACTATTTTGTCCAGTCATTACTAAAATGTTTCTTGCCATTGTCGGTTGGGAATGCTTCGAAATGCTTTCTGGTCACCCTTTCGTTTGTTTTTAATCCAGTTCATCGTCATAGATTGGGATCCCTTGCACATTGCATCCAGTGAACTTCATTTCGGAGACAATAGGTGCGGTGCGGTGAGAATACGGTAAACAAGCCAAGACAACGATACCGCATTGCGAACTAATTTTATATCATATTAGTCACG
Organism: Volvox reticuliferus; assembly: GCA_019650235.1. Classification (NCBI taxonomy): domain Eukaryota; kingdom Viridiplantae; phylum Chlorophyta; class Chlorophyceae; order Chlamydomonadales; family Volvocaceae; genus Volvox; species Volvox reticuliferus. Next base: position 520,808 of record BNCP01000035.1, on the reverse strand, counting down.
GGCAATGTTGCCATGACGACGTCAACTTTGCGTCACGGCGATCTGGCTAGGAATGAGCGCTCCTTTTGTAGCGTTCTAGCATTTCATCCGTGGCTAACAGCGAATTTCATTCGGGATTTTCTGAAGCGTTGCTATTGCTGCCATTCAAATACCGGCATTGATATGGGCTAATCAGTCCATTTTAGTATACGGGGTTCTTTGCTATTTTGAGCGAAACAGTCAGGTCGTATTATCACACGGCCCGCCCTTCGATTTCGAGTGAAATCTCCATATCGCTACGGCTGACCGATTTTTTCTTGCGGCTCGATTGCAAATGGATCTCTTCATTCTGCGCACGGGCGAATCTTCGCCCGACACTTTCAGTTTCTGGCGCGCAGGTTATTTATGCCGCATTATTTACTGGGAATGAAAATCCCACGTGGCAGTTAGCTTAATTAGCTCCGAAGCGCCCGGGCGCACGGAGGCCGTCTTTAGTAGCGTTGGATAGTGGTAATTTTCCTGTATGTTAAAATTCAAAAATCTAATAGATAGTTGGTATTCATGTATGTCAGGATAGCGGTATACTTGTCGTAAATGTGATCAATAATAACGCGTTCACCGCACGAACCAGGCGCCGATCGACGAAATTCTGAAGGACTTTGAATGGAAGAATCGGAGCCGATAATAGACGTGCTATGCGACGCAGAATGGCTACAGAAAGCGACGGTTGAAAAGACCCCACAGAAACACAGAAAGTGGAAAAATATGTAGAAGCTCTATAACCTGCAACAGAATATATTTTTGATGTACATTATATACATATATGTATATTTGCCACGTGCCCCTCCCCTGCGCTGTGGCTCGGTCCGGTCAGGGCCCCCGGTGCTCGCCCTTGTAGGGCCCATAGTGTAACACCCCAAGATATATGTATAAATATTGCTAGGAATGTGGAGAGAAGATGCACCCGCCCCAGTAAGCGGGCAAGTTACATACAGGCAACGGGCAAGTTACATACATTATTAATCATGCATACCTAGCAAATGCCAGTATTTGCTAGATAGGTAATTATGTTCACCAAGCACGCAATACATGTTCTACTGTCCAACAAGCAATAAAAGAAAGTCCTTACTTCAAACCACTATATATCTATGGAAGCAAGGTTAAACTCGTTTGGCTTATTATTATATATATTTAGGAGATGGGACGGATGGATGTAGAATAGGAAAAGTTATCCACATATGAACAAAGCTTTAATTAGGAAATACGGTCAAATGATGTTGCATGCATGGCTTGGTTAGTTACATACAATGTGGACTAACTTGTGAACTAACTACGACATGCAGCAGCCGGCAGTGGGTCCAGAGTCAAACAGATTGCTGACAAGTGTTGCCATCATTGCAGATTTGTGGGGAATCCGGTGTTCACGTTATCTGTCAAGGAGCTAGGTTGATGCTTGGTCATCATGGAAGAAGTAGACTTACATGAAGGCTCAAAAGTGTTCACATAGGCATTTCAAATAAGTCTTCTGTAGCAAGTCAAGATGGTGCAATAATGTGTATGTGTGCAATGCTGGGTTCTTTGCGAATTCCCCCCTTATACTCCCTCCTACCCGCCCTGCTGCATTGGACATCCTCGGGCACCCCTTGCACCCGTTAGGTCAGCTTGCCCCTTGCCCCCGATGGATGGGGTTGTATATATTGTTGCTGCAAAGGGGATGTTGACAATCCTCGTTGGTGAACATGCAATTATGGCATCCAAAAGTATAGTTATCTTTACAGAAGGCAGGCTGTAATCAGCGTGGGTATTGTACCATAAAGATGAACACAACTGGCTTGCAAGCCATGGCCTAGGAATTTATCACGAATGAAAACTTAACACCATGTTGCTCTGCAGGGCTGGCCAGTGCCTTTGGGGAAACATGGTGACCGCATGTAGGAGCCACAAACAAGTAGTGAAAATTGAGACACAGAAAAGGTTTTAGTTGATAGTCGTCCGGAGAGATTGCCATTTATTTGTTATGCAACATACTCCATGTTGCCCACCTTAACCAACTACTGTTCTGTTTTCTCTACCAAGACATGCTTGCAATACCGAATGGAGCATTTAAAATTTGGCTGCTGTCGCTTAATTTGATCATCCGTGTTGTAATTCTGTACGGTGGTTTCGGTGTCAGGTACCAAAGAGACCCGGCATCGAGCATTATTGCTGCATGGATAATGCACGGCATGTCCACTTCGGGTTGAAACCACGTCGACTGTTGCATGTCATCCAATTTATTTCCCTCATACCGCTGCTTAGACAAATAAGAACATTCGTGCTAGCAGGTTGAGCGCTCTCAAGCCGCCGCGGCCGCAGCCGACATCGCTATCATGGTGATCGATGGTGCCACCGGGTGGACAGACGCAGACTCCGACATCTTCCGAGCTCTGTGGGGTGATGGGCCTGGCAGCTCCACTTGCAAGGTATGCCAGCAGCATCTTAGTCAGCAGCATCATGGGTTTTGCTTCTTTCGGCGCTGAACCTCTGGCTCGGACTGTCAGCTTGCTGGTGCCGTGGCTGGAAGGCACGTATGTTGGTAAAAGTGCAAACACGTGTGTGAGTGTGTGTGGTTTTTTACCCCAGTGTGCCACGGTGTTTCGTCCCTCAGGTTAAGGGTTTGGCGCTGCTGGTTGCTAACAAGGATGATTTACGAGTGCCTAGGACCGATAATGGAGTGGGTAGGTACAGAGCCTTGAGTATTCCGCGTTGTATGGTTGACATGACTGCCCCTTTGCCCCGTTCACGGACAAGTTTTTGCGTGGTGGAAGCTTCTGTACGTCTAAAACATCATTCCTTTAGCATGTTGGCGGGGAAAGCGGAGAGAGTTCGCGATAACAGGTTAGGTTGTGTACCCAACCGCCCTGACTAGGTCGTGTAATCCGCTAGTTCACTCGCTCGCTCGATTAATTCATCAACCAAAAGATCGATCGTTTCCAATTTCCTCATTTTGTGACCTGCAAGATATGTTTTGGCATTTGGATAAAAAAGCACCTGATTTGTTCAGAGATTCATATTGCTTAAAATCCGGTAACGTGTCCGGCACAGGGGCAACGGCCGCGCAGTCCAGAAGCAATTGTGCTGCGAGCAGCGCTTGCGCCAGCACAGCCCATAGCCACGGGGCTGGTTCCGGAGTCTCCGCAGAGGAGCCGCCGTTACCTTTGCCACTGCTGGCGCGGGAGACCTTTGCGGCTGTCGTACGGACCAGTGCGTCCGAGCGGCGGGGACTGGAGGTGGGATGTTTTTGGTCCAGCGTGCTTTGTGGTCCGTGAGCCTCATGGCTATTACCGGGCCCTACGTGTTCACAACTTGTAATCAGCACCATCATCACCAACACCACCATCATCATCACCAACACCATCATCACCACCAACACCATCATCACAACCACCACCATCACCATCATCGGTTGGATGAGAGCTAAAAAATGTAATTTCCGGTATCCACCATAGCTTATAGCACAATCCTCCGCATAGCTGTCTCACATCCTCATCATAGCCGGTTAGGCGTCTTGTTCGTCACCTCCCCCCAAACAGGCACTTGATTCGGCGCTGCTGAAGCTGGCCGGCGCTCCCCAGGTGAATGGGCAAACGATGTAATGGAGAACAGGTGGAGGCGCATGGGGACGGGCTTAGGGGTCCCTTTTCATAAGAAACCTAAATAACCTTGGAGAGCAATTTGATGGTGAGGAAAGAGATCTGGATCACCTACAGATATTTCCTTCGTTGTGCTTACAGAGTTGAAGGACAAAATAAAAGGCATTTTTTGCCTCTACCGTACCTTTTGATGCCATGTCATTCCTTGTTGCCGTTAACCGGATCCAAGAAGTGCTGTTGTGATGAACTTGAATTTGATCTTGCGCAGCTGGCATCGGGTGGCATGTCCTGGTCTGTCAACGAGCGACAGGCGGAGGCCCTAGTTCGGAGTCACGAGGTGTGCGCGGGTTTGGGGTGTGGGTGTATGGGTTTGTGACCCGTGTCCTCGGGGGCTTTAGGGCCTCATCGCTCAGTACTTGCATTTCGTTTCCTCACATGCCCATGCTATCCTTTCCCGACGGTGCAAACGACAACAACAATGGTCACTGACGGCAACGGTAACGGTTGGATTTGCCAGGCACTAATGCGGCTCGCGGAAAGCATCGCTGCCGACATGCCTCTAGATTTCTGGACGATCGACTTGCGGGCTGCTCTGTTGGCGCTTGGAGAGGTCAGCGGCGACGAGGTGGCCGAGGAGGTCTTAGACACCGTGTTCAGCCGGTTCTGCATCGGTAAATAAGTATAGGGTTCTGAAGCTTTTTGAAAGGAAGGAAGAAAGGAGGAGATGCACGCTAACGGCAGGGGGGGAAATGGGGATGGGACACGGAGCTGCTGCAGCGAAATTGGAATGGCAGGCAACGAGCCTTCAGCAGCACTTCCTCGTGGCGTGCGCGCGCGGTTGCATTTTTCGTGGTTGTTTGGTTGCCTGATTGCGTGTGTGGAAGTGGTTAAGGAAGCGATGGAGAAGAACAAGTGTCCTTAGGTGCCTGCGTGGGTGTATGCGAGGCGGATTTGGGGGGGGGGGCGAAAGCAACAAGTCGATGTCGCAACAAGTGCTTCCTCGAGGGCAGCCAACTCCCATAACGCGAATTCCGGCGCTCAGGGGTAAAGTGGGGAGAGGGATGAGGGGGAAGACAGCTAGGCTGCCGCTGCGGCTATCGGACGAGTTTCTATGAGGAACTGGAGAAGGGAAGGGATGGGAAGAAGGTTTGCGGATGGTGGGCAGTTTTCTGTGCGTGGTTCGGGGCGTTTCCACACTTCAGGTTTTCGCGGACCCGGTATAGTCTCACGGTGCGTGGCGCTTTCATACTGGGGTTTCACGGATTTTGCTATCGGCACGGCCGACGCAGGCAGGAGGAGGGCCAGGGCAAAATGTGAGTCAGTAGCCCAAAGGCGAAACTGGGTTACAGGGAGCCCAAGGCCAGTAATGCGACCGATTGAGAATGGTTTCTGGAGCCCCTGTCCTATTCACACGGGGCTGCCTGTGAATGATCAGCTCGGCCGCAAAGCAACTGATGGCGAACAGTGGATGAACGCGTACTAGTCAGTCCTTTTGGGTACTGGTGACATCTATCCCCACTGCTCCCTACTGTTCCTGTGGATGCATCGGCAAATCCAGGGAATCTGAGATCTAAAAGATTTCATGTCTTAAAGGATAATCTCCAGTAACGAAACACTCGGCTGGATAATGGCAACGTGGGCGTGGAAGACTGGCGAACACTGAAGCACAGTGAAGCACCGCATCCCATTTTCAGGATTTGCGATGCCGCTGTTCATTTGAACGGCTTTCCGGGAGCGTTCACTTATTTAATACATTCCGCAAGTTATTTTTGCTATGTTCAATTTGCTGCGTTGTTGGAGCGCTGATCGGATGCGTCGTTTCGTCAATGTGTTTACTCGCAGCCGGACGGACTAAGGCGCGAGTTTCAGTCGGTTTCCACTGTTTTGGTTTTCGCGGGCGGCCCCGTGTTGTTGCATTACACCACTCTCCAAACGGTGATGACTGTTTATGAAGGGAGCGATCTCCTAATAAAGTGGATAATAATTATTAGTCTCAAGTTGAGGCGATGGATCAGGAGTTTTGCCGCCCGCATTTGGCTCACACGACCTATAATTGCTTTATTACGTAACATCTCTAATGCTCCGTAAACTCTGGTCACGTTCACTTGTTCCTCAAGCAATTCACTTCCAACTGCGAAGTGCATCGGTATCGATTTTCCGCTTCGCGGCTTAGTCGCTGGCATGTGAAGTGACCGTCCTCAGCCCCTCGTTGCTATGGATAAGGTATCCCAGCACGGTAACAGGCTGAGTCTTGTTATCGCGTACTATTGGAACGTTCTGGGTACTGTCAAACCAGGACAACGGATTTTTAATCATTACATTGGATAATATCAGTGCACCATAGGGAGAAAGAAAGGTCCTGATCATGAATACCGAGGCATCTCCGTAACATGACCTGTCCGGACTCCACCTAATCGAGGAACCCTATCATATTTTTCAAATCCGGGATTCCGCCTGTACCGAGCATGAGTTCACCATAATTAATTCGAATTCAAGCCAAATAACGGTCCCGCGCCAATCCTGGTGGAGACATATGCGGTATGCATGGAAAGGTGAACCTGACTTCTAAGCGCCACAAACCGCACATCGTTTTGGGCAAGTTGTGGTAATATTGTAATTATAAATGAAGTGTGAGATTTTGTTTACAACATTTTATAGGCTTTTGCCTATCAACGACAACATATCCAAGATGTCGGCTTGGCGAGATCTATCGGGGTGCAAGTACGGGCAACGCTAGGCAACACACGCTTCCCGTTGCGACAGATGATTGTAGCACGTATATTTAATACATGATTAAAAATAATGTTCGTATTATAGCAGATCACTGGACGCATTTTCGCACAGGTACGATCTTCCCGTGCGGCGAATACGGCAGCATTCTTCCCATGTGATAGCCTTAGCGTTCACTTTCTTAACCAGCTGATTTTAAATTTATTTCTTTATGCGAGATTGGATTTTGGTTTGTGTATGATGTGTAGAGAAGACGGGCATCTGCCCGTTAGATATGTCAGGACCGCGCGTTACCCACAGAGCACCTGCTCTTGGAAGGTTGTCTTCAGGCAAGCGGCCGTGTGGCTTAATTATAGCTGGCAGATTGATGAACTCTTCTCCTACCGCTTCGTACGTCTAATGCGTCGAAGAGTTTTCTCGGCGCGGCCGTGAGCTTGCATCCAAAAAGTCTTGCCTTGTTTATTTGCTACCAAACATATAAGAAGGATACCGATCAAGTGATTGAATTGCCCCATAAGCGTGCGCAAAGCAGAAATATGGATGTACGGCTCGCTTTCGTAGCCTAGCACCAATGTGGGCCAGGTATCCGCCCACCTCCTGCATAGGTCTCCTATCCGTTATCATAGTTATACCGCTTACACCGGTTTATCCACCGCTGCCTTTCTGGTTTTACTACTTTCGCCTTACAGTCAACCCGCTCCGTGAGGTGCATTCAACCTTCCGTATGGCAAGCATTTTTAACTGAAGCCGCAAACATATAGATGTATGTATATGTATTCCAAAGCGCGGAGCTCAATTTCATGGCCTCGATTTGACATTGGGTCGCGCACTTCGCCAGACCGTCCTCGCGCTTCGAAGAAGTACATCGAAAAGGCTGAAACCACGGCCTGATCTGTAACTGGGCAAAAAATTGTGCAGGGACTCCTCGGGCTCTGTTGTGCTCAGGGTACTGGAGATGTGATGAGTCCTGGAGATGTTCAGTGGGAGGCCAGCCCCTCCGTAGTGAGGAGAAGAAATTATATTTTACATATTGAAGATAATGGCTGAAAGCCTTCCGTTAGGCTCAGACGGGTCAGCACTGAACGAGAAAGTTGTCCCGGCGGCAGTACGCTCCTTTTTTGCCACAAGCAGAATTACGTCTACAGATGTAACGCAGAATGGTTTTTATCCAGAAGATGGCGCAAGCCAGCAACTGGACGCTAACGGCAACGGGCGCGCGGGCGTCAGTACTCGTCATAATGAGGACGAGCGCGGCGTGCAGCAGCCCAACCAAGCTGATGATATGGAACTAGAGCACAACCAGGAAAATCTCAATGGTAAAACGTACCCCGTGGATCTAGGCGGCGCGTCTGGGGAGCCCGCGCTTACGCCTTCTGCCGAGCACCCATCCGTGCGGCAGACCACCCCGCAAGCAACACCACCCCCAGCACCGGCCGCAGCCCTCCTGCCTCCCACTATCCTACCCGCCATCTGCCAGCTGCTGCTCGTTTACATTCAGCGTGCGGCGATCATGACCCCGATACAGCAACCCACCGATACAGCAGCTGATCCATCCGCCGCGGGACAAGAAGCCCATGGACAGGAGCCACCGCAACAGTCAACACAAATCTCTGCGGCGCAGCAGCCCCCAGATGGGATCGACCCGCCAGTTCTTATCGCAGTCCGGCAGCTCAGGATCTTCGACATCCCAGCTACACTGCTCCTCCAGGCTGCGGCGCACCTCATGGTTGTGGGGGCCATCTTGCCGGCACATTACAAGGCGGTACAGGCAAGATATCATCGCAGGATTCGAGTTTGGCGTTTGAAATGTACTGGTTGATCATAGCCTGCGCAGAGAGAGGATAGGGAGAGGGGTAGAGAGGAAGAGGAAGAGGGAGAGGGAGCCAGCCGTGGTGTCAGTCTTCTCTGATGTGCCCGGGAGAAAAGTCCATTATACTCCTAATTATTAAGTAGCTCTTTGTATTGCTATGATCCTAACTTGCATAGCTGTGCTTGTTGTGAAGCTCGAACATATGCTTCGTTCAGATGTCATCTTGGGCGGCGCCGCCAGCTAGGTTCCGACCGTGCCGAATCCAATCTTTATCAAAAGTAACACAACAATGGCAACTACTGCGCAAACCTGCAGGCTGAGCTAGCTCAGCACGTTCTACCCGTCTTGCCTGGGGCTTCACCACCCAGGGCAGAATGCGCGGCAGGGCCGCCGGCAGCAATGGCAGTTGTGGCCACGGCAGCGGCACCGAGTGATCCCGTTAGCGCCACCGCCGTGCCGACAGATCCCCCCGCTCATGCAGCGGTCCCAGGCGGCCCGGAGCGAACCGCAGGGGTAGATGGCCAAGTCGGGGGCGAGGCTGGGGTTGCTGCCTGTGCCAGGGGCATGACACTGGCCGTGACGCCTGAACCTCCAGGGCCGTCGGCATATGCCATCACAGCCACTGGGGATTTGGGTGCCGGCAACCGTCCAAGGATTGGCCATGTTGGGGCGCATGCGCCCACAGACGCAGTTGCGTCAGTGTGGGTTGGTCAGGGTGCAAAGCCGTCATCGCGACGGCTGGGCCTGGGCCGCAGGCTTTTCACTGCCATCGCAGAGCAGCTACCGAAACGTGAGTGGGTGCGTGCGTCTCAATCCGTCGTTGTCTGCAGCCGCCTGGCCTGCCCTCCCTGCCAGCGTATGGCTAGTGACTTGCAGGGCCTTATTCACCTCGGCCGAGGTTGTGTGCGCGCGTCCCGCCCCACAGAGGAAATTGCAGGCACACAGCGGAGGAAACGAAGCAAGAAGCGGAGGTTTTAGGATTAAGTGCCTAAGCATCAATTGGCGTCCCAGGCGTGTATGCTGTAAATACGTGCCCTCTCGCCTTCCCCTCCCGACAACCTCCCGATGGCGCAGACACTGAGCTGGATAGCATTTTGCCCCCGCTGTATGGCTACTCCGGCGTTCTGTACACAATAATGGGGTCAGATGACGTAAGTTGAAACGCTGTGTTTACGCGCGCATCAGTTTCCCACTGTTCTCCCCCCACCACCACCGCAAGAGCGAATCCTTGCGCTCTCTGTGCTCCCAGAAATCCAAATCTGCGCGTCGGAAGGCCCCCAGCGCTGGGGAAGGGCATTTCAGCGAGGTTCCGCTGTGGTTCTTCGTGCAACCTGGAACCATGGAAAAGGCCAAAACGTTACCTTCACAGGCTTCCTGGCGCCTGGCACCAGTTCGCCATCGCGACTTTCAATAATGCATATTAATCAGGCTGTCATGGCTCCTGGCTGATACTCCAAGTTTTGCTGAGACTCATTCATACGGTCTATGATTGTACCTGCAGGTGGGGGCGGCGCTCTGGGATGGGAGCATGCTGAGGGACTTAGGTTCCTACTCCACCGCCGCAGACGCGCGCCAGAGCATGCTCATGACCACGCGGCTCGTCGCCGCTGCCGCAGTTGTTGCCATTGCACCAGCGCCGCGGCCCAAACTGGCTGCGGAGCTTGGCAAGGTAGCGCCTCGTGAGGTAGCCGTCCAGGACCCAGCCGTTATGGCGGCGACGACTGCGGGTCTCACTGCAGCGGCTGACGAGGAGACTGGAGGTAGTGCTGAAGCCGGAGTAAGTACTCGCGCAGGCGCCCGTGCAACCTCGGAGCAAGGGCGAGATCCCGTTGAGCCGGAGGTGGCAGAAGCTGCTGAGCAACTGCTTCTGCTGCGGATGGCGCAGGAGGCGGCGCCTTTTCAGGCGCTCGGCGCAGGACGGTTGCCTGCAGGGCCACAGTCGAAGTCACAGTCCCAGCCGCAGGATAGGGAGCAGAGGCAGCAACGGCAGAGCAATTCTGAGGACAAGGGGGAAGTGCAGGTGGCGCACCCTCAGCAGCCGGTTCGACTGCCTCTGGAGCAAGCGGTGGTGCAGTCGCCACTGCAAAAACAGCAGCCTGGGTCGGCAGCGGTGGCGGCGACGGCAGCGTCGGCGGCCTTGCGCATGTCTGGCGAGGGCCAGGCAAATGCGGGGATAGCGGCGCGAGGTTCAGAAGGACCGCATCCGCGTGCTACTTCCGAGGATGTGCAGCGTCCTGCCAGTCGTCTCCTTGCTGCTGCCGTCGTCGGGGCTGGGGGCACTGCTGATGCTTCGACGCCAGTTGCCATGGCAGTAGACACGGCGGCAGCTGCGCCAGTGGCATCTCCTAGGTATCCACGAGGGACGTTGCAAGCAGCGCAGCAGCCGGGACCCTCGACGGCGGCAGGCGCGCGGCCGCGGGTGGCCATGGCTCCTCCTGGGGAACCCTCCCCTCGCCTGCTTTCGCGGGCGGATGCCGCTGCGGGCGCCGCTGCCTTGGCAAACCCCTCACCGACGCAGGTGCCACCAGCTAGGAATCCAGTGATTGGGCCGTGTCACGACAGTCCTAGCCAAAGTGAGCCGCTTCCCAGGACGTCGAATACGAGGATGCTGGCCATGTCCGCAGGTGGGACCGGATCCGCAGGTTCCAGGACACAAGTGCAGCGCGATAGCCTACAGCAGCAGCAGCTGCAACAGATGCAGCAATCGCAGCATTTGCGTTACCAGCAACAAAAACTGCAACAGCAGAAACAGAGACAGGAAGAATATCAACAGCGTCTACAACACTTACACCAATCACAGCACCAGCAGGAGCGTCCGGGCTCGGTGAACTTTGAGAGTGGTGAGAATCCGCTCTGCTTGATTAGGCTTTGGAGTGAGTGATCTCTTAAGCGTCTGGGGGTTTAGCCGCCTTCACGATCGCCTTCGTGATCCCCGTCATGGCTGATGGGATCCAATCTAGTGCGTGTATCACGTTGCTTCTAGAATACTTATGACGCGGCGGGCTTCAATAGGGACAAGTCATTTAGCGGTAAGTTGCAAAGTTGCTCTGGCAATCATGATGCGCACGCGTCCACCTGTTCTTCACAGCTCGTTGCTAACACATCGCTGCCTTTGCACCATGGCCTTAGTAGCAACAGCGGCGGCAACAGCAGCAGGCGCAAGAGCTCCTGCGGCAGTGAGAAATGCCCCGGGAGCTGCAACAGGAATGGGAGCGGAATTCACAGCGACTCGAAAGCGGCTACCGCAACCTGAGGGCCCCGGAGGTCGTTTAGTTCACCCCGATTCTCCACATGCAGTCTCAATCTCAGCGGAGCCCGGGTTCGCCGGGGCCGGCGCTACCGCCGCGCCGTCGGGCAAGGCCACGGTGGCGAACACGGTGACGGCGGGCACTGTCGGGACAGACAACGTGCTGCCCGATTCAGGCGCCGCGTCTGCGGTGAGAGCGCGCTGTGCTGGGGCGTGTTGTGCATGGGGGCATTATGATACCATCGTGTGCTCGTGTGTATTCATCCGGACGAAGTCTCTATGGAGCTCCAGAGCCTAAATTCCACCAGGCTGTGTATGTGGTGTATGCGTCGGCATTGCCTTCGTTCGCGGCCTTAACTGCCGTCTGTCTGTGCCCTTACCAGGCCGACCGCGAAGGGCAGCTGCTGTTAGATTTGCTCTCCCGTAGCCAGTCCCTGCCTTCGGATCTAAGCCGAGAGGCACTCGCCGTGCTCATCAATAGCACTGAGGGTCTGGCGGCACTGCTGGCGCTGCTGCAAAGGGCCAAGCCACAGCCACAGTCACAGCACCAGGCGACCGCGAGCAGAGGGTTCCCGGATGGGGACCCGGTGCCTTCAGCATCACCGATGGCTTCTGCCCCGACAGAGCGAAGGCTGCATCCGGAGGAAGAAGAAGAGTGGGCTACAGCGGCCGCGTCACAAAAACTGCGCGGCTGGGGCGAAGCTGCGCCAGTGGCGCCGCCACGGCGCCGCTACTACGCTGCGCGCCCGCATGCGGAGCATGCACCTGCCATCATGTCACAGCCGTCGCAGCAGGCGCATCAGCAGCAATTGCATCATGGCCGTGTAGACCCCGGGCCCCAGGCAGCTGCACATGCGTACGAGTTGTTGCCAATGCAGCGGGTGTTCCGGATGAGGTGTGGCACTGGCCTTGGCAATGGCAACGAGACTAGCCGAAAGTATCGGGATGAGCTCTTGATGCTCTCTCTGGCTGACGACATGCGGGAGGCCTCTTGCGGCGGCAGCGCTGGCAGCGCTGGCATAACCAAGCGTCCAGGAGTCCCACGGACGTATTCTGATGCGGCTGCCTCGGTAGATGGCGAGCCGTCCCCCACGGTGCACGAGGCAGTGCTGGTCTTAGGGCCTAGAGGCTGCGGCGGCGTGGGGCCCGAACAGCAACGCGGCGGCGATGGTGTAGGCGCGGTCAGCAGGTCACAGCTACCCTGGACAGTAACCCAGCGCAATGGCAGCGGCAGCGGTGGCGGTGGCGGCAGGGGTTTCGGCCGAATACCTGTGGAAGATCTTGAGCCGGAGCTGCCGCAGGGGCCTGCTGGTGGGGCTTCCGAGGCCCCCAGCGGCCTCGACGTGGGGGGTGGGGGACTGCTACTGATGCAGACTCCCGGCGGCTACACAGCCCTACATGGCGCGGCCGCTGGCCGGGTGGCGGCGTCAGCGGCCGGGGGGGCTGCGGTGGACACTCCTGCGTATCACGGTATAGATGGTCCTGGAGCAGGAGCAGGCGGTGTTGAAGGCCGTCGCATCAGCAACGATACCACTGCTCCTTTCTCTGCGGCTGCGACATCGCAGCTACTCGCCCGCAGCACCCTGATGCGCTCAGGACCCAGTGGTGATAGCGGCGGCGGCGGCGTCCCACGATATGGACCTATTTCAGAGATCAGCGACGGGGACAACGCCCGCATGCCGCGGCGACGCTACCCACAAGATCACCCACCTGTCTTAGGCGACGGTAGTGGCGGCGGCTCGGTGTACCAACAAGGCGCCATGGGCTTCGCGGATTGTGCCCAACGGCCCCTTCCGCCGAACGTGCCACAGCCAATGAGTCGCCCGGTGGCGCGGGAACTAAAGCCCGGTATGCGCGGCTTCGGCCAATTCGTCAGCGGCTCAGATGGACGCGGCGGCGGAGATTGTGTCGGCAGCATCTGCCATGGGAGAAGCGCTGGAGCTGCATACAGGTCCCATGTCACAGATACGACGTTAGCCCGGTATTCCGCGCAGCATCAGCGACAGATCAGCACGCCTCTGCCGCCATACGTCGCAAGTCACGTGGATTTCGAAGCTTCATTGGACGAATGCGGCCGGCTTCAGGGCTACGAACCGGCGCCAGAGGCGTCGGGGGGGGAGTGCGAGGGTGGCGGCGGCAGCGCTGCCACCGCGGCGCCCGGCGGCGCAGTGCGTGTCCGCTTAGGTGACGCCATCAGCGATGAGACGACCAGCACCGACGTAAGCGGCCATGGCAACATCGCTGGCGGGCGACATGGTGGTGATGGCGGCAACATGGGCGCCGACGTGCGGCCGCAGTTGAAGCGGCCTCGCCACGCACACACGCAGTCCTCCCGCGAGTACGGCGGGGTGACCAACCTCGTGGGTCTGGGCATTCAAGAGGTGCGTTTTTCGCCCATGCCTGATCCCTTCGCGGGCAAGCCATGACTTTGGGAACCTTTGCGATGTTGACATTGTTAACCTGGTTACCTCATTGATATCCATATCGTCTCGCATGCCTCGCATGCATCTTCCTGTCTTGTATCGCCTGGTACTCCTGCTTTTCCTGACAGTGATGCGGGCTCCCATCATTACTGGTGCAAGCTACCTAACAACTTTGGATATTAGAGCTGCTGCCCTGCAGCCCTGTCGAAACCGTTGAACCTTCTAACTCCATTAGGAAGGAGTTGCGGCGTAAACTCTCCTTCTTTACTGCTACTGCTGCTACTGCTGCTGCTGCTGCCACCCATCAGGCACTCGCCTTAATCCAGCGTCATGGCACACAGCTGTGAACGTGGGGCTCCTCAGTGCCCAACGAGTCAATGCAGGCGGCACGAACCCGCCTCCATATGAGTTCCCGCGTCGTACCCACTGGGTCCATCTGGGGTCCGCTTCCCAGTATGTAGGCTTACAGATGGATATCTTCAGGCCTTAACCGTACTTAAAATGTGGGAATTGCCAATCCGGAAGAACCTTTGCCTGTTTCGCATATATACGAATGCAACTGCTTCCTGGCGTATGGGGCGTATCGGACGTATCAGACTTATAATTATGGCCTACACCCTGTCCTATAGGATGCAGACAAAGATTCAGTTCCAGTATGATGACATGCCTGAGCTGTACGTTACATCGTTCGCGACCACGATTTGGCGCGAGACGCAGCGGCGGCCATTTCGTGGCAAGTTGAGGGTACGGGTATCGGTGGCCCTACGATCCATTTACTAGCGAGCAGCCGCGGCATGTTTTCGCGTAGAATATACCGGCAGTGCTGAAGCCTAAGGGCATCATACTAACATTCGATTTTCTCCAGGGTTGCGGCAGCAGCTCGGAAGGCTCAACATCCACGGGGGGGGTAGAACTGGGGACGGGCGCGCCGTTTGCTTGTGTGTGTTTTCCCGTGTTGGAATATACCTCAGTGGCTTCCTCGATGGCTCGATCTTAAGTACGGAAACGGGGTGGAAAGAATAGCTAAAATAACGGGTGGCACAGACAGATAAATGGATGGGGTCACATGGACTTCATTGATTTTTGGGTGAGTGTGAATGGCTGAGGTTTCGCTATCTCTAGCGCTACGAGGGGCTTGCTGCCGCTGCATTTTGTCGCAAGTGGGCCAGTGATGGACACGGGATTCCCATAGGTGCGCCGCCTCGGCAAACGTACGCGCGCGCGTGTGTGTGTGTGTGTGTGTGTGTGTTGCAGTGATGGACTCCCTGAGGTGCACGGCGCTCCTTAGATTGGTCGCAAACAAGATGGCGTCACCCGTATTTCATATATAGCGCAGCAGCGACAGGGTCTGCTCCCGCCGTCATAGGCTGTTTGACGGGGACGGTTTCTTGTTTCCTTTCTTGTTTCCAGAAGAACTGAACGACGGTGCGCGACTGTGCAAGTGAGCAAATAAGTCTCCGTTATTGGTAGTGGGTTTGAATGTCGCATCCCCGTGCTGTGCGGGGCCATGTTGCTAGCTGGTATCGACTCTGTCCTTACGTAGCGGACAAGTAGTCTGCATGCTGGATACGGAGGGCAATTTGCGATGGGCTGCTGATGGTATTCTAATGTCTTCGGGGTTTTGGTCGTTTATGAGCTGGTTGTGAATCTATCAGTATACCTACTTGTCTGTCCGCCGCCCATTGTTTGCCGCAAAGTCTTGGTAAAGTAAGGTATGTAGGAAGGGGTGGGGAGAGGTGCCGCAGGGGGCATGGGAGCAGAATACACATATGCTTGGTTGCATTTAGGGGCTCCCCTCCTAACGGCTATAGGATGGTTGGCCGCTGTTACATGCCGGACGTCATGCTATCTACCAAACCTGCCAGGGAGCATTGCCATTTTGGATTTAATTATAGCATCCGAAGTAATGGGTGCGATCGGCGAAGCCTTAAGTTACGGCTTAGCACTACCTGTTGTAACAGACGGTGTTCGAGCTATGCGCTGTTACCGGCAATCGGCGGTTCCGGGCTGCATGCCTGATGAGCGCTCGTGCGGCACGACGCAAGAGCGCCGCGGCGGCATCTATGGCGTGTGTCGTCCGCGGCGTTGGTTGATCCACTTGACGGCGAGTATTTTCCCCACAAACGTTCTCATTTGATGGCTTTCCCTGTCTGCTTATTAGTAGGCGGTGAATGGTTGTGCATGGGCGTTGGGTGGGGCAGGAGGAACTTCGCAGCAGCTGCAGTTACATTGGCCGCCGTGGAAGCTTAGGACTCTGGGGAGCGGTTTCATACCACTTGTGCACCTTCCTGCCTGCCGGCTGGGAGCGGCTCCAATACGGGGGTATCCTCGATCTATCTGCTGGACAACACAGGGTTGCTTAGGAGGCAGTAGCTTGAAGCTGCAGCCTGAAGCCGCTGAAGCCGCCGGCTGGACTTAAAAAAGGTAAACAAAAATGAGCAAAATGTATCCGCCGTACGTTGGTACTGTTGCATGACTCTTTCCCAGAGGCATCGGCATCATCTGCGTGCATCTGCTTGCAGGGTCTCGGGTGGGTGGCTTGGGCCCATAATGCATGTCGTACGTCGTACCGAGAAGCAAATGTACCAAGAAGCAAATGAATCCGCCAGTTTCCCTTACTCGTGAATGTATATCGGCTTTTCGTCCGTGTCCGAAGAAGACGAATGCATATGGCTTTCCCGTGCTTCACTGGCTTCCGTTACATGACGGTCAGTTTCGTTGCTGTCAACCTTTTACTTCGTTCTTTCTGCTTGGCCGGTGAGCGCGTCTCACTTTTTACATGATGGCCGACAAGCAAGGCTCTCGCTGTGGTGATGAAGTGTGGTGGTGGCAATTAGTTGCCCCGGCAGCATCATTCACGTACGTACGGCAGTAGCGGCGCTTCATAAACCTGCATGTTATCCTAGCTATCCGACCCCTGATTACGTGTCGTCGGTTTCGTTTTTTCCCAACGAATGGTTTTGGCACGTGATGACCTACATGCCGGAGAAGATATCCTGTCCCTTATTACTTGGAAGACATAAAATTGGCCCATGTCTCTATATATAATCAATAATGATTGACAATCCTGGTAACACCACCACCTGAAATGCCTGCGCTTGTTGCTTATACGGCCGTATGCCACAGAGGCATATGCATGGTAGTAGTTGCTTGGCGTGTGTGTTTCGTTTATCATCGGATGCTATTCCAAAGCAGCAACCAATTGCTCATTGTTATGTCCGTCCTCAGCATCACTTGCAGTACCCGTTCCGTGAATAGGTTCGCCAGCGAGGCGTGTGGCCTCCGACTGAATCGTTAAGCGTTATCGATCCATGAGGCAGAATCTTAAGGGGCAGATCTTAAGGGGCAGATCTTAAGGGGCAGATCTTAAGGGGCAGATGCGGCGGTTTAGGGATCTTATTTAGGAGGAGGGGAAATGGACACAAAACGGATGCACGTGAAATGAAGCCGTGGGGTTTGTGGGTTTGAAATGTTTGGGTGGTTTGTTACTATTTTTTATGGGCGGGTGATACGTGGCCGATATCTGGGTCGAGTTGCTTTTACTGGCTGGCTGTCGGGCAGGCATGCGGCAGGCAGCCGGATGTGCAGCATATTTCGTGCATGCTAATAATGATATACATGCATACGGATAGATGTACGGATAGATGTCACAAATGGGGGTGGTATGTGTTAACTCTGGTATGTGCTACCTGTTTATTTGTGCTTCACTACGTACTGCCCGCTGCTGGGAAGTCCTGAGCGTCTCTTTGTACGGAAGTATGTGCGTATCAGCTTTACTCTGCGAAAAGGGGGTCCTAGATTTCATGGAGTTAGGTGGGATTTTCCCATGATGCCACCTAACTTAAATGGAAGCTAGCGTGTTTCATATATTTATGCGTTCTCCATATGTATTCCATGTCCACCGTCGTTCTGGAAATCTTCACGGTCAGACAACCAGGGATTATTACGGAACCATATCTTTAAGATAATAATTTTGCTTCAACCTGCCCGCCGTGCGTGTCCAAGCTACAGGTGCCATTACAGCAATCCACGTAGGTCTCCAATCACTCGGAATCACAGTCCTTCATATGCGTACACAAAAAACATTTTCTAGCTAGCTCTTAAGAGCTAGCTAGGTCGTCCGTCTTGCGAGGCATAGTGATGGCATTGGAATGCTGCCACGCACGGTCCTTTCCGTCCTTCATCTTCAGCACACCTGAATGAAAAACGACGGCCCAATTATTTGCACATACAACCTCGTGGGCTCGTGCACAAGAATACATCACAATATCTATCTTTATATATATTATGTGTGTGTGTGCCCTTGTCCTTCCCCCTGTCATTTTCCGTAAAATATGGCTACACACATTTCACGGATTTAGTTTTCCAGGCGGTCTCCAGGACAAGGCAAGAGCCCTGAATGCTATGTATAGGACTCTAAAACGTTCATCAACTATTTCTATCTGATAAATTCTTGCCTGCCTCACTTGATTGCCCTAACAAGAAGGTAGGTGTGTATGTGCCCAGGGCAGCAGATCAGATAGTTCTTACAGACTCAAGTCCGTGCACATTCATTCAGTAGATAGAGATAACATACAGCATGCATGACATAGATAAAATCTATCCCTTCCAAGCATAGGATTTGGGCCACGCACCCGGAATGCATGCATGCATGCTTAAGGTTGCATCATCAGTATGTAGGTAGAGGTTGTTGAGGTATGGGGCATACACCGCCATGGAAGGAGGATGACCCCAGCAGGTCTTGGATCCAGGGATGCATGTGCGGCGGTGCAACATGCATGTCCACTACTACATACCGGCACTAAGAGTTTTTGAGTGAAGATGGTTATGCCGCATTACGTATGCATGTCCACTGAAAATGGAAATCTGAGGTTTGGAGATCACCAGGTTCGAATGCTGGTTACCACTGCAATTTCGTATATATGGATGCTGCGTCGATCTACGTAAGGCAAGAGAAGAGAGAGAGAGCAGTGGTCAGGTTCGCTGTCTGAGCTTCTTATATTTAAGTTTGTTGGCCGTCGGGTTCATGGAAGGCCAATATGAGTGCGGGAACAAGCGAGCGAGCGGGTACGTACTGTAGGTGCGTGGGCATTACATCGCTTATTATTTGGGGTGTTACACTGTGGGCGACTCGCCCTACTTCTTATAATGTATGCCTTGCGGCAAGTTTTTTCCCAGTAACATTTCTAGATTTAGGGCCCATGCAAGCCTACAAATATTCCGGAAAGTGTGGTTTTCCTTCCATAAAAGTTTTCCGTAATAATATGACCACCAGATTTACGGAAACGCACGTATTACGGGAAATATACGGAAAACAGCCACGCACACCATTTTACGGAAATAAAACCCCCGGTTTTCCCAGAGGGAAAGCTAAATACAAACTTAAACTTTAAATCTGTACGTATATGTAAGATATTTCGATGTAGATTGATTGTTGACATCGACATATATAGATATGTCGATATGTCAATTTCAGATGTAGGTATGTCGATATCTGCATTTATATCTATAGAGTTAGGGAGGGCTTTAGAGTTGGGGGATGCTGGCAATGACCTGCTGTAGCTAGTATCCTGCTGGGCATCTATGGTATATATATATATGTATGTGCGGTCTCTAGTGATTAAAAAAAAGCAAGCAGTGATCGCAATGATGCACGTGCGATGATGAAGTGCATCCACGTGCCGAAGCAGTGCGCCCGCCCGGTGTTGTCCCGTCCTTCCCGTCGCAGCATCCAAGTGTACGCGACTACGACAGAAACTCGAAAATTAGCGAATTTAAACAGGAACCCCTGCCAATAACCCCTGCGTGCAAGCCTTATAACTAGAACTTAGCTTTCAAGCAACTTCCAAGCTTCCAATGTACATACGCCGTCGTGGCTCCTACTGCTCCGGAAGTGTAGGGACCAGCTGCAGCACCTGAAACACCAAAAAATGATCCACAATGGTAGCGGCAGTTCAGACATGTTTTCCACTGTTGTCGTTTTGTTTTTCGCAAGTGCCGAAGTGAGTGCGTGAAATGAAACGTCTGCAGCAGTTTGGAAAACCTATATTGGACACGCCAACGCACAACATTAAACGGCCGCTGCTGCTGATATATATTAGTACGTAAGCCTCGACTTGTGGGTCTAAACGTAAATATCAAAACCACCAATATGTGGTATATAACGCTGTATAGGTTTAAGAATTTGATGAAATTCTCGGCTACATAGTTGTTTGTCTTGTAGAACAAAATATCTTTCTCCCTTTTTTTACTGTAGTTGAGCCAGTCGATTTTATTTAACCAGTAAGAATTGTTGAAGATTTTACAAAAATTGCACGGAATGAAATACAATATGTTGGGGTCGCTCCAATTCAAATGATTTCAATTGCTACCTCATTAATACCCTTTTTTGATGCCGGGGTTAGCTACCCCTCTCTTTACCTAATAAACCCTTCATACAACATAACCCCTGCCTACCCCGAGGTATGGTTACGGACGCCCCTTTTATCGAGCGGGGTGGTCCATCCGTTACCGCTAATCCCCCTCCCTTAACTCCCCTGCGTCACTGTTACAGGGGGATGTTACCCCCTCCCGGTGCCATGGATAGGGTATGTAACCTTCTCTCACTCCGCGCGCTGTCACAAGCTTCTGCGGTTTTCATCAAGCGGACGCGAGCTAGCGGATCTTGCTTGTGTGCTTGCTTTTACGTGATATGTATATGTGTGTGTATATATATATATATATATGTGTGTGTGTGTGTGTGTGTGTGTGTGTGTGTGTGTGTGTGTGTGTGTGTGTGTGTGTGTGTGTGTGTGTGTGTATGTATATATTATTCTTGCTTGGGGGTTCACTTACTTCGATCTGTCAGAAATCATCCTGCCCTGGAATCATCCGGTAATTTTCATCACTATTAACTTCGTTTTTAGAGTTTTCCATCGATGCTTCCAGCAATTGCGCGCGTGTACGTATGTGCCGCCCGCCACAGAAGCGAGCGACCCCAGAAAGCGAGCCTACCTACCATTATTATCCAAAATAAACCCTATTAAACCCTAAGACACAAACCTCTCACAACATGCATACAGTCAGTTCGTTTAGCCATCTCCACCTATCTAATATAAGGACCTTGTTTGAAGGTCAGAGAAGCCTGTTGCCGCCTGGAATTCGGCTAATGTGATAGGAGGTTGATAGGATACACGCTGCAAGAGAGTGGTTCGAGTGAATGAAGTAACTGTACTTGGCTCGCCAGCTCCTGCTAGCTGTTGCCAAGTAGATAGCTCGCAGCAGGGACTTCCACCCTCAAGTCAGAATTAAGCAAAGAAGAATTCGATGATGCATTTCCTTCTAAAGTAAACGCCTCTATCTATCTGTTGAACTGTTGAGACGCGGGGTGACGAGGCAGGGTTTCGCGCGCGCCGTAACCCATCCACTTGACCAAGCACCAGAATCGAACCCTTTGAAACATCTAAGACACAGTTTGAAAAACATTATTAGCAACAATCAGGGAAGAAGCTAAGAAGCGTACGAGCACAACGCAAAGGCAAGGAAGAAGCGTTTTGACCAGTTAGTGGATATATGAGGTTATTGCAAATCAATTGGAAAGATTTTAGTTCGATTTTTATCTATTATAATCCTGTTAAACATTTTTGCAGCCTGGAGAATGCAAATTTAAAAATCGAATGGTCGAACTGGCTGGCACCTAAGGTCGTGTTCACATGTAGTCCAATTCGGCGTGATTCGACTGAATTGGACTTCGAATTGGGGTGAATTGGGTGCGAAATGGACAGGGTCACGGGACCCCTCTTGGGGTGTGATTCGCTGTAATTGGCCTTTTTCTTTTTCAATAAAAGATTATTTCACAAACCGTTATCATAATTGACATATATATTTTTGCCATGTTTTATTTATGTACTTAATTCATGAAAAGCCGGTATCGTATATTTTGGCAGACATTTGTGATCATGGATGTACAGGGCAGGCAATAATTTCTCTCACAACAATCAAAGATATATATTATTTTTCCTAAACAACGCAACTTTGGCCTGAGTGATCATGCACCGCGGTCATGGCACAACAATTTGGCGTGGTGGCGCCTCAAACGGGGGCTAGAAGCGCAGATGAAATCATAGGAATTTAGGGTACATTATCGCATCATCAAATTGCCTTACACTATTTCATGCATGAAATGCTACATGCCGATAAAAGAATCCATAAGTCGCGCACCGGTGAAAGACAGGTTCCAAAGGTTGAACTCGCTCGTGCAACTATATCCTTGATTAGAATTAATTCCAAGATTTTAGCGCTCGTCCTATAACGCGATACCTATTATGCGGCTACGAATAATATCACGCACGTGAGTGATCAGGCGGCGGAAAGTCACACGGAAGCTTCCATCCTTTTCCGTATCGTATGTCATATTTAGTATATAAATTATTATTTTATTAGATAAGGAATAGTGTTTGCGTACAAACTCCCCGTCACCGAATATATGATCAGGAGCTCAACGCCGCAAGCAGCAGGCAAGATATAAATTGTTCATTATTGAATAAAATAATGAGAAATCCTATCGCAGAAATTTGGGGGCATCAACTTTCCACCTTTCAACTGCTTACGTACCACGCACGTGCGCAAAAACCGTAAATCGCTTCTTGCGGCTATATGCTAGTTACGGCATGGTTACTAAATAAAGTGATATGTCACTGGTATCCCCAATCTACGTTCAAGCGTTTTTTTATCATCATGAATTCAACCCCCTGGCGGCGGGAACCCGTGAATCGACCACGGCAACTGCGTGGATGGGACCAACTGACAGGAGCCGCCTTGTTGATGAATGAACGTATTTATCCCATTTTATCCTTGGCTGTTGTTGTATCTCTGTATGTTGTATCCGCCAACAAAGGCCCGATCGGAAGATGACCAGACTCCGTCAGTCGCAGTCCGGAGGCAGGGTTGCAAAGAGGTCCTAATCCTCTAATCCAGAAAAATCCAGGGGGTGGGTACTGGGCAGCCATCCTCTAATCTCAAAAGTGGTGGACCACTTCTACAGTAATCCCCAACCCCAGAGTGGTGGTCTTATCCCCATCCTACCCGCCCTCGCAGTCCATCATCCCGAACGGATACTACCCGTAGATACACGACAGCCTAGCTAGGATACAACACCTGCTTTCCATCGGCGGGATGCACGGCCAGCAGCAACCTTTACCAGTGGCATGCACGCATGCATGTCTTAATGATGAAATGAAACCTTCCTTGTTAGGGTTTCCAAACTGCGAGCCTTCCATCCCGCCGTCCTTACTTCATTCATACCCGAACGTATATATGATTTCTGTTTCTGCCGCTCATCACAAATCTAAGCTTCGTCTCTATCATCAGGGGTCCCCTGGTCTCTCTATATACCTCTATCCACGTGAGCTGTTCATCGGTTTGTTCATGGGTGCCATACATGCCTTGCGTGTATGCGCTCCCTACCTAATTTTTCAAGTTTTTATTTCCCGTCGGTATATATATGCCCTTCCTTGCTTGCTTGATGAAATGGGGGTGGCCTCACGCACCTTTTCTCTTCAATGTATCTTATTCGGGTTTTATTTACCCTTGCTTTCGTTCCTTAACACATGCACGGATGCAAGTTTGGAGGTTATGAAGTCACCAATTAATAATGCAGGCATGGATGATGTAGTAAATGTCACAAACTATAATATGTAAGGTGCTAAGGTGGAAGTGTATCAATGTTTTGGGAGGCGCTACTTTGCGCACTCAATCTCTACAAACATAGATCATCAGCATTTACAGCACATACATATATTATGTGTTTTGGGTGACCAGGGAGTGGTGAAAGAGGTCAGCTCACCAGCTGGACAACCCCGTTCCAGCAGGTCACGGACACAGCGTCTATCGAACAGTCATGCTCCCACTAGTACTCAACAAAAGAAAATACGGAAGCAGCGACTGACCCACCTGCCAGAGGAGGTACGAACCCAGCGACACATGGCCCAAACAGAGAGAGCCCGACAAGCCCGGAAGGCCAACCTAGCTATGCGGCGGACGAAGAGGGAATCAACAGTTACGGGTGGCATATCCAAGGAGATAACCCGACCTCGGCGCACATCCACTTTGCGATCCCGACAAATCCAAAACAACCCCAACCCATCCCAGGACATGGATTGTGATGGGAAGGAGTTCAACCCCCCCAATCGGGAATCCCAAGCCGAATAATGATCAGAGGAATCACAAGAAATCAGCGACAGGGAGCTATCTCAGGGCACCCACTGCGCATAGCCACGCACAACATGCGAGGACTTCTGGCTTCTCATGGCAGTAGACTTCAGGCAGCTGCTCGTCAATGGGCTGAGTTGCGGCTGGATGTAGTGTGTCTGCAGGAAACCCATCATACTACCATTCAACACCAGTGCCTTTTCGAACGGGACCTGCGCTATGCCACCACACAGATCCACACACAAAACTGGAAGGTAGCGGCCTACTCTTGGTCTAGCTCGACACATACAGCAGGAGTGCTCATCCTCATCAGACAGGGGCTAGCATCAGCTCTGGCACCAAAACCGGCCACACCCCAGCATCCATGTATGCGTGGCCGTTTTGCAGATTGTATCCTCCACTGGGGAGGACACCGCTTGCACATCTGCAATGTTTACCTCCCTCCTGGCACCAACTCAATGGCTATGGAAACCCGCCGACAACTCTTTGAGAATGCTCTGGCCGCCACCACAGCTACAGCCATGGAGCACAATAGGGACACCACTCTTATCTGGGCAGGAGATTTCAACTTTGTGGAAAACCCAGAGTGGGACTCATCCGCGGGAAGAGATGGGCGGCAGGCGGATAGGCCAATTACGGAGATGAGACATCAGGCAGGCCCAACGATGGTCGATACCCACCGACACCTCCACCCCAGGCGCCGCGACTTCACTCACCTGTACCATGCGCCTATCCCAGGAGGCTCACGCCTGGATCGCATCTATATCAATGGAGCCATGCTGCCATACATTTGCCACACAGCCATCTCCTTCCATACACCTTCAGACCACCGTCCCGCCATGCTTCATCTTCTACCACGCAGAAATGAGATCAAGGGCCCTGGCATCAAGCGTATACGCATGGCCTTCACTGAGCATCAAGATCTGGTTGCCAGCATGGCTGGATGGATCCGAGACCAATGCCAAGAGGCACCGTCAGCTGAAGAGAACCCCGGCAACTTAATTGCTTGGTGGCCAGGTTTTAAGCGCAGATTAACCAGCCTAGCTCATCAGCTCAACAAGGTTGCACAACAACGCAGGCAGCAGCCAAGCCAACATACCCAGGAGGCCCGCCTTGAGGTCCAACGGGCCCAACAAGCCCTGGACGCAACGCCACACTCACCACAGCTCCTGCAGCAGCTAGTAGACACCCAAGCCAGTCTTGCTAGGATGCATATTGCAGACAACCTCAGGGCAGCAAATAAAGCCCGGATCCACTGGTTGCATGCAGGAGAGCGTCCTGGCCCAGCCCTGACCACCTTCCTGCAAACCCCAAGCCAGGACCAACAAGCAGCCCCAGTGGCACTCCAGGCACGCTCAGGCCGTCTGGTCACTAACCCAGCTCAGTTACCCCAGGTTGTTGCGGACTTTTGGGCAGAGGTTTGCAGAGCCCCCAACTTCACCACGCCTGAAGACCGCCAGTCAGTGCTAACCCAGTTAGCAGCAGCCAACATCCGTCTTCCTGAGGAAGCTGATGAAGTGGTCGGGTCCCCCACCATTACGGTGGCCGAGCTAGGGTTCGCACTGAAGAAGAGCCAGCCAGGCAAAGCACCTGGTTGGGATGGCATCCCCATGGATCTGTACCGGAAGTTCTGGCCAGAGATTGGCAATACCATGGCAGCCCTCTTCACTGCTATCGGCAAAACAGGGCAGGTGCCAACAGGCTTCCGGGATGGTATCATTAAGGTGCTTTACAAAAAGGGAGACCCCAAACAGCCTGGCAACTACCGCCCTATTACACTGCTTTGCTCGGACTACCGCCTGCTGGCCAAAGTGTTGGCAAATCGCCTAGGGCCAGCCCTGGGGCGAATCATCAGCCCTGAACAGTCAGCCTTTTTGCCCAAGAGGCACATTGGGGCCAGCGTTCTCTTTCTGCGCCATCTGCCTCATCTTTTACGTAAATTGAACCGCCAAGGCATGCTGGCTTTCCTGGACTTTGCGAAAGCTTACGACACAGTGGACCGCAACTTCCTGCTGGGGGCTATGGAGGCAATGGGAGCAGGACCTCAGCTTTGCAGGTGGACCCGGCTGTTGCTCAGCAACACACGGGCACGAGCCATGATGAACGGTTTCAAGTCCAGGCTTGTCAAGATGGAGGCGGGGGTGCGACAGGGATGCCCCCTAGCACCCCTGCTGTATCTCTTTGTTGGCCAGGCCCTGTTCTGCTGGCTAAAAAGCCAAGAGCTGGGCCTCCGCCTCTTGCCTTCAGATGAAGACAGGGTCACAGCCTGTTGTCACGACATTCTTGGTGCTCGTCATACTTTGTAGCTAGCTTAGAAGTTGGGGCGAAGCAGAATGACGACCCAATGTCGTCGTGAGCAATGTTCGGACTAAGTTGAAACCGTCTAACGGATAGACAAGTTAACAACGTTATTTCCCGTTATTAGATGGATAATTTTTATTTGTTAATTTGGTTCAAAGGGATAACCGAACGTTAGTAGTTAGGTTGGTTCCAGAGCCGCAGTTTGTAGCGTTGGATCCAGTTTGACGTTAGGGCCTTGTGAGTCGTCGGCGGCGGATTTAACGCGTCGAGAGCTTTGACCAAGTGTCAATTGGCTCTCGAAGCTATTCTTCGTGAGCGTAACAGACCATCTATGAGCTAATAATTATTGTAACCATCTTATCGCAATTCGCTAAACTAGTTCCGTCGGAAGTCGTCGCGCTGCACAATCATCAAGACGTCGGCGCGCGTGAACCCCTACAAGGAGAAGCCTTTGGGACTACTTCCAAGATCCGCTCTTGAGTAGTATTCGCCTATTAACATCCGCTGTTAATAGCGCGAGCACCTTTGCGAACGGACAAGTGAACGAGATTGCGACGAGATCCTTCAGCCAATTGACTCTGCACGCTGCGTGGAGCGGTAGTGCATAAGGTCGTAATATTCAAGTAAGATTTATAAGGGCAATTTTGAGTCACTGCCTGCAGCCAACGAGTTCGCTTGGGCCAGATCCGCTCTGACCAAGCTGCCACAAAACAGGCGCGCCACACCCAAGCGAGCAAATAATCCTCATTGTTTGTTAAGCGGTTTCTGCAGGGACGTTTGCCTGACTTCTAGCTGCCAGTCGGGAATTGAGCTAGAATTACTGCTTTCTCTTGCCTCAGTATTGTGCCATCAGTGCCCGGGACTGCTTAAATAGGCAGTGATCAACCCCAAGACTTACGTGAGCAGGATCCGCACCTGCCACGTGAGCTGCCACCTACAGTCTCCGTAACTGAACGTGGCACATCACCTAGTCTGCAGCTACAGTAAGTCCCTGCGGTGGACGCCGTCAAAGCCCCTGTGGAGGACAGCTCACTGGGTGCTGCTTGTGAAAGCAAGCTCCACAACCTCCTAAGCCCTCTAGCGCCTGTAGCAGTTCACCATTCCTCTGTGGGACTACCTCTTCATTTCGTTGAGCTTTTAGTGTGGAGCAGCGCTGGCGGACAGAACCAACCCCCGTCGTAACCCTGATAGAGCCGCCAGGCCCAGCACCAGCGGTTCCTCAAGGAGTTTACGTACACAGCGGGAGGAAGTTGAGTGGCAACGCAACCCAGAGTTTGATGACGGTGTGTCAATCCCGATTGTAACACCGTTACCGAGAAAGGCCAAGGTCCCACTAGTCCAACCAATTGCCGAAGCTTCATCCAGCACTGAAGAAGACCAGTCAGAAGCAGACGAAGTTGAGCAGCAGTCAGACGAGGAAGGGCTAGAATCAAGTGAGCAGGTTTCAGGTGAAGAAAGCCCAGAAGATAAATCAGCTGAGTCCGAAGCACCAGAGCCCAGGGAGGTTATAGCTGCGTGTGAGGATTCTGCATCCCCACGCACTCAGCCAACCGTAGGTGAGCAAGAATCTGGTGAGGAAGATCAATCAGCAAAGTCAGAGGCATCGGAGCCAAAAAGAACCGGAGCTGTGTGCACGGATTCCGCATCCCCACACATCAAGTTAGCTTCATATCAAGAGCTAGACTTCGATTACGACTACAGCCCATATCAAATGGAGTCTACAGCACAAATGCTCAAATTCACTCATGAGCACCTCCCAGCATTTAGGGCAGCTGCTCACAGAGCCATGAGCCACCTCCGTGGGCGCTTTCGATACCAACGAGGTCAGGTGCCGCTGGAGGATGCCATCGACTTGTTGGATGGGTTTCCCACACCGGAGACACCCTTCTACACGTGGCACAAGGCTTTCATGAGAGACGCCAAGGACAATGCCACCAGATGGCTCCGAGACAAGTCTGGCAAGCCAGATGCGCAGCTGGATGGGGAGTCCATGCTGGAGTACTACCTGGAGAGACTGGATAGGCATTTTGAGCCCCAGAGGCGCAATGCAAAACTCATCCAGTACTCCCGGCTCCGGCAAGACGACATGTCGCCAACAAGCTACCTCCAGGAGCTTGAGCTGCTCATCCCCTATGCCAAGGAGGAATACGGTGAGCGGGCCATTGCTAGGAAGTACGTAGACGGCTTAAACGCTTATGTGCGGGAACGGATCGAGGCTAAATACTGTGACGTGAGCACACACGAATGGTATGGCCTCCTTTCCAAGATAGCAGCAGATGCTGAGCGCATATGGATGAACCAGCAGCACGATATGGAAAAGAAGGTGGCTCCAAAATCGGCCAGAGAAACCACAACTTCACAAGTCAAACAAAGCCAGGCTGAGCCTCGAGTGCCATCCGCTGGCGCTGGGTACTATTGCAACCACCATGGGGCTAACTCCTCACACGACAGCAAAGATTGCCGGGTGCTCCATGGCAGAAAGTCAGCAGCAAGCACGTCAAGGGGTAGCCAAAACTCAACGGTTGAGGCCCTCATAGCGGAGTTTGAAGCGCAAGCAAAGCGCTTACGGGCAGCGATGGCATCCGAGGAGAGACCCGCACTGCAGCAGCATCCCCAACGTGCCCCCGTGGCCGGTGCTGGGCACAAGGAACGTGATACACCGTCATGTGAGTACTGTGGGCGGTTTGGCCACACGGAAGAGCAGTGCTTCATCAAACACCCAGACAAGGCAACAGCTAACTTCAAAGCACCGACCAAGGCTCTGCAGAGTACCTTCGATCGCAATCTAGAGGAAATTCGTCTGCAGCAGCAGCCAAGGCAACAGCGTGCAGCAGCTGCAGCAGCGGCTGCCCAGCAGGAAGATGAGGAGGAAGATGTGTACCTGCCAAATCGCCGCAATGCTAACCTCAGCTCCGTGCTGTTGTCAGCTGAAGAGTACCAGGCGGGAACCAGCTGTGCTACTCAGACCCATCAGCAGGTACCAGTATCATTCCAGCCGGCCCCGATCAAGATGGACGTGTACCCATTGCCCAAGCTCATCACCAGGCCACGGGCGGCAACACACACAGCAAATCAAGCAGTGCAGGAGGTAACCGTGCAGCTAACTACCAGCTGGGCAATGCTGGAGAAAATCGCCAAGTTACACCAGCAAACGGAGAACAACACAAAGACGGGGCACACATCGGCAGCGGGGGAAACTTCCGAAGCCCCTCCACGCAAAGCCATGGCGGCCGAAGTCAAGCAGCAACCGGAGCAATTGGAGCAGCCAATGCAACCGGTCAGCATGTCTACGCCAACGGGTTTACCCTATTGTGTAACTGGTGAGCACCAGGCGGGCAAACGGGGAATCCAGCAAATTCCACAGCAGGAACGGGAGCACCTGCTGCAACGGAATCCAACAGCTGCAGCATACTTCAAACTGCAGCAACTCATGTTCTACTACCCACCTGGTGCTGTGGGCATTTATGGCCTGGAAACGGGAAGGCTCAAGTTCTTGCGTGACCACTGCGCGGATGTAAACATCATCACTCGCAAAGCAGCACAGCAGCTACGGCTACCCCTAGTTGCCTCCAAAACGACGCTCAGCACGTCGTCAAACCCGGAGGTTAGCACGCAGGAGGAAGTGGACTCAAGAGGAATTCAGCTCATCCTTTTGCCGGGCACCCAGCACGCCACGGCACTCAACCTGACTCAGACGTTGGTGGTGGACAACACACCCTTGTTTGACTTCCTGGTGGGAAACGAGCAGATGCACGCAGTAGCTGACTCCATCACGCAGTACCCCACAGCACAGCTGCATTTTTTGCCGAACCTGCTGGAAAACCCGGGGTATGTGGTCACGATTCCCATGCCCTCGATCAAACATCCAGCACACGCCACGGCGGCTGCATTCCTTAGGACCGCCTATATAACCTCCAGCTCTGTGCAAGGCTCAGCGCCAATCACAAAGCTGGGGGGTGGGTGCACCGTTAAGAAAACCCCCTGCTCAGCTGTCACCTCAGCAGGCGACCTAGCAAAACAGACCTCAGGCAGCGGCCTGTGGGCACTTGATGCCCTGATCACCTCAGCGGCACCTTCAGAGGACCTCAAGCTTGAGCCAGCAAAGCCTCGACGGTGGACCAGCAAGCGGAAAAAGTTCATGCCAACCCCGCCCCCTGGTGCACGGGTTTATCAGCCCAAGTGGACATGGAAGTCACCTATGGCAATGGCGCTACTGGCACTACTGCTACTGCAGTTTGGTGTAGCCTCATACGTGGGACGGCAAGGCAGAGGACACAGATTTGCAATCACGTATGAAGATGGAGAAGTGGAGCTTATGGGTGTAACTGAGCTGCGAAACCGTCTGGCATCCGTGCCCACGGTAAAGAAAGCAGCCCAGAGCACAGCAGCTGGAGAACCGGCAATCCTAAGCTGGAAGCTGGAGAGTGTAGAAGAGCTGGAGCAAACCCTGGGTGAGGGCATGCCGGGCTGGCATCACCAAAGCAAGGTGCAAGCCCTACGCACAGCACTAAAGCAACCCAGGTTGGAGGAATGTCAACCCTCCTTAGGCGAGGTGAAGAAGCTGTGCAAGGCAATACTGGTGGAAAAAGCACGCCGTATCCTGTTGCCATTCCGGTGGGAGAACGAAATCCGGCAAGCACTGCACAACGAGGGACGTAGTGTAAGGCAGATTTTAGGAGAGCCTAAACCTGCAGCAGTCGGCCCCAAGGTACTATTGCAGGATGGAGGGCCGTGCACTGAGGCTGTAGTGTTTGGAGCATCGAGTGAGTTGCTGGATCTGCTGATGCCCAGCACCATGCAACAAATAGGTCTTTTGATGGCTGTCTGTGCCCCGATGAGGTACATCACCGAAGGGGATGAAGCTAGAATAAATTGGTTGAGAAAGAGGCAATTAGAAGGAAGGCTGGCATTGAGTCCGGCAGGCCAGAAGGTATGGATCATGTTGTTTGCCACTGTAGCACTCAAGGAGGCTTTATTGAGGCCGGTGGAAGAGATGTGGGAGTTGATATAAGGACCCCTAGACCTTAAGGCATACCAGCGCAAATCGCTAACAGCACTCAGCGCTGGGGGGGGGAGTGACGCATTCGCACGTAGTATGTACGAAATTCAGTACTATGTCGTGACAGCTGTCACGACATTCTTGGTGCTCGTCATACTTTGTAGCTAGCTTAGAAGTTGGGGCGAAGCAGAATGACGACCCAATGTCGTCGCGAGCAATGTTCGGACTAAGTTGAAACCGTCTAACGGA
Source organism: Volvox reticuliferus (assembly GCA_019650235.1). Classification (NCBI taxonomy): domain Eukaryota; kingdom Viridiplantae; phylum Chlorophyta; class Chlorophyceae; order Chlamydomonadales; family Volvocaceae; genus Volvox; species Volvox reticuliferus. The sequence goes on along the minus strand of BNCP01000035.1, from coordinate 489,250 downwards.
TAGACAAGTTAACAACGTTATTTCCCGTTATTAGATGGATAATTTTTATTTGTTAATTTGGTTCAAAGGGATAACCGAACGTTAGTAGTTAGGTTGGTTCCAGAGCCGCAGTTTGTAGCGTTGGATCCAGTTTGACGTTAGGGCCTTGTGAGTCGTCGGCGGCGGATTTAACGCGTCGAGAGCTTTGACCAAGTGTCAATTGGCTCTCGAAGCTATTCTTCGTGAGCGTAACAGACCATCTATGAGCTAATAATTATTGTAACCATCTTATCGCAATTCGCTAAACTAGTTCCGTCGGAAGTCGTCGCGCTGCACAATCGTCAAGACGTCGGCGCGCGTGAACCCCTACAAGGAGAAGCCTTTGGGACTACTTCCAAGATCCGCTCTTGAGTAGTATTCGCCTATTAACATCCGCTGTTAATAGCGCGAGCACCTTTGCGAACGGACAAGTGAACGAGATTGCGACGAGATCCTTCAGCAGTGACGCATTCGCACGTAGTATGTACGAAATTCAGTACTATGTCGTGACACTGTCAGTTTGCTGATGATGCAGAAGTCACTCTGGAAGGAGAGGAATCCGTGCCAGCCTTCCTTGCAGCCATGGGTACCTTTGCCAGGGCGTCTGGTCAACACCTTAACCTGGATAAAGTGGAACTTCTGCCTATAGGGGCTACGAATGACCGACGGCAGGGGCACACTATCAACGGCCTTAAGGTGGTCACTACTGCAACAGCCCTTAACTTGCCTATGGACAACCAACTGCAGCCACCTCAACCGGACTGGCCTAAGATGCTTGCTCTGGCCTACAAGAGGATGCAACATCTAGCCCATTATCCGCTCTCTGCCTTTGGCCGGGCTGCAGCAGTATCAGCTTATTGTCTGCAAACAGTCACTTGGCATATGGAGCATGGTGGACCACCTCCAGATACCACCCTGAGCAACATTGAGCGTCTAGCTGCTCGCCTTGTTGATCGGCAACAGGGCCCCGAAGATCAGGGGCAACGCTTCACTGGAGTGCCTAGCAGACTCTTAGTAGGACATCCCTCTATTGGTGGTTTCGGCCTACTGCCACTCAGGCAACACATCCGGGCAAGGCAAGCAGTGTGGGCTGTGCGCTTCATCCGAGGGACTCTGATGGCCAGGAGTGCGGGAGAGAGGGTAACACCCGTGGGATCTACGATGGCTACAATAGCTGAGGAAGAGGAGGAAGAGCTGGCTACTCATGGTAATGATCATAGTATCCACCCGTGGATCCGGACCCTGGCCACCTACCTGGAGATCACTCATCCAGCTTTTAAGCCTTGGGCCCTTACCACTGCCCATGCAACTGGGCCTTGGCTGGGTGGAGAGACCATGCCTGAGGATATCAGCCAGATTGTAGGGGCCTTGGCACATCTACCACCATTAGAAGATGTCAGCAACCCCCCTTTAGCCCCCGGAGACTGGTGCTGGGCAGCTGCCCTGTGGGGTAATCCATTGTTGCCCAACAATGTGGATGCTGGGAGAAGTACCAATGGGCACAACTTCCGCCCAGGCCTGGAAGCACGACACCCGCTGCTGGCTTCTTGCAAAAAACTACTTACAGTAGGCGACCTGGTAAGGGTGTATGACATGCTGGAGCACAGCCAAACACCCCTCCCTCGAACTACTAACTGGCTGGATTGGACCCTCCAGTATCTAGACCCCATAGCTAACCCCACCCAACTGCGAGACAAGGAGTCTACCCATAGGGCTCTTTCAGCCTTATGCAATGATATCAGCCCATCATGGCTAGCAGCAGCACGGGAGGTCGTTCATCGCTTACAACCCCAACAACAGATCAGGATGGAGGACAGAATGCAGCAGCAGTTGCAAGCACCACCAGACTGTACCACAGTGATGGCCATGATAGTCAGGCGGTTGGGCTGGAGATTGCCAGGAGACTCGGGTATAGTGCCTTTCTACCATCTTACGGTCAGCCAAGCTACCCACCCTACCAACTTATAGGGGGGATAACAGTGCCTAACTTCTTAGGCAGGGCTGTCAGATGAGCTCATTATCAGCTCTGGATGATTGTTGTTAGCAATGCATAACAGCCAGCTAGAGGCCAGTTAGAGGCTGTCTTGGGCCAGTTTGGAGTTGTGACACACCCGATCCTGGAACCCAACCTGTTAACAGTGGTTATTGTTAGATACTGTTTGCAGCGGTAAGGACCTGTGAAGGCCAGCTGCAAGGAGGTTCAACTACGGAGGAGCGTATGGAACTGCTGACAGCTTTTGTGAGGGAGGCTCTAGGGGTGTCAACCGATAGCCCAACTCCTCCCTACCTTGCCACCAACCTCCAGCACTTTCAGGCAACCCTAGCTCGGCTATGGACAGCAGTTCATTGGGAGAACAAAAACAAAGAGACGCTGTGGCGTTTGGTGGTTGATGGGATACCCTTGCCGGGCAACACACACCTTTCCAGGGTGCCCATCAAACCCTGTGAGTGTGGGAGCTATGGAGGAGATACTGATCAGCCTTACTCCCCACGCATGCATCACTTCTGGGAATGTCCAATAGCCAAGGCGGTGCGAGAGCAGATTGACAGGCATCTGCGACTGCTGTCACCAGCCACCATAGAGGGGGGCATAACCAGGCAACAGCTGTGGCTCGTCCAAGCGCCAACCAGGTGCGAACAGGCACCTTGGGACGTGATAGCCATGGCTGCTTTGTCTTCTATGGAATATGGCAGGTACTGTCTCTGGGCTGCAACCCGGGAACAAAGGCAACAGGGGGCATCTACCCACGGACGGCAGCAACAACCACAGACCCGGACAGCAGAGCAGGGACCCCGTCAACGGGCTATTACTGACTTCTTCAACCGGTTAGGGGGCTTTACGCAAGAGGAGGATGAAGCTGCCAACACACGTCCAAGCATCTACACGACACAGCCAACTTTGGACAATGCAGTACAAACAACAGCTTCTCCCCTGGACCAAGCACGGGCCCGTACAGTTGCTGACTTCTGGACTCGCTTGCACTCTTTTGCAGCGCTGGGTATCCCCAAATATGGCTGGGATCGGGTGGGACCGCAACATCCCATCCTAGCCATAGTTGGAGCTCAGTTGAGATGTGATTCTCCTATGGAAATCACCGACCGTGGAGCAGAGAGAGCAGAGCAGGGTCCTTAGGGTGGGGTTTTGAGGAGGTTTGAGGGAGAAGTAGGGGGAGAGAGGAGGAGAGTTGGAGAGAACGGGCAGGCAACCTGGTGTTTGAGGAGGGGCAGGGAGAGAGTGGAGGGTCTCGTGGCTGGAGGAGCCTGTGTCCAGGCACTGGGTTCTGAGGGTTTTGGGGGAGGCAGTGAGAGAGGTCTTTCCCTCTTGTGCAGTGCAGGTGTTTGAGGGGCCAGCTGTGGGTGGGGCCGGGAGGCTTTCTAGGGGGGCGCCAATTTGGCTCGTCATCCCCCCCTCTGTCTTTAGCTGGGTTCTTCCTCCTTGGCTGTGTTTGAGTGTGCTCTCCTGTTGGCGTCTCTCGTCTGAGGGCTTCTGTGTGTCTTTTTCAGGCTCTTGCTAGTTCAGTTTTGTGTTGGAGGAGAGTGGTCCCTTTCTTTGTGCAGTTAGTCGCCCCCTGTTTTCTTTTGTTCCCTCCTCGTTTTCGTGGTGCTCCTCAGTGCTCTGTTAGTGGCCAGGCTAGAGCCTCTGAGTCTTTCTTTGCTCTAGCTGGTCTTAGTGAGAGGGGGAGCACGTGGCAGGACAGACAGACAAAGCCACGTGCCCCTCCCCTGCGCTGTGGCTCGGTCCGGTCAGGCCCCTTGGTGCTCGCCCTTGTAGGGCGAGTCGCCCACAGTGTAACACCCCAACATATATTATGTGTATGGGGTGTTACACTGTGGGCGACTCGCCCTACAAGGGCTATAACATATTATATATGTTATAGCACTATTTATCACGCACTCATTACACACTTTGATCAGGACTGTACGTATAATCCACGATAGGTGCGTGGGCTTACTTATTATTTCCTAGGCCGTCCGTCAGGACCAGCAGTACTCCTTGCCACGCACGCACGACCTGCTGAGTAACACGTCTTTACATATATTGCGATGTACGAACTAACTTAACGTCATGAACGTGTGAAGCAATAATAATACGTGCCAATGATATATCGCCCATGTCTATCGCCCATGTATATCGCCCCAAAGTATGTCATCATCATCATGCATGCGTAGTCGTACGTTTTCAGTTTACTAAATTTCAAAGAAAGCACACATGCATATGTGTATATACATACAGCTCTATCATACACGCACCTATCTCACCATCACAGTAGTAGTCGGAAATGTACGGCACACACTATCACAACATGAGGTGCAATATGCAGCCAAACTATCACATCTTAAGAGTCTTTCTCATCACTCAACTACGTACGACAATTGATATTGGAACCATAACGTCACTGATGGGCCCTAAGGCCTCAGTACGATCCCAGCTTGTAACAACTGTATGTAATGGACGAAGGCGAAGGTGACACGGTTGCATATCCTACAACCTACCGTGTCAAAAGTAAATGTCCATTCATAAATGATGTCAAATGCCTGGAAAACTAGTGAGTGTTTGTGGCAGGGCATGACGTGACTCGGGAACACAAAACTCCCATGGCCAGGGTTGGAGATGGCAAGCCCTTACTTGTGACAGGGGCGTACTGCCTGAGACGTGCCCTCCAGAAGGGGGAGAGTGTAATAGTCGTAAATGTACGGCAGACACTATCACATATAAAGTGCAATAAGCATCCTGTCAACATTTTGAGAGGCCGTTTCGGCACTCATCAACTACTACAACCACGCACGCAGCAGCTCCCGCATAAAATCATAATAATAATAATAATCCCCTTTGGGCATGTACATATGCAGCACACAGGCGCCCTACAAGCAAATCCGTATGCATGGCAAAATTCATAACCCCGAAAGCTGCCGCCTGATGATGACTATGGGCCGCCTCCATTGCTTGTGAACCAGCAGATCAGCAGTAGTATGCATGATAACCGCTGTCTTTGCACGCGCGTCCTTTGCTTATTATTATATATATATAATATAATAATGTGCGGTGTTGGGGTTATTATATATATATATATATATAATAACCCCAACACGGCACACAAACCGGTTTACACAAACCGACATACGTATACATACATACATAAATACAATATAATTTGCCCGTGTCCCATTTGACACGTTCCTCTTGCTCCTCATCCGTCACCCGCGCGCCCACTCACTCCACAAACATCGATGCACGTCCCCATTCTGCTGCCCCAGCCTGGCCCAGCCATCTATTAGGGCCAGACCTGACAAGTCGGACGGCAGGGATAAACTGAACGAATACACCTACGTAACCTACCGCCGCTGTTTTTAATTAACGTGTATAATCGCACCTCGCGCCGCCCCTTCCTCTGCATCCACTACTTGCTTTCACCTGTAATCCTAAAGCACTGCAGCTAAGATACAACTATTTAAGGAAGCAACTCCACACCCAACGAACTCCATACGCACGTACGCATCCAACCTTTCATGTCAGGGTCACTACTCGGCACGATAAATAGTGCTAAACCGAAAAAAGTGATCATTTTAAAACCCCGACCTGCCCCGACCCAGACCCCGATCGACAAATCCATCCATCCACTCATCAAACACAACATGATATACGTACTACATACCAGCCCAGTTAACACACACGCATCTTATTATGCAGCAGTTTGGATAATTTGGATGCACATACAGACGCATGACAGATGAGCATGCGATGCATTAATGATGAACGGATGGACCTACCTACCAGCACGGATGAGCTACGCGGAGCGGAATGTGATTACTTGCTTGGCTGGGACGATCCACGCACGGCACCCGCACGCAAGATGGACGAGTTGGAAAAACATGCGAGCGAGCCTGGCAGATAGAGCCACATGTGGCTCTATCTGCCAGGCTCGCTCGTACATGTACATGTACGCGCGCACAGGGCGATTATCGCTGGATAGATAGAAAAAGCAATTTCATAATAAGTATAGAATTGTTTGCCGACGTGATTATAATAAACCGCAGACGTACTTATCTACGTACGTACATATATATAGATCGGGCTCGATCGCCCGAGGCATGCATGCTGCTGCATGCTGATTTCTCGCAGATGCGTATCGTACAAGCATGCATATTATCAACATAAACTTACGTATCATGCTATTGTGAAGATTATACTACTCCTGAAAGTGCCGAGCGATGTAGTGGTTGTACAGTATGTAGCTACCTATCTAGATACGGTTCGATAGATAGATAATATGGCAATTGCACACATATATTTTTTAAGATGCTAAGTATGTAATAATTAAACAAATAATATTTCATAAGTAAACAAAGAAAGGCACACCTACCATACGTACATATATGCAGCCATGTGCCGGTCAGGCCCCTTGCGCTTGGTGCTCGCCCTTGTAGGGCGAGTCGCCCACAGTGTAACACCCCAACATGCATACGTACATATATACTGTTAGAGGCCAGGCTAGAGCCTCTAAGGTTTTCTTTGCTCTCGCTGGTCCGAGTGAGAGGGGGAGCACGTGGCAGGACAGACAGACAAAGCCAAGTGCGTGTCCCTCCCCTGCGCTGCGGCTCAGTCTGGTCAGGACCCCCGGTGTTCGTCTTTGCAGGGCGAGTCACCCACAGAGTAACAGCCCTTAAATACATACATACGCCACATGCCCCTCTCCTGCACTGTGGCTCAGTCCGGTCAGGACCCCCGGTGCTCCGTCATCTTTGCAAGGCGAGCCGCCCACAGTGTAACACCCCTTACTTATACATACATCGTGATACATATATATACATATACACGTACGTTACCCAGAAAGCAATTCCGGCTAGCTGCATTCCAGCAGCAATTTTTACTACATACGTACATGCACGCATGCAGATTGCCAAGTAATAACTGGAAGAAGTTCGGTGCGTGGTACGGTAAGATAAATTTTCCCGATGGATGCGAAGCACTTAATAAAACTATTAACAATGTAATAAAACAATTGGCTTTTCGTTACCCTATATAGGTGGCAATACATCTACGCACGCACGTCGCATGTATGGCTGGTGGCCTTTTCAACTGCCGAGCAACACAACTGCAAATAAATACAGTGATCTACGTATTCCCACGTCTGCATCCATCCATCGATCTTTACGTATGTAAGTGTATATTCGTTCATCATTTCATGCCTTCGTTGCATGCGTGGCCAGTATATATGTAGGCCTTAGCCCAAGGGGAATCGTATCCCTCATGCATGCATCGTCGTCCATCGCTCGCTCGTACATATAGGCATCAATCATCCCTGCGCTGTGGCTCGGTCCGGTCAGGCAGGACCCCCGGTGCTCGTCTTCAGTTGCAGGGCGAGTCGCCCACAGTGTAAAACCCCTTAATCAATCTATCTTGCTTGTTCCGTCCCGAACAAGCATCACAACGAATGAAGCAAGCCACATTTTATTTCCCCCCAATACTTATTCGCATCATTACTTCCCATGCATATGCATGCATGCTCCATCATCAAGGACGGAACCTGCCTCACAGCAAAAGTCCCTTAAGAAGCATAAGCATTACAAATCAGTGTTTGTAGCATCTATCCACTGATATATATCTCGGTCGTCCTCGCTCGTACATACACCGCCTTGGCCGTACATACACCGGCCGGGCATAGCACTGCCTCTCCCTGTCTGATTTCTTCTGTACGATGGTGCCGTACTTCTGTAATCATCATACCGTCAGTAGTTGATTGGCGTCGTGAGTCTCTCTCCCGTGAGGAAACCATTTTGGAATAATAAGGCCCCATCCAGTATAATAATTCACAAAAACTGCTTATGGTCGCTCGTATGAACGGCGGACCGCCAGCAGCCAGCTATCTCTCGCGCTATATATATTATGTAGGCATGCGCGCTATATATACAGCGCGCATGCTAGCTGCTGCTGCACTGTAAAGCAAGTCATGCTGGCATATTGTGGAGCTCGAAGATTTGCTTTCCAGCAGAGTTCATCTATCTTAGAGAGATAGATTCATCAGTCCTAATTCCATTTCCACGAATCTCATCAGGCAGGCAGGCAGGCAGGGCAGCGGCGGGCGCTTGCTGGCTGGCTGCTGGCGCAGCGATTGAACGCATGCACGCACGAATGAATCAAAACGATCAAGCCATCGAGCAATGCTTACTCCGAAGATTGGAGTTTAAATTTCAGTCGTCTTGTTTCCCTATCCTGTTTCAGTCGACATGGCTGAGTAGCATTGAGACCAAGGGATCGCTGTCGTCGTCGTCGTCGACGCCATTCGCCGCTGCTGCCGATGCCTTCGTGTGGATACCAAGGACCGTTTCGCAGGCAGCGCCTATGGTATTTGCAACGCTAGTCGCATCTAGGGTTGTGGCAGTAGCAGTGGTAGCAACAGCTAGGGTCGCTGCTGCTACGGCAGCTGATGCGACCACGCTGCTTGCGGCACGGGAGCTGCCAATAATATTGGCGGTGTCTACGACAGCGCTGCTGCCGCTTGCAGTTGTGTACCGCAACACGGTGACGCTGCCACCCCTGCCGCCGGTGCTCAGTGGCAGCCCTGCTGCGGCGTCACTAGACTGCAGCTTGAGCGCTGCAGCAGCGGCTGCCGCTGCAGACGCGGAGCTGGCAGGCAGTCGACGTACGGCGCTACCTCGTGCCTCCAAGGTAGGCCTCCACAAGAATGTCTGCATGACTCCCTTTCCTGATTTAACACAATCAAGGACCAATGGACAGCCAGAATGAAAGAGAGCGAGCATATGTACGTATATAGCTAGATAGCAAGGTCAGCTGCATGCGTGCGTGCCATGATGACGTACAAGTACTGACATGTGTCTATCAATTATTTTGATGCATGCACCTATGAATTATGGTGAGTGTTGTTATCCTTATGTATGATAAATGATGATGATTTTATTATTACTGTACGATCGATCGTCCCGCTCGTCGCTGCTGCATGCCTTGATGCGAATGAATATAATAATATCTTTTTACAGCGGTGAACGAATGAATGCTTACGGTGAGAAAGGTTCCGTACATTCCTGCTGAGCGTAATGAAAATGCAATGACGGATCGATGGAAATGGCCTTCGTTCGTTTCTCGACTTCAATCCAATAATAAAGCCGTCATTATCACCCCCACCCCCCACCCACCTTTGACCTCAATGCCCCCAGTTGACTCCCAAGATTCTGACTTTAGCAACAGATATGCTGACTCGCTGGCATGTATGGCACCTGGCTGACCAGTGCTTTCCATGCGGCTCGTACTGAAACGCACGCATGCAGGCAGCAAAGGGAAGTAAGGATGTGCAGCAGCAGGAGCCATGTATCATGTCCGCTGTAATGATAACGAACGGTGAGCTTAATAAGGCACGCACAGAATATAGAACGGTGACAGGGCAAACAAAATGCTCTCGCTCGGCCGCCTATTAATCTACGCTAGCTGCATGCCGCCGGACGGTAGACGGAAAACAGACTGGATGGAGCAGCGGGCCCCCTAACAAGCGGGGGACCTACACTACTGTATGAATGTGCTGATGTTAGAAAGAAAAGCGCCCGACCCCCGGCCGAATTACTTCTTCCTCATTCTCCTGGTTTATCATCGTGTGTCGCTCATTCTCAACAGCTGAAGGCATGATTTTCTGAAGAAGCCTCAAATATACTAACAAAATTTTATCTTTGGGTTTGTCCGTTCATCACACCAGGATGGCCCATTGGCTGGACAACCCCATGGCTGGGCCATCACTGGCCAGCAGCTGTTTGGGGGTGTATTGGGCTCAATCAACGGCAGGAGTACGTAGTAGTACAGAAATGGATGAGTGCAATCAATAAGAGGGCGCAATTGCACAAAGCTTCCTGTCTATATAATTCCAAATATTATATGCACACATATATATAGGCGAGTGGTTCCCGTCTTTTAAGCAGCTAGTTTTCCCCTTTTCCATAGGATCCTTCTCTGTTTTCTTGGTGCCCTTCTGTGCTCTGTTCATGGCCAGGCTAGAGCCTCTAAGGTTTTGTTTGCTCGTGCTGGTCTGAGTGAGAGGGGGAGCACGTGGCAGGACAGACAGACAAAGCCACGTGCCCCTCCCCCTCCACGCGCTGTGGCGGCTCGGTCCGGTCAGGACCACCGGTGCTCGTCTTTGCAGGGCGAGTCGCCCACAGTGTAACACCCAAATACCAAACATATATATACATATTATAACAACTAACCTTCCTGCCTGTCCCTCCCGTCGTCTGTGCAACTAATAACGGACCCTTGCATCAATCCAACCATCCTGAGTGCGCATTATTTACCAATGCTGCCAGCAGCCACACACCCGCCACCATCCATCACTCACGTGTTAACAGTATCTCCAAAAAGACAGAACCTGGGCATGCGGGTGCCAACGACTCCACTGACCACGGGCCCGCTGCTTATGCCGATGCGAATCTGGACGGGCTCACCGGTGGAGGGCATCCGAACCTCCTGGGCGGCGGAAAGCATAGCCTAGATGAAGGCGCATACGGTTCGTTACATACGTAAAGAGAAGCAAGTGGGGAGAGAAGGGAGGAAGGGACATTGACGAATTATTATCATATGCACCTTGCTTTATAAAGTACTTGCCTGGCTACAATACATGTAGTAGTATCATGCATGATAATGATTAAGATAGACGGATGTCTACGTAATCTGTGTGTAGTTAACTCACGAGCACCTTGCTTAAGGGCATGATACAACACCACATACGTACTTTGGCAAACATGAAGACTTTGTGTGCATGCAGCGGGTCGATTCTGCTGTTGCCATCCCGCACAGCTGCCATGCCGTCTTCGTCTTCCCGAATAAGGCCCCCAGCCACAAAGTAGCAATCGCCGATGGTCTCCACCTGCAATTACGTATGCAATTAGTTTGGTGGGCGGTGGGCAGCGAGCGACAAGTAGTGTGTATGTGTTGTACGTACCAATAACGTACCTTAATAATAAAGCACGTAAGGAAGCCATGAAATAATGGAGCTTATAGTAATAATGGCAGCGAGCCTAGGAATTTTCACTTCTGTATGTGAGAGATTAGATTAACATCATTCCTGAATTTATACAATACAATATACAGCGTGTGTATATGGAGCGAGTACGTAGTTATCGAACCGGTCATCAGTCAGTCAGTCAGTCAGTAAGTAAGTCAGAATTTGAAGATGCTTATACTGTCAGATAATATCCTGTCGAGAGTGAGGCAGGTACGGCCCCGCCTCCGTTACTGGACGAGCCAGTGGGTGATCGATGAGAACCGATTTCGGCCCTCACGCGCTCGCTGGCTCGCTCGCTCGCGCGCAATGGCAGCAGATAGAGGCAGACAGGTAGGGCCGTACCTGTATGTCGAATGAATCTGAACACCAACAACAGCAGGTTGATGTATTAATATATTTATGCGGAAACTCTGCTTTCTTGTTCAGTTCGTTCTTAGTAATACTGCTTACTTGCTTGTACAAAGCAAGTACGTTCTGTTGTGCTTACTTCATTCGTGCACATTACACACGATTGCGGAAAACTATATTATATATTTTATGTGTGTTTAAGAATGCTGACATTGTATTTATTTGGGGTATTAAGCAAGAAGTGTAATATACAGAAAGAGCAATTAGTAATGATAAGCGCAACGTACTTCCTTTGTCATTATGGGAACTATAAATCGCATGAATGTCATGTGCTGATGGAATGCTCCGGTTATAATGAAGATCGTGCAAATTTTGCTAGGTTAGGGTTTGTGCAGGGTGCTACTATGCTCCAAATTATGTCGGTTAAGGATTATCCATAGCATCCGACTAACTCGGCTTTCTATGATGGGCAGGACCTAACGTTTTCGTACATTTCTTCTTGCTGTTATCCGTGACGAGCTCCAACGAGTTTGTCATCATCATCATCATCATCATCATCATCATCATCATCATCATCATCATCATCATCATCATCATCATCATCATCATCATCATCATCATCATCATCATCATCATCATCATCATCATCATCATCATCATCATCATCATCATCATCATCACCATCATATCTCAACCCCGGCAAATGGAAGGTTGTTTTCATGCAACGAACCCATAGTAACAGCGCGGGTTTATTTATTCCATCACCACCCGCAGTATGCGCACCTTGAAGACCCCAAACTTATCCAGTATTGCATCAAAGCGGCTGAATAGGTCGTTAAGCATGGTCATGACCTCTCGAGGGGTAACCTGCTTGCACATGGGTGTGAAGCCTGCAACGAGGGCGGCAATTACGTATTACGTGGTGTCATCTTGTGTGTGATGATGACGGCGGCAGTACGAGAAGCAAGGTAGCGCTGACTATCTATCTATTTTTGCAAATATATATAATCATTATAGTGTATACTGATTGCCATGTTTTGTATATAGGTATCATCACGCGCTCATTCTCAAGAAAAGAATGTAAAAAATATACCATGTACTATATAATATTACATATATATATTAGATAAAAGATAATATATATAGGGCGAGTCGCCCACAGTGTAACACCCCTTAAAACTATACAAATATATAACACTACTGTTGAAATTCCCAAACCTGTTACTACCTATCGATCTACCTACAAGGCCACATCATAGGCGGCAATTAAATAGTATAACAGTTCTGCCCCGGAAATTCCTCCCCAATGGTCCCACCTTTGATGTCTGCAAAGAGCAGTGTGACCTGCGCGCGGCGGGCCGGCGGGTTAAAATGGTTGGCAGGTAGGAAGCACGTGTATGTATGCATGTACAGTAGGGTACAGTTGCATCTGTTCTGATGGAAAATTTATCTTTACAAAGAATCATAGCAAGCAAACGGGTCATCATCGATCGGTCCATCCTAACTTCATTATTCATATACGCACACCTTAGATAAACATACGAACACAAACTAACTCGAAGGACACCCCTTGGATGTACCCATCTCTGTGAGAGATTTTTGGATCCCTCAGTTCAAACGACTTCTTCGTATTGTACTACGACTACTTCCGGAGTCCAAGTTATTGTCTTACATACCCTAAATTTTGTCAAATCAATAACGCCTTGCTCGGGTTATTCATAGCATCCGTCAAAGACGCGTGTCGCATGTTGGCAGGACTTGTTTGTCCTGCAGTACGTTTTCTTTCACCAGTTTTCCTTTTCGCTCTCTTTCTGACTATCACTTTCCTTTTTTACTGCTCGTTCTCGCGGTCCTTTGAGCCTCCTGGCTCGTACGGGCCTTACGAGCTCTTTCTGAGTTTGTAACATCATCATCATTTTGGAAAATCGTTAACAGCCTTCTTATAGCACTGTATTTCTTGACGTTTACGAGGGACGGCAACTTTCAAAGCGCTTAAGCTTATTGCGACATATTGCACAAGAGCGATTACAATAAATCTTTTTTATAGCGATGCCGCCACGTATGAGCTGCAAGGTCTGCCAGAAAGCTCTTATCGCAGTTAGTACTGCACGCGCGCTAGGAATGCCGAAAGTGCTGTTATAGTATCTATGTGTCTAATGACACTGCAATGCCAAAACTTATATTCGTGCATGAATCACTTACGTATTTGCAGATCATTGGTGCAGATTTGGGTCAGCGCATGTTGCATGAGACGGGCTGCATGTCAACAGTGCCGACCCGTATTGAAGTAAATCCTTTTTCAAAAAGATTTTCAGGATGTGTTCATTTCTCCCATTCTCACATTTTCCCCCTCAAACATAAACAAAATATAAAAAATAAATTAAATGAAACTCAGTGCTGCTGGCCGTACCTGAGGGTGCCACGTAGCAAGGGCATTGCAGTCACGAACCACGGGTCGCCACTCGGCGCTACTGACGGCCCGTGGGTTGTTCACAAGTGCTGCTGCACTGATTGCTTCTCCTTCGGTAGTGTCTTTGGGCGCCGCCGGTGTGCCGCCCTCAACGGGCCCTGCGCTGACCTGTGTGGACCCACAGTGACCTCTGTTGTTTCCCGCCGCCTTCTCATCAGCCTTCTCTGCCTCCGCGATCCACTCCTCTGTAACGTGCGTAAGAATGTGTTTGGGAAACAACTGCTCCAGCAGCCTGTGCTCCGCCTCCATCACAAGCGCAAGGTGCCGCTCGGCAATCACCTTAGCACTAACGTCGTGCTGCGTGTGCCGTGATACGGGTCGTACATGTGTGGTTGTCAGTTCAGACTAACATAAGCGACGAACACCCGTGCGTGGAGCGAGCCACTGGCCGTTGCAAGCGCAAAGTTGCAAGTCAAGCATGTACATGTTGATAGGCGCGTAAGATGAACAGGCACAATAAAGTTTCACCACCCACATAACCGCAGAGCCAAACTTTAACGCCCCTACTTGTGTTCGGACCTCCCTTAGCTAGTGTATAGGCTTTGGTGCTTCCTAGGACTTTACCTGTGACATAATTATCACGGGCTCGCCAGTTATGGTGTCAAGGGTTCGGAGCGCCCAAATTTCATGCCAGCAGTCCGCCTGTACATTGGTGCTCATTGGAAACGTGGTACTAGCACTAACACACCCCGAAGGTCGATGCTGCAGCGGTTGTTGCTGCGAGGGAGTGAGGGCCGTGTGCAGTGTCCCTTTTGACTGGCTATTTGGCTGAAGCTGCGGCCGAAGCTGCGGCCGAAGGTGATGTTGATGCTGATCCCGTTCCATGTACACTACTCTGTCTCTGCGCCATGCTTCCCCCGCAGCAGCACCGCAATCGTCGCCACCGCTGGGCCCCTCTACCAGCCGTACATTCTCAGCACAGCCCTTGGCGGCGTCCCCCGCCGCTGCCGTCACCACTAAGTTCGGGGGTCCAGTCACTTCTTCCAGCTTCTTCCAAGACACAGCTGCTAGGTTGATGCTGTTATTGATGCTGGTGGCGTACGACACGGTATTAGCCGTTGGGGCAATGGCGTCGGCGGTAGCGGTTACGTTGGCGCTGACAACAGGTGCTTCCTCCTTAGGCAATCGACGGAAACCAGCGGCGACTTCTAGGAAGCCCATACGGCCGATGCTGACCGTCCGAAGCAACTTAGAAAACGACGGTGCGCGGCGTGGTGCGCCGGCCTTGCGTTCTCCGAAACCATCCCTGGAGAGCGGCACGGATGTTGCCGTACACGTGAGGTCACCATCCCGAGCGGGCGTTGCGCCGGGCGTTGTGGTTTCAATGATCTGCGATGGCGGCGGTGGAGGCAGCTGTACGGCATCGTGATGAATATCCGGCAGCGGTCGTCGTGGGACAGCGGCGGTAGGAGTACGGGATGACAGCGAGCTTCTGCCCGTCCTGGCGATACGGATCGGCTGCGAGTAGTTATCCACACTAGATCGCGTCCGAAGGAATTCCTTGCTGACCGCACGGGGGCCGCTGTCCGCAGCCGCAGCCGTGATGCCGCCCGGCGAGACGTCATGTGAGCACAGTGAGCTGGCGCGCGGGTGCAGGTTGCTTCGTCGGCTTCCCTCGGCCAGGATCTGAGTGGCAGTCGGCGCGTTTCGGAGCGAGGAAGCAAAAACCAGAGCACGTGAATGTGGGCTGTTTTGAAGGGATCCCACCGAGGATGGCACCCGGGATGGCATGGAGATGCTGCTACCGCTGCCGCCGACACCGCCGCCGCAGCTGCTGGCGATGGGGACGTGGCCCCCAGCGCACGCCCGTGGTGTTAGCCAGGAGCTTGTTCGTGGCGTATTTTGATTTTTCGCATCGCGCGGGCTTGCGGAGATTTGACGGGCGATGCCCATATCGAGAGCACGCTCTTTGTAGCCTTGTGCGCCAGAGCTGGTGTGGCAGTCGCCGACACCACCACTGTCGTCACCGACGCTTCCAGCACCGGGGCTGGCGGCAAGTGCGCTGCCGGTATGCGCGCTAGATACACTGACGTGTCCACCCCCTACACTGCCATCAAGTGTAGCAGGTACGGCAAAGTTGGGCGTGGAGACGGGAACCGCCTCCGTGTGCCGACTTAGCACTAATCCGAAGGTACTTGTGGCAAGGGGATCCGTTCCAGTGTCCCACGTCAGAGACCCCTGGGTCACAGTCCCCTCGCCGGCAGCGGCAGAAACCGCCGCCGTCGTACCCGGGACGGCATCCTTTAAGGCAACTCCGAACGAACACACGGCACTGTCGTTCAACTGCCGTCCCGCCACCGCAGTGAATGCGGAACCGCGTTCTGGGGCGCTAATTTCAGAAGGCTCAAGATCGCCGTTATCGCGTGCCGCAACTACAGGCCCTGAGTGGTTGATGTAACAAGGAGTCCAGGCAGGAGGGCAGGATGAAGCCATCTGGCAGGGGATAAAACTGGTGGCCGCGATGCTGCCCATAGAAGTGCATGGGGCGAGACGCATGGTGGGGAGGTTGCCAGCGCCGTGGGAGGGGTTCTTCTGACCGGGACGGAACGTGCCACGAGTTTCCAGAGGGCGGGTCTCGTTCAACATGTTCATGGGTATTTGGGGGGAGGCACGGCCTGTATGGGAAGGGGGTTACCGGGGAAAGGGGCAGGAAATGGGGTGGTGGTGACCGCAGTGATGGGGGCAAGTTTAGATGGAACAGGCGCGGTACCCCGCTATTGCAGCTGCGTGCCTTCCTATAAACATTATTCTCCCACCATTATGTCCAAGAGCATAGAAACATCATGCTCAGTACCGAGAGCCTCCAGCTACGAGGACGACTGTGATTTCGAGGGCTCTGGGGCACGATTGGAATCTGAGGTAAGATGTATGTGCTTGGGTCAGTATCGACAGATTGCCAAATCGCTATTCCGTGGAGATTGAACAGGTGATTATCAGATTAGGATCACGTTATGGCCCACCCTTAAGTAATGTAGTTGGACGAAATTAGTATCCATCTTCTGACTGACTTACTGACCCACCCACCCACCAGAGTTACTCAACACCGCATGGGTGGGAATTCCCAAGCAGGCCTTGCGCGCGCCCTCGCTCAGTGCGTGGTCCAGGGGCCGAGAAGGAGCCCCCGCTGCCGCCACCAAAGGGCTCCCACTCCGCAACCCCTGGCTCGTACTGTGAATCCCAGTAGCAGTGGTATCCGCCCTCCAGGGTCCCGACTCTGTGGTGCGCTCCGCCTGGGACTCCGAAACCATTCTCTGCGCTGCTGCAGTTGCAAAGCAGCTATGAAAATTCGGCGGTAGGAAATCGGCCTTCGCGGGTGTTAAGTCGCGGGCGCTGATCTGCGATGGCCGTCCCGGTAGCGGCTGGGCGTTTGGATGAAGGCTGGAGCCGGGGCTGGTTCCTTGGCCAAATGTCATACGAACAATGGCACGGGGAACCGCGAGACTGTAGGACATTGACCTTGAGTCGCGATCCGACGTATCCACAACCGCCAGGGAGACCGCCGCGTGCGCCGTACTGCCCGAGTCGGAAATCAGTTTCGTCTTTTGCGCCAGGGCCAAAGCATGTGCATCGAGGCCCGCCCCCACCAGGCCACATGGTACGCGAACGATTCCTAGGGGGGGTTATGGCGGGATGGAAGCGTGACAGTGTGTGCAGTAGCGGAGCGGAGAATGGGGAAGGAGGGCACGGAAGGCGCAGTGGGAAGGACAGTGACGGCAAGGGATCCCCCGCGCAGGGAGGTTTGCTAAGGGCGTTGCTATGTGCAAATGGGCACATGGACTCTGATGGACTTCATATACCTACGCAAACGCAAACCTACGCCTTATCGAAAAGCGAAGAAGAACTGGAAAGAACGATTCACAGCAGCATCCTACGAGGCTCTATGACGATGGAACTTGGAGCGCTCCAGCTGCATTCTCTGATCGACTGGGCATGCTACCACGGCGGCGCAGCGAGCGCGCACATGCATATGACATATTGCCATGCATATTCTTGAAGGTGACAAGGAATTATGTTCGGTAACGCCCACCTCTCCAACGTCCGGCATTCTCGCGGTCGATGTCATGCATCATCCGGTCAAGCTTCTCGGGGTCGAGCTGGAAGACCAGCGCGAGCACGTTAATGCTCGAGCAAGATGTCATGCAGTTAACACGATCGCCCATGTAACGAATGGAAGCAGTATTTTGATGAACGACACCACCACGCTCGTTGAAGACCGTTACAGCAGCCGGCATTCTTGAGCAGACCATTGCATCGCGGCGATGAGACTGAGCAACATAAAATGATTGTTTGAGTCATATTAAAATATGGCTTGCGTGAGACTGCTTGACCGCATAAGCCCTACGAGCCTGACGAACTGAGAACAAGCCACTGACACTTACCGGGTCGCCGATTCCAGCAAGGTACCCCTCTTGTGCTCCGCGGCGTCTTGAGGTAAATGCGGCGCAGCCGCTTGTTTCAAATCGTGGTTCCATCGTAGAAAGGCTGCAGTGAACCTCATCAGCTGGTGGGTTGGGCGGTTCTGTGCTTGCGCACGCCTTCGAGTTCTCAGCGGAGAATGCTACCTTCGAGTTGTAAGCCGGCGTGTAAATGGAAGGACCATTTCCCTCCCTAGTTGATAAAGTCCCTGGTAGGTTATTCTCAGTAGGCAGCTTTCCGAAGCATGATAGCAAAGCCTTTAATTGCATATTGAAATTTTGTTGGGTTAGCTTGTGAGACATTTTTGCGTGGAGGTACCAATGCGTAAAACTCCACAACCGTTCTGTTGCAGTATTGTTAAGATCCTATTACCCAGTATTGTCCGTTTGTCTGGTGGTACTTAACCTTGGCCATAATATCCTACGGCGATGCGTTTGCGCGTAGTACATGTTTGGACTTTGCACTGCAAGCAAACAGTACGGTAAGAAGCCGGACGTCTTCCGAGGGTTGTAGGTAGTAACTGTCTTGTTTCTATCTGAAATTTCATTTCAACACTCTACGTTGACTCTCAATACCTGGGAAACCGAGCGCCTGCCCTCTCCACAAAGCTTTACCCATCAAAGGACGAAAGCGACAGAATTTACATATTCGTACAACTCCTTTGCGATTGCGCGAATAGAGCGTTATAATTTTCAGTTTGAAGCAATTATCATAATCATAAAAGGCGTTTTTTTGAGGCTTCCAAGTTATTCATGGTCTTCCAATGTCTCTTTAGTTTCGGCTTTAATATTTTGTTAAATATATAAATAAATCAATATATCATTGGATACCTTTCTTATCTTCGATCATTTATGGATACAAACGAAAGCGCATTTCCTGCTTAATTCAAAACACATTTGAATGGCAGTATAGAATTTTCATTATTAACATATTGTCTTAATATTATTAGAGGGGCCAATTGGCTGTTATCACGGCGCACAGGCGATAAGAAAGAAAAATGTTCGTTGCATGCTGAGTAATGCACATGAATTGTCTAATTAAATGCGAACGGTTTCTTGCGAAATCATGACGAGATTCAACTTCTGTTTAAAAACTTCAATATAAATTCTTTCTATCCGTATGAGTGGGGTTCTGACTTTCAGAATCATAAACAGGTTAGATTACGGTAGGATAGGATGCGGGCTGTTGTGGACGAACTCGCGAGCTTCCGAATATCGACCAGCGAAATAGCCACAACTGGATATCGCACAGTTGATTTGTTTTGATGGATGACGATCAAATCAAATATCTTATTGTTTTCGCTTGCGCCAAAGCGCCGAGGAGGAAATGGCCTCCCGGCCATGTGCGGCCACTGGCTACCGGTCCCCGGGCTATAGGTAAGTTACGCCTCTGGCGTTACCTTTCAGGCTAAGATCAAGGACACAAGTTAGCACAGGTGTCAGAACTGTCCTATCCTTTCTTTATTGCTTCGCTTATCTATTTACTTAGAGCTACTTCCAATCCTTTACTCTTCTCAGAACGTTCGAGGCCGTCGAGGCGGTGGCGAATTTGGCTTCGACTTAACTTCGACTGCTGGATTTTAAAGGGCGTGTCATATCCTGCTGATACCAATGACAGATCCAGACGGAAGCACTGATTTCTTGCAGCCATGTACGTATATCCAAATGATTTTAAGACCGGCACCGTAACGCCAACATGATGCTACGCGCGGAGCAACACGGGAGGTCAGCAAAGGCGCGGACGAGGACCGTCCTCGCATCACGTTGCCCGTGACCCAAACACATTGAGAGCAAAAAATTGTAAATAGGCAATCACTCCAACCTGCGAAAAGATCTACTCGTTTCATTTTGGAAGGTTTCTCGAACTAGCCTTTATTTCGTTCGCGCAACCGAAGGTAATAACGGCCATTAAAACCTTTTGTCGAATCCTTTTAGAGACTTGGCGCATTCATTCGCATCTCCGGCAATTTTTGCAGCCTTCTCTGGTGTACATGCATGCGTGTACATACATCCCGATTGAATACAAACTACACGGGCCTTATTCCATGCATTCCCCTTTGGCTGCGGCGATTCGTGACGGTTTAATTTCCTCGGTCCATTCGTCTTCAAATTCTGCCCTCAGGCTTGACGATAACTCTACGGCATCACGTAAGTCACGTGACAACCCTTGTTACTTTGTTATCGCCGTTCTTCATCGCAAAAACAAAGTGCAAAATGAAGCTGTTCCGCCGTCGTATTCCTTCGTATGGCATGGCGCAGCAGTCGCTACTTATACGTGTAACGCTCTTTTATATTTTCTGTCAGACAGCAGCGGTACACGGTGAACTCAGCGGGCGTATGGACGGTAGCCGCAACGTCCCTATCCTATCCCCTTCAGCCGAGCGAGATAGACGAGCGCCGCATCATGTTGAATAAGCACAACCTACGAGCGGCGTCCCATCAGTGATTGCCGCCGCTATCATTATGGACTACACTTATACGTCTCCCAAATACTTTGTTACGATCCGCAGCCACATAACGGTAACGCTTCCCTGCACCTTACTAAAATAACGAAAGGCACCAAAACGCGCAGCCTTTTATCTTAACTTTGACGAAACCTAGTGACGTCATGCGTACTGATCCAAGGAATATAACATTGAAAACGGCTCATTCATTACGGCCCGGACAAACCGTCACAATCGTCTCTTCTCACACACCTACCTTGATGACGACTTGATGACTGCGCGCTCGGCTGTCTGCGGAGGCTGAGGACCCAAATCGAGGGCAAGGCGGCGGTAATGACATCAAACATAAAAGCCATCAGCAGCTCCCCCCGAATCCTTAGTAACTCGGTGCGTATCGTCCGCCTAGGCTACAGTCCGGTCCGGTCAGGACCCCCCGTGCTCGTCTTTGCAGGGCGAGTCGCCCACAGTGTAACACCCCAAGATTCAGTCGGCTTACAATAGGCTTACAGTAATGGTGGTGATGAGGGGGAACGAGAGCTAGCCATCCATCAATTCAGCGCGCAGGCCCGTACGTCGTGCACTGAGTTTATCATCGATTCGAAAGACTGGATGGGTCTTCTGCAGAATCGTTAGATGCATGTGCTTGTTGACAATAAGTGGGTGCTGAGGACTGAGCTTGCTTTCTCTATACCCTATAAGTAGGATTTCGAAATTGCCTGGCATTTTCGATAATCAGGCATGAATACGCCCACGAGTCGCCCACAACGCAGTGTAACACCCCAAATGTAACACACACACACATATAAGTAATCCCTAGATCTTCTTTGTTTGCTAGGTTTTGACATTAGCGGCCTTGATTAAAAAATGCGGTGTATGCCTCCCATGCAAAATAAATCTGCGCCCCTTAAAATCCCCGGTCACCACATTAAGCGGCCTCATACCCACCCACAGAGACAACATGACAGAGGAAAGCTGCGCAACTGCATGGATCTGAGGGCGAAGCTCTGGGCCTGCCGTACTCCAAGCATCCCAGCCACAGCAGAGGTTGCTCGCAAGCTGGCTAGCTCGCATTATTGCCCGGCCGTGGCCGAAGTTACCTACCTGCTGTGCGCCGTCTGCTGGTGGGTTCTCCACCGTCGCAGCCAACCCTACGTACCGCCTGCAGTGCACTAGCACCTCCTGCAGTGCACGTGCACGTGCGCGTGTGCGTGCGCATGTGCGTGCGCGTGTGCGTGTGCGTGTGCGTGCGCATGTGCGTGTGCGTGTGCGTGCGCGTGTGCGTGCGCGTGTGCGTGTGCGTGCGCGTGTGCGTGTGCGTGCACATCTCTCATCATGCGTCGGTGCGGATCACGTGTCACTCATCGTACATGACTCATCACATCACTCTCACGCATGCCACGTGATACTAATGCAGGGACCTAGCGTACATACGTTCCATTGATTAACATACGACACTACTCAATACAGCAGGCCAGGCAGGTTCAGCTTCAAACTAGTGTGGCACGCAGGCCGGGGCACGCGCGCGGGTGGGCATTATGTACGAGTTATGTTGCTGCAAGAACGAGTTCTGACTTCTTCAGGTGACGTCTTGCATGTTCCTTGTGCCTTAATACATGCTCCCAACAGCATTTCTATATTCCTAAAATTCAATTTATTACGGCCCACACAATAATCCGTAATAAATAAATTATGATTTTCCATCCGATAATTTCTTCATTCTGTAATACGCCCACCCACCGTGTTTATGGACATGTATAATAAGGAAAAAAACTGATTTTCGGAAAGTGGCAACCCGGATAAGATCAATCCAGCAGTGCGCCATTCATGCCAGCCAGCAGGTGTACATACGTGTAGTACGTAAATACACCCAGTCAGCTAGCCGTGCTTACGTACGGTAATGACGTTCATACATATCACATATCGCGCACAGATACTGTGTGAGTATGATGTATACCAGTGATACACCTCGCGTTTGCATTGACGGCCATCAGAAGTTGGGAAACAGAGACAAGAACATTTGGACATTTCTGAACATTTCTGATAAACGAATAATATCATATATATGTATTATGTATATATTATTGTATATATTTGAAATACTATGTATACATCAGTCAATTATCCATTAACTTCAAAGTTCGAACGGAAAGCCACCGAAACCTTCGCCCGCAGTTTTGCCGTACGCTGCCAGCGTCCATCAGCCCCTTGCAGCGCAAATATAATAACGCCACCAAAGGCCACCGAAAGCCGAAAGTTACGAGCGCTACAGCTCTTCAACGTGCGTTGCCGCGTGCGTAAGCCCGCAATAATGCAGCAGCCGTGCCTAGCAGCCGTTTCCGTTCTATCCGATACGCCACAGCCGCCGCTAGTCTCGGGTCTTCAAACAGGAGCTGCTCTCCAGCAGGCCCCGCCAACATCACCTCGTCGTCCTCCAGGGGAGTGGTCCCTGCAAGGCGCAGCAGCAGCATATAAAGTATTTACAGGGCGAGTCGCCCACAGTTTCAAACCCCAAATAACAAAATGGAGCGAGTCCGAAGGCGGTGGCGCGAGCCAAGGAGGTGCAGCAGGGGCAGGCGCGGTACCTATCTGCGTGAAGCGAATGAAATGTCAGCGGCAATGTGTGCAATACCGCCGATTTGAAAACGAAACACTTCATTCGACACACACAAAAGATAGATGCCGCCGTAACGTGCCGTACGGGGAATAATCTTACGGCATAACCAAACCGGCTTTGTATCCCCGACGGTCCAACATATTGCCATTCAAACGATTTCGTGGTTTTAACAATTAAAATTAGTGCTTGCACATTTGTTTGAAAGCCAAGTAGCCTCCACCCTTCCAGCTAGCTGCGAATACCGGGGGTTATGATTACCGGAATTATGAATTCCGTACAAGCCGTATTCGAATCAGTACATCATTCGATCATCGGGCCCATCAGGGTGAAGAGCCCTGAGGGCAACTTAATTAGCAGCGTCAAAGCTCTCCCACCTTCTGCGATCTGCGCTTCCACTTGATGCAGCAATGACATCGCAGTGCGTACGCTCGCATCATTTTCTCGTGCAGCTGTGGGACGATGAATGGAGGACGCGTCCATGACCCGTGGGTCGTCGTCCTTCAGCGGCATTGACTTGAGGGCTGCGAAGACGTACGGGTCAGTACCTCGCAGCGCTGCAAGGAACAGTGCATCCCCCATGAGGTCCTGAAGTCGGGCCAGCTCCAAGGGGGCAGCCTGGTGCCTGCACGGGGGGAAGCGAAGGGGCGGCGGCATTGCTGGAGGTGGCCGGTGACACAAGAGGTAATGGGATGGCGATGGTATGGGAATTTGATGGCGGCGTTGGTGATGGCGGCGTTGGTGATGGTGGCGTTGGTGATGGCGGCGTTGGTGATGGTGATGGTGGCGGTGGCGGCGGCTTTCATGAGGGGGCAGGAAATGCATGGACCGGGCAGCAGCGTAGGTCCGCTCAGGCCACAGTGTGAATCAACGAACGAAGCGTCCAGTAGTGCCAATGGGTGGATGGATGGCTGCACTGGGGGCATCGGGGGCACCTGGCAAATAGGTGCTTCCCCGTTGCCAACCGCAACGTGGTGGGGGCGTCCTGGGGCGTCGAGGTCTCAGGAGGGTTGGGTGAAAGTCCTATGCGCTAATGCATGCAAAGGCAAAGCAAAGGCAAAGGCGCCGTTGTCGTACTTTTGTCATCATCAGGCGTCGCCAAACGAATATGAATCTAGGAACAGTGTCCACAATATGCATCATCGACATCGACGAATATCATAAATCGATCGATGTACGACATGTACGCCAACTACCCGTACGTATTCAGCATGCATTCTGACTTGACCCTCTTTAATTGGCACCGGCAACGCGATCCTAAAGAGGCAACGCCATCAAGAATCAAAATCTCGTCGTGACCAAAAGAGCCACTCACTCAGCGTCCAGTTCAAGCCGGATCCGATCCGCTGGATTTCCCCCACGTGGTACGAATCCGTACTGTGCCATGTACCGCTGGTTGGTGTAGCCCTCAGGCCCGCTGTAGCAGATGGTGACCTCCTCCCCTGGAGTGATATCTCGCAAAGCCACAAGCTCGAAGAAGGACCCACCACCCTCCCCGCGTTCGTCATCGTTACTTGTTGTAGGCGTCATGCAGAAATCGGCGTTGGCGGTTGGGCGACAGGGGGTACCGTTGACGGTTGGTGGCCGTTGGTCGTTGGTAGGCCCATCCGCATGGTTCGCAAAGTCCAGAAAGGGAATAAAGGCGAAGGCGTCGGCTCCTACCCTGCATTAGAAGGGCAGGGCAGGGCACGATCTTGGCGAGCGGAAGGTGATGTGCATCAGCGTGTGTGTGAGCTTGGAGATCCATCGCTATATATATCGAGCACAACGTCTTATGTTCAAGTGTGTTAATTTTATTCTTTAATTTTGCCAATTTAAACCTTTGGATTTAATGTTTGTCTTCCGGTTAATGGCATTCCACATACAGGCCTGGACCGACAGGAGGGTGTACAGTCCCGACCGTTCTCCCGCAGAAAGCGGAACCAATCCTCGCGATCCGGTTTCGGAGCTCTAAGTATTCGCACCGGCCCCCACCCGCCGAGCGAAGGCACCACCAACCGATTACCACTGATCTCTTTAACTACCCATTCAACCGATCCATCCGAGGAAAGAATAAACCAACTACAAATAAATTCCGGAACCCTGCCGAACCACCCAACGAATTCCGGAACCCTGCCGAACCACCCAACCGATGAACCGCTCACCCACCGGAATGCCCTGCTGCGCACACACGCGAAGGCCCACTGGAGCCAGCTAGGAACATCTGCGTCAACACAGGACCGGCAGGAAGGCGATTCAGACAAGTAGAAAACGGCACCAAAGCAGCAGCAGCAGCAGCAGCAGCAGCAGGATCTCTGTGTCTTTTGACGCGTCCTGGTGGGTGGGGTGGGTGACCCGAGAACTGAGCCGCGAGGATGAAGAACAAGTGAGGGCGATGCCCGAATGCGCCTGTGTGTGTATGTGTGCGTGTGTAAGTATGTGTGTGCGTGTGCGTGTCAGTGTATGTGTGCGTGTGTAAGTATGTGTGTTTACGAAGGGTTTGCCAATTGTTGTTAATCTTGTCCTGTTGTACACCCACGCATAATTGATCATGGATCCTTGTCGTATTCATGGATGGGCACGGATTTCGGAGCGACTACAGGAATATCGTACGAGCATTATGCAGCTGCTTGCTCGACATCATATAACGTCGCTGATATAATGCGCAGTGAGACGTAGCCATATATGAGGATCGCGTCTAGATCGTTCCCATCGTACGCGAGCGGTACACACACACCGTACAGTCGTACCCGGAGCGAGCGGCTCCATGAGTTCCGGGAAAAGGGCCGTCAGGCGGGCCTGCATTGGGCCCATTAGAAGCTCACATTATTGATGTTGCTGGATCCCGAATGGATCCAAATGGATCCAGATGCGTTTGTGGATTTGAACATTCATTCATTCGCTCATCGCTACCTTATCCTAACGGACTTGCCTTTCCATGCGATCTCACACTTTTTGCGGTCCCTGCTTACTCGTTCTCTGCTTCTTTTACAACGTACATTTCGTACATTTCGTACATACTTCTCATTTGTACAACAAAACGCCCACACTAGCCCTAAAACCCAACCCACATTTCCGACATACTTGTTGTGCAGCAGCTGCTTGCGCGATGTCCGCATGCTGCAACTGCGCCAACCTCGCCTCCCCCCAACACATTGGAAGCGTCAACTGCTCCGGTGTCGGCAGCAGCTCGTCGCAGTACCGGTGCCAAAACTCCCCCCCGTCGCCTGCGGCAGGAGGCTCGCCACGCAACAATACTTCACGAAGAGCAGACGGAGGTGACACGCGCGTCACGATCCTTAAAAAACTCCTCAGACCAGCGGGAGTTACCAAACAATGGCGACGGCGAACGGCCCTTTTGTGTGTATGTGTGTGTGTATGTATGGGGCTTCGATTTTAACCATCGTGAATTGCGGTAACAAGCAAAGTTCCGGAGCGGGGAGAAGGCCCTTTTCAGTGGGCCCACTTGTGGGCGTGACGGCAGCGGCAGCGGCATCTCGGCGGCAGCGGCAGCGGCTGCGACGCTGTCAGCATGCACCGTTATACTGAGTAAAGTGGGCCCCTGTCTGCCGTACATTCGTCCTCCTGGCACCTCTTCCATTTCACTTCGGTACATATTTGCCAGTCAAACCGCCAACCCAGATCGTGCGTACGGCACGGCTGCCATTCGTCCAACTCAATCATCCCATATTCGTTTCAAGTCATTGTCCATGTCAAAACCCGTCGAATCAGTTGGTTGCAAACTCACCTGCCAGCCCATCCACCAGCGCCAACGCCTGGAGGATGTCCCAGGGAAGAGGCTCGGAGCTGCCGGCGGCGCTGCCTCGTAGCCTTTGGGGAGTTTTCAGATTGGAGGAAAAATGTCTTCTGAGCTTCAGATTACGTTTTCGGGACGAGCACCGGTGGAATATGGAATGTGGATGCGTTCCTTTGGGGGGGCCGCCAAACGGAGGCAAGGGCAGGTTGGGTAGGTGAGGGGTGGGGACGTGGGCGTAGGCGGGGAGAAAGCTAGCTGCGACGTGAAGAGGTGAGGGGAAGGAGGAAGGAGGCGGTGAGGAGAAAGCTCGGGGCACTTAAGAGAAGGCCATACCCAACTGCAGCTGCCATGATGCCTAAGGAGAATGCGCGGAGAATCAAGGCATGCATGTGTGCAGCGAAATATCACAGCCTCCGTACACACTAAAGTATGAGCAAGGAATTGACGCTCGTGCCATGGCGTAAGTGACATGGCACACTTTCACAAGCATGCAAGTGGTTTTAAAAGTTTCGTCTAGGAGCTTGTTTATCTTGTCGAATGCCGCGCGTGTGCGATTTGTTAAAAAGACGCCTGAAGACTGCCAGAAGACTGCCGTACTGCGTGTTAGATGTGAAGGCTTAAGGGCATAACATGAGTTGATTATAACGCGCCATGATTAGGTCAACACGCATGTGAGGATTGCGTGTGGCATTGGACCGGTTCCCGCGTTTCAATTGGAACGGTTAGTTTACAGCAGGTGAAGTCAATTGCGATTCTCATCGCATGAATTTTACAAGGATGTATGAATTGTAAGCCAATCCTACCTGGGCCACCGCGCGGAAGCGGGTAGGCGCAGGCCTGAATCGTAGTCGAGCACAAATGCGGCTGTCGTGGGAACGCGCATCAGCACGTCACCCTTCGCAACTTGGTGAGAGTTCACAAGGCCCATTGAAGCATGTGTGCTCCTGCACACGCGCAAATTTGTCTGCACCTTTGCCTGGACGGCAAGGTCCTGAAATGTCTGCGCTGTTCGGGCAACATTCTCGTTATTGGCACTGCACCTAACGGTATGAAAATTGCGTACTGACATATTATCGTTGTTATTTGCGTTTTAGCGGACTTTGGCGGGGCCTCGTGGGGATGTACTGTACTGTGCTGTGCTACAATACGTCCGTAAGACGACCGATACGTTGCACTTACTATTCATAGTAAAAGACGTCACATTCTACATGGTTGATTATGTTAGTAGACCCCAATTATAGTTATCGCTTGCAGCAGCTGATGACGATATGTAATAAGGATGTTGGGTAGGCTACCTCTCAGTGCGAGATCACTTCCTATTGAAGCGGCGTATATGCATCAAACCGAAGTACTCCTGCTCGCATCGTGATAGCAGTCATATTACCTAGGCCTCATGAGGCGACTGCTGCTGGCCAGGCTTCGGCCTGAAGAAGCGGGATATTTACACAATACAGGTCCGCGAATGTTTTTTTCATGGATTACTCTACTGCTACTAGTCTGCTAACGTCGCTCGGCCTAATTTCCATTATGGACCGGACCGGACCGGCGTTGTGGCGAGCGCTGATAAAATTTAAATTAGATTTGTTTACTGTATGTTCAGGTCTTCAATCGGACGGTGGCTCTGTTGCTTTTATTTTTTTCGTATGCGCTCTCGTTCTCCCTGTCGCACTGGCATCCTGTGCGTCTGGGTCCTGGTCCTGGCTCTGGCATTTGCGCTCGCGTCGTTGGCGCTGGGACTGGTCGTGCCGTTGCTGGAAGCCGTCTGAGGATGCACAAGAAATGCAGAATACTCAGAACCCCCGCCCCCTTGCACATGCGCGCTCCAGCAGTGGCGCCGTGGCGTCCACAAGCCAGGACAGCACATCCCAAAACGGCACACGTGGCGCGGCCCAGTTATCTTCCATGACCACCGATGGGCCTATGCCATCAGCACAGCCGGGTCGGCCGGCCAATCAGGTCTCCTTGCCAACTCACATGACGGGCGACCAAGGTCACCGAACCGGCACCCCAAAGGCTGCACCAGGACCGTCATATGAAAGCGACGACGACGACGGGGGCGGACTAGCTACTGCTGAGGAGCGTCTCAATGACATTACTCGCTCCGTGAAAAACCACGCGAATGCAGCAGGCGTAGGTTCTCAGGACGAAGCAGCTCGGCGGCTAGCAGAGGATGCCGCGAAGCACTGGGCAGCGGAGCGTAGCCCGGCGCCAGTGGATGAAAGAAAGGTATGGCGATGCCCGTACATTCCCGTGCCGTACGTACCGAGCTTCTGGGTTGTACGAGCTGCTGTCGTATTTAATTGGGCAAGTTGCTTCCGAAGTTGGGCTGGTACGCTATCAGTTGTGGCTCGAATGGCTCTCGAATTTTTAATCCCTCTTTGGTTGAGGCCTGACCGGGTACATTGTTTACACGGGCCAGTTCCATGCCAGTTCCATGCCTTAAGTAGAACACACCGGAACATCGGAGCACCGAAACAAGCCAGGAGCTCCGGTGAGCGTCCTGCGGGCTCTTTTCTCCCAATTAATTGAGCATATCAACTTCTTCGTTCATCTTTAGGAAGAGGGACAAAAGGAGAGGAAAGGATATGGAGAGTTGGAAGAAGAGAAAAAGAAAACCCCGATAATGATTCTTTTGTTTCTTCCGTGCCGTATTTTCGCCAGGGGACGGTCGTGATGGCGAATGGCGGGGACGTCAGCTGCCCGCCGACCACAGCACCCGCCATCATCCATGTGGCGCGACTGCCGCCAGAGCCGCCGCCCGGAACGCAGGCCCCGGCGGAGGCCGCGGCAGCGCAGCCTGCCGCGGAGGGTGAAGCGGCAGGGGCGGGGCAGCTGATACCGGCGTATGAGATTGACCTTGATATAGACCTCACTAAAGGCGATTTGAAAGTTGACTACAGCGCGAGGGGGCTCCTGGGCCAAGGCGGCTTCGCTGCGGTTTACAAAGGACGCTACATGTAGGTGCCATGCTCTGCTGTTTCAGGTCGATACGCCTCGCCTCGGTTGTTCTGTCCTCTCGCCAGAATTCTCGAGGCGAGGAGACATCTGGGGCGCGGAGATGGAGGAAGATCCAGATCCAGGATCCAGAAAGAATAGAATGGTTGGGAGATCACCAGGATGAATACGACGGGAGAAATCTATGGCCGGGCCTTACGGGCATATGCCTCGTCTGTTTGTCTTCCTCTTCTTTTCCCTCCTCTTACTCTTCATCCTAGTCTTCTTTTCCCTCCCTTCCTTTTGCACAGCGTCCTCCTCCCTTTCCTTTTCCTTGTAGCCGCTTGCCGGTTACCTCTCAACAAGTATAGTGAGTTTTGCGAAAGAGGAAAGATGATGTCATCATGATGTCGTCATGATGTCATCATCGGGCGCCGCTTTCCTAAATCTCCTTTGGTGGCTCGTACAAAAAAGGCTCCTCAGGAGCTCACAGAATCAAATGTTTGATGAGTCGCTGACAGTCCGCCGTCTAGCGTCCAGCCCCAGATGATGAGGATGTGGTCCTCTAGCACTCCCGTCACATAATCAGGTGTCGCCTTCTTGTACGGCTTCCGATGTCTGCATGCAGTACGGCGTCCTCTGCACGTTCTCTGCACGTCCTCCTCTTGCATCGACCCTTCCTGAGCCCCAATCCACCTAGGAGCGCAGCGTTCGCTGGTCTCAGCCGTTCTGGTCCTGGAGAATCCCAGTCTTGCATCACCTCGCCGCAGTCTTGCATCACCTCCCCGCAGTCTTGCATCACCTCGCCGCCGGCGCCGGCCAAACCGAAAACCCGATTATATTTCCGCCTCCTCCCTCCGTGCGACATCGCTTCGGGCGACATGACGGCTGCAGGGGGCAACGCGTTGCTGTGAAGATGATGAAGAAGGCGGCCGGGTCCAGCCTAGCAGATTTACAGGTGCGAAGAACCAACCTTCCCGTGAAGAGTCATGCATGGTTGTTTTCTAAATGGAACGGAGCCGCAAGGAAGCCGCGAGGAAGGAGCGAGGGTCGGTGGATTTCGAATGCGCGGGATGATGGGCTAACTAAACATATGGAAAGGGAACGCGTAGGCCGCCGCAGTTTCACAGTTTCCGCAAGCTGTATAACCTTGTCAAGCCAGACTCTTAAACTTGCGCTCGGGGAGCAATGTCGGTAGTGCCCGGCTTTCTAGTCTACTGTCTTCGTCTTTGCCTCTCTGTCTGTCCTTCTGTCATGTCTTTCTGTCTTGTCTGCCTTGCCTATCTGTCTGTCCGTCTTGTTTGTCTGTCTGCATATTTATCATTCCAAGTCACTCTGCAGGAGGACATGAATGCTCTGATGCACGAGCTGCACATTCTCCGTCAGGTGAGGCACGCAGCGCCTCTTGCGCTCACAGTGCGTACATGCCCTACCTCTTGCCCTTGGGCCTAGGATAGTATGGGTTGCGGGTGGCTCTAGATGTCGTGCCTGCATGATCTCAATAAAAATGCACAGATAGTTTGAATAGATTAAGGGACAAGGGGCAATCGAGTGTGGAGGTGCCGAGGCTGTGCGTACGTGTGTATGGTCCAGGGGGGCCATAGCTGTATGAAGGGTGGGAGGAGGACGGGGTCTAAGAAGGCAGATAGGGTTGCACGGAATACCCTAAAACCCTTACCTTACCTTACCTTACCTTCCTTGTTTATATTTCATTCCATTTCACGGAACGGAAAAGGCTGAACGAGTCACGGACTGGCCTTAGTTTTCATCTGCCCCCTACGTTGTGCCTGTCTGTCTGTCGGTGTGCGTGTGTGTGTGTGTCTGTCTGTCTATCTGCCTGGCTGGCTGTTGTCTGCGTCAGTGTCTTCATGCTGACGTCTGTCTTCCGCGGGATGATAATGACCAAGCGCCCAAGATGTGGTCTGATAGGTCAACCTGCATTCCCGTCCGTCCGTCCGTCCTTCATGCATTCGTTCACACGGAAACCGTAACCCTCGCGCACGCATCCCGTCCTGTATGTGCTGCAGGTCAACCATCCGAACATTGTGACGCTGTACGGCGGTTGTCTGAGGCCGCCTCGTGTATTTCTAGTTGAGGAGCGGATGGAGGTGGGTCGGGGCTTCGTTTGAAAACTGGTTTCGTCGTTCGTAGCTTTCAAACGACGAGGATCTTAGAACCATCGGCCGTGTACGAACGTTTGTCATGAAATGACCAATACTCTCAGCAGGTGATGTATGACTTCCTGCCGAAAGTTAATGATT
Source organism: Volvox reticuliferus (assembly GCA_019650235.1). NCBI lineage: Eukaryota > Viridiplantae > Chlorophyta > Chlorophyceae > Chlamydomonadales > Volvocaceae > Volvox > Volvox reticuliferus. Next base: position 457,010 of record BNCP01000035.1, on the reverse strand, counting down.
CGTCATCATCATCATCATCATCATCATCATCATCATCATCATCATGATGGTCGCTAAGTTAACAGATCCTATCTTATCATCCCTGTGAATCCCGGAAAGTTATTAAAGATAAGAACAATAATCAGTTTGAATGTCGTTCGTCGTAAGTGTGCAGGGAACTCTTGATTTTTACGTCCACCAAGTTCGAAAGCACGATGGATTGAGTGTACGGGAAGTCGTGTACTTTTCATTGGACATCGCCTGCGGATTGTCGTATCTGCATCCCAGGTACGAAATACATGTAACAGCCACCATCAAGTAGCAGCAGCAGCAGCAGCAGCAACAGCAGGAGCAGGTTGTTGGCGTTCGGGGACCCACACGCGCGAGACGGCGCAGTTTTCGTAGAGGTTGAGGATACGGAGAGCCGCAGCAGCAATATGTAATAGCTGCAGCGATTAGATTACGTTACACTGTCTCCATTAATGGTACATTGTGGTACATTGTGGATATGATAAAACCAGCTGTTAGAATTATAAAATGATGTCAAGTTTAATAAAAGACATAATATAATATGTACGAATAAATAATAATAATAATAAATAATAATAATAAATAATAATAATAATAAAATAATAATAATAATAAAGGATGCATGTAGGACTGACCAGCGTAACACGTTACACCGTTAAGCTGCTACGTTCCTTTTGGGGCTGCGTTCACGTCAACTAACGTACGAACGGTTTCCCTGCGTCCATAGGATTGTGCACCGCGACCTGAAGCCCGCCAACGTTTTGCTCAGCCACGAGGGACGCTGCAAGATCTCGGACTTTGGCTTGGCGCGGTACGGGAGGGGCAGCGGATTATTTCTTGTTGCGCGGGTATTTTCTTGCGCGCGAAGGAACCGGACCGAACTGGCATCTAAGCATAACATATAGGCGTCTGCTGTTGCCTCTGTGCGCGCCGTATACAGGCGCTCCACGATGATGGGACAAACAGTCCCGGTAAAACTCCCGGTAAACTAACACGCAGTAGAAACACGTATGCCATGCAGCACCAAGATCAAAGAGTATCTGAGCACGAAGAACCTGGACGCGGGCACGACAGCTTACATCGCGCCCGAGTGCTTCATGTCCATGGACAACCCTGACATGCACGACCTCCGAAGATCCGTCACCGACCGCACGGATATCTACGCACTCGGTAGGATGCCGCGCCGTGCGTGCATGCCGTGTGCGCGCACGCGCTCGATACTTCGCGTTCGTCTCGCTCTTTTCGTCTCGCGTTGTGTTTTTCAGGTTTGAATTTTTGAGGAAATGAATATATAATTGAATTTACAGAATGAAATTCCAGAGCATGATAACAAATAAGCCTAGAACTGGGATGGCACGATATCAATCTCTGCCAATAAGATGTTGGTATAAGGCCTGCGTGCTTCGTTGCATTGCCGGTATGTGTCGGCAGGTTTCGCTTTCGATTCCGTTTCTAGCAGGATGCACCGACGGTGGCTTTCCTCCTCCTGCTGCTCATCTTTCCTATTTGCGGCCAAGGCACTATACGTGGCTAACTCAACATCGCTGTACATTTTATGATTCGTCGATCATGGGAATCGATCTCATGCACCGCAATGACAGGAATCATCATGTGGGAGATGCTGGCGAGGAAGCGACCTTGGCAAGGGCTCAAACCGTTGCTAGTCGCCTACCAGGTGCGGTGCGGCGGCGTGGCGTGGTTAGTTGAAAATATGGGCGTTGATGATATTGGGGGGGCTATATATAGTTTTGGGGGGGCTATATGGAGACGGTTATTAGTTCTGGATCTGGAAGTTGGCCCCGTCATCAGGGAAACGGCCTTCTAGGCGAAAAGCTATGTTTCACATGCATGATGTACATATTTGGCCAATCAAAGAACAGCGTTTATGAAAACCCAGCAGTTACTAGTCCGCGAGCTGTGTATGTACAACAGAAGCCTGTCTGCCAATTACTCACTGGATGGACGACTAGAAAGCGCAAGCAACCGCAGCCGCGAGCAAACACCGCCGTATGTACATTTATGCAGGTGGCATACCGCAGCCTTCGGCCGCCCATCTTTGAGCTGGGGCCCCGCTGCCCCGCCAACCTTCGACAGCTCATTGAGGAGTGCTGGTGCCAGGAACCGAAACAGAGGCCTAGCAGCCAACAGGTAATGTATGACTAAGGTATCTGAATAAAAATCATCATCATCATCATAATGATAATAATAATGTTGACTGAGGTCAAAGGAAGATCCCTGCCTGGTTATGTGCGTTTCTAATTATTGCTGTTTACTGAATGCCGGTAATGCCTTCGTTATATCCGCCGACGACAGAAAACAAAGGCACGAATAGAAGATGAACGGATAGACGCAGGGCCGGTCATGTCCTAAATGCCGCAAAATAGTACTCTGTTGCAGTACCGCTGCGGCACACGTCCTATTCTGTGGTTGACATGTGTATGTTTTATAAACTTGGATGTGTATGCACCCATCTATGCACCCATGTTGTCCTGCTTAATTTGGTTGCCATCTCTTCCTAGGGTTGTGACGGCACCCACCAAACCTGACCCTGCCTGCTGACGAAATCGCGATGGACCGCGTCCCTAAATGCATAGAGATAACCCCATGTAATATATATATATATATATATATACACACATAAATGTTTTTTAGGGGTGGGGGACTCGCCCTGCAAAGACGAGCATGTAATATATATATATAATATATCACAGAGAAAGATTTAAGGTATTATAACACGAGGGCATGATGATGCCTGATCCGTCCATTCATCCAAAAAGAGCACATTTTTCCTTTCGTTAGGACTTGCAAAATATCCAACGAGTGAACACATGCATGTAATGCAGGTGGTGGACAGATTGCTAAACATCCTGGATGAACTGCCACCAGAGCTGGTGAGCCCTAAACGAGAAGCTGCTTTTTGTTTAACTCACTTCATGTTGTTAAGTGTATTTAGGAGTGGTAGTGATGTAACGGGGGAATTCGCACCCCAGCATCCCGCGCTATTGCGCCAGTGTTACAAGTGGGGGATAGGTCGCTGGACATGATGAGGGTCCTCCGCCGTACCTGTAGGGGTGCGTAAATCGGTGGATCCGTGGATCCATGGATTCAATCAGACACGCACTAATCCCCCCATCAACCTCGGTTGGCGGTGCAGCCAACAGCACAGCAGCCAATGGATATTAAACGAATCCTAAGCTTACCCTATTATCCGACAAGAGTATGTATGTAGTAGTGGAATGTGGCACTGGCAATTCCTCCATGCATACCTGTAGATGGTTTCTCCTGTGTGTTGGAAGTAGAAATGGAAGCTGCAATTTATCCACGTGGAGCTGCCAACAACAGTCCTTGCTAGCTAGCTGCTGATCACGTCGTTATCAGTTGCCCCATTTTGCCTTGCCCTATTTACATATGCCGTGGCGGTATGTAAACCCACGCAAATAAACCAGCCTGGTAACGGACGCCCAGCCAATCCTTCCCTTCATTCCATCGTATCACTCCAGCGCGCGGTTGAAACTTTGATTTGTGAAAGGGATGAAATCCCGTTGATTGCTTGGGCCGAATCCCGCAATCGAATGAAATCGTTTTTTGTCGGATGGATTCACAATCATGCATAATTGCTAACGTTACCCCATTCCACGCCCATACGTTATTCGTTCTAGGTCGGTTTGGCTCCATACTGCGTTCATCTGTGTGACTCATCTGTGTGACTCATCTGTCCGTTTTCCCCTCCCTCCCTCCCCCCTTTCGACCTTCCTAGGACGACCCCCCCTGCGCGCAGCAGCCGCCAGCAGTCCCATCAGAAGTTATGAGGACGGCAATAATGCAGCCATTAGCCGGTGTTGCCGGCCCTGTTGCAGCAGTGGACCTGCTGCCATTCCAGCAGCGGTCCAAGTAATAAATTAAAGAATAAACTAGATATAATACAGCCACCGAGCCACGCGTTAAGGAACTCTTCAGCTCAGGTTGCAGCGTGGAAAACCACCTAGCGCACTTTGCCACTTATTTGCCCTCACGCTTGCTCGCGTCGTAACCAGCCTAGCCGCGCCTAATCCAGCCCAATCCAGGACGCGCATGTACATACATGCACCTCCTCAATCGATCGATGTCTATGTGCGTGCACCGCTCGGGTTGGGTGGGGGCACGATGGTATGGAGTGAGGGTTCGGGGGGTGCTTCCTCGAGGGAGGTCAGTTGCCTCTTACATACCTTGATATGTCTTGTTTGCTCCATTTTTAAACAGACCTCCGCTTTGCATGCAGCATATATACGTACCTAGTTAGAAGCGTTTTGGTTTACGAATTGGGGTTCTTGGAAGTAAGTACGGCGCGCGCGCGGTGATGATGCATAATGTCTGAGAAGAAAGACAATAATAAAAACGAGAAGCCAGTTTGGTCAGGACCTGATTGATTGGATGGGCTCGGATGGGTGATGAGATACTCAACGGTCCACGCAAGGAGCGATTTAGGCGTGTTACACTGTGGGCGACTCACCCTGCAAAGACAAGTGTTTATGGGGTGTTACACTGTGGGCGACTCGCCCTACAAGGACGAGCACTGGGGGGCCTGCCTGCCCGGACCGAGCCACAGCGCAGGGGAGGGGCACATGGCTTTGTCTGTGTTTATGTATGAATGTATGTATGTGCAATCTGAGAACACAGCAGAATCGAGGTACGTATGTATGTGTGTTTCGGATGGATGGAGGAATGAGGTCTATCTGAAGGTGTCATGGTTTAAAAATATGGCGTTGCTGGCTGGTGATGGAAATATGGCGATGTTAGATGTTGACTTAACCAGCTGACATGCATGCATATGGCTGCAATGGCACACAATATCAAGCAAGACGCACGAATCAAGCAAGGAAAAGACGACGTGGTCAGATACGAAAAGTATGTCGATATATGGTTGCTGGAAAAACTAATTGTTGAAGAACAAACTTTTATATTTTGGGGTGTTACACTGTGGGCGACTCGCCCTGCAAAGACGAGCACCACTTTAATGTGTATAACCCTAAGAAACTCAACCGACGGTGCTGCGGCCAGGGCTGCTTACCCGGATGTGCATATGCCATATGTGTTTGTGCGGAACTGCGAGTGAGAACAAACGTCATTTGTGTGATGATACGGACGCAGGTGGCGCGTATGGGTACGTGTGCCCGCACAGAGAGGAAAGTGTCCACGGGCGGATTGTAAGGCAACGAAGTTATACTCAACCCATCCATCGATGCAAGTCAGGGAATGGTCGGTGGGCGAGCTAAACCCGAACAGTAGTACTGTAGATAATAACCTTCGTTACCAACCAATTCTTGATCGTGTTGCAACAGGACCTAAAGGACGGCGCATGGATTATTCAAAGTTTATTCCACGATATTCCCCCCCATATATAATATTGAAAGGGCGTTACACTGTAGGGCATACATACACTCGTAGGCTAGTGGCATTTATGGTGCATTCTAGGGCACACAATTAAGCGACAGGAAAGACGATTGTGTAGTAGTTGAGTGCCGAAAAGGCCTCTCGATATGTTGACAGGGTGTTTCTTGCACCTTGTGATAGTGTGTTCCGTACATGTATGACTACTACAGATTGCGGGGACGGGCGGGGCTCCTGCAGATGCTCCTGATGTTGAGACGTTATTCAGATGGATACGTATGTTGGCGGATATAATAGAGATGCAACACGGGACTATCTAGGTCCGGACATGTCCGGGCGTGTGACCTGCAGTGAGTGGGGCTAGCGCTGACAACGGTGTTAGTTGCTTCGCAACTACATGTAGTGAATGAGAACACAACAGGTGTACGTGCATGGTGATGTACAGTGGTTGCAGTACACGGAGAGTGGCAGTTGTAACGACATCTTGTCATCAACGAAAATGCGTACACCAAACGTGATAGGTATGTGAATAACTTAGTGTATTATCCTGCTGATTAGACGGGTATTTATCATGCAGCAGCCGTAATGAAGTATTCAGACGTTTCAGATCGATGGCATCATTCATTCGATCCGTTCACCAACTCATCCATATCACCATATAATTAAAAGGGCAAGCAAGCCGCCTACAAATATACATATATATATAGGCCATGGCAGGACAGACAAACAAAGCCATGTGCCCCTCCCCTGCGCTGTGGCTCGGTCCGGTCAGGCCCCTTGGTGCTCGCCCTTGTAGGGCGAGTCGCCCACAGTGTAACACCCCAGTCAGTCCGTGGTATATACACATTATATATATACACACACATTGCATAACGGCGCGTACATGTACACTGTCCTACCTCCTTCCTTCTCCCCATCCATAACTCATAAATTAATACGCCAGTATATCTCCATCATAGGCCACATGCACCCTGCCGGAATTTTCTTCATATCTTATCTTCAGCCTTTATCTCCTAGCTACTTGCCATTGCCCGTCCAACCAATTCAGGAGGTACCAACGAATATCATCATTGGCTTTCATCAGCCAGTGGCGGCCACTTCTTTCCAGCATAGCAGGAACCGATCGACCCAGCATTGGCTGCAACGTCCGTTCTTTCTACACACTGATGACTACTTCATTCGTTACCATGCGATCTATCATGTATGTAAGCAAGCAAGCTTATAAATATCATTTTCGGATCCAGCCAGCACCTGTGGTTGCTCCCCATCTACCTTCCCCTGTCCTCCTTCCCCATATATAATTCGTATTATCGTATAAAATTCTGCCGTATTTGCTCATTGTTATGTATGATGACTGTATTTTATTATTACTACTTGCCTGAGTTTTCCCCTCTTGATCACTTCCCCAACCAAAACAATACACGCATGCATGCAAAAACCAATCATACAAAACAAACCAATTGTCGATATATATATATATATATTATGATATATAATCATGATATATCAATGATTTCTGGTTTGGATTCCACCACGGAAGTATTGACTTGCAGTGCACCAACTGGGGATTGAGCTGCGGCTGGTAGCCAACGCCTACCGACAGCATCGACCTCTCCCGCCGTATTAAGGACCCCACATACGACATGTAGTGCTTATACACCGTACCAGTACGCCCGTCCTTGAGCTGGATCACCTGCGGGATAGATTAGACAGGGGTAACATCATTCCCACTTTGATAGATCCAGCATTGTTGTATTACGGTACCGGCCTTAGCTCCTTGCAAAGTAAGTAGACCCCTGGCTACACCCTCTATGTGCAAATGTAGAGGCTATCTAAGGGTTGCATGCCCTAATGCAACTGTGACACTGTCACTGGTACGTAGACTCAGTTGAGTTCGGTTTCACTACTGGTTGATCCTGTGTATTTCCTTAATAATGCATGGAAATGTTTAAGGAAGAGATCACAGCTCTTTATGGTAGCTTGCCGTACTGAGCTCAGAGTAGTACCTAGCTACCTATGCTCTCCTCTTCTTATCAAGCAACCGGTAGTTATCACTGCCACCAGTTGGATGGGACGATACAATACAAGCATTTACCTGCTGCTGGCTAGTAATGGAAGCGATACGGCAAACAGAAGCGATGGTAACCTACCGATGGTGCGTGGGTAGATGCATTCCGCCTGGCCCAAAATATATGTGTATGACTTTGAATGAAAGATGAGAAATGGCGGGGGCGACATTGTTGTACAAACCAATGTCCTATCCCCTAGTATCCAGATAGTTGGGTAGCTAGGTCTCCAAATAATATGAGTTGTTATGTCCTATTATTTCCATTTCGATTTACCCTGTCGATTGACTGCCCATCAAGCAAATATCCTTGTTGGTATGTTTGATTGGTCACGTCTATTGCGCGAAAAATAATAAAATTGCTGTATTTTGCTGATGAATGCTGCATTAAAATATACGCGCATGCAAGCCTCGTACCACTTTATTTATTACGGCTGCATCAATATATGTCTGCCAGGTTCTTATCTAACCTGTTGTGTGTATGTCCGTATGTCCGTACATCCGTACGTTTATTTTTTATTTTATTTTTTTTACGTTCAACTGAACCTATCTAGCTATGCATGTCGCATGCACGTCGCTGCATTACTTAGGGAAATAGATTCTCGGGATCTAAGATCGGGAAAAAGGGCCCCGGCGGCGGAAATCCAGGTAGGTTCATGCATTCTGCAACGTACCGTAGCAGCCGTAGCAGCGCTCGTTTGTAACGAATTAAACTGGTCACGCACCTTGCTTGCATCCATGCAAGTAAGGCAGGAATGGCAGACATATAGATAGAAATGGTGCGAATGGTGGCACACCAAATCCAATTCATTTTGCACTAATAATTCATATCATTACATTTCATATATTTCCCCGTGCCTATTCAATACCGCACGGTACTAAGCAGTATTCATATATATCCTAGATAGGCCCCAATCCAGGGCCCCTTTCTCCTGCTGCTACGTACCGGCGGGCGGGCGCACTCGAGCGCATTATGACATTCATTCTTTGTTTGAGTGTTCACTACGTTCACTTCTTCACTATGGCATTCATTCGTTGTTTGAGTGTTTTATATACATTCTGTACCCGATTGATGTGAATGGTACAAACATACCATTACATGATGATAGATTGAATGAATGTATAACAATAGAATAATAATCAATAACCGCTTAATCTAGATTCAATTAGATTAATAACACATCACATCAATCATTAACCGCTTAACAGAAGACACTATGCTATTAAGACATCTTCAAACCTCAAATCTCTCACCTTTAGGAAGTGATTGACCTTGCCGCTATTCTTTTCCGCCTCTGACACCTGGCGTTGAAGCGTTGCAATTGCGACTTTGGGATGAGGCCGGTGTAGGATCCAGACGTCGGGCATAATCACGAACCGGAAATGTCTGAGTCGAGCCAGCGACTCCACATGCTGGATTTTATCAAAAGCCCAGCCGCGGAAGCGCTGCTCGATTGGACGCAAAACGGAAGGGAAACGGCGGGAAGGCGGTTCGTTGCGCTTCAGCCGCTGGTTGTCTGGCGGCAAGATAGATGCAGCATGCAGCAGGTTACAGCAGTACAAACGTTTCTTTAAAAAACATCGTTTGCCTTTTTTCATTATCTAACATTTTACAGCTTGCATATTAGATATATGAGAAGTGATTAAATATATAATTGGTAGGGAAATCAAATGGAATAAATGGATAGGTTCATTGGAGGTCCGTATCCGTCCCCGGGCGGCTGCTGCTGCCGGTTTCAGACGTTTCAGGCAGGAACGTTTTTACGTACCCACTATCAGCTTTTTCCTTTGCTTTGCTAAATCCTTAAATACCCTCGAATAGTAGCTTATTACTACTTGCTACTCATACATCTCTACTCGCTCGGACATGTATATATATACACATAGTGTGTGTGTGTGTATATATACACACACACACACACACACATATATATATATATATATATATATATATCACCGCAGAGGTAGGTACGTATGCATGCACACGCGCGCACGTACGTGAAGTACTCCTTGGAACCTTAAGAAGTCCGGATCCGTAAGTCCGGATCCAGAATCCCGTAATAAATTAATCCACGTGCCCGACTCCCTGGCGGGATCTTCCCTGCCTTATTACGCAGTTTCGATCGCCATGCATGCATCGGCCACGCATCCATTTGTGCAACAGAACGCATCCAGACGACAGAGATAAGCCCACGCAAGGAAGGAAGCAAGGAGGCGCATTGGCTGGGCGTCCATCCTATCTATTAGGGCCGCCACAACTACTCGTCACGACATAACAGTGAAGGCAATAATATTGTACATATTGCGTGCACTTTAGAAGTAAGCAAGGCGATGTAGATAGTTACGTTTGTAGACGCTCGTAGTATGCAGCAGCTGCTGCCCCGCCGCTGCTGCAATCTACGTAGCCTGGCTGGCACACGACAAGGCAGCTGGGATCCATTTTACTAAGAACCGAAACCATACCTTGAACCCATCGGCGTGCTCACCTCGTCGTATCCCGGGTCTTGGAATCTGCATGAAGACGGAGATCACACCCGGAATAGGCAAGCGCAGTTTGCAACGTACGGTCATCAGTCATCATATCATATTACTGTGTTTGCCGTACGTATGGACAGCGCTCGCTATCTAGCTCGTACAAACAATGATGGACGCCGCTTTACTTAATTCTCTCACCGTGACAAGATGCCCCAGGGCTCAAAGTTCCGGTGGAACTCGACCTCGTACGGCACATTGGTCTTCGTCCAAAGCACGTGGTTGATGGGCCGATGGCATGACCGGCAGCCATCTACATGAAACACTTTAACCGTCGCGTTGGCCCAAAGGGCGAGGACGTCCTGCTTTGAACCTATCCACAACATGTAGGTGCATACAGCGACACGGTCAATCGAATAGTCGTACAGGTAGTGGATAAATACGATAAAGACATTTTGCCGCACCTACCAGGCAGACATGCAGATGCGAGATTTGTTACAGAAATAAGAGTGATGATGATGGTGGTGCGTGGTGATAATGATGATAACGTATTATTTTTTTATTATTATTAATTATGTTATTTATTAGTTATTTATTCGCTACCGCTTTAATAAGCTGATCTAGTAACAATATTTTATTATTTTACACTTTAAAAATTCCGTACTATTCCTTCCGTACGGAGATTACATTCAGAAGGGACTTAACAATGCAACGTTTTACAATGCAAGGTCAGTTTGACGATACTGCGAGTACCAAGTGCCATTTCGTTGATTCAATTTACCTGCAAGTGCCGTATCACTAATTCGATTTGCGGTCACCTCATCTAGCTGGGGGTTGGCCTCATATGCGGGGGGAACACACAGAGCTGGGGGACTGGCATGCGCCTCCTCCATTACATATTGAATCCTGTGCGCGAAATGAATGCAGCAATTACGTACGATACATCTTATTCATGAAGTGGGAAATTGGAAAGGAAATACATACATACATACGGCGGGCGAGTCGCCCACAGTGTAACACCCCAAATACGGCAGCTAGCTCGAACTTGTCCCGCCCGGCCTCGCTCATCACATACTACTTGGCGGCCTTCCTCATCATACATATGGTAATAAGGCCCCCTCCCCAGCCCGATTAATTAAGGCCTTATACTTCTCTCCAGTCTCAGACTGCGGGCACCATGGCCTAAACTTGCAAGGCAAAGCACAACAGGCATTCGCGCTTCAACACCACGCACGCTTGCTCACTCGCTGGCACTTACTAATAACCACACCGGGAGGTGTGACCTAGCTAGCTGACCCATTTGCTGGCCTTGCGTGCGAGTCTCCCTTCCGTCCCCCGCCATCATCTCGCGCTTCAACACCACCGCCGTGATTATTTATTTTATAGCTCACCAGGATGCATTCTTGATCCTTGAATTAAGGGAGGAGCTGACACCCAGATCAGCATCCAGCATAGCCGCTAGGGGCGTTTGGACAGCCAAGCCGGCAGCGTTGCGCAATGCGTTGGTCGGCATGATGGCGGCGAGTTCAGGATCTGCGCACCGCTCCGCGAAAAGCATCAAGGTAAGCTCGCACACACTACTGGCGCCGTTGGACCGCAGCTTCTCCACGCGACCAAAGAATTCCTGACAAAAGTACATTTTGAACAGTTGTCCATGGTTAGCGGTAGCGGTTAGCGGTTGATGGTAGCGGACTGCTGCATGCTGCGCCAGCAGGGCAATCAAATATATAATGCAATCAGCGCTGCGGAGATAGTAGTTGCGGGCTTATAGGGACTATATATACCTCACGTCTTGCTTTATGTCGTACATTTATGTGCTTTACTGGGAAACCGCCGGCATGCGCCCATGGCCGCTCGACGAGTTCATTCGTTTCTGCTGCTGCGGGGATACCGGACACAGCCCGCACACAGCAGGACCGACCAGCAATGCTGGACCGACCAGCCCCGATTATTCCCACACCTCTGGGATGATCGGTGTGAAGGTTTGCCCTTGTGTAACCTTCCAGTAAAACGGACGTCGTCCTCTCTCTCTCACACACACAAACACACCCACAAACACACACCCACATACACACACACACACACACACGCATAAACATAACCCCGCGTGTATGCACACTACTTGCACAGCGGTACAACAACAACGAAGCACACACTGATGACGTACTGCTGCCGAAGCCATGAAGATAGATTATCACATATATACGCTCGATCTCCGGAACTAGCGGAACTAACGAAGATTGCCGTCGTTGCCGTGCTATCATGCATGTCATTCATGTCGTCTTCCGTCTTACTTATCACCTGCATCTTTTCGCCGGCACTTCTAATTTGATCGCCATGCTCCATCAACATCACGTCATCCAGCAGCGCAGCCGCTGCTGCCACAGCTCCCCCAGCTGCTTGGCGCGGCTTCTCATCCACTTGTTCAGCAGCAGTGTCATGTGGATAACTCCTAAGCTGTTGGGGGCGCCATGAGTTTACTGAGGCATCACCTTCATCACTACTGCCCATGTACGCGCCATCGCCATCGCTACTGCCGCTGCCGTTGCTGTTGCCGCTGCTGTTGCCGCTGCTGTTGCCGCTGCTGTTGCCGCGCCCATTACTCGCCGTCATCAAGATCGGCAGATAGATCGCTGCCGAGATAGGTCCCTCGTATCCCCGACATCTGCAAAACCACGGATATTTATATTATAATATATAATACATGTACGGAGGGGAAAAAGTGGGCGACGTGCATGATGATAAGGTGTTATGTACGGCGTCGGGCAGGAAAACTTGCTTGCGTCCCACCGCCAGCTTTGACCCCCCGCCAGCCAGCCACGCGCCAAGCAAGCAGCCCCAATCAAGCTCCTCAACACTACTGAGGGGAACATCACCGGGGGTTCCCGAAATGCACTACTGCTACTGCCGGTAGCAAGCAGGTGTATATACGTCATCAGCGGGACAGCAGGAAAGCCTTCCAGCCCTTAGCTAGGCATCCCGTGAATGACTAATAGTGCGCATATACATATACTTTTTAGGGTACCATATGCGGTGCTCGTCTTCGCAGGGCGAGTCGCCCACAGTAGTGTAACACCCCAAAACAGAAAATACATATACATGTATATACATACACTGGGACGCTGGGACTGCCAGATAGTGGCCACGGGTGCGTGAAGCAAAATCCCCCTATCCCTTCCACACACATCCACTTACTGAGATTCCAGCATTGGCAACCGGTCCATAGAGGCCATTGTGAAGATCGTCAGGGGAAGTGTGCTCTTCTTGGGGGACCGCCACACGTCCACCAAGTACAACCTGCGCAATGTACGATGGGGAGCTGGCAGCAGTAGTGTAGAAGGAAACATTACTATACTAACGAACGACAGAAGCTGAAGGAGTCCCCACCAATTGGGCTGGTCGCGGTCGTCAGGGGTCGTCAGCAGACGTGGATCGCTAGCTTCCATTGCGGGCACGCACGCCAACCAGTTCTTTATATTATTTGCACTCACCACGAATAATCATTCGGGACATGCAAGGAAGAAACAACAATCGTAGATTGGGAACAAGATCCTAACTAGGCAGCAGGAAACGATATAGAGAGCGACGGACGGACATATATACGTACTGCGATGTATACATGTATGTATGTAATATATATATATATATATATATATATATATATTATAACGTGGCAGGACAGACAGACAAAGCCACGTGCCCCTCCCCTGCGCTGTGGCTCAGTCCGGTCAGGCCCCCCGGTGCTCGTCTTTGTAGGGCGAGTCGCCCACAGTGTAACACCCCAATATAATATAATACATATATATATATATATATGCTGGCTAGGTTTTACCCACGCACCGTGCAGGCTGGCCGGATATCCAGTCCGTGAAGCCGGTAGGATTCGGGTCGTAGAGCTCGTTCCAGCAAGCTCTGATGAGTTTCTTGGGATCGTCAGTGTCCGATCTGCGCGCGCTGGTGGGGAAAGCATGAGACATGCATACGGGCCCCGATAGTAGTACGTATGGACAGATGACATCGAGACTTGGGCGTACGTACTGGGCGGGGTGTGTGTTGCGGATATATATCAGATATAAGTACCGACTACATATTGCCCATCTGCTGGGTCCGTCCTATGGAAGCCAGCACGGCACCTGCCAGCAGCAATCCGTCGGGAATGAAATCTGCTTTTGTGTGTATTGACCTTTTCATTCCCCAGAAGAAAGTCCGCGCGAGAAGATACATGCGATGCATGCATCCCCAGGCAAATTATTGCACGTTGGCACGATAACATGCACCGACCCAAGTACGTAAGATACAACAGCAAGTAGTTGCTCATAGATAGATAGGAGGAGAAGGGGCCACATTTTCGCGTTGGACTTACCCGCTAGCCATTGATGGTAATAAGTTCCAATAGCAGAGCAACAGGCATGCTATTCTTAGCAACCTCTCGCGGGCGGACATGACTGCTGCAACACCCATATGAAAGGCCGCCACGCACCTCGCACGCACACCTGACGAGGGTAGGTGCAGTGTTAGTTCCCGCCGTTTGACAATTTGTTTATTTGGCCTAATAAGATTATTCATTCATCATATATAATATTTTGCTATGACTGACATAGCTCCATCCGCACTTGCCTTGTGCCCTTGTCTGTCTCTGATAGGTGTCTGTGCACGATGGCAATCGATCGATCGATCGAGGGCGGGCTGTATATATGTTGAGCGAGGGCAAATAACACGCTAAACCCAAAATGTATCCTGAGCATAACCTCAATTAGTTAGCCTCGATATATGGGCAAATATTTTTTTATTAAATTCTTTTTATATTGTCCATCCTGTTGAGGACAAAACCGCGTGTATGTGGAAACCTGCCCCGTCTTGTCAATTGGACGAGCCGATGTCGCCAGCCAGTCGCTCAGGGTCGCTCGACGTTTAAGCGCGAATCAAAAGGCAGGACCATTTCCAAGACCTACTATTCATTCAGCTTCTTATTTTCATCGAAATATTTCAGTTATATATGATAGGGATAGGGTAGGGATGCGCTTAGAGACCCCATCGTGTGTCAACGCAGCAACAGCATTGCAGTTGTTCGAGCGACCGACGGTCAGCTGTATGTCGTCACTATCACGCACTACCTTGGGTCGTCACGACTGAATCTTCGACGCAAAACTAGAGGTGGTAAAAAATAAAATTTATATCAAATTATCTGACCGTCATATAAAAATTAGTAACTTATTGATCGATTGTACATCAATTTAAAATGATACGCTTGCTGTATATCCAGGATGGACGAAGCCTGACCAAGCAACTAACTGGCGCCCTTGGGCGGCCCAGGGCGGCCACTCAGGGCTCGCTCCCAGGGCTACCTTACGACGCACGATCTTGCTTGCACCTGGAGCTTCTCCGTTGCAACCCTCAATTTTGGCTGTCCCGAACACGCAAGACAAGGAAGGGTTGGCACCTGAACATACAGCCTTGCTTGCTTGCTTCCGAATGCACAAACAGAGCGAACGCTGCACCATGCATCGTGGTTCTGCCATGCGAAAGCAGGGGTCAGGGGAAGACTGCTGCCCCAGCGGCCCCACCCGGGCCCCCCCTTTGGTCTCTTGTATGTATGTTCCGCTTGACCCCTGTGCGAAAGCACCTATCGGTAGGGTGCTTGTGTGCGGACAGAGAGGATGGCAGGGGGGGTGTAGTAGTCGTACACACTCTAGCACAATATATATGTGCAGATACACGCCATCAACATCTCGAGAGGCCTTTGCGGCTCTCAACTACTACAGGGGGGCCCTCCGTCGTAAATTTATTTTTCTCTCCAACATTATTTAATACGACGGCTCTTACCGTGCGTACAGCGGTACAAATACAGTTATCGGTACAAAGCAGTGCATAGTTAGTTACGGCTATGGTTGTATAATTCTGTACACTACTGTATCCTTACATATACATGCGACCAGATCTTCATCGCCAACAGTCTAGATGATTCCTCTCATGTAGAAGCTTTCATCTCATCATGCAACACTCCTACATATGCCGTACTGCAAGCGAGTATTTAATCACAGGGAAGCCCCCCCGTGTTTATCAACATCCCATCTCGGGCTAATCGTCTCTCGCCTAAGGTACCAGGTAGGCGGTTACAACCTACCTCAGCCTGCCTACTATACCCTGCATGCGGCAGCACGCACACGAAGGTTGCTGTCCCGTCTACAGTGGTGTATACCCATATATATATATATATATATATATATATATATATATATATACCCATGCATGGATAGATTGCTGTGCACGCATTGCACATATTACCGGAGTGCAGGTGTTGTATCACCCCCAACTAATGGTAGTGATAACTACTGGTTGATAGGAAGAGCAGAGCATAGGTACTCTGAGCTCAGTACGGCAAGCCTCCATAAAGAACTGTAATCCCTAAGGAAGAGAAAACAGAGCTATGTATTAAGGAAATACATAGGATCAACCAGTGAAACTGAACTCAACTGAGTCTACCAGTGACAGTGTCACAGTTGCACTAGGGCATGCAACCCTTAGCCTCTACATTCACACATAGAGGGTGTAGCCAAGGGGCTACTTACTTAGCAAGGAGCTAAGGCCGGTACCGTAATACAACAGCAGGCCGTCATGCGTGATTGGTGCAGGGATACGATAAGGAAGCAATTTAAAGGATTAGCTTACCATCGAGGACATCGTCTTCCTGCCTGCCGTGATATATGATATGACCTCCAACATGACTTCGTTATTACACACACAACCCTGTTCAGCAAACAACACGCAAACCCGCCATTTCAGGAATATTTTAAGTATTGAAGCGCATATAATCAAATGGAAAGCAACGGTCATAAGGATCTTCTGCCGATCGAACAGGTTGATTGCCACGCACGCACGCAAGCATTAGCATTGAGATATTTCAGGACAGGAGAGATGTGATGACGTGCGTTTCATTTTCCGTCTCGTAGCATGTATTCAATTTTTTCCATTGGAAGAAGGTAACCACCCTGACAATAGCGAACAATATAAGGGCCGAGATCAGCTTCAGGCCACAGCATGCAGCCAGGTACGTGCGTAGGATGCAGCATGCAGAGGCCGCAAGTGTGTGCGTGACGACGGCTGCTGTAACTTTGCGACCAGGATGCTAAGGCGGCGCACCAGAAGCTGCCTTCCAGATACCTTTATGCAATTGTTGCACGTAACTGGGGGCGTTTTTGCGCAACCTATTCATGCATTATTGTGCCGCCCTCACTTCAAGCCGGCGGGCACTGGCGGGCAACACTTCACCGCTACTCGATTGACTGCATGCGTGCCATGTTTCGTACATTACTAGACAAGGCATACATGAAGGGATTTACTTGGCTCTCACGGCATTAATCATATTCAATCCGCGCGAATCAACCCATGTAATGTATGCCACGATAGGAGGTAGGCTGGCCGCCGCTGGAAAATAGCAGACACTTGCGCCCTGCCGACGTCACTTAGGCATGCAACCCTTGTGATCCGGGTAGATCGAGGATTTGGCCTTAAATCTACTTATGACCGATGATTTCCATGTAGGTTGCACGACGCCATAGGGTCAGTCGTATACGACCCTAATTGAAGCAGAAATTAGTGGACTTCATAGAACTTTGAGAAGGCAAACACAGAGAAAACGAACCCGCTTCATGCACGAGACGGCGACAACGGCCCGACAGCAAACGGGCATTAACTCTCCCAAGGGAGATAGGAATTTGCACATTCAAGGAGCGCATGAATCGTTTTTCTTAGTGGCTCTACGTGGGCCAAAGCATAACAACAGCATGAGTAAGATGGTGCGGAATATGTACGACAACGGAATTGAAAACTTGGAGCAGCTCAACGCGAATACCTCCGGCAAAGTGTCTTTTTGAAATAGCGTTTGCTGTTATTGAAGGACTCTTTCTCATGCGAAATGCTAGATTGTCTGGCATGCAGCTTGTCCACTGGAATTGCACTCGCGCACTCGCCGACAATGGGCTCTTAGGGTTTTACCAAGCGTACAAAAATGGCAGCAGCAACATTTGTGCTCTTGGAGCCTGAGGAGCTCTTCTTTCGTGATGTGAAATTGTCGCAGGTCCGCTTTTGTAATTTACTGTCTCGTTTGCCGTAAATGCTAAATAATTGCTCCACTTGCGTTATATGACATGCAGGCGTATTCCCAGACTTTGCGAATAACGAATACGTTGCGAGGTCCTGTGGAGCTGACCGTGAAGCCTGGAAGCACTGACCGCTACACGGTCCTGCCGACCTCTTTACGGTTGAAAGCCGAGGAAACAGCACTAGTGGAGATCAGGCTTAGGGTCTTGCGCTTTGCGCAGCGGCAGAAAGCTGTAGAACAGGGACATAGGGACGTCTTCCACATCAAGGTACGGCGGTCCGCACATGCATTAGCATGGCTGGAGGGCCAATCCATTGCCCCTATTCCATAATCGCAGGGGTCTCACTTTGACCAGAAGTTCTATGCGACATTTTGGTTGTCACCTGAGCCAGAGCAGCTGGTTAAGCCAAAGCCAGGGGCGTCCACAGCCCTCAGCGTCACGCAGCCGCGCAGTCGCGTGCAGGAAACAGGGTCGAGTCCGCATGGGTGGGTGGCAGGTATCGCACATCGGTATGGGTCTTAGTTGCTGCGGGCAGAGGATTAGGTATCCATCGTGATGGAAAGTTTGCACGGCGTAGCACAGGGGATCTCAGCCATCGTGTGAAGGACCCGCAATCCCATAACCAGCGTCTTCGCGTCTGATCGTTCACGTGTCCGTATGCCGCAGATCACCCACAGCATCTCCCACTCGCATTCGCAAGGGCGCCACAAAGAGTGTAAGCTTCGCAGAGCCGAGCAGTGCACGCACCAGCTTTGCGCGCGACTCAGACGCCATGGCCTCTAGAGGTACCGCCGAAAGCAGTGGTCACGGCGCTGCCCGTTGCCACGGCAGTGGCGATAGCTTGGGATCGCCTCCTCAGATGCACAGCGGTCTGCGTCATGCACTGGCCGATTTGCAGTCTCCAAAACGGAGCGCCGCCTTCAACGCAATGGAAGCTGGCGCCAAATATATTCAAAAGAAAGCAATAGACCGGGCAAACATGGATGGAAGCAACCTAGCTGTTGTAGGTGCTGCGGCCGCGGCGACACCTATGACAACGTTTGGAGCACAGTCATTGCCTCGTGGCAGCATCAGTGCTTCGATCGATTTCGGACAGCTGGCGACGGGGGCCGTGCTTGGCGAAATGACTCACAGGCCGGAACCTGGCATGCCATCCTGTCCGGGTTACGGGCGTGGCTCGCTCACTCTTTCCCTTGATAACCTGCCCCCACGGGGACCCTCCCGTTCCTTGCCAGCTTCACCGGGGCCTGAAAAGGCGCAGTCAGCTGGCGCGGCTGTATCCATAGCACGTCGGTACCAGCTTACTGACACAGACAGCGCCATGTCTCAGCAGCACGTCCCTACCCGTGGACCCCTGCAGTTAGCTTCAGCGCCCATTCCGCCTGTCCCGCTGGGCACAAGTACTGTGAGAGCCACCAGCTCTCCGGGCCGCGACAGAAAGCAGCAGCAGCCATCTGCTGCCATTAGCTGCATTAGCTACCAGCCTACGGCCCGACAGGAGGAGTCCCACAGTTGGGGCAGTCCTGGCCGCGGAAGCTTGCTGGACCGGGGCGGTGCCAGCGGTGCGGACGCACACTCGAATGCCAGGATGGGGGCAACGCAGCAGCTGGGCACCAAGGTCCCTGCTAGGTCGTATGCGCTCCCTGCTCACGCCGATTCCAGCGACCCCAAGGCGCTCATCTTGGAGCTACAGCGGGGACAGCAGCCAGAGGAGGGTACCAGACGGATGGAGGACAAGTCATTGGCTGCAGAGGAGGAGCGCAGGTTTCTTGAGGTGAGATGCTTTCACTTGACATGTGCCAAATTCGCAAAGCTTCAGCAGGGAGGCCACTAATTCGCGTGGGTGTAAGGAAATGCTTTTTCGAAAATGGGTAAACTAAAAGGGTGAGCACTGCAGACCCAAACATGTACTTACAAATATACGGTACAGTTTTCGGCGTGAAGGGGTGGTGGTGTAAGGAAACAGCGGACCCGGTCACAGCAACCCAAGCACGGCTTGGATGTGCAATGTGCAGATAAAAAGCGCATGCTGGTCACTCACCTTGTGTTTCTTCTGGGGCTTGCTAGCTTGCCTCTGACATCGATAAGCTGACATTGAAAGCCCTCCCGAGAGCGCGATATGGAGCTTCTTTTTCCTTTTCATAAAACGATCGGGTGCTGGTTGATGGAGCCTACTGAGGCAGTGCTTCAGGTATGCGGCGCATCGTAACCCTCATGTGGCTCAACTTTTCATTTCCCTCTCGTCCTCACCAGGACGAGGCCCGTGCTGTCGGTTTGCACCTGACACGAGGTAGTATCGAATCCCTCGATGCCGAAGTGAAGCGGCTTCAGGCGATTGCGAAGAGCCCCGTAAAGCTGGACTCTGCGTCGAGCGGATCTCCTGGGTTTGCATTTGACCTGGAATCCCCGACCGGACGGCCATGCCTGGGCGTTAGGCCAGCGCGCAACACTGGCGCACAGCCGCGTCCGGCTGCAAGCCGCACCGGTGGGGACGGAGGCGGCCAGGCATGGCAGGGACCAGAGGTGCGAGTTGCCGCGGCTCAGCTCAGCTCAGGAGGTAGGGCAGCAGGGGCTGGCAGCAGCGGAAAGTTCTCACCTGCTGGGCTGGACAGCCAGCCTCCAAGGGTCCAGATCGGGTTGGAGAGGACAGGCAGTTTGATGTCAGACGTAGAGCTTCGACGTTGCGCCAGTGAGGAGGTTGCGGACGGGATGCGGCGGCAGGAGCACCGTGTTGGGGGCACCATCGCTGCGCTACGACAACCAAGCGTGCATGATTCCATCGATGGTCTTCACCCTCGTCGGGTACGTGGAAATTTTGGTACCGTCCTTTGGTACAGTGTACGTATTGGCCGCATTGAAATGTGGTATTTATGTATTGGGCTGACAGATTTGGCAAGGGAGAGATTGCGCCGCTACATTCTGAGCATTGCGAAAGCGCAACAAAGGAGCATGCCTCTGAAACGTTTGGGTTGTAGGGTCTCAACATTGTATTTAATTATTAAACAGTCTGATGGATCCGACACAGATCATCAGCAGATCATCTTTACCCTACCCTACCCGGGCCTACCGGGGCCTACCCGGGCCGCGCGCACGGATATGGGATTACTCGTGGGCTGAGAAACAGCCACGCATCGTCGCACGGGCGGGGACTAACTTGCATAAACCCTATGGCCTTGGCGCTGCGATCCTAAGAGGCGGTGACGCGCATTGTGCATCCTGCATTGCCCACATCCTACCATTACAGTCAGGTCCAAGGGAGGCGCAGTCAAACACCCTGGATCTCCAGCTCAAGCTGCAGGCCATGGAGCGCCAGCAGGTATCCATGGCGCGGACAATCGAGCAGCAACAGGAGGTCTTGAAGGACAAGAACAGCTTGCTGGAAGTGCTCCAGGACCAGCTCAAGGTGGGTTTATAAAAGTGTGTGGAACGAACGGAACTGTGTGAGCGGCACCGGGTATCCCATCCTGGTTAATGGTACTTGCCGATGCCATGTATGGGTGTGGGTGTGGGTGTGCCATAGGTGAGGACTGGAAAAATCAGATGTCGCGAAGTGCGAGCCTTTTCCTACATTAACAACGTTATGGATAAAATGTTGCACGTGGCGAGGAGACCCTAAACCTCAACTCCTATCAATTTCACGTCTGTCATTGCTCAGGCGGCTCAGGCGCAGCAGAGAGTGCAGGCAGCAAATCGGTCAGGTGAGTGGTCGTCACCGCCGCGTATCTGTTGCATTCTTTTGTCGCTGTTCTGTCGCAGCGACAGCGGCAACCGCAGCAGCAGCACCGTTGTCGTGCAGTTTCGTCACTAGGCACGCCGCCGGCACCTCTCGGGTCTATCGTGGGAAAGTAGCCAGATGCGAAGCGTGCTAAGCCAAGCCACATCTGGGCTGATACGGTATTGGCCATGCATTATGTGAAGGATTTGACGGTGCACGATCGCACGCACGCACAATACCTCCTGGATCGAATATGGCAGGGGAGATGGGAGGCCCAGCCAAAGGAACCCAGCGCACTTGCGACAGGGCTAGTAAATTACCTTTTACCTGTCTATCAGCATTATTACCCATTCCAATCAGTAGCAATTAATAGCATTAGTGGAATTAAAAGGGTAATTAGCAGAGGAACCTCGCGGACCAGCTTAAACAGGTAATATGAAGAACCTAAAGGTAACGACGGAGGGGGTCCGCACCGCTGCTTGCACTGGGATGCATACCCTGTGCTGGCCTGACCGCAGATTCTCCAGCGGCGAAGGTCGCTGAAGAACGCAGTGCGTTAGCCCGCGAACGCGATTCCTTAGTGGCGCGGTTAGCGGACGTGGAGGCCGACCTGACAACCAGCCGGGAAGAAGCGTCGGCGCTTCGACGGCTGCAGCTTGAACTGCAGTCCCGACAGCCGGAGGTGACCCGTGCCGTGGAGGCCGCAATCATGAGGGAGCAAGCCTTGCAGGAGGAGCGGAACCGAAAGGCAAGTATTGACCCCATCAACGCCTGACATTCGTGTCTAGCGCGCAGTCAGGTCCCTCGGTACGGTTATGCCAACGTGCGTCTTGGCATGCACTGTGCCTTCCTGGTGTACCGTTACCCGTCCACTCATTCCCATGTATTAAGTTTTTCAATTAAGATTCCATTTTCATAAATTGCTGGTTGCTGCCTTGAATGAGGCTCAAACCGGCTTAAGCATTGAACACCTCATTTAAACTCTTGTGTCATGCGCAGGCGCTGGAGCTGCTAACAAGCAAGGACGCCCGCATCAAGGAACTCGAAGACCAGGTGGACGAACTGCGAAAACGGAATTGGGAGCTGCTGCAGCGCGTCCAGACAGCGGAAACTCAGGTGACCTCTCCTGAAGCTCTAGGCTTGCTCCTGTGGGGCGTGGCCTGTAGCACAAGTTGTAGCGTTGACGGGCTGTAGCAGGTTGTAGCGCAGGCTCTATTTCTACGCGCGTCGTTGCCAGCCCTGCCTGTCCATGAGTGAATGACATTATTACGGACTACTTGCTTCTAGTCCGTGTGAATTTGCCATCGCACGTGCCGTGTCAGCCCGTCTGGACTGAGTCCCATCCAGTCAGCCGACTACCACTGTCGTACCAACTCTATGAACGAAGTAAGCGCGTATTGGTACGGCCCCGCCCGCACGCAGGTTAGGAGCTTGATGCAGGCAAAGGAAACGCTCGTGGAAACAGCACAGCGCGATCGGCAGCACGCTGACAGCATCATCGTAAGTGTATCATGGCCCGTACGAGCTTCGCCCGGCGCTGGCTTCTTCGCTTGGCTTTCTAGAAATCCAGTTTTCCCACAAGTTCGTACACAGATAAAATTATATTTTTAACAATTATCTTTGACTTAATAATCACCCGATCTACACTGGCGTTTCGGTGATTTAAGAAAAGCCGCTGACAGTTTTCTCTACCGATTATGAACTCCCTCCGTGGGATACAAAACCGCGCCGAACCTAAGGCGAATCTGGAGAGTCGCCTGGCCGCTGGTGAGGTCCTTCACTCGGAGCTCGCGGCGGCGCAGGAGCGCGCTGTGCTGGCGGAGGCGCGCGTGGCGGAGGTGGAGCGGCGTCTGGCGGTGGCGGAGCAGAGGGCCTTCGACGCGGATGCCCACGTGAACGGCGTGGATGGGGGCCGTCGACAGCTTCTGCAACAACGGCGCGGCGAGCATGCAGACACGTCTCTTGCGGATGCTCATCGCCAGCAGGTGGGGCAGCAGGATCTTCTTTTTTTAACCCTCGATGCTTATCACAAACAGTAACGTTCTTTCGTAACTTTCATTCCATCTGCCACCAAATAACACAAAAATGCTATTGTTGCGCTGTGGATACTGCGGGGCGCAGCGGCGGAACGTGCCGTGTTTTGCCGGTTCATGTATAACTCCATATATAATATATATTCATAAAAAATATATACACATAAAATATGTTCATAAAATATACATAACATAACATTAATGAAATAGAATTCACATATATATATATTCATAAGGTTTTACTAGGATTCATCCTTTTTCCAGCTTTGAAGAAGCTATCATTATTCCTCCCCTCCTCCTGCCTTCCAGGTTGCTGAGCTTGAAGCCAGGATTGCGGACTTAATGGCGGAGCTTTCCCGCGCGCAAGGTCCTATCATGCGTGTGCCGGTTGCAGCTGAGACCCAGAGACAGGGCAGCCTTACTCCAGATGCTCCAGGTCAGCCTGCTTTTTGCCTGTGGGCTTTATTGATGCACGCTTTATGTGCCGGGCTTCACATGTGCCATTGTGCAGACTGCCGCCACTGACTGCTGCCGCATATGTTCCGCATGTTGGCAGGTGCTAATGTGGCGGATACCCACAGCCGTACGAATTTGGAGGTTGTCAACGTGAAGCTGGAAGGGGAAATCCAATCCTTGAGACGTCAGCTGTCAGCTTCAGCGCATGCCGCCAAAGGTACGTCTGTGGTACGTCTGTTGGTACGTCTGTTGGTACATCTGATGTACGATAGTATATATTTGGTGTTTATGCAGTACAGGTCTACATACATATACACAGGTGCATCTATAATGATAGGTGAAGATGTGCGGGCACAGGTATTATATATACACACTGCTTTAAGGCACACACCTGCTGTGCAACTAAGGAAGGAAAGGCTGGGGAACGCGTGTCAGTGTGTGTATTTGTGCGAAGGCAACAGGACGATGTACTCGCCCATGTACTCGTCCCGTTCGCAAGTTTTCGATGTCTCTTGGCACACCGGGACTGGATCTTGCTCCCTTATGAAGCCTGCGCTAGAGACATGCATGTCGCGTCCTATATAGCTATATATATGTGTGTGTGTGTGTGTGTGTGAGTGTGTGTGTGAGTGTGTATGTGTGCTGCGATAAAGACGTCAGTGTACTGGAGGAAACATTTCCGAGGAGATCGAGCAAGGGCCTGTCAGCTTGACCCCTGACCGCATTTAGGATTGGAGTTGAGCCCTGAGACAAAACCTCGCAGAGCGCGCATGGGAGCAAGTTGAGCTGGATCGTTTGCGCACGTTAGTTTCGGAGCGCAATGTCGAGGCGGCGGAGCTGACGTCACAGGTTGAGGTCCTCAAGGCCCGGCTTGAGTCCATGGCAGTTGCAGCAGCACCTGCAGATGACGGTTATAAAACTGGCGACGCCACGTCAGCTGCACGTACTCCGTCAAAGGCATTCAGGCGGCGTGCTTCTGAAGTCCTGGTGTCGCCAACACGGGGCCGGCAGCAGCAGCAGCATGATGGCCGGGGCCGGTCCCACTCCCAGGATTGTGATGACCGGGCAGTCCTTGACGACGTGCAAGCGGCTGTAGTCGAACGCTTACGGAAGCAGCTTGCAAAGAGTGAGGCCGCGTTGCGCGCCTCACAGGAGCGTGTTTTCCTGATGGAGGCGCGGGCTGCGGTGGCGCAGAAGACTGCCGGCAAGGGTAAGATCTGATAGACTTGCAAATCGCGGTGCAGCGCACTGTCCTGACGGCCTCTCCTTCACCTACGGCTAGGCTTAAATGCCGCAAATGTTGATCGACATACTTCTTGCTTACACCCTAACAAGAAGTTTCAATAAATAATGCGCTAGAATTGTAGTCAAATGTTCGTGTTTCACGGTGGATCCGGGTTGGATCTAATTGTAACACGGTTTATAATAAGGATGCCCTTGTCCACTCACCGCGTCACTCCACAGGCGAGCAGGAGCTGGAGGCCGTGCAGCGCAGCATGGTGGGGTCTGCGCTGGAGCAGCAGCGCTTGCAACAAGAGCTGGAAAGCGCACGTGCGACAGCCGCCAGGTTAAACAGCCGGATCAGCGACCTCGTGCAGGCGGAGCAGGTAGGCCTTTCGTTTAGCTCTTCGTGCGGATGGGTGGAATCCTCGGTGCCGACTCCGGAATTTTTCCGGAGCCGGGTCCGGGGATTCCATTTTCACCCATGCTTTCTCACAAAGCAGCTTCGCGAATGAGAAGCTCCACAGTCACATTGGTAAGTTGTGAGGAGGAAAAATCTCCCCCGTCGGTAATAGCTCGGACCTCGGGCCGTGTGTGTGCTGATGCCCACCTAGAAGAAGAAGAACGCAGAACGAACATTGTGAACCAGACGCGCAGAACCGAGAGGCTGAACTGCCCTATGGTTACACAGGTCGCACGTGCCGAGGTGGACACTGCGAAGGCCAAGCTCGCACAACTTCAGGTACGTTCTGTACATGTGTGTATGTGTATGCGTGCGTGTGTATGTGTATGTGTATTTTTGCGCGTCCCGGCTTGGTGCAGATAGCGATGGTTGCCTGGTTGCCACGCGTAAAACACACACATAAACACACACAAATACACACAAACACGCACAAACAACGTTTCTCCGCCCCTTGCTAGTTGGAATCCTTTGCCAACCAAAGTAGCTCAAACCCAATACGGAGCTACGTTTAGAAACGACCTCCCCACCGTGATGAGTGTATATCTCGGTATCTGTTTGCATTTCCGGCTTTATTTTTTGCCTTCAACGCATTCTTTTTCAACGCACCCTTTTCGCCGTCTTGGCTTTGCGGGCACTCATGATGTCTTTGGTTACCTTTTATCATCAGGAGTTGCATACGTCTGAGATCTTTGGCCTTCAGGAGCGCCTCCATCGCCTTGCTAACCACATTGCCTCAACACAGCCTGAGGTAAAAAAAGTTTCTTCCTTCGAATAATGGGAGATGCTACTCAGCATCTTGGGTGAATTCTTTTACCATTGCATTGCGGTGGCAATTCGGTGGCCACAAACCGTTGTCAGGCTCCTCCTCAACTGAAGCCTCAAGGGCCACTTTCCACGTGGTGTTTCCACATGGGCAACCTTTCTTTCTTTCTCCTCACCATGGCTGCTTCCGTCGTCCCCCAATCCTATGTTGAGGTTCGCGCATACGATTTTTACGCTTGTTTCAGCCAGTCCCCGTCCTCTCATTGAACCGAATGCGCCCGGTGCCCTTATTCCAGGTGCTCCAGGTGCTGTTAGGCCCAGAGTACATGTCCATAATATCGCTACCTGCAACGGGCGCTGAGGGTGCACGGTATATGTCAGAAACTGGGGCGCCGGAAGGTGGCCCTGATCCGCAGCGGCAGCACATGGCGGGCAGCTCCGAAACCTCGCTTTGCCGAGAGCGGGAGCTGGAGAAGGCAGTCGAGACGGCTGAGACGGCTGTGGCGGTGATGCAAGACCGCCTTTTGGCTGCTTTGAAGTCAGCTGCGGATGCGGGCGAAGAAGCCGCTCGCGTGCAACGGGAGGCTGAGTGGGAACGCGACCGGCTGGATGCTGAGGTGGGTTTTAACGGGTCTAGGATCTCTTATCATTACAATATTTTATATGTATGGGGTGTTACACTGTGGGCGACTCGCCCTGCAAAGACGAGCACCGGGGGTCCTTTATCGTTATTGTTATTGTTGTTTCTTGGGTAGGGCATTTGATATGCTAAATAGTCGTTCCGGTGGATTGCGCAGCAGAAGCGTTGCCTAATCAGGCTGATAAGAGTACCCCTGCACCAGCTAAAAGTTTAACCTAATCGCGGAATGTTGCGCTTGTTTTTGCCACACACCGGTGGCCCCCATGACTTCACAGGGTGTACGAGTTTGGTTGTTGCTGCTGCTTTGTTGATGCCCCCTTTGTGAGGTCCCCAAGGTTGGCATTGTTGTTGTTGTTGCTGCTGTTGTTGTTGGGATGTTACACTGTGGGGGCGACTGGCCCTGCAAAGGCGCAAAGACGTTGTTGTTTTCGTCTTCCTTGCAGCTTCGAACCGCCCGTGAAGAGGGCGCGCTGCGCATCCGGAACCTAGAGGAGGCCGTCGCACGGCTCAGCGCCCGCGGCGGCGATGCAGCGCAGGCTATGGCGCGATCAATCGCTGAAGCCGACGCGGCATCCAGACGAGAGACACGCCTGCGATCCGAGCTGGGGCTGGCACAGCAGGCCGCCCAGAGGGCGAATGCACAGGCGGCGGAACTCAGGTAGGGGTATATGTCCTTGGAGGCCTATCTGTGTCAAGGATCCGCCAGGGCACCCTTTTTCCGGATGGCCTCGCAATGCTGTCGGATTTTAGGGCGTGTCCTTCATCTCCCCGGGGTATCTCTGGGTTAGTGTAGTAGTCAGGTGCTGGCACGATAGCTTCCCGCTAAGTACATCACTGTTTTTTACATTGATGTGATCAGCGACTTCCGCGGGATGTAGATATCCCCAGATAGGTGCCCGCAGGCATGCGTGCATGGGTGTATGAGTTCTCGGGTTCGCGTGTTTAGTTAACTGAATGGGCGTGCAACTCGCAGGCTGCAGCTCCGGGACTGCGAACAAGCCCTTCGGGAAGCTCACGTCTACGGAGGGCTGCTGCAACAGGTCGAGACAGCGGAGGCGGTTCAGCCCGGTAAAAACACACAGCGCTCGTGGGGTTCAGTGAGAAGGGGTCTATTGTTCTCCTGCACTCAACTGCGTTGCTGCTGCTAAAAGACCTAGAGGAAGTACAAGCCTGCTATGAAGTACAAGCCTGCTACCTTGTAATACACTTTTTGCACCAAACTTGTGTTTTTTTATGTGGTCAGGTCGGCCGGGTAGACGTGGGGGCAGCCATAATGGTGCAGCTTCTGCCTTCGCCCACGGCCTCAGCCAGGAGGTGGAGGCGAGACTTGCACAGCAGGCGATAGAGCTAGCGCGCAGGCAACAGGTGAGTGATAACCTACCTACTTGAGGAGCCTCCTCGAAAGCTGCTTGAACGTGCGTTGAACATGCGTCCGAGTAGGGCGCAGATGGACCCACCTGCGGACAGGGCACTGCACCACTTGGAAAAAAACGACTCCCTGCCCTGCCTTTGTAGATTGTCCCGCTTGGCTTCTTCCCTATTAACATCATGCTAAAGAGCAACGCAGTTCTGCTTTGGCTTCGTCCCCACCAGGGACTGTGTCAGCCGCGCTGACCAGGCTTGACTCATGCATCTTTCCTGTGCACGGTCCCCCGTAGGTGATTGCCCGGCTTGTGGATGTGGCCGAACGGGCGCAAGCTGAGGCGGCGGATTTGCACACGGAGCTCAACTCGCTGAAGCAGGTGCGCTAAGGCTTTCCTGGCTGCTCCAACATTGTGCTACTTCTGTCATGTATGTATACTTGGGCCCGGGCACCTAGCTGTCGCGCCTCAATTATATTGAAAATGTGCTTGGGCCCTTGCGTCTTTAAACTTAGGGATTCATGTACGGTGACGGCCGCTCGGTCATGGCTTCTGCTTCCCTCCTCGCAATGCACGATTCTTCCCCAAGTGCAGGCGATGCCTGACCCCAAGCAGCATCTCCATGTGCAGTATGCGGAGGTCCAACGTCGCCTGGGCGCAACAGAAGTGGAGCTGCGCGCGTGCAGGCGCGTTAGTTGGTTGACCGGATGGGGGCGGCATGCGAACACATCTGGTCGGGCCGCACATGGCACCATCTCAATCCTCATCCCCGGCGATCCCCAGTGCTCTTCGGAGACCACCGATGCTCGACCCGTTCCATTCGATCATTCACATGGTTCCATTCGGTCACATAGTACCATTGCACCGGATCTCTAAATCGCCTCATTGGAATAAATGACTTTGCAGCGTTTATATGGCATACGTTTATATGACAGCTTTGCACTGCAAGGTGGCCAGCCCCATGCCTGAAAGCATTTGCAATCGTTTGCATTCCTTCGGCATCGTTACCCCGCAGAGATGCCAAGTCCTCCTGCGAACTTGAGCTGGTGCGTCTGCAACAGCAACTGGCGGAGAGGATCAGGGAGATCGACGCAGCATCCGATCGCCTTGCGGCATGTGAACGGGACGTCGCAGCTAAGGAGGAGGCTGCAACACGCAAGGCGGTGGAGGTAAGCCCGGGTCAGATCGTCGCGTAGAACGCCGTGGGTC
The DNA here is from genome assembly GCA_019650235.1 of Volvox reticuliferus. Lineage (NCBI taxonomy): Eukaryota > Viridiplantae > Chlorophyta > Chlorophyceae > Chlamydomonadales > Volvocaceae > Volvox > Volvox reticuliferus. Next base: position 427,135 of record BNCP01000035.1, on the reverse strand, counting down.
TGGGTGCGAGCAGCGGAACTGGAGGCAGCCCACACCCTGCCCGGCTCCCTTGGGTGCAAACCGCCAGCCCGAGCGAAGATTTGACGTGACCCGCTCCTGGCTTAGCCGTTGGATTAATTAAAGCCAATTATTATAACCCTCATTGTTACCTCCTGGGCGTGGTGGCACCCATATGAGCTTGTATCCGTTACCAACTTTCACATGCGATGGCGCAATCCGCCTGGATATTGAAAACGCAGCAGTCCCAAGTATCCTGCTTATTTTCATGTTGCTTGATTTAAATTGTTAAGTCGTGACAGTGGATCGTGTATGAATATATACGCAGGTCCGCGGAGCGATGAGCAAGGAAGTGGCGCTGCTAAGTCGCCGCGCGGCAGAAGCGCAGAGGGCTGCGGATGAGGCAGACGCCAGGGCGCGGGAGCTTGACACGCAGCTAGGCAACCTGCGGGCTGAACTTGCCGAGGCGCGGGTAGGGCTGATATCCTTCAAGGAGTTCGTGGAGCTCACTTGCACCCAGTCCCAGGGGGGGCTGGTTGGGAAGTCGGATAGGGGTCGTGTTCCTCCGGGATCTCACGGTATCGGTTGATGTTGTGCCGATGGGGCACTATTGAACTGCACTACCGACGCGGCACATTGTCGCAGAAGTACCCCCACAATACCTGCACATACGGCATGTAGTCGAAACCGTGTGAGGCTGACGACTTATTCACCGAGGCGGAGGACTCGGGACTTGTCTTTCTAATCGTTTAGGTGAATCATTGAGGTATCATTGAAGACTCATCCTGCATTGCGGCGACGGAAAAAGGTTCGAAGGGCTCTGCGCCTAAACTGTGCCCGGGGAGTTGGCCAGAGAAGCAGTAACACACCCCGGACCTGATCCGACAGGACATCCTACAGTCACCGACTAGTAGGGTTTCGCTGTTGGAATAGAAGCACACTTAGCTCGAAAAGAAACACGAAAGATCAAAGTGTATGCATTCTAAAGGACCACTGCTTTGGCGTTGCTGCACAGTCGGAGCTTGAGGTACAGGCAACGGAGGTACGGCAGGTCCGTCTGAAAGCCCGCGAGGAGAGGCGGGCGGCGGAGGAGGCCGCTCGGCAATCAAAAAGGTGCGCTGTACGGACCACCAGCTGACGTGTACGGGAGCTGTTTCAATCAATTTTAGAGAAGCAGCCCCATATAGGTGTAGACGTGGGCCTTATAGCTACAAAACAGACCCCGTTCCGGGTGGTGACAGCTCGCCGGTGTTATTATTGTGGTGGTGGTTCGGTGCCTGCGGAGGTTGGATTATAGCCGATCTCATGCCTGGCCCGGACGAGCCGCTTGAGCAAAACCGGCTGGTTTGCATGTCAAGAGGACCGCCGTGTCATTTATCGTTACGGTGGATTTATTAGTCATGTCGATGCACCCTGACCCTACATTGCTCGTGCTCCTATGCCAGTCACAACGAATATGTGCATATTGATAGACGCACCATGAGCACTTTCATCGTTTGGGTCCCACGTCCCAGGTCCTGGTTGTGCCCTCCTCGTGCTCCGCTGCTGATGTAGGGCTGCTGAGCTGGCGAAGCAGGAGGCTCAAGAACGGCGCGCACAGCTGGCCATTATGATGGAAACCATTGAGGTGCTGCAGGTAAGTCCGGCGCGGCGGCATCCCGTCCATGTGCCCAAGTGGACATCCCATCCATCCCCATGTGCCCAAGTGCCAAGAGTCTCTTCCCTTGGAACGCCAGTGGCGTTTCAAGGCACACGCAAGATTGCCTGCAAAGGGCAACTCAGGCAGGCTTATTTGCCTTCTGTAAAGGAGGCTGTCTGTGGGTGATCACGTCATGTCGGGTGCAAGATGTTAGCCGTGTTCCAGGGTGTCAGCGTCACTTGCGAAGGAAAGCAGGGCCGAAAACAAGGCACAGAAGCCGAATCAATGGTCACCTACAGCCAGTGCTCCCCCTCTGCCTCTGTCACCAATACCATCTTCTTGACCTGCACCCCTGGCAAATCGCTATGGTCCCCCCGGCTGCAGGCTGGCAACCCTGGTGAGCGCGAGCAGCGCATTGTATCGCTGACGGCGCAACTCTCGGCGCTGGCTGCACGGGAGAGCGTGGAGGAGCAGCGTGCGCAGAAGTTGCTGGTAAATGTAGCATGATCACATGGCGTGGCATGCAACGACGCGCCGTGCTGAGTTCACTGCAGCGACTGATACGATGTCTGCATGTGGCATCTGCATGTATACCAACACTAGTCGCCATTGGCATCCATGCATTGGAATGGTTTTGTTGTTTTGTCACTAGGCCGGACATTTCGTAGGTCCAAGCCATCACAGCTCATCACAATACAGGCATTAGGCTGGGACGGCATATCGCAGCAGTCACAATGCGTCCATTGGATGGCATGGTTTTACCCTGCCGCTGCCTTTCCCATCGCGTTGTGGAATTCATGTCTGTGATAAGGACACGCTGGAGGCATACCCTGAATCGGAAATAGCCGTTCTTGGTCTCACGTGAGGCCACTCTGCCTCGGTGATGCATTTTAATGTTAGGCGGACTTAGAATCCAGCAGCTCTTGTGCTGAGCAACGGCAGTTAGATGTTTCGGAGTTACGTCAGCAGGTAGCTCGGCTGGAGCAGCAGCTGGCAGCAGCGGCATCCAACCGCATGATGTTGGAGGGGGAAGTGTCATCTCTGCGGTCAGACCTGCGGACGAGGTAAGTGGTGAGAAGTATTGGCGGCCGGGGGCGCAATAATCATGATGCATTTAGTAGCCTTTTCTCAAAGTCACCCTCTCAATGGCATCGCACGCTACGAACGAAGTTACCAGGGCCCCTCTGTTTACGTTGATAACGGGGCCGTTCGCCTAAGGGCTGCGGTCACTGTCTCCGCGGTCACTGCGGTCACTGTCTCCATCATGACGTGCATCCCGGTGGATCAAACTGTTTCCTTCTTCTTTTGATTTCATATCGCGCTGTGATGCATACCTGTGCGATACCAACCAAACCAAAGGGATGCAGCTGCGCTGCGAGCAGCCCGGGAGTTGGATGAACGCGAGCAGCGCGTGGCCTTCCTCGAGGGCGATGTAGAGGCGCTCCGTCGCACCCTCAACGACACCCAATCACGGCACGCAGAACAACTTGCCAGGTGCGTCAGCGGTTCTTGCCTCATTCGCGTACTCGGGGCCGCCGGGCTCCTATCTCCCCTTGACCTTTCCGCGACCCTGGCCCGGCCACATCGCTGCAGACCGCATTTGCCCCCGTCATCCGTCGTCTTCCCATGCCCAAGGCTGAAGCCAGCACTTCCATGGTTTCCCTTCTCGCAGGTTTCCCTCCCAACCACTACCCCTACGTGCTCTATAAATGAATGATTCTTCATGGAATCTGTATCGCACCATTGAAATCTCACCCCACACCGCAACGTCCCCCGAAATAGCTCGAAACCCTCAAAAAAACTCAAAAAAATGGAGATAAACAAGTTGCATGGCCGTGTGGTGCCGCTTATCGCGTTCCCATGTAGAGAGCGTGAGGACGCGGCGGCTTCTCTCCGACAGGCACGAGTGGAGAGTAGTGCAGCAGCAGCGGCGAGCTCGCAGGCGGCGCGCCTGGAGCGTTTCCAGGTGCGGTGTGTTTGTGATGCGGCGCCAGCGTGCGCCGTGCACCTAACCCAGGCTAGGTAAAGAGCTCCATCGCATGTGTGCACTTTTTCACGTGTGGAGAGTGCGACAGGAATGCCCATTTTTCCAGCGTAAAGCCCTGTTTCGAGACTCAGGCAAACCTGGCCATGGCATTCGGACACTGCTGTCAGACGCTGCCACGTACTACGGTGTATGCAGGCCACCCTGGAGGAGATTATTGCGTTCGTTGAGTCAAAAAGCCAACAGCGGGTGCCAACTGCCGCCGTCGCGGCCAGCACCGCAGCCGCGGATTGCCCAGAAGACGGGTCCGGCCAAGTTAACAGCGAGCCACAACCTCAAGAACCTTCGAACTCTGCCAGCACCAACTGGGTCATCAGCGCGATGGAGCGCCTGAAGGTACTGGAAGCTCGTTGCTGCAGACGCAGAACGCGATGTGAATGCAGCTGCGGGTGACATGCGACTGGGAGCCCATAAGCATGAAGCCCAAATGCGACGAGCGACAATACACACCTAGACACACATGCACACGCACACACATGCACACGCACACACATGCACACGCACAAAGATGCATCGCTAGCACAAAGCGGACACATCCTCTGGACTGTTACGCTAAAACGCTATGCTGCGCTGCACCTCTATGCGGAATGCGGAATGCAGACACTCGCGCTGGAATCTGAGCGGGAGTACATGGCCGCCGCTACTGACGGCCGGCTGTACCGCACTGAAAGCCGCTGGGCCTGGTCTCGTGTTCACAGGCTGCAATGGGCCCTGGAGCAGAGGACGGGCGAGTGGCAGGTCGCGCAGGCAAGGCAGCTGTAGCCAGATGAATCGATTACACGATTTGTGTGCACCCGCAGCCATTGGTGCTCTTTGCAGCTGCAGTTATGGGCATTGCGTGTAGCCGTCAATGCCCCTAGCCAGGTCCACTTTGACCTATTATTTATCAACTCCCTGTGCAATCTGGCCACGTTTGAAATATTCGTGCCTCGCATGGCCTCCGAATCGCGAGCTTTGGCTCTTTCAGGGTATGCACCGTTCACCCCTGGTACGTTTGCTGGTTCATATCTCATACCATGCACACGGGGTGCTAAATATTTTTGTGTGCAGGCGCGAGTCCAGCAGCTTGAGCGCGCCCTGGCGCGGCGCAGCGAGGAGGCCGCAATGCACGCCCTGGAGCAGGTCGCCCTCCAGGATAAGCAGGTTTCTGGTCTCAACGAACGCCTGCAGGTGCGCAAAATAAAATACCAGGGTGGGGCCTCTGCCGTCACCTCGCGCCAGGAGCTAAGCGAGTGTGTCCACTACCGAAAGCTTGATCCCGATGATGCCGATCTGCCGACAACCACTTCAGCGGCTTTAACCTGGACGCCCGTTCGTATTCCTTGTGTCAATCTTAAGGACTTGCAACGATCATTTTTTAAAACTTTTTGATACCGATACCTCTTTAACCCATCGCACCTCCCATTAACCCATTAGTCCTTTCCTCCCTTTCCCCCTTCCCTCACCTTTTTGACACCGATCCTTCCCATTAACCCATCAGCCCTTCCTTCCTGTTTCCCTTCTTCCTCTCTCGCTTCGCTCCCTCAGGTGACCACGGCAAAGTTGGTAATCGCAACATCCCAAGTACGTAAGCGGAAATCGAAATTTACTTTTGCCTAACCCCTTCCGTTCAGTAGCTGGCATCGGCTAGATCCACTTTCTGATCCCCTAAAACAGCTTAAGGCCCGCCAGAATGCGATTCATTTGTGCGCATGCTGGATTTTATGTCATTTCGCGACACCGCAGGAGGGTGGGGATTTTGGCTAGCAATGCCTCCGTACGACACTGCATTAACCGGTCACCACAATCATAAACCCTACTTGTCTGTCCCGTCCAGGCTGCCGGAGCAGAAGCTGCGTTGACGGCGGCACGCGCTGCAGCAGCCGCACTGCAGCGGCAGGTGTCCATGGCGACAGCGGAGCGGAAAGAGCTCACCGCGCGCCTCGCGGCGGCAGAAATGGAAGCCGCGGGTTCAACGGAGGTAAGATGGTTCAACGACAGTGCTCGTATTTTGCTGACTTGAGTAATCGTTCACATTTTGCCATGAAGGAAGGAAGAAAGGAAGGAGGGGAGGAAGGAAGGAATGGTTTGGATAAGGAACCGCCACAGAGCGGATCGTCGGCAAATTCGGTAAATTCTCACCTTATGCATTTGACCATGCGGCGAACTTTCCCATACGCAGGCCGTAAACTTAGGCACCGAGGCCGCCCTGGCACAGCGCGACTTGTCCATCCGACAATACTTCGACGCACAGGTGGCAAGTATGATCGCCAAGCCTGACGTGCGGGATAAGGTCATGGCGCTGGCACGGGAGGTGAGATGAGGCTTTGTTTCGACCCGGGCAAAGCCGCGCCACTCCTCCGTCTCTATTGGGTTCTATCCGTTATTGCGGGACAGCGAACTAGCTGCCGTTGCTGCTGCGCGGGTGCTGCTGCTGCCCCTGTAAGGCGTTAGGGCAAGGGCTCACGGGTTAAGTTGCCGCGTAAGAAGAGACGACTTTAGTTAGGGTATGGCCAAACCGGAGAGCCGGAGAGACAGAGAGACAGGGCATGACTGTCGCCAGAGAGTAATTTACCCTTGATCTTTTGGATCGTGTTTAACGTGTGACTACTATTCGTAAAACTGATATGGTTCGTGTTGCTGTGACAGCTGCAACTGCTGCATGTCCGCACTTGCAGGTGTGTGCGCTTAAGCTGTCGGAGTCGCAGCTGCTGGCGTCCCTCTCGGCGGCCAAACACCGAGGAGACGCGTCCGCGCAGCTGGCCGCAAGCCTCCAGGCCTCCCTGCGAACCGCAGATGAGGCGCTTGAGCAGGTGCTCAATCAGCAGGTAATCACCCGCCATACCTCCTCCCGGCATTATCTTCCCCGATGTCACCCACTTGGGCGTAAGTAGTTCATTTTCGTCGGCCCGGCCTTGCTTTCCTTTTATTGGGTTCATCTCCTTTCGCCCGCAGAACGGCGGCAGTGCTGCAGGGTCAAGTGGTGGAGGCGGGGAGCCGGGTGCCACTGGCGCAGTGCCCATGGCAGCCGCATCCCCGTCAGTTCTTGGCAACCTGGGCATGGAGGTGGCTCGTTTGACAGCGCAGCTGGTCGCTCAGTCACATGAGATGTTCCAACTACAGGAAGTGGCGCTGCGTGCTAAACAGGTACGGCTACAGATGTACGGCCTGTACGTCACGACCAGGTGCAGCTGCAGATGGCCAATATGCCGTAGGGTCAAAATGAATGCACTATTATATCGGCTCACAAGAAAAGATATGCTTTAGCTGGTCTCGTTTCGACGTACTGCGTTGACCATGCGCCGTATTGACACATTCCCGGCACATACGCATTTCAAACTCCTCCTCCACGTGGCCTGCGATTATGACTGTCCGTCCTTTCTTCGACGGTATTTCTTGTGGTAGCAAGAGTGGTTGGAACCCCCTTTCCTGACAGGCCTACGAGCGGCGGGAGTCGGACATCGAAGAGCTGCAGGTAAAGGGGCATTTGCATGAGAAGAGAGCCCTCAGCCCCCGGCCTCCAGAACCTGAGGGCTCTTCCCTGATGGTCCTGGAAAAATTCTAAGATAGGCAGTAAGGACTCCAAAAAAGACCCTAAGGAGTGCCCCAAGGAAAAGGCTGGGGTGGGCCCTTAGATGCTCGGAACTGAGATAATGCAATCTGATGAATCACGTGATGGCGCGGCGCCGAGGGCCCTGTTCTGCTGCAACGGTCATCGGGTCTCTTGTTACCGAGTTATCTGTTACCCAATGAACGGAAATTGAAGGGCATCGCGGTACCTGTGGGGCAGCGCAGGCTCAGGTTGCGGCATCCGAGCTGCTGCTGACTCAGGCCCGTGCGGAGGGCACAGCTGCGCTGTTTGCACTGCGGGAGCAACTCACGGAGATACATGACCAGGACAGGCACCTGCTCATCCGGGAGATTCGTGAGCTCCAGGTGGGGAAGGGGCTAGCTCTCGGGCCCAAGCTCTTCTTCATCAGGGGCTATTATATCATCATCAAATCCCGTTCGATCCTTTGCTCATCACACCTGCTGCGAACGAATTGGATTGCTGGAGGCCGTGGCCTTGGTCGGATCCACTGCAACGACTTTAATTAATAAGAGATGCGCCCGTATCCTTCCTGTCCGGGCATCTGCAGGAGCGGCTCACTGCGACCAGAGATCTGGCATCCAAAGGTAGGAACGCTATGGAACCCTCGTGGTAAGGGGCCTCTAAACCCTAAAACCCCCAAACCCTAAAACCCTAAAACCCTAAACCCTCACGGAGCCTGGGCAGGACGCAAGGACCTGCGTCGTGGCATTATGCAGGATGGCATTCCTGCCATTTCCTGGCATTTCTGCCTGCCTTCACGTGTACGAGTGCTGTATGATTCCGCAATCCGCGTACGGCATGACGAGTCCTGCCAAATTCGGACGCAGATGTGGAGCTGGCGGAGCAGCGCATCATCGACATCACGATGGCTAAGGACGCGGAGATCGAGAAGCGGGTTGCGGCGGCATTAGATGGACAGGTACAAACACAGGCCTCGACCCACGTCGGCGTTTGATTTAAATCCAAATCATCCGAATATTTCCTCATGCCAATCACCATGTGATGGGTAGCTCCTAGTAAGGTCCCCCTCCCAATCATGCTTCCCTCCTCCAGCTAGGCCCCTTCGCAGAAAGATGTAAGACGGTCTTTGCTATCATTTTAGTCAGCAGCATGATCGGATCAGTGATGGAGCTGCATGGCTGTTTTGAGGTCAACCGGTCTCGGAATTTTTGCCATTCCTGTTGGAACCCCGCCGTGCCTCTCTTTTTCAGATGGGCCGGATTTTATGTTTCATACACACAAGTCTCTAGCTGGTCTTAGTGAGAGGGGGAGCACGTGGCAGGACAGACAGACAAAGCCACGTGCCCCTCCCCTGCGCTGTGGCTCGGTCCGGTCAGGCCCCTTGGTGCTCGCCCTTGTAAGGCGAGTCGCCCACAGTGTAACACCCCCAAAATACACAAGTCCTTTGTTAGCATGTCCCGGGTTGGTATTGCTTCCTTATGACCTCTTCGAATTAACACTCTCAACACTCCTAATCACTTCTCAACACTAGGTTTCTGTTCCACTGACACATACACACACACAGGTGGATTCCTCCAGGCTGCACGAGATGGAGGCCCGGGCGACATGTGCGGAGGGCAGAGTGGCGCATTTGGAGGCCCAGGTCGAGACTCTGCAGGTGCGCAACATGGACGGAGCAGGAATACACAGAACAATCAACAATGCATCAGGAGATAGGGCCTTTAGACCTTCAGGCACATGCCATGAATAGATGCGTCAGTAATGCACACTTCATGACACATTTACCTTTCCTGACATGTTTAAGTCATGCCGTGCATACGCGTCATGCCATACACACACACACACACGCGCGTAAACACACGTAGCTCTGCTCTTTGCCTTCTGTGTTTCTTTATTCATGCATGAGGATAGGCCTTGTATGGACAAGTGTCCTGTTAACTTAGGGTTTAGAGCTACGTTGGATGACCGACGGCTTGGATGTGCTACTCCGGTGACCTAGGTTGGGAAGAGCTCCCATGTCCCGGTAGCTCCTGCTACCTTAAGCTAACGGAACATGCACGCCGTCACAGGAAGCTCTGACGGTGGCGCAAGCGCAAGTGACGGAGCTCGAAGATCTTCGAGATGTGACCGGCGCGGCGGTGGCCTCCCTGGAAGCTACCCTTGCTCGAATCGAGAAGCAAGCATCTTCGTGCTCAGCCGCCGGAAGCAGTGTCACAGGAGTCGGAGGAGGAGGAGCAGGAGGAAGCGGCCGCAGTGGCAGTGGCGCACTGTCCGGTGGCGCACGTCGCGTGTAAGTAACCGGGAGTTAGGAAGGACCCGGAAGGGCCCACCTTCTTGGTTTGGTTGCAGTTTATCCCCCCCCCCTGCCTAAGCCCAAACCAGGCGTTTTGCCGTCGCCATGTGCACTCAGCTATGCATGATATATGCGTGCATATACGGTCCGCTTTCATGCAGGCTTTAAGGAGGCGAAAATGTAAGGCGGAAGTCCAGCACGTATGTTTCTGTGCTGCACATGGCGATGTGCACAGATGCCGGATGCCTTGTTCCTCCTCAGGCTATTGTACCGATGCTTTCACGCAGGTTCGTGTTGGCGACGTCTGCACGTTTACATGTACGTTACATGTGGATTGCCGCGGCACATGTGGATGTGCAAGTGCCCCGGTGCATGTCTTCTTTGTCCGCCTTAATCCCTTCAACCAAATATACGTTTTGCGTGCTGCTGGTCCCCATCTGCCACCCGGATTGTGCAGGGCCCAGTCGGCAGCAAACGCGCTCCCTTCTTCGAGCCCTAGCCCCGCGTCTGTCATCGGGATAGCCGCCGGGGCAGTGGCGGCCGGGGTGGTGGCTACCGAGCAGCCGCTGCAAGGCCTGGCGGGGCTGTCGCGGGAGATCATGAGAGCTAAGATGGCTGAGGCGGAGGCCGTGCGGAAGATGCGCGCCGCTGCAAGGTAAGGCCGCGCCTGCCAGCCAGGCGGCGCTTCCCCTCTCCTCCACTATCCTACATATATAGGTGGGATCTACGTCGCTCCCGAAGGTCCATAACCCGCTGCAAAAGGTGTAATCCGTAAACTGGCTTTATTTTAAATTATTCGTTTTATATTTGCAGGAGCGAGGTCGACTTGCGGCAGAAATTGCTACAGCGTGACCAGCGTATTTCCGAACTCAAGGAGCAGCTTGCGGCTAAGACGCGATCGCTCGAGGACCTCCGACGCCGTACTTTTCCGGGGGATGGACATTATGGCCGAGCTGCACCTTCGGTTGGAGCCTTTGGGGGCTCACTTTCCGCAGGTGGCGCTAAGGCTGCGATCCGAGGCCGTTCGCCATCACCCAGCAGGGTGAGGCGATGCATGTACTTCACATGATCGCATGATTCTTTGAGGTTACCGTTTAGCGTAGGTCATCTGAACATATATATTAAGGGGTGTTACATATATGTATATGTACATGTATATATATGGACGGCTATATATAGTTTCCTTGGCTCCTATTGTACGAGACTGACACGAGCACATGATTTTACGTTGTTGCGTAGTCTTGGCAAATTAGTCTAAGCGTGGCGTGGCGTGAGGTACATTGCTGTCGCGCCGTCCTGCCATTGACGCCTTCGCCCCATCCTGGCACGTCCATTTCTCAGGGCGGAGCCGTCCCATCTGCGGCCGCCCGTCCGGGAGCTGTTGCGCCGCGCCGCCTGTCTGCCGAGCCTTCTGCCTCCGATATGCGTCCGGTGACGGAGGCAACGGATGCAGAGTACCTAGTTGACCAGGTGGCGCAGTTGAGGGTGGACGTGGCCAAGCGCCAGGCGGAGATTGACCGGCTACAAGGTTAGTGCATGGTTGCTGACACGGTCAACTACATTCTGTGCATAGAAGAGACGTCGCAGTGGGGGGGGGATGAAGAGGGCGAGGGCAATGGGCTTTACAGGCCCAGGGCCTGAGCACAATCTGCCCAAGCCTAAGCACAAGCAATTTGCATGCATAGCCAATGATATGCCCCCGATGACCTCATGCTTTGGGGAGAATATTAAAGCTGTAGAGATTGAACATGTACGGTGATTAGTCCCACACTATGACGTCATGAGGACCCTTGTACGATTATGTTTTCTGCTTCAGGTGCCTTGGCGGAGGCCAATGCCGCAGCCATCGTGCGTGTCGAGGCACCCAAACCACCAGCGGCGCCTGGCAAGCTAGGCGGGCAAGCAAACGGCAACGCGTCAGTGGACAGGCTGAAGGTGTGTGCTGTGCTATGCTGCGCTGTGCTGTGGTGCAAAAGTGTTTTGTCGTGCTGAGGTTGTGCACTGGTGCGCTGAGAAGGGTTTTGCTGAGGATGTGTACTGTGCTGCTGGACTGACCGGGGCGCTCCCCACCACGCCAACAATTGCGGCTTTCCCTAGGCGTTCGGACTTGGCTGTCTTTTACATTATCGAATCGCAACATATGCACTAGGTTATGCAGTCATAACATTCCATATCACTGCGATTGCCATCACTTTTATTATCGCTTCGATTGTTTTTAGTTTAGTATCATGATAATGGTTACTGTGGATTTGACAAGGATCGCCGGCGAAACCTCAACCGACATTAGCTTACGGCAACGGTATGGACACGTGCAGGACCAGCTCGCCACCGCAAACGCGGAAATCGCAGCAGCGTTGAGCACAGCCAACAGCCTGCTGGTCCGTCTGCAGCACCAGGACGGCTCCGTCAGTGGGCCGGTGGTTGGCGCAACGTCAACCAGCGCAGCCCGGCGCACCGGCAGCCCGGCGCGACGCACCGCATCCGCTCCCGGCTCCCTGCCGTCATCTGAGTCATCTCTGGTCCCCGGGACCCTTTCTGGGGTGATGCAGCGGCTAGCTGCTGCTCTGCGGGTTGTCAAGGTGGACAAAGCTGCGCCTGCCTTGCCCACGGCAGGTGAGCATATTTCCGGGGAAGGAACCACGATCGGTAATATGTGGCTATACGTAACCACGTATGTGTCTGGAGCGACATGTTGGGCAGTATGGTTGCAAGAGGGGCTTCGGTGGCGTCGGTTCACGCCTTGTGAAACGGGTTTGCTCCAACCACACAGGTCTTCGGCGGTACACTCAAATTATTTTCCCAAAGGGTCCTTTAAACTACCTACGCCCTACGCCCTTACGCGCAAGGGGAGCTGCTCACTTACAGTCCTTTGGTCAAGGGACCTCAGTAGGGACCTCACATCTCCTGTACATGTATATATATATATATATATATATATACATACTATATACATGTATATATTGTTGCTGCAGGGCGAGGTAAAGCAGCTGATAGTCCTGTCAAGGACGCTCGCTCCCGCGATGGTTCATCACCCACGAAGTCAATTGCGACACGAGACGGCGCAGCGGCTGCACAGACCGCCAGTGGGTCGCCACCGCCGCCGGCGGCGGTCAACAGCTCATTGACCGAAGGATCAAATCTCAGTGTCTTCGACGAGCTCGTCAAGCTCAAAGAGGACTATCGTGGCCTGGCGCAGCAGCGGGACGATATCCATTTCAGGTGCAGGCTCTTAGAAGGGGAGGTTCAGCGATGCCGGGAGTTAATGAAGAAGCTACAGGCGGCTGCAGGCAAGGACGACATTGATCAGCGTGCCGACCAGGTAGGCACGTGGGCTGCTACTGCTGCTACTGCCATGTGCACTTCTCTATGTGAGTGGGATGTGACATGTGCAATTGTAAATGTCCGAATGATTACGATCTCTTTCAAGGTCACAAGGTGTAAAGGCTGTCCGGCGGATGGCATTACGCAAGCCTGGTGGCCACCAGGACCTCCCACCAGCCGGGGGGCACCCTTGCAACGGTGTGGGCGATACAGCATGCCGTATGTGGGGGCTGCCGCAAGCAAGGCATGTGGTATCGCCGGGTTCACAGCATGTATCGTTGCTCGCCAAAAGCACACACGCGCGTGCGCGCTGTTCACCCGCACGGGGTTAAAGACAAAACATGTGCGTGTATGTTTGAATATGTTTCCCCTCCGGCAACGCAGCTCTCCAAGCTGGTCAACGCCGCTCAGCTGTCCAGGGTTCTCGAGGAGAGCATCGGGGCACTCCACGTGCTGTGCGACCGGATGCAAACCTCTGCGCCGTCATCGCAGGCCACCCCAAGAGCAGATGAAGCCTATCAGGTACGGCCCCAATCCTCCGAAATCCGTTTTGCAGGGCAGGAAGGCAGAAGGAAGGCTTTAGCGTGTCGTTGTGTGGCGGGCAGGTACTCTGGCTTCAGCCTGCAGGAAGGAGAGGTCGCGTTGTGCTTGCTATAGCACTACTAGTGAACCTTTTGCTGCCTGCCATGGCGGATCGCAGATGCTCGCTAGGCTCGCATCCGAGCTGGAAACAATGGACACCACCGTGGGGATGCTGAAGACGGAACTGGGCAACGTGGCTCAGGCAAGTTACAAGCTTCGAAACCATGAGTTGAGATCGACCCGTCAGGTCGGTGGGGAAGACAGGATGTGGGACCCGTCGTACCCTCGCACGTTGATGCTCTTTTTCAAAAGGATATTGGGGTGGCGTCTGACACGCAAAGATGGTAATCATCATGTTAGCAAAGATGGCAATCATGATCGTGAAAGTAGATGTCGTAAAATACATCATGTATTTATTGACAGAAAATAGGAATGTAACTCAGCACCCACCTCTTCGTGTACCATCATTCCATCAGCTGCCGCAAACCTCTAGGCCAAAGCGCATGGCCAGGATATCTCCGGGGCATTGTGAGGCTTAATTTTGCCTTCTGGCGCATTGCCCCAGTTTGACCGTTTACTGGAACGTGCGTTCCCAATGGCTGGGCATGACAGGGCACGTCCTAACTGCTTCTACTAGAGGTGGTGTGACATCTATCGAATCGCTGACCTGCTTGCGCTCGTATGCTGAATAGCGTGTGCTCTCACGTCATTATGTGTTTGCGTGCACCGCTTCCAGGACTTGCCCAAGCAGCACAGCCCCCAGCCTTGCACCGCCACCGCAGCCAGTACGCCAGCGACCTCGGACGCAAGCTACAATCCGTCCATGGGACCCCCCTTCCACATACAAGGTCTGTGCTCTTGATGGCCGGATAGGGAAAACTTTAATGTAGCCTGTACCACCCGAGTGCAGCCCGAATACAACCCGAATACAGCACGGGTACAGCCCGAGTACAGCCCGAATACAGCACGGGTACAGCCCGAGTACAGCCCGAATACAGCACGGGTACAGCCCGAGTACAGCCCGAATACAGCACGGGTACAGCCCGAGTACAGCCCGAATACAGCACGGGTACAGCCCGAGTACAGCCCGAATACAGCACTGGTACAGCCCGAGTACAGCCCGAATACAGCACGGGTACAGCCCGAGTACAGCACGGGTACAGCCCGAGTACAGCCCGAATACAGCAGGGGTACAGCTCGAGTACAGCCCGAACACAGCCCGAGTACAGCACGAATACAGCACGAATATAGCACGGGTACAGCATACAGTTTTAGTGGGCTATATCTGAACCTGAGCAGCGGGAGGTCCTAGACCCGAGGGAAAGGGGCTCGTTCTTTCAAATGAAAGCGGAGGCAACTCAAGGAGATCTCCCAACGGTTCACCCCTTGTTCGCCCCTTCATCCATTCGCTGCGCATGAAGGACCTATGTACCTGTGTTGCAGTAGCCATCATCTGGCGTCAACTTTAATCCAATGCCGTGAATCTGCAACTGCAGGTTTGGCTGGGCAGGTCAGCTCACAGTCTATCACGGCTCAGGTACCATCCTCGGCTTCTCTTGGACTCGGTACCTTCGCAACGCCCTCGTCGGAACAAACCCCAGGTGCCTGCCTCAGCTGGGAGTCCTCCGCCTCCGCCCAGGCCACAGCAGAGTCCCTACAGGCCACCAAAACCGCCGTGGAGTCTTCGGGACTAGATGCACGATACGAACGCCCGCCTCTTGATCAGAACCCTTCTGGGAGCAGCGTCGGCAGCCGCCCGGCTGGCGCGGTGAAAGGGCCGCCATTATCGGCCAGCGTAAATGGCGGTCACCTCTCTGACGCCGCCAAGCTGCAGTCGCTTGGAGAGAGTGCTGCGCCGTCGGGTGAGTCGCAACCTTTCAATGCAGATGGATTGTATTCATGAAGACTGTAGATATATGGACACTCCGTTACGGTCGAGGATGGTCTCACCCCTTTCAATATCGAGATCCAATATCACTCCATTCATCGCAAATTATCCGGGCCGAATCCCCTCGGCCCTCGGGCCCTAAAGGGGGCCCTAAGGGGGCCCTATATCACCCGCCCAGGATCTGTTCGCCGACATCACTTCTCCGCTGTTAAACAAGACCTGATAACCACCGCACCATCAAGATAAAAAAACTCCCTAGGCTACCAGTAGCACGGTCACGGGTGGTCAACAACTGATGGTTTGGGCGCAGCGAGCATAGAGACTCCTGACCTGGCCAGCCTCGCCAGACTTACGATTCCGATTTGGATGGGGTACCACTTGAGTTTCTTGACTTGTTGTCCTCTTGATCCACGTGGACGGCCGCCCCTTAGGTTTGTCTCACGCCCAGGCTGTTGCGCTCGCCACAACAGCCGCCAAGCATAAGGCCCGTGCCGATAAGTGGAAGCAGCGCAGCAAGGAGCTCGGCGCACAGCTGTCGCTGCTCAACGCGTCAACGGCGGCGCGAGAGGCGGCGGTTTCCGAACGCCATGTGGCATCGGCGCAGCATGTCGAGGAGGAGCTGCGGGCTTGGCGGGCCGAGGCAGCCAGGTAGTTATACCGTGCTGTGAGGACAGCCGAGCACCGAACATTGGTCTCAGGCTCGGGTCTCGGGCCCGATGGTTATGCGGGGCCCTATGTTCGCGCCCTGAACTTCTCTCACCGCCATGCGTCTTCGCACTACGTTTTGTTGTCCTGTGCGTGTGCAATTCGGGTGGCGCATATCTGTAGGCTTAGCGCGGAGCTGTCCGGGGTCGAAGCCGCCCGCAAGGAGCTGGAGGCCATACATCAGAGCAGCGGCAGTGAGGTTCAGGCAATCATGGCTCGTGGTGCAGAGGCCGTTGCGCGTGCCGCGGCGCTGCAGCAGCAGCTGGACTCGGAGCGGGCCCAGGCGGCTGCGGAGCTGGCCTCGCACCAGGAGGAGGTGGCGGTCCTCAAGGTCAGGATTTCGGAAACAGGAACGCCGTGTTCGCATAAGGCAACTGGGTGTAGTTGCCGGGTACTATGAGCTCGGGAAGGAATGCAGCTGGGCGTGGGGGCGTGGGTGGCTGGGCCACCCGGGGGGCCCCGGCGTGGGGGAGTGTTGAGGACCCGGAAGGAACTACAAGCCCACGCAAGACGCTCGCGCCTTGTATACATTCGGAATACACAGGATCATATGCAGGATCGTGTACCGGGTTGGCGCCTTGTCCCATACCCATGCAATTTAGCAACATTCTCGTGTGAAACACACCACCCTTTGCGGGTTCGCGCTGTCTGGATCTCTCTCCTGCCGCCTTGCCTGACACCGACCTTTCAACACAGTCTGTGTGATGTCTCGCCCGCAGGCCGCAGTCGCACAAGAGAAGGGAGAGCGGGCTCGCCTGCTGGTGTCCCTGAGAGAAAGCCATAGCAACGCACAACAGGTACGGAAGCGGAAGTGTATAAACTAACGATGCAACCGCCCAACGAATAAAATAAGAGATTATGCATGTTATAAAGTTGTGAGTTAGAGTGTGCAGGATGTGTGTATTTGTGTGTTTGACCACTACGCACGGCTGCGCATAGTTCCCGATCTGTGTGGTCTGTTTGCTCATCGTAAAGCTAGGGGGACCATCAGGCCCGTTTACTTTTCCTGAAGGAAGCAGGCCTCTTTTAGGAATGTTGTTCCCATGCCGTGCTGTTTTTTGCCCCTTGTGATAGCTTTTGCCTTCTTCTTCATCCGTGTTGTTGTCGACTGAAAAAAACACATGTCACCGTGCTGCACGAAAACACGTCAATGTGTTCGTTGCA
The DNA here is from genome assembly GCA_019650235.1 of Volvox reticuliferus. Classification (NCBI taxonomy): domain Eukaryota; kingdom Viridiplantae; phylum Chlorophyta; class Chlorophyceae; order Chlamydomonadales; family Volvocaceae; genus Volvox; species Volvox reticuliferus. The sequence continues at coordinate 409,970 of BNCP01000035.1, read as the reverse complement.
GGCGGGTGACGAGGAAACACGGCTTAGAAACGAAGCGCTCGAGGTGAGGTACCTTGAACTGAGGTTGGTTGAGCTGAGGGCCCCAGATACGCTCGGACTTGGAACAAACCTAAAAGCACTCCTTCTAGCATGCCTTCCCGCGTTTGTTATGCCATGTGGTTGCAATGTGTTGTGCATTCACGCGCACCAGTCAGCTCCTGCTTACTGGCAGTCCCAAATAATTACATAATATATCGCGTTCCGTGCTGCTACTAACATGAAACTTGCCTGCCATCCTGTCTCTGATTGTGATTTGATTGCCTGACCACCTTTTTATCCCGTTGATCTAATCTTTAGAATTATGGCATCCGCAGGCGCACGCCGCGGCTGCGGCTGCCCGTGCCACTGCCGAACGTGCAGAGGAACGCGCGGAGGCATGGCGGACGGAATCAGACTCTCTGCGGCAGAGGCTACACCAGGCCGAGCGGGTAGGTTTAGAAATTACAGTCCGCCACGAATCTGATCCGTCGAAAGAGTGGATCCAACGAGGGTGCGATCACCGGTCAGTGCGATCCTTATTAGATCCACATTGGATCCAATGATGTCCCGACAGCCATGAACGCAGTTAAGTGGTAAAATTTGTAGCACACAGCACGTGTGATTTGTGAAGAGTGCCCCTTATCATCAGAGGGGTATCATGTCGGTTGGGTGGCGGCGCGGCCGTGTTCCAACAGCCAACGAAATGGTAAATGACAGCTCTCTGGGTAGGTGCGCATCTCCCATGGGGTCATGCGGCCGGGGCTCTGGTTTCCTTTACAAATAATGTAGTATAGTCATGGCAGTGGATTTAAAATAGATCATCTTCTTAGGGTGGTAAAAACCCTAAACCCCACCGTGGTGCATCCGGTAAGAAGACCTAAAGAAGGCCTAAAGAAGGACTCGCTGTCGCAAAGCTGCAGCTTACACCCCCCCCCCGACTTCATGTCGGCGTCGCCGTTCTGGACATGTGCGCAAATGATGAACGGCATGGGACATCCAGAGGGCTCAAAACCCCAAAGAAGAGCACCGCAAATATCGTATGTGTCTGGGGTTTCAAAACTCTTCCTGCGCTCTCTTTTTTCTGCTCCCACAGAGCCGTCTGAACCTCATTGCGAGTTTGGAAGGCCGCCTGGCGGCCGCGGAGCGGCGCGCTGCAGAGTGCGGTGCCCGTACAGCCGAGCGTGTGGAGGAGTTGTCCACGCAGCTGGCAGCGGCGCAGTCGGAGGCGCGGGCGGCGCCGCGAGTGTTGGAAGCCAAGGTCTCGGAGCTAGAGGCGCAGTTAGCGAGCTTTGAGGTAAGCACCGAGTCGAGACTGGCCAGGGCGAAGCATTCCCGGGTTAGGTACATTGTTCCCTGGCACCTGCCTACGCTCCTGCTACCTGACTGCTACCTGACCTATACGGCATCTTCGATACTGCTATTTGCTGTAATTTGATGACAAACCCAAACCCTAAACGCAAACCAGCAATTGAATTATTATTGCGGGTTGGAATCAAGTCCGGTGTGCCCGGGATGCCATAGGGCTTCTGTATTGATGTGTGAGATTGGCGCCCATCGCTGTCGGCGCATAGCACGGATAATTTATAGACACAGACGTTTGGATGTGTGTGTGTGTGTGTGTTCTCACTTAAATCCTTATGTGCGTTACCCTTTTCTTACTATCGCTTGAGACTCTGCAGGCCCGGACGGAGGCCGCACGGCAGTCCGCCCACGGCGACGTTCAGGTCGGCCGGTGGGACGCACTGACACGGATCGGAAGGTACAAGGCAACTATCAAGCAGCTGCAGGTGGGCACTTCTGGCAATGTTGAGGACATGTTAGAGGATCTGTAAGGATTATTTTTGGAGAATCGGTGTCATCCGCGCTTTGCTGTGCTTTGCTGTGCATTAAGACTGGTGTACAGAGCTAGGCACGTGCACTGCTAGGGCAGAGACTTCACACTCACATCCATGGCCACAGAGATAGAGACACACATCACGAACAGAACATATCACGAACCCAAGATCCTAGGATACCTTTCTTGGTTCGCCAACTCTTTTGTGCACGGCTTCTCAATCTTCACTCCAAAGCTTCGTTTCTCGTTGTCCGCGGGATTCTATTTATTAACAGAGTACGATCATCCCGCTGCTGCGTGTCCCTCAACTCTATTTTGCCTAACAGACAGATTTGAAAGCTCGGGAAGCCCGATGGGAACGAGAGAAAGCTGAGTTGCAGGTGAGCACAGCTTCTAAGCAGAGTCGTGGGATAAAGTCTAAATACCTTGTTGGGAAGAAAAGCGCCAGAGGGATTAGACCTTACCCGTCCCTCTCATTTCTGGCACACTCTCTCTCTCTCTCTCTTATGCATATCTCGATCGGGGTATGGCATGTCGGGACAACAACCGACAAAGTGACTCTCCCTCTTTTACACATCTCTGGGTCGACTGCTCGCTTATGTTATGCAGCTGTGTCTTAACCGCACCCGCACACGCGCAGGCCACCACGGCCGCGGCTGTTCGACGAAGTGAGGCTGTCGCTGTCGACTTGAAGGAGCTCAAGGCACAGACTCTGGAGCTACAAGCCGCTGTGGACGCAGATCGACATCAGCTCGACGCACGTTACAATGCAGAAATACAGGTCCGAGAGGATTCAGTCGACGGTCTCGCGCCCGCGTGTGCAAATGGGGCACGACGCCCAGCTCTATCTCTTTGTGTGTTTGTGTGTGTGTGTGTGTTTATGTGGGCTTGTGGGGGAAGCTATCTGGTCTAAGCTCACTAAGTTATGTGAGTAACAAGGAGTCCGATGCCTCGTAGGATTTGCAGCGTCGAATCGAGGAGGAGCGGCGACTGCTTACGGAGCAAGCCATCGCCAAGGCGGAGACGGCCGCGGCAGCAAGCGAGCGGGCTGCGGAAGAGGCGGCCACAGCACGCCTAGTGGCGCTGGAGGGAGACTTCGGCCGCCGACTGACTCAAATGGACGCAGCCCGTCTGGAGCTGCTGCGTGAGCTGAACCTCGTGCAGATGCAGTTCAGGTGTGAATCAGAAATGAAATCACGCGTTTTGGGTTTAGCCCGTTCAGGGACTCAGTGCGGCCCCGACCCCACTGAAGGGGCGATAATACAGTGTGCTGCGTGTGCTGTGCCATTCCTCGAGATATGAGCTGCCAGCTAGTGACTCACAGAATTTTTTCGTGAAACAGTGAACCGGACTGAGCGAACCCTTGGGATTCCACCCTCGCCATTAGTTTTCTACTTTCCTACTTTATTATGTTTTGATACTTCTCACACATGGGTGCTGTGGTGTGTGCATGCACTGCTGCGTCATGTACGGAAATCCTTGCTTGGCGAGGTGGGGCGATGTTGGGGAAGGTTATAAGTGGTCTGTACCCTAAGTGCGAAACCTTCGAAGGTAACCCCGCGATGACCCCCGAAAACGGCCTCAGAAAGGCCTTATGAAGGCGTCACAAAGGCCTCGTAAAAGCCTTAAGACCTGCCAATCTTGGAGAAGTATTGACGGCTGCCGGGTATCGCCATGTATAAAATTATCAGTGCGGTTTAGCGCACATTATTAGCGCACATTATTAGCGCACATTCCGCATAATTCGCGCGTCACGTTTGAATGCCTTAATCCCTGCCACGGTGTTGAACCGAACTCCGCAATCTCCCTGGAAACGTTTTTTTGCCGACATCTTGACACAATACAACATGGCTGTCTTCCGCTGGGGCTTGGACTTCCATGACGCCTTGCAGTCAGTACCAAGCTCAAAAAGCGGCGGAAGTGGCCGTTTTGGAGGAGAGAATTCGGGGCTACATTGATCATGTTACAGCCGCCGGTGGAGCCGCACGTCGCGGCGGCATCGGCGCCGCAGCTAGCACCGGTCCGCAGCCTGCCCGTCACACTCGTACCGACACGGCGGCGGCCGCCGACCGTGCCCCCGTGCGGCGCGGCAGTGCCACCGTACATCGACACAGTCTACGCCGCCAGGGAAGTCTGCTTCTTGCAGCCCGCCGACGGGGCCGGGCCTCCGGCCCGCCCCCGCGTGACCGTGACGCCGGAGGCTCGTTGGGGCCCCCGGCTGCGGATGGCCCACAGCTGGTTGTGACGATACCCACGGGTGTAGCACCTATTACCAGCAACGCAGGAGAAATGGGGGAGCATGCCATAACACCGTCGCAGCTTATGGCGCTGGCACGTGCGTCGGAGGCGCTGGCGGCAGCACAGCGGGAGACAACGTTCGAACGAGCTCTACGGGGACGTGCAGAGGCGCAGGCGGGTTTGCTGCGTGGGGCCATGGCACGACTGCGGGCGAAGATGAGGGCGGTTTCGGAGCAGCTTGCGGAGGTCCGCGCGCGGGCCATCTCCACGGTGAGGCATGCGATGTTATAACTTTGTGAAGTCGTGTTTTTTGGTCGTTATTTTATCTCCGTAAAGTTTAAACCATTTTCTGTAGTATACTTTAAGGATTGCATTTATTCTTATTTCTTGTGCTAATCTTATTTTTTGTTTGAAAACTAGCTCTGCCCCACGTTGCCCGCTTCTGCCTGTCCATATGCCTGCTTCTTGTGCATTAAAGACATTCGTCTAACGTCCTGCCACCTGATTCGGTTTCATTTGGTGGATGTCCAGGACGAGCACAGGCAACTGCAGGCTGACCTCGCGTCCTGCAGGGAGCAACTCAAGACCGCTAGAGTCGAGAGCGCACGACGACATAAGGCCCTGCAGGCTTTGCAGGTACGTTCCCTCTACAAGATCTGTTTTCACTCTCTCCCATTATTCCATTTCCTGTTCGTTCATGCCCATGCAACATAATGCCGGCACGGGTAGGCCCCCCCACCCAGCGTTGTAGTATTCAGACGGAGAGGGGTGCCGAGGTCGGGTGAAAAACCATTCTAACCTTGCCAGGGCAGTGCCGATGCCGTGCGTCCTGCTGAGTGAACCATACCATCAGTAACTTCTGTCAAAATGCCATTTTTAAGTGGCGTTACAATAACATATTTAGAACCGCTTATGCATACGTACGTGATCTGTGGTTGTGTGGTACACGCCCGAGCATATGATGCCATGTATCCATGCATTTGCCCATATCGTTCCTTTACCTCTCCCACCCCCTCCAGCTCTCATGCATATATGTTCATAGACACACACACACAGACACACACACATATATATATACATTTCTGCGTATAAATATTATTTTACTAGTAATGTTATACACTTAGTGTTTTACTAACATTTAAGTGTAGAAATTCCTTATATTATCTCACACATGCATCCCAACAGATTGATATTGGACATGAGAGCTCCCTGTACCCGATTACTACCCTCCCTCTCCCGCCCCACGCAACCGCACAGCTCATAGCAATGACACAGCCTACGGCCACTGCTCAGGCCGTGGAGGGAGGAAACCTAGGAGCCGGAGGCCATTCCGCCGCGTCAGCGCTGCAAACAGCCGCCAACAAATTAGCACGGGCCAACAGGTTTGCGACGACGGGAGGCCTTACGGGACCCATGGGTCTACCGCCGCGTGTCCCTTCCCCCGGCGCCACAGCTGGTAAGTCTGAATGGAAACCCTCATTCAGTTCAATTTGTTCGGGCCTGTTCCGGTGCTAACCTCCACTTCCGTCCCCTCGCCGCAGCTGTCAGCCAGGGACACGCCAGCACCGTCTGCGTGTCCGGACAGGATCTTCCCCAGGTTGAGTCATCCCCGCAGGTACGGGAGCTCGATCTCAACCGACAGTCGCTTCCGGTGCAGGGAGGTGCTTTTCTGATTGACGAGGACCCTTTGGCGGCGACGTTGGAGGCGGCCGCTGCCAACGCCCGGGCCGCTAATGCCGCACTCGATGTGGAGCGGTCAGCGCGGCAGGCTGCGGAGATGAAGTTGAAGGAGGCAAAAGCAGCTGTGGAGCGCAAGGCCACATTAATCAGGTTTGAAGAACGGAATCCCGCAGAGGAGAAAGAAGTCCCTTATTCAAGACCGGAGGAGTGTGAAACAGAACCATTAAGAAGCAAACGACAAAGAGTCCATTAGTTTTAACTACCTTCCTTAGCCCTTTCGTCCACATGTGTCTGGGAAGCGCATCCTCTCTATGTGTATCTTATACATCATATAATGGCATTCACGGGTGGTCGGTTTCTGTGTACAGGGACTTAAAACGCCGCGTGGAAGATCTCGAGGTGCTCCTTCAAAAGCAAGCAGTCGCCGCGAGTGAGGAGTCTAACGCGGAGTCGAAGGCCCGAACCCTGGCGGCAGCACTCACCCGCAAAGAGAATTTAATTAGGGAGCTACGGGAGCGGCTGGAGGCTGCACAAGCCTCCCTAGCAGCTGGGAGCGCCGCAGCGGAGGCGGGTTGTGAGGAGTTGGACGCGTTGCGGCGGGCTAATAGTCGGCTGAAAGCGGAACTGGCCAAGCGCGAGGCGTCTCTGCGGACGGCTCTGTCTGACATGGAGAAGGTAACCGCTATATGTGTGTGTGTGTGTGTGTTTTGTGTAGGTGTGCCTTCTTCCATTATTCGCCACGCCCCACCAATCCCCCACCCTCCCTGCCATCCCTCCTCATCTGCATATGTCCATTTCCCTTCCTTGCAGCTGTAACAGGGCGAGCGTAGTCTGTACTGCTCCTTTCATAAATGCCTGGAATCTTCCGGTGGAAAAAGCTGAGGCTGAGGCTGAGGCTGAGGCTGAGGCCGAGGCGGATAGGGAAGGCATGCCCGAAGTCGTCTCCGTCTGCTTCCATATGTCTTTAAGCCTAACCTTTGTGCCTAAACCCAATCGCCCCACCTTCCTAGTTCCCGCCCATCTCCCTGCCGTCTTGAAACCCCTCTCCCCCGACACGCGTTCCGCGTTTCCTTTATCATTTGTACCCCGTTTCTTTTATTTTCACACCTTGCCACATCTTTCAGGAGCGCAAACAGCTATCAGGTGTCAATAGGCAACTGGAGGTCGTGACGCGGCGCGAGGCCGCTGCAAGACGACAGGCGGCTGCCATCAGGGTCGCGCTGAATCGCCGCGCATGCGAGCTGCTGGAGGCGCTGCGGAGCATATCGCGAGTGTTGCTGCAGGCTGTCGCCGCCATGGACGCCGCCACGGATCGCCTTTTACAGGTGCATCAGCAAGGGGAAACGAAGGCGGCCGTGCCGCCGCTGGTCGCCGCTGCCTCGGCGCCGGCGCTGCCGTCATCACGGGTAATGTCCGCACACGATATTTCTCAGCTGACAAGCTTATCCGTCGAGGACGTGCGACATCTTCTGGGACCAGAAGCGGGTGAGCTGGCCTGCATACTGGGGCTGCAGCAGCGACCTGATGGCCAGCGTACTGCTGCTGCGTCTCTGGAGGCGGCGCAGCGGGTCGGGGAGCTGTTGGCGGTCCTGGAGGCGTCCCTGGAGGCGGCGGCAATGGCGGCAGCGACGACGGCTGTGGAACGGGCTATGGATGGAGAGGTAGGGGCTCGGCGCGGCGGCTTTGTGGGAGGTCTGGAACAGCTTAAGAGGTGAAGTCTGAAGGGAGCCGTCTTTGTCAAGTTGCTCCCTCTACGTCTGTGCGCGTCGACATGCGCTCTGTGATGTACTGTAGATAACCGTGCTTTTACAGTGCAAGCGGTCGGTGCGGTTAAGTTGTGGGGCACATGCCATTCCTAAGCTACATGATGGGGTTCACAACTCAAGGCTGGAGTTTCGGAGCAGATGACGTCATATTCGCTCTGCGCTATCGACCAACACCAACACAGATACGGTACAACCAACCAACCAACCAACCAACCAGCTAGGGATTTGCATTAAATGCTGACTGGGAGGATCACTATATGGGTACACGACAGCTTAAATTTGCGTTGAGTTAAAATGCGAAGACCTAATGCGTTGCCCTGGCGTTGTAGCCAGTGAGGTCCTGCGCCCAATGGCGTATACCGCTGTCCTTAATGCTGTCGCAGGATACCACCAAGGATATCGACGAGGGCCCAAGCGAAGAGGAGCAGCTCCGAGGCCTGCTACTCGCGGCTGTAGCAGAAGCCGCGGATCCTGCTGCTGCCGCGGCAACGGTGCTCAACAGCCGGGTCCAGTTAAGGAAAGCAACAGCTACCGCCGCCGCCGCCGCCGCCGCCGTCAACGCCGTCAACGCCATGGAAGCGCCAGGCAGCAATTTCCCAGCCGGCCGTCGTACGAGTGGGCCCAGCCGCGGCATCGCAACCTCTGCTGGGCCCATTGGGGCGAATGACAGCACTGGCGGCGGGGTTGGGAGCGACTCATGGGACGGTCGAATGCTGCAAGCCCTAATAGAGGAGGTTCAGTCGGAAGGTCAGCGCGCGGAATCCGAGCTCGCGGCGGCGATGAAACACGCCGGTGCTCTACGAGCAAGTACGTAGCGAGTAGATCTTTTGGCCGAGGAGCCGGATCGTAAGAGGATTTGCTGCCGCTTTTATTTAGCATCAGCTACATACGTGTAGATGTACGTAGTAGCTGATGATGGATGTGGAAGGAACGAATGTATGGAATCGTTCGTGAAGCAGATCGGTGGGTTATTGTTACAGTAGTGTGTATATATATGCCCCTGGACTGGGCGCGATTCACACGATTTCCTGTTGCTTGGAAAACAAAGAACAAGGTCGTCATCATCGGCCACAACTTAGAACAATATCGTATTAATATTAGCCAGCTGGGTTTTGCCGTCTTGATACCCACACCCAGTTACGGATCGTTAAGATAGATTTTCGTATGATAGCAGTGCTTTCTAACTACCACTAACTACCACTAACTACATAACCGTTCTTCAAAAGCACTACTACTCTCTAGGCTCTAGATAGAAGTGCGGCTCTAGCGACTATACGGCTCTGCGACTATATGTACGACAGCGTTCACTTGCTCTCAGCTCGATCGTCTGTCCGTGCCTAGTTTAGCGACGCGATTCACGGATAGGCAAGCCGTACGCGACGACTGCCGTATATCTACTACGAGGCATATCCAAGCATAATATCCATACCAGCAGCCTTGGGAAACAATTATTCATCATCATGGCGCGATGATGAGGAGAGAGATCCGCTCATCATCAGCTCGTTAACCAAGTCTTCTACAGGATCGCGCTGATGACGTGCATCACTGCCTGCGGTGCCGTAAGCAGGACAGTGAACAAACGCGTGCTACGTATCACGATCCGTCCGTCCATGGAACGAATCCCCCAAATGATTTTACGGATTAGGGGATAAGGGAGCGCCGTGACGCGTTCGCACATCAGTATAACAGATAGATAAAACCGACCTTCCCCAGCGAACCAGTCCTAGCTAGCTAGTTTCTCGCTCAAGACAGGTCGTGTCGCCTGCTGCATCTGAAGCAAACCCTCAAGCTCAAACCCCGCGCGCCCATTACGTAGTAACGGGACAGCATTCACATAACGTACTGGGCACGAATGTGCATGCCCGCCAGCACATTACTGATGAATGCCATTAATTGTGCTCGGACGATGACTGCTCCCCGCCCCGGACGACAATCAAATAAACCCACCTTCTTGTTGTGGGGAAACGGGACATCCGCTTTGACCACATCGGCCCACATCCCATTCGCCACCGGATCGGCCACCCGCACCTGAAGGCCGCCAATAGTGCTGCGTGCGTGCATACAAATCGGTGGAACATGCATGCATGAAACCAACAACGAATTATAATCACGCCATGCATCCATCATCACGCCACACCGGACAGTAATGCTATATACATACGGTATAAACTGCATGCTGCGGGTATATGTTGCTGTAGTAATATCCGCTGATGACCGGAGTTTTTATTTCCAATCCTGCTGCATGCTGTACACTTACTAATAACTAAAAACAGCCCAGCCAGCCACTTCGGCTCAGCACGCCGGCAAGCAAGCGCGGACAACTGGATGCAAACAAGATAGAGCTAATAAATCGCGCGAAGCAAGAGTGGCTGGCTGGCCGGGCGTAGTGTGCGTGTATGCATGCATGCATGGTTTTAAACCCTAAAACCCTAAACCCCATGCATGCATGCGGGCTACAGGGCAGCTTGCCGGCATGCCAGAACATACAGAATGAACGAGCGAACGGAAGAGCTAGCTAGCTACGTAACGGGGCATCCAAGCAAGGGGCGGTGCACTGCACCGGCGGAATCAACTACGGCAGAAGTACGTAAGTCTATATATGGGTCTCTACAGCGACTCACCCAGTCTTCGCAACCATCAATTTATCGCCAAGCAACGACGGCAACGTGACGGCCTTGCCAAGAGACACATCAGAGCTTTTCAGAGCAACACCTGCGATTGTATGTGACAGCAGCAGTCGTATGTAATGAGGCGTGATGGTCAAACACGTGATGACAGGTACATATGCACTGCATACATACAATACAGCCACGTCGTTCCGTGTCAGATATAGATAGGCGAGAGGGCTTGATTGCACTTGCGGCCATTGATTCTGTGCATAGCATGCGTGGTGCCTACGTACATACATGCATGGTTGCACATACACGTATTGTGCCTGACCGTGCTTGGTTCCTGAATGATGAAGGAAATACAACCAGCAGATCTCTCTCTCTATATATATATATGTGTGTAGTATTATATCGCCCACAGTGGAATACCCCTTAATATTATTAAGGGGTGTTACACTGCGTTGTGGGCGACTCGCCCTGCAAAGACGAGCATCGGGGGTCCTGACCGGACCGAGCCACAGCGCAGGGGAGACGCACGTGGCTTTGGGAGGGAGATTATATTTATATATAATACACTACAGTATTTTTTGTGAGGCTGCTCGTACATACCCAGCCCCCCACCCCAGCGATCCCAAAGATTGCAGCTAGCTAGTAGTTCCTTCCAGGCGAGTAAAGCGGCATGCATCGCGGCTTCAGTAGTACTGCACTGACAGGCAGCAGGTGTATGGACGCATGTAACCCAGCCACGCGCACGCACCAGGAACGATGTGTAACAGGGTGATGTTGTAAAGCTCCGGGATCTTCAGCAGATCCTGTATCCCGCCGGCAAACTTCATCTTCTTGGCCATGCTGGCGAAGGCACTGCATGCGACGAAGGCAGGAGAAAAAACATACACACACACGATAACATATATTATATGTCTGTCTGTGTGTATGTGTGTACCCACGTCGCCCCCGTTCATTCCGCGTTCATACCCCGTTAATATTACATATATATGTGTGTGCGTGTGTGTGTGTATTTACATACCCTGTTTATCGGTTCACCTGCTGATCATATATGTATATATATATATCATGTTATATGTAATAAGTATGGTCAGCAGGTGGGCGGGTGGACGGACTGCGCCTATGGGGCCATTTTCCGATTAAGCCTTCCTGTACGTAGACGCATACAATATAATAACAGGGACAACATTCGTTTATTCATTCGCTCGCTGAACGTGAGGCACGCATGGCTGACGGCTGGACGCATGGCTGACGGCTGGACGCATGGCTGACGGCTGGACGCATGGCTGACGGCTGGACGCATGGCTGACGGCTGGACGCATGGCTGACGGCTGGACGCATGGCTGACGGCTGGACGCATGGCTGACGGCTGGACGCATGGCTGACGGCTGGACGCATGGAAAGTGGCTTCGTTGAATCGCCTCCAGAATGGACAGCGAGGATAGATGGAGCTCAAGATAAACCAAGACACCATACATATATATATATATATATATATATATATATATATATGTTATCGTCCTCCACTTGATGAGTTTATCTGCTGGGTTGTGCACATTGTGATGCATGCATGCGCACACAGCACGCAGCTAGCATGCAACTAACCAAACAGCCTGCCCGATCTACCGCAAACTAATAACAAACAGGAAATCGGCGAGCCCATATCTATTTCGTGTATTTCATGAACGTCCGTAAGCAGCAGCAGCGCGCTTTCCCATGCCTCCCTTACTTGCGCATGCATGAGCACCTTGCCCCCTTATTTCCATACACAATAATAATACAAAGAAAGAAAGTGCAAGCAGGTAGATGCCCAGGCAAACACTTACGCATCGTCCGGTGCGAAAATAGTGGCTGCCATGCCATTCTGCAGCTGCTTGGAGATGCCCGTGAAGTTGAGAACCTCCATCACAATATTCGTCTGTGGGACTGTGGTGTTGACGGCCTGCTGGGCCGATTGGGCGACGAGAGTGGTCACGTTGGCTGACTTGGCGGCCGCGGCTGGCTTAGCAGCGGCGGGAGCAAGGGTGACGGCTGCGGCGGCCTTGGCGGCGGGAGCAGGCGTGACGGCTGCGGCTGGCTTAGCAGCGGCGGGAGCAAGGGTGACGGCGGCGGCGGCCTTGGCGGCGGGAGCAGGCGTGATGACTGCGGCGGCCTTGGCAGCGGGAGCAGGCGTGATGGCTGCGGCGGCCTTGGCGGCGGGAGCAGGCGTGATGGCTGCGGCGGCCTTGGCGGCGGGAGCAGGCGTGATGGCTGCGGCGGCCTTGGCGGCGGGAGCAGGCGTGATGGCTGCGGCGGCCTTGGCGGCGGGAGCAGGCGTGATGGCTGCGGCGGCCTTGGCGGCGGGAGCAGGCGTGATGGCTGCGGCGGCCTTGGCGGCGGGAGCAGGCGTGATGGCTGCGGCGGCCTTGGCGGCGGGAGCAGGCGTGACGGCTGCGGCGGCCTTGGCGGCGGGAGCAGGCGTGACGGCTGCGGCGGCCTTGGCGGTGGGAGCAGGCGTGACGGCTGCGGCGGCCTTGGCGGTGGGAGCAGGCATGATGGCTTCGGCTGGCTTGGTGATCAGAGCAGGCGTGACGGCAGCGGCTGGCTTGGCGGCGGTGGCGATGTTCGTGGCAGCGCTAGCATTCGTGGTGTTCACGGAAATGGCAGTTGTGATGGCGGGCTTGGTGGTGTTTACGGTGATGGCCGGAGAAGTAGTGATTAAAGGCGAGGCCAACCGTGTATTTTGAAGCAGCCGCCGGCCCGCATGTGTGTGTGTTATGTTCACATGGGCGACGACAGTGGCGATGGCGGGAGCTGTTGTGGTGTTGGCGGCCTGGTGCAAGTTGGCGGCGGGCGTGGTCGTGTTGGCCGGCTTGGCGGCGGCAGCTGGTTTGGCGGTCGCAGGAGCAGGCCTGGCTGCTGCGTCTGGCTTGGCGGCGAGAGCATGCATGGCTGCTGCTACGTCTGGCTTGGTTGCCAGGGCAGGCTCGGCGGCGGCGGCTGGCTTAGCTATAGGGACAGGAGTAGCGGTGGCGGCTGGCTTGGCGGCGGGAGCAGGTGTGACAGCTGCGTCTGGCTTGGTGGTCAGAGCAGGCGCGGTGGCTGCGTCTGGCTTGGCGGCGGAGTCTGGCTTGGCGGCGGGTACAGGTGTGGCGGCTGGGTCTGGCTTGGCGGCGGAGTCTGGCTTGGCGGCGGGTACAGGTGTGGCGGCGGAGTCTGGCTTGGCGGCGGGAGCAGGCGTGATGGCTGCGTCTGGCTTGGCGGCGGAGTCTGGCTTGGCGGCGGGTACAGGTGTGGCGGCTGGGTCTGGCTTGGCGGCGGAGTCTGGCTTGGCGGCGGGTGCAGGTGTGGCGGCTGGGTCTGGCTTGGCGGCGGGTACAGGTGTGGCGGCTGGGTCTGGCTTGGTGGCGGTGGCGATGTTCGTGGCAGCGCTAGCATTCGTGGTGTTCACGGAAATGGCAGCGGCTGGCTTGGTGATCAGAGCAGGCGTGACGGCTGCGGCTGGCTTGGCGGCGGTGGCGATGTTCGTGGCAGCGCTAGCATTCGTGGTGTTCACGGAAATGGCAGTTGTGATGGCGGGCTTGGTGGTGTTGGCGGTGATGGCCAGCGTGGTGGCGGTGGTAATGGCGGGAGCTATTGTAGTGTTGGCGGGCTTTATAGTAGTGGCGGGCGTGGTAATAGCGTTGGCGGCCGTCACGTTGGCGGTGGGAGTCGTAGTGGTACTGGTGGGTGTGGTGGCGTTTGCGAGTTGTTGCAGAGATCGACCCATGCCGGCGACTGGAGCAGCGTTGGTTGGGTCCGGCCATAGCATTAGCAGAGGTCGTTCGTTGCGTCATCAGCCGGAGGAGTTATGTTGGTGGGTTGGTGGGTTGGTGGTGATGGTGGTGATGGTGGTGATGGTGGGTGATGGTGGGTGATGGTGGGTGATGGTGGGCGATGGTTGGTGATGGTGGGCGATGGTGGGCGATGGTGGCGATGGTGGGCGATGGTGGTGATGGTGGGTGATGGTGGTGATGGTGGGTGATGGTGGTGATGGTGGGTGATGGTGGGTGATGGTGGCGATGGTGGCGATGGTGGGCGATGGTGGGCGATGGTGGGCGATGGTGGGTGATGGTGGGCGATGGTGGTGATGGTGGCGATGGTGGGCGATGGTTGTGATGGTGGGCGATGGTGGGCGATGGTGGGCGATGGTGGTTGATGGTGGGCGATGGTGGGCGATGGTGGGCGATGGTGGGCGATGGTGGTGATGGTGGCGATGGTGGCGATGGTGGCGATGGTGGCGATGGTGGCGATGGTGGCGATGGTGGCGATGGTGGCGATGGTGGCGATGGTGGCGATGGTGGCGATGGTGGCGATGGTGGCGATGGTGGCGATGGTGGCGATGGTGGCGATGGTGGCGATGGTGGCGATGGTGGCGATGGTGGCGATGGTGGCGATGGTGGTGATGGTGGTGATGGTGGTGATGGTGGTATCGTCAGTAGGTGTAATGCTGGTGCTTAGGGCAACAGCGGTGGTGGTGGTCGTGATGATGATGATGCGTGGTGACGGTGGCAACAATGCTGCTGACGTGGATGGTTACGTTTAGAGATAGATTTAGCGGTGATGGTGGCACGCATTGATGGTGGCGTGGTCAGATGCGTTGGGATTGGCACCAATTAGTGGCATAGCGTGGCGTGGTCAGCTGCGTCGTTAGCTTGAGAAAGATAGGTTGGGATAAATGGCCGTGCGCGCGCGCATCCAAAAGAATTACGGTGTCATTACCTGAAACACTGCCGCTGGCAGGGTCAGCCGGTGAATTCGTGTCCGCTTGCAGCATCGAATGACCCGTGGGTCGCTCGTCGTCGGCGCTGATGGTGCTGGCCGCTGCAACAGCTGCACGGGGACCAGAGCCAAAAACAGCTGTTATAGCTTCTATCACGAGGATTTATAGTTGTCGGGTTTTCTTATTTGCGGAAATGACGCACGTCACGGCGGGAATGCACACAATAGTAAAGTTGGCTGCTATTATTGTTTAGGTTAGGAAGTCTTGACTCAAGCCGAAGACTTTGCCAACCAAGCGAATACGAGGACGAGATGTATAGATGAAAATAGGCGGACAAGATCGATGTAATTGGGCAAGATGCATTCATGTGTGTAAGCAAATGGATGAGATATAAATGGATAAGATAGATATAAGTTAAGATCAAACAAGCTAGGAGCAAAAAAACGATAGATGGCCGCTCCAAATAAGAACTCCGTTGACGGCGGTGTAAGTACTATCTATCTATCTATCTATCTATCTATCTATCTATCTATCTATCTATCTATCTATCTATCTATCTATCAATTTACCTTCCTACCTGCCTATCTTACAACACTGTCCTGTACTAAGCAAAACATGCAACCTGCATGCAACATGCTCATGCATTGAGCACAAAAAGGAGCAACGAAGTGCTACCATGCGTTTATAATAACGGTATTTTCCCCTTCTCTCGCAGCTTTGTTGACGTAAACAACCGAACAGGCTACATGACATACATATATACTGGTATAGTCCAGCATGCATGCACGTGCGCAGCGAGCAAGATAGGGGCGACGTGCCAGGAGGCGGCGGCGAGCATCGCGCAGCTAAAGCAAACGAACAAAAGAAAGTGTCTCATCATCATCAGTACTTGCCGGTTATGCAGAGCGCCAGCAGCAGCGTATGATAACATGCAACCTTCCACATCTTCGCAGCGCTTCCCATCCTGCGTGCCTTGCTTACTTCGTTCCGCCTTATATTATATATGTCAAGCAACCTAGCTGCTGAATTTCTCCGAGACGCTTATTGTGATCGTGGGCTAGTTACTGATGAGGACCTGCCAATTACGGTCTCACCGCACGTTGAATATATTTATACAGTTGGCTAGTACTTAGCAGCGCGGTGGGTGGGCCCTTTTTTACGTACAATTGCATACATCTTCCGCCCGTTGACGTTTCGTACATAGTTGCCTACCCTAGGATTTGCCGAAGGTTCGTATGAGGCACGGGACAATACACGCACGCAACAAGTAATGAACTAACCTGTGGCATGCATGCTTGCATCGTGAAGCCCTGCCTGGATGTCTTAATGATGATGAAGACATCGATCTTTCCGTGTCCATATAATACTGAATAAAGCTTACATGCCTCGCACCTAGAGAGCACTTGTTCGTTATCGGCCCATCCATTGTATGTATGTGCACCGCAGCCCAAAAGGGCCCAAATAAACAGCGCAATACCTGGCAATACATATATCCCAAGCTATATATATATTATTAATTATATATATCAAGTGATGATTCACTGTCGTCTCAGCGTGCTAATAAGATTTGGAGTCATCCCCGGGACTTAGATGGAGGCAGGTGGACATTGAGTTCTACAAAAGTACCGATAGCCGGGGCCCTGACGCTTCCATTCCCCAGCAGGCAACTTACAACAAAACAACGAGTCACATTTACAAAGAGATTGGGATGTCACACTTTGTTGTTTGAAAGGAAAAGATTTGATTTGATCCCTTCCCTTTTGGGTGCCGACAAAAATGGAGGAGACTGAGACCACTACTGATACAGTGACAGTGGGGTAACCCAAGGCCATCCCCAGACGAGAGATAATCTCATATACATCAGCATCCATCCATCAGTATACGGGAATGATCTGCAGGGTCTAGCGTACCCAGCCAAAGTAGCCTTTTTATTAGGCAGGGCATATGGCGGAGGGAAATAGCTTCGTTCGGCTTTTTGGGGACCATTGTAGCGGGAGCCAGCTGGTTCATTCGAATCTACCGGTCGTTTCAATTTGTCTATGGATAGAAGAACTGCAGCATGACCGCATGGCCCTGCGATTCAAGCATGTCAGCTTGCCCCTGAGCACCTAGGGGGTGGGGCAACGGCCATACATGTGACCGCCGCCCTTGTGCTTTTGGAGCAGCTGGTTTTGATTCGTCCTGTCCCTCACTAGCGAGTGCTTGCTTATTACCAACACATCCGCCTTGCAGATGGCAAATGCCAACCGCCGGTTTTAGCAGAGCTTGCCCTGTTGTTCGATGGATGCAGTGGGATTATGGGGCTCTCTATCTCCTGCTACAACCCTGCTAAAATGTCCAAATGGTGCATCGTAATGCACGTTGCAGCATTTAAGGCGAGCCTGGGGGTACAATCAGTCTGGTCGATTAGGCGCCCACCCGTTAGCGTGATTAGCGAACGGCATGAATGGACCCTAATGGACTCACAATTATGTGCGCGCAGCAGTAGTTGCAACACGTGTCCTCGTCATTATACTGACGTATACGTAAGCCAGGACTTACCCAGATCTCCATGTATCTTAACTACCTGGTCCACTCTGACGCAGGAATGTACATCTCGGTACTCCCACGTGCGTGGGTGTGTTTAATTGATGTACGAGACTCATATGCGTATCCATATCAGCACGATCGCATCCTGCAAAGCACCCCCGCTAAATTATACTGTGCCACCCTTCTTCCCGGTGTATACTGTTTTAGCATGGGGCTTCGTAATAAAGGCTGCCTTGCCCCAGAAATTCACGAATGATCTCCACGGTTCTACGTAATAGGTTTTTAGGCAGCTGCGTGGCGACAAGGCTAGTGCACAGCCGCGGCTGCGCTCTCGGCGCTATGCCATGCAAGCAACTCCTTGAGGAAGGTTGAGCAACTAACGGGGGCAACGTGAGTAAGGTTTTACATCACCCGATACCGCTCTGACCGATGCAGTTATCCGTGCAACAGAACGCAACGGGAAACTATGCAGCCCCGCCAAGGTTGATGATGATGACAATGATGGATAGTTCCCGCTGTGACCTCATAAGGCCTGTACGAGCCAGGTGGCTCACAGACGGCGAGGCACTCTAAACCAAAAACAATGAAAAGAAGAAAAAAGTAAATAAAAGTCAAATAAAAACTGAAAGTGCTTAGGACAAAACAAAAGAAAAAGTTAAGAGCGGTATTACGAATCGTTATTCCATTTCGTCTGTCCAAGAGACCCTCTCACATGCCAGATTTTTTGAAGCGCTTTGGCCCGACTGCGCTGATTGCGAGCTCATCAAATCACAGCCATGTTCCCTCGTGTAACATGGGAACGAAAAATTGCCGTGATAATAATCCTGGCACAAGGTAAACCCAGGAATTCATCACATCCCTGCCCTGAATAATATAATCTTACTTCACGAGTTAAGAAAACGAAGATTACGGAGCATCAACAAATGGTCAGATCTTGCTACCTTAGCCATCCTCAGATGGACGTGCGAACCGAAAATCGGTCCAAATAAGCATAGTCCCGCAACCATCAAGGGTTCGCAGCAAACCAATTGAAATCCTGGCACATATATACGATTCGACGTATGGAGAAACGTTGCGTGGTCGGTCGACCAAGGCACTTCAACGCCCGGTAGCTGGAGACCTCCCAATTAACAGCAGCAGCAAACGACCACCAATACAAGAAAGACCATCACCATCGATTGGCAGCATTTCAAAATCTTTTCCTTACTCCAGCCGTTCCACGCCAAGCATCGCATCACGCCGACACAAACCATCCTTCATCAATCAGCCTCATCCCTCCAGCAACCTATCCAAGCGGCCCGAACCAAACACTTGAGCCCGATCCCCAAACCTAGCCATTGCGGAAATTAATTCCCTGAAACACTTGCGCTCAAGACCGCTGCTGCATATGAACCCGCAAAAATAATCATTTTTCTTGATACGGCTCCCCAAAGCGGGCGCCCCCAGTGCCCCTACCCACACTGAACGCTTCACGCAATTATTCATTTGCGACCCCCTCCTTCCATAGCCATAGGACGTCGTACTGATGAGTCGGCATCTGCAGACCTCGGCTGCAGCCCCGCTACTTCGCCTTGCAGCGCACCGCAGCAGACCATGTTTCCATCCGCCTCAACCCTCCCGGGGGCCACCAAGCCACATCATTTCGTGCTGCTCGGACTTAAATTGCGCATTGCGCCCAGACCGCGGCCTCCGGCATTCTGTCCTAGAAGGCAGCCTCTCAACAGCTGCAGACACCGCCGGGGAGTGTCTCACTGAATCCGTTAGCAGGGGCCTGTCATTTCTCGGGATAATTCCCGAGCACAGGTGCCAACCGCCTGCTGTCCGAAACCGGGGCTTCACACAAGCAAACTGCTGCAGCGGCCAGGACGACCTGGTTTGTGGTACACAGAACAGCCAGTTAGGCGGCCTGCATAGCGGCCAGGCTCTCTTCAACCAGCTGGCTCGACCCTAGGCAGATCTTTGAACGGTCGTTAGGCGTCCGGACTAGCACATCCAATACTGAACACTGTCCCGTCGTGCTGCTGCCCCCTGCAGCCTGCACACATAATGATGGGTCGTAAATTAGTACCACTTTGGATACGAAGAATAGGTATAGAGGCATATATGCTGGAGCCAATCTGGAACCAATCGTATTCGGCCAAAAGGAATGACACGGTGCTGACTCAAAAATACGCTGACGGGGCCACAATACGTGTCTTTCTGGCGCATCTAATTCTACAACCTTGCTATGGTGTATAGCCTTCCGTATGTGCCCACAGACATCATCCATGGCAATGCACAGCGGTCACACAGATATTCGACCCAGGCCATCCTGGTTTACAATCATCCCAATGGGTGCATGATAATAAAGAATTTCATGCAAGATGCATTGGCCGTGTTACAGCACATCCATTCAGGGTCATGGCTGGCTTACCTCAACGATGAACGCGAGCGGTGCACACTCAAAAAGCAGCCGCAGCTTAGCCGGAGCTGCTTCTGAGCAGGGGTTGCAGAAAACACCGCTGCCCTTTGCAAGTATATGATGCACATCTGGCACCATGCCGCCCGTATACCTGCATGCAAAGATCGACTTTGCCAGCTAAGCCATGTGTTGCATATGTTTAGCTGATGACTTTGATCCGCGCGACCCAATGGCCATTAAGTACTCGAGATCGTAACAAGCTCCTACATGAACATGCAAAATGCCTGCAATTTCGAGTGATTGATTCCACAGGAAGTATTGAAGACTACAACCCGCTACTGCGACCATCGACCAAATCCTCACTGTTCCCCACGTCAGTCTTGCAGGGCGAGCGTCGTCTTCCTGAAGGACTCGAGACGGACCCGACAAACGGAGTGTACTAACCTCAACGTGAACGCTGCATCAATCCACCGCCGTACGAGTGCCGCGTACTCGGCATTGCTACTCGCTGCCCGCAGGTTAGCTGGTGCAAAGGTACGGCTGACTGGCCCAATGGCGACATTTGTCCGTCGCAAGTGCCACGTCCCATCTGGATGCAGTAAAAATTCCTGTACCTCGTGTGTGCTATGAATATTGCTGCTGCTACTGCATATGCTGCTGGAGAGTGTCCCTTCCGATGCGGTCGCTGCTGATTCAGCGTTGAGACCAGCCGAGTCTTTGTGGTTGGAGTTGCCACCGTTCGCTGCAAGCAACAAATATGAATGAGAAAGGCGGGGTCCAAAATGTCCTAATGACGCATTGCCTCCGTGGGGTTGGCAAGGTTCCCTGTGTTTTATAAATCAGCGAGAGGCTTTGCCCAGATGCAAGATTTTCATCGCCGTATCTGCTGGTACCTACCCGTCATATGCACTATTGACTCCCCCGCTCTTGGTTTAGCCCAGACCAATATTGTTTGCGGTCCGTACACTGCATACACCGCTGCTGATTGTTGCCGACCTGCCCGGCCCACAGGGCTGCCTCCGGGCCATATTCCAAAGATGGTCCCTACAGCGAAATTAGCACCTATGATGCTGCTGCCATCCAGAGGGTCAAAAACTACCGTGTAGCCGCTGCCCGGCAACGTCCTGATTTCAGGTTGCTCCTCGCTGCCCGCCCCCTGCACGGTGCTGCAACTGGCTAATCGCTCGAAAATCAAGTGATCTACTTCAACGTCGACCTATACGATAGGGGGTGACAGTGGGGGAAAAGGTGGACGAGGTTAGCAAAGTATCGTATCAGTCAGCGCAAACAAAAAGTGCGGCAGGGACGCGCGTCCAGAGTACTCAACAGCAAGGTGGAGAATGGGGACAGCATCCCGCACTGTCAATTTTGCATAAGACAATAGCCGATCTATTATGCAAGAAAGAAATGCGTAACTGCACGTCTTCCACAGAACCGCGTACCCTTTAGCCTTACGATGTCGGCGACAAGTCGCCGCCGCGCAATAGCTAGGCAGCCCCCCAATCCTAACACATTTACCTCAAGCTGTTGATCGCCAAAAGCATTCGTACTTCCACAGTAACCGGAGCCTGCCGACCGCAAAATGCCCTGCATGATGGCGGGTAAAAAGCTCCTGGGGCGCGAAGTATCAGTCATTGGGCAGCCTATTGTAGTGCAGCAGTCACGAACCGAAATTTCTCCGACTACCGAGGCCACGCACGATAACACTTGTGCCTGCAAAGGGAAGGCGGCAATTGTAAGGAAGTGCACAGACCCTATACCAAACCATATAAGTAATATCCGCAGAAACCCAGGCCAGTAGGCCACGAGGTGTTATCAACCTACCAGCTCTGGCTCGACCCCTTGCAAGTGCTTAGGGTCAAGCGCCATTTGTACCCTATTGTTTCAGATATGGTGTTACCTATCAAACGCGGCCTTCGTTTGCACACGGTACGTCCAGTAATTTCAAATGCGATGGTTGCTGCCCGTGCAAACCCTGCAAGGGTGACTTTGCAAGGAAAAAAATAACGGGCTTGGTGTTTACCACTATGTCATCATGAAAGAGACTAGAGGATCAACTTTCATGTGAGGCCAAATTGCAGATATGAATATCGTGGTTACCGGTAGTACAATGCTGGAGGCTCGTTTGATCGTACATGCAAGGGATACGCTTGATGCTAGACAAGGCGTTTGACATAATAAAGGCTTTAAAAAAGCAATTTTCTCGATTGATAGATATATTGATTACAAGTTAGTGTGAACTCGTAAGGCCCGGTACTCGCCATGAGGCCCACGGACCGCAAAGCATAAAAGACCAAACTTTCCTTAGATTTAGAAGTATTAAACAAATAAGAATGTATGACGGCCCGGCTTTCTTGCTAAACCTTTCCTAAGGGGTGCATGTATGCTTATATGAATCTTATAAAACGGAAGGAGGAGGCAACGGAACGAAAGATGCACACAGATGTCGCGCCCGGTCTGATATTGGCTTTTGGGACAACTGGGCATGCACTTGGTGAGTTTGGTGGACCTTCGAAGGTCCATCCGTAAGTTGTGGGTAAAGTCACGTTGATTGACTCACCGTCTGTCATAGCTAGGCTGGATGCGCAATTTTTTCGGCTATTACTACCGCCGCTGCCCGCCGGTGCAGGTGGGTCGTTACGTGAGCGCGCATTTATGCAGCTTCCAACAGCTTCCTGCGCACGCGCGTCCCGGCATAAACGCGTTTGCGTGAATGGATACACCACCAAGAGTGGAAACAATGGAAAGAGTGTGAGCTGGGCAGGTTGGGTGTGCAGGTTCAAGTCGTCTTACTTAGTGCAGGCTAAGCTAGCCCGAGGCTGTACAAATAGGATAATTAAAATAATAGGATAAAAAATAGGATAATATTGCTTGGGGATATACAGGAGGAGGAAGAGGAGGTGGGGCTCGGTCTGCGTCCGCAACTTTACAGGTTGTCCCCTGCTCATGGAAGGGCGGGGACAACTCTGAGTGTGCGTTATCGGAAGGAAACGGGAATGGGGTGGGGAGCAGCAGGGTAAGAGGGCGATCACATTTGGGTAGGATTACTCAGCAACCCCCAATTCATCTAGGTTGGGCAACATCGATGCTTGCCCGTGGCGTTAGTTGTCGTTGGTTGGTTGTTGGGTCCACCGGTAAAAAGCAACTCCATACCGACATTTCGCCTCCAAACTAACGTAAATGCATTTCCTGCTGGCGTTGGGACCCGCAGGCGTGTCGAGGTGACTTAATCGTGGCGGACAGATAGAGTACGTTAAGCATCTTGCAAACTTCTCTATGGTGGTGGGCTTAATGCCCCATGTACAGCGGCGTTGACAACCCACTGGTGAGCCTTTGAAAAGCGAGCTTAAGGGTCCCCTGGTGGGTGTTGAGAGCAGGAAAGTCACTTGGAGGCAGATTGGCCAAGGGTGAAGCTGTACGGTGTCGCGGCAGGCTCTTGTCAATCCAGGGAAGGGGGCCCCAACAGCCGCACTATGCATTTGGACACGTGGCACGGGCCTTACGATATGGCAGCTAGCGTTAGTTAGAGCCGCGTTGGAAGCCGAGAACCCACCAACACCATCATTAAGCACCACTACGCGTAGCATTGAATATCTCTTCCTTTTTTAACCTGTCCTTCAACCGTTGCGTATTGCCACGCCGAGAAGGTTACTATCAATGAAATCCTGTTGATGACGTCATGCTCGAGCATGAAGCTGCAGCTCACCGCCCAGTTATCTGCCCCTGCAGCGCAAGCAGCCAGCTAGATAGGTGATACGTTCGTAGCACCCGTCTGTCTTCTGATGTCTTTTAAATTGGCGGCGGCTCCTAAACCACTTCATTCAGATCCCAGCCTCGTCCGCCGAGTCACCGTACATCCCTGTATTTGCTGACTGCCTGCAGAACGACCTGGTCGCAGCATGTACAGGCGATGGTATCTGCGTCCGGTCTGAATTGACCTCTGGGATCCACGGGATTGTACGACTGCAGCAGAATCAGCGGCAGATATGCCAACATTGCAGCAATGCAAGGTGCGATTGTGGTGGGTCACCCGGAGATGCACGTGTGTGTGGGGGGGGCGGGGTCGGCATGGAGATGAGGACCGGAAAGCCGGGCATCCTATCTACACAAAGCCGCACAGGTGCAGATCGATGAACCCTCTGCGCTCTCTCCCGCCAATCCCCCATGAACCTTTTCTCGACCCTCGTGCCTGCCCTACTCGCCACCGGCAGGCTACTACGGTTACTTGCCACTGTGCGATCTGGACGTGTATGCTGCACCTACCGTCGTCTGCTGTGTACCGAATCTCCGTACACAAGCCCGTGATGGCATCCGTGGACTACCTGGACTGCCCGTTGCCAGGCCGGGCTGCCGCGAGCAACAAGTCCGTGACCGGTATGTGTTAGGGTTGTCGGTTGGAGCCAGTTGGAGCCAGATTGAATCAGTAGTGCTAGCTAGGCGAAGTGGCGGTTGGCGACGACCTTTGGCGGTGGAGAAGAAGAACGAAGAACCCGGTCACAACAGCCCACGACAGTCCTCAAGTTGCCGGTAGCTGTAAGTCGGCATTACGTTAGTGTCAGAGGTCCCCAGGCCCTGGCGTGTTAGAGCTCCACCTCTTATGCATGGTGCCTCGCTCGTTTTCCTACCTGCCAATGGGTAACTCTTTTCCTGAAAGGGTGGGACCCTCCGCAGCAACCCCTTTTACCTCTCTTTACCCCCTCCGGACGCACCGTACTTAATCGACTTTGGCATATGGTAAATAACTTTCGTTTTACATCAGAGGCGAGATGTGATGACTCACATCTCGTCTATCGTATCTCCCCTGCTGCCTGTAGCGGGGTTCACTGTTCCGCAACGTGCCCCTGCACACCTTCGGGCTGGACGCACCAAAATGCGTGACCAGTTTGCCTGCAACAAGTAGCAAACCTGATAAATTATTGTGTAGTTTGCGAATTGTCAGTTTTGGTGTCCTCTTCGATAAAAGCTGTACACCTGTTTCTGCAGGTTGTGGTTTCGTTCCGCAAAGCCTAGGTCGTACAATTCCTACCCTAGGAAAATTGCTATTTCTGTGCAATTTTGTAATAAGACAAGACCAGGCTGAAAACAGTGAAATATTGTTTATTATTGTTTGATTGTATACGTCGTAATCATAAAAGGTAATATAAGGCGGGAGTAGGATATAATATACGGGCAGGTTATATGTGGCAGGTTGTTCTGGCGGCTAGCTTTTAATTGTTGAGATGGACCTCGCTCTCCGATGCTATCCTAATCTGAAGCCCCCTGCTTCAATCTAGCTGTGACACGAGGCGCTCCTAATCGTAGTGGCCATGAGAAGCTGCAAATCTAGCTAGAGATGCAAACCCTGCCAACTAATGTTGTGTTTGACGGGGTTAGGCCGATCGATCTAGCTTATTTAAGAAGTGTCAGGTCAGGTCATCATCATTATGTTGAGGTCAAAATCAGTTGAAGTTGGTTGATGTTGATGCGTGATGCGTACCTATACAACTTACTTACCTGCTAACCCGACTTACTGTCGTATGGGTTCCCACCACTTACTTCCAGCTTACTTTCCACCCTTCGTGTAGTAGTTGAGTGCCACAAAGCCCTCTCGAGATGGTAACAGGATCCTTCTTTGACCTTGTATTGTGGTTATGTGTGCCGTACAAGATACGATTACTATACTAAGTCCATCCATAAGCAAGCAAGCGAGCAAGCATTGTGAATGTACTTTTGTGACTGGACATGTACAGTTGTATCTCTTTTATACAATATCCGCTTACAGCAAAGGCCTGATCGGAAGCAAGATGATCAGGTGTCATCCCGGATACTACCCGTAGATCGATTGACGCCCCAGGATACTACACTTACCTGGCTTTTCATTGTCTACTTCCTACCTTCCAAGTTGTCCCCGATAATGAGTGTGTGGACGTATGTATATACATATATTGGGGCGTCGTAAGGCGAGTCGCCCACAGTGTAACACCCCAAAAATATATTGGTTGAGGGTGGATGTGCCCCCACAAAGATGGACGGTGACAGACCTCGATTAAAGTGACCTGCGAGCCGACCAGGAATGGAGTTGATGCCGCCGTTGATCCGGCAGATTCCATTGGATGCTGGTGGTGGGTGCTGAACCCGGGAAAATCACTGATTTCGGAGAAAAGTCCGCGTGGGTGAATGGATGAGGGTGCCCCGAAATGCTGGGGAAGGTAGGGACTGCCAGGTAGTGGCCACGGTTTGGCGAAGCCAAGCCCCCTATCCTACACACATGTATGCGACAGGACAGACAAACAAAGCCACGTACCCGTCCCCTGCGCTGTGGCTCGGTCTGGTCAGGTCGGTCTGGTCAGGTCTCGGTCGGTCTCGGTCCCCCATGAAACGAGTGAAAAATGAATTTCTTCCTTTGAACACTATATATGTAATACATCTGCATGGGTTCAGGCTGGAACACAACTTACACAGGTGCAATACATGTATCCTTGCCTTGTCTTGTACAACCACGCACGACAGCAATCAATGGCAGAATTAAGATAATTTTACGTGAACCTACAGGGTAACGTTCCTCCTACCTACAGAGGAAGAACTACCTGCGCCTGGGCAACTAGCTCGGATGGGCGGGGCCAAATAGTCCTCCACCGGTCACTGTATATGCCCGCTGTACATTATTGTTGCCCCACGCACCTCATTGCATCACACAGCCAGATAAATAGCTACGCACCGTAGCGGACTGATTATTTGCTCTTGTCAAACCGTACACCTATCTACTTCATTCCGTATTTGCAACGAACGAAAAATCCAACCATCAACAAATAGACAGACTAGCTACGCATGTCTGTATCTATGCATAATAACGAACAAGGACGTCTTCTTTCGATTCCATCTATTTGTTGTATCTCTGCTGTATGTATCCGCCACAGCAAATAAGGCCCACCAGTCTGAAGATCGATGCCCAGACAACTGGTCATCACGGATATTACCTGCTGTAGAAATTGATCCTAATCAGGATATATACTACACTATATATTGTAAATGAACCTATCTTGCCCAGGTTTTGTTATTTCTTGGGTTGCCATTTCCTTCCCAGGGGCATACTACTACCTAGATAGCCATATGATTGTGAATATGTAAGTTGTACATTACACGAGCACCTTGTTGATGACATGCACCACCATCTGCATCCAGCAGTGAAAAATGAAATTAACGGAGGCAGCGGGCAGGAAAGCAAGGTAGGATGGAGTTATCTTACGTTATTTGTAGACCAAGGTAGGCGCGTCGGTGCGTGTGGACAGATTGGACATCTATCTTAAATCATTTTCATGATGCTACAATAAATAGACGTACGTGTGATTCCTTGGCCAAGACCAAGTCACGACGAGCTACTGAGTGCATGCAAAAATATCAGACAGGATGCTGACTAATCCACACCACCACCAGCAGGGTGGCTGCGTGTGGGATGGTGAGAAGGCGGCGGGTGATCAGTATTTGTTTTACATTAAAAAAAAGTTGCTGACTCAACAGATCATTATTATATAACATTTTTTACCTGTTTTGCTACATCTATGATTTGTTAATAATAATATGGCCGCGTGTCCTGATTATATCTGAAGAATGAGCTGGTTGATACTTGCACAGAATAAAGCAGGGGGTTACCGACTACCTATCTATCTTGTCCATCCCGAGCGAGCAACTTCCCACCGACGAAAGGACAACTAATACAGACCAGTGTACATACGAATGGTTTGCTCTTTTTGCCTTTGGTTCGCTGGCTCCGCTGGCACTTGCCTTGTTGAAGGGGACGTCCGCTTTGACCACCTCCGCGGTGTTGTTGGAACCCTCCAAATGCACTCGGATCCGTCTGTATGTGTGGGTGTAATATATAAATATTATATCATACATTATGATATGTCTATATTCGTACCATTTGCCGGCAAGTGGAATTGAGATGCAGACCGAGATGAAGTGAGAATAATTGTTTTGAGATAAAGAGCAATCAATCAAGCGACCAAGCAAGCGACCAAGTAATCACGTCCCAAGGGAAGTGGATGTTATGCACGAGAAGTGGACAGATAGATGGAGTAGCTGCTGATAGCTCAATTATTAGCCCTTTATCCCTAATATACGAGGACATATATCCTGTAGTACCGCAAAGGCCTCTTAATATGTTGACAGGGTGCCTCTTGCACCTTATACTCTGATAGTGTGTTCCGTACATGTACGATTACTACATACCCGTCTATCCAATCATCTCACCCAGCGGTTCTCTCGATCTCTAAATTGGGCCCCAGTAGTGAGGAGGCTGTCACCACCTGGTTGACTGGCAGGTCGGTACTGCGGAGGGCCTTGCCTGCATGCATGCGTTCGTTCATCGGCAGCAGTAGTTCAGTAGTAGTGCCATTCCCAACTAATAGTTGGGATGGAGGCTGGGACGGATGGAGAGCGCGGATTGATGACGAAATAATGGAGGGACGTACGAGGGGTACGAGGCGGCAGGCAAGCAGGGCGGGGACTGGCGGATCAATAGGAAGTACGTAGGCGGCGTGCGGAAGGAGGGAGGGAGGGACGGCGGTGGGAAGGGCAGCGAAGAGCAAGGGACGGGCGGACGGTTCAGACCCACATACAGCAAGCAGATGTATACGTTAGTTCCAGCAGATATATATATATATATTATATATATATTACATATATATATATATACCCAACACAGCTACACACGCATGTACTTGACCCGCCCAACAACCTCCAACACCTAACTAAACCACCAAGCAAGCAA
This sequence comes from Volvox reticuliferus, assembly GCA_019650235.1. Lineage (NCBI taxonomy): Eukaryota > Viridiplantae > Chlorophyta > Chlorophyceae > Chlamydomonadales > Volvocaceae > Volvox > Volvox reticuliferus. Next base: position 381,399 of record BNCP01000035.1, on the reverse strand, counting down.
GCATTCCGGTAGTAAAGACAACCACTACGTCGGAAATTAAGTACCTAACAGAAGATTACGAGGGGTGCATGCTAGCATAACGAGATAAAAGCGGCGTACGTATTATGTACGGAATAAACAATAACGGGATAAATTATATATATTTATATACACACACATATAATGTACGCCGGACCCTCATCACGTGCTCCTCCGCTGGCTGTCACTCATACATCTAGCTACCCACCCACCCGTAGGTGGACAACCCCACGCACCCGGAATGATGCTAAGCAATGTGAAGTTGTAGGCCAGCGCGTTGGATAGCAACGCGGGTCCCCCGCCGGCCAAATTCAGCTTCTTAGCGAGACTGGTGAAGGCTCTGGAAATATACAGACGAAAGTTTGCTAAACTGACGAAAAGAGGAAAAGAAAGATCACAGCTAAAAAGATATCATCTACGATTACTAGATCAGCTAAAAAAACAGAAATCGCGAGCAAGTAATAAAATTTTGCCGGCGATGGCAAAAGTTCCCGAGGGCCTTATTACACTGCTAGGACTCGGTAATACGGGTGACAGTACGACAGAGGAAATCTGCTAAAATAAAACACCTACCTAGAAATAAATAACGAAGTAAAAACTAATAACTACCTAAATAATAACGATTACTAGACCAGCTATTTACAGCGGTAGCAATAACGGCACAGCACAACCTCTAACAACACCGTTAGTGAGCTTCCTTGTCTAAAATTTTACGGCACGCACGCAGCCAACGTCTTTCATCCGATAAGCGCCCAAACAACTCACGCATCGCTGGGTGCGAAGATAGTGGCCACGGTCTCGTTGGTGAGCAGCGTCGACACTCCTGTGACGTTGAGGGCTTCAATCGCCAGGTCCAGCTGCCACGCCCAGGTCACACGCACGGTGAAAAAGCGAGCGTTGCGTTATGCGTAGATAGGATGAGTTACAATGTGATGAGCACAAATGAGTACTCTTTGTCAGAACGGGTTCCGGCGGGGGATTTGGGGCTACGGTTGGGGTCCATCGTCGGTCGGGTTCCGGCAGGGTCTGCTGAGAATTTTTATCATCAGGTACCCCTCAGAACTTCGTCCCATTTACGGTAACGCTCTTACGTAATTTTTATCCTGCCGTATGAATAATCACACGCTTTTGAGGACACGGACACACCTACCTTGGGGCCAGTTGCAGCAACAGCACGCTGCCGCCGCGGGGGGTTCGCCGCTTTGGCGGGATTGAGTGTTACGGTGGTCGATGGCTGCTGCTCAGCGGGCAGGCCACCAGCCGTGGCGGCCGAGGCGCCTGGCTTTGCAGGCATCCCGTTGGCAGGCTTGGCGGGAACAGCCTCCTGCAGGAGCGCGCGTCCCGCGGGTCGGTCCGCGCAGCAGCAGCTAACCAGCGCGACTACGAGAAATAATGAAAAAGCAAGGGGTTGAGCGCATTATTAAGAAGCGAGGGTGATTTGTAAAATTCTCGCTCTTCCTGATGCAGTTAAATAAACGCTGCTGAATACTACTATATGAGGAAATAAAGGAACGTGCACGTAAAGTGAAGCCATCTACCTGGTAGGTGCGCATCATTTTGTTCTTGCCAGTTGGTACAAGGGAGCCGAGGCATACATATATCTAAAGACGGCAGCACCTAATTGCCGCAGGGAAGCCGGCGGTGGCGGGTAGGTGATGATTACTTCCTCGATCGCCGACGGGAGGCAGGAGTCGCGAATGAACGAATAATAATAGAAGGCCGCAACGCACGCACGCACCTATTACATGCGGGGCGCGGCCATGATGATGAGCTAGATAACGAATCATACAATAGCATTTGTCTACATTTGTCGACGGCAGCGGTTTCCTCGCTTCTTTTCGAATGTGAGATCCGAATGGTTACGGTGACCCGGCAGGTGCCTAAGTGTTTAAAACCATGCTTGCCTGATGAGACCAAGAGCATCAGAACGTAGATCCGCCGGTACTCCATGTTTCCAGCTAGCGCGCGCACGCGTGTGGCTTGTCTGCTTGCGTGGATGGGACGACTTCTGCTCCTTCAGGAATGAATTGGCAGTGCATGCAGATAGCTAGAGCGAATTGTTGATGTATGATTTAATTTATTTATCGCTAACCCGCCGTGCGTAATATATAATCGGTCAGACAAACAAATTAATTGTACGATTGTGTCGTCTGGATAGGCCCAGCCACCATTGCTTTGCCGATGTGGTTGCGCCATAAACTTTGGCCGTTCGGTTTCCGTCAGGTTCTTGCTGCTGCCTGTGAGAATTCCAAGGTTTATTAATTTGCCTATGGTAGGTGTCTAGTTCGTTAGTTCGTTCGTTTCGCTCGCCACCGGAACTTATTAAGGAGAAAATGAAGGTCCCATTGGACGGACTTACTCCCACACTTTGAATGCAGCTTACTACTTATTACTTGCGGCCTTACGTAATTGTTATCCTATCTATCGATATACATCTATCTATCTATCTATATATATATATAGGGTGTTACACTGTGGGCGACTCACCCTGCAAAGACAAGCACCGGGGGTCCTGACCGGACCAAGCCACAGTGCAGGGGAGGGGCACGTGGCTTTGTCTGTCTGTCCTGCCACGTGCTCTATCTCTCACTCGGACCAGCAAGAGCAAAGAAAAGCTCAGAGGCTCTAGCCTGGCCACTAACAGAGCACAGAGGCAGGGGCACCAAGAAACCACAGAAGGAATAAAAGAAAACGGGGGACAACTAGCTGCTCAAAAGAAGGGGAACACTCTCCTCCACCACGAAACTCACTGACCTGGCAAGAGCCTTACAAAAACACACAGAACCCCTCAGAGGAGAGACGCCAGCAGGAAAGCACACTCTTACACCGCCGAGCTGGGAGAACCAAACTAAAGATGGAGGGGGGAATGTAACGGATGCTAGGCTGATCACCTAGACATTCCTAACATAACTATAATACTAATGATAACTATATAATTAATTAACTGATGTCGGAGCACCACATAATGGTCTCTGAAGGGTCCCCACCCATATGGGTGCTCCAGGGAGCAAGAGTGGAGGTCTCGAGACTAAAAGCGTTCAAGGGAACTCACAATTAGCTTAGTTCTCTTTCTAATGGAAATCCTGTCACAGTTGGTTTCGCGGGTTTTACATCCTTCACCCCTAACTTTTCACGTTTAGTCGCACCATCGAACACTATGGACTTCGAAATGGACGACGCTGGTGCTTATTTTCCTCTACCGAACATAAACTTTAGTCAACAATTAGAGCAACAGCAACTTGCTTCTCACGGCAACCTCTCCGCTAGTGAGGCGCACACCCACACTCTCCAGCGCTTGGAGTCCATCCTTCAATCTTCTCAATTGGGCAATCTTCCTGCTGGAGACACGTATGCTGGTGCCCTCCCCACTGACTGGCAGTCAACACTGGTCATCGCACCGCCTTTTCCCGGCCCTGCTCCACAGTTGAATCTTAACCCGACTCTGGTAGCTGAAATGCAACGTAAATATGATGTCGCACTTAACTCATGGCACACGGACCGTACCCTAGCCATTCGTTGATTCATTTGCAACATAAAACTAGACTACCTGACGGAATGGTTTGCTAACTTAGACGCAATTAACATGTCTCCAGAGGAACTTACTTCACGATTTTATGAAAGCAAAAGGTTTTCCAGCGCCACCTAAGCTGCAGCCTCCATTTCAACAACCGCTCGGAAACCCCAGTCCTCCACCCATTCCAACCTATTTTGCAAGTGGTCGATTATCTTCTATATCACCTGCTTTGGCGCTTTCAACTCCATCCACTCAATATACCGTCCGGGCAAGTAACGCCGCTAACCTCCAGGCAAGTCAAAAGCCTCCCGGGAAGTAACGCTGCTAACCTCCAGCAGGCAAGTCAAAAGCCTCGCTGGGGTCCTTGTCCGATATTTAATAATGATGATAAAATATCAGTTTGGGAATGGCTCCGGGTTATGTATGATAATGCACAAGCCCAGGGCATAGGTTCCCATCTCCCGACTGACCAACGTGACCCAGAGATAATAACATGGGCACAAACCTATTTAAAAGCTGGCAATATAACACAGCGATGACATGCAGAACGTAATATTTTAGAGCACTGTAACATTTTGCTTTGCACTTGTTCAGACTTCACGACGTACTTTGCCCGCGTTTTGGCACACCTGACCATGAAATAAACTGATGCACGCCAAGCAATATATCGCCCGCAAGGATCCCGTTCAATTAACAAATAGACCGTGACTTTTATGATAAAATTGTCACGTGCCAGCCCTCTAAGAAGTTCAACTCTTATCAGGAAATCCTAGAAGATGCTAGGAAGTATTTTATACATGTCCATGTTAACCATGGCACATTACTCAAGGAGCACCATAAATCCCATTCCAACACCCCCTCTAAACCCCCCCTACGTACAGGCTACAACTAACATAGCTCATGAAGTGCATGGCATGCAAACCATGTTCAACGCTTTTCTCAACAAGCATCCAAAAGTCAATCCGTCCATGAAGCCATCTGCCAAGCTCTCTGCCAAACCTGTGATCAATCTGGGCACTCCTACTAGCTTTGCCGGCGCTACACTGGAGGAGCACGTCAAAATGATCTGCAAGACTTATAACTTGAAGATCACCAAGGACGCAACTTTTCCTGCATCTACCCATAATGTAGTAGTTGATTGCCGCAAAGGCCTCTCGAGATGTTGACAGGGTGCTTCATACACCTTCTATTGTGATAGTGTGTGTCATACATGTATGACTACTACACTCTCCCTTCTGGAGGGCACATCTTGGGCACTAAGTCCCCTGTCACAAGGGCTTGCCATCTCGAACCCTGGCCATGGGGGTTTTGTGTCCACCCAAGTCACGTCATGCCCCACCTTAGCATGCGCCATAGCGCGCACAGGTTTTTCAAGCATCAGACCCCTTTCGATATGTCAACTACAATTCCTACCGCTAGGTCAAGTGATCGTGTAGGACTACCAATCCTACCAATGTAGGACTTAGGTCAGCGGACCTTTAAAGGATGTTGCATATGACAAGGACACTACTAAGCCATCCACTGATTCCTAAGGACTTTGCACATTTGTCGCTTAGTCAGTTTCGGCTGCATCATGTTTTAAATGCTGTTGTCCCAACTGTTGTCCCAACTTTAATTTGTGTGTCTCAGATGCGTAAGAAGTTTAGCCAATGTGTCACTCGTGCGGAGTTTGAGTGTTTGCAAACTTTAACTGGCAAGCCATTTTCCCTCAATGAAATGGCGGATGAGAGTGGTAGTAATGCTTTATATGCTCTTTACTGCCATAAAGCTAACTCTTTTCTTTAATTTAATGCATCTGTACATACATCTGGTGTGGATTTACCCACCTTATTGTCTGCTGGACACCTTCCTTAAACATTATCTAAAATGTAAATGAACATGACCATCATCCGATACTTCTGCTTATATTGTTGTCCCTGCATGGCCTGGCAAGTTCCGTAAGCACTTGCATGGTATGACACTCTGACAGGAATATCCTGTTGGTACTAACCTTTTTCACTCTATTAAGCCTTCTGGTACACAAACGCAAGTTAAACTGCGCCAGTACCCAGTTCAAGTCTGGTATGATGTGTTGTATCTCTGTCATATCCGCCTAAAGCAAAGGCTCGATCGAAGGATGCCAGACAACTGGCCAACCTGGATATTAGCCATGAGATACCCCAGGATACTACATGATGCTCCCGGTCCTAAACCTTCAACCCCCACCTTCCATCATACTAGCGGCCACATTACTATACGTGTTTCAGGCCAAATTAATGGACGCCCTGCACGCATTCTTATCGACAGTGGTGCTTCTACCTCTTTCATTGACGCTAACTTTGCACTTACATAACCTATATATCCACATAGCTACCTTAGACACTGTTCAAATGGCGAATGGTAACTGTCAACAATCATTAGGTTATCTGCACGTTACCATCACAGCCCAGGCTTTTAAATGTCCTGTGTATCTAACAGCTATGGATCTAACCGATGCTTATGATGTCATTCTTAGTGATGACTGGTGTTCGCAATATAAGGGTCCAAAGCATATTTGTGTAGTAGTTGATTGCCACAAAGGCCTCTCGAGATGTTGAGAGGGTGCTTATTGCACCTTATATTGTGATAATCTGTGTTGTACGTCTACGACTACTACAATTTGGGTCCAAACTTCTAACTGAAAGTGCACCTTACGAACTAACCTAAATAACCCTTCAACTAACCCCCTTACTAGTGCAACTCAACTAATGAAACGTTTACACAATGACAAAGACCAAGTCTTCCTTGCTATAATGAAACCCCTCTCAGGCGACCCAGCCCCCACACTTCTGCCTAACCCACACCTTGCTTATACCAGATCAACCTTTAGCTAATCTCCTTGACAAATACAAAGATGTGTTCGCACCACTAACAGGCCTTCCTCCTGAACAGGATGTGAACCATACAATCCGTCTGATGGATCCCATCATTAAACCACCTTACCGACCTCCCTATCATCTAAGCCCCTGAGAAATGGAAGAAGCATGGACCCAAACCGATGACCTTGCAAAGGGTTACACTGTCCTCTCTACTTCACCTTATGGTGCCCCTATTTTGTTTCTTAAAAAAACACTCCGATAAATTACGCATGTGCATCAATTTCCATGCACTTAATCGAATCACAGTTATAAAACGTTAGGGTGTGTTCACATGTAGTCCAATTCGAACTCCAATCGCAAGTCTGATTCAAGTTGACTTTGCCGATCGTATTCACATGCGGTTCGGCGGACAGAAACATGAGTTACACAACTGAAAGTAATCTTTGTAGGATAACAGATCTGCACGCAATATGTTGATAAAATCTATTGAGTGCAACAATATGTCCACGTTAGGGCCAAGTTACAGGCAAGCAGGAGGGCCGCGACCAGCCCGATCGCGGGTACGGCCACTACCAACTTGACCGGCTCGACTGCCTCTCCGACCGTAAGCCGGCAGTTCTATCAATGCTGGCTAATTTGCATTACTATGCTGTTGCGATCTGGGCTTCGAGCCGCCGTTTGAGGCACCGCCGTGCCAAATTGTTGTGCCATGACCGCGGTGCATGATCACTTAGGTCAAAGTTGCGTTGTTTAGGAAAATACTATATAGTTTTGATAGGTTTGCTAAAAATTATCACCTCTCTTGTACAAACATAACCAAGAATGACTGCCAAAATATGTTATACCGGCTTTTCGCGAATTAAGTACATACACAAAACAAAGCATAAATATATATGTCAATTATGAAAACGGTTTGTGAGATAATCTCTTTTTGAAAAAGAAAAAGGCCAATTACAGTGAATCACACCCCAAGAGGGGTCCCCTGACCCTGATTCCAATTCGCACCCAATTCACCCCAATTCGAAGTCCAATTCAGTCGAATCACACCGAATTGGGCTACATGTGAACACGACCTTACCCCCTACCTCGTATTGATGACCTCCTGGACTGTCTCCATGGAGCCACCATCTTCTCTAGCCTTGAATTACAATCTTGCTACCATCAAATACGACTCTCACCGGAAGATCAACACCAGTGTGCATTTACATCACCTTTTGGACGCTGTGAAATGCATGTCTTAGCCTTCGGTCTTGCTAATGCTCCTGCGACCTTTCAATCCTTAATGAATAACATCTTCAAAGATAAAATTAACAAATACACGTTAGTCTACCTTGATGACCTCCCTGTGTTTTCTAAAACCCCTGAAGAACATCTCATACACATCCGTGATGTTCTGGAAATCCTGCGACAATATAAACTGTTCACATCCCCCCAAAAATCCTGATTTGTTATTTTTAGGTCATATTATCAGTCAGGATGGCAATAAAGTTGATCCTGCCAAAACCAAAGCCATCACAGATTGGCCTACATACCCCAACTAACCTAACCCAATGAAGGTCTTTCTTAGGCCTTGCTAACTATTTTCGGCATTTTCTCAAAAATACTCCTTTATTGCTAAACCTCTAATTGATCTAACCAAACTTATGGGTATCATCTCCCCTTTGTGAAGAAGCTTTTAATAAAATTAAACAAGCATTGTAACAGCACCTGTCTTAACAGGACCAGATTACAGTGATGGTGCTCCACTATTTTCTATTATCTGTGATGCTAGTTGTGCTGGTATAGGTGCTGTTCTTCTGCAAGGGCTCCACCCCATTACTTATGAAATTGAAGTCATTAACTTTTCCTAGCTGAAGTTAACTGTACAACCACTGAACAAGAAATGCTCTCTGTCATACACGCCCTTAAGATGTGGCGTTATGTAGAAGGTATCCCCTTCACTATCCACACGGATCATTGCCCTAACACTTTCAACCTACTCTAACCCGCCATCAAGCCCAGTGGTCGGAGGTTTTACAACAATTTAACTTTGAGTGGGTTTACCCAAACCTGGTCCTCGCTCAAAACACCGTTCCTGATGCTCTCAGCAGACAACCAATCATTTGCATCCATATATAATACCTCTACTACTCTTAACCAACCTTTACTCCCCACGTTACTTAGTGTTACCCAGCAACCTATCAACCAATTCAATGGTGTGAACAGCATGAATGTTTCCAATTTGATTGGGCTTATCACTACCATCTCACTGTAAACCCAGCTCATAAAATTGCTGTCTTAACCCGACAACATACAACTATGCTCTCAGAAGATCCGGCTCAGGCTAGTCCACCACCAGCTCAGGCTCCGGTGGTTGAACATTGTGAGGGGCGTCGAGTTCAGGCTTCTCATCCCTTTCCGCACTCATCTGAAAGTATCCGTCCTCCTAACCTTAACCATAAGAATATTAACATTTCTCTTTGGAAACGGGTTCTTCAACTGAATTCCTCCCCATCTATATAAGCTTTTTACCAAAAGACTTGTCCAAACCCACGTTTTGAATTTTCTGATAACCTTTACTGGCGAAAATCTGATAAACGCCGCCTTTTGGTTATTCCTAATGACCCTGCTACAAGGCAATATGCCTTGCAATATGGCCCACGACCCCCATACAGTGGACATGGAGATCGTAACTGAACCCTTAAAAACCCTATGGAAACCACACAGCTTCCCTAGCTTTACCTCTCCTCTTCTGCTTCCGTCTCCTTCCCCCTCTCCAAGGCTAACCATCAGCCAACCCTCACTATTAGTCCTTGGTCCGTCAGCACACATGCATCAGCACAAGGTTTCATATAATTGCCTTCTCCCTTCATTCTTCTCCCTCACCCTACTCCTCTTCCCCTGAATGAAGCCGCACATACCACACACACCCACACACACATTTCAGTTCTGTCAGGTATAGATAGGCTTCGTGGTTCTGCTAGCATCTGCAAGTGGATTGGAAATGCGTATATATTTGAAGGCCATTTAATAAGTTTGTTTAATGCTGACTGCAAACATGTGAAATATTTTGATTGCTTTCTGCTTCTATTTATTGGTTTGAAGAAGTTAGGAATGTTCGTAGCTAGTCCCCACATGCTGCTTAGCTGGCTATGGCTTTACCTTAGGCATTGCATGTTTAAGGAAAAATGTCGATGAAGGGAAATTTTGTTTTGTAGCTATGGAGCCGTTTAAAATAAATTGGTTTTACAGGGATATTCTGCATTCCATAAAATCAATCTATAAATCATTAAATCGTAATGGTTCTTGTTAGAAAGAAAAGCGCCCGGCCCCCGGCCGTATTACTTCTTCCTCATTATCCTGATTTATCATCGTGTGTCGCTCATTCTCAACACACCCCCGTGAGCGATACACGCTCCACGGTCAGCCGTTACTGCGAGGACTCTACCTCACCGGCATTCGGAGGACCCCTCCTGGGCTTCCCGACCCTGGACAACAGCCAGTGGGAAATCTATCCCGATCCGCGGGACTCGAACCCCCGACCTCAGACCAGTCGCGCCCGGCGCGTTACCATCGGTCTCGATACCATGTTAGAAAGAAAAGCGCCCGGCCCCCGGCCGTATTACTTCTTCCTCATTATCCTGATTTATCATCGTGTGTCGCTCATTCTCAACAGTTCTGGAGGGGGTTAAATCATTAGATTGTAATGGTTCTGGAGCCAGTATATAATCCCTGGAACTCAACCTTGCTTTCTGCAAATTTTTCCGGGTACACCCGGAATAAAGCTATTTTCTTGAGGGGGCACATTTCTTCTGGCCCCGGAAAACTGCGCTTCAAACTGGAAAAATTTCCCGGGGATCCCAGGAGCAGCCCCAACATTTTTATGGGCGTTTTTCTAATAAGAAAAAAATTTCTGGGTCCCGTCTGAGGTGAAGAACGCTGCTGGTATTCAACAATTACCCTCCACTGTGTTCCATATGGACAAATGGAACGAGCTAACCATATTCTGGAAGAATGCTTACGACACTATATTAACCCCGCCCAAGATAACTGGGACACCCTATTGGTAGCTGTTGAACTCGCAATTAACAATATTATGCTTAACTATGGCTAACATCCACTTGCTTACTCCTTTAAGTGTGTATATCCCAACCCCTAACTTAACAGCTCATAACTTTAACCAACGCCTTAAGGAAGCCATATGTATTGCAAAACACTGGATTGCAGAGGCTCGGGCCAAGCAGAAATGATTTACAGACAAAACCTGTACTGATGCTTCTTACAAACCGGGTGTTGTAGCTCCATGTAAAAGCTCTAAGTAAAGAATTAAGATAAATATAATTATTATGTTTATAATATTAAGAATTATAGGGCGTTAACTATAATAAGTTAATGCTATTACAGAAACTCAGCACATGGTCACTCTAGAACAAAGCTATTTCAAACCACGGGTCTCGTCAGACAGAAAGATCCCTGTATGAAAGTCATCAGAGCCTAGATAAACAAAACACAGAGCTCGTTTTAGCTCTCTTGGCAACAAGGATCTAAGGTCTTTGGAGAGAAATCAGGACCAAGTAGACAGACTCCTGGTTTGCAGGAGTGAAACCCGCCTAAGGCATTGCTAATAACAGCTACACCTGCAACATTTTAGTGCCTTCAAATTCTGCTCTAATTGTTAGAATAGATTATTCTCTAACAGACGAGAGTCCTACGTGGACTCTGCCACTTGTAGCACAGTCACATTACCAAGTGTGGAGTTGGTGACCCACTTGGTTAGATGTTTACTGTAGTTTGCATATGCTATCAAATCAGATCAGATTTGTTTGTGAGTTAGAAATCTATTGATAGAGGAACTCCTACAGAGAGGTGCATAGAGCTGTTACAAGCACTACTCTCATAGACATGATAGAACCCACGAGTGTACAAAATCCAAACACAGCTGAAATGAACACAGACGGATTGGTCAATGCCACACCACCGTGGACTTTGCAATATAGAGAAGAGCATAAAGAGCTGGAGAATCGGACCCTAGACAAGCTTTTCACGGCTTTCACAGAGTGCTTTGCGCCACAGGTGCGTACAAAGAAAGAAGAGACCACACAAGATTTATTAGATGGCAAACTAAAAATGGATGTGAAGAAAGGTCTTGTGGAATATATTGCGCGCTTCAGGGAGAAGATCCACCTGACCAGGCTCAAAGATTTGACCTATGCCTGCCGCTATTTCGAAAAGGTTCCTGCCCTGCAGAAAGCATGCAAAGCAAATTATCGTGGTTCGGAGTTTGAGAGTCTAGAAGACAACATTACGCATGCTATTGGCAAGAATAAGAAATTGGATAGCTCCAGTGAAGCACAGAACTCTGAAGCCGTTTTGAATCATGCAGCTTACTTCAAACACTTCACAATGCACGCAGAACCAGTCAGCAACCAGTGGGAGCAGCAGGAAGTTAGTTGCCAATCGCCAACCGACACCATCCCAGACCGGAGCTGGACCTAGCAATAGTTCGCAACCACAGAACAATGCACAAGCTGCATGAATTTCGGGACCTCCTCGGCCGGCTCCGGCCGCGCCAGAGAGACCTCAGAATGCCACCAGCCCACCCCAGAACCAGATCCAGAACCCGCGACAGAAACAGAAGAGGCAAGATGTTCACTTGTCACATCTGAATGGTGCTACAAATTATTTTGCAAATTATTTGGGTCATTGTTTGACCCAAAGAGTTTCATCAGCACCGATGCAAGGGATTGTGCGGCTGGTGTGGAAAGAGCGGCCACATAGGTCAGGATTGCACTGATTATCCTTACGTGGCTGGACAAGGTACAGGTATTATGGCCGAATAGGAGATTGCCCAGCTGCCCTGGGACCAGCAGCAAAGTATTGTAATACTTCAGTATCTGGCCAAAGCACTCCACCAGGGTGACTTTATTGGTTCACCTACCGGGATGTACTACAGTACGTAGTCTGCATTTACAACTTAGTTCGTTTTCATTTGGTTAGGCATCATGCTTAGCGCATGATTGCCTACCGGGTTTCCCTACCAAACGTGTACCAGGATAAGTCCAAAATGGACTTAGTCTAAGCCTGTGTAAGCCTGTCTAAGCCGGACTTACTGTCTCAGGTCAGACTTAAGAGGCTTATATGTACTTAGCCAGGCTTAATGGAGACTTAGCCACTAAGTCTGGGCTTAGCACTTATAATAGGCTTAGCCAGGCTTAACCAGACTTAACCAGACTTAGCATATCCAGCAAACCTTATGCATTACACTATGTAATGATGAATAATTGTTGTTGATGCCTAGATATTGAGCATGTCTAAAAAGTAAAGTTACCAACTTGAATACTGTACGGCGCATAGGTCGCCCTATGCTGCTGTACAGCTGTACAGTTCCGAAAATTTCTTGCTTTAGGCAAGCTATGAACAGCGGATCTCACGGATTCATTTTATTATTTGCAAACAGAATAGCTAACATTATTTTAGTCACACCTATTTTTGGTATGAGGAATCCAGATACAAAATTGTTTGGAAGGACGGAATAAAGTCAAGCTCCAAGAGCTGGGATTGCTGATTATTATATCTTTTACAAACATTATTTATGATAAGCTTAGCAACAACAAGAAGTTTCAGACATCTGTCGGCGGCGGGAATGTTGTTGACCAGCTGGCCCACTTTTGGAGCGAGGTCAAAGCAAGTGGATTACAGCAAGCAAAAGCTCTGAAAATGCCTGTAAGTAACGTTTCTAATAGTTAACAATATAACAATTAGAATGTGCATGTATGCCAACCTAAGATATCTTTGCTGCCCCATGCCATGTTCGCGTTTTTTTACTGTATGAGGGATACTTAATCAGAAACAGGAACTTAATAAAGCTCTTTATGAAGATAATTTGAATGCGCTTTGCTGATTAAGATAGGAAAATCTACAACTCCACACCTCCCTGCACATTCCTGCCTCTTGTCATTTCCAGCCTCCCTGTCCCTCCCTTTTTGCCTCCCTTGCTTTCTTCTGCTCCCTGTCCCACGGACCCTCCCTGTCCCCAACTCCTTGTCCCTCCCTCCTTGCCTCTCCTTCCCTCCCTGTCCCTCCTTCCCTCCCTGTTCCTCCTTTCCTCCCTGTCCCCCCTTCCCTCCCTGTCCCTCCTTCCCTCCCTGCCCCTCCCTCCCTCCCTCCCTGCCCCTCCCCCTCTGTCCCTCCCTCCTTGCCCCTCCCTCCCTGCTGCCCCTCCCTCCCTGTCCCTCCCTCCCTGCCCGTCCCTCCCTGCCCGTCCCTCCCTGCCCCTCCTGTTCCTCCCTGCCCCTCCCTCCCTGCCCCTCCCTCTCTGTCCCTCCCTCCCTGTCCCTCCCTCCTTGCCCCTCCCTCCCTGCTGCCCCTCCTCCCTGCTGCCCCTCCCTCCCTGCTGCCCCTCCCTCCCTGCTGCCCCTCCCTCCCTGCCCCTCCCTCCCTGCCCCTCCCTCCCTCCCTCCCTGCCCCTCCCCCTCTGTCCCTCCCTCCCTGCCCCTCCCTCCTTGCCCCTCCCTCCCTGCTGCCCCTCCCTCCCTGTCCCTCCCTCCCTGCCCGTCCCTCCCTGCCCGTCCCTCCCTGCCCCTCCTGTCCCTCCCTGCCCCTCCCTCCCTGCCCCTCCCTCTCTGTCCCTCCCTCCCTGTCCCTCCCTCCTTGCCCCTCCCTCCCTGCTGCCCCTCCCTCCCTGCTGCCCCTCCCTCCCTGCTGCCCCTCCCTCCCTGCCCCTCCCTCCCTGCCCCTCCCTCCCTGGCTGAATCCAACCTTAGGCTAAGTCCAGGCTAAGTCCAGGCTAAGTCAAAGCTAATCCCGGCTAATCCCTGCCATGGTTTTAGGCATCTAAGCCTGGTTTAAGGCTAAGCTCTACTAAGCCTGGATAAGTCAAATTAAGCCTGTAAGGCTTCTGGGTGGCTAAGCCTGAACGGTTTTAGTTAAAACCGGCTAAACCTCAAAACGGCAAGGTTTGGCCACCTTTAAGTCCGGACTTAGACACTAAGTCCGACGGGCTTGCTTCTCTGCCATACAGCTAATCCTGGCTAAGCCTGGCTAAGTCCGGACTTAACACGGTACATGTTTGGTAGGGTTTTCTAGGCCAATTTTACTGTCACTGAGCGTCCTCTTTGAATGGTTTCAGGAGTGACACATGACAGACCGGGTGTGTAGGCGAGATTCAGCTGGTAATTCAAGTTTTACCGCTGCTTCACGAATATTAGTGACAACTGAATACGGGCCGAAGGCTGGGAGTGCATGAAAGAAGTGCAAGATCGAGACATGCGAGAAGGGCATATTCGACCTAGAATTGTTTGCTGTCATCCAAAGAACCATTAGCAAGAAATTTACCTTAGATGTGGATGGCATGGATGACGGTAGCAACAGACTTCATAAGCTTTTATGTCACAATCCTGCCCTTTCCTTGACTTCGACTGTTCCGGTCACCTAATTTGGCTGCATCCGCAACCAACAAAGATTCATAGCTATTTGCAGCATTATATAAATTGCAAAGAATTTGATCCTAGCACTGCTGCTTGTGTAATTGTACCAGTGATAAGAGGAGAATTCTGTGGTTAGCTACAAGGAATGACTTTGCTCATCGCTACCGCTTTTATTAGCTAGTCTAGTATTTTTTAGTTATTTTTAGTTTAGTTATATAGTTTATTTCGTTTTAGTTATTTTAGTTTTGGTCGTTTGTTTATGTAAGGCCCCTGAGAAGTTTTTCAGTCGTCCGCCCCTGTAAGGAGTCCTTGTAGTGTAAGGCCCTCGGGAATTTATACCATCGCGAGGTAAATGTACTGATTTCTGTTTTAAAAGCATTTTCTGACCTCTTTAGCTAGGTTTGCTCAGTCTTTTGTTTCATGCAGTCACCATGTTTCCTGCAGGGCACTGGCTAGCCCTGCAGGATTCATGCTTTAAGGGTATAGAATATGAAAAGTTTTAGTCAAACACTTCCAGGCTGGTCAAACAAGAATTATCCTCACAATGCTAGTTGACAGTTAATCTTAGTCGTACAGCATTAATCTGCTATTGTAGCCTGCAAATTGTATAGTCAGCTACTTTTTTGCCTAGTACATATTGGAGCTGAACTATTGCTGGACCTTTCTGGAAGGTGATTATCAAGCCACCGCCGCCAAGCAATCTTGCTGAAGGTAAGCATCATGACCAACTTTTAAAGCATAATATAAATTTAGTTATATAGGAAATGAGTTGTTCGGTTTGGTACTCGCGCAGTAGTGGTACTCGTGCACTGAACCGCGCGGGTTGTCGCTCATCGTCGCACGTCGTCGCACACGTTGCTTGACTGCTCAAAAGGATTTCATTACGTGCGGGGAGCGGGATTTGACCCCACACAGTCCACATAGCTACCGCAGTAGAACTCTATGTCATCAATCTTGAAAAGCTTACTATAACAATATAATAATGTTATCTTCCCCCATGTGAATGGGGGTGGCACTATGGAGCACGTTCTAATGCTATCACCTCTGCTGGAGTTATGGTGCAAAGCAATAAAACACCCCATTCAGGTAGTGTTCACCGCATCTTGGCATGTTGCATCATTACCACTGCAAAAGCAATGAAATGGCATAGGCTTAACTACCCTTGTGTCATTGCTACCGCTTTTATTAGCTAGTCTAGTAATTTTTAGTTGCTTTTAGTTTTTTATTTAGTTTATTTCGTTGCTACCGCTTTTATTAGCTAGTCTAGTAATTTTTAGTTATTTTTAGTTTTAGTTATTATAGTTTTCTTGTCGTATATTCAGTATGTAAGGCCCCTGGGAATTCTTAAAGTCGGAGTCCCTGTAAGGAGTCCTAGTAGTGTAAGGCCCTCGGGAATTTATGCCGTCGCGAGGAAAATGCAATGATTTCTGTTAGACAATTTCTAGGCTATTAAAAGCCTTTTCTGACCTCTTTAACTAGGATTTTTCAGTCTTTTGTTCCATGTACTAGCTATGTATTCTACTGGACACCATCCAGCTCTGCAGGATACATGCTCTAAGGCTTTAATTATCCTCTAGAATATTAAATGTTTCTAGTGAACGGCCTGCCAATGGGTCAATCAAGGAATATCCTTACAACGTTAGTTGGCAGTTAGTTTGAAGCATACAGCAATGATTGTCCCCTATCACAGCTACAGCTTTATTTATACCCACTTCTTTGATTTCCAATTAATGGAGCTTCAGCATTATTGGATCATCACTTAGGAGGATTGCCAACATCGTGCTTATATTTGCCATCCTGGTCGCGAAAGGTAAGCATTACTCACCAAGGTAAGTTTTAGAAAGCGAATTTAGAATGAAATTTTAGGATGGATCGCCCGGTGCCAGTGCCACGATGTGCAGCTGCAGTAGTGTGCGTGGTGCCGGTGCCGCACAGTGCTGCTGCCACACTGTGCCGCTGCCGCGTGGTGCCGCTGGCACGTGGTGCGGCTGCCGTGCAGGGTCACTGCCGCGTGGCAGCTGCACCGTGCAGCAGCTACACATCATGGCGGCAGTGGCCCTGCACGGCAGCTGCACCACGTGCCAGTGGCACCTCATGCCAGCGGCACTATGCAGCAGCCATACCGCGCGGCAGCGGCACCGCATGCCAGCGGCACTGAATGTCAGCACGGCATGCAGTGCCACTGGCACGCCGTTTGGTGCTGCTGGCATGCCATGCTGCTGGTGCCACTGCCACAAGGTGCAGCTGCCACGTGGTGCAGCTGCCGCATGGTGCCGCTGCTGTGCTGTACAGCTGCCGTGCTGTGCAGCTGCTGCATGGTACTGTGTACCGTGGTACACCCATGTACCATGTGGTATGCTATTGTGGGGTAATACTATTTCTAATGATACCACTTCATTGAGCTACTCTTGTAATCACAACTATTATAATTTTAATCAACATCTCTTGGTTGCTCTTTGAGTATTTATTATTATTATTATTATTATTATTATTATTATTATTATTATTATTATTATTATTATTATTATTATTATTATTATTATTTTAAACATGTTATAGAGCCAGGTGAGCCACTGCCATGCGGTGCCACTGGCATGCAGTGCCGCTGGCGTGCAGTGCGCTGGCATGCAGTGCTGCTGGCATGTGGTGCCACTGCCGTGCAATGCTGCTGCTGCGTGGCGCCTCTACCGTGCTGTGCCACTGGCATACAGTGCCACTGCTGTGCAGTGCCGCTGGCTTGCAGTGCTAAATTATCAGGATACACCCTTTCAAACTATTTGGATAACATGCTATACTGATAGGAAGACAATCATACACATGATTCATGAAATATATCATATGCTAGCTAGCTGATGAACGAGATGCTTGAGGTGACCAAATATATTAACTACATACAGACCACCACAAATATCTAAGAAAAATCAGGGGAATACCCTTAGGGGAGATACTTAGACAGAAATTAATTATAAGAAATATTTTACAATTGCCCCCCCTTGCCTTACAACATTGAATTTTAAACCTTATAACACAACAAATAATATACTATTCTGCCTTTACTTGTCTAAACGAGAATCTACTTTGGACCCCAGTAAACCGAGGCGGTGGAAGTGCGGGGAACTGGGGCAGCAGGCCCCAGTCCCCGCACAACCACCGAACACTCTGGGTGTTAACAGCATTGAAAGCGGTAGTCAAATGCATATATAAAAACATGATTTAATTGTTTCCCTTTGCAGAGCAAGAATGGTATGTAATGGCTGGCCACCTCATACCACCAATCACATTTTGCACTGGTAATGTCTTGTTATTTGCTACTGCTTTTATTAGCTAGCCTAGTATTTTTCAGTTATTTTTAGTTTATTTGTTTAATTTTAGTTGTTTTAGTAAGGCCCTCGGGAATTTATGCCATCGCGACGAAAATGCAATGATTTCTGTTGGGCAATTTCTAAGCTATTAAAAGCATTTCCTGACCTCTTTAGCTAGGTGTTTTCAGTCTTTTGTTGCATGTAGTAGCTATGTATCCTGCAGGGCACTGGCCAGCTTTGCAAGATTCATGCTCTTAAGGTTTTATTTTTGTTTAGGATATAAAATGTTTCTAGTCAATGGCCTGCTAATGGGTCTAGCAAGAAATATCCTTACAACATTCAGTTGACAGTTAATCTGTATCTTACAGCAATGATTGTCCGCTATTATAGCTACCGCTTCATATAGCCTGCAATTTGTATATATGATATTAAGCATTTTGGCTGCCAAACTTGGAGCTTCAGCAATTTGTTGGATCTTGCCAACATCACCTTTGCCATTTTGCTCGCAAAGGGTAAGCATTAATCGCTCAGGTAAGTCTCCAAATAATAATAATAATAATAATAATAATAATAATAATAATAATAATAATATAATTCTAAATGTGATTTCAGAACACTGCTGCTGCCGCGTGTTGCAGCTGCCACATGTTGGCGCTGCCACATGTTGCCAGTGCCGTGCACTGCCATTGCCACGTGCTGCCACTGCCATGTCTACTGCTGCTGCACGGTGCTGCTGCCGCGTGCTGCCGCTGCTGCCGCATAGTGCAGTTGCCATGCACTGCTGCTAGGTGCCGCTTGGTGCCACTGCTGCGCACTGCCTCTGCCGCATGCTGCTGCTGCCATGCACTGCCATTGCCACTCACTGCCGCTGCCATGCGCTGCCACTGTCACATGTTGCCACTGCTGTGTGCTGCTGCTGCGATGCAGTGCTGCTGCTGTGTGGGGCCGCTGCCACCTGCTGCGGCTGCCACACTGTGCTGCTGCCGCGTGCTGCTGCTGCAGTGTGCTGCCATTGCCACATGGGGCAGTTGCCACTGCAGGGTGCTGCTGCCGTGCAGTGCAGCTGCCACGTAATATCCTAAATTTGATTTAGACCCAAGGATTTGCTAGCCATATGAGTACATTCAACAGCGGCACCAAGTTTAACTGAATTATCACTCTTGCAATCAACATTTTTTGTAGATATTTTGCCGCATCCATTTTGCATAAATTCAAAAAAATATTAACTTTAAGAATTATTTGATTCCGATTTCAGATCTTTACGGTTGGTTATTTCTGCATAGATTTTTTAATATTCATATGTGTACATTAAATATGTACTTATATATATTAGGCATTTTAAGCAATCCAATAAATGGATGAATAACTTCAAAATAATATTGGCTCATGTAATATCGCTGATTCAGACAAAGTACTAGATTCCCATTACCTGCCAAGCTCTTTGGTATAATGTCCACTGATTTTGAAAGTTTATTTTGGAGTCCATGAATTCATATTGTTATACCTCTATTTTTCATTCATTTTTAATTATGGATCGAATAATTAACGAAAACCTACCTGATTCAGGAAAATCCTAAAGTAATATAAAGTTACGTAGTGGATATTAAGTCAGTTTGGATTCTATAGGCTAAATGGCCATTAAAAAAATAAAGAAACTTGGGATAAAGTTCATCATGAAGAGAGTACAATACAGGGTTCTTCAAGGTGGTAGCTGTTTTTGTTGTGAATGAGCGACATACGGTGATATATCAGGGGAATGAGGAAGAAGTAATATGGTCGGGGGCCGGGCGCTTTTCTTTTTAACATGGTAGCGAGTACGATGGTAACGCCCCGGGCGCAGTTGGTCTGAGGTCGGGGGTTCGAGTCCCGCGGATCGGGATAGATTTCCCACTGGCTGTTGTCCAGCGATGGGAAGCCCAGGAGGGGTTCTCCGAGTGCCGGTGAGGTGGAGTCCTCGCAGTAACGGCAGACCATGGAGCGGGTATCACTCACGGGGGTGTGTTGTGAATGAGCGACACACGGTGATATACCAGGGGAATGAGGAAGAAGTAATACGGCTGGGGGCCGGGCGCTTTTCTTTCTAACAGTTCTTTCCGGGGCTCCCCGGAGCCCCAAAAATTCTTTTCCGGGGTGTCCCCCGGAACTCTACCTGGCAAGGCCCTAAAATGTTCCGTGGATGCCCGGAACCCACAAAAACGTTTTCCGGGGTCACAAATGCTTGTGTATTGTAGGGAAACAATATTTCTTTTAGTCAAATTTCATAAGGAATAATTTTGGGGTTAATGTAAGGTAGGGCTCTGTCTTTACATGCCACCCAAAGCCCAGTGCAAGCAGCTTCCCCTGCCATCTCTTCCTCTGAAGGTACTTGTATGTAACCACAGTAAGCTTGATTGGAAGTCTTATTTAATAATATGGTTAAAACAATATAGAGGTTTTCTTGAGAATTTTATGTTATTCTATCATCTCCTATCTAGTCAACTCCTAATGGTTCTGGCGCCAGTAGTTGTCCCCGTAACTGACCCCAACTTTTGGCAAAAATTTTCCGGGTAAACCCGGAAAAGAAAATTTTCTTTCACGGGGGTCATTTTTTTCCACCCGGAAAGCCGCGCTTCGCGCGGCTAAATATTTTCGGGGATCCCCGGAGCGGGCCCACCACTTTTGCGGGCATTTTCTAAAAATGCGAAAATTTTCCAGGCCCCGTCCGGGGTGAAGAACGCTGGTACAATATGCTGCTAATTTCATTTGATTAGCTAGAAGACGATAACGATTTTTTCATCCATCAATGATTTGCTGGATTTTGCAAGGGGTGCAGCTGCCATGTGCTGCCGCTGATGCATGGTGCAGCTGTTGTATCTCTGTCATATCCGCCTAAAGCAAAGGCTCGATCGAAGGATGCCAGTCAACTGGCCAACCCGGATATTAGCCATGAGATACCCCAGGATACTACAGCAGCTCCCACTGCAGGGTGCTGCTGCCACGCAGTGCAGCTCCCACTTATTTCTTTAATAAGTCACATTTCCAAACTCATGGATGGCGCATCGAAGCAAAATAAATGTACACATATGGACAGTGCAAGCCATGAATGCCAAATAAAGGAGGGATATGATGAAGGAAGGGGGAGGGTGGCCTGGATGCCCCCCCTGGACTACAACGTGGGAAAATGTTGAACCAAAATATTAGCTACATACACACCACCACAAACAACTAAGAGAAATATCAGAGGAATACCTAGGGTGAAACATCTATGGCAAGTGGAAGTGTGGGGAACTGGGGCAATGAATATACTTTGGACCCCAGTACACCAAGACGGTGGAAGTGCGGGGAACTGGGGTGGCAGGCCCCAGTCCCCGCACAACCACCGAACACTTCTGGATGTTAACAGCATTGAAAGCGGTAGTAAAATGCATATTTAAAAGCATAATGCTATTATAGAAACTCAGCACATGGTTACTTTAGAACAAAGCTATTTTAAACCACAAGGCTAGTCGGACAGAAAGATCAGCGTAAGAAAGTCAGAGCCTAGATCAACAGAACACAGAGCTCGTTTTAGCTCTCTTGGCAACAAGGATCTATGTTGTGAAAACGTTATCTCTAGATAAGTTAACCGAGCTGTCCTAGCTGGTTTGTCTATCTGTGAGGGAGCTATGCAGTACGGCCTAGTCGTGTACGTGAAGAGAGTCTTTCAGGGATCTATTTGTGGTACTCAATAAGGATTCGAATTACGTATATTTTGGTATGTTTTGTGGGTGAAGTTCCTATCACTTTGCGTACAGCTGCATGCATGGACCAATCCGACAGACGTTGCTTCTATGGACGTTTATCTCTCTCTCTTTCTATTATCTAATATATAATAATGTAACAAATACATCCTCGTATTACGGCCAAGCTTTGCCAATGTCTGCTGGACTGTCTCACAACAATCTAAGGTCTTTGGAGAGAAATCAGGATGACCTACTAAGTAGACAGAGTATTGGTTTGTGGGAGTGAAACCCGCCTAATAAGGCATTGCTAATAACAGCTACACCTGCAACACCGGGAGACCTCGTTCTCCTAAACACTAAAAACCTGAAGAATTTACTACATTCTTCTGCTACCCGTAAGTTCCTTCCCTGGTGGTTTGGTCCTTTTCAAGTAATGGAACAAATTATTGATACAGCTGCATATAATTGCAACTACCACCATCCTGGCGAATTCATCCTGTATTCCACGTCTATCTCCTTACTACGGACATGGAAGGATGATGGGCACACTCCTGCCCCACATCCACCAGAACTCATTAACAATACCCTTGAACATGAAGTTCAACCTATCTTGGATCATAAACCCAAAAAACCAGGTAAAACCTCTCCCACTACCTCATCAAATTGATGGGTTATGGTGTTGAATGTAATACCTGGAAGCTCGTAATCTAACTAATTGTGCACAAGCTCTTGCTGAATATTGGGCTATCAGACAGAATGCAGACCCTTGACGGAGAGGTATTCCTGTCTGAACATCCAAGACTTAACTCTTAAGTTTCTTGAGATGCTGCAAACTGATGTGGCCAGTACCCAACCTTTAACCTAAAATGCCCCAGTATGTGTAACGGATGCTAGGCTGAAACCCTAGACATCCCTAACATAACTATAACTATAATAATAATAATAATTGCTACCGCTTTTATTAGCTAGCCTAGTCATTTTTAGTTGCTTGTAGTTTTTATTTTTATGTCGTTTAGTTTTCGTTATTTTCGTTTTCGTGTCGTACATTCAGCCCCTGTAAGGAGTGCTAGTCATGTAAGGCCCCTAGGAATTTTTACAGTCGTCCACCCCTGTAAGGAGTGCTAGTCATGTAAGGCCCTCGGGAATTTATGCAGTCGCGAGGTAAATGCATTGATTGCTACCGCTTTTATTAGCTAGTCTAGTATTTTTTAGTTGTTTTTAGTTTAGTTATATAGTTTATTTCGTTTTAGTTATTTTAGTTTTGGTCGTTTATTTATGTAGGGCCCCTGGGAATTTTTTCAGTCGTCCGCCCTGTAAGGAGTCCTAGTAGTGTAAGGCCCCTGGGAATTTTTACAGTCGTCCGCCCCTGTAAGGAGTCCTAGTAGTGTAAGGCCCTCGGGAATTTATACCATCGCGAGGTAAATGCACTGATTTCTGTTAGGCAATTTCTAGGCTTTTAAAAGCATTTTCTGACCTCTTTAGCTAGGTTTGCTCAGTCTTTTGTTTCATGCAGTCACCATGTTTCCTGCAGGGCACTGGCCAGCCCTGCAGGATTCATGCTTAAAGGATATATAATGGTATAGAATATGAAACATTTTAGGCAAACGCTTCCAGCCTGGTCAATCAAGAATTATCCTCACAATGCTCGTTGACAGTTAATCTTAGTCGTACAGCATTAATCTGCTATTGTAGCCTGCAAATTGTATAGTCAGCTACTTTTTTGGCTAGTACATATTGAAGCTGAACTATTGCTGGACCTTTCTGGAAGATGATTACCAAGCCACCGCCGCCATCTTGCTAAAGGTAAGCATCATGGCCAACGTTTTAAGCATAATAAAGATTTAGTTATATAGGAAATGATTCGTTCGGTTTGGTACTCGCACAGTAGTGGTACTCGTGCACTGAACCGCGCGCGTTTTCCCGCGCGCGTTGTCGCGCATCGTCGCGTGTCGTCGCACGCGTTGCCTGACCGCCCAAAAGGAAAATTTAGTCCGTGCAGGGAGCGGGAATTGAACCCACACAGTCCGCATTCATAGCTACCGCAGTAGAACTCTATATCTTGAGTCCTAGGTATAATTTAACAATTATATAACCCTCCCCCCATTTGAATGGGGGTGACACATATAGAGCACGTGCTAGGCTATCTATCAACTCTGCTGGAGTTATGGTACACAGCAATAAAACACCCCATTCAGGTAGTGTTCACCGCATCTTGGCATGTTGCTTTATCATTACCACTGCAAAGGCAATCAAATGGCATAGGCTGAACTACCCTTGTGTCATTTAATTGCTTCCCTTTGCAGATAGAGTAAGAATGGTATGTAATGGCTGGCCACCTCACACCATCAATATTCACATTTTGCTCTGGTAAAACCTTGTTATTTGCTACTGCTTTTATTAGCTAGCCTAGTTGCTACCGCTTTTATTAGCTAGCCTAGTCATTTTTAGTTGCTTTTAGTTTATTTTTTCGTTGTTTTTAGTTTATTTAGTTAATTGTTGTACATTCAGCCGTCCCTGTAAGGAGTGCCAGCCATGTACGGCCCTCGGGAATTTTTGCCATCGCGAGGGAAATGCACTGACTTTTGTTAGGCAAATTCTAGGCTATTAAAAGCATTTTTGAACTCTTTAGCTAGGTTTTTTCAGTGTTTCGTTTCGTGTAGTAGCAATGTATCCTGCAGGGCATTGGCCAGCCCTGCAGGATTCATAATCCAAAGGTATTATTGCTACCGCTTTTATTAGCCAGTCTAGTATTTTTTAGTTATTTTTAGTTTGTTTATTTAGTTTATTTATTTTTGGTTATGTTAATTTTTGTCGGTTATGTAAAGCCCTTGGGAATTTTTACAGTTGTCCGCCCCTGTAAGGAGTCCTAGTAGTGTAAGGCCCTCGGGAATTTATGCTGTCACGACAAAAATGCAATCATTTCTGTTGGGCAATTTCTAGGCTATTAAATCCATTTCCTGACCTCTTTAGCTAGGTGTTTTCAGTCTTTTGTTGCATGTAGTAGCTATGTATCCTGCAGGGCACTGGCCAGCCCTGCAAGATTCATGCTCTAAAGGTTTTATTTTTGTTTAAAATATAAAAAGTTCCTAGTCAATGGCCTGCTAATGGGTCTAGCAAGAAATATCCTTACAACATTCAGTTTACAGTTAATCTGTATTGAACAGCAATGATTGTCCGCTATTATAGCTACCGTTTCATCTATAGCCGGCAATATGTATAGATATTAAGCATTTTGGCTGCCAAACTGATTTGTTGGATCTTGCCAACGTCGCCTTTGCCATTCTGCTCGCGAAGGGTAAGCATTACTCGCTCAGGTAAGTCTCCAAATAATAACAATAATAATAATAACAATAATAATAATATAATTCTAAATGTGATTTCAGAATGCTGCTGCTGCCGCGTGTTGCAGCTGCCACATGTTGGCACTGCCACATGCATGTTGCCGGTGCCATGCACTGCCATTGCCGCGTGCTGCCACTGCCATGTGCTGCTGCTGCTGCTGCTGCATGGTGCCGCTGCCGTGCACTGCCACTGCTGCCGCATAGTGCAGCTGCCGTGCGCTGCCGCTGCTGCCGCATAGTGCAGCTGCCATGCACTGCTGCTAGCTGCAGCTTGGTGTCACTACTGCGCACTGCCACCTCTGCCGCATGCTGCTGCTGCCGTGCCCTGCCATTGCCACTCACTGCCGCTGCCATGCACTGCCACTGTCACATATTGCCACGCACTGCTGCGTCCTGCTGCTGCTGCACAGTGCCGCTGCCACACACTGTCGCTGCTGCTGCATAGTGCAGTTGCCATGCACTGCTGCTGCCATGCAGTGCAGCTGCCATGCAGTGCAGCTGCCATGCAGTGCTGCTGCTGCTGTGTGCGGCCACTGCCACGTGCTGTGGCTGCCGCACTGTGCTGCTGCCGCGTGCTGCTGCTGCAGTGTGCTGCCACGGCCACATCTGTATTGTACAGCAATGATTTTCAGCTGTTATAGCTACCTGTAATATCTATAGATACATACTTCTTTGCATCTTCAGCAATTTTATGGAGCTTCACAGAGGATTTAGTCGCCCACAGTGTAACACCCCTTAAATTCCTTGCTAGCTAGCTGATGAATGGGACCAAAACATATTAACGACATAGAGACCACCACAAATATCTAAGAGGAAAATCAGAGGCGCACATAGGGGGAAATATCTAGTGATTAATTAATAATATGGACTATATTACAACTGCCTGTCTTTACTAAGAGATTTTAAGCCTTATAATGTAATAAATAATATACTATTCTGCCTTTACTTGTCTCAACAAGAATCTATTTTGGACCCAAGAACACCAAGACGGTGGAAGTGTGGGGAACTGGGGCAATGAATATACTTGGGACCCCAGTACACCAAGACGGTGGAGGTGCGGGGAACTGGGGCGGCAGGCCCCAGTCCCCGCACAACCACCGTACACTTCTGGGTGTTAGCAGCTTTGAAAGCGGTAGTGAAATGCATATTTAAAAGCATGATTTTTGTTAGCCAATTTCCTAGGCTATTAAAAGCATTTTCTGACTTCTTTACCTAGGTTTTTTTAGTCTCTTATTTCATGTAGTACCTATGTATCCTGCAGGGTTGGCCAGTGCCCGCCCTGCAGGATTCATGCTCTAAAGCTTTTATTATGCTCTAGATAATATTTTCTAGAAAAAGGATTGCTAATATATCAAACAAAAAAATCTTTACAATGTTTAGTTGACTGTTATTCTGTATCGTACAGCAATGATTTTCTGCTGTTATAGCTGCCGCTTTATTTCTAGCCTGCAATTTCTATAGATACATACTTCTTTGGATCTTCAGCAATTTTATGGAGCTTCACAGAGGATTCTCAACATCACCTTTGCCATCCTGGTAAGCATTACTTGCATTGCCAGACTCAGTCATCAAATAATTTCGGAATGCGCACGATTTAGGAATGTGATTTTTGAATGAATCAGGCGGTGCAGCTGCCGGTGCTGCTGCCGTGCAGTGCAGCTGCTGTGTGGTGCAGCTGCAGCATGGTGCAGCTGCGGCTTGGTGCAGCTGCCGCATGGTGCAGCTGCGGCGTGGTGCAGCTGCCGCATGGTGCAGCTGCGGCGTGGTGCAGCTGCCGCATGGTGCAGCTGCGGCGTGGTGCAGCTGCCGCGTGGTGCAGCTGCTGCACTCTGCCACTGCCTCACAGTGCTGCTGCCATGTGGTTCCATTTGCATGCAGTGCAGCAGGCATGCGGTGCAGCTGCTGGGTGTAGCTGCAGTGTGGTGCCGCTGGCATGCGGTGCCACTTGCATGTGTTGCTGCTGGCATGTGGTACGTACCGCTGGCATGCAGTGCCGCTGGGCTGGCATGCGGTGCTGCTGGCATGTGGTGCCGCTGGCATGCAGTGCTGTGTGTGAGCTGCCACTGCCGTGCAGTGCTGCTGGCATGTGGTACCAGATTACCAGGATACACCCTTTCTAATTATAAGGATAATATAAACTATACTGATAGGATGACAATAGTATGTATCATACATAACATATACATTCCTTGTGCCCAAGCCAAGTGCCCCTCGGCTCAGTCCGGTCAGGACCCCAGGTGTTCATCTTTGCAAGGCGAGTCACCCACAGTGTAACACCACTTAAATTCCTTGCTAGCTAGCTGATGAATGGGATGCTTGAGGTGACCAAAGATATTAACTACATACAGACCACCACAAATATCTAAGAGGAAAATCAGAGGCACACATAGGGGGAAAATATCTAGTGGAAAATTAATAATATGAACTATACTACAACTGCTCCCTCTTTACTTACAACATTGGATTTGAAGCCTTATAATGCAATAAATAATATACTATTCTGCCTTTACTTGTCTCAACAAGAATCTACTTTGGACCCCAGAACACCAAGATGGTGGAACTGCGGGGAACTGGGGCAGTAAATCTACTTTGGATCCCTGGACACCAAGACGGTGGAAGTGCGGGGAACTGGGGCGGCAGGCCCCAGTCCCCGCACAACCACCGTACACTTCTGGGAGTTACAGCATTGAAAGCGGTAGTCAAATGCATGTTTAAAAGCATGATAGCTATATAACTAATCTAAAAACTATATAATTAATTAACTAACTTTGGAGCACCACATAACGGTCTCTGAAGGGTCGCCGCCCATATGGGTGCTCCAGGGAGTGAGAGCTGAGGTCTGGAGACTAAAGGCGTTCAAGGGAACTCACGACTAGCTTACACTTTTAACTTTCTAAGTGACGGAAATCCCGTCACAGTTGGTATCGACGGATTTTCAATCAACCTTACTTTTTGCGTTTAGCTAGTCGCACCATCGAGCACTATGGACTCTCCAATGGATGACCCCGGTGCTTATTTAGCTGAACAATTTTCCTCTCAAACACAAACTCCTACTCTTTAGTAAACAATTAGAACAACAGCAACTTGCTTCTCATGCCGACATGGCTGCTAGCGAGGCTCGCACTCAAGCCCAACTCGCTGCTTTTTGGGATGCTTTTCAACGCTTGGAGTCTCTTTTGCAGCCTACACACCTGGGCTATTATTCCGCTGGAGACTCGTATGCTGGTGCAGTCCCCGCACGCTGACCAGCAGTCAATGCCGGTCATCGCTCCACCTTTCTCTAGCGCCGCTCCACAGTCGAATGTTAACCAGACTGTGGCAGCTGAAATGCGACGTCAGTATGATGCCGCGCTTAATTTGTGGTACACGGACCGCACCCTCGCTATTCGGTGCTTCATTTGCAATGCCAAACTAGACTACCCGACGGCTTAGATGCAATTAACGCATCTCCAGAGGAACTTACTCGCGTCCACGATTAAAGCGAACAGTTTCCCAGTGCCACCTAAGCCACAGCCTCCATTTCAACAACCACTCGGCAATCCCAGTCCTCCTCCTATTCCAACCTATTTTCCCAATGGTCGATTATCTTCTATATCACCTGCTTTGGCGCTGTTAAATCCATCACCTTCCTATTACGTTCTGGCAAGTAACACCACTAACCTCCAGGCAAGTCAGAAGCCTCGCTGGGGTCCTTGTCCTATCTTTAATAACGATGACAAAATATCAGTTCGGGAATGGTTATGGGTTATGTATGATAATGCGCAAGCCCAGGGCATAGGCTCCCATCTCCTGACTCACCAATGTGACTCCAAAATCATAACTTGGGCACAGACTTATTTAAAAGCTGGCAATATAACACAGCAATGGCATGCAGAACGTAATGCTTTAGAACGCCGTAGCATTTTGCTTTGCACTTGGTCAGACTTTGCTAAGCACTTTGCACGCGTTTTCGGTGCACCTGACCCCAAGCAAAACTGATGCACGCCAAGCAATTTATCATCCGCAAGGATCCCGTTCAATTAACGAATGGGCTGACTTACTCTATGATAAACTTGCTGACCTTGATAACCTTAATAAAACCATTGAGGAAGCATCTAAACTTTTCATCCTTCAATGCTTCATGGACTGTGACCTTTGTGATAAAATCGTCACGTGCAAGCCCTCTAAGAAATTTAACTCTTATAGGGATATTTTAGAGGATGTAAAGAGTATGTTATCTGTGTCTGTGATAACCATGGCACCTTACTTAAAAAGCGCCATAAACCCCATTCCAACACCCCCTCTAAACACCCCTGCCTCCAGGCTACAAGTAACGTAGCGCATGAAGTGCGTGATATGCACAACATGCTCAACGCATTCCTTAATAAGCGGCCAAAAGTTAATCCACACGTGAAGTCATCCACTAAACTTCCCACCAAACCAGCGTGTGATCCGGGTGCTTCTACCAGCTTCACCGGTGCTACGCTGGAGGAGCATATCAAGACAATCTGCAGGACACATACCCTGAAGATCACCAAGGACGCAACTTTCCCTGCGTCAGCTCACAACCTCTCTGCAGTGGAACTCAAATTGCTGTACAAGTACTACCAGGGAGGTCCACGCCGATTCTGCTGGACCTGTGAGAATAAGAAACTTCTCCCACAATTCCATGCCCCCAAGGCTTGCCCCCTGAAGGCTAAATATGTATGCTGCACTTCATCAGGATAAGCAGTGATGATGCAGCATCCACCAATCAGTCAGACACACTTAATTCATCCACTGATCCCTAAGGACTTTGCGCATTTATCGCTTAGTCAGTTTCGGCAGCATCATGTTTTGAATATTGTTGTCCCAGCTAAGACGGTACAGACTTTAATTTTTGTGTCGTGGATGCATAAGAAGTTGAGCCAATGTGTAGCTCGTGCAGAGTTTGAACGGTAGCAAACTTTAACTGGCAAGCCATTTTCCCTCGATGCAATGGCTGATGAGAGTGGTAGTAATGCTTTATGTACTCTTTACTGCCATAAAGCTAACTCTTTTCTTAAATTTAATGCATCCGGACATCATGTGTGGATTAACCCACGTTACTGTCTGCTGGACACTTTCCTTAAACATTATCTCAAATGTAAACGAACACGACCATCCAATATGTCTGCTTGTATTGTTGTCCCTGCATGGCCCGGCAAGTTCTGTAAGCACTTGCATGGTATGACACTTCTACAGGAATACCCTGTTGGTACTCACCTTTTTATTTCACTCTATTATCCCTTCTGTGACACAAAAGCAAGTTAAACCGCTCCAGTACCCCCTTCAAGTCTGGTATGATGCTCCCGGCCCTAAGCCCTTAACCCCAACCTTGCATCATACTAGCGGCCACATCACAATGCATGTTTCTAGCCACATTAATGGACGCCCTGTACACATTCTCGTAGACAGTGGTGCTTCCACCTCTTTCATTAATGCTAACTTTGCACTTCAACATATCCTACATATCCATATAGCTCCCTTAGACACTGTTCAAATGGCGAATGGTAACTGTCAGAAACCATTAGGTTATCTGCATGGTACCATCACACCCCAGGCATTTAAATGTCCTGTGTATCTAACAGCTATGGATCTAACCGATGCTTATGATGTCATTCTTGGTGATGACTGGTGTACGCAATATAAGGCTTGCTTAGACTACGCCACCCGTAGTATTCGGGTCCAAACTTCTAACCAAAAGTACACCTTACGAACTAATTAACCCTTCAATTAACCCCCTTATGAGTGCAACCCAACTCATTAAAAGTTTACACAATGAGGAAGACCAAGTCTTCCCAGCTATAATTAAACCCCTCTCGGGCGACCCAGCCCCCACACTTCCACCTAACCCAAACCTTATCCCAGATTAACCTTAACTTAACCTTCTCGATGAATACAAAGATGTATTCTCTCCTCTAACCGGCCTTCCCCCTGAACGGGATGTCAGCCATACAATCCCACTAATGGATCCTAACATGAAACCACCTTACCGACCGCCCTATCGTCTAAGCCCCTGAGAAATGGAAGAGGCACGGACCCAAATCAATGACCTTCCTGCAAAAGGTTACATCGTTCCATCTACTTCACCTTATGGTGCCCCAATTTTATTTGTTAAAAAACCACGCTCTGACAAATTACGCATGTGCATTGACAGTTAAAAACCGTTATCCCCTACCTCGTATTGATGACCTCCTGGACCATCTCCATGGAGCTACAATCTTCTCTAGCCTCGACTTACATTCTGGCTATCATCAAATACGGCTCTCACCGGAAGATCAACACCGGTGTGCATTTACCTCGCCTTTCGGACGCTGTGAAATGCATGTCTTAGCCTTTGGTCTTGCTAATGCTCCTGCGACCTTTCAAACCTTAATGAATAACATCTTCAAGGATAAAATCAACAAATACACGTTGGTCTACCTTGACGACCTCCTTGTGTTTTCTAAAACCCCCTGAAGAACATCTCATACACCTACGTGATGTTCTAGAAACCCTGCGACAACATAAACTGTTTGCATCACCTGAAAAATCTACCTTTAACAAACCTGACTTATTATTTTTAGGTCATATTATCAGTCAGGACGGCATTAAAGTTTTTCCTGCCAAAACCAAAGCCATCACAGATTGGCCTACATACCCCAACTAACCTAACCCAATTAAGGTCTTTCTTAGGCCTTGCTAACTATTTTCGGCGTTTTCTCGACAAATACTCCATTATAGCTAAACCTTTAACTGATCTAACCAAACTTAACTCACAATGGGTCTGGTCACCCCTTTGTGAGGAAGCTTTCAATAAAATTAAGCAAGCACTTGTAACAGCACACTTCTTAACAGCACCTTATTACAGTGATGGTGCTCCACCATTTTCTACTATCTGCGATGCTAGTTGTGCTGGTATAGGTGCTGTTCTTCTGCAAGGACACCACCCCATTGCTTACGAAAGCCGTAAATTAACCCCGGCTGAAGTTAACTATACAACCACTGAGCAAGAAATGCTCTCTGTCATACATGCCCTACATACATGGTGTTGTTATGTCGAAGGTATCCCCTTCACTATCCACACGGATCATTGCCCTAACACTTTCTTTAGTACTCAACCTATACTCTATCCCGCCGTCAAGCCCAGTGCGTGGTTGGAGTTTTTACAACATTTTAACTTTGAGTGGGTTTATAAACCTGGTCCTCAAAACACCGTCGCTAATGCTCTCAGCAGACAACCAATCCTCGCATCTATATATAATACTTCCACATCCCTTAACCAACCTTTACTCACCACGTTACTTAGTGTTACCCAGCAACCTATCGCTGCACATCCACCTATTCATTGGTGTGTACAGCATGAGCATTTTCAATTTGATTGGGCTTACCACCCCCATCGAACTTTAAACCCCGCTCATACACTTGCTGTCTTAACCCGACAACGTACATATGCTCTCAGGAGATCCAGCTCAGACTGGTCTACCACCAGCTCAGGCTCCGGTAGTTGAACGTGTTGAGAGGCATTGTGTTCCGGTTTCTCATCCCTCACCGTGCTCATCTGAAAGTATATGTCCCCCTAACCTTAACCATAATAACATTAACCTCCCTCTTTGGGAACGAGTTCTTCAACTGAACTCCTCCCCATCTATATCAAAAGACTTGTCAAAACCCACGTTTTGAATTTACCAATAACCTTTACTGGCGAAAATCTGATAAACACTGCCTTTTGGTTATTCCTAATGACCCTGCTACAAGGCAATACACCTTGCAAATGGCCCATGACCCCCCATACAGTGGGCATGGAGGTCGTAACCGAACTCTTAAAAACCTCCAGCTTATTTGTTGGTGGCCCCGCATGCACCGTGATGTGAACGACTATGTCGCATCATGTCCAGACTGCCAATGAAACAAACCCTCTAATAAACATCCACAAGGTTTACTTCAACCTTTACCTATCCCTGGCCAAAGTGAAGGTGCGTGGGAGAGTGTGAGTATGGATCTCATTACTCAACTACCCAAGACCCGGCATAACCATGACGCAATCCTGGTATTTGTGGACCGGCTATCTAAAATGGTCCACTTTGCCCCAACAACCACTACCTGCACAGCCGAAGATGTAGCAAACCTCTTCACTGAGCACATTTGGAAACATCACGTCTCCCTAAAACTTTAATCACAGACAGTGATGTTTGCTTTACCTCCGCATTTGCGAAGGAACTATGCTGCCTAACTGGCATTCAATAATTAACCTCAACTGTGTTCCATCCTCAAACTGATGGACAAACGGAATGAGCCAACCGTATTCTGGAAGAATACTTACGACATTATATCAACCCGACCCAAGATAACTGGGATACCCTATTGGTAGCTGCTGAATTTCACAATTCACAATAGCTAGCAGGAGTCTATCAAAACGACCCCATTTATGCTTAACTATGGCCAACATCGACTTACTCCTTTAAGTGTGGATATCCCAACTCCTAACTTAACAGCCCATAACTTTAACCAACGTCTTAAAGAAGCTATACATAACGCAAAACACTGTCTCGTGGAAGCTCATGCTAAGCAGAAAAGATTTGCAGACCAAACCCATACTGATTTTTCTTACAAACCGGGAGACCTCGTTCTCCTTAACACTAAAAACCTGAAGAATTTACTACATTCTTCTGCTACCCGTAAGTTCCTTCCCCGATGGTACTTTCCCAGTAATGGGGGAAATTGGTACAGCTGCATATAAATTGCAACTACCACCATCCTGGCAGATTCATCCCGTATTCCACATCTCCTTAAGACATGGAAGGATGATGGGCGCACTCCTGCCCCACCTCCGCCAGAGCTCATTAACAATACCCTTGAACATGAAGTTCAATTTATCTTGGATCATAAACCCAAGAAACCGGGCAAGAAACCCTCCCACTACCTCATTAAATGGATGGGATATGGTGTTGAATGTAACACCTGGGAACCAGCTCGCAATCTAACAAATTGCTCGCAAGCCCTTGCTGAATATTGGGCTGTCAGACAGAATGCAGACCCTTGACGGAGAGGTGTTTCGGTCTGAACATCCAAGACTTAACGTAACTCTTAAGCTTCTTGTGATGCTGCCAAATGTGGCCAGTACCCAACCATTAAACTTAAATGCCCCAGTATGGGTACACGACCGGGTAGTATCTTGCCAATTATGATACTCGCTACTGTCAAGTGCTTAACTTCCCCTATTTACCCTGCTGCCGGGACGTCAGCAGCTAAAGGGGGGGAAGTGTAACGGATGCTAGGCTGATCACCTAGACATCCCTAACATAACTATAACTATTATAATAACTATATAACTAATCTAAAAACTATAAAATTAATTAACTAACTTCGGAGCACCACATAACGGTCTCTGAAGGGTCGCCGCCCATACGGGTGCTCCAGGGAGTGAGAGCGGAGGTCTGGAGACTAAAGGCGTTCAAGGGAACTCACAACTAGCTTAATTCTTAACTTCTAAGTGATATGATGGAAATCTCGTCATAGGGGATGATGAGCCAAACTGGCGCCCCCCGAGAAAGCCTCCCAGCCCCATGTTGTATCTCTGTTATATCCGCCTACAGCAAAGGCTCAATCGAAAGGATGCCAGACAACTGGCCAACCTCGGATACTACCCGTAGATATCCCAGGATACTACAATTATCCCCCTTCCGGCGGGTGTGTCCTCACACCCCAGAGAGGCCAGAGTGAATCACCACCCTTGTGACTGATTGGCGTTCTAGTCCCTGATGGCCTGATGATATCGGGGCCCGCAACCTCCCGCGCATCAAGTCTGCCATCCACACATCCAGTCGGCTGGATGGGGGATTCGAACCGGGTCAGTCACTACCCGTCTCGCTACCAAATTGTTGTATTATGGTTATGCAGAAGCAATAGATAAACGGAAATAGTTATATAGGATAGGGAAATTAGTTAGAAACTCAAGATAGGTGGTAGTAAGAACTACCGGTTGGTTTATTAGCGAGTTAATAAGCCCAGAGCGGCACTTGATCGTACTCAAGGGAGGGTAGAACCTGCGGGAGTCTTGTCCACGGGCCCACCTCGCTAGCCGCCACGGTTCATGACTCCGTTTACCAACCGTTAGCCTGGCTTCGATTCTGACCGAAGCCCTTGCGGCTCCGCCAGCCAAGACAAGTATTGCCACTCGTCCCGACTCGCGGCCCGCAACCACTACCAGTGACCGGAGTCACGACCAATCCACCGCCGAGTGGAATGGCCCCCGCTATACTCAGCCATGAGTACAGCGAAATGCAGCGCCGCGTCACGACCGTCCTGTCGTGCCGCGCCGCGCACACCATCCGCTAGACCGTTGGGGATCCCAACGAAGGTCGTTGGGACAGTTGACCGGTGGCGGTCAAACCTTGACCCGTCCTGGTCAACCCCAGGGACTAGCGAGATACAACACCCCACCCACAGCTAGCCCCGCAAACTCCTATCTATCTGTCCCTGCTGTTATTATTTCTGCTCGCCGAACACCGATTGGGAGATGTCATTTATAATTTCTTCTTGAATATGTAGACTCCTAACTAGATAGAAACGTATCCAAACACACATATCCCTGAACACTAAGACGCACAAAGCTGCTGCAATAATTCTACGCTATTACACTACATCTGTCAATAATTGGAGTGTTTAGCCTGCACATGTGAGCGTAGTTGTATACCTTGATTGACATGTTGCTTGGTAGCGATTGGTTACTGATGGTGGGTTCTCTGATGGTGGGTTCGTACGTGATCGATTGTATGTGTGGAGATGCTCCTCCATGCATGCATCCGTCCTTGAGCAAGCGAGATATATATTATTTGAGGTTTAAAAAGTAACACATTTCAACGTACGCCACCAAACGTCACAATTGACTGCTGAAATGTCTACTTGCTGCACAAAACGACAATCCATCCTCAGCGAATAATTGTATGTATCCTCGTTTATCCGTATGTTGAGCTGCTGCTGCTGGTCATCATCTATCGTCGTCAGATTATTATACACACACCGCAAATCATCCACATCCATCCAGCACGCAGGGATTCCCCTGCTACCTCTGCCGCAAAGTAATAACACCGATGATCGATCAATCGGTACATGCATAGCACCAGAGTACAAATTTGGCAGCAACTAACAGATAGATGGACTAGATAGCTTTTCTCGGCCTGCTGCCTTGCGTTGCTTTGAAAAAACAGTTTCAACAATTACCTCGCCCTGCCTATCCTTAAAGAACACAACACCGCCACAACACCGCTTACATACATACTACTATTTAGCTCCGTCGCGTCTAGCTATCTTATTGCTTGTATCCAGTCCTGCGTGCTGCTTCTCCCACCAAGCGAAAAAAATTAAAATCGTTTTGGAGCCGGAAAATAAGGACTAACGCAAAAGAATACTTAGGCATCATATAACCATCAGCCCTTCTCAGCAGCAGATCTTATCAAATCATCCCCATCCATGATGTGATAACGTACGGCTGCTGTGTACGTAAGCCTGACTACCCACCTGCTGCCTTACACACCCTACATGTTTATGTTTTGTATCTATCTGCGATGCTGTGTATGTCAGGCCTGACACAGCAGCCATGCAGCCATGCCGGGGGAGTGCGTGCGTGAGCCAGCCTTCATAGTATGCATAGCTGGCGATTTCCAATTTCCGCACAGCATGCAGACAGCATAATCAACGTCCCTACCTAATAACCCTACAATTAACCGCTATCGACAACCGCCAAAGCAACCACTACAACCGTTGCATTATTTAGGCAAGCAACTGCCGAACCTGTCGCACATCATGTACATCGATGCACCATCGGAAGTTCATCATGACGACGCAGATAGACGCACTACTGCATGCATGCAAATTGCACAGCTCTTATCCATCCATCTATCCATCTATCTATCTACCTACATACCTTGGCTCAAGCAGATAGATGTACGCGCCTCTCTGCAAGCATGTATGTATGCCTCGCTCTTGCTGTGCTTTTATGCGTGCTCGGCACCTCGTTCCATCCCTCCTCTCGCGCTTTACCTTCGCATTCCTTTTCCGGACGAGTCCGATGGTTGGTGATGTATCCACATCCGCATGTATCGATCTAACGACAAACAAGTGAGATACGTTTTAGGTACTTCTTGAAATTGCGTTTATTTATGAACTCTCCGACGCGTTGTGCGTGCATGCAAAACGGTGGTACCGACGTCACGCACGTAATGGATGCATGCCTGATGGTTACTTGTACGGCAATGTGCGGCAGACGGCAACGCTTAAACCCGCTTATGAACCCTGTCCTTGAACCTTTCAGAGGGGTATGGTCTCGTTGGCAGCGGCTGCCAGCGGGATGGGCCAAGAGGCAGTCTCGTTGATGGGTGGCAACAAAACCGCATCGATGACCTGGACCACGCTCTGCAGTATAGTAAACGTTTACAGCGGTTGGGCGATACCGTTGCACGGCAAGAACAAACATTAAGCTGGCATGGCGCATTTACGGCATTACGGCGGTACGGCATGAAAGGAGCATATTATATAATCTGCTGGCACATACATACGTTCCCCTCCCCTGCGCTGTGGCTCGGTCCGGTCAGGGCCCCCAGTGCTCCGTCGTCTTTGCAGGGCGAGTCGCCCACATTGCAGTGTAACGCCCCTTAATACCTGCTCACACCTTGCTGAAGGGTTTGACGGGGCAACTAATAACAATCTAAATAATAATGCCAAGTAAGCAATCCTTCCAAGAAGTGTCATATACCAGTCATACTCAACGAGTTCATAATCCGGGTACGCATACCAACATCAGTATATAATAATAACCTCGTCGTAACTCGCTCACCGTATTGTACGGCACGTCTGGAGTTACCACCCTCGCGATTACGTTGCTGCCGGGAATGGTGACTGTGATGTTGCCATCCCTGCACACACATGCATGGCGCAAACAGGCAGGGGGAGGAGAACATACAGCAGGAAGTAAGATTTGAGACTTTGAGACTGCGTTAGGTTGCTTGGGAGCGTTCATCGATGTACTAGAGTAGACATATAGATGGGATGGGACGACCTACCCAACCCGTACATACCCGTGTACCAGTGTACATACAAGGTAAGAAGAGGAGAACGAGTACGTGCGGGGGTGAATCCACAACGAGCACTATGGCATTACAATAGCAAGTTAATTATCACGTTGATGTCGTCATACGTGGGACAGGCAAGAAAGAGGTAAATGGTGACGACCCGGGCTACAATGCAATAACGGCTTAGAAGTGCATAAGTTGTGAAGAGAAGCCAGATGAGAAAATTGAAAGGACCCATAGGAAGACGTGGACCAAGCAAGGAGTACACTGTTAGATCATTTTCTTAAATTACAATACACGAAAGCAGCTATCGTCCTCGTGGACAGTAGTGGCCAGGTACTGCGTGTGCACCGTACATCCATACACCCGTATACTCACGGCTCCCGTGTGACGGTAAGGTTGTAGCCCAGCAGGGAGGGCACAGTCACGGTAGGCCGGACTGCTGTCAGGTTGGCGGAGGTGATCGCCTCACCTGTAATAAAAATTTGAAGGTGTGCGGATATTTTATCTTAAATCGTAATCATTCGGAAAAATCATAAATTTGAGTTTTTTATTGTTTGTACTATTTCAATCCCGCCTAACGCCAACCATCCTGCTTTTTGGTATTTCGCAAATCCTTGAGGAGGGGTCCAAGTGGCATATTCTTGTACGGTACGACAACGTAAAGAGATGTTCTCCAGTAGTGGTTGACAGTTAACGTTGATAAATGTAAGCTCTCTAGGTTCCCAAGACGCCGGACACAATATAGTTCCTGGTGTCGACCCACCGGGAATAACGTGCAGGGCCGTGATGTTGGCGGTCGTGGCGTTGTAGGTTGCGTTAAAGAGATCCAGCGGCGAGCTCAAGTTCAGCGCCGTCGCAAAGGATTGAAACGCGGCATCCTGCATCGGGTGTGTGACATGGCATCGACGAATCCGACATGGTGCCGAGCAAGGATCGGGTCGGGGAACGAAGGGAGGTCTTTAAGGCATCCAGGCAACCAGGGAGGGGAGCACAGCAGAAACGGATATGAAACGCGATATGAAAAACAAGCAAAACCAGGGACCCGATGATAGAAGGGGCGGGCTGAGCGGGAAGGTATGATGGCGACGGGCGGGGAAAGGAGGGTGCAGGTATGCGCGACGTACAAGGCCTCGAAGCGCTTTGAAGCATTTGGACATTTGACCTAACAAGAAGGGAGTTTTACTGGAATAGTTTGCATGTAAACATGATGGATAAAATTTGCAGTTTAGCCCAGGTTTGAAATAATCACGGATTCTAACTCGGATTCTAACCACTCAAGAGTTTGAAATCATGAAAATTAGTGAAAAGTATCCATTAATGATAACAAGTAAATTGAGTATTTCCTGGTTGGATGACGTGCAACCAGCAACCTCTTAGCTGCCGGTCAGCAGGCCAGTCGTGTATCGGTTTAATTATTCGTTACAAAACGGCAAGTATTAACAGCATGTCCAAAGAATCTATCCTTTTTAAAACTAAAATAAGTTCTAAGAAATTGAATATTACTGTTTTTTGTAACCTCACGGTGGGTGCAAAAATAGTGCTGACGATCGGGGTCTTGGCTGCGGCGCCTGTCACGTTGAGCGACTCCGCAGCAATGTCGGTCTGAGCGGTGCGGCAACATACCAAACAAACAGGGAAAAAAGAGGAAATCCTTGCGTTAGGCGTAAGATAGTTTTCAAGATCGAACTACGTCATGTTTGAAATCATGCCCTGCTGCTTTAAAGGAGTGGAAGTGAAGGGGTTGTATAAGACAGGATAGGAAAGCACACGTGAAATGAGAAATCAGAACAGTGTTTTCATCAAACGAGAGCAACATAACTAACAAAACATCCACGAACTAAGTCAAGTTTAGACGAGCAATCTATCTCGTCCAACTAGTCAATTTCCTGGCTCTTACATGCCTAAAACAAAAATGCGCACACGAACGCGAAGCTCACTATCCGTACTATCGTCCTTATCTTTTAATTAGCACAGCGCGAAATCCTAAGAGCCCTTCTATGTTAAATTCGCTCTAAGTATTGAACCAGCTGGTGGAGCTCACCGCGTTTGGCTGACCCAGGGGAACTAGCGTCAGGTCCGGGGGCGTCGTGGGCACCTTCAGCCCCGGCGGATTCACTCCGGCCGCCGCCGCCGCCGGGCCCCCCACTGGCTTTGCTGCTGGTACCGCCGCCATCGTGGCAGCAGGTGTGGCCGCTGGTGCCCCAGCCGGGGCAGCCGCCGCAGGTGTGGCCGCTGGCACTCCAGCCGGGGCAGCCGCCGCAGGTGTGGCCGCTGGCGCTCCAGCCGGGGCAGCCGCCGCAGGTGTGGCCGCTGGCGCTCCAGCCGGGGCAGCCGCCGCAGGTGCCGCCGCCCCTGTGGCCGCAGGCGTGGCTGCCGTTGGCGCCGCCGCCGGCGGCGCCTGCAGCAGCCCCCGGCGGGCAGCGACACCGTCACCACGGGGAATTCCGAAAGCTCGTGCTCCAGGCAGTCCAGAAGCCAGTAGCAACACTACATGGCAACCCCCTGCATAATAACGGACGGACGCATCGCGGCTGCTGTTACCCCTTTGATCAAGCTACAGTAGTTAACATAAGCAATGAAAGGGATATAAATCTAGATAGGTTTGTATTACGGGGCTCAGCCGTGCGACGCGCCCACAATCTTCCGTATCACGAACGGTTGCGGAATGGGGAAAATAAAGTCTCCAAACAAACAAGCAGCTGAGGCGCGTTCTGTGGACACGCACATATGTATGAAGAATGGGGTTCATGATGCAGGCACCAGCATCAGCACAAGCACCAGCATTGTCACCGGCCAGGCCAAGCAATGGCCATTGGTGAATTAATGCCATCAAGACTAATGACAATTACAATGATCAGTACCAAATAGGCAAATCCTACCCGAACACAACGCACGTCGAGCGACAGGACCCAAGTTAGCAACGTGCGAGCGCGTGCGTGGCGCCAGCAGGCGCCAGCATCAGCAGGCAAGGGAAAAGAGAAGAAAACAAATCACCGCGCGCAAGTGCGTTCATATCAACGTGTTATGAGAGCATAGCGCAAACAAACAGATGCTAGGTCCCACCACTCTCCCTATTGTCCTTCCTGCAGCACACGTTCATGCAGCATGCTCAGCAGCGCAGTGGGGGTTGAGCTGAGCACGCGAGGTAGCCTATTATAGGATCTCCCCTGAGCAGCTGCACAAAAAGCAGCTATTGTAATGATCAAATGCGTGCCAGAAACTCCGCCATCAAGCGAGAGTCTGTGCGTACCCAGAAGCAGCAGGAAGCGGACCAACGCATGGCAACGGTCGTTGCGGTAGTGAACAGGGCAGCGCCTCATGGAGCTCATCTTATTTGGCAGGTCTTTTCGGCGTTCACTGGAGTTGTTATGTAGTTGCGGCAAGCGGACGGAGCCGCCGAGACGGAGCTGTGTTGTGTGGTAACTGTTGCTTGTGATAAGGATCCGGTGCTAAGGATGTGGCGTTTGCGGGCTTGTGGAATTACGGTATGGGTGAAGTATGAAGTGGGGGCGTTAGGGAAACCTGAGAAGGGAGGGTCACAACATCATCATAGCACGGGGTCAGACGAATATACGAATAATGGCGGTGTTTTTTGGGTGGTACAAAGTTGTACTGGTTTCGTAGAAGCTTCTAGCAGAGCCTGAGAGAACTTGGGTCAATGTGCGAGTGTGTACGGCAGCTTGCGTAAGGGCGCGTGCAGGCGCCTCGGTACTGGTATTCCGGCTTCTGTAGTAATGAGTGACCCATGGGACGATGCCTAATATACCCCGCTTAAGTAAATACCGAAGTGTATTGTCATTTTATTGTTTGGCGAAATTTGACTGATATGCAGGACGTTGTGAGCTTGTAATGCGGGCTTAGTGTGCTAAGGCGGGTTAACTGAGGGTTTAGTTTCGTGGTGAAGATTGCGGTATGGCTTTTCACCACTCAGTCCGAGCTCTCAGGACTGCTTATAGCTTCGCGTTTTTGTTTTATTTGGTATCTTGTTTTGTTGTTCCTTGTGGAACAACGGCCCGCCCACTTTCATAGTTGTGGTAGCCCGCTTTGCCTTTCGTGGTCAGCAGTTTCTCTTCTCGTTTGTCGATGTGACCACGCCTTTGGAGTTGTCGTGTTCACAGTCGTGTAACAATAAATGGCAGTCGTGCTTCCCAACTTCAGTTAATAACAATTGCGTCAGTTCCAGTGGTAGCAAATTAAACGCATGCAAGTTTTTGCTCTGATAATTGATAAAGTTCATTCAATAGGAATACATTAAATGTTAGAATGCGCTCTACATTGGTTTGAAGGGGTATTGCAGCTTGCTCGTCCGTATTGCGGCCGATAATCCAAGAACGTGCGTTGCGCGCAAGTACAAATTGTTGCAGCCTTCCTAGATTGTGCACTCGCTCTCAGTGCAAGGAATACAAATCAGCTGCAGTTAGAATTAGGCATTAAGGAGTCCGCACAATTTCTTCGCGGTGCTTACCGGTTAGCGAACCTACTGGTAGGCCGCCATCACTGTAAAAATGACACAAGAACCCTTAGCTGAGGCAACTGAGGCATCTCGCATGGCTAGCCATGCTGAGGCCTCGAGCAGCATGAAGTCCAAGACCAAGGCCCAAGAGCAGCGGGAGCAGCAGATTCAGGTGCGCAAGAATATTCATTCTTCCCAAAGCTGCGGAGGATTTTGCCATCTTTAGTGACCAGCGGCAATGAGACGCGGCCTATCTGGAACTTATGAATAGTTGTCCATATTCCAGGCTGACGTCTGGATGCGTTTCGACCTTGTGTAATGAGTGGCGTTTCGACCTTGTGTAATTAAGATTCGTCTCAATTAGGTCTGAGTTCACCCGGAGTCCCTGTGGCAGTGGATAGGGGCAACTCGGCATTAACTTAGTTATTGGCTTCAATATCACAGAAGTGGCTGGAGTCAAGGGCGCCCAAGAGGCAGGAATCGCAAGGTGCTGCAAAACAAGAGAAATCGCGTCAAGGTGGCTCGCGAATGGTACGTTATGTCTGCTGTTTCTGACTGTAAGCCGTCTTTCGTACCGGCATTCTGCTTACCGATCACCTTATGGCACTAATGTGCTCTAATTTTCGGTTTTGCTTGGGCTGGGATCCTTAATTTGAGACGCGCGTAACGGTACCCTGTCCTTACCACCCCCGGGCGCGCGCTGGTGCTGCCTCCGCCCGCTTTAGGTGACGCCCAAGCATCGACTGCTCAACAGCCACAACTATCCAGTCGCGTGCGTTGTTTTCAGTCCTAATAACGAGCTCCTGGCGACAGCTTCCCG
Source organism: Volvox reticuliferus (assembly GCA_019650235.1). Classification (NCBI taxonomy): domain Eukaryota; kingdom Viridiplantae; phylum Chlorophyta; class Chlorophyceae; order Chlamydomonadales; family Volvocaceae; genus Volvox; species Volvox reticuliferus. Next base: position 337,956 of record BNCP01000035.1, on the reverse strand, counting down.
TGATGTCCGCATCTACGACGTTAAAACGGGCGAGATTAAGGTTATCCTTGATGGTCACGGCGGCCTTGTGCGGAGCATCTCCTTCACACCCGATGGCCGCCTCCTCTGCTCTGGAAGCGACGACTGCGCAGCTCTGGTCTGGTCATTGGAACATTGCTTCGCGCTCTGCGTCCCTGGGAAAATCACCACCCTCACGCCTCCAGGCGGCCCCAGCTCTACAAACATGCCCACAAATGAGCAGAAGGCTGTCCCAGTCACGAGTAATACGCCCCAGGACGCCGCGGCAAAGGAAAACACAAACACGACCCAGAATTTCTCCCCAATGAGCCGGGTAGTGCAGCGGGTGCTGAAGCGTCACCACAAACCCGTGTTGTCGGTCGCAACCACCCCTGATTCTAAATACCTCGTCACGGGGAGTGCCGACAAGACGGTTCGAGTGTGGGACGTCTGCACGGGCTACATCATGGCGACGCTGCGAGGGCACACCGGCGAAGGTAAATAGTTGGGTTAAAGGCCTTGTGCGAGCGAACGGCAAACATGAAGTATCCATAACGGAATGTCGACTGTTTACTAGATGTCAACGCCATGGCGCTCCTTGCTCTTGCATCGTTTTTTTAACTGCTGAAGTGGTATGGGGTATCCCATACTGGAGTGGGCCTTCGCCTTTGTAATTCGAGCCCCACTGACCAGCTTCTGCGTCGCTCTGTGCGTCTCAACTTCTCTCTGCATGTGCCAACAGTTAACACGGTCGCCGTTACACCCAACGGGCGCCGCATCGTCAGCAGTGGTGCGGACCGGGTCATTTTCGTCTGGGACTTCGTGACCGGGGAATGCAAGCGGGCGCTCAGGGTAAGAGCTCGGGGTGGCTCTGGGGGGTTTGGGACACAGGCTATGAAGCCAGGCCTAAGAAAGGGGGTTCGTGGATGCGGGGAACATGCCTGTCTCCATCGGGATACAGTCCTGAGGGCGAAATGACGACACTTTGATGTCTAAGAACGCAAACATGTGTCCATCTGTCATTTTGGGGTCTGGGTTCCTCACGAACCCACTTCCATGCTTCAACATGAAAACCGATATTTGGCTGCAAAGGAGGAGCTTCTTTCGACAAGCACTTTCCAATTTGTGTATGGTTCGCAGGGACATAAGGGCCCTGTGAGCTGCATGGCGGTAGCTCCGGACGGCAACTTCTTGGTGACAGGCGGTCACGATAAGGTAGGGCCTAGGGTCGGTAGGATGGGTGGAGTTGAATTATGTGGAAGAGTTTGCGATTCAGGTTCCACGTTGTGCCAGTGATTATATCAGTTCCGGGATTTACTGATTGCAGTTCTTAGCATTGTAAAAATTGTGCCATGTTCCATGTTTGTGCCTTTTGAATCTATACCGACGTGCTGCCCGGTTTTGCAATATCCGCGCCCCACTCCAGTCGTTGCGCGTTTGGGACTTGAACAATGGCAACGAGCTAGCCACCCTCCAAGCGCATGCGGGAGCATTCGGCGTTTTGTCGTGCGCCGTCAGCTCGGACGGCAGCACCATCATGAGCGGAGGCTATGATAATTTGGTGAAGCTGTGGGACGCCACGTCAGGGTTGGCCATTGCCACCATTCAGGGGCACCGCCACATGGTAAGATGTTTGGGGGAGGGGGGGGGAGGTAGAGGAATGAGGGCCACCACAAGAAGCGTGCTGCCAAGTTTGTGCTTGAGCACACGTTTGTGGTTGAAATGGGATGAGGATGAACGGGGGGTAACAGGATGGGCTATCCAGGAACGGTCTCGCTTTGCTGCTGCTGCTGCCGTTGCCATTGTGGAGGATGCTTGGCACAAACTGCGTTATCTTACCGAGGCTTCCCTCCACTCTGCGAATTCTTTAATCGCTGATGCTGAGGGAGGCGCAGAAGAAAAGGCTTCGTTGCCTGACGCACCCGGCAGTCCTGCCTGCGGTATGCAAGTCCTGCCTCATTTACCAAGTGCAGCACACACGACCATCTTAGTAGAATGTTGCAGGGTAGCCGTATAAATTCACCAAATGTACATGCTTGTATGAGCGCGGAGGAGACCTCGCTCATTTTGCAACGATCTTCGCGTGATGCTTCTTGTCGCATTGGAATTGTGACGCCTAAACTTGGACCCAAAGCCGCCGCTAATTCATTAAATTAGTGCGGCTTATGGTATTGCAGCTTATGATCGTTATCATTGTTTCAGCCAAGGCTCCTAACTTGCTATCCCCCCTGCTCTCGTGGTGTTTTGATTTGGACTTGACGTAGGTGAGCTCAGTGGCTTTCAGCCCGGACTGCAGCTATCTGGCATCGGCCGGTCGCGATGACGAGGTCCGGACCTGGATCTGGGAGCCGCCTCAACTGACGAGCGAGGGAACTAAATCGACCGTCGCCAGCGATGCTCTATCCAACAGCAAGCGCGCTACGGACCGCCTACGTGCTTCGCAGCTGGAGGACTCCCGCAACAACCGGCACTGGGGGTTTATGTTTGGGGACAACTCGGGCCGAGAGGACGAGGACGCACTGCAGGAAGGCCTGGGTCTGCGGCCCAATCAAGCACCTTCGCGCGCGCCGTCACTAGCTCGTGGTGTGTAGGGAATTCCTGATACCGTCAGGGACGCATTTGAGGACTTCTTCAGCCCCTACAGTTCTTCAACCTCTCTTGGCCTGGAGGTCTCGTCCAGGCCCCCCAAAGGATAAAGTTCTGCTCAAGATGTCTCGCTCGATGGCCTTGAAATTCAATTTCTTAAGTTGTTACTTCGCCGTGGCGGAATGCTGGCAATGCCATTAGCTGGCGGTGGCAAGGAACCCCACCCAGCTGAGTAGTCCTGGAGGGTGAATTGGTGTCGTGATATCCATTCGCTGAAGGCATCTTCGTCACGGTTGGTGAGGACAACGGGCTTCGGCTGACTTGCTGGTTAAGCTCTGGCTATATATAGGTACTCTTTTAATGTGCAGCGGAAGCTGGAAAGGACAGAAAGGAATGAGAAGTGATCGACGCGGGTGGTTACGCAGGTTGCATGTCTGTCCGTGTGTGTCTCAGTTGCGCGGGTGAGTGCCCTCACAAGGCTGGTCGCTGGCAATTCATGAACCTTGATGATCTTTTGTCTAGGATACCTTCACAGCTCTCATTTCCCTCATCAATGATTACGGGATGACTGCGCAATAGCGGGCATCGTAGGTGCGGGTGCATGAGCAAACGGCCTGATGTGACAACTGAATAGGAAGTTAAAGGCTTTGCTCCGGACTTCGTTTATATTGTTGTCGTCGGGACGGCATGTACAGAAGGGCATGTTGTCGTAAAGTGATATGGGCTGTTTTGGAACTTCATATCTCGTGTGGAGGGGGGCATGTCCTGTATGTGTGTGTGGTGATGCTTCATGAGCAGGCAGGCATGCAGGCGGACAGCGCGACATTCCGGGGCGGTTGTGTGTGTGGTGATGCTTCATGAGCAGGCAGGCATGCAGGCGGACAGCGCGACATTCCGGGGCGGTTGCTTGCTACTGCCATGACGGGGCAAATTAGCTAAGTTAAAAGATATGTCGACGATACTGGTTTTGGGACTGGCAATTGCATATTACTTTATCACTTAATGTCACAAGGTATGTGCGCGTTATAATAGTCACGTCGTGTCACGTAATCGCCATTGATCCTCATTTGGGTAGGTTCTTGGTCCTCCGCGCGGTCTTAACTGCCGATGATGTATTCATGACTGCGCCGCCTCCATCCTACCATATTCCAAGCAAGCAACTCCGACCTTGATAAGGAATTGAGCATCTACCGATGAGGATGTATCGAATTGCTCGAATTGGTCTACCATGGCGACGAGGGATTGCTGCGCTGTCGCTCTGCAGCTTATCATGGCGACTGTTTGCAATACCATAATTTTTTTCTCGGGTGATCTGCTTGTTGCCATCGTTCTTTATTGTATGCTAGCCAGCCGATGGTCAGATTACTTAGGGCTGTATGCTGTGTTTCCTTCGGTGTACGTTCTCCGCCCACAGAAGATTGCGTTGTACAACCGTGCATTCCGCATCGGACACTCAGGATGCCATGATCTGAACCTCAAACGACTCAATTACGGCTTATCTCATGTCATGTAACTGCTTCTCGCGAGGGCTTATCTCTCGAGATCCTGCGAGATCAATTGGCTGCGGCGCCGCGGCTTTAAGCATCTGATGCATCCTTACCAACGCGCAGAGCAACACACCCCAAGTGAGCAACAGGGAGCACCTTCATCGTTTCTTTGTTACTTTTACATGGATAACCAAGATACCAATAACAGACGTTTTATCATCGTACTCCAATCCGTAGTCTTCCCATATCTCACCGCCATCCCGCATGCATGCATGGGTATGGAGGGAAGATGGATTGATCCAATTCACATATGCGGAGCCTTGCCTCACGGAGTGAGATGAAACCCTCCCCAAGGTACTGTTTCTGGGGAGCGAGCCGCGAGCCTCCAATCATCAAGTCTAGTCAAGTAACGCGAGCACCTCTGCATTTCCCACTCCGCTGAATGTGTGTTTAAGTTTGCTTATGCCTACAGGCGACGAGAGCAGGGCAATAGTGAACGTGCTGACAACAACGGCGGTTTTGTTAAGCATCTCCCGTACAATAATAGTACAAACACTACGTTACACAATACAGGGTTTTAGGGTCATAAAAACCCCTAAAATATATGTTATATTACATCATATTATATCTTAGGGTTTCCTACTGCTACTGTGCTATATTATATTATACTTTATATTATGCCCTGCAAGACACTATAATCCCGGTCCCTTTCTATCTGCCCCCTTTACAATCCAGCTTTGCATGCAGAGTCAGTGCAGCTCACCGCTGCTTATCCTTAGTGACTCTTCTTCGTGCACCGTTCGTTGTCCGCCGGAAAATACTTTGTGAAGAGGGCGTCCCGCCAAGCAATGAGATCCGCAAATTCCTCCTGGTATGGCTGAACGAACAAAAACGTACATACATGTAAACGGATGCGCGCATATATGTATGGGGGTATATTTACGGTTGTAAGTAGTCAGGTCATGGAGGCATATAGGACTGTAGGAGTGTGCGTGTGTTTCTAGGGGCAAGGAGAACGACAGACCAGGTTACAGGAACCCACGGGAGCTCTACATACCCACGAGATACGTGCACGGGTACATGTATGGCGGCATGTATGGCGGCAGAGCTGACATCTTATTGTTAAGGCAAAGGCGCGAACAAAACCACCTACCAGCAGCAGCAGCCTAGCTTGCGCCCATCTGTCAAGCTGACGCATTAAAGGGAGGTGTATAGAAGTGCGATTCCGAAAATAATGGACGCCCACACGCATGTATCACGATGCACGTATTAAGGCATGTATCCTGATCGCGGAACGCTAATAAAAGATATGCATTTCTATCCTCAAAGAGAGACTCACTTGGAACACCTTCAACTGCGGCCTCGCGTTGGCAGCCGAGAGAGGACTAAAAGGCTTGAGCGTCTGCGTGGATGCAGGGTCGGTCCGCGTTAGTCAAACCCCCGCCAGCAGTTCCAACTACGCCCACAACCAAAACGACTGCAAACTGTACATGCAACGGATATTATCATATACAACGTATGTAAAGCCTTCATACAAGGGTTTGTGATTCCCAATTAAGTCGAGATTCAAATCAGGTTTCAAGTTGTATAAAAGTCGTTATTATATCTTACTCCTGAAGTAAAGTCCCGAGATAACGGACTCGTTGGTCCTTCCTAACCTTTTTATCCCCTTTATCCCATCCCCCTCCACCCGCCGCTCCCCATATATTGGGTCCGATAATTATCCTTGCATCCCCCCTTAAACACACACACACACACACAAGTACACACCTGCACCGCTACTGCCATGGCCATGTCAGCGTAGGTCAGCGCCCCACCCACTAGGTGTCGCTCGCCATCGGGTCCTAGAGCGCCCGGGGCCCGTAGCGCCGCCTGGGCCTCCCTCAACACATCGAGAGCCTGAGTAGGATACAACCAAGCCGGGAGGGTGAGGCGGAAGGCTGGATACAGTGCATGCAACGACATGCAACGAGAATCTACGAGTACACCCCTGGTGTAATCCGCGGCCGGAGATGGGCCGGAATCGGAGATGCCGTGACAAGGAACGCGTTCGTCGGTTTCAGTGTTGTTGGTGGACAGTTGCCGAAAACGCCTCTTGAGATACCGAATGGCTGGGTGCAGGTGAATCCTTGTGAGCCATAGCTGCATACACCGTTGATACTATACACATTATTACAATGTGTGTGCCAATCGCGACACGGGCAGGGCGGCAAACTGACAGACAGACAGGTTTTGATATCCTATCCTTGAGGCGAGTTCTCTAAGCGGCCCAAGAAGGACCCAGGAATGTCAGCGGTCAGGGGATCGCTGACCACTACATGATCCTTCATGCCGTACCTTTGTCAAGGACGTACGGTTGGCTTCCTCTCGGTATTTATCCCGTAGCCGGCGGGCGATGGCGACCATCAGCGCCGTGCCCAAGGGTCCCAGCCAGCGCAGACCCGGGGGCATCTGCTGCCTCATGGCAGCCTGTAATAGGTTTTAATGGGGGGGTAATGCTTCAATTACGGGTACGATATGAATGGCCAGTTGAAAAGAATGGCTACATGCGGTTCTCGTATAAGTGCCGGCACCCGAGGGCACCTCATCGACACCTCATCGATGTTCCAAGTAATTTAGCCCAGCCTCCGCATGCGTCATTCTGCTAGGTTTTGAGTCAGCAGCGAAGCTCTGCATTATTATAGCAAGCCGGATAGGCTATAGGATATAAAGAAGTTTATACAATCCTTGAGTTAACCCAAATAAGGCCATGACTGGTTTCGGAGCTGTTGGCATCGCTCTCCCTCTTATATCTGCATATAGTTACCGGGTCCACCTTACCGGGTCAGAGAGCAAGAACTCGACGAGGGATGACCGGCCAAAGAACAACACCACGTCGCTCTTGGCGTTCCAGCTGAATGGGACGTGGGACGAAGGGATGCGGTGGAGTAAGAACGGAGAAAAGGACAAACACACTTTCATCGGTAGGATACAGCTAAGGAAGTTGAATTGGTGGCGAAATGGCGCTACTAAATGGAATGTAGATATGTGTGAGGTAGTGGTGGCGGCAGGGATTACGTTAGGGGTAAGGGTTTGGCGTGTTCTGAACGCCAACGCAGGTAGCATCGGGCGTGAGAACTTAAGAGGCAACGTGAAGGCTTGTTACGCCAGCAAATCCTATTGACTTTGGTCTAGGTAAGCACAGAAAAAAGAGTGTAACTTGGGTCATGGCTTAATCGTCGGTCACCTGCCTGCTGACTTGAGCCTCCTTGCCCTCCGGAAACAGTCGTACCGCATCCGGCCGTGCGCTGTGGCGGTCAGCCCACTGGGCGATGTCGTAGGATTGCATCAGCACCCCATCATTTGGCGTGAACATGACCGGCACCGTCAGTTTGCGTCGCCATTCCCACAGCCGTATCCGCAGCTTCAACTCGCCAAACAGAGGCAGGTACGGCGTGGTACGGTACTTGATGCAATGGTACTTAAGCGCGAAGCGGGCCTGTAAAGGACGGTAGGTACAAGAAAATGAGGGAAATATATGGCTTCAAGATGTGGCTATCTGTGGATTTCATACCAATCATACACAATAATTCTCAGAAGCGGTTGAGGAGCTGAAGAGGCGCGGCAGGATATGTTTACAGCGGCATATTACTGTCTGCTGAGAAGATGAAAATATTGCCCTACTACGCCGGGGTTTATCTTGAAAGGCAGGATTGAAAGTGGAATTGGAGTTCGGTTTGTTTATCCACAGGATTTCAGCATGCAGGTTGCACCAATTAGACCCCACAATATCCAGTGATCACGATTGAAGAATGAAAAGTAGACCACTTATCCAGCGCGGCAGGAAGGACTGTCCGGCACAAACCTTCAGACTCCAAGCTGAAATGCGAAGCGAGACGAGCTCGGGGACGCCTGTCATAGCGCTTAACTTGATGATGAAATATCGTTGATCTGCCTAATTATAAGGCGAAAGGACACCTTCGGGCTGGACTAAGCTTAACGTCATACAACGCTTACAGCTGGTCTGCGTATGCTTGCGCGGTTATAAACGAACATTAGCCAAATAATAAGGCCACCAAATAGTATACCTCATAAATATGTGTTCGACTGTCGTATTGGAGGCAATAGCCGTGACACCATGTTCACGGAAGATGCGTAAGCGCGTAAGGAGCAGTTGGCACCGTTCGTACGGAGTTGGCCCCCCCAAAAAAATCTTTTACAGTTACGTCTCAAAATTATTTATAACCATAAAGCTATCAACGCATTCCTTGCATTCGTCTTGCATGCCTCCTCAGCTGTTTAAATGGAACCATGCTTTTTCTGACAGGCTTCGAATAGCTAGTTTATCATCCAGGAGAACGTTATTCTGTATAGCAATCAACATAAAGTTGTGGATTTGAGCAAGTAAAATGGCACCCAAGAAGGATGGAAAGAAGAAAGGAGGCAAGAAGGGGAAGAAAGGAAACAAGCCTGCATGGATGTCCGATGGGCTTTGGGAGCTCAGTCAAAATTTGCAGAAGGTCGGTCTATCGCATCCATATGGGTTGGACATTTCGGAGACTGCATTGCCCATGTCTCCGATCTCCGGCCTTCATTGCCGTGCAGCTTTCGGAGTTTTACAGTGGCGAAATAAAGGACACGAAACTCAAGGAGGGCCAAGCGCCACCTCCCAACATTACACGAACACAGGTTTGTGAAGAGGCCCATTGAAAACAAACACGCTCAGAGATCATGCAGTAACGTGTCATTGATTTAAAACTTCTTACAATCGTGCAAATATTCGTCGCACAAGATTGGGCTTCACCTTACACGTGCACATCGGCATGTGTGCTTGCTAGTACTCAAGATGATCCGACGTCACTCCTTGCATTGATTTTGGTATATATTACCATGCTTGCGTATGGTGGTCTTTGCACATCAGGAAGTGGTCGTTTAGCTCGGCTGCAGTAGGCTCCCCCCCCCGCACGAACGCGCTTGTTCCTACGCAGGATTGGGCTGCCGACTCCATTCACATAGCCACATCTTGGACTTAAACCTTTGCTAGCCATCACACATGCTCATAATGATACAGAAGCTCTTAACCTCACTCTGTTTTTTTTGCCTCACTCGTTTGTCTTCGCAGGCTGGCATGTTCATCTGGCAGCTCTTGTTCCCCTCGAACAAAGTAGCCAAGGCGAAGCGTGACGAGGCCGTCAAGTACGGAGTCGTGGAGGTGCGACAGATGGATTGTTTGGCCTCGTTCGATGGTGAAAAATACGACCCATAAAGTCAGTAAAGACATAATAACGTTAGAGCGTAAGAACGTTGCGTGGAGCTGCTGGAGGTGCTGCTCCGCCTATGGATGCAAAGAAAATATATTGCAGCTTGGAGGCACCGGGACTGCACGTCATGCCGATCCCTCCGAAACCCAATCATATAGCTCCTGACGCCGCGCAGGATGATAAGTTAGCGAGAAACGCCATATCGCCCACTTGAGCCAGTGTGCACGCAAAACCCATATACACGACCCACATCGCTGCCGCAAGAGATGTGGGGTCCCATGGCCCCCTGCCGCAAGGTAATTCCATGGTGGAAATCTAATGCCAGCTTTTTCCCAGCCCTGGCCCCAGCCCTGGGGCCCACCCTCCATGATCCGTCCATTCGTCTTCCCCACACGTTCCTCCTTCCCTCGGGCGGCTGGGCCAGTGGTCGTCGTCCTCACGTTCAGTTTCCTTCAGTTCCCTCTGGGACGTAATCTTCCATTCATCGGCCATATTACCCGGGTACTTTTAGTCATTGTCTCATCGCATTCCGGATCGTTCCTACACCCTCGCCTCCATCCTGCAGACCTCGGTCAAGATTCTGGCCAGCGGAAAAGCCCCCGACATGACCCCCGCGCTCGGGATCCTCGTAGCGATGACTACAGACAACCCCATGCAACGCGGGGTGATGCTGGACGCAAAGCCCGCACCCCTACCGCACGTTCTGGCGGCTCTGTCCGATGAGAGCGCGAGCCTGCGGGCGGCAGCATGCTGTGAGTCGCGTACTATATGCCGCATAGGAGGTTATCGAACAACTTGCGTGCGGGGAAATGGAGAGGGGTTCCAGGAGCGGGTAGCGGCATGCTGCCATCCAATATAATCGCGTTGGAGGGAAAGTTGCGGGCACAACGTAGGGCGATGATCTTGGCGGGTTACGTAAGAGGCAGGCAGAGGGCACGAGGCCATTGAGCCCCGGCTCTAGCTGACTGTAACTCCCCCTTCGGGTAACGTTGGGCCAGATTCTATGATTTGTGTATGTCGCACATCCAGACCCAGACACTCCCCCTGAATCGCCCTTCTATTTTACCCCCTCCCTCCCTCATGATTATTGGTCTCATTGCATTCAAAGTCACGATCCCGACTCCTCGTCCCCCGGCCTCCTCCTCCTTCCTTCTCCGCTCCGAATAGCCCTACTACGGGTGGTCTCGCGCGAGCAGGACTCCCGGCCCCGACTGTGGCGGTTAATGCGGGCGGACTGGGACTGGAAGCCACTGGTCGCGTGTTTGGATCTCACGGTGGGGCTTTGTTTCTCCTGATATCAATACTCTTATCGTACTTAGGCATTCCGGAAGCCTCTTCCAACCTCTTTGGATTTCTTCATTCCCTGCAGATCTCGTTTATCGATTCATGGGGTCAAGGGGTTCATGGTCCCTTGCGTTCTTTGCGCTCCGTAACCCTCACTGATCTGGTGCCCTGATTTGGTCTGTCCTGTAGGATATGAGTCAGTTAGGCGGTCGATCTGCGTGCTACGATGCCGCCGCCGTGATGGAGGCTATGTGCTGCGCTCCGGAACCCGATATCGCCAACGGCGCATGTGCAGCTCTGATGGCGGCGGGAGGTCCAACGCACATGGTGAAGGTGAGAAGAGTTTCTGGCAAATCGAAATCCGCTTAAAACATGATCTGGACAGGGAGGATTGGGAGCTTAGGGTTTCTCCACCCAATTTCTTCCACCCAATTTCTCACCCACCCAATTTGGAAACGAAATTACGCATGCATGCCGTGGAAATGGGCCACGGACCCATTCCTGCAACCAACCCACAGTATCCATCTCCTCCATGCAATATAGCCGCTCCGTTAATTAGGCAAGTAGTTATGAAGTAAGGCAGAATCATAGGGGGTGTGTGACTGCCCGTAGTTGCTCCAGCTTATACATTCATACTTATATTTGCCCTCTGCATTAACCCACCCCCTCGAAAATATGGGTTCCTTTAACCCTCATGTATATCCTTGTGTCGTATATCCTGCATACCACCTCGGGCCCGGCGATCCAAGTATGATCTCAGCTGGGCCCCTAAGGCCCCACCAGGCCTGACTCCCTCAACCATTCCTGTGTTTTCTGTCTGTCGATTCTTAATTCATTACGTTCATGCTCTTCATGCTTCTCCCAACACAACCTCATGCAGGTGCTCCGCACCCGCCACGCGCACCCCATGTCTAAGGCCGCCTGTGTTGCGGTTCTCAACCAGCTGCTGCGGAGGGCTAGTCCTGAGGCTTGCGAGGAGGTGGTGCTAGGGCTGGGGGCGCTGGAGCCGCTAGCGGCGGTGTTCTTACACCCCGTTATTCCGCTGGTCTACAAAGCGCACGCAGCAGGTGGGAGGATGGGTGGGAAGATGTGTAGGTGGGCGTGTATGAGAGCAACGGATGGGGTTGGCTGGGAGTAGGAATAACCCTAAGACATATAAAGACCAGGCCGCAGAAGATCGCGAGTGCTTCATGTTTATCGATCGCTGTAAACATGGAGGGATGGATGGAGGGATGAATGCAGGTGATGCCGGCAGTGCCGCTCTGTTGGGAAAGAACGTTCTGTTGTTGCTTGTCGCTTCCTTCCTGACTTCCTTTTCCGCAGCCTGCCTGCTGCGTTACGTGATGCCGGACAGCCTATGGCGAGCAACGGCTGCAGCGGCCAAGGCGGCGGCTGCAGGGCCGCCTCCCGCGTCAGCGAACACGGAAGCGACATCTGGTGCGTGTGCATGTGTGTGCACGTGTGTGCATACGTGTGTTCGTAGCGAAAGAGGGGCAAATGATAATCAACAAAAAAGATTAGCATAAAAGGTATGTGTGTGTATGTGTGTTGACGGGACCTTGTCAATCCCCGCAAACGAGGAGGGATATGGGCGTGGAGTTGTGACGGAGGTGTACATGGCGAGGGATTCTGGTTTGCACTACGGCCTCAGCGGCTTCTCCCTACGTGCCTGCTGCATTGCGGCTCGGGCATCAGTGCGTGAACAGCACACGCGAGCAATGGCGTAAACCGGAAAGCATTTTTCGTTTTCCGATCGCTCAGGTGAAGGAGCTGGGGCCAATGGGGCAGCCGGGCCGGGTGAGGGCGCTCCACAGCCAGCGACAGGAGCACCGGCCACGCCAGCAACGGGCGCAGGGCAAGCGGCTGGGCCTGCCGCCGCCGCGCCGGCGGCAGCTGGGCCGCCTGCCGGCAGCGGCCCCACCTCCGGCGGAGGTGCTGTGGCGGCGGCCGCAGCTGCCCTGGCGCGGGGAATGGAGAGCACCGGCGTCGCTGGCGATGGGATGGGAGGTATCGAGGTTCCAAATGTGGACCTGCTGGACGATGAGACTCGGGAGCAAGTGAGGAAGAGGAGGGGAAAAGAATGAATCTAGTTTCGGAAGCTCTGGGGCCTGCCCGCTCACTAAACGCTTGTGGTGCAAAACTGGGGGAAGGCGGAGGGGGGATGACAGCAAGTATCATCTGTGTTTTCACTCTCACCTCCTCGCCCCTGTTCGCGATATCTATAAAATATCTACCCACATTAATATCTGCTGCAGGTGGTCAACCGAGCTCGGCGAGTAGCGGCTCTGGATGGAGTGCTGCGGTCGCTGGTGCAGCTGTGCGTGGGCCCGGATGGGCCTCTTCCCGATTTGGAGGTGGGTCCCGGGCTCGTGCGTGGGTTGGGGATGACGCACGGAGCGGACTGAGCGAGCGGCATGGGGGTGGATTTGAACTTCATTGGACGAATGGTGCGGAGGATGGGGGCTGGGTCTGAAGGACTCATTTGACTGGTCCAATTCCCTTGTTCCTTCCTGATCTTGCTTCGTTCTTCTGAAGGGGAAAATCAGGAAAACTCGCGTTTACTTTGTCTGGTGTTTTGTTTAAAGAATATCCTCTGCTCAACTTACTTGGTGGAATTTCTTTTGCAATTAAGTTACCATGCAACGATATTTTCTGCTGCCTCCCTCCACGCGGCCGTGTTGATCTCTGTTGCTTCAGGCTATCAAGGACGATGGACAGCCCCCTCCGGAGGATCCCAAGTCCAAGAAGAAAAAGAAGAAGGGCAAGAAGAAGAAGGCCAAGATGGAGCCAGGTAAGCACATGGATTTCTGTGGGGTCAATACTCAATCGACGATTCTCAGCCGCATGCGGAACGCTGGCAATAGCAACAGCAACAGCAACAGCAACGGCGACTGTATAATGGACGGGGATCCAGGAATGCTCGTCCCTGGGCCCGGTGCTTCTTCAATTCCCTTCTTCCTTCCCCATCTCCCCAACAACCCCTCCGCACGTTCCTATAGATCCTTCTCAACGTTTTCTCTCCTTCTTCCTTGTCGTTTGCCTCTGGCACGTGGCCGCTTCCAGGGACACTCGAAGCTCAGACTTACGCCAGTGCGGTACTGCGCCTCGTGAGCCTAGCGGAGGAGCAGCGGGCGGCGCTGGTGGAGGCAGCCGCCATCCGCTACCTGCTGCCGCTATTGGAAGCGAAGAACTCCGCGGCCCGCTGGAACGCGCGACAGGTGTGGAGGGAGGACATCGAGAACAACAGACCTGACCCGATCACAAGACACCTCCATGGCTCCCATATAATCTAGAAACCCAATCCACAAATTGTTTGTTGCAAAGGATCAAGCGGCTGTCCTCATCCTATCAGCCACACAACCAGCCACAACCGGCCGTATCGCCTTGCTTGCCCTCGTTTCTTCATTAACTCCCCGTACTCGCGAGGTCCCCCAAAGAGGCTGGCACATCTTTTTTAACACGTACTCCTTTCGGCGTGTTATGCTTGACAAACCGTTGCCCCTTCCCGTCCTCGCTCAGTTGCCTCCTTGCCCGTGGGTCCCTGTGACTGTGTCCGTCGTTTTCCCACCCCCTCGCCCGGTCGAGCCGTGTTCTATTCTCTCCTCTCCCGCTTCAGACGCTGATCAATCTGTCCATGGCACCGGATCTGCTGCCCAAGTTGCAACTCTACAAGGTACCGGACTACGTGCACCAAGCTAATGTGCCGCAGTCGCACTTTGAGCGCCCACTTCAGCCGCAGTCTAATGCTGGGCTACTTCAGCACCAGGACTCACTGGTGAGGGAGAGTGTGTGTGTCTGTGTCTGTGTCTGTGTCTGTGTCTTGTCTGTGTCTGTGTCTGTGTCTGTGTCTGTGTCTGTGTCTGTGTCTGTGTCTGTGTCTGTGTCTGTGTCTGTGTCTGTGTCTGTGTCTGTGTCTGTGTCTGTGTCTGTGTCTGTGTCTGTGTCTGTGTCTGTGTCTGTGTCTGTGTCTGGGGGTGTTACACTGTGGGCGACTCGCCCTACAAGGGTGAGCACCAAGGGGCCTGACCGGACCGAGCCACAGCGCAGGGGAGGGGCACGTGGCTTTGTCTGTCTGTCCTGCCACGTGCTCCCCCTCTCACTAAGACCAGCTAGAGCAAAGAGAGACTCAGAGGCTCTAGCCTGGCCACTAACAGAGCACTGAGGAGCACCACGAAAACGAGGAGGGAACAAAAGAGAACAGGGGGCGACTAACTGCACAAAGAAGGGGACCACTCTCCTCCAACACAAAACTGAACTAGCAAGAGCCTGAAAAAGACACACAGAAGCCCTCAGAGGAGAGACGCCAACAGGAGAGCACACTCAAACACAGCCAAGGAGGAAGAACCCAGCTAAAGACAGAGGGGGGGATGACGAGCCAAATTGGCGCCCCCCTAGAAAGCCTCCCGGCCCCACCCACAGCTGGCCCCTCAAACACCTGCACTGCACAAGAGGGAAAGACCTCTCTCACTGCCTCCCCCAAAACCCTCAGAACCCAGTGCCTGGACACAGGCTCCTCCAGCCACGAGACCCTCCACTCTCTCCCTGCCCCTCCTCAAACACCAGGCTGCCTGCCCGTTCTCTCCAACTCTCCTCCTCTCTCACCCTACTTCTCCCTCAAACCTCCTCCTCAAAACCCCGCCCTAAGGACCCTGCTCTGCTCTCTCTGCTCCACGGCCGGTGATTTCCATAGGAGAATCACATCTCAACTGAGCTCCAACTATGGCTAGGATGGGATGTTGCGGTCCCACCCGATCCCAGCCATATTTAGGGATACCCAGCGCTGCAAAAGAGTGCAAGCGAGTCCAGAAGTCAGCAACTGTACGGGCCCGAGCTTGGTCCAGGGGAGAAGCTGTTGTTTGTGCTGCATTGTCCAAAGTTGGCTGTGTTGTGTAGATGCTTGGACGTGTGTTGGCAGCTTCATCCTCCTCTTGCGTAAAGCCCCCTAACCGGTTGAAGAAGTCAGTAATAGCCCATTGACGGGGTCCCTGCTCTGCTGTATGGGTCTGTGGTTGTTGCTGCCGTCCGTGGGTAGATCCCCCTGTTGCCTTTGTTCCCGGGTTGCAGCCCGGAGACAGTACCTGCCATATTCCATAGAAGACAAAGCAGCCATGGCTATCACGTCCCAAGGTGCCTGTTCGCACCCGGTTGGCGCTTGGACGAGCCACAGCTGTTGCCTGGTTATGCCCCCCTCTATGGTGGCTGGTGACAGCAGTCGCAGATGCCTGTCAATCTGCTCTCGCACCGCCTTGGCTATTGGACATTCCCAGAAGTGATGCATGCGTGGGGAGTAAGGCTGATCAGTGTCTCCTCCATAGCTCCCACACTCACAGGGTTTGATGGGCACCCTGGAAAGGTGTGTGTTGCCCGGCAAGGGTATCCCATCAACCACCAAACGCCACAGTGTCTCTTTGTTTTTGTTCTCCCAATGAACTGCTGTCCATAGCCGAGCTAGGGTTGCCTGAAAGTGCTGGAGGTTGGTGGCAAGGTAGGGAGGAGTTGGGCTATCGGTTGACACCCCTAGAGCCTCCCTCACAAAAGCTGTCAGCAGTTCCAAACGCTCCTCCGTAGTTGAACCTCCTTGCAGCTGGGTAGCTTGGCTGACCGTAAGATGGTAGAAAGGCACTATACCCGAGTCTCCTGGCAATCTCCAGCCCAACCGCCTGACTATCATGGCCATCACTGTGGTACAGTCTGGTGGTGCTTGCAACTGCTGCTGCATTCTGTCCTCCATCCTGATCTGTTGTTGGGGTTGTAAGCGATGAACGACCTCCCGTGCTGCTGCTAGCCATGCTGGGCTGATATCATTGCATAAGGCTGAAAGAGCCCTATGGGTATACTCCTTGTCTCGCAGTTGGGTGGGGTTAGCTATGGGGTCTAGATACTGGAGGGTCCAATCCAGCCAGTTAGTTGTCCGAGGGAGGGGTGTTTGGCTGTGCTCCAGCATGTCATACACCCTTACCAGGTCACCTACTGTAAGTAGTTTTCTGCAAGAAGCCAGCAGCGGGTGTCGTGCTTCCAGGCCTGGGCGGAAGTTGTGTCCATTGGTACTTCTCCCAGCATCCACATTGTTGGGCAACAATGGATTACCCCACAGGGCAGCTGCCCAGCACCAGTCTCCGGGGGCTAAAGGGGGGTTGCTGACATCTTCTAATGGTGGTAGATGTGCCAAGGCCCCTACAATCCGGCTGATATCCTCAGGCAAGGTCTCTCCACTGTCTCTCCTCTGTGTCTGTGTCTGTGTCTGTCTGTCTGTCTGTCTTTCTGTCTGTCTTTCTGTCTGTCTGTCTGTCTGTGTGTCTGTGTGTCTGTGTGTCTGTGTGTCAAACCGTGGTATTGCGGCATGGTGGGTTGAACCCACTAGGTTCCGAAAAGAGAGGGGCCTACAAGCAGGATTATTACGATTGTTACAGCTTGTCAGGTGTTACGGCTGTCGTCTGGTCATCGGTATAATTTACGAACGGAATATAATAATGGATACTGTTGTCGGTGTAGTGTCCACTACTGTGAAATAGCGACTTCGTGTCCTCAGTACGGTACACTTAGTAACAACTACGTCTCCACAAAACTCGTCCAAAAGCTGCAAAACCATGACCTGCAACACATTGACCTGCAACACATGTTAGCAAACCGACATTTATAAGTTGCTCCTAGTGGCCGGTAGAGACATCCATCGTATCGCCCGAATGGCGCAGTTAGGTATTGGGCGGGTGGTGGGTGGTTAGTGACCGCCATTGCCATCACCGTTGGCCATAGCGCTATTGGAAAAACAGAAACGCAACTACTAGTGCATAACTATATCGCTAATGCTCTACAACGGCGGATGCCATCTAGAGCTCAGGGAAACACTGTCAGACATACAAATGTACGGCATTTCCCGTACTCTCATCCAAGAACTTGACTTCTCTATAAGGGAAGTATACGCATCGCACCCTGGTTTCCTCCCCGTTTCCTAGTCAGGTTTGGGGCCCATTCAATCCGTACCGTTCCCTCTCTCTTCCGTTCCTTCTTTGCAGGGTCGCAAAAAGGATGGTGGCCTGGCCGCAGTGGTGGCCAAAGTCAAGCCGCCCGCTTTGAAATCCAAGACCTGATCAGTGCAGCAATTCCCGGAGACGTGCACACTTACCCAACGGGACGCAGCAGCTGGTGGGTGGGAGCCTCCTTTCGCGGCTCACCGGGTGATGCTTCGTAGTCCGTCTGGGCCTGCGTGACGGTCGGGACATCGTGAGGTGTGTCCCGTCCGTACATATTCGACGGAAAGGACGACACTGGAGGCCAGCCAAGTCAGTTTTCCCGGCAGGCGGTATTGAGAGGGGTGGTGGTGAAAGATGGCGGTGGTGGCCGGATTTTGCGAGTGGTGGTAGCAGGTGGGTTCAGTGGCCAATTCTTCAACGGCTGAGGACAGTTCAGTCGGTCGAAATACAATCACTACGGTTTCTTGTTCAGACTTGTGCTCGAGCTAGGATTTTTGTTTTGTATGTGTGAGAAGGGGGAGTGGGGCTGTGGACGAGGCGTGGGGTTCTGGAGGGGTGTGGACAAGGTGCTATTGCGGAAATAAGCATTATAGACTTGCGGGAACTAACGGCAAGCGGAACATAATTGTTTATGCGGTAGTAATGCGCGTGCGCTTTTAAGGACCGACGCGCGTGTTTATATGTACGTATGTGTCAACATGTATTCTGAATATTATGACCAGTTGGTAGTGTGACGATGATTCCGGAAGGCCACAGCAACAGCAGCAACGAACTGATCGGCTGCCATTGACTATCTACACAAATTACTACGGATTATGGTACATATGCATGACTAATTACCATAACCTACCGTTACTGTGTCGTACATAGCTCCTGTTCGAATCGTGCGCCGGCGCACCTGTGAGAAAGAGAGAGAGATGTATGACTTGACCCATCGTGTGAATGAAAAATTTCTCGGCCAGGCGGCATCCTCTTAAAACTTGTTGTAACTTTGGTATGAACGTCTGCTCATTACACACTGCGCGCCCTGCCGACATCTTTCTTCGGCGGTTTTATGTAATGTTCACCAAGTACGACATGTTCGTCTCTCTGGAGATTTATCCTCTTGACCCTTCGCCACATCACCACAAACGTCATAATTAGAGTCCGTACCCTTAAATCCGTACCCGCCAGTCGGTTATACATGGTCACAGCACAGCTGCGCTTGGGAGACATGAAGCAGGAAATCAAGTGCACTGCTGACAGGCGGGCCAAGATAAAAAAATGGTTTCAAACCTATTTACTCGACAGTTTTATTGGAACGGAAAGGAAGGCCGGAAGGATAGGGAAAGGCCGGAAAAATATCTGATGGGATCCTCGCCCTCCCTGTACGTGCTTTCCACAACCGGTCGCATAGAGACGACTTGCAAATCGTGCAAGGTCTGCGTGCCTGTTTGCATTCAAGCCTTTGCTGCCAGAAGGTTTCACCCATGCTGATCTAACTTGATAACCAACCCAAACTACTCACGTTCTACACCTGTCTTTATAGCAAGGCGTTCTGCCGGCTTGCCCCAATGCCCCGCCATGCAAAACAACCAACAACGAACCTTTTGCGGCTCTAGTACCCCGCATCAACCGTCACTTATAACCAACATTAAATTATGCATAATCTCGTGCAATTATAAAGTTTACCTCAATGATGCGATCAACAGAGCCGTACAGATGAGAGCGTAACACAGGACAGCAGCAGCAGTCGTACAATCGTTCGTTGGGTGTGCTTTGTTGCTCAGCCCGGGGCAAGGGGCGACCACTCGACCCGAACGTGAACCGGCTGGAGATAGCGTGCTCGAAGACGCAGGCGCATTCCATGACCAAAAATGAGACCGGCCGTCCCAAACCCAGGATATCAGCTCACCATTAACCCCGGAAATAAGGACATCGGCAAAATGCAGCACGGAAGAAGCAAAATATCTAAGGCCGGAGGCACATTGACTCGTGGGAACGTCCACGCGCCGCCAATTCGTTGCGTCTGCACCTTCCTCATTACGATCTTCCACATTCGCACCACATTTACCTAATTTCCTTACCCTTTTTGGACGCACCGGCCAGGCCAGCCTTTGAGCCGGCACTCGTCGCCGCACTGTTCCAAAGAAGGATTCCAGGGCTTGCGTTTGAGGCATGCGCATGAGAACCTCGAGCGTTTCGGGACCTCGGAACAACCCCAATCCGGCTTCAAAACATACCACATCGGAACACGCTTCTCGTAACCTATACATGCAACGCTCCCTATATGAAAATCTCTTACGGATACTTTCTCTATACAGATACAAATTCCGTATGTTACAGAACAGCGGTAAAGGCAAAAGCTTGGCAGCGAACCGGTGGCAAATGATCAGAAAAAAACAGGACCACGTGGTCGCACCTTGAACGCATTCGGGCGGGGAAGATCGCCAACAGCCATTACGAAGAAAATTGCGGAAGAAAGAGACCCGCGTGAAAAGAAGAACAGCCGCCCCATCATATCCCTCCCCGCCTCCTCGCCATCCGCTAACCCAAGGAATCCAAATCTCCAACTTCATAGCGCCGCGCACCCATGCAGCCACCATGGGTGCTTGCAACCTCGATGCCCCTCACTATACCGTAATTAACCCAACCTGCCAGTGGCAATGCCAAACGTATCCACTCCGTCTGCCGTCGCAACCTGCTATGGACCTAACAAGACTTAAACGGACCCATCAACCAGGCAAGGTTCCCATGCACGGCCACAGGGACCTGCGGCGCCGCGCACGCGTACACGCACAAGACTGCTCCCCTCTTCATGCCAGGGCCCCAGAGTAGAATTTACTGCGGCCGGGAGTGAAACCTTACTGAAGGTTTGACAGCACGCAGTGCACCTTTCTTTAACGAGAAGCCAAGCCAGAAGCCAAAAAGTAGATAAGGCAAAAGCACGAAAGCTTTCGACCTCACTGAAAGACGCTATCCAAGTCAAACCTTGAAAGGAGGAAATGGTGTTTTAAAGACAGCCCGAGAGAAAAACCAACAATCACCGCCACAAACATGATTTCCGTTTACGGAGGCGACGACTGCACTGAAACCCGCAGATCACCGTCATAGTTGTGAGAAGGGGAGACGTCGCCTTGGAACGATGAAGGAGCCCCTCCGTGCTGAAGCCCGTTGTAAGCCGTTCACATGATGCGCTTTTCCCTTTCAGCAGCCTGTCCTTTCCTTTCGTTACACCCCACTGCGCAGCTCCCCCTCTAAACAAGGTAAATTTGTAATTGCAGGTTGTCCACAGTTGCAATCCAATCATTTCCAGGAAAGATCCACCAACCACCTCTGCACATCGCACAAGAAGAAGCTGAAGCCGAACGGGAGTCGGTTATCATTACCCATGGGGCATCACGATCTCCCATTCCACGTTCCGCACGAACACTACTCGCAATGACGTTGCAGTGAAGGAAGGTTGTTGGCCAGACCTGACATCTACCCAGCCCGGCCCGGCCCGCTCGGCCTAGATCCCGCTACCAAGAGAACAAGCGAACCTTGGTGTCCTTGCCCGTTGCGTACTCTTTATACCACCTTGCCAGCTACGGGTCATAGCGCTCTTCCGTTCCAAATTTCATCTTTCCCCGTGGACGAGTACATTTTAGAGCCATACAGGAGCCATGCGCGCAACGCTGAAGGGAGCGCGCAAAGTGACGGATCAGGCGCTGGCTGGCTACCCCATACCATGTGTTTGCTCATAGTCCGGTCACGCCTGATGTTATCATCATCCCGCGGTTTGAGTGTAGCTCCTTTTTCTTAACGCACCCTCCGCAGCGCAGAACAAGCAGCCAGAGCGTGGGGAGCTACGTCCTCCTACTCCCTTTCCAACAATCCGTGGAGCTGTAAACACAGCAAGCTGTACATTCCCTCCAGGAACAAACACAACGCGATTACGACAAACACAATGCGGTTCATAAGGTCCCTCGAGGAAGGGCGACCCTGAGTGAACCCAACACACAACGTGGGTGGACGAAATTTGATGCTGTGGTGTTTTGGGGGGATATGGGGATGTTGGGGGTGTCGGTCTTGTTCCACATTATGTGAGGGCTCCCCTGCCGACGCTGTTAAGAGGTTTATACATCGCTGTTGTTCTGATGCTATTGATAGTTGTATAGATCTTTCGAATTTTGGAAGTTAGAGAGTGGACGGGTACTGCACAGCCGCAGCCCCAGTCGAACCTGTCGGGCCCCCAGCGGCAGCAGATCGCAACAGCCCTGTTAAGGCGGCGCGCACACGTGCTGCAGGTCCACCGGAAGGGGCAATGGCTGCACCGCCTGCCGCCGCCGCTTCCGGGTGAGACAGAACCACCTGTCCCGCCTGAGGCTGAGGCGGCTGCGCCGCTGCCGCCGTCGATGTATCCATGATAGCGTTCGGGTCTGTGTTGGCAGGGATGGTGATGGGATGGGAGCTGGCAACCGCGGCTCCACCGCCGCTAGGGTCATTGCCGGTGGTGTTTCCGGCGGGCAGAGAGCGTGAGGGGCCTGGAGCTTCAACATCACCGGCTGGGGCGAGGGCAGTTGCGGCGGCGGTTGGCCGCTGCGCAGAAGCAGCAATAGGCATCAATGGTTCCTGTAGCGGACAGAGAGGGAGCAGCGCGGACAGACGCCGTCATGAGTGTGAGAAGCACAGTTGAGCATGAGCGCCACTAAGCTGTGAAGACAGCATCACGAACCGATGCCCGGGCAGCAAACATGCGCAATCCTTTAATGGATTATGCAGCCTCATGCAAGAAGCCCACGATGCCTGGGCACTCGTGTGGCACGCGTCGTCTGGCGTCTCTGCCGTCTCAAACATACAGGCACTGCCGCTGAAACATACCTGCAGTTCAGGCTGGGTTGCCGCGGCCGCCCGGGAAGCCGCCAGCAGCTGTGGTTGCCGCCGTCGGCTCCGCGAGCGCGACACGGACCGCTGCTGCGACTGCTGCTGCTGCTGACCACCACCGTCACGCGCGTTGCTCCGTATAATATTGCCCGAACCGAGGCGCTGGTTAGGATACACCCTGAAGAACACAGTAGGACAGAACGGCAAGCAGACAGACGGACAGACAATCACAAGGACCTGTAGCGACCGGTTAACCAAATTTAAAACGAAGGTAAGAACGTGTACTAGTACGTACCGAACATCGTGTGCGTGTGTATACATATATTAGCAGTCATGTAAGTCATTTTTACATTGTTAAGCCCACCGAAAGCCCAAAACCGAACCTGGGGTGCCTGATCAGGTCCACCAGCCCCTGGAAAAGCAGCGTCCAGCCATTGATCCCTTCTGCTGCGCCCGCCGCACCCCGGCCCGAGCCACCCGCGCCCGAGCCCCCGCCCCCGCCGCCAGCCCGGGAGGCCGGCGGATGCGGCAGCGGCTGCGAGGCGTCGTGTTTGCAGACGGGACAGCAGCGGCGAGTACCGAGCCACTGGTCCACACAGCCCATATGGAAGCGATGCGCGCAAGGCAACACGCGAACCTAACAAACGGGGGGAGGGGCAGGAGATGGAACGCGAGTCCGCGGAAGGAGCACGTATCCGGAGAGAGGCGCCCAGAAAGGTTTGGATACCGCTCCGAATCCAACCTTAACCAGAATAGCCTTAGGCACACACATAGGCACACACACATTGACAAGCACACATAGGCTATTAAAGCGCTGAGATACCTATCAGGCACGCACGTAGGTACATGAAAGTACATAAGTGTTTGCAACATGCAATCCTCCTCTTGCCGCCCCGTCGTACCTTCTCGCCATCCACGTAGCTCTCCAAGCAGATGGCGCACACGCGCTTCGTCTCGCCAGCGTGCGCTCCCGGAGGCCGGGGCAGCTTCGCCGTGGCGGAGGCGCAGCCACTCTCACTGCTGCTGCGGGAAGCCTACAGACAGCAGGGCGAAAGGACGGACTGATGAACGCACGCGGATTAAACCACCGTACGGTGGAGAAGTGCACAGCCATGTAATCAGGCGGCTGGAATGATGTTCAGTTGGAACTGTCAGGCGGGCGACAGTCCGGGATTCTTATATTTCCAGCAGAGAGCTTAGGAGATCAGGGAACCGGCGGGCTTTGCGCAGCAAAGTCATCGGATTCGCAAGATTCGCATGCTTGTAATTTTTTCATGGGAAGTACTAGGCCTCTTCTGTTCCCTCTTCCGCTCTGGCCCCCTGCCCGTCTGCCACTAGGTCCCTTCCGCCGCTCTACATCTTGTTCTTGTTCTTATTGAAGTCAGTGCCGCGTCGATGTGAACCAGCACCCACCAGATCCTGGCCCTCTTCTCCTCCGTCTTCCTCCTCCACCTCGCCGCCTTCTGGCATGTACAGTCCACAGCCGTCCTCGATGTCACCGCCGCCGTCCGAAAGCAGCGGCTGCATCTCCTCGTCACCCACATCTCCCTGCTCCACCCCCTCCGCCGTCGCCCACACAGCAGCCCCCACGGCGGCCGCGCGGGACAACGAACTTGGCTGGGAGGAAGTGGAGGACATGGCGCCACCGCTCAGACCACCGGCAGGCCGGGTGCCACTGCGGGCCCCTCCGCGAGATGGAGCTGCGGCGGAGAAGGCCGCCCCGCACACGACACGGTAAACGGGAAGAGGTGTTCAAACTTTGAAAATAAGAGCATTGAGACAACAGGAGCCTGCGGGATAACATCTCGGACGAATGAACAAACGTAGGAGTAAGTGCCTTTACACGGCGGATGAATGGAAAGTGGTTACAAGACGAAGGCTGGAAGATGCCAGAAGATGCCAGAAGACGTCGTCTGGGAAATCTGGAAGATGTCATCATAGGAGCCCTGACGAGATTACTGTCAAAAAGCAGCAGGCGACCATTACTGCCCAATTAGTCATTGCCCGATGAGTCACGGGGCATGTCATTCGGATATCCAAATCAGCGGCACTTAGGGCTATGCGATGCCCCCTTCCCCAACACCGGCCACTGGCTCATCTAAGCGCCTGTGTGCGGGTGCCCGTACCTGGCGACTCGTACACCAGCACCGGCAGCAGCCGCAGTGATTCCGCCGGCAACCCCGGCTCCTGCTGCTGAGCTGACCGCACGTGCCCCGCTTGCTCCTGCCCACCGTGCCCGCCAGCTCCCGGGGGAGGCCCCCGAACGTGCATGCCCTGAGTGCGGTTACACGTTACCGACATCCAGGGCGGACCAAGATGAGTTCAGGGCCGCTCGCTTTAGAACAAGTGACACGCAGCTGTATGAGACATGGCGTGTGACGTAAGGCAGATGCAGTATCGCTAATGCACTATGGACTTCGTAAATGCGTAAATGCCAAATGTGATCGGGCCTTATGGTGTGCCAGCAGGTCCACTGGTTGGGGCTCCCTATCGTTACCTTGCTTCTTCGGGGATCGTGGGGGGAGGCCTGATAGCGTCCCCAGACCACACCAACCCCCACCTCAGGGAAGAGACCCCACCCCATCCCATCCCACCCTTTCCCAGCAGAAGCCTCTCTGTGAGGCTCAAACGAAGCACCCCCGCATCAAATCCTGTCCACAACCCAAAACATCACCTCCTAGGCGCTCAGTAGAGTTTAGTCTCTTCAGTGAGCATCACCGTTCCCCGCCGCCACTCTTGTGTCCTTTGGTTCCTGCCCCGCTTTCCTCACCGTCACACTCCTTCCTCCTCCACATCCTTCGACATCGATACACACACACACACACACACACACACACATATATATATATATATTTCCTGAGTTGACCCTCTCCTTCTTATATTATCCAACTGAGTCGTTCCTTTTCAACCTCAACCCCGCGACTATTGATGCGATGATGTCATGGTTTGCCCATCCCCGCCCGGCCCGCGGCCCAGGCGCTCCCTCCGCTCGGCTCACAACGATAATCTGCATCCCACGATTTGCCTACCCCCGCGGCCGATCGCCTCGTCCCCTCCCAAACCTCAGAGCAGTATCCCAAGCGCTGCCGCACCGTGAGCCACATGCTCCATGAGCGCATGACGTAAAAGGTAGCCAGTACCACGCCCAGCGCAAGGACTCCCAGGAAGGCGCTCATCAACATGGACAGCCAAGCCACGCTGCTCAGCTGCGGGAGGAAGCAGGAAGTCCGGAGGGAGGGGGGAGGGGAGGCGGGAAAAGTGGGCTCGTTTTCAGGTTTCCCTCGATGGCATGAAGGGTGGCTGAAGGGCAAAAGGCGGACGATTGCTTCATGAGGTCAAATCCTATATGAAGGGAGTGCCGTTGTCACACCGTAACAGGCTCTGGCGTGACGTTCTTCCTAATAAGGCTCGATTTGTGGGCGCATAGCCTGCTTCCAGTGCTCCAGGGAGCCGGGGACGGCGCACCCGGGTAACGTGCCCTTGGATGGATGGGTCTAATCTCAAAACTCAACCACCTGAGGAAGATCCAGATCGAAGACGCAAACGGTCGTCCGCCCGTCCAGGAGAAGTCATATTCCGCACGTCGGGTAAACCTCTAGTCGCATCCCGCTGGGGTCGCATGGCAGTTGCCCTGGCCTGGGTGCCTGGGCGTACTGTGATTCACTTACCGGTGTGATACGAACCCGAATGGCTTCAATCGTCATGAGCTTCCTCATGATGATCCCCGCCTTTTGGGACACGAACACCGACGGAATGACTGGATCCGGGTGGCCTTTGGGCTTAGACATAATGATCAAGCTTTCGTACACATCATCGTACACAATGGCCGCCATTGCACCAGCGTTTTGGGCGTTCATGACCTGCCGTAATGACGGGAAAAAAGACGAGGACTTAGGGTTTTCAATAAATGCTCACGATACAGCTTTGTTCGTGTAGCTAATTTAAGATGCATTTAAGAATGCTCCGTTCTGTGTTCCCGTCTCAGGGGCCACTCAAAGTTCAAACCCGTTATGAACGTCACGTTCCGCTGAAACCTCAACGCATCGCTGCCAATCCCCTAAATCAAACAACAACCAGGAAGATATTGGAGATGATCCTGCGCGGATGATATTGTCATGTTTCTTAGGGGCTGTGCTATACAGAATCTTCTAGAATCGTCACGCCTGTAAATGCTCGCCAAACAATTACAGGACCTGCCTAGTTTTTTCCCCTCGCCCAAAGCTCGAAAGGTACATTCCCTGTGCCTCCCGTAATCCCAGCCCTCCCTAGTGCGGGTGCTGACATTCATCGCTCTCCCTAACCAGCGCCTCCACCCTACGACCCAAGCACCTTGATGTCGAAAGTGCAATTGTTTGGGTGCAGCTGCTGCTGGCGGGCGATGAGGGCAATCCATGGCGTGTCGAAGTCCATAAAAGTGAAGGGAGAGCACGCGTCCTCCGGGTCCGCAGACTGCGCTCATGCGGAAGTGCAATTATCTCAGCGGCTTTGCGAAGTAACGATTAGCAAGGTTGTCGACAACCCACGGATAGCTTACCCGAAGGATGCCCTCTACGCCTGCGTCCGGAATATCCGGGCCGAAATCAGCTGGAACGTCCGGTAGAGGATCCAATATGTATGCGCTAGTCTGGTCGAATTAAAAGAGTGGGGTGGAAAGGAACATCCACGGGCCAACATAAGGAGGACGGTCAACGCCACAGTAAGCTGCTTGCAAGAGTCACAAATCAAAGAAAATATGCGACATTTTTAACGATGCGTCGCCCTCGGAAACACCATCCGACTAGTCTATCGCGCAAAATATAATACATGGAGCGACAATCTCCTGTTATCGCAATAACCTAAGCAGTCAATATCGCACCATAATGTAGACATCCGCGGCGGCAAGCTCCACAAGCTGAGCAAGTGCCAACAGGCCGAGAAACCCCCGCCACCAACGCATCCTGCAGGGTACTGGTGGTTAGGTGCAACTACAGCTATTGATTCCGTTAGGATAATAAACAATGTTGGAAACTTGGCAAGGGTTTTCTCCTGTCCTAAATCTCTTTCGTCTTTTGCTGTAGTTTTAAAGCTTGCTATGCTAATGCAAATATGTTCTGCAAAATATCTTCCTCTCAAGGGAAACGGTGTCGCTATCGCGAATGAGTACGGAAAGGGTACGTAAGCTCCACTCAAACTAGCAGGTGCCCTGCAAAAGGGAGGTGATCCATTTCCGAGTGCCAAAGAAACAACAATAGAACAGATTCTATAAATGTACACTTTAGCCCTGCGGAGGCAACATTAGCAATGTCGTTCCACGCAGGCCCAACGTGGCCTAAAGGCCGTTTCACTGAACGCGTACACATGAACCCTGTGACAGTGTGCCAAGCAAACATCCGAAATTTTATCCTTAAGTGGCATGAGTCAACTCAGTAATACCCCGAAACGGCAAAGCAAGGACAAAAAACTGTGGCCATCGCAAATCTGCACCACCTTTAGTTGCCACCAAGATGGGTGACCACCTTGGTTACTGGCCACTAACGAAACTTCAGGCCGGATTCATCTCAGCTATTAAATCGTTCCGGAGTACCAAGCAGACGGCATGCAAGTTCCAATTGTCGTTCCATGTCCTGCACGTCCACTTCGAGTTGTAGCGTCCTCGCCTGTGCCCTGTGCGTTGTATTAGGTGTTGATGGCCGATCAGCGCATGATTTGGTTCAGGAATCAGAGAGAAGTAATGCGGTCTCCCGGGTGGTGGGGACTGGTGCCTATACCCGCCTATCTCCAATGTTAGAGGCGACCTTGCTTCCATGGAGCTTTAAAATCAACGTGTATCGCCATATGCACGCTGTAAGCATACACTGCAATTTCCAAAAGGGCCAACAGGTGAAGCATGCTTACCGTGCGATGTTGCCTTGCGTAACGGGTTGAGATCCGAAGGAAGGCGTTAAACGATGTTGAGGGCTAAGTCCGTAGGTCGGCGGCATGGGCAGCAGGTCCACAAGTTGGATGTAGCTATACGCCCGCTTCGCACCATAGATTACAGGTAGCTCTATGATGCTGTCGTTCCTACGAAACCAAGAAACATGACATGGAACGGGTTTGAGAAAGTACGATAGGGGACGACTATCGGGGGAATTACGTGGCTAAGTTCTATGCGCGAAGCAGTACAGGACTGGCAAATCCATGTGATCATACGGGACGAATTGCTTACCATGCAAGTACAATCGCGATCGCCCTCTGCGCGTTGCCAAGCCGGCTACTGCCTGGAAAGTGCCTCATTCCTGTACGCAAGCAATCTTCAATGGTTGGATACACGTATAGACCGCCTTGGTGATCGGGTTGGGCATCTTGATAGATGGTCACAAATGGGTGATATTGTGTTGTTCCATCAAAGACTGATGTTGCGACCCCGTCAACCAATGCTACGATTTTGTACATCCTCTTGGCATGTGACGGTGGCAGAACATCAACGGTAGCTGGGCTCCTTCCTTGTATTGTCCAAGACATAATGATCTCTTAGATGGTATCGCTGTAATAATATTGCTGGATTATGTTTGTAAACGGGTTCTGTCTTCACGTTTCTGCATACAGTTGGGTACAGACCTACGGTTCAAAAAGCTATACATGATATTGTAATTACTGCGTATCATATTACGTTATTAGTTCCAAGTTAATTCTATTGGACCTGTTTGTGTGCAGTGGGTGAAGACCAAAATTCCACCCCGAACGCGACGACAAATTACCGCTGGGTCAGCTTGACTGGGCGTTTATCTGGCGTCCCGGTAACCTAAATAAAACAAATAGTTAATGGATCAGCAGACCCAAAACAAAATTTGATGCGCTGTTTCCTGATCGTGCGTCGTTGACTACGGCTTCGTGGTCACACTTAAATACTTACACAAAATATTGAGATGGCCTTCGCGCAAAAAACTTGCATCTCTCAAACCTTCCTCATTTTACCAAACAATCATATGTGCTTCATGACTCAGGGCTTCAGGCGCCGCGCCATGGCAATCGTACTGCACTGGAAGTTTCAATCACCTACGATGGCCGGGATGCACATTTAGATACGTGTTCGAAGTCTCTAGGAGCAGGCCCGTGCAGCAGGTTGCTGCTGAGCCTTATTGGTCGCAGGTCGCCTGGGTTGGCCCTTTCCTTTGTTACGCTGTATCCTACCCTAAGTTGACACATACGCTTTTTGTAGTCTTATGCAAGTAGGCGCAGGGATGAAGGCAATTAGTGATAACCAACAGCAGGCTCCAGATATGAGCAAGGAAAGAGGGCAAAACCAATACTGTATATACAATGAAGGAACCGGCGCTGGAATTTCATCCCACGAGGTTGATGTGGGTTCTTTACGTAGCCCCTCAGTTGATACCTCTTCTTGCCTCCTGATGGATGTATGCCAGGCTCCATCTGGTATGAGGAACAGATTATGAACATAATCCCGGTAGGTTTTATTAGCTTTTGCACCTAGGCTTCGAAGGCATACATGACGCGGGCTACCGTCTAACATATGTATACGTATGCTCCCGCCTTACGTAGCAACCTCGTGCTCACTGGGTTGAGTTTCATTGAATTTGATTGCTGATGCCTTGAAGCAGGCGGCGACCTGGCTATTAAGCAGGGCAGGTAAATACAAAAGAGTCCAGGTCATGGCCTGATGAATCCAGTAATCGATGGGGTTATTATGTCATGAACGGTCGTTAGCAGATCCTACCAGCCACATCCTATTCCTGTGGTTCTTGAGCGACACGCGCACAGAGATATATACCAGGGAAACGAGAAAGGAGAAATACGGTCGGGTGGGCCGGGGAACGGGCGCTTTTCTTTCGAACAGTTATTCCTACATAGGCAAAGGACACCTGTCATAGTGTCGAAGTTTGAAATGCGATACTAATACCCAACTTTGTCCAAAAGATGAAGAGGAATGTTCCCAGGAATTTTTTGCAGCACGTTGCAAATGGTGGCGTTACGAGCAGCACATGGCCCACAATGAAAGAGAAAAGAGGTGCAGATTGTGACAAGGTATGTTGTTAACAGCATGTGAAGCACCGTTCTTATGTCCTCGCCTCCGAAAGAGTTTCCCCTCCCTCTCCTGTCGTCGTTGCTCGCATAAAACAACTTACTTACTTGACGGCGATGCCTTAGACGAGTTTATGGAGCGATGTTTCAACCATCATAAGCCGGGGGGCGAGGTCATCAAGGTCCTTCGGCATTTCTGCCGGATTGGCGAAGTAGCTCATGTTGTAGTCTTTAAACTCTTCGCGCATACCAATTAGCTCCATAGACATAGCGTACGCATCGGTAAACTCCTCGTCACACAGGGTCACACGCACTTAAGTTCATCAAAGACATTTAGTCGCGCGCGGATTCTGACGCCTTCATTCTGAAGTTTTACATCTCAGTTTAGAGCTTACGGATGCGGATCGTCGACTGCCCAACATATCGCTTGTCGAGCTCCGCTTGGCGCCCATATGCTTGCTTACTAAATGCAGATCGCTATCGGTCAAATGTTCCACAGTTATACCGATCGCAACATTGTGTTTTCCGCATTTTCCTTATCTCTCGCATTCTCCAGAGTCACACCGCTCTGGGCCTTCGTAATGTCCGCCTCTACACGGAAATTCCATATTATTCTATTGATAAGTGAAAGCTTTTCACTCCACTTAGAATGTTAGAAACCTTTGTCAGGCATTATTAAGTCATAGCCTGACGTTATCTGAATGGCGCGTGGCTAGATGTATTCCAGCCTGTCTCATTAGCATGCCATATTTTCAAATAAAGCCTTCAACCGCCTCAGATAAAGAGGTATTGCCGTACAGATATACGTTCAGCAAAAGGGGAACACGAAGCAGCAAGCTCAGCACGATGATCTGACCGAATTAATGCAATTTCACGGCAGTGAGAGCTGGATGGACAGCAAAGAGGAGAGGGAAAACATGGCTTTTGATTGGAAATGAAGGAAGTCATAGAGGGCATGAAATATGTTATCAAAGATCAATCGCCTATCAATTCTATAATATCATTTTGTCGATTACGGCTGTGATTACAGATTGTAACGCGGTGAAAAAGGTTCAATACGGCGAGGACAAATATATGCCACGTGAAATATCACAACGAAGCTCATTGCAAAACCGATTCGCCGCAGGCCTTTATTGATGATGATGATGTTACAAACTCAGAAAGAGCTCTTAGGGCCCGTACGAGCCAGGAGGCTCAAAGGACCGCAACAACGAGCAGTAAAAAAAAGGAAGGTGATAGTAAAAAAGATAGCGAAAAGAAAAACTGGTGAAAGTAAGCGTACTGCAGGACAAGGCCTTTATTGTGGTATCTTCATATAATCGTACGGCGGAAGGAAGTTTCCGCTAAGCTTCTCATCCAAGCGTAATCCCTAGCATGTAGGCTCTTGGGTTTCAAAAAAAGGTTGGTGTAAAAAGCAAAGACAAATGATAATTTCCAAGCATGAATCAAGGGAGACAGGCAATGATTACAAGTGCGAGACACCTGTGTACGTCTCTGAGAGGGCCTCCCATGTCAGACGCTGCGACACATATTAATTTGAAACGGTTTTAAGATTTCTGATTACATTTTGTCATACAATGGTAATTATTTACCTACGTTTACAATATTTGTTCTTTGCTATCCTTACTCCTGTAAACGTATGCGGTCGGATGTACCGGACCTGTGCCTCTTGTAAGCTTTAGGTATCTGCTGCTATAGAATATTAGAACCAGCAGTTCTGATCTCCTGTAGATCAGTTACCGTGAGAGTCAGCGGAGCTGCAAACGTGTGAGAACCTTCCGAAGACAACATAAACGCGCCTAGCATCAGCGCCTAACTATCATTTGACTGAAAAAATGAGGCTTCTGTATTTTGCATTGACAGCGTTCGTTCTGTATTGCCAACTGGCAATTGTTCGTTGCAAGGTTAGCCGTGTCTTCCTACAAAAACAGCTACCACTTCGCCTGGTCGTGACGACACCAGAGGAACTTGCTGGAAATTCTGGGACGACGATGGTATACGGTCGTCAAGCACTGACGGTGCGTGCTGCTTCATGTTTTTCTCGTAAGCGCAAGCAGCGCTGACCATCGCTTCCACATGGATGGCCAACGTAAATAGCACAATAAGATATGTATTTTTCTTAACATAGTTTCATACTTCGTGATTCAAGGGCGCTGGCCGTAAACCAGCCTCCGTTATTTACGATATACATCTTGCACGTCCATCTTGTGCGCAAAACTAGTCTAATCACACCAATGAGCACCGTAATATGTATTGAATGCAAAAGCTGCTCTGTGGGCTCCCGTTTTGGAACGCAAGTCTCGCACGACGGGCTGGCGCCACGTGTAATACGGCAGGTCAGCGCACCTAAGCGCAAGACCTTGATTATATGCGCACTGACGAATCCTGAAAGAGAATGGCCCGTACAACTTCGTTCATTCACAGGCGGTATTTTCCCGGCCGGTTATA
Organism: Volvox reticuliferus; assembly: GCA_019650235.1. NCBI lineage: Eukaryota > Viridiplantae > Chlorophyta > Chlorophyceae > Chlamydomonadales > Volvocaceae > Volvox > Volvox reticuliferus. Next base: position 305,097 of record BNCP01000035.1, on the reverse strand, counting down.
GCGCTTGGATCCGACTTCGGGCAGCCACGAGCCCAGCAGAAGGTACGGCCCGGGACGAGGAGCCACCAAGGCATCAGCTCAGACTCAATCACGTGCCGCTGTTACCGTATGTGGATAGCATTGCTGTTACCGTGCCTATGCCTATCTACGTATACCACCACTCCATCCATCTTTTTTCCATCTCACCCGGGGCCCCCCTGCATGCAGCTCCCCTTCTCTCTAAGCTGCCCCATGCCTGGCAAGTTCCGCTGGGTGACCACCTCCATCGCCCGCTTCGATCCGGACGTGGACTGGCCCACCGACCTGGACTGCAACCTCAACTGGGCCACTGCACTCACTACATACGATGGTGGGTACATACGTGTCAAGAGGGATAAGTGAACGGAGCGATGGATGGTGTGGGGGCTGGGGTACATGCATGGGCAGCTGCTGGGTACATAAATGTGCCATATATGTAGGTCGGGATGTGAGGGTTGCTAATGAAGGGGTGGAAGGGCCCATTGAGTATCCATGCGATGATTTGGAGGCATACCACAGCTGGTGGCTGATGCAGCATCTGGTATATAGAACCGGAAGCTGTTTGCTCCGGAACCATATACCTAATCCGCTGTTTGCCCCGAAAAACTGGAAAAGCCGGAAATGGGTTGTCGGGGTGAAATGTCTGATTTGGACATTCGGCATCGGCCGCAGGCTCCTGTTCTCACCGTCAGCATGCAGTACACATTATCCGAAGCTGCATCGTGCTGTATTGTGACGGGCCTTACGAATTCGTCTCGATCCACTGGCGCCAGCCAACTCCAATATTTTCCCGGCTGCCGGGCTCCATCCCGTGCAGGTGCGCAGCTGGTTCTGTACGATACTGCGCCCCAGCGCAGCCTAAGCAGCTACCCTCTGCAAATGTCAATTAGTGCCATTACTAGTGAGCTGGCGCTCAACCTCACAGACGGACTGTGGAGCTCCAACAGTGAAGTGCCGCCAGACGGTACGTGACGCGTGTGCGTGTATTGTGGCGTGCGTGCGTCTTTAAACGAGGAGGAAGAGTCCGTTGAAATGAGATCTTTGTATTTGCATGCAGGCGTATAAATGTGTCTAAAATGTGTCTGCAGTGGTCTAATATCTAATCTAATCTAATATTTATTATATAATATAATATTATATAATATTTATTATATAATATAATATAATATAATATAATATAATATAATATTATATTATATTGTATAATATTATATTATATTATATTATATTATATTATATTATATTATATTATATTATATTATGTTATATTATATTATATTATATTATATTATATTATATTATATTATATTATATTATATTATATTATATTATATTATATTATATTATGTATGTGTGTGTATTGTGGATCTAACCGGGCTTGGCGCTGGCCAAGGCCAGCGACCCTCGCTGACCTATTAGAGAGACCTTTGTAACCCTCTCCTACACGGGCAGGGGCCGTCTCTCTGAGCCAAAGGCTAGAGCTTCCTATGAGAAAAGGAAGGAAACATAGGTTGATGTGTAAACTGGGTTGCGTGGAGTCGAAGAATCGACTGGAATGGGGTCAGGTGAAGGCATTGTATGTGAAATGTGCCATGAGGAAATTCGCACCTCAGCATCGAACGTTATTGCACCCTGTGTTAAACTTTGCATACTCAAGGATTGCTTCTAACTAACCTGGTGGCAGGCTTATGGATTCCATACCAAAATAATATGGAGGCCATTTTATGGAAAAGGACGATAAATTTTATGGAAGCCGGGACCCCCCATTTTCCCAGAGTGTCAACCTGTTTCCCATGCGCAATAGTGTGCGTCGTTGGAGAGAGATGCCAACGTATCGACATCGTTGGTGCACGCTCCACGGCGTTCAAGCTATCATAGATAGCTTGAACTTAACTTTTCGTACCTCTCCCGCCATCCGCTTTAGCTCTGTCCTCCGGGGACCCAAACCCTGTCCACAGGCAAAATTATAATAGCATTCAACTACCCGGTCAATCTGCAGCTGTTGAAGTCAACACTGAAGGTATTGGGAGATGAAGATGGCAATGGACTCCTTCTTAGCTGCTGTTATTGCCTAAACAAGATTTGACTGCTGTAATAATGTGAAGGACCATTTAATGGGATCCATCACGAGTTAACCAGATCTTACACTGATCCATCCAAACCCAAATGCAGCGTGGAAAAGCTGATGGCCAAATTCAACGCGAACCAAGTGAATCCAATACGGCATCTGAACCTGGTTTTTTCTGGGTGATCCTGTCTTGCAGATGTTCGAGGCTAGCCAGCCAAGTGGCGCGGGAGTGCCATTCGACGTGTCGCCGTGCCAGAGCGCAGCATCTTGGATTTACAGCAATGTGGGTACAGCCAAATGGCGGGATGGCCCTCTTGCAACCCCTTGCTTTTTGGCCTTATTTCCCACCCTGTATGTACCTGGGGGTATTTCGTTTCCCTCTACACTTTCCACCCTGTATGCGCATCCTTTACTCCAGCACAGCTATATGAAGCCACGCAGGGAGCGGCAATGTATCGGCGACATTGTACATTTTACAGCGGCTACATGGCTTCAATGTTACACAGTGGCTGGACTGCATGGCGCACATTTCTCCATGTGCCACACACACACGACATTTTTAACGCGACCCCCAGCGCGTGCCGCGGTTAGTAGTGTCATTTGCAACACCCATTCTTTGTGTACATGAGTACCTCCTCTTCTTCCCCCTCCCGTCCCCTTTTCTGTCCCATCAGCACGGATCGGCGACCAATCTTGACCCCTTTGGTTTGGGCTTCGCAAATTCATCGGTATTCATCTGATGTACGTCTTAGAAACCCTGCCCCTTCCGACTTCGACACGAACCCGCAGGGCTTAGGGACCTCCTCTTCCTCGTCGGGGCTCTCACTGAATGTCAACACGACCTGCGCGGAGATCACTCCCAAAGGAGCGTTGAAGGCCGCGACTCCGTGAGTGGCATTATACTGTGTCTGATATTACACTTTCTAAAGTTTCTGTCGTAACTATAACTAAATGCTTCTTTTATGGTTATGACATCACGTGAATAAGGAAATGATGTATTAAAAAAACCTAGAAAAAATACCATTTACTACAATGAGTTATCTTCAAAATGCATCGTACGTTCCCATCCCATTGATGACTCATTAGCCGTAAGGCCCCCAGCGGCTTCCACCGACCAGTGGCATCGGCATCCTAAGAGCTCCTTCGCTCTTAACTCATGTTGACGGCCCCCTGCCCCCTCCCGTCTTGCCTCATACCAGCTACTTGATTATGCTGCCCCGTGGCGCCCGCTATCATGCCTTGGCGGGGCCGCTGCAGACGGAACTCAACTTGACGGTCACAGGGCTAGAACCCTTCCGAGTGCCCTTTGCCGAGTTCTACAGTCAGGATATCGATTCTGGAACACGGTGCGGTGGGGGAGGGAGGGGGAATGGACAGGAGTGGGAAGATAAGGGAAGGGAAAGATGAACACGCACAGGGAAATTACGCATTTGCGGGATTAGCCAAAGTATCTTTACCCCTGGAGGAGCTGATTGCCCACCCATGTAATCTTGTCCGCAGGTATCGCCGGTTGGATATGTGGCTGCCACATGGACTCTCACCCGACACAACCCCCCAGGCGTTCGCCGCTCGTATAAGTCTGTGCCGGGTGTCGGGTGGGGCCTGTCTGCCAGTGCCATTCAACTTCTCATTGGTGTTTCGAGCAAGGGCCCGCATCAGTATCCCATCCCTCGCGATACGGTCGCAGTACAGGTACGTCATATCCCATCGTAAAGAATGGTCGAGGATTCACATCCGCAAAGTTTCTGCGAAACTGCTTCTGCGTCGTTTACATGTACAATTAACGATTATCCAAAAAGCCTGCTACATGTTGGATAAGAACCTGAGTAACATGTGCGTGGCCGTGCGCGAACACTGTCTAAGGGCAATATGACCACCTCGTCGAACGATCGTCGAACGATCGACATCATCGGAATTGTACAACAACCTATTATCCAGCCTACCCACCCTATCGTGCAACCTATGCAAAATCGGGGTCGCAATCATCGGCTGTCCTGTCGGCTGGTCTGGAGGATGCTGTCAAACATCTACGAAATGTTGCAAGAAAACTCAAAACTTTCAACCCTCCAAAAGATCACAGCTGCTGTGAACAACCTAAGGGGTCTGGACAATCCCTAGGTCGCACCCTAAGATGGTCATTGTGCTCACTGTCGCCCGAGATAAGGGTTGCCGCCCGCTCGAAATACTTGCCTAAGCGACACGTTCGTATTCGACTGCATTCCACCTACAACCACTTAAAGTATCGTTGAACCTAGCTGCATATTCACATGTGCTGAAGGACCAAATACTAGTTCCCCTCGAGAACTTGCTCGTACCTGCTGAAAGATAAATGAACCCATGTTGGAGGGTGGGTGGATGGGTGCTTTGTGTGTTGGCGTGGAATAAGATTTTATTGTAAGCATTACGATGGAATGATACGCGTACGCTGGTAACAATTGTTTCCCAGACATGAAGTTTGCCATAACAGAACTGTATTGACAGCCTTATATTTAGGCCTCTATTCATCTTGGAGCATTATGCGAGGTGTGGGGTTTGAACCCACGCAGTCGTACGACCATGAGATCTTAAGGCTCACCCCTTAGACCACTCGGGCAACCTCGCTAATTGGATGTGGACGAAATGTAGATGACAATTTACGAATAATTCCCTAATTCTATATTCAAAACTAATCAGTGATCATCAACATGATTACCGTGGGCAGTATCGCCCCGACTTCCAAGCCGGCTCGTGCACCGGTATTGCTGCAGTACTGTTATATTTTATTCATTGCATCTTTTGACTGCCTCGTTCTGTTCTCCAGGATATCTGTGGCAGCTGATCCGCTGGTCAAGGACGGCTTTGGTCAGGGCCTTGTGGTAAGCTTGGCCCGAGTGTGGACCCTGATTCTCCCCTTGATTGCTGCTAGGACCCTGATTTCCACTGGGCCAGCAGTTAACGGTTAACAGAGCCGAGAATATTGAATGTGTGGCGGCGTACTCAAAATTTCATTTCATGAGCATAACATGCCCCCCGATCCTGCACATGTGCATGAACGTGTCATCCTCTTCACAATCCCAAGTCCAAAGCATGATCTGTAATGCCTTTGGAGCCATTCAGATCCGTCTTGCAATCCCCGCGCTCTCCTTACCGTGCCTAAACAGGCATCTACCCTCACCTTCTGGACCAATGACGTCTTCTACAGCTTCAACCCACCCGGGATCAACAATGCGCTGGCGGTCCTGGAGGCGGGTGTGGACACGCTGACGGCGTGGCCGTTCATCACCCGAGGTTTGGGTCCCAGACCCTATTACGGCGATGTCGTCAGCTTTGTTAACGCGTGGGAGCTTAACTTGGCGGATGACACAGTCAAGGCCATGGTGGTGAAGGCGTTGCTGCAGGTGGTCTCACGAGCCTAGAATTAGTAGTGCGGCGTGTGCGCCTGGGTCGTCTGATTTGTGGGTTCTGTAGTAGTCATAGACGTACGGCACACACTATCACAATATAAGGTGCAAGAAGCACCCTGTCAACATCTCGAGAGGCCTTTGCGGCAATCAACTACTACAGGTTCAATCACATGCTTGTGCTTAGTCCATTATATGCTTGTGTGCATGTCTTTGTTGATAGACATGAATGTGTTTGTATACATCCATAATTGCATAGGTTTATTATATGCATATATGGGTGTGTTTGGATATATATATATATATATATATATATATATATATATATATATATGTTCTGTATGTGGGTTCGTTTTGAGGCGCCTGCTGGGGCTGATGATGGAGGCGTTCACGTTCATGGGTCTTCAGCCTGCCTATACCTTGCATGGTCATGTCATTATTGCGTCGCACGGGTACACACCGCAATACTCCAATACTGTGTTTGGCAAAATTTTGTGAGGATAGATTCCCGGATGAGGGGCCATGTCCTTATGACCAAGCTAGAGCCTTTCCTTCCAGCTGGATGTGGATATTTGGACGCTGCTGCCGCTGCTGCTGCTGCTGCTGCTGCTGCACCCCTTACTTGTCCTCCCCCGCAGGCCGGCTTCATGAATGGTGACCTAAAAAAATGGTTTGGATCACCAACAAGCACCCTGACGGTGCCACCGGAGCTGCGATCCACTGCCCAAAATGCGTCCGACTGGACGCAGCTCCAGATGCAGCTTCGTGACACCTCAGGTGCACCCTCCAGGGCGCGCCTCGTGGCATACGTTGGCAACCAGGTAAGGCCCAGCTGACGATCGTTAGGTACCGGGTAAGGCCCTGGTGAACATTGGTTAGGTGCTGGGGATCGGAACTACACGAAACCTTTTTATCTCACATCGCAAAAGTGCAGCAAATTTTGCATGTCTTCTTTTTTCTTATATGCGTTGCGCGATGGTGGCGGGCAAACAATAACCACCTTTCGTCAACTTCCTAGCAACATTGGACTGCGACATGGATCGGATTTACTAACATAGGTTGTGCAGGACATTATCGTACAGGTGCCCGATAGTATCGTACAGGTGCCAGGTCTGGCTGTCCTAGCTATCTTCAGTATGTTTTCTTCTCTCCTCCTTTCCCCCTTTGCCTCGTTTGTGTCTTCTGCTTTGTTCATTTTCCCGAGCTCTATCTGTGCGCCGCCAAACGTTCGCAAGTTTGCTGCCTCTACGACCACCGGCCCTCCTTCTTGTTGCCGTTTCCACTGCCGCTCTCTTGGTCGCGGTGTCCGCTGCCACCATTTTGCGTAGAGCTCAGGGAGATCTCTGTACGCCAAGCTTCTCTTGAACACCAGCCTCAGCTTCAACGTAGTCCAGAGGGGTCAGAACCTTACCGCCTGGGTCACTGACGCGGCGCTGGGAGGAGGCCCAGTGGTGGGCGCAACGGTGACGGTGTTTTCAAATCCAGGCCCTTGGATGCAGGTATTGTAAATTTCCCTGCTCGCGCACTCTGTGGATTTCAGTTGGGTTGAAGAAAGTGACCATATGCTGCTGCTGACAGCATTGTTAACAGCGGTATTGTTGAACCCCCACCTTCCCTATAGCGAATGTTGGGGTTGCAGCAATAGGGCAGTTGGCGGTCAGGAAAGATCAAGGGAGATCAAGGTGGGCTTGCCTGTTAGCTCCGTTACGTCCGTACATGCTGTGCTGTGTTTGCCTATAATCAAACTCACTTGCCGGGCCCCTTCCGTCATGCCGTCCGCCATTCGTGACTCTCCAATCGCTGCTGTGATCCCTAAGTTTAACTTTCTCACATCCACAGGCTGAAATCCTGGGGAAGTGCGTCACCGACTCCGCTGGCCTGTGCACCATAACCCACTCCATGGTACGGCACCGGCGTACGGCAAAAACACACACGGACATACACACATGCAGACGTGCTAAATGGGACGCATCCTGCATTATTGTATGCTGTGCGGGGTTCCATCGGGGAAAGGTCCGTGATGAGGATACTCACCCCACGCTGAGAGCTGAAAGAGAGGCCTTATGAGATCATGCTGCCAGGGAATTTTGCGCTGCCTAATGTTTCAGGCGGAGTTGCGGCCAACAACAATATTGGGCGGGAAGAGTATTGGGGGGCCAATAGAATTATTTCGTTCGGGGTAATTATTTTGGGCAAACCTCGTATTACCAGCGGGCCAGGAGGCTTATATCATCAAGACAAACTATTAACACATAGTTTGCGCATAGTGTGTACGTTCTGTAGGGTTATGTCGTGACAAGCTGTCTGTTCCCTTTCTTGTCATTAGATGTGGGGCGGGCGCTCCAGCTCCTCTTTCCTCACCGTCGCGATGCAGCGCTCCACTGCCCGCTATCAACAAATAAATTCGTTTTCCTCTTCGCCACCGTCTTCATCCCAACTGCATCTCCATTCACGCATGGGGCCTCGGTCGGTACCTTCGCTATGGGGTAACTGAACTTCTTTGCGCCGGAGCGCCGTGTCACACCCGATTGCCGCCCCACGAACACACTAGATGCGAAACACTTACTACAGAAACCCTAAGTTAATAGAACATACAGCTCATCTTCTTTAAGCCCTACTGTGGGCAGAGGACTTTCGCCTGATCTTTGGGCATCCTTGAAAGTTGTGGTGTGTGTGTGTGCGTGTGTGTGTGTATTGGGTTGCGACTAGTTGTTCCATTTATCGCTTCCTAACTGCTCCACCCCCGCTTTGGTTTCGTTCGCTGTAAGGTGTTTTACGAAGTGGTTCCTGTCTCCCCGTCTGGCTCCTGCGTGGAACAGGACGCCGGAGTGGAACTGACGGCCTTCGCGGTGTCGAGCAACAACCGCTTCGCTATGTTGGAGAGTGCGGGCATTACGGACGTGCCGTTTCTTCCGTCTGACTTTGTTGGCAGCCTGGTGGCGGATCGTCTGGTGGTCGTGCCGGGGGACAGCCTCAAGATCACAGGTGGGCGGGATTTGTTTAGATGGTGTTTAGATGGTGTTTAGATGGTGTGGGTGTGTGAATGATGTGGCTGGATGATCTGCTGTATGTACCATAAGGCGCCCGATTTGCGAGCTGGAGTCCTGAACAGTCATATGCAGGAATTGACGACATCGTGTGTATCTAGAAACGATGATCTGCGCATTGTACCATAAAAAATTATACCATATATTTTTCGGCAACATTCTCAGACCTGTACTACTTGTGTTGAACCCCACCACTTGCTGGTTGCCTCTGATTTTGCCATATTTGTACGTTGTACGGCAGCGTGTGCCAATTCTATATTACCGGATAGTCACAGCGCTTTGCTGAGCGCCAAACCACGCATCTGTCCTTGTTGTACAGGTTTTGTGCAACAGACAACCCTCAATGGCCTCCAGCTCCCTCCCGCAAGCTACGCCGCGCTGCACATAAGCCCCAACTGGGAAGCCACTGCCGCCACTGCCGCCACTGCCCCCACCGGATCTTTCGGGCGTGATCTCCTGTCAAGCAGCTGGAGCACTGCTGCCACCACCACCGCCACCACCACCACCTCCTTCTCTGCCGCGTCCTCCGCCGCGTCCTCTACCAGCTATGGCTCCGTTGTGGTTTCTGCGGACGATCCCTCGCTAGGAGCGGCGGTTAGCGGCGTCCGGAGGCGCGCATCCGTGATGGCCGTAATGCCAGACGTGTCAACGCCGGGACAGCAGGCGTTCGCAAGTGTCCTGGTTAAGGTGCGCGCGGATGATGATCTTGCAGGCGCATCACACCGTGTGGGCGTTTTTTTATCTGTGGAACCTAGTTGGGCGAGGAACGGGTGAAGGCAAAAAACATGTGCGTCGTACGCACCTTCAGACCCTTGGAGTATGAACGACAAGTTGAGGTGTCAGACAAGTGCGCACACGCGTCCAGAAATCGTTTTCCATTCTGCTGGATTTGGGATCCAGGTCTGGATTTGGAATCCGGGGCTATATATATGAAAGCGCGTACGAGCTCATAAAGCCCCCGAATGTTATCGGGTATTACTTATTAGGATTACATTGGACGGATCGCTATCTTTTAAATCTTGTTTGGATATTGGATCTTGAGTAATGGATTCCGGGATTTTAAATTCCCGAAATTCATTTTCTTGTATCTTGCTTTATCCGAAACTCGTGTTGTCGTACGTGTCCCAACACTGCTTGCAGATCAACAGCACCACTGGCACCTTCCATGCGGAGCTTCCTGTGCCCCTGAAGGCTAAAATGCAGATGTATACCGTACAGCTCGCCGTACCAACCCCGGGCACCCCGGGCACGGATCTTAGCGGGCCGGCTCCGAGTGCTGAGGACTCGTTCAACTGGCAATACGTGTCTAATGCAATACTCAAAATCACAGTAGCGGACCCGCGCCCGCCAACAGTGGACCTTAAGGTACCGTCGTTTGAGACAACTGTACGACATTTTACTATGCCGTTCTAATGGCAAACTCATGTTACCTGCATGGGACTCGTATTCTCAAATTTCGGTTCTCAATCAACCTTGATGGCCCTTGCCGACCTGTTTTATCGTTCGCGTCGTCCCGTCTGGTGTTGTCCGTCATTCCCCATTCATCTCTTCCCTCCCCCCTCCCCCCCCCGTGCCCCGCAGCTGTCAGCCCCCGCCTGGTCGCTCCCAACCTCCTCCGTGTCTTTCACCGCAACCGCTGTGAGCTACATCGGCGCCTCCGTGTCCGATGCCGCCCTCACCGCAACCTGGCGCACCGCCAAGGCGTCCGGACTGTTGCGACTGACAACTGACACGGATGGGCTGGCGTCGGGCGTCATTGACCTCGGCGCCGTACCGCCCGCCAATCGCTCGGAGGCGTACGATACATTGACCATTGACGTCGAGTGGATCGGGCCTACTCGCGAACGCATCACGCGCTCGGCCAGCGTCACGTGAGTACGGGAACCTTACCCTAGCTACGCCTGCCTTCTTGTAATTGCGCCGTGCTTTGACCTGATACCATACACACACACACATACGCGCACACAATCGGACTGCTGTTCTCCATGCTGCTTGCATCAACTACCAACACTCCCCACCCCTCCTGACACCCGCGCATCTCGCCCCTCCCCGCCCCCTTGGCCTCCTCCGTGATACTTGCAGCCTTGCCGACGGCCCCGCACGTCTTCAGCTTCAGTTGTCTCTGACACCCTCCACTCCGGGGACTTCCTTCGCCGTCGCCGCCACCCTCACTTCTAATACCGACGGAGCGGCCCTCACCGGCGTCCCCGTCACCGCCACGCTGCGGCCCGCCCCCAACGACACGCTCACCTGCGGCAATGCGACCTCGTCCTGCTCCATCTCCAGCGGGGCGCCTTTCTCCCCCGCCTGCCAGCTGACGCTGCCCTGCGTCGGGCAGTTCCTGCTGGAAGCGTGTGCGGACGTAACCGTGGGGACACAACAGCTTTCGCAGCAACAGCGCGTGTGCAGCCGCCAGGTCCTGGGCCGCAGCATATCCGACTGGAAGGATCGGCCGCTGGGGACGCATCCGTCGCCTCGGTTGTTTACCGACAAGTAAGTTTGTGTTTGTGCAGCACCAAGTTCAATGTAAACGATGAAGGTTCGTGTACGTTGTTAACGTGAGCATATGGACAACCCTTTTACAACGATTTTTATCCGTACCTTCCGTACAACTTTTAACAAAACAGGACCTCGTATGTTATCGGCGACAACGTGAAGCTGCAGCTGCAGAACCCCTGGCCCGGTGCACGGCTGCTACTGCAGTGGGGCAATCAATTTAGGAGTCGCACCAAGGTCGTCCAGTCGGTGGGTCATGGCCATGCGCGCGAGCTGATGGAGCCACTAGTATCTGCAGCGTCTGACTGACGTCTCATATGCTTGCTAGTTACGGCCTTTGTGAGCCTCTTGCAGGACTGGTGATTATATTGCTGACTTAAGTTTCTAGTTCGGGTGCGCTAAGTTCAATTTATTGGGCTAAGATATCCAAGGGCCGTCTTAATGTTTTCACAACGGCCTCATATGCGCCGTACATCCCGTATAGGCTGTACCCCATAGGATGTGTTCTGTGCTGCCGTGTGCCGTCCTCTGGTGGTATGCCCCCCGTCAACCACGTTTCCACCTACCACGTCTCATTCTCTCCCATTTTCCCCCTGCCTAAAACCATACGCGTGTACGGCATCACTGAGCATAGCTGAACAGTGGCCTCGTAGAGGTAATAATCGGGCCCCTGGCCGACGAGGCAATTGGCGGCGCTTCGGTCGTCGCCGTACTTGATGTGCCGCGCCTCAGTGCTGGGCAACTACCGCCGCTTCCACCGGCTGATCAGCTGGTGATTAGTAACCTGTTCGATCCCCGCGCACCGCATTCGCACGTTCTGCAAAGCGAGCTTGATGTGCGGCCCGACAATACGCTGGCTGTCAGCGTCGCTGTCGCTTCTGGTGACGGTGGTGAGGATAGCGGTGATGCGATTATCATACAAGATGTTGATGGCAGTGAAGTGGTTGCAGTGGAGCCAGGCAGCCATGCTCAGGTGAGATTAAAGTCATACTTCATACTTCATACTTATCATCAATCGTTGTTGGCTCCCGGGGAATGATAATAGCAACTGGCCCCTGCGAAGCTTTGAAATAAATGTATTAGTACGTATATTTATCTAATATTTATGTATGCCCGTGCGTGTTTTTCGCGTAGATGGTCAGGTGGCATGCCCGTGAGGCTGTAGCATGAAGGGTCCTTTCTCGCAAATACACAGATCGTACGTCACGATGCATTGTCGTACATCTATAAACAGGAAATGCAAGACGTTCTCTCTTCTCGCACCTTTGTTTCGGGGCCATTATCACTAGCCGGTTCACAAGTCACAGTAATAGGGATGATTCATTCCGGCGCCGGTACTGAATGCGCCGCTGCTTCCAAATTAATGCAGATAACCGTAAACGTCAAAAATGGACTTGACGCCAATGCTTCAAGCCCGGCTGCTGGGACCGTCGAGGTGACGGTGTACGGAGTTGATAAGGCCTTCCTGGACTTGCTGCCGTACGATCTGCCACACCCGCAACAGCAGATGGTATTGCAGCTGGCGGCCGATATCAACGTGAACGGCATGAGTGCATACCGCCTCGCCCCGGGTGCTGTGCGAGCTGTGTTTGACAAGCTCATGGCGCGGTGAGGGAGCCGCCGTTCCACTGCAAATCGTACTGCAAATCGTACCGCAAATCGTACCGCTGGAATTCGCCAATAACCTGTATGACATAACCTTTTACTCTCGTCGTCACCTACAGAATTTCCTAGTAATTATCATTCCTTACATAACGTGTTAAGGCTCGCAACTAGGAACCTTAAACAACGGAGTAATAACATCAATAATAGCAATAGCAGTTCTAAGACCCGGCCTATTGCTAAGGCCCGATCGTCGTATGTCCATGTGGCAGCAACTGTTGCATTGTCTCATCCATCTTGAATGCCAAGCTCGTATTGCTCGTATTGCTCGTATTGCTCGTACTGCTCGTACTGCGATGATACTATATGGCTAAGGTACCATGCCCCCATCCAATCACCTTGTGTGCGACACTCACGTCCCTCTCTCTCTCCAAGGCTGACTGGCCTGGACCCCTGGCTGCCAGTGGACACTAACGTACAATACAATGCCTGGGGGACTCCTAGCGTGGATGTTAATGACACAGCCTACGTCTCCCAGTTTACGAGCACAATAACGGCCGTACCGGTAAGACGGAGGAGCGACAGAGAGAGAGAAAGAGATACTTATATCTTTTCCCCCAGTAATATATTCAATATGTGAATAAATAATTTTTATTTTTATTATATGCGTAAAAATATATTTATAATGAAGCACGAAATATAAATGGAGCATTTTCAGTGAACATTTTGACTTTTGACGAATGTTTTTTTAAGTCGTGTGTAACGTGTGTTCACAAGAATGCCGGAAGGCGGCCCCGCATTCTATCGAACCCGCTTCATACCTCACTCCCAACGAACACCACCCTCGTGTTCCGTTGTTTCCTTACCCGCCGTACTTGCCGTACTCGCAGTATGGCTGGTACACCCCAAACAAGGTCCCCGATCCTGGGTCCGGTGAGGTCTACCCGTAGCGGCCGCGGCTTGAGTAGCTTGGCCACATGCATGGGTGGAATATCTCACGTGATGGAATGAAGGGAACGGGCCCCGAAAGGGGGGAGGTGATGGAACTGCAATCGTTCGTTCCTGTGTTCTTGTATATCGGATGTTTGCTTTTTTTGTCACTGGGAAAATTATCTTCCTTTTTATACGAAAAATAATCTTATGCGGGCGATGTGCTTTGCTTGTTAGGATAGATGTCGTTACTAGATCGTTGTGGTGGTTAGCGGTTTGTATCGTGAGCCGGCTTTCCACGTATATAGTGGGTTTTACTAAACTAAAACCCTAAACCCTAAAAACAAATATATATATATATATATAAACACATGCGGTTACACGCACGTGACAAACACGCCTGAACGCATGAACGTGTTTTTTTCGAAGATTTCGAAGATGTGCCGGCTGCTGCCAGTCGATAGCGCAACGGCTGCACGTGCAGCCATTTGTCATTGCCGTATTCTTACCGCATATCCTCCCCCCTCTCCACCCGTGTATCTGTCCCACCGTATCTGCCCGCGGCGTCCACCCACCGGCCCATAGAGCTACCGGTGATCTCCCCCATAGTTGTTTCCATCACCCAGCCCTCCTTGGGCCTCAGTGGGGATGGAAAAAACCGGGACAGCGCTGAACGCGCTGGCGACAGCAGTGGCACTGGCAGTAGCAACAGCGGCAATGGCAACAGCGGCGCGCCTGTAAGATATGAAACTGACTTTGTGGTTACGCCGCTGTTCGCGACGGCGGTCACCGACGGCACCGGTGCTGTGCGGGTCACGTTCACCGCGCCTCCCAACCTCGGCACATTCGTGATCAGGTGCGTCCGGGTCAACTGATCGTGATGACATCAATAGCGCGGATCAGCGCGAATAGCTTCCGTTTCTTCTTCGGTGTCCCGCTATTATATAAATAAAAAATAAATATTTATATTTATTAACGATTATATAATAATAATTATTATTGTTCCCCGTGTCAACTTCATTACCCGTGTCATGTCCACCAGTAATTACTTGTTTCTCATTTTACCGCTTACGTCCCCCCCCTTTCCACCCCCGGTTTCCTAAACCCTTTCCCACCACCCCCCCCCCACACACACACAAATATTTACGCAGGGCCTTCGCCGCTGCGGGTTCCTCCGCGAAGTACGGCTCTGGTGAAGCCAAGGTAGCTGTACGGCGGCGGCTGTCACTGACCCCGTCCATTCCCCGCTTCGCACGCGTGGGCGACGTCTTCCAGTCGGGGGTGATCGTGACGGTTGGCTCCGTGCCCGCAACTGTCAACGTACAACTGCAGGTAGTTGAAGCAACCGGTATATGGTTAGTATGCGGGTTACGCCATGCGGCTGCGGTCTGTTCTGGTCACTGCTCTGTTTATAAGGCGTTCATAAAGCAGATACCCAGACACACGCATACACACACACACACACACATACACACACACACACACGCATACACACACACACATACACACACATACACACACACGCCCTTCGCCATCACGCCGTCGCTACGTTCAATGTTCGCTGCCAGGTCGACGGCGGCGCCCTCTCCGCGACGGGCCCTCTTCGGCAGACGGTGATCTTCACATCCGAGGAGGACCTGCAGCAGGAGGTGTGTATGTGCGTGTGCTGCCGCCCGGGTTAGGAATAATGTCTTGAGGGAGGGGCGAAGGGGAGAAGGACTGTCGTGAGGGAAGTGGATTCGGCAACGGAGGTCGGAAAGAGCAGGCGGGAGTTGCGTGTGTGTGGCTGAGGTGACTCGCAGCCTGAGTATCACTTCACCACACTACACCATCTCTTCCCGCGAAGTGCTGGCGCAACAAAAAAACTATTTTCATCTCCGTACCAAAAACATCCCGCTAGTCGTCCGCGACACAACTCATTTCATTTCATCTCATCCGGCCGGATGTATATAGCATATATATAGCATTTGCTTCTCCTCCTTCCCGTCTTATCGACTTGTCCTGGTTTGTCCTGTAATAAAACCCCTCTCCACTTCACGTCGTCGAAAGCCCTTCTCTTCGAATCGTAATTCTCTGATTGCACCGCGCCCCTCAGGTCCGTTTCAACTTCTCCGCGGTCGCCATCGGCCGCGTGAATCTCAGCTTTGCTGCGGAGGACGCTCAGCCGGGTGGAGGAGCGGACGCGCTGCAGCTAGAGCTGTCCGTGGCAGGTACATGGCAGGAAAAGATACCCGACGTGTGCATGGGTGGACGAAACGTGCGTGCGTAGCGCGCGTGCTTTTCAATTGTGTCTTGCCGCTTTCGGATCTCTCCAATTTCATTCGCTGACACAGACACTGGGGCTCTTTCATTCGTCCTATTTTGCACATGCGCGCCAAATTAATGAAATATGTTGTACGGTACCATCTCGGGGTATGGGTTAGCGAGACATGCTTGCTGGTGTCCTAGCATTCGCTGTCGTACTGCCACTGTCGTGCTTCCCCTATTATATTCCGTATGCGCCTCAGGCCAACAAGGCGATGTGTGGGTGGCTACGTCCTTCGCGCTCACCGCACTGCCACCCTCGAGCAACGCAAGCAGTAGCAGCGGCGGTGGGGGGGTGGTGCAGTGGCAGGAAGGAATGGAGCTGCCAGCAGCTGTGCAGGGAAGCGGTAGGTTCCGCTTCCGCCTAGGGAATATGATGTCGAAGGTGGAGTGGGGTGGGGTAACAGGGGGGCCACCACCTAGGCTTCTCATCTTGCTGCTGCTGATGGAAGGAGAGGAAAGTGCAGCAGCAGAGGGCTTTCCGCCAGCAGTCCACGGCGAGGGACAGAGGGCGTACGGCGTAAGCGGGAAGCTTCGATTGGTGCAATGCCTCATTGACCCTGGTCCCGCCTCGTCATCCAATCCTTGCACATTTGCTTCCTCTATGTCCCCTCCTCTCCCCAGGGGGTCTCAACCTGACGGCAGGTGTGGGCTACTTCCCAGCGATTGGCGCTGTGTACGACAACCTGGAGAAGACAGATACCGACAGGTAAGGACGCCGCGGCCATAAATATATATTAAAAATATTATATTTCTAATAAATATAATATAATTTTATTAATGTTTATTAAATATATATTATATTACATTGTTGTTATTCGTCTCATATCCATGACATACATCGCGATCACCTCGCTCATTAAAACTTATTATATCCAGTCGATGATAACGCACTTGTGTGTACTTAGCTCTTTCGGGGGCCATACAAACCTAAACTGCTGTTCTCATGCCGGTGCCCTTCTCCCTTGTCTCCGCGCGGGTCTGTTCTCTACTTGGTCCTATCAGGTCGTTCGCCTCCGCAGTGCCTGGCATGCTTTGGGCTACGTTGCCCGCCATACTGTTTACCTACGGCCAGACCATTGTCGACCGTCAGTCGGAGCTCGTGGCGGCAGCCTTCGCTGACCTGACCACGTTGACGGACTCAAGCTGGGGGCTGTTGTGGACCGAACCGGGGCGGTGGTATGGATGGACGCCGTCCAGGTGGGAAGAGGGGAAGAGGGAGAGGGAGTGCTGTTATCCCTCTCAATCTTTTGACGGGCTCACCTTACGCTTCCCATCCGCAGGACCGATCTGTACCTGAACACCTGGGCCTTATTCCTCTTCGCTCAACACGGCCCCGCACTGCGCTCCTCACCTTCCGCCGCTAGCTGGGCCTCCCTGGAGTCGAACCAGGTGATGACGTGGCGGACGGCAGTGGCGAGTCAGGTCGTGGCGGATGCAGTTCAATCCCGTCTGCAGCCATACGCACCTGGGCCTTACAGCGACTGGTATACGTTGGCCTGGGTGAGGTGAGCTCTTTACGTTGTGGTTCGTTGGGTCCTTGGTTTGTGGGGTTGGCGGCAGCCAAGGGAGCCAGCTCCTTGCTTTTATTTAATGAATACTTTCACACTCATTAAACGACGACATTTAGATGGATTTACGGAAATAAATTAGTTCTGTAAATTCCGAGTCAGGTGGTGACTGAAAGCCTGTGATCAATAATACATATCAGGACACGTACGTCACACATATATTTCGACAGCGAGGTCCATAGCAACGTACACTGGGGAAGGTAGGGAGTGCCAGGTAGTGACCACGGGTGAAGCAAAACCCCCCTTATCCTACACACACACGTACACTACTGATGAGGGCGAACGAAAGGATAAGATTTCAACCAGCCTCGATTATGTTTGATAGGCTGTTACTTGAGCCTATAAAACTAAACCCTAAACTTTAACCTTAAGCCCTAAACTTTAAAAAGTGATGATCCTGGGAACGTGCGGTACGGACACCGAGAGTGTACGTTATACATATACGTTGTACAGATCTACGTACATGTGAGGTATCGGTCGCTCGCGACGATATGTAGGTCAAAGTCAAATTTTATATGTTTCCAGGTCCTAGTCCTAGCTACATCTCGCGCTTGAAAAATTGTGCAACCCTACCTCCCCGCCTTCAACCTTAGCGCACAAATCCCGCCGCGGCAAAAATCAATGCATAAATCTTTACTGCATGTTGATGAGCAGCACCTACCGTAGCAGCACTGCTGCCGCACACGGCTACGAAGAAACCCTAATAATAAACCCTAAATCACTACTGATCTCACCTTGCTCATCACAGAATCAGTGGATGATGTACGACGAACATGTAAAAAAATGATTGTGGTGGCTGGGGCATTTGTTCTAGATCTGCAGGATTCCCTCCGCCTACACATGTATTATTAGCATTATCAATATTATCAATTACCGACACCGACACCGCCAAGGCTCCTTCTGCTACTCCTGACAGCCCTTCGTTATGCTGCATGCATGCCCCTTACTCTTCGCACTGACTGTATGTTTCTGTTGCTGCCCCGCTTTCCGCTTCCGTGTGCCGCTGGCGGCTGCTGCTGCTGCTGCTGCCACTGCTGCCCTGCAGGCTTGTGTTGGGCGCGGATTGGTTCCCAGCCGACGCTTCTGCGCAGATTCGACAAGACCTGTCTTTGGAGTCCCTTGTGGCCGCGAAGAACGCCATGGGGCGCCAGGTGGGGTAGAGGGAAGAGGAGGAATCGTGTTTGGTTGCGTGTGGATTCGTGTATCCGTACGTGTACGTTTGTTTGCATGCATGCATGCATGCATGCATGTGGACGGTGGAGGAGAATGAAACAAACCCCTGGGAGGGAGAGAGCGAATAAGGCCCGATAAGAAGCGGGATTGGTGAGACAGTGGCGGTGGGACGAGTGCCTCGGGCTTTTCCTCTCTAGTCGATCGTGCAGTGCAATCCTGCAAAAATAAAATTATTTCTACCTACGTTACGAACGCGCACACTTACACACCAGCAGTTGGGCCGCCCCCATTCGTTCCAAGCCCTTCTCCGTTTCCAGCCCCGTGTGCGATAGATAGGTGCGGTTTCACAACATGCGCATTGAGCGTGTCCCTCCCTCCTTCCCTCCCTCCTTCCCTCCCTCTTCCCTCCAGACCCGTGTATTGACCTCTCTGGTGCTGCAAACCATGGGCTCAAAGAACCCCTCTCCGGAGCTCGTATCTTCCACCACCTCGGAGATCACCTCAGCACTGCGGGTTCAGGGTCGTACGGCATACGTGGCATCAGGCCCCGGTAGGTTTGGGCCTTTGAGGTATCGATAAGATAGTATTAGCTTTTGCATGTTGTAAATCGTTCTTAGGTCTGTACGGTAATAAGATCTATACGACGTATGAGTGGGGCATTTGCTGCAGGATGGAGCAGAAGCTTCGGATGCTTCATTTTCTTATCGCTTACATGAGCGTGTCTTCATCCGTCACAGGGTCGGTTAGCTGGTAGCTTGCATGCACGGTGGTACGGAAGCTAGTAACGGTAGTAACAACGGTCTTAACGGTCATTGACCCAAGTTCATTCCTGTGTCCAACTGACCATCCGCCCATCATGCATGTTTGTAGTAATAATGAAACCCGCTATCCTACTTCCCCCTTCTATGTGCGGTGCACCCCTCCCGTACACACACACACGCGCGCGCGGCAGGTTCCTCGTTCGCGGCCCCCGTCGAGGATCAGGCCCTGGCTCTCCTGCTGCTGCTGCGGGCGGGAGTCAACCACCAACTGTTGCCTAAGCTGGCAGCTTACATCGCCAACCCACCGCCGTCAGGCGGGTTCGGCATCTGGTACAGCGGCTATTCGTGGCGGGACCAGGCGTTGGCAGTGGCGGCGCTGACTGAGTACGACAGTACGCGCGGCAGTAGCAAACCGAATGTGGATCTACTGGCGGACGTCAACGGGCTCACTGTATTGCAGGTAAAGCGACGGACTCATGGGCACGGTGTAGGTTGTACGAGACCTACGTTGAAGTATGCTGGACCCTTGGCCCTGCTGACGCTATCATCACCCGCTTAATTAATGTAACGAACGACAAACGATACGGTACGACGGACCCTGGTCCGGACTTGCTTGTTTTATTAACTGTACACCCTGACCTACCCGGCCCCCAACACACACACACACACACACACACACGCACACACGCATGTCTGGACTTGGACGCCTTCAAACTTCTTGTTAGTTTTTTAAAAAGACGGATATCTATAAATAGATGTGCATATATATATATATTCTATCTGTTAGTGGCCAGGCTAGAGCCTCTGAGTGTTGGTCAGCTCTTGCTGGTCCGAGTGAGAGGGGGAGCACGTGGCAGGACAGACAGACAAAGCCACGTGCCCCTCCCCTGCGCTGTGGCTCGGTCCGGTCAGGGGCCCCAGGTGCTCGTCTTTGCAGGGCGAGCCGGCCACAGCGCTGTGTAACACCCCTTATACTTGTTCTCATGGAGACGAATCCGTTGTAATAAATACGGAGCCGTACCTGCCTTGTCCGCTGCATGGCAGGCAACCTTCAAGGCCGCGGGCAATACCCAACCGGTAACGAACTTCACCGCTTGGGAAGACATCCCGTCACCCTCTGCAGGCGCCCTTTCCGAACTCAATTTCGAGGTAACACACACATATATATATATACATGTATATCTATATTTGCGGTACTGCTGCGGCTGTTACTACTGCTGCCGAATTATCCAATTCGAGTTCCGGCAATGAGGGCGAATAGATTTGCTGGAGGATCAGGTCCAGCAGAATCATGTCCCATCCTTATGTGAGCATGTAAGGAATAAGATTGGTACTTGGCCCACCTTGTGCAGGTGACCGGCAGCGGTGAGGTGACGGTTGCCGCCTCCCTGCACTTCGTACCCGCCGAGCTGCTGCCGTACCCCTCGTACCGCGGTCTCTTCGTGGAGGCGGTGCTGCAGATGGTGGACCCAACCACCGGCGGACCCACGGGTCAGCCGATCAGTGCGGTGCCGCTGGGCTCCGTCGTGGCTCTGACGGTCCAGGTGACCAGCCCCGACGACCTGGGCCCCGTCACGCTCTCCGTCATGATGCCGGCGGGACTGGAGCCGCTCGACCCAAACCTTCCTGGCAATGGGGGTGGTGTGGACCTGAGCTGCGGCGCCAACTGGGTTACGAACTGGGGCAGCTTCTATCGCTGGTGGTGGTGGCCGATGTGTCCGTCGCAGGTGAGTTAGATAGATAGCAGAGGGCGCCCATTCGCGGACGTGTAAGAAACATGGTTTTATAGTTAGCAAGGTGGCCGCGGGCAGTCAGTTGGTGAACAGGGCGGCAACCAACGGTTGGGTAGGCAACGGCGGATATCTTGGAAGTGGACGGATGATAAGCAGCTGACGCTGACATTGTCGATAAATGTACCCTAGCGTCCACCATAATCAGTCAGCTCGTCCCTGCTCGTCATCATTGCGCCGAGCAGCGAATATTCGAGTTGCGTTTCTCTGTAACGTATTTGTATCGGTGTTCGCTTGATCATGTTCTAATAGGCTTTAAGAGTTGCTTTACATTTGTTTCGTTCATCTTGTATTTTTGTGAAATAATGAAATAGCTTTATTATCTACATATCGTAATTCCTGTCTGATGAAATGAATTAAGTTTCACGAGTTAGGGTTTTATGCGATTTATCATGTTATTATGTCATTTATTTTATTATGGTATCATGTTAGGTATGTTAATTAATCGATCATTTTTAACGGACAGCATCTGACTGCTTGATTATCCGGAGGCACTATTGAGCTTAGCCGTACTTGTCATCTGCTATTAAGTGTGCTTCTCACCTTTCACCTCTTTCCCCTTCCCTCCCCCCTCCTCCCCTCCTCTTTCCCCGTCCCTCCCCCCTCCTCCCCTCCTCTTTCCCCTTCCGCTCCTCCACCCCCTGCATCTTCCTCAGGAGACCCGCCCCTCGCTGGTTACCTTCTCCTACATGGCTCTCCGCGCCGGCACCTCCTCCGTCTCCCTCCGCGCGGTGGCCGCCACTCCGGGCTCCTTCGTCTTCCCTCCCGTGCGGGCCGCAGCCGACAACCAGCCCGAGCTCATGGGCATGACCGGGGCCTCCAAACTGCAAGTCTGCACCGAATGCTATTCGCCCAGTTTCGCCAGGCTGCCGCCTGTCCCACGCGCCTGTCCCAATGACTGCAGCGGCAAGGGGATGTGCAATCCGCAAACCGGTCGTTGCAAGTGTGACCCAGGGTTCACCCGAGCAGATTGCAGTCGCTCAATTGCCTAGGAAGGCAATGCCTGCAGGAATGCCTGCAGCAGTCGGCAGGCACGTCGTACGTCCTATCTAGTTATTAAGTTTTCATTTGTCCGTCGCTCAGCATTGCAAAAGTTGAAATATTTCGGAGCTCATCTATTGCCATTGCTCATGTATGAGGACCGATTGGAAAACGGGTTCGCGTGAGTAGTGCTTCCTTCAGTTCAGTTCCTTCAGTAGTCCCCTCGCTTTCCGCACGTCAGGATCGAATTTTGATGACCACTTACGCAACCAAATGTGATAACGAAGCGAAAGCCACATCGTACGTATCGTACATTGCTCGTGCGCTTTATAGCCAGCAGCGTGCTGCACCGCCGTGCTGCCTATGTACTGGACTGCACTGCATGCATGTGGGTTGAGCCCAGCACGCGACGCAGCCTTCCAGGCTTTCCATGACCTTCCCTTCCTCGTTATATCATGATGTCGCTAATGTACGTACGCGCGCTGTCACTAAAACTGTCACTAGAACGATGTTTGAATGCCTAATTAACGATGCCTAGTAATAGCTTGCTCGGATTGCCTAATCAGGACGTCCTATGTACAAAGTTATTATTAAGGGCACATGGAATCGAGTGGATTCGAATTGGCTATATCGATATGCCATGCTGTGCGGTGCTGTGCGTGCGTGCCTGGTGATGGCCCCCCGCCATTCTTCTTCTGTTGATGGTGGGTGCATTCATATGCATAAATAATGCTTAGGTGAGCACTAGCCAGGGCTGCCCTATCATCATATCGATCAATGCCGTGTGATTATACCCCGCCGCGCCGCACAATTGGTTCTGGTAAGGTGCGGTCTGCGGTACCGGCTACGTATGTACTGTTCAGCCGTACCTTATGCGATTATAAGTTCTGCGGCATTTGCTTGTCTGGGAAGGCTGCGAGGCATCATGGCTTATAATTGCTTGCGCACGGCAGGTTAGGCCTCGCTGAACTTTTGTTAATTGTTCCGATGGCGCTAAGTAAGAGCCACTATTTGTTTTTTTGAGGTTTGGATTACTTTTGGATCCAGGTGGGGTTGGATGTACATATGGTCCGTATAACTAACGCGCCTTCAATGTGAATTCTTATTGTCACGGAAAGAAAAAATACCAAGTAAGATTATTTTTGCACAATTTCGGCCCATGCATGACTTCATAAATTTTGCTTGTACGCATATATATATATATATATATATATATATATATATATATATATATGACAAAGCCACGTGCCCCTCCCCTGCGCTGTGGCTCGGTCCGGTCAGGGCCCCTGGTGCATATATATATATATATATATATATATATATATATATATATATATTAGTTACATCCGGTGATGGGGGGCTTTGGAAGAAAGATGCATGCGTCCGAGTAGTAGTGTCCATACAGCTAGGATTTTTTGGAACGAGATGTCCGTTATGAGTAATGATAACTTAACTTCCTTTATTTCAGCTCATCTTCGTCCGAAAACTTGGAGGCAAAAACCTCTGAACGAGATAGAAGTACATGAAAAAGGCTGGCTTGAATGAATGGCTGGTGTTCGACAGCAGCAGGTGCACGCACCTATGTTCGGTACCATTATTCCCCCCCCAAAAACACACACACACACACACACACACACACACACACACACACACACACACGCGGAGTGCAGTGCGTGCTGCACGAGTTACACGTGCCTGCGCCAAGGAGGTACTTATTTCCATGCTATCTACAACTTCGTGCGTACCCATAAGGTTTTCTCGTTGATAGGTACATATCGGTTCGGTGGCTATGCCTTCACTCCGGGAAGTTAGTTCATTTCAGCATTTGGATGGCTTTTCACAAACTTGGATTGAATACATATATACATGAGTCGCCCACAGTGTAACACCCCTTAATACAGGCACGCTTACACATCGCATGCATCTAATGCAAATCCTGGGATGAAATCTAGCCATCTATTTCTTCTTGGCCTGCTGGTCGTCATTCAGCCCCCATCGGAGACCATCTGCCTGCCTGCATGTATGCGTGAGCACGGATGTAGCTGTCGTCGCAGCCCCATGGCTTGCTCCTGTCGACAGTTGGTAGGCATGCTGCGTGGTAGGTAGACCTGTATGGCGGCCGGAGCGTGCTGTCCCTGGTCTGGGGGCTTCACTTGCTTGAGGTAACTTTATTTGGGCCCCCGCCACTGGCTGTCCGGCTGCCTTTCAGCCCTTTGGCCGGGTTTACTCGGCGGCTACTCAGGGTGGGTCATTTTTGCTCAGCCCTCTCAGCCAGTGTGAGTTCCCCGCACGGCCTGGAGGTTTCCGCTGCAGCAGTGCTTGTCAGCAGGCGGCTTTGTGTTGTATCTCTGTTATATCCGCCTACAGCAAAGGCTCGATCGAAAGATGACCAGGTGCCACCTCGGATACTACCCGTAGATACCCCAGGATACTACACTTTGCCTACAAGTTCTACCGTTTGCGCGCACGCAGTGTATTTGCTGGAGCTCACTGCGTGCGACATACATGTAATACATGTAATGTTATCTGGATGCCCACCGCTCGCATTCAATAATGTCCGTTAACTGATGATTGATATTGCCCCTGGATGCACGAGCAAAGACGAGCAACGAATTTACCTGCTGTGACAGCGAGCTCGATGACAGATATAGATGAAACCATCTGATTGATCATCAGGGATCATCGATTTTAAACTCTCCTGACGACGCGACGTCGAGGATCACGCACGGCCATTTCTATATATATCTACGTCAGCGTGGAGTATCACTTATTATTATTTGTAACACGTCTGTCCGATACTTCATCGTACAAATACGTTATTGGTGAGTATTTATGATTCAGAGGTCGGCAGGCATTACCTAGCGATACAGGCAGGAGTCACAGGGTTGGGGCCGTAAGTAGGGGCTATTCCGCAGATGTTGATGCCAAGCCGATCAGCGGGGCGTCATATCGCACTGGATCAGGTAAAGAGCCAGAGTAATAATGGAGCATCGCTGCCACCCGTTTTTGTAACCGGTCCTAACGGTGTAGTTGCACACCCCTGACCCCTGGCTGCCACAGCTCGACACGTTTACGAGGTAACGTATGAACCAAGGACAAAAGGACCTCCTTCGGCCAGCAGAGCCGCCGCGAATGATTGGCCAGGATTGGCCGCAGATCGCCGCTCACGTGGTGTTTAAGTTTTACTTGCGAGCTAAGGGCTTCATTGCCTTAATTACATGCAAGGTGTGGCATACATTCGCAGATTGTGCGCCTTACCTTCAACTCATTCAAAAGCCTTATGTGGTATCTGGTTTTGGCAATTGCTAAAGGTGAATAGTTACCGAAGTAGGCGCTGCAGGCATCGATCGACGAGGGTCGTGAAGCCACTGTTATACAAACGATTTGTCTATGCGTAATTCAATGCTAAGCAGGGGGATGTATGTGGGGCACTACATCCGCCCGTTCATTATTCAGATTCATTCAGTAGCGCGCGCCCTAAGGTACGTATCATCTGACAACCGAATAACGGGCACTAAACGTCGCTTTTTGGCCTTAGGATGCCATTTTTTGTGACGTTTGTTAATCAACTTGATGTTGAGTCTCATTGATTGCATGGAAGATAGGGATGTTGCGGCTAACGCCAATGCCTATGGAACCCAGCGGAACCTAGTCAGTTTAGACCCGCGAAGTACTGCGCCCACCGTTCGGTAGTGTGACGTACTCAGGATTAGATACATAAACGTGGTGAGCTGAACCAGTCTGCATGCCAATCGGAAGAACAGCTTTCATCATCATGGCGAAGACGGCTTATTTCACTCTGTTGATTGCGGCAGCGCTGGCGGTTGGCTGCTGGTGAGTACGGTGCTGCTGCCAACTGCTGACTTACTGTAATAATACTTACCAACTAGCGGGTGTGCACCAAGCAGCGTCATATGGGAGCTTAAGCTCTTTCTAATTTCCAACATGAACGTTTTTGGATATATAAGAGTGTTGCCTTGTTTTCATGTTGATATAAGCATTTGAATCATGTTAGTTATATCAAACGCTTGATCTGCCGTAGCAATAAAAAATATGGTTATAATGGATACCATAACAATCAACGTCTGATATAAAATATATTAATCTGCATATTGCCGTCTATTACTATCTACATCCAGCAGGGTCGCCAATGCGGACTACTACGAGGACTTGCTCCCACAGGGAATCCAGGCGGGCACCATTTCCCAATTTCCCTATCGCTCCTGCAACACATCTAATGGCGCGTATCGTTTGGCACCAGTTTGGGTACCTATGGGCAGCAGCAAGTACTGTTTTAAAATTGAGGTCCGCCAGGACGCGCAGTCGTGTTCGGGTGCCTGCTGCACCTCCGGACTGCATAAAATTGAGGTGAGTTTGAAGCCTATCTATATATACCCATGCTGGCAGCGATATCTATCTGTTTTAGACCTGTCAACTACGCGGTCTGGAAGCATTCCGAAGCAAGCACAAGTAACAAAGATGTATAATAATTGATCACCGGGTAGTGTGTAGCTAGGTTTCGATTTTCGACTTTGCGATTGCTCAGCAGGTTGCTCAGTTTTTCGCCTATCTACGTAACTCTGCTACCTTCACTTTTCTACCCGCCCGTGCGTACAGTTCAACGTGTCCAGCAGCTGCCTGGTGGCCGGCGCTTCCGTGACCGCCACGCTCAATGGAGTGCCCACACGGGTCGGCCCGTCCTACGATCAGCCCCCGCTTGGCCCCGTCGGCAGCACCGTCCTGAAGATCACCCAGCTGGGGCTCGATCCCGTGACGGCCCAGGGCGCGGAGCTGTGCATCACCCTGAAGCCCAACCGGGCCCGTCAGGGCTGCACCACCCTGGAGCAACTGTGCTCGTCGCCCGGCTTCCCTGCCGGAACATGCACTGCCGCGACGTTCGACGCCGCCTGCGACTGCTGCCCCGTCTCCCAAGTTGTTCAGGCTCGCCCGCCACCGCCACCTCCGCCTCCACCGCCACCGCCTCCGCCGTCACCACCACCTGCCGTGCCAAGCTACCGCGCATGTGAAGTATGCGTCGCTGCCAAGCTGGTGCCCCCTCCCAATGACGTCCGGCCCTACCGTTTCAATGCTGCCACCTGCGCCGCCATCCAGCGCAATATCTCCGATGCGATGAACGCCGCATTGAACGCCTCCAACATCAGCCCAATTGCTGCACCGTTCGCCCCGAACAGCACAACATGCTTTGATGACACGGTCTTGACATGCGGCAACTTCAATGGCGAGGATCTCAGCAAACTGGAGCGCCTCTTCAACGAGGTTTCGGATCTGCTTTCCTACTTCATCGGTGTGGCATCCAGCGGTGACATCTGCAATCCGAAGCTGGAGGGCTACACGGTGCTTATCACCACCCAGGACAACATCTGCCTTGACGTCTCTCAGTCGGCCAGCTGCTTCTTGCCCAACCAACCCTTCCCCAACTGCACGTGAGTGTAGATAGCTGCCGGTACCCCTGTTTGTATCAATGGTCAATTTTATGTGTTTGTACCTGCCTGGCCGTATAATACATACGTATTACATAGTATTTTGGTATCGAATCATCTGGGGGTATGGGAGGGGCTGGGAGGGGTTGGTAAAGCACCGTTTATTATTGTATTATAATGTTGGCATATGTAAGTGTCTCCCCGTTTTCTACTGGCTCCTTTAGTAAAGTCCAGTCGATGATGATGATTACGTAGCTCCGTGCCACCGTGAACACCGGTACGTAGGCTAATGATGCCGAGCCCAGCCGCGAGTCCAGTAGTGCAGCGTCCAATGCCATGCATACTCGCTAATACCTTTTCGTTGCTGGGTCTATCTGCATGCCGCTGCTCCTGTTTGTCCAGGTGCAACACGACTCAGGGTGTCCTGCCCTTCATTGTCTCACCGAGCTACTACCCCCGCGCCAGCCCATTCTTCGGATCCTTAGTCACCGAGTACTGCTTCACCCTCAATACCTTGCCGGCTGCCGCCATCGTGCCGGTGCGGAGGGGCCCCGTGCAGTGCGTGGCGATGGTGAAGGGATACGGCAACTTGTCGATATACGTGAAATCCGTGCTGTAGTGGTCTTGGTAAATTTGATTTGGGTGCAGGGGGCGGGTGGAAACGCTAATTAATTGGCAGTTTGCCAAAGGCTGTTGCCATGCACGCATGCAACTACGCCGCTTCTGCCACGTAAAGATGCGTATATGAAGGAGAGTCATTGATCCCGTACATACCGTAGATGTTATTCAGACAGTGGCATCCACGTGAGGCAGGTGCGCAGGTGCGCGTGGTCCGCTCTTGTGCGTGGTTAACATTCACAACGCATCAGGATCCTTTTTCGGCGTCCATATCGTCAATAACCTTTGGACTCCCTCCTTTCCCTTTCTTCGACAGAGCACGTGCTACAAGGCTAACGACCTGCTTGCTAAGATCGAGTGGTACGCAGGTACGTAGCCATGCCAGTGTGCGAGCGTGCGTTGTACCTTATCTGTATGTATATTTTATACATGCAGCCGTCTCATCAGGGTTGTTATAAAGCGCAATGGCCATTATTTTGTTTGGGAGGTTGCCGGGGTTCCAACCAAGCGGACTTCTCTCCCCTGCATATAGCTTGCACAGCGGGTTATATCGTCGACACAAAACAAAACCAAATAAATTACTCCCTCCCCCCCATGGCAGATGAGGCCTTGAGGTCCGCGGTCAAGGGCTACACCATCACCCCCTTCGGCGGCCCAAGCAAGAAGGTCTTTCCCAGCTGGGGGGCTCCTGGAACTTCGACACTGAAAGGTATGGTGATTGCAGCTCGCCTGCCTTGATGAGCTGGGACACATACGCGAGGAAGCGACTTGAGTTTGGCAGCCGCCCGAGAACTGGATCGGCCTCTACAATATATAAGCCTTCTGGGTCCATACGAATATCCAGTAGCCTGCACGCCCACCTTCGTTTTCACTTGACATCCTAGGGTCGTGTGATCCATCCTCCATTCACATAAATAATAACTCAGCAGCAATAAATACTGATTTACGCCGTGCTCCCCACCTTTGTCCTCTATTTCCGTCGTTCGTCACCGTGACATCCTTCAGTTAACCTCAACTGGAACGGCACAATGGCCAACGGCGGTTTGGTGTGTGTGGCGGTCCAGAAGCCCTACACCATGCAGAACCTGTGCAAGGGGGCGCCAGGCCAATGGTAGGCATGAAGGGAAGCAAGAGTGGGGTAATCTTAACACCAGAAAGTGGCAGCTGTGACACAGCTTTGCAAACTGCTGTACGTATGCATGCAGGATTTCCTGTGCTTTCGTCATGTACTTAAAAGTTTCGAACATCTGATGCCCCGGACGTACATGCGCACAGGACCACACAGATATGCTGTGTGTGGCGCAGTCGTTGTAGCTGGCACCCTTACTTCGTTCCCTTACGCACCACATCAGCAGGCCAAGATGTGCATCATTTTTGTCCCTCTTTATCTAGTGCAACGAACAATGCTCATGTTGGAAACTGCCCCTGTAATATCTCCACTGTTCATGCCTCTCCATCCATACACCCCCCCTCTCCTCCATCCCCACCCCAATCAACACACACACACATCCTCATCAGTACTCTTCTTGCCTATCTCCGTGCCTGTCCGTGCAGCTACGCCAGTGTGTTCAACAGGGACAACAGCGACTACTGCTGCCCCATCTTCCGCGCGGGGCCGTAAGCTAAGATGGAATGGCGAATAGGAAGCGCCTGCCCATAAGCAGCCAGTGTTCCCTTGTGGATGGATGAGAGCATCGCTGGGCTCTGCTGTTGGGTCATGCTGCTGGGGTTGCATCCAGCGGATTTTCGCCGCTGGCTACATTTGGAGCCCAGTGCGACAGCGTTCATGGTGGCCTGGTCCCCTTTCAAATAAATGATGGACTTGTATTGATTTATTTCTGTTGTCGAGTGGCTGACTGGCGTAATGCCTTCGGTGGGGTCTAGCCCCATGCATGGGATGGGGAACCGGATGCATGTACAGAAGCCAGGTAGTACGTAGCCATTGATGTTGGCTCTTTATTAGCAGTTGATTTATTCTGTAGCATCAATGTGATTGATTTCGGAAGAGAAGGTGCTGCAAAGCAGCAATTAGGACTTAGATAGACGCTTGCTTGGAATGCAACAAGTGATCACGCACAGTTGACAAAGAATGCATGCATTTGCTGGCTGTACCTCCAGGTATCCTTAAGTCAATAGCGTTCTGGTCTTTTGAGCAGCTCGTTGTCCATTTTTCTTAGGATTTTTTGTGGTGTCTTGTTACAGCTCTGTGCTCTATCTGTTAATAGCCAGGCTAGAGCGTCTGAGGTTTTGTTTGCTCTTGCTGGCCTGGGTGAAGGGGGCAGGAGCACGTGGCAGGACAGCGAGAGACAAAGCCGCGTGCCCCTCCCCTGCACTGTGGCTCGGTCCGGTCAGGCCCCCCGGTGCTCATGTTTGCAGGCAGTATAGATTTGCCGACACCCCTTAATAGCGTATACACGGTATTTTATAGAGGGAACCCGCATCATTCGTACGCAACGTGTTATATATATGGCCGCTGTATTTTCATCCAATATGTGTTATGCTTCTTTAATTCGCTGTAATTCCCTGTTTTTTGTTGTATCTCTGTGATATCCGCCTAAAGCAAAAGCTTGATCGAAAGATGCCAGACAACTGGCCATCTCATCAGATACTACCCGTAGATACCCCAGGATCTAGATGACACTTATATATACCCTCCGCAGTCTCAACAGGGGAAAAGGGATTTAGTCAGGGACGTGCAACATACCTTGTACGTGACATCGGCATACCTTGAACGTGACATCTATCTCTATAGATCTGTCAATCTGTAGGTTAATAGCCGTACAAGAGCAGTACACGTAATAAGGTACCTTGAAAACAACAGAAACGCGGGGTGCATTGACATCCAAGATATATATGCCTGGGAATGCTTGCAGCTAAGTTAATCTCTAGGGTCCATTCTTGGAAGTTTGTCAGCAGGTGGACAACAGGACACATAAAGAATATATATTCGTTCATGGGGAGTGGTGCCGGGCGGCGGGGCAACAACGTCCATAACAGGGCCTGAAGGTCAGCGTGAAAATGTGACGAAAATTATTCTAATACTAATGTGTGGAATCAAAGCACACATGTGTGGGTGCAAATACTCCTTAAACATATTCCATCCATCGACTGATAGCTCTATCTGGCGGCCGCGCTATCTACATATATAGTTAGATAGCTAGCTGTCGCCACGAGAATGCCGCCTTGTTTGTTTCAGACAGGATGCATGTCTTGCGTGATTGCTCGTTCCGTTTGTTGCTGTTCTATCTGTTCTTACTTGCTCGCTTCTTACATTATTCGCTACCTGTCCCATCCATCTGCATTACTAGATAGGTAGCCTGCTTTGTTTTATTACGTATGTAACTTCTGCTGATATACGTACGTACGTCTGCTGTAACACAAGATTATTATGGCGCGGACGGACGGACGGACGGACGGATGGACGGACGCTCTTGTAACATTACCTACTACATGCATACGCACCTAGCTAGTACGGGTAGCTAGCTAGCTGAGGACACACAAGAAAATCTTGAGTGACTAGCATATATCAAAGCATCGCAGCGAAATGAAACGCTGCTGTGTTAGTTCGTCAAAGAGCAGCCGTGCAATATTAAGCAGGTAAGGTGGACGGCGCAATATCCGCCCGTTCAGAGTCATACACTACATGCATACGCACTTAGCTAGTACGGGTAGCTAGCTAGCTGAGGACACACAAGAAAATCTTGAGTGACCAGCATATATCAAAGCATCGCAGCGAAATGAAACGCTGCTGTGTTAGTTCGTCAAAGAGCAGCCGTGCAATATTAAGCAGGTAAGGCGGACGGCGCAACATCCGCCCGTTCAGAGTCATTCATCCGTAGCGCGGTACGTATCATCTGACAACCGAATAACGGGCACTAAACGTCGCTTTTTGGCCTTAGGATGCCATTTTTTGTGACGTTTGTTAATCAACTTGATGTTGAGTCTCATTGATTGCATGGAAGATAGGGATGTTGCGGCTAACGCCAATGCCTATGGAACCCAGCGGAACCTAGTCAGTTCAGACCCGCGAAGTACTGCGCCCACCGTTCGGTAGTGTGACGTACTCAGGATTAGATACATAAACGTGGTGAGCTGAGCCAGTCTGCATGCCAATCGGAAGAACAGCTTTCATCATCATGGCGAAGACGGCTTATTTCACTCTGTTGATTGCGGCAGCGCTGGCGGTTGGCTGCTGGTGAGTACGGTGCTGCTGCCAACTGCTGACTTACTGTAATAATACTAACTAGCGGGTGTGCACCAAGCAGCGTCATATGGGAGCTTAAGCTCTTTCTAATTTCCAACATGAACGTTTTTGGATATATAAGAGTGTTGCCTTGTTTTCATGTTGATATAAGCATTTGAATCATGTTAGTTATATCAAACGCTTGATCTGCCGTAGCAATAAAAAATATGGTTATAATGGATACCATAACAATCAACGTCTGATATAAAATATATTAATCTGCATATTGCCGTCTATTACTATCTACATCCAGCAGGGTCGCCAATGCGGACTACTACGAGGACTTGCTCCCACAGGGAATCCAGGCGGGCACCATTTCCCAATTTCCCTATCGCTCCTGCAACACATCTAATGGCGCGTATCGTTTGGCACCAGTTTGGGTACCTATGGGCAGCAGCAAGTACTGTTTTAAAATTGAGGTCCGCCAGGACGCGCAGTCGTGTTCGGGTGCCTGCTGCACCTCCGGACTGCATAAAATTGAGGTGAGTTTGAAGCCTATCTATATATACCCATGCTGGCAGCGATATCTATCTGTTTTAGACCTGTCAACTACGCGGTCTGGAAGCATTCCGAAGCAAGCACAAGTAACAAAGATGTATAATAATTGATCACCGGGTAGTGTGTAGCTAGGTTTCGATTTTCGACTTTGCGATTGCTCAGCAGGTTGCTCAGTTTTTCGCCTATCTACGTAACTCTGCTACCTTCACTTTTCTACCCGCCCGTGCGTACAGTTCAACGTGTCCAGCAGCTGCCTGGTGGCCGGCGCTTCCGTGACCGCCACGCTCAATGGAGTGCCCACACGGGTCGGCCCGTCCTACGATCAGCCCCCGCTTGGCCCCGTCGGCAGCACCGTCCTGAAGATCACCCAGCTGGGGCTCGATCCCGTGACGGCCCAGGGCGCGGAGCTGTGCATCACCCTGAAGCCCAACCGGGCCCGTCAGGGCTGCACCACCCTGGACCAACTGTGCTCGTCGCCCGGCTTCCCTGCCGGAACATGCACTGCCGCGACGTTCGACGCCGCCTGCGACTGCTGCCCCGTCTCCCAAGTTGTTCAGGCTCGCCCGCCACCGCCACCTCCGCCTCCACCGCCACCGCCTCCGCCGTCACCACCACCTGCCGTGCCAAGCTACCGCGCATGTGAAGTATGCGTCGCTGCCAAGCTGGTGCCCCCTCCCAATGACGTCCGGCCCTACCGTTTCAATGCTGCCACCTGCGCCGCCATCCAGCGCAATATCTCCGATGCGATGAACGCCGCATTGAACGCCTCCAACATCAGCCCAATTGCTGCACCGTTCGCCCCGAACAGCACAACATGCTTTGATGACACGGTCTTGACATGCGGCAACTTCAATGGCGAGGATCTCAGCAAACTGGAGCGCCTCTTCAACGAGGTTTCGGATCTGCTTTCCTACTTCATCGGTGTGGCATCCAGCGGTGACATCTGCAATCCGAAGCTGGAGGGCTACACGGTGCTTATCACCACCCAGGACAACATCTGCCTTGACGTCTCTCAGTCGGCCAGCTGCTTCTTGCCCAACCAACCCTTCC
This sequence comes from Volvox reticuliferus, assembly GCA_019650235.1. Classification (NCBI taxonomy): domain Eukaryota; kingdom Viridiplantae; phylum Chlorophyta; class Chlorophyceae; order Chlamydomonadales; family Volvocaceae; genus Volvox; species Volvox reticuliferus. The sequence continues at coordinate 271,126 of BNCP01000035.1, read as the reverse complement.
CCAACTGCACGTGAGTGTAGATAGCTGCCGGTACCCCTGTTTGTATCAATGGTCAATTTTATGTGTTTGTACCTGCCTGGCCGTATAATACATACGTATTACATAGTATTTTGGTATCGAATCATCTGGGGGTATGGGAGGGGCTGGGAGGGGTTGGTAAAGCACCGTTTATTATTGTATTATAATGTTGGCATATGTAAGTGTCTCCCCGTTTTCTACTGGCTCCTTTAGTAAAGTCCAGTCGATGATGATGATTACGTAGCTCCGTGCCACCGTGAACACCGGTACGTAGGCTAATGATGCCGAGCCCAGCCGCGAGTCCAGTAGTGCAGCGTCCAATGCCATGCATACTCGCTAATACCTTTTCGTTGCTGGGTCTATCTGCATGCCGCTGCTCCTGTTTGTCCAGGTGCAACACGACTCAGGGTGTCCTGCCCTTCATTGTCTCACCGAGCTACTACCCCCGCGCCAGCCCATTCTTCGGATCCTTAGTCACCGAGTACTGCTTCACCCTCAATACCTTGCCGGCTGCCGCCATCGTGCCGGTGCGGAGGGGCCCCGTGCAGTGCGTGGCGATGGTGAAGGGATACGGCAACTTGTCGATATACGTGAAATCCGTGCTGTAGTGGTCTTGGTAAATTTGATTTGGGTGCAGGGGGCGGGTGGAAACGCTAATTAATTGGCAGTTTGCCAAAGGCTGTTGCCATGCACGCATGCAACTACGCCGCTTCTGCCACGTAAAGATGCGTATATGAAGGAGAGTCATTGATCCCGTACATACCGTAGATGTTATTCAGACAGTGGCATCCACGTGAGGCAGGTGCGCAGGTGCGCGTGGTCCGCTCTTGTGCGTGGTTAACATTCACAACGCATCAGGATCCTTTTTCGGCGTCCATATCGTCAATAACCTTTGGACTCCCTCCTTTCCCTTTCTTCGACAGAGCACGTGCTACAAGGCTAACGACCTGCTTGCTAAGATCGAGTGGTACGCAGGTACGTAGCCATGCCAGTGTGCGAGCGTGCGTTGTACCTTATCTGTATGTATATTTTATACATGCAGCCGTCTCATCAGGGTTGTTATAAAGCGCAATGGCCATTATTTTGTTTGGGAGGTTGCCGGGGTTCCAACCAAGCGGACTTCTCTCCCCTGCATATAGCTTGCACAGCGGGTTATATCGTCGACACAAAACAAAACCAAATAAATTACTCCCTCCCCCCCATGGCAGATGAGGCCTTGAGGTCCGCGGTCAAGGGCTACACCATCACCCCCTTCGGCGGCCCAAGCAAGAAGGTCTTTCCCAGCTGGGGGGCTCCTGGAACTTCGACACTGAAAGGTATGGTGATTGCAGCTCGCCTGCCTTGATGAGCTGGGACACATACGCGAGGAAGCGACTTGAGTTTGGCAGCCGCCCGAGAACTGGATCGGCCTCTACAATATATAAGCCTTCTGGGTCCATACGAATATCCAGTAGCCTGCACGCCCACCTTCGTTTTCACTTGACATCCTAGGGTCGTGTGATCCATCCTCCATTCACATAAATAATAACTCAGCAGCAATAAATACTGATTTACGCCGTGCTCCCCACCTTTGTCCTCTATTTCCGTCGTTCGTCACCGTGACATCCTTCAGTTAACCTCAACTGGAACGGCACAATGGCCAACGGCGGTTTGGTGTGTGTGGCGGTCCAGAAGCCCTACACCATGCAGAACCTGTGCAAGGGGGCGCCAGGCCAATGGTAGGCATGAAGGGAAGCAAGAGTGGGGTAATCTTAACACCAGAAAGTGGCAGCTGTGACACAGCTTTGCAAACTGCTGTACGTATGCATGCAGGATTTCCTGTGCTTTCGTCATGTACTTAAAAGTTTCGAACATCTGATGCCCCGGACGTACATGCGCACAGGACCACACAGATATGCTGTGTGTGGCGCAGTCGTTGTAGCTGGCACCCTTACTTCGTTCCCTTACGCACCACATCAGCAGGCCAAGATGTGCATCATTTTTGTCCCTCTTTATCTAGTGCAACGAACAATGCTCATGTTGGAAACTGCCCCTGTAATATCTCCACTGTTCATGCCTCTCCATCCATACACCCCCCCTCTCCTCCATCCCCACCCCAATCAACACACACACACATCCTCATCAGTACTCTTCTTGCCTATCTCCGTGCCTGTCCGTGCAGCTACGCCAGTGTGTTCAACAGGGACAACAGCGACTACTGCTGCCCCATCTTCCGCGCGGGGCCGTAAGCTAAGATGGAATGGCGAATAGGAAGCGCCTGCCCATAAGCAGCCAGTGTTCCCTTGTGGATGGATGAGAGCATCGCTGGGCTCTGCTGTTGGGTCATGCTGCTGGGGTTGCATCCAGCGGATTTTCGCCGCTGGCTACATTTGGAGCCCAGTGCGACAGCGTTCATGGTGGCCTGGTCCCCTTTCAAATAAATGATGGACTTGTATTGATTTATTTCTGTTGTCGAGTGGCTGACTGGCGTAATGCCTTCGGTGGGGTCTAGCCCCATGCATGGGATGGGGAACCGGATGCATGTACAGAAGCCAGGTAGTACGTAGCCATTGATGTTGGCTCTTTATTAGCAGTTGATTTATTCTGTAGCATCAATGTGATTGATTTCGGAAGAGAAGGTGCTGCAAAGCAGCAATTAGGACTTAGATAGACGCTTGCTTGGAATGCAACAAGTGATCACGCACAGTTGACAAAGAATGCATGCATTTGCTGGCTGTACCTCCAGGTATCCTTAAGTCAATAGCGTTCTGGTCTTTTGAGCAGCTCGTTGTCCATTTTTCTTAGGATTTTTTGTGGTGTCTTGTTACAGCTCTGTGCTCTATCTGTTAATAGCCAGGCTAGAGCGTCTGAGGTTTTGTTTGCTCTTGCTGGCCTGGGTGAAGGGGGCAGGAGCACGTGGCAGGACAGCGAGAGACAAAGCCGCGTGCCCCTCCCCTGCACTGTGGCTCGGTCCGGTCAGGCCCCCCGGTGCTCATGTTTGCAGGCAGTATAGATTTGCCGACACCCCTTAATAGCGTATACACGGTATTTTATAGAGGGAACCCGCATCATTCGTACGCAACGTGTTATATATATGGCCGCTGTATTTTCATCCAATATGTGTTATGCTTCTTTAATTCGCTGTAATTCCCTGTTTTTTGTTGTATCTCTGTGATATCCGCCTAAAGCAAAAGCTTGATCGAAAGATGCCAGACAACTGGCCATCTCATCAGATACTACCCGTAGATACCCCAGGATCTAGATGACACTTATATATACCCTCCGCAGTCTCAACAGGGGAAAAGGGATTTAGTCAGGGACGTGCAACATACCTTGTACGTGACATCGGCATACCTTGAACGTGACATCTATCTCTATAGATCTGTCAATCTGTAGGTTAATAGCCGTACAAGAGCAGTACACGTAATAAGGTACCTTGAAAACAACAGAAACGCGGGGTGCATTGACATCCAAGATATATATGCCTGGGAATGCTTGCAGCTAAGTTAATCTCTAGGGTCCATTCTTGGAAGTTTGTCAGCAGGTGGACAACAGGACACATAAAGAATATATATTCGTTCATGGGGAGTGGTGCCGGGCGGCGGGGCAACAACGTCCATAACAGGGCCTGAAGGTCAGCGTGAAAATGTGACGAAAATTATTCTAATACTAATGTGTGGAATCAAAGCACACATGTGTGGGTGCAAATACTCCTTAAACATATTCCATCCATCGACTGATAGCTCTATCTGGCGGCCGCGCTATCTACATATATAGTTAGATAGCTAGCTGTCGCCACGAGAATGCCGCCTTGTTTGTTTCAGACAGGATGCATGTCTTGCGTGATTGCTCGTTCCGTTTGTTGCTGTTCTATCTGTTCTTACTTGCTCGCTTCTTACATTATTCGCTACCTGTCCCATCCATCTGCATTACTAGATAGGTAGCCTGCTTTGTTTTATTACGTATGTAACTTCTGCTGATATACGTACGTACGTCTGCTGTAACACAAGATTATTATGGCGCGGACGGACGGACGGACGGACGGATGGACGGACGCTCTTGTAACATTACCTACTACATGCATACGCACCTAGCTAGTACGGGTAGCTAGCTAGCTGAGGACACACAAGAAAATCTTGAGTGACTAGCATATATCAAAGCATCGCAGCGAAATGAAACGCTGCTGTGTTAGTTCGTCAAAGAGCAGCCGTGCAATATTAAGCAGGTAAGGTGGACGGCGCAATATCCGCCCGTTCAGAGTCATACACTACATGCATACGCACTTAGCTAGTACGGGTAGCTAGCTAGCTGAGGACACACAAGAAAATCTTGAGTGACCAGCATATATCAAAGCATCGCAGCGAAATGAAACGCTGCTGTGTTAGTTCGTCAAAGAGCAGCCGTGCAATATTAAGCAGGTAAGGCGGACGGCGCAACATCCGCCCGTTCAGAGTCATTCATCCGTAGCGCGGTACGTATCATCTGACAACCGAATAACGGGCACTAAACGTCGCTTTTTGGCCTTAGGATGCCATTTTTTGTGACGTTTGTTAATCAACTTGATGTTGAGTCTCATTGATTGCATGGAAGATAGGGATGTTGCGGCTAACGCCAATGCCTATGGAACCCAGCGGAACCTAGTCAGTTCAGACCCGCGAAGTACTGCGCCCACCGTTCGGTAGTGTGACGTACTCAGGATTAGATACATAAACGTGGTGAGCTGAGCCAGTCTGCATGCCAATCGGAAGAACAGCTTTCATCATCATGGCGAAGACGGCTTATTTCACTCTGTTGATTGCGGCAGCGCTGGCGGTTGGCTGCTGGTGAGTACGGTGCTGCTGCCAACTGCTGACTTACTGTAATAATACTAACTAGCGGGTGTGCACCAAGCAGCGTCATATGGGAGCTTAAGCTCTTTCTAATTTCCAACATGAACGTTTTTGGATATATAAGAGTGTTGCCTTGTTTTCATGTTGATATAAGCATTTGAATCATGTTAGTTATATCAAACGCTTGATCTGCCGTAGCAATAAAAAATATGGTTATAATGGATACCATAACAATCAACGTCTGATATAAAATATATTAATCTGCATATTGCCGTCTATTACTATCTACATCCAGCAGGGTCGCCAATGCGGACTACTACGAGGACTTGCTCCCACAGGGAATCCAGGCGGGCACCATTTCCCAATTTCCCTATCGCTCCTGCAACACATCTAATGGCGCGTATCGTTTGGCACCAGTTTGGGTACCTATGGGCAGCAGCAAGTACTGTTTTAAAATTGAGGTCCGCCAGGACGCGCAGTCGTGTTCGGGTGCCTGCTGCACCTCCGGACTGCATAAAATTGAGGTGAGTTTGAAGCCTATCTATATATACCCATGCTGGCAGCGATATCTATCTGTTTTAGACCTGTCAACTACGCGGTCTGGAAGCATTCCGAAGCAAGCACAAGTAACAAAGATGTATAATAATTGATCACCGGGTAGTGTGTAGCTAGGTTTCGATTTTCGACTTTGCGATTGCTCAGCAGGTTGCTCAGTTTTTCGCCTATCTACGTAACTCTGCTACCTTCACTTTTCTACCCGCCCGTGCGTACAGTTCAACGTGTCCAGCAGCTGCCTGGTGGCCGGCGCTTCCGTGACCGCCACGCTCAATGGAGTGCCCACACGGGTCGGCCCGTCCTACGATCAGCCCCCGCTTGGCCCCGTCGGCAGCACCGTCCTGAAGATCACCCAGCTGGGGCTCGATCCCGTGACGGCCCAGGGCGCGGAGCTGTGCATCACCCTGAAGCCCAACCGGGCCCGTCAGGGCTGCACCACCCTGGACCAACTGTGCTCGTCGCCCGGCTTCCCTGCCGGAACATGCACTGCCGCGACGTTCGACGCCGCCTGCGACTGCTGCCCCGTCTCCCAAGTTGTTCAGGCTCGCCCGCCACCGCCACCTCCGCCTCCACCGCCACCGCCTCCGCCGTCACCACCACCTGCCGTGCCAAGCTACCGCGCATGTGAAGTATGCGTCGCTGCCAAGCTGGTGCCCCCTCCCAATGACGTCCGGCCCTACCGTTTCAATGCTGCCACCTGCGCCGCCATCCAGCGCAATATCTCCGATGCGATGAACGCCGCATTGAACGCCTCCAACATCAGCCCAATTGCTGCACCGTTCGCCCCGAACAGCACAACATGCTTTGATGACACGGTCTTGACATGCGGCAACTTCAATGGCGAGGATCTCAGCAAACTGGAGCGCCTCTTCAACGAGGTTTCGGATCTGCTTTCCTACTTCATCGGTGTGGCATCCAGCGGTGACATCTGCAATCCGAAGCTGGAGGGCTACACGGTGCTTATCACCACCCAGGACAACATCTGCCTTGACGTCTCTCAGTCGGCCAGCTGCTTCTTGCCCAACCAACCCTTCCCCAACTGCACGTGAGTGTAGATAGCTGCCGGTACCCCTGTTTGTATCAATGGTCAATTTTATGTGTTTGTACCTGCCTGGCCGTATAATACAGACGTATTACATAATATTTTGGTATCGAATCATCTGGGGGTATGGGAGGGGCTGGGAGGGGTTGGTAAAGCACCGTTTATTATTGTATTATAATGTTGGCGTATGTAAGTGTCTCCCCGTTTTCTACTGGCTCCTTTAGTAAAGTCCAGTCGATGATGATGATTACGTAGCTCCGTGCCACCGTGAACACGGGTAGGCTAATGATGATGCCGAGCCCAGCCGCGAGTCCAGTAGTGCAGCGTCCAATGTCATGCATACTCGCTAATACCTTTTCGTTGCTGGGTCTATCTGCATGCCGCTGCTCCTGTTTGTCCAGGTGCAACACGACTCAGGGTGTCCTGCCCTTCATTGTCTCACCGAGCTACTACCCCCGCGCCAGCCCATTCTTCGGATCCTTAGTCACCGAGTACTGCTTCACCCTCAATACCTTGCCGGCTGCCGCCATCGTGCCGGTGCGGAGGGGCCCCGTGCAGTGCGTGGCGATGGTGAAGGGATACGGCAACTTGTCGATATACGTGAAATCCGTGCTGTAGTGGTCTTGGTAAATTTGATTTGGGTGCAGGGGGCGGGTGGAAACGCTAATTAATTGGCAGTTTGCCAAAGGCTGTTGCCATGCACGCATGCAACTACGCCGCTTCTGCCACGTAAAGATGCGTATATGAAGGAGAGTCATTGATCCCGTACATACCGTAGATGTTATTCAGACAGTGGCATCCACGTGAGGCAGGTGCGCAGGTGCGCGTGGTCCGCTCTTGTGCGTGGTTAACATTCACAACGCATCAGGATCCTTTTTCGGCGTCCATATCGTCAATAACCTTTGGACTCCCTCCTTTCCCTTTCTTCGACAGAGCACGTGCTACAAGGCTAACGACCTGCTTGCTAAGATCGAGTGGTACGCAGGTACGTAGCCATGCCAGTGTGCGAGCGTGCGTTGTACCTTATCTGTATGTATATTTTATACATGCAGCCGTCTCATCAGGGTTGTTATAAAGCGCAATGGCCATTATTTTGTTTGGGAGGTTGCCGGGGTTCCAACCAAGCGGACTTCTCTCCCCTGCATATAGCTTGCACAGCGGGTTATATCGTCGACACAAAACAAAACCAAATAAATTACTCCCTCCCCCCCATGGCAGATGAGGCCTTGAGGTCCGCGGTCAAGGGCTACACCATCACCCCCTTCGGCGGCCCAAGCAAGAAGGTCTTTCCCAGCTGGGGGGCTCCTGGAACTTCGACACTGAAAGGTATGGTGATTGCAGCTCGCCTGCCTTGATGAGCTGGGACACATACGCGAGGAAGCGACTTGAGTTTGGCAGCCGCCCGAGAACTGGATCGGCCTCTACAATATATAAGCCTTCTGGGTCCATACGAATATCCAGTAGCCTGCACGCCCACCTTCGTTTTCACTTGACATCCTAGGGTCGTGTAATCCATCCTCCATTCACATAAATAATAACTCAGCAGCAATAAATACTGATTTACGCCGTGCTCCCCACCTTTGTCCTCTATTTCCGTCGTTCGTCACCGTGACATCCTTCAGTTAACCTCAACTGGAACGGCACAATGGCCAACGGCGGTTTGGTGTGTGTGGCGGTCCAGAAGCCCTACACCATGCAGAACCTGTGCAAGGGGGCGCCAGGCCAATGGTAGGCATGAAGGGAAGCAAGGGTGGGGTAATTTTAACACCAGAAAGTGGCAGCTGTGACACAGCTTTGCAAACTGCTGTACGTATGCATGCAGGATTTCCTGTGCTTTCGTCATGTACTTAAAAGTTTCGAACATCTGATGCCCCGGACGTACATGCGCACAGGACCACACAGATATGCTGTGTGTGGCGCAGTCGTTGTAGCTGGCACCCTTACTTCGTTCCCTTACGCACCACATCAGCAGGCCAAGATGTGCATCATTTTTGTCCCTCTTTATCTAGTGCAACGAACAATGCTCATGTTGGAAACTGCCCCTGTAATATCTCCACTGTTCATGCCTCTCCATCCATACACCCCCCCTCTCCTCCATCCCCACCCCAATCAACACACACACACATCCTCATCAGTACTCTTCTTGCCTATCTCCGTGCCTGTCCGTGCAGCTACGCCAGTGTGTTCAACAGGGACAACAGCGACTACTGCTGCCCCATCTTCCGCGCGGGGCCGTAAGCTAAGATGGAATGGCGAATAGGAAGCGCCTGCCCATAAGCAGCCAGTGTTCCCTTGTGGATGGATGAGAGCATCGCTGGGCTCTGCTGTTGGGTCATGCTGCTGGGGTTGCATCCAGCGGATTTTCGCCGCTGGCTACATTTGGAGCCCAGTGCGACAGCGTTCATGGTGGCCTGGTCCCCTTTCAAATAAATGATGGACTTGTATTGATTTATTTCTGTTGTCGAGTGGCTGACTGGCGTAATGCCTTCGGTGGGGTCTAGCCCCATGCATGGGATGGGGAACCGGATGCATGTACAGAAGCCAGGTAGTACGTAGCCATTGATGTTGGCTCTTTATTAGCAGTTGATTTATTCTGTAGCATCAATGTGATTGATTTCGGAAGAGAAGGTGCTGCAAAGCAGCAATTAGGACTTAGATAGACGCTTGCTTGGAATGCAACAAGTGATCACGCACAGTTGACAAAGAATGCATGCATTTGCTGGCTGTACCTCCAGGTATCCTTAAGTCAATAGCGTTCTGGTCTTTTGAGCAGCTCGTTGTCCATTTTTCTTAGGATTTTTTGTGGTGTCTTGTTACAGCTCTGTGCTCTATCTGTTAATAGCCAGGCTAGAGCGTCTGAGGTTTTGTTTGCTCTTGCTGGCCTGGGTGAAGGGGGCAGGAGCACGTGGCAGGACAGCGAGAGACAAAGCCGCGTGCCCCTCCCCTGCACTGTGGCTCGGTCCGGTCAGGCCCCCCGGTGCTCATGTTTGCAGGCAGTATAGATTTGCCGACACCCCTTAATAGCGTATACACGGTATTTTATAGAGGGAACCCGCATCATTCGTACGCAACGTGTTATATATATGGCCGCTGTATTTTCATCCAATATGTGTTATGCTTCTTTAATTCGCTGTAATTCCCTGTTTTTTGTTGTATCTCTGTGATATCCGCCTAAAGCAAAAGCTTGATCGAAAGATGCCAGACAACTGGCCATCTCATCAGATACTACCCGTAGATACCCTAGGATCTAGATGACACTTATATATACCCTCCGCAGTCTCAACAGGGGAAAAGGGATTTAGTCAGGGACGTGCAACATACCTTGTACGTGACATCGGCATACCTTGAACGTGACATCTATCTCTATAGATCTGTCAATCTGTAGGTTAATAGCCGTACAAGAGCAGTACACGTAATAAGGTACCTTGAAAACAACAGAAACGCGGGGTGCATTGACATCCAAGATATATATGCCTGGGAATGCTTGCAGCTAAGTTAATCTCTAGGGTCCATTCTTGGAAGTTTGTCAGCAGGTGGACAACAGGACACATAAAGAATATATATTCGTTCATGGGGAGTGGTGCCGGGCGGCGGGGCAACAACGTCCATAACAGGGCCTGAAGGTCAGCGTGAAAATGTGACGAAAATTATTCTAATACTAATGTGTGGAATCAAAGCACACATGTGTGGGTGCAAATACTCCTTAAACATATTCCATCCATCGACTGATAGCTCTATCTGGCGGCCGCGCTATCTACATATATAGTTAGATAGCTAGCTGTCGCCACGAGAATGCCGCCTTGTTTGTTTCAGACAGGATGCATGTCTTGCGTGATTGCTCGTTCCGTTTGTTGCTGTTCTATCTGTTCTTACTTGCTCGCTTCTTACATTATTCGCTACCTGTCCCATCCATCTGCATTACTAGATAGGTAGCCTGCTTTGTTTTATTACGTATGTAACTTCTGCTGATATACGTACGTACGTCTGCTGTAACACAAGATTATTATGGCGCGGACGGACGGACGGACGGACGGATGGACGGACGCTCTTGTAACATTACCTACTACATGCATACGCACCTAGCTAGTACGGGTAGCTAGCTAGCTGAGGACACACAAGAAAATCTTGAGTGACTAGCATATATCAAAGCATCGCAGCGAAATGAAACGCTGCTGTGTTAGTTCGTCAAAGAGCAGCCGTGCAATATTAAGCAGGTAAGGCGGACGGCGCAATATCCGCCCGTTCAGAGTCATACACTACATGCATACGCACTTAGCTAGTACGGGTAGCTAGCTAGCTGAGGACACACAAGAAAATCTTGAGTGACTAGCATATATCAAAGCATCGCAGCGAAATGAAACGCTGCTGTGTTAGTTCGTCAAAGAGCAGCCGTGCAATATTAAGCAGGTAAGGTGGACGGCGCAATATCCGCCCGTTCAGAGTCATACACTACATGCATACGCACTTAGCTAGTACGGGTAGCTAGCTAGCTGAGGACACACAAGAAAATCTTGAGTGACCAGCATATATCAAAGCATCGCAGCGAAATGAAACGCTGCTGTGTTAGTTCGTCAAAGAGCAGCCGTGCAATATTAAGCAGGTAAGGCGGACGGCGCAACATCCGCCCGTTCAGAGTCATTCATCCGTAGCGCGGTACGTATCATCTGACAACCGAATAACGGGCACTAAACGTCGCTTTTTGGCCTTAGGATGCCATTTTTTGTGACGTTTGTTAATCAACTTGATGTTGAGTCTCATTGATTGCATGGAAGATAGGGATGTTGCGGCTAACGCCAATGCCTATGGAACCCAGCGGAACCTAGTCAGTTCAGACCAGCGACGTACTGCGCCCACCGTTCGGTAGTGTGACGTACTCAGGATTAGATACATAAACGTGGTGAGCTGAACCAGTCTGCATGCCAATCGGAAGAACAGCTTTCATCATCATGGCTAAGACGGCTTATTTCACTCTGTTGATTGCGGCAGCGCTGGCGGTTGGCTGCTGGTGAGTACGGTGCTGCTGCCAACTGCTGACTTACTGTAATAATACTAACTAGCGGGTGTGCACCAAGCAGCGTCATATGGGAGCTTAAGCTCTTTCTAATTTCCAACATGAACGTTTTTGGATATATAAGAGTGTTGCCTTGTTTTCATGTTGATATAAGCATTTGAATCATGTTAGTTATATCAAACGCTTGATCTGCCGTAGCAATAAAAAATATGGTTATAATGGATACCATAACAATAAACGTCTGATATAAAATATATTAATCTGCATATTGCCGTCTATTACTATCTACATCCAGCAGGGTCGCCAATGCGGACTACTACGAGGACTTGCTCCCACAGGGAATCCAGGCGGGCACCATTTCCCAATTTCCTTATCGCTCCTGCAACACATCTAATGGCGCGTATCGTTTGGCACCAGTTTGGGTACCTATGGGCAGCAGCAAGTACTGTTTTAAAATTGAGGTCCGCCAGGACGCGCAGTCATGTTCGGGTGCCTGCTGCACCTCCGGACTGCATAAAATTGAGGTGAGTTTGAAGTCTATCTATATATACCCATGCTGGCAGCGATATCTATCTGTTTTAGACCTGTCAACTACGCGGTCTGGAAGCATTCCGAAGCAAGCACAAGTAACAAAGATGTATAATAATTGATCACCGGGTAGTGTGTAGCTAGGTTTCGATTTTCGACTTTGCGATTGCTCAGCAGGTTGCTCAGTTTTTCGCCTATCTACGTAACTCTGCTACCTTCACTTTTCTACCCGCCCGTGCGTACAGTTCAACGTGTCCAGCAGCTGCCTGGTGGCCGGCGCTTCCGTGACCGCCACGCTCAATGGAGTGCCCACACGGGTCGGCCCGTCCTACGATCAGCCCCCGCTTGGCCCCGTCGGCAGCACCGTCCTGAAGATCACCCAGCTGGGGCTCGATCCCGTGACGGCCCAGGGCGCGGAGCTGTGCATCACCCTGAAGCCCAACCGGGCCCGTCAGGGCTGCACCACCCTGGAGCAACTGTGCTCGTCGCCCGGCTTCCCTGCCGGAACATGCACTGCCGCGACGTTCGACGCCGCCTGCGACTGCTGCCCCGTCTCCCAAGTTGTTCAGGCTCGCCCGCCACCGCCACCTCCGCCTCCACCGCCACCGCCTCCGCCGTCACCACCACCTGCCGTGCCAAGCTACCGCGCATGTGAAGTATGCGTCGCTGCCAAGCTGGTGCCCCCTCCCAATGACGTCCGGCCCTACCGTTTCAATGCTGCCACCTGCGCCGCCATCCAGCGCAATATCTCCGATGCGATGAACGCCGCATTGAACGCCTCCAACATCAGCCCAATTGCTGCACCGTTCGCCCCGAACAGCACAACATGCTTTGATGACACGGTCTTGACATGCGGCAACTTCAATGGCGAGGATCTCAGCAAACTGGAGCGCCTCTTCAATGAGGTTTCGGATCTGCTTTCCTACTTCATCGGTGTGGCATCCAGCGGTGACATCTGCAATCCGAAGCTGGAGGGCTACACGGTGCTTATCACCACCCAGGACAACATCTGCCTTGACGTCTCTCAGTCGGCCAGCTGCTTCTTGCCCAACCAACCCTTCCCCAACTGCACGTGAGTGTAGATAGCTGCCGGTACCCCTGTTTGTATCAATGGTCAATTTTATGTGTTTGTACCTGCCTGGCCGTATAATACATACGTATTACATAGTATTTTGGTATCGAATCATCTGGGGGTATGGGAGGGGCTGGGAGGGGTTGGTAAAGCACCGTTTATTATTGTATTATAATGTTGGCGTATGTAAGTGTCTCCCCGTTTTCTACTGGCTCCTTTAGTAAAGTCCAGTCGATGATGATGATTAGCTCCATGCCACCGTGAACACCGGTACGTAGGCTAATGATGCCGAGCCCAGCCGCGAGTCCAGTAGTGCAGCGTCCAATGCCATGCATACTCGCTAATACCTTTTCGTCGCTGGGTCTATCTGCATGCCGCTGCTCCTGTTTGTCCAGGTGCAACACGACTCAGGGTGTCCTGCCCTTCATTGTCTCACCGAGCTACTACCCCCGCGCCAGCCCATTCTTCGGATCCTTAGTCACCGAGTACTGCTTCACCCTCAATACCTTGCCGGCTGCCGCCATCGTGCCGGTGCGGAGGGGCCCCGTGCAGTGCGTGGCGATGGTGAAGGGATACGGCAACTTGTCGATATACGTGAAATCCGTGCTGTAGTGGTCTTGGTAAATTTGATTTGGGTGCAGGGGGCGGGTGGAAACGCTAATTAATTGGCAGTTTGCCAAAGGCTGCTGCCATGCACGCATGCAACTACGCCGCTTCTGCCACGTAAAGATGCGTATATGAAGGAGAGTCATTGATCCCGTACATACCGTAGATGTTATTCAGACAGTGGCATCCACGTGAGGCAGGTGCGCAGGTGCGCGTGGTCCGCTCTTGTGCGTGGTTAACATTCACAACGCATCAGGATCCTTTTTCGGCGTCCATATCGTCAATAACCTTTGGACTCCCTCCTTTCCCTTTCTTCGACAGAGCACGTGCTACAAGGCTAACGACCTGCTTGCTAAGATCGAGTGGTACGCAGGTACGTAGCCATGCCAGTGTGCGAGCGTGCGTTGTACCTTATCTGTATGTATATTTTATACATGCAGCCGTCTCATCAGGGTTGTTATAAAGCGCAATGGCCATTATTTTGTTTGGGAGGTTGCCGGGGTTCCAACCAAGCGGACTTCTCTCCCCTGCATATAGCTTGCACAGCGGGTTATATCGTCGACACAAAACAAAACCAAATAAATTACTCCCTCCCCCCCATCGCAGATGAGGCCTTGAGGTCCGCGGTCAAGGGCTACACCATCACCCCCTTCGGCGGCCCAAGCAAGAAGGTCTTTCCCAGCTGGGGGGCTCCTGGAACTTCGACACTGAAAGGTATGGTGATTGCAGCTCGCCTGCCTTGATGAGCTGGGACACATACGCGAGGAAGCGACTTGAGTTTGGCAGCCGCCCGAGAACTGGATCGGCCTCTACAATATATAAGCCTTCTGGGTCCATACGAATATCCAGTAGCCTGCACGCCCACCTTCGTTTTCACTTGACATCCTAGGGTCGTGTAATCCATCCTCCATTCACATAAATAATAACTCAGCAGCAATAAATACTGATTTACGCCGTGCTCCCCACCTTTGTCCTCTATTTCCGTCGTTCGTCACCGTGACATCCTTCAGTTAACCTCAACTGGAACGGCACAATGGCCAACGGCGGTTTGGTGTGTGTGGCGGTCCAGAAGCCCTACACCATGCAGAACCTGTGCAAGGGGGCGCCAGGCCAATGGTAGGCATGAAGGGAAGCAAGGGTGGGGTAATTTTAACACCAGAAAGTGGCAGCTGTGACACAGCTTTGCAAACTGCTGTACGTATGCATGCAGGATTTCCTGTGCTTTCGTCATGTACTTAAAAGTTTCGAACATCTGATGCCCCGGACGTACATGCGCACAGGACCACACAGATATGCTGTGTGTGGCGCAGTCGTTGTAGCTGGCACCCTTACTTCGTTCCCTTACGCACCACATCAGCAGGCCAAGATGTGCATCATTTTTGTCCCTCTTTATCTAGTGCAACGAACAATGCTCATGTTGGAAACTGCCCCTGTAATATCTCCACTGTTCATGCCTCTCCATCCATACACCCCCCCTCTCCTCCATCCCCACCCCAATCAACACACACACACATCCTCATCAGTACTCTTCTTGCCTATCTCCGTGCCTGTCCGTGCAGCTACGCCAGTGTGTTCAACAGGGACAACAGCGACTACTGCTGCCCCATCTTCCGCGCGGGGCCGTAAGCTAAGATGGAATGGCGAATAGGAAGCGCCTGCCCATAAGCAGCCAGTGTTCCCTTGTGGATGGATGAGAGCATCGCTGGGCTCTGCTGTTGGGTCATGCTGCTGGGGTTGCATCCAGCGGATTTTCGCCGCTGGCTACATTTGGAGCCCAGTGCGACAGCGTTCATGGTGGCCTGGTCCCCTTTCAAATAAATGATGGACTTGTATTGATTTATTTCTGTTGTCGAGTGGCTGACTGGCGTAATGCCTTCGGTGGGGTCTAGCCCCATGCATGGGATGGGGAACCGGATGCATGTACAGAAGCCAGGTAGTACGTAGCCATTGATGTTGGCTCTTTATTAGCAGTTGATTTATTCTGTAGCATCAATGTGATTGATTTCGGAAGAGAAGGTGCTGCAAAGCAGCAATTAGGACTTAGATAGACGCTTGCTTGGAATGCAACAAGTGATCACGCACAGTTGACAAAGAATGCATGCATTTGCTGGCTGTACCTCCAGGTATCCTTAAGTCAATAGCGTTCTGGTCTTTTGAGCAGCTCGTTGTCCATTTTTCTTAGGATTTTTTGTGGTGTCTTGTTACAGCTCTGTGCTCTATCTGTTAATAGCCAGGCTAGAGCGTCTGAGGTTTTGTTTGCTCTTGCTGGCCTGGGTGAAGGGGGCAGGAGCACGTGGCAGGACAGCGAGAGACAAAGCCGCGTGCCCCTCCCCTGCACTGTGGCTCGGTCCGGTCAGGCCCCCCGGTGCTCATGTTTGCAGGCAGTATAGATTTGCCGACACCCCTTAATAGCGTATACACGGTATTTTATAGAGGGAACCCGCATCATTCGTACGCAACGTGTTATATATATGGCCGCTGTATTTTCATCCAATATGTGTTATGCTTCTTTAATTCGCTGTAATTCCCTGTTTTTTGTTGTATCTCTGTGATATCCGCCTAAAGCAAAAGCTTGATCGAAAGATGCCAGACAACTGGCCATCTCATCAGATACTACCCGTAGATACCCCAGGATCTAGATGACACTTATATATACCCTCCGCAGTCTCAACAGGGGAAAAGGGATTTAGTCAGGGACGTGCAACATACCTTGTACGTGACATCGGCATACCTTGTACGTGACATCTATCTCTATAGATCTGTCAATCTGTAGGTTAATAGCCGTACAAGAGCAGTACACGTAATAAGGTACCTTGAAAACAACAGAAACGCGGGGTGCATTGACATCCAAGATATATATGCCTGGGAATGCTTGCAGCTAAGTTAATCTCTAGGGTCCATTCTTGGAAGTTTGTCAGCAGGTGGACAACAGGACACATAAAGAATATATATTCGTTCATGGGGAGTGGTGCCGGGCGGCGGGGCAACAACGTCCATAACAGGGCCTGAAGGTCAGCATGAAAATGTGACGAAAATTATTCTAATACTAATGTGTGGAATCAAAGCACACATGTGTGGGTGCAAATACTCCTTAAACATATTCCATCCATCGACTGATAGCTCTATCTGGCGGCCGCGCTATCTACATATATAGTTAGATAGCTAGCTGTCGCCACGAGAATGCCGCCTTGTTTGTTTCAGACAGGATGCATGTCTTGCGTGATTGCTCGTTCCGTTTGTTGCTGTTCTATCTGTTCTTACTTGCTCGCTTCTTACATTATTCGCTACCTGTCCCATCCATCTGCATTACTAGATAGGTAGCCTGGCTTTGTTTTATTACGTATGTAACTTCTGCTGATATACGTACGTACGTCTGCTGTAACACAAGATTATTATGGCGCGGACGGACGGACGGACGGACGGATGGACGGACGCTCTTGTAACATTACCTACTACATGCACGCATACGCACCTAGCTAGTACGGGTAGCTAGCTAGCTGAGGACACACAAGAAAATCTTGAGTGACTAGCATATATCAAAGCATCGCAGCGAAATGAAACGCTGCTGTGTTAGTTCGTCAAAGAGCAGCCGTGCAATATTAAGCAGGTAAGGCGGACGGCGCAATATCCGCCCGTTCAGAGTCATACACTACATGCATACGCACTTAGCTAGTACGGGTAGCTAGCTAGCTGAGGACACACAAGAAAATCTTGAGTGACCAGCATATATCAAAGCATCGCAGCGAAATGAAACGCTGCTGTGTTAGTTCGTCAAAGAGCAGCCGTGCAATATTAAGCAGGTAAGGCGGACGGCGCAACATCCGCCCGTTCAGAGTCATTCATCCGTAGCGCGGTACGTATCATCTGACAACCGAATAACGGGCACTAAACGTCGCTTTTTGGCCTTAGGATGCCATTTTTTGTGACGTTTGTTAATCAACTTGATGTTGAGTCTCATTGATTGCATGGAAGATAGGGATGTTGCGGCTAACGCCAATGCCTATGGAACCCAGCGGAACCTAGTCAGTTCAGACCCGCGAAGTACTGCGCCCACCGTTCGGTAGTGTGACGTACTCAGGATTAGATACATAAACGTGGTGAGCTGAGCCAGTCTGCATGCCAATCGGAAGAACAGCTTTCATCATCATGGCTAAGACGGCTTATTTCACTCTGTTGATTGCGGCAGCGCTGGCGGTTGGCTGCTGGTGAGTACGGTGCTGCTGCCAACTGCTGACTTACTGTAATAATACTAACTAGCGGGTGTGCACCAAGCAGCGTCATATGGGAGCTTAAGCTCTTTCTAATTTCCAACATGAACGTTTTTGGATATATAAGAGTGTTGCCTTGTTTTCATGTTGATATAAGCATTTGAATCATGTTAGTTATATCAAACGCTTGATCTGCCGTAGCAATAAAAAATATGGTTATAATGGATACCATAACAATAAACGTCTGATATAAAATATATTAATCTGCATATTGCCGTCTATTACTATCTACATCCAGCAGGGTCGCCAATGCGGACTACTACGAGGACTTGCTCCCACAGGGAATCCAGGCGGGCACCATTTCCCAATTTCCCTATCGCTCCTGCAACACATCTAATGGCGCGTATCGTTTGGCACCAGTTTGGGTACCTATGGGCAGCAGCAAGTACTGTTTTAAAATTGAGGTCCGCCAGGACGCGCAGTCGTGTTCGGGTGCCTGCTGCACCTCCGGACTGCATAAAATTGAGGTGAGTTTGAAGTCTATCTATATATACCCATGCTGGCAGCGATATCTATCTGTTTTAGTGTTAGCATTATAGGTACTCTGGACTTCGGTCCATACCTGTGCGGGTGCTCGGTGTCGGTGGTTGTTATCAACTACCCAGACCTACGTCTGACTTCCAGTTATGGAGTCAGAGCGTAGATTAATTATATTAATCTACGCTGATTATAGTACGCCCTATCTAGTGTTGACTGGCGTACTTTGCGGCTTGTATCGGGAGCCTAGTCGGCGTACCTGGCTTTCGTATTAAGTCGTTATGTGTTCGTACGAGCACGCCCGCCTGGCTGGCGGCGCGTGCCTTTTGCTTGCTTCCTCACTGATCTAGTAGTCTTCTATTCGGACCTTCTTATGTAACACATAAGGATTCCATCGGGTCTCTGGGCGCTAGCTATGTGACTATAGGAGCACTGCGGCCTCTGCGCATCAGTACCAGCTAACATTTAGACCTGTCAACTACGCGGTCTGGAAGCATTCCGAAGCAAGCACAAGTAACAAAGATGTATAATAATTGATCACCGGGTAGTGTGTAGCTAGGTTTCGATTTTCGACTTTGCGATTGCTCAGGTTGCTCAGTTTTTCGCCTATCTACGTAACTCTGCTACCTTCACTTTTCTACCCGCCCGTGCGTACAGTTCAACGTGTCCAGCAGCTGCCTGGTGGCCGGCGCTTCCGTGACCGCCACGCTCAATGGAGTGCCCACACGGGTCGGCCCGTCCTACGATCAGCCCCCGCTTGGCCCCGTCGGCAGCACCGTCCTGAAGATCACCCAGCTGGGGCTCGATCCCGTGACGGCCCAGGGCGCGGAGCTGTGCATCACCCTGAAGCCCAACCGGGCCCGTCAGGGCTGCACCACCCTGGAGCAACTGTGCTCGTCGCCCGGCTTCCCTGCCGGAACATGCACTGCCGCGACGTTCGACGCCGCCTGCGACTGCTGCCCCGTCTCCCAAGTTGTTCAGGCTCGCCCGCCACCGCCACCTCCGCCTCCACCGCCACCGCCTCCGCCGTCACCACCACCTGCCGTGCCAAGCTACCGCGCATGTGAAGTATGCGTCGCTGCCAAGCTGGTGCCCCCTCCCAATGACGTCCGGCCCTACCGTTTCAATGCTGCCACCTGCGCCGCCATCCAGCGCAATATCTCCGATGCGATGAACGCCGCATTGAACGCCTCCAACATCAGCCCAATTGCTGCACCGTTCGCCCCGAACAGCACAACATGCTTTGATGACACGGTCTTGACATGCGGCAACTTCAATGGCGAGGATCTCAGCAAACTGGAGCGCCTCTTCAACGAGGTTTCGGATCTGCTTTCCTACTTCATCGGTGTGGCATCCAGCGGTGACATCTGCAATCCGAAGCTGGAGGGCTACACGGTGCTTATCACCACCCAGGACAACATCTGCCTTGACGTCTCTCAGTCGGCCAGCTGCTTCTTGCCCAACCAACCCTTCCCCAACTGCACGTGAGTGTAGATAGCTGCCGGTACCCCTGTTTGTATCAATGGTCAATTTTATGTGTTTGTACCTGCCTGGCCGTATAATACAGACGTATTACATAATATTTTGGTATCGAATCATCTGGGGGTATGGGAGGGGCTGGGAGGGGTTGGTAAAGCACCGTTTATTATTGTATTATAATGTTGGCGTATGTAAGTGTCTCCCCGTTTTCTACTGGCTCCTTTAGTAAAGTCCAGTCGATGATGATGATTACGTAGCTCCGTGCCACCGTGAACACGGGTAGGCTAATGATGATGCCGAGCCCAGCCGCGAGTCCAGTAGTGCAGCGTCCAATGTCATGCATACTCGCTAATACCTTTTCGTCGCTGGGTCTATCTGCATGCCGCTGCTCCTGTTTGTCCAGGTGCAACACGACTCAGGGTGTCCTGCCCTTCATTGTCTCACCGAGCTACTACCCCCGCGCCAGCCCATTCTTCGGATCCTTAGTCACCGAGTACTGCTTCACCCTCAATACCTTGCCGGCTGCCGCCATCGTGCCGGTGCGGAGGGGCCCCGTGCAGTGCGTGGCGATGGTGAAGGGATACGGCAACTTGTCGATATACGTGAAATCCGTGCTGTAGTGGTCTTGGTAAATTTGATTTGGGTGCAGGGGGCGGGTGGAAACGCTAATTAATTGGCAGTTTGCCAAAGGCTGCTGCCATGCACGCATGCAACTACGCCGCTTCTGCCACGTAAAGATGCGTATATGAAGGAGAGTCATTGATCCCGTACATACCGTAGATGTTATTCAGACAGTGGCATCCACGTGAGGCAGGTGCGCAGGTGCGCGTGGTCCGCTCTTGTGCGTGGTTAACATTCACAACGCATCAGGATCCTTTTTCGGCGTCCATATCGTCAATAACCTTTGGACTCCCTCCTTTCCCTTTCTTCGACAGAGCACGTGCTACAAGGCTAACGACCTGCTTGCTAAGATCGAGTGGTACGCAGGTACGTAGCCATGCCAGTGTGCGAGCGTGCGTTGTACCTTATCTGTATGTATATTTTATACATGCATGCAGCCGTCTCATCAGGGTTGTTATAAAGCGCAATGGCCATTATTTTGTTTGGGAGGTTGCCGGGGTTCCAACCAAGCGGACTTCTCTCCCCTGCATATAGCTTGCACAGCGGGTTATATCGTCGACACAAAACAAAACCAAATAAATTACTCCCTCCCCCCCATCGCAGATGAGGCCTTGAGGTCCGCGGTCAAGGGCTACACCATCACCCCCTTCGGCGGCCCAAGCAAGAAGGTCTTTCCCAGCTGGGGGGCTCCTGGAACTTCGACACTGAAAGGTATGGTGATTGCAGCTCGCCTGCCTTGATGAGCTGGGACACATACGCGAGGAAGCGACTTGAGTTTGGCAGCCGCCCGAGAACTGGATCGGCCTCTACAATATATAAGCCTTCTGGGTCCATACGAATATCCAGTAGCCTGCACGCCCACCTTCGTTTTCACTTGACATCCTAGGGTCGTGTAATCCATCCTCCATTCACATAAATAATAACTCAGCAGCAATAAATACTGATTTACGCCGTGCTCCCCACCTTTGTCCTCTATTTCCGTCGTTCGTCACCGTGACATCCTTCAGTTAACCTCAACTGGAACGGCACAATGGCCAACGGCGGTTTGGTGTGTGTGGCGGTCCAGAAGCCCTACACCATGCAGAACCTGTGCAAGGGGGCGCCAGGCCAATGGTAGGCATGAAGGGAAGCAAGGGTGGGGTAATTTTAACACCAGAAAGTGGCAGCTGTGACACAGCTTTGCAAACTGCTGTACGTATGCATGCAGGATTTCCTGTGCTTTCGTCATGTACTTAAAAGTTTCGAACATCTGATGCCCCGGACGTACATGCGCACAGGACCACACAGATATGCTGTGTGTGGCGCAGTCGTTGTAGCTGGCACCCTTACTTCGTTCCCTTACGCACCACATCAGCAGGCCAAGATGTGCATCATTTTTGTCCCTCTATCTAGTGCAACGAACAATGCTCATGTTGGAAACTGCCCCTGTAATATCTCCACTGTTCATGCCTCTCCATCCATACAGCCCCCCTCTCCTCCATCCCCACCCCAATCAACACACACACACATCCTCATCAGTACTCTTCTTGCCTATCTCCGTGCCTGTCCGTGCAGCTACGCCAGTGTGTTCAACAGGGACAACAGCGACTACTGCTGCCCCATCTTCCGCGCGGGGCCGTAAGCTAAGATGGAATGGCGAATAGGAAGCGCCTGCCCATAAGCAGCCAGTGTTCCCTTGTGGATGGATGAGAGCATCGCTGGGCTCTGCTGTTGGGTCATGCTGCTGGGGTTGCATCCAGCGGATTTTCGCCGCTGGCTACATTTGGAGCCCAGTGCGACAGCGTTCATGGCGGCCTGGTCCCCTTTCAAATAAATGATGGACTTGTATTGATTTATTTCTGTTGTCGAGTGGCTGACTGACGTAATGCCTTCGGTGGGGTCTAGCCCCATGCATGGGATGGGGAACCGGATGCATGTACAGAAGCCAGGTAGTACGTAGCCATTGATGTTGGCTCTTTATTAGCAGTTGATTTATTCTGTAGCATCAATATGATTGATTTCGGAAGAGAAGGTGCTGCAAAGCAGCAATTAGGACTTAGATAGACGCTTGCTTGGAATGCAACAAGTGATCACGCACAGTTGACAAAGAATGCATGCATTTGCTGGCTGTACCTCCAGGTATCCTTAAGTCAATAGCGTTCTGGTCTTTTGAGCAGCTCGTTGTCCATTTTTCTTAGGATTTTTTGTGGTGTCTTGTTACAGCTCTGTGCTCTATCTGTTAATAGCCAGGCTAGAGCAGGGGAGGAAGTCAACATACCTATCCCAGCATGCGCGCATCACCGGGCAATGCACGATCAACCCCACAATCCCACAACCCCTCTTATAATATATATGGGGGGTGTTACACTAAGGGCGACTCGCCCTACAAGGGCGAGCACCAAGGGGCCTGACCGGACCGAGCCACAGCGCAGGGGAGGGGCACATGGCTTTGTCTGTCTGTCCTGCCACGTGCTCCCCCTCTCACTCGGACCAGCTAGAGCAAAGAAAGACTCAGAGGCCTAGCCACTAACAGAGCACTGAGGAGCACCACGAAAACAAGGAGGGAACTAAAGAAAACAGGGAGCGACTAACTGCACAAAGAAGGGGACCACTCACCTCCAACACAAAACTGACCTAGCAAGAGCCTGGCAAAGACACACAGAAGCCCTCAGAGGAGAGACGCCAACAGAAGAGCACAGTCATACACAGCCAAGAAGGAAGAACCCAGCTAAAGACAGAGGGGGGGATGACGAGCCAAATTGTATATGTACATATGTATATATTATATATGTATATGTGTATAATCTTTTTGACCCGGGCACGCACTTAATGGCCGTGTCCACACGCTTGCTCTCACATACCCGTGCCTGTATGTGTTCCACATTAATCTGGATGTCTGAGATGGCTCATCAGACAACGGCATGCTGCCTGCAGGAATAATCGAAGTTGACACCTTCGGGCTCAGACCTGACAATCAGGCCTCGATACTGACACCAACAACTTGTGGTTATCGATTAAGAACTATTCCTCGAGCAATGCCTCGAGCAATCCCTAGCAATGTGCGAAAATAGTTTCCGTATAGGATAACGTTCTGAATGACTTGGCCACGGCGCGAATGCATGGAAGTAACTTACGACATATGCCAGTGTATGTTTGTATGGAACAGCAGATGGATATATCCATCCAGATGGATATATCCATCCTATATAGGAGGAGAAGCGAATGGCTGCTTGCCGGACACCTGTATTTCAATTATGTATGCACCTATCTTCCTGAAAGAAAGGGACTGACAAGCATATTCCATCGATTGACCGACAGCTATCTAGATGGTTCGATAGCTCCCGCCACGAGGCATGCCGCCTTGCTTGTTTGTTTCACGGCAGGATGCATGCCTTGTGTGATTGCTCGTTCCGTTTGCTTGCGACACATTTGTAATCCACTAGTGCACGAGTTACGTCGTTATCAATATCTTATGCTGCTTGCTGTTCTATCTGTTCTTACTTGCTTCTTTCGCTACCTGTCCCATCCATCTGCATTACTAGATAGGTAGCCTGGCTTTGTTTTATTACGTATGTAACTTCTGCTGATATACGTACGTACGTCTGCTGTAACACAAGATTATTATGGCGCGGACGGACGGACGGACGGACGCTCTTGTAACATTACCTACTACATGCATACGCACCTAGCTAGTACGGGTAGCTAGCTAGCTGAGGACATACAAGTTAATCTTGAGTGACCAGCAATATCAAAGCATCGCGGCGAAATAAACCGCTGTGTTTGCCAACGGCCAGCCATGCGTGCGCAGACATACCAGATGATGGGTTTCGCGATGACCGCTTTCGTGATGACCGCTGCTCTGGCGGTGCAATCCATCACGTCATCCATACGAACCCCAATGGAGGATGAACCCACTGGTACCGACACGGCGAATGATATTACCACCGTTGGGGGCTGGCCTGTCGGCCTGGACTCGTTCCAACCTTGCGTGGTCAATCGGACGCTGCAAGGCATTCTAGACGATGCATCGGGGTTGTCTTGGGACCCCGTGGGTGCCGGCGCTGGCGGGGCCTGGTGGCTGGTACGTACGTACGTGATGAGCTAGGAAATGCGTACATACAGTAGCTACCTAATGAAGGTCAGGGAAACTGAGCGCAAACCTGCGGCATTAGATGCTTCGTTCAAAGTTTACCTATATGGATTGGAATGTAAATATGCTGCATGCGGATTATGCAGTTCTTGATGACTGTCAGCTTGGAAGTCGCTACCGCTGGATCTAGATTCTGGATCTAAATTGATACCGGAGGCCGGAGGGGGGAGGAGTGCCGGCACCCGACCGAGCATGCAACATACAGTCCACACACACATATGTCACGACATACTGGGTGCTCGTCATACTTTGTAGCTAGCTTAGAAGTTTGGGCGAAGCAGAATGACGACCCAATGTCGTCGCGAGCAATGTTCGGACTAAGTTGAAACCGTCTAACGGATAGACAAGTTAACAACGTTATTTCCCGTTATTAGATGGATAATTTTTATTTGTTAATTTGGTTCAAAGGGATAACCGAACGTTAGTAGTTAGGTTGGTTCCAGAGCCGCAGTTTGTAGCGTTGGATCCAGTTTGACGTTAGGGCCTTGTGAGTCGCCGGCGGCGGATTTAACGCGTCGAGAGCTTTGACCAAGTGTCAATTGGCTCTCGAAGCTATTCTTCGTGAGCGTAACAGACCATCTATGAGCTAATAATCATTGTAACCATCTTATCGCAATTCGCCAAACTAGTTCCGTCGGAAGTCGTCGCGCTGCACAATCGTCAAGACGTCGGCGCGCGTGAACCCCTACAAGGAGAAGCCTTTGGGACTACTTCCAAGATCCGCTCTTGAGTAGTATTCGCCTATTAACATCCGCTGTTAATAGCGCGAGCACCTTTGCGAACGGACAAGTGAACGAGATTGCGACGAGATCCTTCAGCCAATTGACTCTGCACGCTGCGTGGAGCGGTAGTGCATAAGGTTGTAATACTCAAGTAAGATTTATAAGGGCAATTTTGAGTCACTGCCTGCAGCCAACGAGTTCGCTTGGGCCAGATCCGCTCTGACCAAGCTGCCACAAAACAGGCGCGCCACACCCAAGCTAGCAAATAATCCTCATTGTTTGTTAAGCGGTTTCTGCAGGGACGTTTGCCTGACTTCTAGCTGCCAGTCGGGAATTGAGCTAGAATTACTGCTTTCTCTTGCCTCAGTATTGTGCCATCAGTGCCCGGGACTGCTTAAACAGGCAGTGATCAACCCCAAGACTTACGTGAGCAGGATCCGCACCTGCCACGTGAGCTGCCACGTACAGTCTCCGTGACTGAACGTGGCACATCACCTAGTCTGCAGCTACAGTAAGTCCCTGGGGTGGACGCCGTCAAAGCCCCTGTGGAGAGCAGCTCACTGGGTGCTGCTTGTGAAAGCAAGCTCCACAACCTCCTAAGCCCTCTAGCGCCTGTAGCAGTTCACCATTCCTCTGTGGGACTACCCTCTTCATTTCGTTGAGCTTTTAGTGTGGAGCAGCACTGGCGGACAGAACCAACCCCCGTCGTAACCCTGATAGAGCCGCCAGGCCCAGCACCAGCGGTTCCTCAAGGAGTTTACGCACACAGCGGGAAGAAGTTGAGTGGCAGCGCAACCCAGAGTTTGATGATGGTGTGTCAATCCCGATTGTAACACCCTTACCGAGAAAGGCCAAGGTCCCACTAGTCCAACCAATTGTCGAAGCTTCATCCAGCACTGAAGAAGACCAGTCAGAAGCAGACGAAGTTGAGCAGCAGTCAGACGAGGAAGGGCTAGAATCAAGTGAGCAGGTATCAGGCGAAGAAAGCCCAGAAGATAAATCAGCTGAGTCCGAAGCATCAGAGCCCAGGGAGGTTATAACTGCGTGTGAGGATTCCGCATCCCCACGCACTCAGCCAACTGTAGGTGAGCAAGAATCTGGTGAGGAAGATCAATCAGCAAAGTCAGAGACATCGGAGCCAAAAAGAACCGGAGCTGCGTGCACGGATTCCGCATCCCTACGCATCAAGTTAGCTTCATATCAAGAGCTAGACTTCGATTACGACTACAGCCCATATCAAATGGAGTTTACAGCACAAATGCCCAAATTCACTCATGAGCACCTCCCAGCATTTAGGGCAGCTGCTCACAGAGCCATGAGCCACCTCCGTGGGCGCTTTCGATACCAACGAGGTCAGGTGCCGCTGGAGGATGCCATCGACTTGTTGGATGGGTTTCCCACACCGGAGACACCCTTCTACACGTGGCACAAGGCTTTCATGAGAGACGCCAAGGACAATGCCACCAGATGGCTCCGAGACAAGTCTGGCAAGCCAGATGCGCAGCTGGATGGGGAGTCCATGCTGGAGTACTACCTGGAGAGACTGGATAGGCATTTTGAGCCCCAGAGGCGCAATGCAAAACTCATCCAGTACTCCCGGCTCCGGCAAGACGACATGTTGCCAACAAGCTACCTCCAGGAGCTTGAGCTGCTCATCCCCTACGCCAAGGAGGAATACGGTGAGCGGGCCATTGCTAGGAAGTACGTAGACGGCTTAAACGCTTATGTGCGGGAACGGATCGAGGCTAAATACTGTGATGTGAGCACACACGAATGGTATGGCCTCCTTTCCAAGATAGCAGCAGATGCTGAGCGCATATGGATGAACCAGCAGCACGATATGGAAAAGAAGGTGGCTCCAAAATCGGCCAGAGAAACCACAACTTCACAAGTCAAACAAAGCCAGGCTGAGCCTCGAGTGCCATCCGCTGGCGCTGGGTACTATTGCAACCACCATGGGGCTAACTCCTCACACGACAGCAAAGATTGCCGGGTGCTCCAATGCAGAAAGTCAGCAGCAAGCACGTCAAGGGGTAGCCAAAACTCAACGGTTGAGGCCCTCATAGTGGAGTTCGAAACGCAAGCAAAGCGCTTACGGGCAGCGATGGCATCCGAGGAGAGACCCGCACTGCAGCAGCATCCCCAACGTGCCCCCGTGGCCGGTGCTGGGCACAAGGAACGTGATACGCCGTCATGTGAGTACTGTGGGCGGTTTGGCCACACGGAAGAGCAGTGCTTCATCAAACACCCAGACAAGGCAACAGCTAACTTCAAAGCACCGACCAAGGCTCTGCAGAGTACCTTCGATCGCAATCTGGAGGAAATTCGTCTGCAGCAGCAGCCAAGGCAACAGCGTGCAGCAGCTGCAGCAGCGGCTGCCCAGCAGGAAGATGAGGAGGAAGATGTGTACCTGCCAAATCGCCGCAATGCCAACCTCAGCTCCGTGCTGTTGTCAGCTGAAGAGTACCAGGCGGGAATCAGCTGTGCTACTCAGACCCATCAGCAGGTACCAGTATCATTCCAGCCGGCCCCGATCAAGATGGATGTGTACCCACTGCCCAAGCTCATCACCAGGCCACGGGCGGCAACACACACAGCAAATCAAGCGGCGCAGGAAGTAACCGTGCAGCTAACTACCAGCTGGGCAATGCTGGAGAAAATCGCCAAGTTACACCAGCAAACGGAGAACAGCACAAAGACGGGGCACACATCGGCAGCGGGGGAAACTTCCGAAGCCCCTCCGCGCAAAGCCATGGCGGCCGAAGTCAAGCAGCATTTGGAGCAGCCAATGCAGCCGGTCAGCATGTCTACGCCAACGGGTTTACCCTATTGTGTGACTGGTGAGTACCAGGCGGGCAAACGGGGAATCCAGCAAATTCCACAGCAGGAACGGGAGCACCTGCTGCAACGGAATCCAACAGCTGCAGCATACTTCAAACTGCAGCAACTCATGTTCTACTACCCACCTGGTGCTGTGGGCATTTATGGCCTGGAAACGGGAAGGCTCAAGTTCTTGCGTGACCACTGCGCGGATGTAAACATCATCACTCGCAAAGCAGCACAGCAGCTACGGCTACCCCTAGTTGCCTCCAAAACGACGCTCAGCACGTCGTCAAACCCGGAGGTTAGCACACAGGAGGAAGTGGACTCAAGAGGAATTCAGCTCATCCTTTTGCCGGGCACCCAGCACGCCACGGCACTCAACCTGACTCAGACGTTGGTGGTGGACAACACACCCTTGTTTGACTTCCTGGTGGGAAACGAGCAGATGCACGCAGTAGCTGACTCCATCACGCAGTACCCCACAGCACAGCTGCATTTTTTGCCGAACCTGCTGGAAAACCCGGGGTATGTGGTCACCATTCCCATGTCCTCGATCAAACATCCAGCACACGCCACGGCGGCTGCATTCCTTAGGACCGCCTGTATAACCTCCAGCTCTGTGCAAGGCTCAGCGCCAATCACAAAGCTGGAGGGTGGGTGCACCGTTAAGAAAACCCCCTGCTCAGCTGTCACCTCAGCAGGCGACCTAGCAAAACAGACCTCAGGCAGCGGCCTGTGGGCACTTGATGCCCTGATCACCGCAGCGGCACCTTCAGAGGACCTCAAGCTTGAGCCAGCAAAGCCTCGACGGTGGACCAGCAAGCGGAAAAAGTTCATGCCAACCCCGCCCCCTGGTGCATGGGTTTATCAGCCCAAGTGGACATGGAAGGCACCTATGGCAATGGCGCTACTGGCACTACTGCTACTGCAGTTGGGTGTAGCCTCATACGTGGGACGGCAAGGCAGAAGACACAGATTTGCAATCACGTATGAAGATGGAGAAGTGGAGCTTATGTATGTAACTGAGCTGCGAAACCGTCTGGCATCCGTGCCCACGGTAAAGAAAGCAGCCCAGAGCACAGCAGCTGGAGAACCGGCAATCCTAAGCTGGAAGCTGGAGAGTGTAGAAGAGCTGGAGCAAACCCTGGGTGAGGGCATGCCGGGCTGGCATCACCAAAGCAAGGTGCAAGCCCTACGCACAGCACTAAAGCAACCCAGGTTGGAGGAATGTCAACCCTCCTTAGGCGAGGTGAAGAAGCTGTGCAAGGTAGTACTGGTGGAAAAAGCACGCCGTATCCTGTTGCCATTCCGGTGGGAGAACGAAATCCGGCAAGCTTTGCACGACGAGGGATGTAGTGTAAGGCAGATTTTAGGAGAGCCTAAACCTGCAGCAGTCGGCCCCAAGGTACTATTGCAGGATGGAGGGCCGTGCACTGAGGCTGTAGTGTTTGGAGCACCGAGTGAGTTGCTGGATCTGCTGATGCCCAGCACCATGCAACAAATAGGTCTTTTGATGGCTGTCTGTGCCCCGATGAGGTACATCACCGAAGGGGATGAAGCTAGAATAAATTGGTTGAGAAAGAGGCAATTAGAAGGAAGGAATACCCGTGCCTGTATGTGTTCCACATTAATCTGGATGTCTGAGATGGCTCATCAGACAACGGCATGCTGCCTGCAGGAATAATCGAAGTTGACACCTTCGGGCTCAGACCTGACAATCAGGCCTCGATACTGACACCAACAACTTGTGGTTATCGATTAAGAACTATTCCTCGAGCAATGCCTCGAGCAATCCCTAGCAATGTGCGAAAATAGTTTCCGTATAGGATAACGTTCTGAATGACTTGGCCACGGCGCGAATGCATGGAAGTAACTTACGACATATGCCAGTGTATGTTTGTATGGAACAGCAGATGGATATATCCATCCAGATGGATATATCCATCCTATATAGGAGGAGAAGCGAATGGCTGCTTGCCGGACACCTGTATTTCAATTATGTATGCACCTATCTTCCTGAAAGAAAGGGACTGACAAGCATATTCCATCGATTGACCGACAGCTATCTAGATGGTTCGATAGCTCCCGCCACGAGGCATGCCGCCTTGCTTGTTTGTTTCACGGCAGGATGCATGCCTTGTGTGATTGCTCGTTCCGTTTGCTTGCGACACATTTGTAATCCACTAGTGCACGAGTTACGTCGTTATCAATATCTTATGCTGCTTGCTGTTCTATCTGTTCTTACTTGCTTCTTTCGCTACCTGTCCCATCCATCTGCATTACTAGATAGGTAGCCTGGCTTTGTTTTATTACGTATGTAACTTCTGCTGATATACGTACGTACGTCTGCTGTAACACAAGATTATTATGGCGCGGACGGACGGACGGACGGACGCTCTTGTAACATTACCTACTACATGCATACGCACCTAGCTAGTACGGGTAGCTAGCTAGCTGAGGACATACAAGTTAATCTTGAGTGACCAGCAATATCAAAGCATCGCGGCGAAATAAACCGCTGTGTTTGCCAACGGCCAGCCATGCGTGCGCAGACATACCAGATGATGGGTTTCGCGATGACCGCTTTCGTGATGACCGCTGCTCTGGCGGTGCAATCCATCACGTCATCCATACGAACCCCAATGGAGGATGAACCCACTGGTACCGACACGGCGAATGATATTACCACCGTTGGGGGCTGGCCTGTCGGCCTGGACTCGTTCCAACCTTGCGTGGTCAATCGGACGCTGCAAGGCGTTCTAGACGATGCATCGGGGTTGTCTTGGGACCCCGTGGGTGCCGGCGCTGGCGGGGCCTGGTGGCTGGTACGTACGTACGTGATGAGCTAGGAAATGCGTACATACAGTAGCTACCTAATGAAGGTCAGGGAAACTGAGCGCAAACCTGCGGCATTAGATGCTTCGTTCAAAGTTTACCTATATGGATTGGAATGTAAATATGCTGCATGCGGATTATGCAGTTCTTGATGACTGTCAGCTTGGAAGTCGCTACCGCTGGATCTAGATTCTGGATCTAAATTGATACCGGAGGCCGGAGGGGGGAGGAGTGCCGGCACCCGACCGAGCATGCAACATACAGTCCACACACACATATGTCACGACATACTGGGTGCTCGTCATACTTTGTAGCTAGCTTAGAAGTTTGGGCGAAGCAGAATGACGACCCAATGTCGTCGCGAGCAATGTTCGGACTAAGTTGAAACCGTCTAACGGATAGACAAGTTAACAACGTTATTTCCCGTTATTAGATGGATAATTTTTATTTGTTAATTTGGTTCAAAGGGATAACCGAACGTTAGTAGTTAGGTTGGTTCCAGAGCCGCAGTTTGTAGCGTTGGATCCAGTTTGACGTTAGGGCCTTGTGAGTCGCCGGCGGCGGATTTAACGCGTCGAGAGCTTTGACCAAGTGTCAATTGGCTCTCGAAGCTATTCTTCGTGAGCGTAACAGACCATCTATGAGCTAATAATCATTGTAACCATCTTATCGCAATTCGCCAAACTAGTTCCGTCGGAAGTCGTCGCGCTGCACAATCGTCAAGACGTCGGCGCGCGTGAACCCCTACAAGGAGAAGCCTTTGGGACTACTTCCAAGATCCGCTCTTGAGTAGTATTCGCCTATTAACATCCGCTGTTAATAGCGCGAGCACCTTTGCGAACGGACAAGTGAACGAGATTGCGACGAGATCCTTCAGCCAATTGACTCTGCACGCTGCGTGGAGCGGTAGTGCATAAGGTTGTAATACTCAAGTAAGATTTATAAGGGCAATTTTGAGTCACTGCCTGCAGCCAACGAGTTCGCTTGGGCCAGATCCGCTCTGACCAAGCTGCCACAAAACAGGCGCGCCACACCCAAGCTAGCAAATAATCCTCATTGTTTGTTAAGCGGTTTCTGCAGGGACGTTTGCCTGACTTCTAGCTGCCAGTCGGGAATTGAGCTAGAATTACTGCTTTCTCTTGCCTCAGTATTGTGCCATCAGTGCCCGGGACTGCTTAAACAGGCAGTGATCAACCCCAAGACTTACGTGAGCAGGATCCGCACCTGCCACGTGAGCTGCCACGTACAGTCTCCGTGACTGAACGTGGCACATCACCTAGTCTGCAGCTACAGTAAGTCCCTGGGGTGGACGCCGTCAAAGCCCCTGTGGAGAGCAGCTCACTGGGTGCTGCTTGTGAAAGCAAGCTCCACAACCTCCTAAGCCCTCTAGCGCCTGTAGCAGTTCACCATTCCTCTGTGGGACTACCCTCTTCATTTCGTTGAGCTTTTAGTGTGGAGCAGCACTGGCGGACAGAACCAACCCCCGTCGTAACCCTGATAGAGCCGCCAGGCCCAGCACCAGCGGTTCCTCAAGGAGTTTACGCACACAGCGGGAAGAAGTTGAGTGGCAGCGCAACCCAGAGTTTGATGATGGTGTGTCAATCCCGATTGTAACACCCTTACCGAGAAAGGCCAAGGTCCCACTAGTCCAACCAATTGTCGAAGCTTCATCCAGCACTGAAGAAGACCAGTCAGAAGCAGACGAAGTTGAGCAGCAGTCAGACGAGGAAGGGCTAGAATCAAGTGAGCAGGTATCAGGCGAAGAAAGCCCAGAAGATAAATCAGCTGAGTCCGAAGCATCAGAGCCCAGGGAGGTTATAACTGCGTGTGAGGATTCCGCATCCCCACGCACTCAGCCAACTGTAGGTGAGCAAGAATCTGGTGAGGAAGATCAATCAGCAAAGTCAGAGACATCGGAGCCAAAAAGAACCGGAGCTGCGTGCACGGATTCCGCATCCCTACGCATCAAGTTAGCTTCATATCAAGAGCTAGACTTCGATTACGACTACAGCCCATATCAAATGGAGTTTACAGCACAAATGCCCAAATTCACTCATGAGCACCTCCCAGCATTTAGGGCAGCTGCTCACAGAGCCATGAGCCACCTCCGTGGGCGCTTTCGATACCAACGAGGTCAGGTGCCGCTGGAGGATGCCATCGACTTGTTGGATGGGTTTCCCACACCGGAGACACCCTTCTACACGTGGCACAAGGCTTTCATGAGAGACGCCAAGGACAATGCCACCAGATGGCTCCGAGACAAGTCTGGCAAGCCAGATGCGCAGCTGGATGGGGAGTCCATGCTGGAGTACTACCTGGAGAGACTGGATAGGCATTTTGAGCCCCAGAGGCGCAATGCAAAACTCATCCAGTACTCCCGGCTCCGGCAAGACGACATGTTGCCAACAAGCTACCTCCAGGAGCTTGAGCTGCTCATCCCCTACGCCAAGGAGGAATACGGTGAGCGGGCCATTGCTAGGAAGTACGTAGACGGCTTAAACGCTTATGTGCGGGAACGGATCGAGGCTAAATACTGTGATGTGAGCACACACGAATGGTATGGCCTCCTTTCCAAGATAGCAGCAGATGCTGAGCGCATATGGATGAACCAGCAGCACGATATGGAAAAGAAGGTGGCTCCAAAATCGGCCAGAGAAACCACAACTTCACAAGTCAAACAAAGCCAGGCTGAGCCTCGAGTGCCATCCGCTGGCGCTGGGTACTATTGCAACCACCATGGGGCTAACTCCTCACACGACAGCAAAGATTGCCGGGTGCTCCAATGCAGAAAGTCAGCAGCAAGCACGTCAAGGGGTAGCCAAAACTCAACGGTTGAGGCCCTCATAGTGGAGTTCGAAACGCAAGCAAAGCGCTTACGGGCAGCGATGGCATCCGAGGAGAGACCCGCACTGCAGCAGCATCCCCAACGTGCCCCCGTGGCCGGTGCTGGGCACAAGGAACGTGATACGCCGTCATGTGAGTACTGTGGGCGGTTTGGCCACACGGAAGAGCAGTGCTTCATCAAACACCCAGACAAGGCAACAGCTAACTTCAAAGCACCGACCAAGGCTCTGCAGAGTACCTTCGATCGCAATCTGGAGGAAATTCGTCTGCAGCAGCAGCCAAGGCAACAGCGTGCAGCAGCTGCAGCAGCGGCTGCCCAGCAGGAAGATGAGGAGGAAGATGTGTACCTGCCAAATCGCCGCAATGCCAACCTCAGCTCCGTGCTGTTGTCAGCTGAAGAGTACCAGGCGGGAATCAGCTGTGCTACTCAGACCCATCAGCAGGTACCAGTATCATTCCAGCCGGCCCCGATCAAGATGGATGTGTACCCACTGCCCAAGCTCATCACCAGGCCACGGGCGGCAACACACACAGCAAATCAAGCGGCGCAGGAAGTAACCGTGCAGCTAACTACCAGCTGGGCAATGCTGGAGAAAATCGCCAAGTTACACCAGCAAACGGAGAACAGCACAAAGACGGGGCACACATCGGCAGCGGGGGAAACTTCCGAAGCCCCTCCGCGCAAAGCCATGGCGGCCGAAGTCAAGCAGCATTTGGAGCAGCCAATGCAGCCGGTCAGCATGTCTACGCCAACGGGTTTACCCTATTGTGTGACTGGTGAGTACCAGGCGGGCAAACGGGGAATCCAGCAAATTCCACAGCAGGAACGGGAGCACCTGCTGCAACGGAATCCAACAGCTGCAGCATACTTCAAACTGCAGCAACTCATGTTCTACTACCCACCTGGTGCTGTGGGCATTTATGGCCTGGAAACGGGAAGGCTCAAGTTCTTGCGTGACCACTGCGCGGATGTAAACATCATCACTCGCAAAGCAGCACAGCAGCTACGGCTACCCCTAGTTGCCTCCAAAACGACGCTCAGCACGTCGTCAAACCCGGAGGTTAGCACACAGGAGGAAGTGGACTCAAGAGGAATTCAGCTCATCCTTTTGCCGGGCACCCAGCACGCCACGGCACTCAACCTGACTCAGACGTTGGTGGTGGACAACACACCCTTGTTTGACTTCCTGGTGGGAAACGAGCAGATGCACGCAGTAGCTGACTCCATCACGCAGTACCCCACAGCACAGCTGCATTTTTTGCCGAACCTGCTGGAAAACCCGGGGTATGTGGTCACCATTCCCATGTCCTCGATCAAACATCCAGCACACGCCACGGCGGCTGCATTCCTTAGGACCGCCTGTATAACCTCCAGCTCTGTGCAAGGCTCAGCGCCAATCACAAAGCTGGAGGGTGGGTGCACCGTTAAGAAAACCCCCTGCTCAGCTGTCACCTCAGCAGGCGACCTAGCAAAACAGACCTCAGGCAGCGGCCTGTGGGCACTTGATGCCCTGATCACCGCAGCGGCACCTTCAGAGGACCTCAAGCTTGAGCCAGCAAAGCCTCGACGGTGGACCAGCAAGCGGAAAAAGTTCATGCCAACCCCGCCCCCTGGTGCATGGGTTTATCAGCCCAAGTGGACATGGAAGGCACCTATGGCAATGGCGCTACTGGCACTACTGCTACTGCAGTTGGGTGTAGCCTCATACGTGGGACGGCAAGGCAGAAGACACAGATTTGCAATCACGTATGAAGATGGAGAAGTGGAGCTTATGTATGTAACTGAGCTGCGAAACCGTCTGGCATCCGTGCCCACGGTAAAGAAAGCAGCCCAGAGCACAGCAGCTGGAGAACCGGCAATCCTAAGCTGGAAGCTGGAGAGTGTAGAAGAGCTGGAGCAAACCCTGGGTGAGGGCATGCCGGGCTGGCATCACCAAAGCAAGGTGCAAGCCCTACGCACAGCACTAAAGCAACCCAGGTTGGAGGAATGTCAACCCTCCTTAGGCGAGGTGAAGAAGCTGTGCAAGGTAGTACTGGTGGAAAAAGCACGCCGTATCCTGTTGCCATTCCGGTGGGAGAACGAAATCCGGCAAGCTTTGCACGACGAGGGATGTAGTGTAAGGCAGATTTTAGGAGAGCCTAAACCTGCAGCAGTCGGCCCCAAGGTACTATTGCAGGATGGAGGGCCGTGCACTGAGGCTGTAGTGTTTGGAGCACCGAGTGAGTTGCTGGATCTGCTGATGCCCAGCACCATGCAACAAATAGGTCTTTTGATGGCTGTCTGTGCCCCGATGAGGTACATCACCGAAGGGGATGAAGCTAGAATAAATTGGTTGAGAAAGAGGCAATTAGAAGGAAGGAATACCCGTGCCTGTATGTGTTCCACATTAATCTGGATGTCTGAGATGGCTCATCAGACAACGGCATGCTGCCTGCAGGAATAATCGAAGTTGACACCTTCGGGCTCAGACCTGACAATCAGGCCTCGATACTGACACCAACAACTTGTGGTTATCGATTAAGAACTATTCCTCGAGCAATGCCTCGAGCAATCCCTAGCAATGTGCGAAAATAGTTTCCGTATAGGATAACGTTCTGAATGACTTGGCCACGGCGCGAATGCATGGAAGTAACTTACGACATATGCCAGTGTATGTTTGTATGGAACAGCAGATGGATATATCCATCCAGATGGATATATCCATCCTATATAGGAGGAGAAGCGAATGGCTGCTTGCCGGACACCTGTATTTCAATTATGTATGCACCTATCTTCCTGAAAGAAAGGGACTGACAAGCATATTCCATCGATTGACCGACAGCTATCTAGATGGTTCGATAGCTCCCGCCACGAGGCATGCCGCCTTGCTTGTTTGTTTCACGGCAGGATGCATGCCTTGTGTGATTGCTCGTTCCGTTTGCTTGCGACACATTTGTAATCCACTAGTGCACGAGTTACGTCGTTATCAATATCTTATGCTGCTTGCTGTTCTATCTGTTCTTACTTGCTTCTTTCGCTACCTGTCCCATCCATCTGCATTACTAGATAGGTAGCCTGGCTTTGTTTTATTACGTATGTAACTTCTGCTGATATACGTACGTACGTCTGCTGTAACACAAGATTATTATGGCGCGGACGGACGGACGGACGGACGCTCTTGTAACATTACCTACTACATGCATACGCACCTAGCTAGTACGGGTAGCTAGCTAGCTGAGGACATACAAGTTAATCTTGAGTGACCAGCAATATCAAAGCATCGCGGCGAAATAAACCGCTGTGTTTGCCAACGGCCAGCCATGCGTGCGCAGACATACCAGATGATGGGTTTCGCGATGACCGCTTTCGTGATGACCGCTGCTCTGGCGGTGCAATCCATCACGTCATCCATACGAACCCCAATGGAGGATGAACCCACTGGTACCGACACGGCGAATGATATTACCACCGTTGGGGGCTGGCCTGTCGGCCTGGACTCGTTCCAACCTTGCGTGGTCAATCGGACGCTGCAAGGCGTTCTAGACGATGCATCGGGGTTGTCTTGGGACCCCGTGGGTGCCGGCGCTGGCGGGGCCTGGTGGCTGGTACGTACGTACGTGATGAGCTAGGAAATGCGTACATACAGTAGCTACCTAATGAAGGTCAGGGAAACTGAGCGCAAACCTGCGGCATTAGATGCTTCGTTCAAAGTTTACCTATATGGATTGGAATGTAAATATGCTGCATGCGGATTATGCAGTTCTTGATGACTGTCAGCTTGGAAGTCGCTACCGCTGGATCTAGATTCTGGATCTAAATTGATACCGGAGGCCGGAGGGGGGAGGAGTGCCGGCACCCGACCGAGCATGCAACATACAGTCCACACACACATATACATAATCAGGATCCCCGGTGCTCGTCTTTGCAGGGCGAGTCGCCCACAGTGTAACACCCCTTAAAATAATCAAAACTCAACAAAATAATATATAATGCGGCACATGTTCATGAAAGTGCATTCCTTTCCTCTATTTGTTTATTACCTTTGTTCAGGTCACCGACCACCCCTTAGCCGCCATCAAGTACGACCTCAACTTCTCACGTTCGCTTCAAACCGTGCAGCTGGGTGGCGTACATGACCCGGAAGGTATATGGCATGTGGATGCATGTCTAAGCGCATTGGCTACCGTCTCAATACGTAGATATCCAAAATAATGCTAGCCCTGTTTTCTTCATTGCCTTTTCACCCCTAAACGGCGAAACTAATATAAGTGATTAAGTAAGGGAAAAAGAGGGTTCGCACATCAAATCATATTATTATACTAGTGAGCAAAAGATAGATGTGACAATTGCATTAATGGTGGTTGCTTGCTTGCATGCAGCTATTGCTTGGGTGGGCCCGGGAAGGCTGGCTGTAGCCGAAGAAATGCGGGATGTGGTGTTGCTCGACGTGCCACCGCAAACTGTTTCGAAAGTAGTGGCAGTGCGGCACGCCAGCGTGGTGAGTAATGTAAAGACGAGCAACGTATGTAGCAGCGCCATTACCGGTAGCGTACCATTAGTACGTACCCAGGTCACAGGATACGAGAATGGCAGGAATGGGGCAACGAAGGGATTATGGGTTCGTGGAAAGTTGCAGACACGCAACTTTTTATAAATGGAGATCGAGATACGGGGTATGGACTTACCGATGACGAGCAGATGAACCTGTTCACCGACCACAGATAGATCTTAACTATTAGATAATCAACCTTGTGGCTGCGGCACAGTATGCCGATTGCAAACGGCGCAACTAACAACTAACGAACCCTACATACAAAGCCGTAAAACGCCGATGCACGCAACTGACTACCTGCTGCTATGGATGGAGCCACGCCCCGCAGATAAGGATCAAGATCTCGGGCCTCATACGGCAGGCGAACAAGGGTATTGAGGGAATGGCATACGACACGGGTAGCGGTACCTTCCTCATCGCACAGGCACGTTCTCTCTGGGTGTATGTGCGTGGTACCTTCATTAGACCAGTTGCTAAAATTGAATCCCTAACCCCAGTTGGGCATTATATATTGGGCGCGTGGTGATTGACGGGCGGGATGGAACAGATCATCAGAACCGTGCGAATGAATGCGGGCGAATTATCCCTTGCTTGTTTATTCCAATGGAGAATCCACGCGGATCGATGCCGCCGGTTATCCTCATATGGCTATCATAATAATAGAAGTTATGAAGGCGGATGTAGAGGGATTTAGGTATTGATGCTTCCCGTAGCTGCGATACGGGTGTCATGTTCGTTGCCATGACACCTTGTTATTAGCTATTGCTTTTACCGTTTTTATGCGCCACTATCATTACTCAGTTCGTCCCAGATAGATCTCGTTCGCTCATCCCACTTGACGCGAGCTGCCTAACAACGAATGTGCAGGAAGACTTTCCTCAGGCCGTATATCGGTTATCACCTAACGGATCGTACCAGGTGCGTTTGTGTGTATATGTGTGAATACGGCGTGTATTAGACCGGCAGACTTCACACAAAGTACAAAGTTTCATATCCATTTTGGATTCATACGCTCTGTGCGTGCGTGCATTCTACCGGTTTCAGCTGTTTAATTGTTTTGGGCACGCCATTATACATCTAATGTTCTTAGGCTTATACACCGACATCGATCATATTATCATTTACATGCTCAAGTTCCTGCCGTTCCAGCCTAGATATATTTTCAGCTTGTCCCTGCAAGTAGAAATGATTAACCCGCCGATATTTGAACGGGGGGTTAATCATTCCCACTGCTAAGTTAGGAAACACGAATATTCACGTACGCGTACGTACACGCTGCTTGGGGCGGTGATGCTTATTATGTATGTACTTATGTCATCAGATTACGTAAGTTCGTACATACGGCACCGTGTTCGAATGACTTTCAGATGCTCTTCCGGGGGACAAATCTGGGAGTCAAGGATTTCTCCGACTTGACTTGCTGGGGACCAAAGTGCGACGCACTGCTCATCCTCTCTCAGGTACCCTGACCGTGTGGATCACCACGTGCGTGCGTGCGTGTGACCGGTGACCTCATGACTCATTACAGCGACGTACGACCCCCACAAATACGCCATCGTACAGATAACATAGCTGTTCTGCGTTATCCCTTTTAATTAGATCCATGTACTGCTGTACTCGTCATTATTTTAACCCACGCCCTCCGGTAATCGCCTATTATTAATCCTGACCGCCCTGCCGATATGTCGCAGAGCAGTAAGAGAATCGTAAAGACGGATTTGCGAGGTAACATGATCTCTAGCTTCAAGGTCAAGGGCCTCGACCGGCCTGAGGTGAGGAACAATGCATGTACGGATGAAAAATGCCGTACATGGCAGGTGGGCTTTGGTGAAGGAAGGGACGAACACTCGGTACCGTTGGTACTGTCCGCCAGCGACCTCCGCACGGATCCTTGCCGCTTTTATCTTTAAAGGATTCTTACATAGAAAGACCACACAGGTTGCTACTGAATACGTACATATGTTACGACATGGTGATGTAAATCGTACACATATACGTGGCAGGACAAACAGACAAAGCTACGTGCCCTTCGCTCCCCTGCGCTGTGGCTTGGTCCGGTCAGGACCCCCGGTGCTCGTCTTTGCAGGGCGAGTCGCCCACAGGGTAACACCCCACATATACGTGTATATACACATGGAACTGTGAGCTTGAACCGGTAGGGACCAATGATTTCGGGTTCAATGAGCCCTCCATTTATAATCTTTTATCACAGCGTTTATCTGTTCCTTGAGTACCCCCTTCTGATTCAGTTCCTCATTATGCCACTCCCCGGCTGCTCTTTTTGGCCGGTTCCCATCTGGCCACAAAAAAACGTGCGGCGTGCGATGCTTCAGGGCCTGGCACTCAGTGGTGATGGGCGGCTCATGGCGGTGGCGAGCGAGCCAAACACTTTCAACCTGTACTCCGTAGACGGGTGCTAGTGACGGATGCCATTGCAGCTAGCTATCGTGTTGTAGCGAACGTCTCAGGTCATAAACGTTTTTTGAGCAAAAGCTGACACCCACAGGGTCTGGAGGCAGTCCCTCCTACAGGCCCCTCTTGCCTCTTTCCCACACCAGCCAGAAGAGCATCCCGCACGTACGCCGCAGTTCTGTACATCTGTCTGTCTGAACATATCAATTACCAAATCTGATAGATGGTCCACCAAACCTTCGAAAGCCGCCAATGAGCCTCTGCCAGAGAGGCATTTGCCGCAAAACAACAATACAACAGGAGGACAGGACAAATACAGGTTCAATAGGAGAACGGATAATAAGAGCTGATACGAAAGGTATGACGTTGACAGCTCTAAGCTGTGGTGCCGTACGGTGCAATAGAATGAGGTGAGGTGAGGGACGGAACGAGACACACAAGAATGTGCGGCCTGCCAGCCATTCCGTAGCAGTCAATATGCGCATCCTGTAAGCCACTGCTGGTATGTAGTCGCAGTTGAGAGGGATACGGAGTTGCCTAGCAGGAAATTGTCAGCTGACAGGTCGTCGTTACTGCTCTTTCCATGCCAAAACTCATTTCTACTACTACTGCTCTTTCCATGCCAAAACTCATTTCTACTACTACTGCTCTTTCCATGCCAAAACTCATTTCTACTACTACTGCTCTTTCCATGCCAAAACTCATTTCACCTTGCCCTCACGGTCGCTAGCCTTAACCCGGCTGCAATACCGTCTGCGTCACCAATCAATCCACGATGCCGCGATCGCAAACCTGCAACGGGCAGAGGAAGGTGTAGCGAGTTTTGTGGAGTGTGGGTGTTTGTTAGGCAGTGACGAGCAGTGACGAGTCCGAACTTTTCATGCCGCAAACGCTTGATGGAAAAGAGAAGCAAGAAAGCTTAACTGCTGAGAATCACCTTATCGTGCAAGTTATTAGGCATTTAGACATTTTTGGAGTGCGAGTTTTACGTCCCGGCAAGTCGAGACGTAGGCAGGCGTCGTGTTGTGCCAAATGGATTATAATTTCTGCATCATGTGTTGTCACACATCATTGCGATCTGGGTAGCTTGGTCGTCGTTGCGGCTGCGGCATTTAAACGAAACAAGGAAAAACGAAAACGTGCAGTCGATTGTTGAGCATGCGTATAGATGCTCCTGTCCATCATAAAGCCCTTTGGCCATAATGTAACCTGCAAACTGTCGAAATCGCCACGTTGCGAGCTTGCGGCTTCCGAAAGTGCGGGAAAAATCGGAGTTGCCATCGGATTAACCAACAACCGAACATCGTGGCCACGCGTGCAGCAATGTGGCGACCCTTGGCAACATTTTTGTCGGCAAATTGCGCAAATTCAGTAAGTTTCAACAATGTTCCCAAAATTAGCACTTACATCTTTTCTTATATGGCATGCCTACGCGGCCGCTATCAGGAC
Organism: Volvox reticuliferus; assembly: GCA_019650235.1. Lineage (NCBI taxonomy): Eukaryota > Viridiplantae > Chlorophyta > Chlorophyceae > Chlamydomonadales > Volvocaceae > Volvox > Volvox reticuliferus. The sequence goes on along the minus strand of BNCP01000035.1, from coordinate 228,895 downwards.
GGCCGGTCCTGGACAACTGAAACTTAGCGATAATTTCAACCCTGACCTATGGAAGCCGTTGTCGAATGTATTTGGAAGCTTACCGGTTGTGCTATGGCACGGCATGGGTAAGGGAGACGGCAGCCTTACGCTCACGTAAAATTTGTGCCCGACACGTTGTCGAGTCCAATGATGTACAGGAGATTCATGCTGCGCACCACATAGCATTGGAGCTATTGCTAAACTTATTGAATCTCAGCTTGGTAAGGTCGTGATATGTGAGCGCACAGCGATTCCGCTTGCAGCACCTGTCACTTTATCCTCCCACAGTTGCGCATTAAGGATAAATGTTTTAAAATTCTTTGCATGCCACTCACTGGTCCTGCACCTTCCCTGTGGCGTTTGCCCCGACACAATTTGGGCTCATAATCTAACAGATGTTCCATGCAGGAGTCTTCGTTTACAGCGTCAATACCGGAAGCAGTGAATATTCAGATGTACTCAGCGGCTTCTGGGGCGATGTCAACGACCAGGTCGGGCCCGAGAGCGACTAGCGCGATTTGGTGCGCGGCATGGCGCGCATGCATATTGTACCCGCCATCGTCAATTAAAGGTTGTATTCCAAGCTCCACCTGGTGACCTTCCCCTATACGGTTAACTTGGACCTCAGGTCGCCATAGTCTGCTCCAAGCTCCGGAACCTGACCCAGCTCAATGATGGTTACAACGCAGTGGGCTTCTCGCAGGGCGGCCAATTCCTTCGGGTGGGCACATGCTACGTTTCCCCTGAACCTTAACTTAGGCTCATATTGAAAGCCCGATTCTAGCTCCAACACAGACTCTTAACTGTCCTCTTGATTCCTTGCACAAATAACACGAAAGCTGGAAGCACCGCACGTGTGATAGGGCTCCCGAAGGTCAGATGCTTACCTTCCACGTCACAACAAGCGAAGCAATACCAAAACGCTGGGCACGGTGGTTCAGAACCCAGTTACCACGTCTGCACTGATCACTGACCAATTGGAAAGATAGAAACGAAGCCCCCCATATTCACAGCTCACATGATTCGCCGTTCACGAAACCTGCCCTTAAATGACTCTGTAAACATCGTCTGGCCGTTGCCGGGGAATGAAGGCATCCGGCTTTCCTTGCCCACTCGTGCTTCTTCACACCACTTTACCTGTCCTGTCCTTACCCCTACCCCATTCTGTTAATAATGACACGCATGCAGGCAGTTGCAGAGCGGTGTCAGCATACGGGGGGACCTCGGATGAGGACATTAGTGACCCTTGGATCGCAGCATCAGGGGGTCATGAACGTGCCGGGATGCAGGTAGGTAAAATCAGTACAGGAGGTGGAATTTCTTATCCTCAGTACGTTACAATCGTAAAACATGGCAGCAATCAATGCTCCACTTTTGGCTCTATACCTAACCCTGTGCCGCCGCCCCGCTGATCGGCTTGGCAAGTCGGAATATCCTGTGCCGCCGTGCTAATCGGCTCTGCACCTACATCTGAAATCCCCCAAAATCTGCGACCTTTGCCTGCGAAACCAAACACTCCTGAGAGCCATATTAACAGCTGGGTGTTTGAAGTTGGACCAGTGGCCCGATCAGCCATAGCATATTCCGCTTGAAGCCATCGAATTGCTCTCCTAGACGTAGACGAGTAATCTGCAACTGGGTGGGTTGTGGGCTCCTTAAACAGGAAAGCAGATAAGCACGCCATGATGTGCCACAACACGGTGAATAGCCGTGGAATGACGTCCCATTCTTTAAGTAGAGCTTAAGTACGAATGACTGTACTATCATCCGAGAAGCCATTTGTTAGGTATGCACGAGTTAGTTACTAGCAGGCAGGCCATTGGCCCTTGCGGTTTTTGGATTTTGGAGAGAAAAAGAGAGAGAGAGAGAGAGAGAGACAGACAGACGGCAAAATGAGAGATAACAACACGGAGGGACCGTATGCATGGGATGGCGGGAAGGTCGAGCTTTCACTGATTCTGAGGAAATGGAACAAGAGGGGACCTGGTCACCCGATCAATTTGGCATGCTGGAGGAAAAGAATGATGAAAAGTAATGAAAAGTAGAGGAGTTGAAGATAGACTTGCCGGAAGTATGTGTTGCTAAGCTGCCGTTTTTCCTGCCCCCAGTCCTGTGCTTAGCTTACGTGTTCCGCCAACCCCCAAACAGGCAAAGCCTGGACACGCTGTCCGTGTCATCCTTCTTGCGAAAGAAGTTCCGCATTCTTTAATTTGCATATTGCGCCAGCCTCTTCTTAACCCTTGGGTATCCGGAAAGTATTTTTCTTTTGTTGGCCGGGTCCGCTGGCCGCTTGCTTACAGGACATTGCCGCTGAACTCGAGCCACGGCGCCTGCCACCTAATGCAGCATCTGTTGGGCATGGGTGCCTACCTGCCGTACATTAGGGAGCATGTTGTGCAGGCTCAGTACTTCAAGGACCCGTTGCGTCTACCGGAGTACCTCGCCGCTAACCCCTTCCTACCTGACATTAACAACGAGCGCGGGCCCGAGGTTCGGAACCCATTATACGCTACCAATCTTGCCTCCCTGGAGCGGCTGGTACTGTACCGCTTTACCGATGATGAAACAGGTAACAATAAAATTTGTTCGTACCATCTGCCCATCTGCCCATCATGCCCATCTGTTCGTACTAGTGACTAGCTGTATAGTATGTAATCCCAGCATTAATCTTCATTCGTCTCAACTTCCACTTATGTTCCAACGGAATTCATTTTCCTGACAAATGGTAATAGGACTCCCAACCACCTAATGTTTTTTTCTGAACTTCAAAGTCCATGCTCCGAAACTACCATCTTCGCTGTAAATACGTTTTCCGTAGTGGTACCACGCGACAGTGCCTGGTTTTCCTTCTTTGATGGGGAACGGCTGGTGCCGCTACGTGAACAAGCATTGTACGATGAGGATTGGATTGGACTACGGACGCTGGACGAGCAAGGTCGTCTGATCATGGACGAGATTCCAGGGGCGCATATGCAGTTTTCGCTGCAGTGGTTTGCAGAAAACGTAATCCAAAAATACCTGACGAAACGGCCTGGATCCATGAATCCAGACAATCTGGATCCGACGGCACGCAGCAGTTGAATGAGGTGAAGAGGAGGTTGACGGAGGTGAAGTAGCGGCTGGCATTGTACGATATGCGTACGACGTGAAGATTCGGTCAGTGACAACGAATAATCCTATTTAAGATCCTCATTGTAATGTACCGTCCTTTGCAGGATTGTGGTAATTAATGTATTATGACGTCGATATTCATCAGTTGCAGCAGCAGCAGTAGTGGATCACGGCCAAAAACAATGTGCTGCTTAACCCTACCAAAGTATACAGGGTGGGATAAGTCTGGGCTACTCTTAGCCTAAATCGATTCATACTGCATTCCGTTATTAATAATCGAAAGTGCAGAGGAATGGGTGTTAGGTTGAGCCAAGATGGTAGATGGCAGAGGGGTTTGTAAGCGTGGGTGCGTTAACCAGGGCTGCTATATATGCGGTCGTCAGTGCCAACGAATTTGTGTTTGATAGTATTGCGTTGGACCTAATGGCCAGAAGCCACCGCCTGCTCGTTGTCCCTGGTGCCGGCACCGCTGCTGCAGGGGCTGCTGCTCCGGCTGCTCGTTTGAAGAACTATGGCCCAGAAATAACCCACGAAACTATGCCATGCGCGTGGGTGGGTGCATTAGGTCCGTACGCTTTACACAACATACAGTTCAAAGGATCGCTTCCAGAACTCAGCAGGTCTCCTCCCCTCTTTGAAGGCTTTCAGCAGATCCATGCCAGGACACAAAAGATCTGTATCTATACATGCCTGATATATATATATATATATATGATGTAACTATATAAATATACAGGACAGACAGACAAAGCCACGTGCCCCGCCCTCGCTCCCCTGCGCTGTGGTTCGGTCCGGTCAGGACCTCCGGTGCTCTTTTTCGCAGGGTGAGTCGCCCACAGCGCTGTGTAACACCCCTTATATCAGGGTTGGCTAAAACCTCAAACATATATATATATATATATATATTATGTACGTGTGTTTGTGTGTATGCAGGTAGGGTAAGTAGGATGTCAAAAGGTTGAGTACCTGTCGTCACTGCAGTCACTCCAGCAACCCCTATACATGTATGGCCAGACCACCTGCCGGGTGGCCTTCTCAATCCACATACACTCCATAATAACCGCTGCGTTAATTTATTTCGGCACTCAAGACACCGTGCTCCCAGCAGTCCCCCAAACATATTCCCCCCCCTCCATTCTTTCTTTCGTTTCTTCATGGCGCGCCGCCATATATAGGGTTTTCTTCTTAGAGAAAATATCCGGTCCGATTCGATTCACGGCGTGTTGCTGTTACTTAGTAGCGGCTCTCTGGAAGCATCTGGAACGACTAAGGCGCCCTCCCCACCACCGCCCCGATCCCCACCACTCAGAACCCTGCCACCATCACCACTAACGCCAACTACTCCCAACACCCGCTCCAGCCACGACGAAAGCCGCTGCACCGACGCCTGATTGGAAAGTTCCCCTCGCTGTAGCAACAGGACACCCTCGCATGACGATGAACCCAAACCCCAACAAAGCATCGCCTCGCTTTCCGTGTGTGCGAACTGGCAGCTGGCCGCGACCAGCAGCCACGACAACGACGCCCACAGCAAACTCATTCCGATAAGGGCAAATTTGAGGCTGTGGGACGCAGCTGCGGAATGCGCCTCCGCAGCGAAGATACCTCCGATCTGCGCGCATCATTACATTACATTACCAACAAGTAGCAGGTTGTGATCAGCGAGGCGGTATCATTCGGATGGAAGTAACGGGTAAGGGGAAATGAGGAAAACCAAACACGACGAAGCAAAAAGAGCAACAACACACGAAAGGTACGTAGGTAAGTAGGTCAGCGAAAGAAAAACTGAAAGACAGCCCCATGCGCAACTGCACGTGCAGACAGTGCAATTATTAAGGCGAATATTGCCTGTAGTTATACTGCCTGTAGTAATACTGCCTGGAATTGCGCAACTGCGATGTTTGAGATGCCGTAATAACACTGCTATGCTTCATCCATAGCATGCCAGACTAACAATCCATGTGCTTAAGACTCAGCTATCGTACATTCGTTCGTACCTACCGTGTCGCAGCAGCAGGTTTCTTCACCAAGATAGTAGCTACGGTGTCGTAGCAGTCCGTGACAGAGCAGCAGCAGCAGTAGGAGCAGCAGCAGCGACACAAAAGTGAGTTACAGAGGGTTGCAGATAGAGGCAGGGTATCAGCAGCGGAGAATAACAGAAGGAATGGTGCTGGCAATATACCGTACGTACGGAAGACACGGTGGGGAAATCACATTTACGTCACCAAACAGGTATCGACTTCTATCGCCGTATCGACGGCGGCTGTGAAGGTGGTCAGAAAGATTGACTGGGGATTTGCCTGGACTCTTGGATACAAAGTATCCGCGGAAATAGATATAAAATATGTAGAAGTTAAGCCTTAGGACTTCACATGGATTAAACCGCAGTTGCGAAAGCTCAATTGTCGGTGTGCATGCAGTCTTCCCGCCCTGCTGCCCGCCCGGGGCCCCTCTCCCACCTGAACGCAGAAAGGTCAACACATGTTGGCGGGCATACTCCAGGGCCCCAGTCATCACCGCCGTCGCGGGGACCCCAGTTTACAGCGGCAAGGCCGGAAGCGGACGATGACCCACGGGTCGGAGCTGTTTCTGCTGTAGTGGATCTCGTCGTCACTTCGCTGGCTGACCGCGCCGAAACCGGATACCTGAAGCCGGAGGTACCCACCGATGCCGCCGCCTCAGCCGTATTGCTCTTCAATACAGACGTGTACGGCGTCACCTGCGGCACCAGCGCCGCCCCGACGTAGCACGGAAACGAAACGCAGAAGATCAGAGCGGGAGAGCGAAGCAGCGTAATCCAAGGAACCCAGCATCTGCTAATGTGGTTGTAGTACGGGTTTATCTTTGTTTTATTATGATTTTTGGTCAATAAAACATTAGGATGAACTTACATCAGGATGAACTTACAGATTTACGGATGCATAAATATTCTTATATTAAAAATATATTTATTTTTATATTTATATTTGACGGACTGACAGACAGGGAACAGCCTGTACAATGTTACCCAGCAACATATATAGCTGATCCACACCTCTACGTATACGCGGGTACCTCCTCGCAAGCATATGGACAATACGACCTATGCGCCCGGCGGCTTTCCCACCCGCACACCTCACCCCGGAACTCCAAAATGATGACCTGGAAAACCTACGGAATATTAATCCTCAACTCAACTCCGGAAACCAACCTTCTAAAACCATAAACCCTAAAACCCTAAGACTGAAAGCTCGTAAAGCCCCAAGCCCCTAAGCTAACTACCTTTGTCGCCGCGTGGAGCGTCGACATGGCGGCCGCCCAGACGGCCATGCACACGAGCACCGATACCAGCCAGGCGTGCAATAGCCAGGTCGCCGTTGCTGCGGCACCGGCCGTCCCAAAGTACTCCCGGGGACGCATGCCGCGCCGCGTGGAGGGAGTGTACGACGCAGATTCTGATCCGGATTCCGATGCACTTGAATCGGAGAACGGCGTTCCTTGGGGCATGCAGGAATCAAGTATGGATTTCTGATTAGTAAGTGTGCGTGTAATAAGTGGCCGTGATTATTAATGCTGCACATATGTATATATAAAAATCGCATATGTATTTATGTAAACTTTAATACATATATAATCACACCCTTTATTTTCACACTCATCATCATGCTCACACATCATATGCGCCAACGCTTTTCTCCACACCACTCTGGGAAAACGGGGGGGCTCGGCTTCCATAAAATCCATCGTCCTTTTCCATAAAATGGCCTCCATATTATTTCGGTATGGAATCCATAAGCCTGCCACCAGGATATGGAAGCACTTTATGGAACTGAGACTGGATTTTATGGAAGGGAGAACCTGGGCATCGTGCTGAGCCTAGCTAAGTCCGGACTTAGCGATATAACTGAGAAGCAAGCAACCTGGACTTAGGCATCTATGTCCGGACTTAGCTAGGCTTAGCACAATCCGAACTTAATTAGCAAGGCACATGTTTTGTAGTCCGGATTGCACAAATTAAAATGTTCTTTCTTGTTTATATTTCAGTCAGACCTGGCTGAGGTTCCTGCATACAGTAAAAGAGTCGCGAACTTAGCATTGGGGCAACGAAGAAGTTTCTGTGGTCAGCAGACACGCACATTCTCATCCCTATTTTCATAGCTATTAGAAATGTGACTTACAGGTACTTTCGGGGCTCCTGCTGCAGCAATCTGCGGTGTTGACCTCCAAGTGCGGCGGCAGCGGCTGGTCAACAATACTCCCTACAGTTACCTAATTATTCTTATTTTCTTATCTTATCGCAATTTGTTGTATTAAGAACATTCGGGCCCTTGAAGCTCAAGATTGCTCCGTCCTCACAACTTTATTTTGCTCCGTCCTACCAGGAAAGCATGTGCATAGAATAATGTAATTCGTTATGAGTATTACGATTAAATATAATAACTGAAACCTGTAGTTCATAGCTTGCCCAAAGGAAGTATTTTCTGGTGCAGCGGTACAGCACCATAGGGCGACCTATGCATCGTACAGGATTCAACTTGGAAACTGTATGCATTAGGCTGACTTTCTATACAGGTAATTTTCTGTCGTTATTTTCTATTTATTGTCTACTTTTGAGTTCTTGTAGCGATGGTTTATGGAAGTTAACGGGCAACTAACAGGACAAAAGCGAACTGATGTGACAGACACACATGTTTTCACTCTCTGTAATGAAAAGCTTAATATCTAACGAGTATTTGCAGGACTTTACATCTGCACTCTTGCCTTCCATATTGATTTTATGGAACTCCATATCGATTTTATGGAACTCCATATCCATTTTATGGATCCAACAGAAAATATGGAGGATGGCTTTTCCCCGAGTGCACGCACCCACGCCATATCGCGATCCCATCCACTGCAATATTTGCTTTCAAAACACAAGTATAACAACGCACCTCCCAACGCCACTCGCCGCTGGATGCGTTCACGTGCCCAAGCGGACAGAAGCAGCACAAACAACACGGGTAGAAGCACGCAGCTGATTGGCACTGGTGCCCACAGCGGCCAAGGCTCACGCCGGAGGATCAACCCGAAGCCCTCCACGACGGCATGCGTGCTCCGACGAGCTGCTTCAGATTTCAACACCCTGAGAGCGAGATGTACATCAGAGCACAACGAGCGGGGACGAGCGGGAAAAACATATATATGTTGTGTAGTCCAGGTTTGCGTGGTGCATCATTGCTTTGCTGTTGTGTTTCAATTTCGTGGTAAGCCAGACATTTAAGTCGGGCGAGTGTACCCTGATTGAAGTTGTTGTGCCAACGGCTATCTTCGTTCGTAGACATTCACACAAGGCACAAAAAGCGTGGATATGTTTTACTAAAACGTTAGCTTTTCTTGCCATAGCGTCCATCCCGCCAAAGCGACGGCACTGCTCAGCACGGAGACCCAAGGAACGGCGACGACGGCCGCAAGCCAACTGCATGCAAGCCACCAGACAAGAGTGGGAAATGAAAGACATGGATGAAATTACAATCGATTCTTTAGGATAGCTAATATTATGCAGGGAAACGCTTTCGCACCTAGGAACAGCTTCACCACGCAAAGCTTTGCGCCGCAAGGCATCTTGGAAAGCAATATATAAAAATTGGACCATTAGATATATTAAATATTACAAACAAATGCGTACAGCGAAAACTTGTCGCGGCGGATCACGTGCGCAGGAATGATTTGAGGTTGCAAGGGATATAATTTCTATAATTTAATTGAAATGTAGATTCGGAGCTCTCAATGCTTCAAGGTTTCAATGTCAGAACCCAGAAGCCCAGTGTTTCCTGCTTTCCTGTTTCCTCACTGTTTTTGGTGGATCCATGTCGGTTGAGAGTTGACGCAGTTGTAGTGGTTAATGAGGAAACATTTTGTCTGCTAGTGTTCAAAGAGATTTTATAAGTTAAAGACGTTTTTGGCACGTTACTCCGAACTGAGGGAGTGCTGGATGAGTGCTTTAACGCTAATTAATGTCGTACGGCGGGTCGTTGAATAAATGCGTGGTAGGGTAGCGATATTGGCCGCCACTTTCGCCATCACTACGACCACAGCTGCCGCTGCTGTGTTTGCATCAGGATTGCGGGACGCGTTTCGTGGCCCCTCCGTTTTTACATTAGGTCGCCGAGGGGTTGAAAACGCTGCCGCTACACTGCAGGGTAGCACGCACATTGCCTCCGCCCAGATCTCCATCACCCCGCATTGATTGGCAGGATGGGGCGGGCCACCGTTTCCCTTTCTTCCCTTTCCCTCCCCATATCTCCTGCATGTCAGCTATCTTACCAGCTTTCTTACTAGGTGGATTTCACCGCACACACCTCGTTTGCCTTCTTAAGCTTCTGTTCCATTCACTTTTCCTTTAACCGCCAGCTACCAACTACTACCATCTGCAATGCTGCGTTGGTTTCACAGTTCTCCTTCCTATTGGCAGCTGTTTGTTGTTGGACACGGCGGCGGCGGTGATCCGGTTGTGCTCCTAGAGCCGTCTCCGGTGCTGTTGGAATATATATACGGTGGCTTGTGGCACGGTGCCGTGATGACCCATATGTTAGTGACGGTAATGGCGGTGCCAACACCGGCGACGCACGGGGACCTTATGGGTTGGGCCTTATGGCAGACGAGGATGGGGCGGACGAAGGCGTGGTCATGGTGCAGTATGAAGACGAGGAAGAGTGTGGGCACGTACAGCACACACACACACACACACACATACACACACACACACACATATATATATAACTTACCCGACCAGAAGACACGGGCACAAGTGAGTTTGCCGCGCACCCCTCACCCCTCACCCCTCACCCCTCACCCCTCACCCCTCACCCCTCACCCCTCACCCCTCACCCCTCACCCCTCACCCCTCACCCCTCACCCTCACCCTCACCCTCACCCCTCACCCCTCACCCTCACCCCTCACCCCTCACCCTCACCCTCACCCCTCACCCCTCACCCTCACCCCTCACCCCGAGGACATATATTGTGTTAGCGCACGGCACAGCTTTAGGAGACCTGCAGGTGCCCAGCACTGCCATCGTCGCCCTTGCATCGTATAAGCCGCTGCCTGCATCACATGTCCAATTTGCCTATGTCGGGAAATTCTCGAGCACCCCCCTGCCTGCCCTTATTCCAAGGCCTATTATGTTGCTTACTTCCTGAAGTCTCCGGGGCGCCCCCCAAGGTCCCCACCTCCATTTGCTCAGGCGGACTCGAGCCGCATAAGATCGTATACCATGGACTTAAGTACAGTAATGGTGCTATGGGCGATAAAAATTTTCTTGCGTAAAACATCCTTCCGTGGGTTTCGATCAGGACCTAGGGTGATACCTGTCCGGATAGTTTTTCCTTCTATCCCTCATATGGACGGCTGGCTAGGTTCGTATGGATGGTTCGCATTAAATAGATAGGTATAGATCCACCTCTTTTGACTGCACAGTCGGCGGCTTAGGGATCGCAGCCCCGAATGATATTTACCTATTTACCCCTGAAAATCATAACTAACAGGACAAGAACTATTTATTAAAGAGCATGCCTAGCGGTATACCTCCCATTCCTCCGGTAATGAATTACATTGAAAGACAGGCCGGTGGTTGCCCCTGCTTTATTTTCATTCGACGAAGCAGGAGCCCTGACGCCCTGAGATGAAATATCGATGGGCTCAGGTGGTGTAGCGACCAGGATCAATCATGCCTCATGACTTTACCTCGTGACTTTCGGCATATCCAAGTATCCAAGTCCGTTAAGAAAGTACGCAGACATCAAACATGATGAAGACAAAAAACTATGAAATGAGTTGACGACCAACAGTATATATATATGTGTATATATATATATATATCCTCGCTCACATTCAAAATAAATGTGAGCACGCGTTACAATCGGTTGTGTTGGCGTCCCACACATATACTCGCACGTTACACGCAATGGTTCAGCGTTTACCAAAAAGGAGGAATAACTGGAAGATGTGCGAACTGAAAAGCAAAACTACGTACGTACGTACTACATATAGGCACACAGCTCGGTCCGGTCAGGCCCCTTGGTGCTCGCTCTTGTAGGGCGAGTCGCCCACAGTGTAACACCCATAAGACAGCTGTCAAAAGCGCGCACAGCTAGACAGCTGTTGATGTCGTACAAAAACAAACAAACAAACAAACTGTTTGTGCACACATTCCAAGCACGGTCAAACACGCAAATGTAAAAGAAAGAGAAATCCTGATAAAACAGGATGCATGAAGCGATAATTGTAATTTCTTCCAAAAAAGCAAAAGGCGCATCATGCGTCATCGCCCTCACGATCAGACGTCCAAATGAGCTAGATAGAGTAGCTAGATAGGAAGATAAATCCAACTTCTCGCCATCAGGCCATCCTGCTATTGCGAGGTGGTTGGGGTTGCGCTAGTTCGGTCGTCAATTGATGCATGTCTGATGCCCCCATCGATCCATGCGTGCCCGTCATCATGTACGTAAGGCTCGGCAACCACATGCGTGTAAGCCCACGCTTATCTGATAATGATAGGCTTGCATTCGCTTACTCATTTTCAACTTCCGGTGAGGTAACTGAGCAAGTATCCTTCCATTACGTATTACGCCTGTGTACTATCGGGGCTGAACTACAACCACACCTGCTCTCCGTACATCAGCCGTACGTACATCTCCTTCCACCGTACCGCTGCCGTAATCGTCAAAAACGTAAGCTGTTATTCTCAGTGTGCTCAATCTCTTCGCGACCTCGGCCTTTCACCCGTCATGCAAACTGCCTGAGCAACTCACTGCATGCATCTACGGTGACCAACCCCGCCAAGCCATACTCGCCTGGTACGTAGTTCGTACCTAGGCACGAACCTACAACACCAACCGTACATCTATACGGAGTATGCTTGCACATACGACGCCATGTGTGTCCCACCGACCAGCTCTCCCGCTTTCAACCAGCTTCGTACATTCTTCATACGAATGCGAGTCATCTTACTCTCGCCTGTGGCTACGTTAAAGAACAAATATAATAAATCATGAGTAGGTAGTAACATGCCGCAGTACCAACGCGAAGTGTTAGTAAGCCATGCCATCAATCAACCCCTACATATCTAAGGCCGCTTACCGTCTAACACATCGACCTGTCTAGAACTAACACGAAAACTACCTATACCGCCATTAGCCGCCATCACCGCCATCGCATTACCGCCAGTATTGATGCCGCCACTGCCCAGCCCAATAATAGTGGTGGGAGGAATGGCACCGCCGCCGCAGCACGGCTCCGTGTCACCTCCAAAAACGATGGCAGATGATGACGCTGATGATGGGGCCCCATATGCCTTTCGCTGGTAGTTCTCCCGCAGGTGCCCCAGCAGCAGTGTGCCTAGACCGTAGCCCAGCACCACCGCCGCAAAGTAAGCTCCGTTGAAGGTCATTGCAATGAGCATGGCGAACAAGTCCAGAGTGGAAACGACCACTGCGTACATGCAGAAGATACGCGGTCGAATGCAAATGCGCACATTCCGCAATCAGTCAAACAGACAGAAGTGTGCGGAAGCAACAGCAGCGGACAGCAGGAGCCATATGGCCAGCAGGAGATGAATAAAAAGTCAGGTGTAGGGCAGGTGTAGACATGTAGCGCCGGATGCGTAGCTTGATGTAAAGTTGGCGAAAATAAGAACTAGCCAGGTCCTCATTAGATAGATAGATAGATAGATAGATAGATAGATAGATAGATAGATGGGGACATGCATCAATACTTTCGCACGTGCAGCACAGCAGGAAGATAGGCAAGTAGCGAGTTAAGCGCTAGGTAGGGGCCCCTTACATCGATGCCTATGTTTAACCTGGATAACTAGCCAAGGAAAGCGCCCACCCACTGGGCATTGCGCATCGTACTCTGAGTCGTGTTGCAACCAACAGTGTAATAGTCGAGTGAAGTGCATCGACTTACGGGTGATGATGGAGGATAGCAAATTCAGCAGCATCTGACCGCGGCTGGGGAGCCACCACAGCACGGGTGGCGTCAAGGTTGGCGCTAGGAGTGGACCCAGACGTCCCGTTGCTGCCGCAGTGACCATGATATGTTGCGCGGTACGAATTAATACAGTGGCAAAACTCATCCCCGTGATTGCGATGAAGCTGCCAAAGGCTTCACCTGTTGGGGAGTTGGATGTTCGCACGTGGGTTAAGTTGCTTGTATTGGTTGGGTTCATGACTGATGTTGTGGTGGGGGGGAAGGTGTCTATTGTGGTTCTCAATTGTTCAACCAATCCTACATATATATATGTACGGCAGATCCATAATATGTTTAAATGTTTGTACCGAAGTTCGTACATGTATGAATTGTGAAGTGCATTGTGAACCTCAACTTTGAGGTTGCAATATCTAAATACATCTGATAATGGGATAGATGCATGCATATGGCAAGCTGAAGGACCCTCGTGATGCATCCGAGCAAATACGCGATGATGCACCGCCAACATACCTGCGGTCTTCGGCAGCCAGCTCCGGAACAGCAGGATCTCCCTGGTGCGCTGGTGGAAGAACATGAGCATCGAGGGAATGTCGGACGAAGATGTCGCACCGCCATACACCTCAGCGCCGCGGCAGTAGTGCCGCACACTGTTGCCATCCCCACCCGGCTGCTCCCACGCTGCCGACGCTTCACACCATGACGCGTAGACGTCACAGCCAACCATGTACGGCATCTCCGCACACATGCTGGACATCGCACCGATGTAGTCGGGGCAGGAAACCTGCCGGATTCATCGCAGTGGGGGGGGGGGCCTAGAAAAGGTTGGAACTGACGCGGCGGATCTAACACAAACGGACAAGTGGCATGGCTGGGCAAATATGTGTACGTAGGTTGCTGCTTCTATCAACCACTCAAGTGAATGATTGGCAGACTGGCATACATCAGCAGACCTCCCAAGCAGGCATCCCAGCCAGCAACCCAGGAGCAGGTCATACCCTTTTTCGCACACACGCAATCTTGCGTTTCTCAGGACTGCACGCACCTTGTTGCATGTCTCACACTGCACCATCTCCATGGACCCGCACATATCTATCACGGCCTTTCGAGCAGCGCTGGTGGAAGGGAGCCTGTAGAATACGCCAAGCAGTATGGTAGTTGTTATGCAGAGTGTCAAATCCATACGCTTCATGCAGTTTGTCGCTGTACGCATGCGAACCTGCAAAACCTCGCCGTATGAGAGGCTCACTAGGCCGTTTGCGTTCTCCTGTGCATCAATTAAATCGTCCCCTCTTATTATTGTAATCGTACTCCTGTTACTATTAGTTGTAGTAGTAGTTGTGTTTTGCATATCGACATAGCTAGTACGGCCATGTATCTAGCTGTACGGAACATACTCACCCGGGTATGGCCGGGAACTTCTTGCAGTGCTGTACGGCACTGGTGTTTTTGCACATCGTCACGTACGACTTGCAGCCGGCCATACTGGGCATGTCGGCGCAGATGGTGGCGAGCAGCGTCATGGGGCGGCAAAAGTTACCAGTGACCTGGCCGGCCTGTGGAACGAAGGGAACAGGAGGGCCAGTGGACAGGGAGGGGACATAGTATCCTTCGCGTCCTGCCAGGCATACCGGTAGCTGATGAGCTGCCGACGGAAGTACGAGTGCGAGAACAACGAGGACATGATGAGACTTGTGCCTGATATCAAACACACCATGGTGTATGTTTCGAATGCTGGGAAATCACCAAAGGCAGGCAAGTGGATGGGTAGCAGAAAGGGAGGGTGCTGTGCATGCGGGATGGCGCCGTGCGTGTTGTGGGATACGTTCAGTGTAAGTAAACTTCCTTTTAGGGGACGGGTAAAAATATAGTTTCAGGTTAGGTTCGGTCAGCCGAGGGTGGGTGGAGTTGAGTGTCAGGCAGGAGGGAGCCGTTCGGGTGCAATAGGGTGTCATGATACCCGACCAGCAGCTATATGTACAACTTCAGCTGTTACGGACGAAATTCACGGGGGACAATAACATAGGGCTGCAAAGGAGGAGAAATGCACAATTTGAATGCAGTCCGATCGGCTCCGTAGTACGTATCCTTACCTGGCATGCTGTACGAATCGTGCAGCCAGGCATATATGGCATTGACGTGCAGAGGGAGACCAGGTCCACGGTGATGTTGGTAGCTGGGTACTCAAACGATGCACATTCCAGCAACGAAGAGTTGGTTACACATACAGATTCGGTCTGTGAAGGGTTGCGTATGCCAGGTGGTGGCGTCCATTGTGGCAAAGGGCTGGCTGGGGAGTTCATCGGCACTGGTGTGTTGGGTAGGGAGCCTCCGGGTGGAGGTAAGTAAGGGCTGCGCGTGGGGAGGCTCGGTGGCGGTGAAGGGCGTGTTGGCGGCGGGCTGGTCGGGTCCGGCGGCGGTGAGGGAGGCCGCGGGGGAGCCATGATCGCTTCAAACCTTAAATTTGGATTCACACACAGCTCAGCCGCACCATTGCCAAGTGGACTGGCATCTGATGATAAACAAAATCCTGACCAGGGGTTGCACTGTCCCATGTCCATGTCATAGCAGCCTTGACTGTACGACACTGTGAGCAGCATTAAAGAGGATTCAGCGCACGCAGGGTGACACTGGTAAATGGTGTTTAAAGCGCAGTCATGTAAACATATTAAGTATGTAATTAAGTATGTAATGAGGCTCCGAAACCCATTTTCCGGGACGGATGTAAGAAATGCTCGGGGAACTTACACAGAGGGTTGGGACAGGACTCTGCCGTACATGACAGGCAGCCAAGCATCTCCGATGGAGTATCCATCTCTGCACAGGCCTGGAGGTGGAGAATTCGTATACTAGATGTGTTTTTAATACCGACGTACGGCACCATGCAGTTTCGAAACTGGGCCGCATCCTTGTAGGAACCCTGAAGCCTGTGAAAACCAATCGAAGAGAAAGCGTGACATCACCGAACTTCATGAAGAGAGGGTTTCAGGACAATCAATTGGGTCACGCACTGCGATGGAGTGCCTCTGCGTGCGTAGACGGGACAACGGACAACACTCCATCTGGGGCAAACAGCGGTCCACTGGGTCCCGGAAAGGAATGCCCGAACCAAGGAATGTGGGGCAACAGCGATAATTTAAATAGTAACTTAAAGCCCATACCAGCTGGGCGCGAATGACTTACTGGTTGCAGAGGCCGATCGAATCGGCATATTTGGGGTCATCACTGCACAAGCTGCTGGCGACCCTCCAGGTGTCACAAAGCACAGGGAAAATAGGTGGATCCAGGGTCTCATTTCTGCAGAGCCTGTACATGCTGCATCCAATAGCGCTGCGAGCTGGCTCTTGGCTGCATACGGATGCCAGCGTCGAATGCAAGACGACTGGTGAGGGCGGACAGGATGTCTGAGCGGCTGTGAAGCTTGCGCATAGGATTACTAGGTATGATGAGAAAAGATAAATTTTTCGCGACATGTCCATGTTATTCTCAAAGTCGATCCAGAAACCGTCGGCAGGATTGGACAGTAATTGGCAGCAGTTGACACCAGCGGTGGCTCAGTCTAGAATATTTAATTTTGATCCCGTTTGCAACCATTCAATGGGGACTTTCCCCTTTTAAGGACGAATTTTGCTAGACGTCTAGTCAACCGTGCTTATTCTAGTCAGTCGTGCAGTTATCTCGACACGGCTATAGTCAAAAATTGTGTATGAGACACGTAAGCGTTAAAAAACACCATATGCAATCGAGTGTAAACAATCATTGCGAGAAGACGCGTGCATCGTGTACCAACGGGTACCAGTGTACCTTACGAATTCTACTATGGGTGAATCGACCCCATTTTAATCGTTAAAAAACGTCTGTTTTAACGATAAATATGCACAGCTTGCCATTCGCTCGCACATAGCCTTGCGTTCCGCAGCTTGCTGACGTTCGATCTCCCCAAGGCATACCTGAATGGGCAATCTATATATCCTTTACGAATTTGACAGTTCCTTAGCAAACACGGCAGCAGCTGCCTTTATTGAGGCAGGACATGTAAAGGTGACTAAGTGTCAACTGCATATTGGATCTAGTTGACGGCTGCATGTGGACCGCCGAGCTGCAGGCGATGTTGTAATAGTACGTTTTATTCCAAAGGTACAAAATAAATGTATTTATGCTTCATTGTCCCAGATCTTCTCAGGGGAGAGAATGTTATTGGGTTGATATCTTTCTGGTTCCAAAATTGTTTGAAATACATGCATGATTGGGTTGGGACATTGCGGGCTCAATGACAAGGTATTTTAATTCGATATTGCCCTTAGTACATTGTGTCACCGTCGCCCTGTTGGTACCTCTAGCTTGTGAAACGAATTGTTAAAAGGAACACGTTACAACGAAAGTTGGCTTGCGAGCTGACCGGAGCAGAGTTGATTGCGCCGTTGATCCACTATCTAGATTCAGTTGACGCTGTTGGTGAGCGCTGAACCCATCCGAACCCAGTGAATACATGTTGGATTGGGGTGAATGGATGAGGGCCTCCGTCAAGCAAGGAGAAGCAGGTCCAAGGAAAGCTTTGTTTCAGGTCATAACGCGTCACAACAAATGTTACTGCTTCTGTGCGATCGACTAGTAATGTGTTCATATGCCTCCTGGCTCACGTTTTCTCCACATGTTACAAACGTTTAGTTCATCATCATCATCATCATCACCGTCATCTTTAGTAAATCAAGACAGCTTGCGGACGTTTAAGGCCTCGGCGTGCCCCCGAATCTCCTGGTAAAGTGTTCTCTACCGCGTCTGAGCCAATTGATGCCCATTCCTAAGGCAAGAATGCAATTGCTTTGTCTTTTGCCTGCCTTGCCATGCTTGCTCCCGTACAGCAGACATACAAGCATTATATACACTGATTGGACCTTTGAACCTGCTTCATTCCATATACACACACATACACACACGCACGCGCTTGTGCACTCGCATTTTGGTTATTTGCAGGGCGCAAGTAACCGACGACGTATAAACCAGCACTGTAAATGTACGAGCGGATCGAAGCTCACCTGAAGCACATAAGCCCACTCCCTTAGGATAGTTTTTGCAGTTTTTCAGTTCGCGCACCCTCGCACGTTTATTTATTTTCATCAATGGTCGTGTATGTCGCGCTCTCAGGGAACTGGACTCGCAATGTCATGTGATGCATCCTTCATACTAAAAGTGTAAATGGGGGTGGAGGTGCGGCCATCTTGGCAGAACATGACCTGTTGCTAAAACAGTTGCGTGATGCCTAAACAGGAATTTTGATGCCCTAGCCAGCGTTGTGCCCCGGGTCTCGCACGGGCCTTCTGCCTGGCGAGATATACTATTTTTGAGACCGATGGATTGCCGCAGGTGCAAAATCGTAATACATAATGCTGACTGTCGATAACGTTGCTGCTGCTGCTACTGCTGCCGCAATTATTGCTGCTGCTTCTACACCTTGCTGCTACTGCCAGCAGTTACTGTTTTCTGGAGCCAATAATGTCGGCTTCACTACCCCATGCCGACGACGAATCTGCCGACGTACGGAGATAAGGAAACGTTGACTTGTACGGCATCCGTCCCGAGCCGCCGGGCCTCTTCGGAGCGCCGCCGGCACCGATGACAAGGCTTCCTGCATCCCCCGACTTCATACAGTTGCTGTCTCGAAATGTCGTACCCTTGACACTACTTGGCCTATCGTTTGTCTGGATAAAAAATGCCTGCCGGTCGCCACCAGCACCGGTAGCATCAGCGGTGCCGTCGCAGTCGGTGGCACCGGGCTGCAACTCCTCGACTAGGGCCTTATCGTCGCCGCTGGTCTCCCCAGACGCTGCCGCCGTGGCAGCGGTGGCGGCGGCCTTCGCTGCCGCCCTGCTCCGCACGTATCGCCGTACGGTGACGGCAAATTCTCGGTCCATGTTGACAAACACATCGTCCACGCCGATGCCATCGAAGGGATTCTCCAGAGCCACCTGCACGTGGAAACTGCACATACAACAACGCACGACGGAAGGGGGAAATGGAAGACGGAGAGCGACAGAGAAGGAGTAATGGGGAGAGAGAGAGAGCCAGACATAAGACCTTAGATAGGGGGCAAATGAAACGGGTTCGATGTAAGGGCCGGAATGCTGCGGCGGATGAAGTGGCAAGAACGCTGGCCAAGCAATCAGCAAGTGCCGGGAAAGCACAAAGAAGTTGCTCCGAAACCCATGGATGTGCTATGGCGATTCTTATTATTGTGGCGGCGTATCAGGAACACGATCATCGTCCTTATAAGCAGGAAACGTGAAGAACCCGACATTATGCCAACTCAACATTAAACCTTATGTTTTGTACGACTCACAGTGTGGATAGGACGAGCACGTACAGGACTGCTGTAAAGTAGCCCGCAGGACAAGATCCAGAGTTGTCCTTCATTCGCGCGGGCAATATTATTGTGGGCGGTGCAGGTGGCGGGCAGGGGCGGCGACGGGGGTCGAAAGAAAAGACGTGAATTGCAATGATTTTCCTCTTCCTGCTGAAGGGAAAGACACCTGTCCTGTCGTGTCGTGTCCTGTCCTGAGCTTGCTAAGGTGAGAGTTGTAGACACAGGATTATTCTATGGCAACGGTCGCAAAAATTACTTTAAGCCAACTCTGGATATGTTGTTCCGCTCTTGCTGATACATACCCGGCGAATCCTTCTCTCCCTGCCTCCGTTACAATGCAACGGCCTTATCTGCTACAGTATTTTGGAGTTTCCTGAAAACTTGCCCGCTTTCTTAGCACCGGCCTGCCTTAAAGCCGTGTCCTGTGTATTTCTCACACCTTTTTCTCCTTTCTACACACACACACACCTACAAATACCCACCACTCACCGGTGTTCGATTCTCGGTTGGGTCCCCATTTCTTTATTACTTATGTTACTTCACTTCTACGGCTCCATTCTTATTACGTAATACGTAAAACATTTTACTAACTATTTATACATTATTTTTCTTGTGGCTCATAACTAAAGCGCGTATTCCGCGCTTCTCGCTGTTGGAGCTTGCCCCAACGTAAGGGTGCCGATAATGGCTTATATGTTGGGATCTTTCCAAGCAGGGGCTAATAGGGTCTGGTTGCCCGCAGCGCGCTGCTTCGGCGGGTGATACCTTGGGGGAAGGGGCTGGGCTGTGTTATTAATCCTGTGTTATTTGGTGGCGGTGGGGTATGAAAACAGTGGCCGATTTAACCCATGTGCCGGTGCGGCCATTCCTGCTGTGTGTTGATGATTTCTTTATAAATCCTTCGGAGAGGAAATCTGCATTATATCATTCGCGTCCTTTTCCTCCCTTCCTGTAGTCGTGTATTATAGCACTGATCGGCGTACGACGCTCAGGTTTCGGAGTGGCTATGGGACCAGGTGGGGTTGGGCCCGATACCCCAGATGACCGTGCCACTGTGGCTGGCGCAGACCCTTTGGTACGGCGAGAACCCGCATCAGGTACGGCGTGTATGTAATGTGGGGCTGATACGTTCCATGATTGCCACTCACATCTTCCCATCTCGAAGTGACGCACATAAAGGCGAAGTACGGAGCCCCAAGTACGATAGTGATGATCACCAGGATGAAGGAGACGTATCTCAGCATAAAGGGTGTGCGATGCTCTCGGAGACTCCGTAATCTGCAGGACACGGTGGTGGGGTAGGAGATGCGTAGCTGGAAGATGGCTGTGAAGAGGCTGGCGGGAGGAGGCTGGCGGGAGGAGGCTGGGGGGAGGAGGCTGGAAGCTGGAACTTGCTGGCGGTGTCAGTCATTCATCCAAACAAACAAGACATGGATAGATAAAGTGAAGACAGACAATACAACGAATTCGAGCATCGAGTTCGAGCATCATGTTCGAGCATCAAGCGCAAGTGATCCTAGGGAGCAGTAACCCGACCTGATATGAACAACGTACACAGCAGCACGTCCATGGGCTTAACGACGGCTCCAACAGAGGGAGATGACCATATGGGACGTGAGAGGTTGCAGTGAATGCAATCTACTTGGCCATGCGAGTCCCGGCATGATGGCAGCATTAAAACAGAAGCTCAGCTCAGAGATTTAGTTCCATCTTTTGGAGCCGTTGTGTACGGGCCCGTAACCATTACCTTTCCAGGACCTCGACTATCTTAGACAGGTAGGCAGCCAGTCGACTAAAGCCCGCCTCGCCTGCAAGATAAACATTGGGGCCTTATGACTTAAGGCTGCTGCTGAATAAATGCACCGGCAAATGATGTTTCAATGACACGTGAGAAGGGGAAGAGTGAATTGGTTGAGGTGGCGAGGGTGGTTGTCAATATGGTAGGGATATTAGTAATAATCAAATCATGCATTGGCCAGGGCGCTTCAGCACCACCAGGCCATTTCCTCGTTGTTTAGTCCTTACCAGCTTTGCTGCACATGCCCAGCACCATCAGCTCCTCGTTCAAAACGGATATTTTACTAATTTTATCGTACAATTTGTAGTACAGCTCCCAATGGGGATCGCGTTCTGCAAACACCTGCGCTGATTCCTCCTTTTTCCTCTCCTCTTCTCCGTCGTCCCCCCCACTATCATTGTTGCCACCGCTGTCCCATCGTGACATATCCTCCTCGAAGCCTCGGAAAAAGTCGCCACTCAAATGATGCGTCAGCTCCCGGACGATGTCGGTAGTGCCGTACAGCAAACGCCACTCGGATTCAGATTCATACGGTGTACGGGCGCATAACCAGCAGCGTAGCGTGGCGAGAAACTCGTGGATAAGCTGAGCGCAGCGGAGTGCATGAGGAGACTCGTCATTTCCCAGGTTGGGCCGTTGTGCCACACCGTTGGAAACTAAGTTAAGAGATGTTTGCCGTCGTTGGCGGTTACCGAGGGAGCAACGATGATACGGCAACGAGGCAAAAGGCAAAAAGAACAGCTTAAGCATTCTCAAAGACAACTGTTACGTTTAGAGCCGTGATGTATTAAACCAAATCAAACCACCGAAATAACCCGGACGATGGGTCCGGGAAGGAATCCCGGAAGGGGATCCGAGCACTGGATCCAGAAGGGATCCAGGGGGAAAGCGCATCCCTCATTCTGGGAGAACCTGACGAACTGACATCTCGACCTCCCGGAAAAAGGGAGAAAGTTTCTGCCCATCGGTTCGGACGTATACGCTTCTAGACAGGAGTAGTATGTAGCCCTGTATGCTCCGAAACCATTTCCACCATTTCCCCAATTTTTATGCTTACCGTCCCAGTCCCGGTGGGAAAAGTACAATCCCATGAGCTAATAGGTGAAAAACACCCACCACCAGTTGGTGGCAGTTTCGGAGCGCCAGGTATCCGTTGCAGCCACAGAGGCGGCAGCAGTGGCACAGGAAGGGGAGGGGAGGCAAGACGCGGCGGGAGGCAGGCCTTCAGTCTAATAAGTAGGCATTAGCAGTAGGCATATGCACGGGTCCGCGCAATGATCATGGCAGAGCGCGGGGCAGTGAGTGGCAACAGCGGTGTGTCCTTACGTAAAGCATCAGAGCACCGCGGCTGCAGCAGTGATTAATACATATACACACATATATGTATACATACATACATATTTGATATAGTGGATCCGGGCCTTACCACCCCTTTCAATATGGAGAGGTCTCTCAGGGCCTCCTCTCTGCGGCTGAAGGCTTGTTGGATGCTATCCAGAAGTTCGTAGGTTATTCATTGTAGGTGATATGTGATGGATGTCGTGTATGCGAGGACAAGACACATGGAGAGGGGTGGCGGGCTTAGGAGTGCTCCGGTGAAGATCAGTAGTAGAGTTTCAAGGAGGAGGATGTATAATCACGCAGATGGCAGGGGGAAGCAAGGGCAGGGCAGATGGCAAGGGGGGAAAGCACACCTGAACACGAGGGGGAAGACCGTCCCGACGGAGACGATGCTGAACTCCATTCGGAACCTGGCGGGAGGGACACGCGAGAATATATGTAGGCAATATGTAAAAGTCTGTGTGAGCGGGGAGGCAGGAAAGAGCATAAGTAAATGCGTGAGAGATGAAGGTACTATTGCACTTCCTAGCCGGCACCTCGATAGCTCGATCTTTCAACATGCCGGCAACAAATCACACGGATGGTGACCAGCCCCGAAACCCCAAAACTCGCCTCAAGTTGAGCTTTGTAGTTTGGCATAAATAAACCATTATGCAGGCAAATGCGGCCATTGTAAGCGTACGGATATTGATAAGGAAAATGCACGCTCTGCACAATAATCGTAAACCATTTGGGATTTCAAATCGATTTGCAAAGACTACACCATGGCAATGAATAACAAGGAAATTCAAGAATTCTTACCGAACATATCGGAGAGCATGAATCCATATCCTCCAGCCATGCCCAGAGCGATGTTTTCCTCTAACGGATGGCTGACGGACCACTTGGTCAGGTGCGATCCGCATTGAGACCATCTAACTAAAAATGACTTTGCATTTAGAAAGTACCAGGGAATTTCGCTTAACCAGGACGATAGAGAAACGTAGTACAACCGACCAGTACTAGTAGTACGGTGAGGCCATTGCCGGCCATGTATGCAGATGTATGACCAATTTATAATGAAGTTACGATAAGTGGCATGTATTATTCATCGACAAGAATGATAAAACATCAGCCAATCATCTTAAAACTCCCTTGGCCCGGGTACCACCGCATTATTATATTACTTGCAGCTCAAATGCGGCATGAGCGAAGCGATTATAGCGTCTAAGCTAGGTTATGTACGGTAGCCGAACGGCTTGCTGTTTGTTTTTTGTTTACACTTGTCAGCTCGCTCGCTCCATCCTTAGCGCCGGCGTGCATTCTGCCTTCATTAGCTACTGGGGCTTTTATCGCTCTCTTACTTTCATCCCTCACTCCGGATCCGGGATCCCGCCCAAGTGACCCTTACCAGGCTCGGCCCATTGGTCACAGATAGACAGAAGCAACGTTGCAAGCCCTCGCGGACATCTATCCAGCTAACCCGAAGCAAGGCCACATCAGTCTCACGGAGTGCTTAGTGGATGAGAGTGCAGCGGACGTGGCGCGCAGTGCAATCAGCACCCACCGTACGGCCAAGTTTTGATAGCGTAAGTTGTCAGTTGCTCGGTCTTCAGTTGCCGTTCACCTGCCTTGTGGTAGGTGTGGGGGTCGCTGACGCACAAGCAGGTTTGCCCTTGGGATGGGTGTCAAGATGAGCGTGGTTAATATGTAACACATACACTTAGTTGTGCAGTGCCCGCATGTGTTTTCCAGGCCGTGCCGGTACGTGGCCCTGCCTAGCGTGCGTGTTCTCTGACGACTGCACCTTGTGGTGCCAGCCTGCGCGTTGGTGCCCGCACGCTTCTGGCATTCTGAAAGCTTTAGCTCCTGCAGTGGTGTAAGGCCCTTGCTTTGGCAGATGGTGTCCATCCGTTGCCTCAGCTTTGAGTTTGCAGCTAGTTTCCCCTCTTACAACAAGCCAGGGAGGCTATATATATGACATAAATGGATGGGGTGTTACACTTAGGGCGACTCACCCTGCAAAGACAAGCACCGGGGGTCCTGACCGGATCGAGCCACAATGCAGGGGAGGGGCACGTAGCTTTGTCTGTCTGTCCTGCCACGTGCTCCCCCTCTCACTCGGACCAGCCAGAGCAAAGACGGACTCAGAGGCTCTAGCCTGGCCACTAACAAAATATATATGTTGACATATGTTGACATAAATATGTATGTTTATAAATATGACAAATATATATGTTAATAAGATAGATCAAGTATGTATCCATGCATGCGTGCTGGCCCCCTATCAAATTAATCATGCGAACATATCTAATTGCGTTTAGGTATTAGGTAAACGGTAAATGAAGTATAATACTTCATATATAAATTCGTGTGTTATTACAATGAAAATATATGCAAACCAGAGGCGCATTTGGTTGTGACGGATATTGTTCGTGAGGCTATTTCCAGCATTCAGGCCAAGGAGAACACAGCAAATGAAGGCAAGCAAAGCGACCATTGGCATCTATCAGTACATCCATCACACGACAATGGTGAGCAGGTGCCAGGTAGATTGTATCAAGATACAGTGCGTCTGCATGGAAAGTCATTCCATTATACATACATCAGCTTTCCCACTAAAGTCATCCTATAAAATAGCTAGCAAGCACCACAGTACACTGCAAGCATATCACGTGCTCGAGCGGGGTTCTCATGCATGCATGTTCCCCACCAGGCTTCAGGCCATCAGCCACCATGCATGATGCCTGGCACACCTAACTCTGCTGCGTCTCAACAGCATATCTATATAGCGGTCAATCTTTCTGTTGGTCATCATTTCAACAAGGGTCCCAAGCAAGCACCAGGAGAACATTGGCAACAGCAGCAGAACTATCAAGCAAGCAAGAGGTTCAACAGCAAGCAGTACATCAACAGTGTAGCTTCTATGTGGAGCCACAGCAACATACATACAAGTGCAGCAACGCGGGCAGCATTATTACATGAGTGATAACAGATCTCAGCAAAGGCAAGCCAAGTGGACAAGTGCAAAGCAGGAGGTCCTGAAGAACGCAGTGAAGCGTTGCATTGCTCACGTGGGATCACGCTGGCTGCTGATGGGATATGAAGAGCGTGTAAATTTGTTATTAGCCGCTTCCAGTGGTAGGGATGGTCTATCTGCGGAAGAAGTATTACTGTCATCACGGATTAAAAACTTCCCAGTGCATGCCGCAATTGCGAATACAGCTCGCACAGTAGCATGTGGACAAGATGTACATGGGGTGAAGTATCTGGGTGGGTCTATTCAGTCTAGTGAAAATGTTGCCTGTGAGGTAGCAAGTGCAGTATTAGAGTGCATGCGACAGAATGCAGCATTCACGTTCCTGCTGGAGCTGAACTTGCAAGCTGAACTTCAACAGAAGATTATAGAACGTCGTTGCATATATACTGCCACCATCATTGCCTGACATAATGCAATGGTTGCAAGCACCCTTCAAAATGCCATTAAACGCAGGGCAGAGGCCAAAGGAGGGAACTGCTGAACGCACAGATGTTGATGAAGGCGCAGGCATGGATGGTTATGAAGACAACGATAATGGTGACATAGAGGAAACAATGCACGATGTCATGCAAGGAAAACACAAGAAGTTTACACTACGGAATGCAATAGATGCGTTTCAACAAGAAACACAGGAGGGTCCCACTGCAATATGTTCATGCTGCCATGAGCTATGGTGGCCATCTTCAATGAGGCGGTGTAGTGAGAAAATGAGGACGTTGCCAAAGTCTTGGACTTGTACATTTTTGCCGGACGGATCAAATGATGCAACGTGGCAATTTTGTACGACATGCTATACTGACTTGGAAATCCGCCGATTTCCAGTAGTGCTGCAAAGGCCGGCATGTTTTGAAGGCCTTCGGGAAATAGAGTGGATATGCATTGCATTACATAATCCATATGCTCAGTATGTTCATGATCCTGGTGGAAAACCAACACAGTTGCATGGGGGAATTGTGAACGTACCTGTGGACCATGATCAAGTAATGGTAGCATTGCCTCGACCAATATCAGAGCTTGACATGGTAAATATTAGCATAAACCGAATGATGAAATACAAGGGAGCAGTTTGGAAAGGTGTAGTCCGCATAGGAAAAGTGTTGGAATGCCTAGACTACCTGAAGAATACACCGTTGTACCAGGAGGCTGGAATAAAGGTAGAAGAAACAGCACTGGATGAGCTAAATGGTGGAGATTCCTAACAAAAACGTTTATGATCTCCGCCGCCTTCTGCATGACTATGATGATGGCCTTGACCGTGTCCTTGGCCGCATGCGCCTGTCCGTAGAAGGTACCTTTCTCATTCACGATGGCTTCATTATTGATTTTGCCCCTCTTGGCGCATCCTTGCCAGCATCCATCGATTCCGGTGTGGAAACCACCGGTAACCACCGGTAACGTACCTGCAGCACCATCTGTGCGCATAAGCGCCACTGTGAATGCAGTCACTGTGAATGCAGTCGGTGTAAATTCCGCCGCCAGCGGATGTCGCAGCAACATCTGCCGGCGATGTGGAAAGCGGAGACCTTTCGTACAGCGACGCCATGGACTCTTAGAGGGCATGTTTTCGTGCCTCTTCGCCGCAATAGACCTTCTTGCTTGCTCGCAGTAGTGGACGGTAGCCATTATTTTCGAAACGCCATGCATGGCATGTAACGGAATTTCCATCTTAGCTCCTTTACCGTTACTGCACCGGACGACTCGATGGGAACTCATACGAACAGCAGTAGTACCTCACGTTTCGACCTTCCTATTCCGTACAGATGACAAGCATGTGGGCAAGCCCCACTTAAGCGCAGCTTATCGTTTTATCATGGTCCGAACAGTTCGTCGATCGTCCAAAAGTCAGGGTCGTCCAATCAAGGCCAAATCCTGGGATTAGTATTGTTATGTTAAATATAGACGTCCTGCGTGCACTATTATATTAGTGATATAGATATCATCAAAATTTTGGGGCTCTTATTGTATTTATTTGCCCATCAACCAACGGTGAATACCACCCTCTCTGTGTGGTGGCAGAATGTTGAGCCCTGACCTTTGGCCTTATATATATACGTAACCAGAGCCTGCTTATTTCTGCGTTGTTTGATTAATGTTTCTTACAGGATCTTTTACTTTCATAAAGGAGCTTATGAATAACCGAGTTGCAGGACAAGGACCTACCACAAATCACTCGACATAAATAATATTAAGGAATAGAGAATATTTTTATAGCTCGTAATCTAAACGGTAACGTATTTCGTGACGGGATACCGTGCTGTACAGCCGTGACGGGTGCAGCCTGGGCAGGTTCGGAAATACGAAATAAGCCGGCGCACAGTGCAGAGGTTCCTTAACGGACCTTCCCTAATAGATTGCTGTTGTTTGCGGGCCGTGGGGCAGCTACGGCAAAAATGGTTTCCAAAAAATTAGTTCGGGCAGCTTTTAAGGCTATCCACGCACGGGGGGGCGGCCCTGGTACAAATAAATGGACCTGACCAAGGGGAGGGGTCCCCATGGCTTGGCCATGGCCCCATACTTCAATTACTTGGTGTACAAATATTTTCTGCACAATGAATATGTTATGCCTAGAACTGAATGCCTCGCGAATTTTGTGTACGGCAGAAGAAAAATAAACGATAAGCTGCGCTTTAGTGAGGCTTGCCCACAAAATTGCTTGTTATTTGTATGGAATAGGAAGATTGAAACGTGAGGTCGTTACAGTACAGGCTGTTCCTATGAGTCCCCATCGGGTCGTCCGGCGGTGCAGTAATGGTCAAGGAGGTAAGATGGAAATTCCGTTACGTGCCATGGCGTATCAAAGAACATGGCTTCCGTCCACTACTGCGAGCAAGCAAGAAGGTCTAATGCGGCGAAGAGGACTAGGCACGAAACATGCACTCGAAGTCCATGGCGTCGCTGTATGAAAGGTCTCCACTATCCACATCATCGGCAGATGTTGCTGCGACATCCGCTCCTGTGCCGGTGCTTACACCGACTGCATTCACAGCGGCACTTATGCGCACAGATGGTGCTGCAGGTACGTTACCGGTGGTTTCCACACCGGAATCACATCGATGGATGCTGGCAAGGATGCGCCAAGAGGGGCAAAATCAATAATGAAGCCATCGTGACTGAGAAAGGTACCTTCTACGGACAGGCGCATGCGGCCAAGGACACGGTCAAGGCCATCATCATAGTCATGCAGAAGGCGGCGGAGATCATAAACGTTTTCGTTAGGAATTTTGCCCCACAGGCGGGAGGCAGTGTTGTAGTCATTGATGGAGAGGCCATATGGAATGTTGCTAGCGGTAAGTTCCACCTGGAGGGGCCCGAATTTGATGGTTTGAAGCGATGTATGGCCGTCATTTCCGTTGCCTAAGGTGCTGATATGGGTGAAATCATGTGGGACAGAAACGGCAAGCGGTGAGTATGTAGTGGTAAGGGTCGCGGCAGGGAAGGAAGTATAGACGTGACATACCTGAAGGTGATGAGATTGGAAACGTCAAAAATGGAGTTGAGTGTGACGGCTTTCACA
This sequence comes from Volvox reticuliferus, assembly GCA_019650235.1. Classification (NCBI taxonomy): domain Eukaryota; kingdom Viridiplantae; phylum Chlorophyta; class Chlorophyceae; order Chlamydomonadales; family Volvocaceae; genus Volvox; species Volvox reticuliferus. The sequence goes on along the minus strand of BNCP01000035.1, from coordinate 199,781 downwards.
TAAATAAAGGCGCTGTAGGAGCCATCGGCAAGCATGGTGCCGTGGTTGGCGGCTTTTGAAGTGGTGTTGTGGGCCAAGGCCCGCTGCAAGAGGTCGTCATCACAGTCGAGATCACTGTTGAGCAACATGTACGTCCGGGGAGTGGATGACATGCATACAGAGTTCTGCCATTCTGTAGGGAAATTGCAAGGTACAAATGGTAATGGAAAGAAGATAGGGTCCATGGCAATGTATTTCAAGCTTTATAAAGTGCAGAAGTATGACTTACCGCTTTTGCGTAGGTTGAATATGAAGACGGGTTTATTGTTGGTCATGGCCCAACGGAATATGTTTGGGGTGTTACACTGTGGCACTATAACAACGGATTCGTGCGTAAAATTCGCGTTAGTTCACGTTAGCTCGCGTATGTGTGCGTTTCGCACGTTAGGCTCTGCGTGGGCCGAACGCGCGTATAACGCAAGCAGGTAGAAAACTCAAAGTAACATCCATAAAACTAGGTTGTTCTCAAGTTTGTTTAAATGAAAATAATGCTCACAATGAATGTAATAATATTTGTTATTTTTTATTGTCTTTTGCAATGCTCGACAATTCCGACGTCGCGTATGTACTAACGCGGACTGTACGCATTCCGATCGCAATCCTTAAGCAAAGCGTTAAGGTAACGCAATGGCCGTGCGTATAGCTTGCGTACAGTGCGTTACCATAAGTGGCATTCGCGATGTAACGCATGCAAAGTATATGTAGTGCGGATGCCCGCCCCCCTGCTTTGGATGGGATGGATTACTCTTCGTGAGAAGGTTGCTCCTGGTTGTTTGCTATGAGGCACGCTACGAGACCACACGAGATACAGATATAAGTACTTGCTTATTTCAAGGACGACCAAGTAGGGCTCGCCTGAACCAGGCATAAACAACCGGGATTATTAATTTAGCGTGGATATCGCCCTATGGCATTGGTAGGGAGGGTAATGAGTGGATAACCCATGGGTGGGGGCCCTGCTGGGGTGGGTGGGTAAGTCACTAACCCTGCCTATTAAGGGTTTAGGGTTTTTAGGTCTGGTTTAGGTTTTTTTTAGGTGTGGTTTTTAAGTGCTTCCTGTGTCTTCTTTTGCAAGTTTTTGCTAGTTTTTACCTTTTATATTAGGTTTTTGCTTTATTTGCATTAGTGACGTTAGTAACTGGGGGCGGCTGGGAGTAACTGGGGCGACTGGCGGCAACAGAACAACCAGCAACCAACTGTCATCCCCAGCCGCCCCAGCCACCCCCAGTCGGCCCCCGTCACAACCAGTCGCCCTCCTTGCACCATCGCAACCAACCGGCCCCAGCCACCCCAGTCACCCCCGTCGCCCATCACAACCAGCCGCCCCCAGTCGCCCTGTCGACCCCCCTGCCCCCGTTGCAACCAACCGTCCCCAGTCACCCCGCTTCGTATCCCCGTCGCCCCCAGTAGCCCCCGTCTTCCCCCAGTCACCCCGTCGCAACTAGCCGCCCCCAGTTGCCCACGTCTCCCCATCGAATCGTCGCCCCGTCGCCCCCAGTAGCCCCCGTCTTCCCCCAGTCGCCCCGTCGCAACTAGCCGCCCCCAGTTGCCCACATCTCCCCATCGAATCGTTGCCCCGTCGCCCCCAGTAGCCCCCGTCTTCCCCCAGTCGCCCCGTCGCAACTAGCCGCCCCCGGTCGCCCCCGTCGGCTGGTCACCCCAGTAACATTTATGGGGGGTTATTGTAACCCCCCTTCTGGTGCCATAGGGTTGAGGACAAATATGAGCGGTCCCATCGAGCCTGGCAACTGAGTGAATTTTGGTGCTATCGGTCTAATAATTTGTTATCTTTGGTGCTTGGTTCACTTAGGGACATGTGACCTGCAGGTGTCACAGTCAGGAGAGCAGTAGAGGCGTCGTGGCGCACTCAAGAAGAGGCAAAAAGAATGGACAGTGGCGTGGTAATTTGGGAATCAATATAGCGGATTACGAGGCTAACAGTACCTATTAACTTGAAAGGAAATAAGCCTAGCGAATAAGATCTGTTTTGGGTGCAGATTGCCCGGCTCGCGCCTGAAGTATATATGGATACTCCGATCTCTGTGACACCTAAGCAGAATGCAATACAATTTGGAACATATATTAATGATATTAAGACGTGTGTTCGCATACTCAACACCACAAATTCTGGTCAGGTTATCGGTATCGGTAGGTTATTGCCTGCTGGCTCACTACTAGACATTTATTGCTACTAGAAAATAATATATATCCTTCATACATACCTTCCACTTATACGCGAATATATTGATGTCATAATAGTAGGACCATAATAAAATACATGTTTGGCCGAAGCAATCTTCGCAATACAATTACGGTCATGGCACATGATGCCGAGCTGTTTCCAACTTATGGAGAACTTCGTAATAATACATTCCTATGGAGCGACCTTAACTAGCCTTCCATGTTTAATCTGCTGCTGCTTTGCTGTCCACGCAAATGAACACGAGAGCCATATTAATGCTGGCCCAAATATGAGAACTATAATTTTCATGCACTCACTGATGCAGCTGGCCCCAAACCAATGAAGTTGCCCTGCAGGTATTCTACTTTAACAATGGCATGCATGTGTATGGGTCAACAAGCGGTGTCTGGGCAGCTGCTTAGCCGCGGCACTCAGTGCCTCAACAAGATGATTAACTTTTCTTTCAGGTATGGGCTTGGAACCCTCAGAAAGCTAGGGCTCAGAAGGCTGGGAACTCAAGGTAAGAAGGCGCGCGGCATGCACGGGAGCAGATTGCTTTCTTCTTTCACTTTTATTTCACAGCTGGAACTATTACATCTTGTCGTGTTATGTTTAAATGTTGAAAATTCAGTACTCCCTAAACGGAAAAGGTGGCATCGCAGCTTACCGAGCCAGAGAAATAGAGACCGTAACATCCTAAGCACTTGCTTGATCATAAATGTTGTTTAGGACTAAAAATGTTATAAGCTAGTCCTGGACATATGTTCCCAGCCCGTTGAAGGTCATGAATGATGGCGAGCGAGGTGCAATCAAGCGTCTATACTTTGATCAATCTATATATTTTGCTCTGCTTTCCCTATTTCTTTCATCACTTTGGTCATCATCCTAGTCGTGCCATCCTATAACGTCTTCCGTATGACCGCCGGTTCATATTTCTTGGGCCACACCAACTGTCTGCTCGTCATGCGGCTAAAGTGTGACTTTCTCTCACTTTTAGGTGGGCAAGCCAACTAAGATTACCTAACAGCCGCCGCCGGTAGCTGCAGGGTGTACGTTAGTCGGTTCAGTGATATTTAGTCGGCGGTAGTGACGACCCATCTTTGTATGGAGTATTGATGAGCTTCGCGTTCTTCATTCATTTTGTTCACTTATTCATCATACTACACTTGAAAATTACAAATGCTAAGATAATGCAAAAATATACTTAAGTTGATGTATGCTTCTTTAGAAAGCATGCATGCATATTCTTGCTTGTGTCAGCAGCAGCATGCAGCAGCTCACTGCTGCTGCTGATTCTTATTATGCACTGCAGTTTGCACGCACGGCGGTAAATGTAGGTAGGGACTAGCGTAATGTTATGATATATATGCACTATTACACACAGACGGACTGCGGCATGCTCAAGACTAAGGACTAAAGACTAATATAGGTAGGTGGCGGCGGCGGGAACTACGATCGAAGTTTATTTGGTGCATTTTAATTACATGAATCTTTAAAGAGAACTCCATCCTACATTTAGTTAAGCAAAATATTTGTCGTTTCATACTTGATTGGATTGTGCTGAATAATGCAGCAGGACACGGCGGGCAGGCACGCAGGCCAAAATGCAGTTGGACCTGGTGGCCTCGAAGCTCGTAATACGGATCTGAAGAACGAAAAGGGATTATACCTAAATTTCCCAAATACAGGAAATGATGAAGCAACCTGTCGAATGAATAATCGCTTGCACCATCATCATCACCAATCAACTAATACTCTTCATTCAGCAGCAGAGGTATACAGTGCGAGGGGACTACCGCCGCCATAAACAATCATTCATCATTCCTAACCAGACTAACTAGGTATCTAAATGCGATTTGTGTATATAATAATTGGCAATCACAGCAGGTCATTTTGTGATTTTTAAATAGCCAGCTCACAATAAAGGTATAGATTCCGATACATAGGAAGTAAGGAAATTTATTATTTATTTTCTACGAGATTACACTTCAGGTGTGTCTGATTTGATATATATATATACATGACCGCAAGACAATCGCCTTTGCCTATTATTACATACCGCAGTAGTAATTATGGTTATTTAGCCGATTGCTGAAGTAAGCCTACCTGCCTACGTACCTGATGCCGGACACAAGGGTCGCATCCCTGTCTGGCCTGCCTATCTGTGTGCAATCAATTGTTTGCATGCATGCATCCAACTTGATTGCGTAACTGCTTTTACATATAGCTGAGTGAAGCTTCCCTGACGCTGTTTTCGTTGTTTCAACTAGGTAACGGTACGTACAGCCATGGCTGATGAACCTTGGCTGCGACGGCGGCCAACGACTACTCTTCGCCATCTATTCCTAGCAGCAGCGGCGCTCGTCGCAAATTGCGTCAGCAGCAGCAGGCTTCCCACGTATGAAGCAGCAGCAGCAGCATCAGCAGCAGCTTCTTTCGTTGTCAATGATGTGCCTGACGACGTGAAAATCCCCAAAATTCAAGGGAGCTCGGAGCGTCGTCCTAAACAAGCCAATGATAATGATGACAGGAATCCCGCCGCTTTACGAAAAATAATGATTGGTGATTCAGCGACGATTCAACATGTGATTAAAGAACCATCATCAACGACATTGGAGGCAGAACATTATATGGAGTCACTGCTCGCTGATCCTGTGGCCGCGCGAAAGCAGCTCTGCGGCAACTTTACGAAGCGAAACAATATCGCCGTGGTTTATATATGCCTTGAAAGGATGGAGATGATACATAAGGCCCTGCCATCAATATTCCTCAGCAACGGCATTCATAATTTCGACGTGTTCATTTCCCAGGACGGCATATCCCCGCCAATCTTTGATGACGAAGTATTCTCCATTCCCAGCAACATTCCGTACGTATACATACGACATCCAGTCAACCTATGTACGGGTATCCACATGCACTTCGTCAAGGCATTCACATTCGACATCATGGGGTATGACACTGTCCTAATAGTTGAGGAGGACAACGTTCTTCACCCACAGGCGTTGCAGGTAAGTTAGTTGTATGTAAGCGACCGAAGTTACTATATATGAAGCTTGGGGACCTTGTCCTTGTCCTGTCCTGTCCTGTCATGCAGTGTTTTCATGCAGCACAGCACATACAGCCCCATCCATACAGCCCCAGCTGACATACAGGTGTATATGTATGTAAATGTGCCTGTCAGGTTTACTCTATCTTGATGGAAGGAGCCAATCCCTGCGGGTGGTTAGCCGTATCCCACATTCCGCCCGTACTACCACAGGACTCCCTCGCCGTCCCCCGTCCCCTGCCCCCCGTCCCCAAATCAACTCCACGCACTGCAGTTACTTGCCCGGATGGCGGAGCTTTCCATCAATGAGCCCGATGTCGGGGTTGTGAGCCTATTGGACGTGGACATGGGGCCCTTCCTGGACTCCAGCCGCTTTAGCACGGGCATCATTCCTGTGCGCTCTACCACGGGGCATCTGTGGGTCTTCGGTCTTCACCGAACCAAGTACGAGGCAATCCGTGAGATGATGAACTCCTACTATGAGGCCATCAAAGGTCACGACTACCGCCGGAAGCACTTACCGCCGCTGCGCCATAAAATTGAGCTGCTGATGCAAAGATATGGGTTTCCGTTGAACAGTCCGTTCTCTCAGGTTAGTAATTTTTAAGATTTCCCAGCAACAGTTGTATAATATAATTGTATATACATACATCTTGCTGGCTTGTCATCAAGCATATGCACATCATCTCTTCACACACCCCACGTTCACATCCTTTCATTCATGAATACGTACATACGGGCGGTGCGTGTTTTTATTTCTTTCTTTTGTATTCATCGTTAGATAGCTCATCCATCACGAGCCGTGTAGATAGCTAGTACGTACATACGTAGTACCCGCTGGCAGCCTCGATCTCACACCTTGCTTGCTTGAGTATATATATATATATATATATATATATATATATATATATATAAACCCTAATAAACCCTAAACCCCAAACATATATATATATATGTTTGGGGTGTTACACTGTGGGCGACTCTCCGTGCAAAGACGACCACCGGGGGGTTATTATGTATATGTATAGGCATATGTGTATATAGTAAGGGGTATATATATGTGTGTGTGTGCTGCGGATACGCAGCTTCTTTTTCGTACCCTCCTTCTCGTACCTCGCTCTATCTGTTCGTTGTTTGGTTAACTGTACCATGTACGTGTGCATGCGTGCATGCGTTTACCATCAATCGGCACACAGGATCGTTTTTTCCTGAACTCGCTGGCCAAGGCCAACTTCACCAAGCGCTACCAGACGCTGTTCCGCTTTTTCCAGCCCATAGGCAGTTACGGTCTGCATTTCAGGTACAACAGCTCGCAGTTCTTAAGGATGTTCGGGCAGCACATGTACTATGGCATGATTAATCCCAGTGCAGCCTTTGACATCACGAAAGACCCCAGGGACATCATGGCCATACGGGACCATGCACGGCAACGGCTGAATGATTTATTCCAGAAGTACCGGAAACAGCTCCCTACAGAATCTTTAATTAATAACACCATCCATAGCATTCTTGAGGGCCGCTTTCAAGGCCATTCTGTGGCGCGCAATATCCGTGGAAACAGTACACAGGTAGGGAAGGACAGCAGGCAACGGCAATAAGCAAGGTTATTAGGTTAGGTTGTTCTCCATGGCGACTATCCAAGATGATGACCAAGGGACACAGATTTTGGAGGTGATTGATATAATAAGGTGCTTCATGACCTGGTAACCCCTCCTCAAAATCTCGAAGCAAGGTGGCCCCTGAAAGTGGCTGGATCATCATAAAACATTAGAGAACTGCGGCTGTGGCACTGATTAATACACACACACATATATATAATATGTGTATATAAACATTCTTTTGCAGTGTTGGGTATCTCTCAATATGGCTGGGACTGGGTGGGACCACAACACCCCATCCTAGCTATAGTTGGAGCGTAAATACGGTGTGCAGCACCGGTTGAGATCACAGACCGTGGAGCAGAGAGGGCAGAGCAGGGGTCTTAGGAAGGCTGGTTTGAGGAGGAGGTTTGGTGGGAGAAGAGGGGTAGAGAGGAGGGGAGGCAGAGAGATGGGGAGGGAGGCCTAGCCTTTGAGGTGGGGCAGGGTGAGGGTTGTAGTATCCTGGGGTATCTATGGGTAGTATCCAAGGTTGGCCAGTTGTCGGGCATCCTTTCGATCGAGCCTTTGCTGTAGGCGGATATAACAGAGATACAACAAGGGTGGAGGGATCTTGGGTAGAGGTGCCTGTGTCCAGGCCATGGGATCTGAGGGTGGAGGGGGGCCCAGCGGTGGGAGGTCTTTTCTTTCCATGCAGTGCAAGGTTTTGGGACCATCTGTGGGTGTGGCCGGGAGGCTTCCCAAGGGGGCGCCAGTTTGGCTCATCATGCCCCCCTCTGTACTTTGTTCTGTCTTCAGCTTGGCTGAGTGGGAGTGTCTTCTTCTGACGGAGTCTCACCTCTGAAACTTGTGTGTGTTTGCCAGCTTCCTTGCCAGGTCAGAATTGTGGCGGAGGAGAATGGTTCTAGTCTTTTGAGCAGCTCGTTGTCCCTTTTTCATAGGGTTCTTTTGTGTTGTTTTACGTTGTACAGCTCTGTGCTCTGTTAACAGCCAGGCTAGAGCTTCTGTGGTTTTTGTTTGCTCTTGCTGGTCTGAGTGATGTTTTACCATGACGCACCTCACCTATGCTACACTCAACACCCACGATGTCATACATGGAAAAGGACTAGTCATACAGCAGTCGTTGTTGTACGTGCAACAGGAGTAGTACGGCAGTCATTGTTATGCGTGGCATATATATCACGACTCACTACGTGCATTATGAAGCAAGCAGTGTCTGGACACGCATAGTAGCACATGAGCAGCATAAACCAACTTAACGCATTATTAAGCATTATCATTGCCACAACATGGTGGCATTGATGGCATTGCGCAATTGGCATTGCAATTTAAGACTGTGTGTATTCCCAAGACTTGGTCGCAGATGGACTAATATGCATTGTGCATCATGCATACACGCACAACCCGCTAACAATCCATGCGTTATGGTTATGGGGCAATGGGATAAATAATGACACGACACATCCACCACCAAACTACGTGTGATGGTGTAGCCTGCACCTTTACACGAAGTAAAGAATGTAGTTGACTTCTTATATAGCAAAATCCGCATACAGGATCAAGGTAGTACACTTTCAAACCATATCTCTGTACTGTGAACTGTAAGTGCGAGTATATTAGCTATATGTCACGACATATTAGTGCTCCTGTCGTACTAGCATAGCTACTATGGGAATTTAGGTCAGTAGCACGACGACCCAACCCTATGGCATTGGTTGGGAGGGTACTGGGTGGGTAACCCATGGGCGGGTAGCAGCCCTAATGGGGTGGGCGGGTAATCTTGTGGAGGGGTAACCCACCCTACCAAAATATAATCGTTTTAAGAAAGCTGCAAAGAACAATAAGCATGACAAAGAAGGTTTAAGAATGTTGGATCTCTAAGTATGTTCTTAACCATTCTTTAGTCTGATTTAAGCAAAGACCTAACATAAAGAACTATCCTTTCTTGCGATCATTCTTTAGTGCAAAGAACATTCTTATGAAGCTATAAGGTCTCATATATAGTATCATAGATAGGTCCAGCATAATTGGCCTTATTACCATAGTCTTATAGCCTGAAAGCACCATGGCCATTTAGTCTTCCAGCCATCCTCATCATCGCCTTACATATATATATATATATATATATATATATATGTGGCCTCATAGCATCATATATAGCCAGCCTCAGCTGCATAGCCTCAGCTGCATAGCCTCATCAATACATTGCCATAGTCTCAATACATAGCCTTTGTGTCAGTCATTAATAGCCTTGGCCTCAGCTATGGCCTCAGCTGTGGTCTCATCCATAGCCTCATCAGTCCCCACACAACCTCAGTCCTTTACATAGCCTCATTCCCATACATACCCTCAGTCTCATACGTACATAATGTCGGTTGTATACATACATAGCATCAGCTTCGTTCATACATACTCCTGGCAAGACCCACAAGTGCACTAGTTGGTACATGCCGTCATCCATGGTGCTTGTGGCTGAAGTGGCTCCCTACCAGCAACACGCATGAATGTAAAGCTGCAAGAAAGCACACAAAGTGCCCCACATTTACTGGGGTGTGGCAGTACATGCACACGGCATGGAGCAACATCTGCAGCTGGGTAAAAACGCTTGCCAGTATTGACAATACCTTGCAATTACCAAGGGAACATTCATGTGCCTATCAATAGCAACACCTGCCCCATGCTTACTTATTAGTGGAGCATGCCATTCAGCCTCCAGGATTATGTCAACCTTCCCTTTCTCCAAGGGGGACATGTAGCAGTATATACCTAGTACCTTCCCTCCCCATATCTTATCACTTGACTGGCCTCTCCCTGCCAACTATGGGCCGGGCTAATTAAGCCTGACAGCCCAAAAGTTAGATGTTAGAGGTGTTACAATATTACCACTTTATCGGCGACTGTTACACTTAATTAGGATGAGCTCATTCTGTGGTTTATTGTCGCCGGAGCAAGTGAAAAGCTATGTAGGCTATCAGAGTCGAAGATGGTTCTTCATCATCTAGCCGCTCCTAGCAATACTCAGGCTTAGCTCAGGCCAGGTAGAGCGCATGCATCCAGGCTCAGAGTATCAATGTTGAGGATAGTCCGATCAAGGAGATCGGAGGCAAGTTGTATTCGATACAAACAAGGCCGTCATCATCACACGTCGGTCTGCGGTACATGTCACACAGATCCCTGATCCGCATGTGTGACATGTTTGTAATTGTGTCGCGGCCAATATTCCATCGTACATTAGCCTTCACAGTATTAAAGCAGTGCATTTGCGGCAATTGGCATTGTTAGTTATGTGGCCTAACCGCCATGTGAGTTGATGCAGATATCACTCACTCAGTCACGTTCCGCACGCGCACGTGTAGTGGACATTGCATGATAAATCAGTATATGTTAATGCACGCTCTTAGATAATTATTCTAGTGCGCGTACGCGGACTTCTTCTGGTCGCATGACTAAAGCTTCCGCGCGGCGTCGCGCGCTCCGGGCCGCATTCTCACACTTGTGTGCATATCGAAGTTGCCCAAGCGTGCATTATGACCCATGCTTGCGTGTTCACTCCTTTAAAATGTGTTGGTGCCGTTACGAACTGCAACAGCCTGCACGGCAATTGAAACATAGCCGTGGCTTCATCCAGACAGAACTGAGAAGGGATGTTTGCAAGTAGCATAATTCGACCCTCCTGTTCCGTGCAACATTTCCAGCCCTGCATCGAACACATTCCATCACCCATGTGATCTGCACTATCTAGTAGCATCTGCCGGTATAGAGGATCTGTGTGCTCGCATAGATATCCAAATGAAACACACAATGATGCATTTCAACGATTGAAATTGTTTGCCGATGTGTATCCTTATGAAAACTTTGTTCCGTGATTTCTCATTATGGTTACTTCCATAAAAACACGTATGTACCCACATTGATGAGCGAGAGTATTACCAGTTTTACAACTGCACCCAAGAGCAATGCCATCCTATAATAATAAGCGATTGATTGTTGCATGTGTCTCACCACTTTATAATGTTTGGTATGCTTGCTCAACCGGGCATGGGCCCGGGCTTGGTTTGCGCTGACCATTACCATTATTTTGATGACATCATGGCATTTACAGGTCGCGTGCTCCCTTCATTGCACTGCCATGTTCGACCACCACGCTACACCGCCGCTACCTGAGGCCTCCACGTTCGACCACCATGTGCGGCCACTATGTCTGACTGCGACATTAGACTGCCACATTAGACCACCACATCAAACCTGCACGTGAGGCTGCCACGAGAGACCGCCACATTAGACCGCTATGTGAGACCGCCACCTTAAACAGCCACGTGAGACCACCACGTCGGACTGTAACATCAGACCGCCACGTGAGGCTGCCACGTTAGCGTACGTTAGACTGTGATGCCAGATCGCCACATCAGACCGCCATGTTAGACAGCCACCACAATCGCCAACAATGTGGTTACCTCCACCTCCAACACCACCAGCAACGGTACCGCCATCACCCTGGCTTACACCCGCACCCCATCGCTGCGTCCCTTCAAGCCTGCGGCCATGTGCAAACATACAGTTCGCCGTATTGCCTGACATCTTCCTTCCATTTGTTATATGTTTTGTAATGCCATAAGTAATCGTTACCCCGGGGTTTCCTGGGGGCCCGGCCTTATGGAAAGATTTGTGCATGGCTCCCAAATCCTTCGCCGCTATAAGTCATACAATACTTCTATGCCAGATGCCTGACGGACAGGATACTCACAAGTGTGCACTGCTTGTCAAAGATCAGCGATTACATGGCCAAGCAGTACAACGTTCGTACACGCAGTGCCTGATTGCCGTGCTTTTCAATCCAGGTCAAGCTTAAGCATCTTATAAAGGTACAGGAACCGGTAACGGTCCATGTCAGCCTGTTCGAAGTCAAACACCCGCCCGTTGGTGATGTAATCGAGGAAGAGGATCGTGAAGATGCCGTAGTTGTGAAAGTTCCCCTGTTGTGGCGCCTCTGCCACCTCATAACGCCATGCCCACGTGTTTATGGGCTGTGCAGAGGCACGGGCCATTGACTCATCGTGGACCCACCGCTTGATGCTGCTGTGGAAGATGTCGTTATAGGCATCTGGGGCGTTTGCCATCTGCAGCCATAACACAGGAAGGAAACGACGCTGGTGATGTTATGCAACAAATTCGCAAAATGAATGATTGTAAAAGGACAAATATTTTGCATCTCGTCATGGACACACCATCCAGTCGCTCCCGCTGCCAGAACCAAGAAGCCTAATGTATGACTGTGCAATCCCGTCTCTGTAGGCGCCTTGCATCAAAGAAACCCCACGCCCAGTTGGCAGGGCCTCGTACGGCAGAAATGGACGACAAAAATCAGCATTGGAAGGCCCGGAACTGGAAGGGGACAGTGAGGGAGGTGTGTGTGTGTGTGTGTGTGTGTGTGTGCAATGCTCAACGTGCTGCGAGCTAACAATGCTAGAGGGTACAATTACACAGCAGTACGCAAAAACGGACAATCAGATATCCTGCCACGAGGTTACATACGGCAATTACTCTAGGCAGGCCACTGCTTTGCTGAACAATCTCTCCCATGCAACGCAGCTGCAACCGTGTCACCACAAGTTGTGGGATATGAAATATTCCGCCTACTAAAATTGCCTTACCGAGTCATAAATCCGAATGGCTTGCTCAGACAAGGAGATCACCGCGACCAGCCAGTGTGACTTGTGCCGGTTGATGGGGATCACCAACCGTTCAAGTTTGTTAAGCGGCACTATGAAGCCAAGCACCTTAGGGGAGGTCAACCTGTGCACTGCCTGGTAGTCATACCGCTGCTTTTCACACCCCAGCTTTTCGTAAAAAAGGTGCTGAAAACGAGACACGTGGGAAGCCCCCCTGCCTGCCGGAGACGCCTCTGCAAGGGCAGGGAATGGCTCGGGTTTTAGGGTTTCAAAAACGTTCGGAAAACGGCCAAGCCCATTTTTACCAACCGTGCAACTTCATAGGCTGTGCTTGTGACGAATGGGCTAATACAGGTTGTGACGACGGGTATTTGCTACCGCTTTTATTAGCTAGCCTAGTCATTTTTAGTTGCTTGTAGTTTATTTAGTTTATTAGTTGCTTTTAGTTAATTTTTTCGTTGCTTTTATTTTTCGTTACTTTTAGTTTATTTAGTTAATCATCGTACATTCATTATCATACATTCAGCCGCCCCTGTAAGGAGTGCTAGTCATGTAAGGCCCCTGAGAATTTTTAGAGTCGTCTGCCCCTGTAAGGAGTGCTAGTCATGTAAGGCCCTCGGGAATTTTTGCAGTCGCGAGGGAAATGCACTGATTTTTCTTAGGCAAATTCTAGGCTATTTAGAGCATTTTCTAACCTCTTTACCTAGGTATTTTCAGTCTTTTGTTTCATGTAGTTGCTATGTATCCTGCAGGGCATTGGCCAGCCCTGCAGGACTAAAGTTTTTATTGTGATTCGTAATATCAAAAGTTCCTAGTGAACTGCCTGTTGATAGGTCTAGCAAGGAACTTGACAACATTAGTTGACAGTTGATCTCAATTGTACAGCAATGATGATCAGCTTTAATGGCCTGCAAAATCGATGGACACTTACTTCTCTGATTTGTTATCATTGGAGCTATCTACTTGTTCCTTATTGGAGCTATCTATTGCTGTTTCCTTAAGGACGAGGATTGTTAAGAGAGCCGCCAACCTGCTGGTAAGCATTGTGGCTGACTTAGTGCAAGTTGGCATAACAGCTTTTTAATCGATTGTTATATTCATTACAGGTAATGCAATGGAGGAATACCATCCCAAAATTCGCCTACGCCGACCTACCAGCCCAAGTTTGCCTATCGTGATCTTGGGCATCGTGGTTCTATCTTGTCGCGCTCTTTGGTGTGACGATTGCTGGAGCTACTCGTCAAGGTAAACCGTAAAATAGTTATGAAAAAATTGCATGCATTTCTGGGATACTCTTAGGTAGTGCTTTGCCATTGCTGCCCGGTGCGGCTGCCGCACGATAGCCACACCGCGTAATTATACCGTGCGATAGTGATACCATATAATAGCTATTTTATGGTATCACTATGGCGCAGTATTACTATCACGTGATGTTGATATTGTGCGGCAGCCGCACCGGGTAGCATATCGTGGTGCCATGCTTTTTCTAAAAGGAAAGCTTGCTTAATTGCGTAATATAAATAGAGTGTTTGTCAGTGGTAATTTATGTGGTATCACGTGGCTGTGGCATTGTGCTCGGTTCCGTGACGCGCCCGTTTCCCAGACCACCCATTTCTGTGACGCGCCCGGCGCCCGGTACCGCTTGATATCGGTGGCCTGCTCGTTATCGATTCACATAAATTGTGCACAAAGTGCATCCGACACACTTCGCGCGCGATATGTGGGAATCAATCTCGAGCGGGCTATTGCACGGCACTGCATCAATACCGTCACATACCGCAGATAGGAATCTATCTACACATTATCGCTAGTGCTAAAATAATTAATATAACCTATAAATGCTCCAAATTTATTTTTTTAATGCTCTAAAATGTGTATGCATGCTTGCTGCTGCTGCTGTTGCTGCTGCTTTCATGTGCTCAGGTCGCAACAACAAGCACTCACTGAATGCCGGACTGGACCAGCAGCCCACCTTGCGTTGGCAACGGTGTGATTCAGAGCAAGATCTTGAAATCGGCAGCGAGGATGACCCGGACGATGGACACCTGTCACCTCAAGCCCTGGCCAATAATAATCACCCTACCCAGCAAGTTCCACCACCTCCTACTTCACCACCTACAACTTCACCGCCTATCGCCACTCCAACACTTGACACCTCCAAGCAATAATTGCTACCGCTTTTATTAGCTTGCCTACTCATTTTTAATTACTTGTAGTTTATTTAGTTTTTTTTTAATTTTAGTTGCTTTTAGTTTTTTTATGTCGTTTAGTTTTTGCTATTTTAGTTTTCATGTCGTACATTCAGGCCCTGTAAGGAGTGCTAGTCATATAAGCCCCTCGGGAATTTATGCAGTCGCGAGGTAAATGCACTGATTTTTGTTAGGCAATTTCTAGGCTATTAAAAGCATTTTCTGACCACTTTCTGACCTCTATTTTGACCTTTTTTAATCATTTGTTTCATGTAGTACCTATGTATCCTGCAGGGCATTGGCCAGCCCTGCAGGATTCATGCTCTAAAGCTTTTATTATGCTCTAGATAATATTTTCTAGTGAGCGGATTGCTAACGTATCAAACAATAAAAATCTGTACAATGTTTAGTTGCTTGACTGTTAATCTGTATCGTGGGTTTATGACTTATGTATTGCACTATTTTGGATGCCTGAGCTGACGCTACTTCAGAACAATGCATGTATGTATGTAGGTAATACTTCTCTGGATACACCTTTTCAATATTTAACAATAACATTTTATTCTGATAGGATAGCAATACACATTACACATTATATATATTACTTCCTAAGTTATTCATCAATGCCAGAGGAGACCTATTTTTTTACCTTTCTGGCCATGCACCATACATGTCTAACAGGGAAACCAGGGATATGCTGAAACACATATTAATAATATAAATTAGGTTCTAAGTGCTGCCTCTCTACTTACAACATGCACTTTTAAACCTTATAATGCAACAAAGAATGTGCTTTTAACAGCCTACCTGGCACCTTAAGAAGAGACGACTAGACTGAATATTATAAGTACTGATGTGGTCTGTTACAGTACTTTTCTGCTTTTATTTGTCTCAACGAGAATCTATTTTGAACTCCAGTACATCAAGATGGTGGAAGTGTGGGGGACTAGGGCCATAAATCTACTTTGAATCCCAAGACCAAGACGGTGGAGGTGCGGGGAACTGGGGCGGCAGAGTCAACAGCAATGAAAGCGGTAGTAAAATGAAGATTTAAAAGCATGATGCATATTGCACGACATGTACTTGCTTGTCGAATCATTGTATGGTGTCTATTAAGAACGAAAACAATTTTAGGTCTACACACAACACGATCTGTGCTCACAACCGTAAATGGGGCAACCTATCGGCTTAAAATAGCTGCATGCCACTTCATCACCATATTAGTTAAATGAAAGCATTTCGAACGAAACGTCCCTAACGCGACTTACCTGGATGAGCCACACG
The DNA here is from genome assembly GCA_019650235.1 of Volvox reticuliferus. NCBI lineage: Eukaryota > Viridiplantae > Chlorophyta > Chlorophyceae > Chlamydomonadales > Volvocaceae > Volvox > Volvox reticuliferus. Next base: position 183,771 of record BNCP01000035.1, on the reverse strand, counting down.
ACGACGTTTATAAGTTTGTCATTCAGCCACTGACCAGGCTGTATATGGAGAAGAACTTTCCACCGCAATTCAACCACATTTGGAACGACAAGCACCAACTGTTCAAGCAGCAGCCTGCGCCGGTTGAAAACCTTCTCCTGCAGCAGGTGCCGGATATCCGCACCCAGGACGGAAAAGAAACGATAGGACTTCATGCCATAACTCCCATTCCGTTCCGAAACTTCTTAAACTTGATCTCTCCCAAAGCCTTCGTGAGAATATCGGCCACCATATCTTCCGTAGAGCAATAGGAAAGCGCTACCTCCCCTCTAGCAACCCGCTCTCGCACCAAGTGATGCTGCACATCAATGTGCTTGGACCGAACCGAAGTAATAGGGTTGTTTCCTAAGCTAAGCGCCCCCTGAGAGTCCATCCAGATCCCAATCGTGTCTGAGCACAGATCGAAATCTCCCGCCAGCTTTCGAAGCCATAGAGCCTCACGAACCGCTGCTGCCGTAGCCTGATATTCTGCCTCCACCGAAGATGCCGCCACGGTGCGTTGTAGCTGACTGTTCCAGCTTATAGCTGCTCCACCCAATAGGAAAACGTATCCAGTCGTTGACCTGCGCGTCGCCGGATCACCAGCCCAGTCTGAGTCGCTGTATCCCTCCAATTTAAGTTCTCCAGCTCCGCCAAATCGTAGTCCTAGCTCCTTAGTGCCCGCCAAATAGCGAAGTACGCCCAGAGCCAGTCCCATGTGAGTCTTCGACGGTTTGCCCATAAAGCGCGCCAGCACGCTCATCGCCTGTGCGATGTCCGGTCTTGTGCTCGTCGCCAAGTAGTTCAGCTCTCCAATTAGCGTCCGGTACTCTGTGCTGTCCACCAGGGTACTTCACCCCGGACGGGGCCCGGAAATTTTTAGAATTTTGGGAAAACGCCCGTAAAAGTGTTGGGTCTGCTCCGGGGATCCCCGGGAATTTCATGACGTGTGAAGTGCTGCTTTCCGGGGGCAGACAAATAGTGCCCCGTGAAGAAAAAGGCTCTTTTCCGGGTGTACCCGGAGAAATTTTTCTTAAAGTAAGGCCATGTTCCGGGGATTAATGATGCATGCTTGACAGCTTGACGCTTAGGAAAAGCAAAAACACATTACACTTTTATTAGCTAAGGATAAATTATAAGCTAATTTGTAAGCAGTTAGACAAAAGAACATTACCCACAGGACTTCTAGCATTGACATTTTGGGTAAAGCTAGCCAAGCAAATTTCTACGTTTCTCAAGCCAACGAGTGTTAGCTTAAAGCAAGCAAAGTACTAAGTATATCTCGAATGGAGAGGAAGAGAATGAAGCAGATTAAGAGAGCTGGGGAAGCTGGTATCTGTGTTAGTTCATAAGCTGCTGATGCCGGGTATTGCCGTGGGTATATGGGTAGCAAAAACCGACAGCTGCCAGAAAAACAATTTAATGTATTTCTTTATTAAGGTATGAAAATTGTCTTTGCTGGAAAAATATTTACCATGTAATAAACACGAGTTGTGTCCCGAGAAAGTTTTGTGCACGTTCCGGGGCCCCCCGGAACGTTTTAGGGCGTAACTAGGTAGAGTTCCGGGGGCCCTCCCGGAAAAGAATTTTTAGGGCTCCGGGGAACCCCGGAACAAACAGCTGCCCCCTTGAAGAACTCTGCTGTCCACAAGCTCCGTCTCACCGTCTCCTGCCGGTAGAACCTTCGAGCCAGGAGGTAATGGGGTGCTTCGCGGCTTAGCATCCGCGAGCTGGTGTCGCTGTAGCAGCTCCTCGATGTACCTCTGCTGCGAAAGCTTAACTTCGCCGTTCTCTCCCCTGCTGATCTCCATCCCCAAGAAGACTTTCGCCTCCCCAAGATCTCGAATCTTAAAAGCTTCTCCCACTGCCGCCTTCACCTTCTTGATTAGCTCCACGTCGTCGGATGTAGTGACAATATCGTCGACGTGCACCAGCAGATAAACAATCCCATTCTCGTCCTTCTTGATAAATAGCGCCGGGTCTGCTTGTGATGGTTTGAACCCGAGCTTGTCCAGCGCCGCCACCAGTTTCACGTACCAGCAGCGCGGGGCCTGCTTCAGCCCGTAGATAGACCTTTTAAGTCTGCACGCCTGGTTGGGATCTTTCGACTCATAGCCCGGCGGCTGCTGCATCCAAAGCTCTTCCTCCAGCTCTCCATTCAGAAAAGCCGTTGACACGTCCAGCTGATGGATGGGCATACCCTTAGCTGCCGCCACCGCCAGCAAAGCTCTTAGCGAAGCGAAACGCGAGGTAGGGGCAAACAGCTCCCCATAATCAATCCCCGCCCGCTGCTCATAGCCCTTCGCCACCAAACGCGCCTTGAAGCGCTCAATTTCCCCATCTGCTCCACGCTTAACTTTATATACCCACCGGCAAGGTAGCAGTCGAGTGCCCTCCGGCGGTCGTGCCAGCTCCCATGTTCCATTGGCAAGCTGCGCCGCAATCTCCTCGTCCATCGCCTTCTTCCATTCTTCTGCATGCGGCCCATTCGTAGCCTCAGCGTATGTTGACGGTTCAGGTATTTCTCCAGTAGATGCCGCATTGATCCGCCCATAGGTTACCCTCCCGTTGGGCTCCCGTCTCCACTCGATCAGCCGCTTGCGTTCACGCAATGGGTAGCGGCGATCCTGCATTTCCACATCTGCATTCCCTGCGGGTGCTAGTTGTCCTCCACTGGTTGAGGGCCCTCCACTGTCATCACCGCCACCACCACGTGACTGCTCTGTCCGTGGGAATAGCGCCAGCGGCATATTAGCTTGGCCTCTCGGTGGCGCCGTCTGCCCACTGCTGGTTGACGGCCCACTGTTGTTCTCAGCCATCTCAATGTCCATGTTTGAACCATCCAGGGCGCCTCCGCCACCCCCTGATGGCAGTACCATCCCAGCGCCGTCGTCAGCCTCCTCCTCATCGTCGTCAGAGTCCATACGGCTATTTCCAATGGCCGTCTCGTCGAACCTCACCGCAGAATGCTTAGTGATGCTGCCGTCGTCGAAAAGGATGCGATAGTGCCCACCGTGCTCGTATCCGACGAAAATCCCCTTCCGACTCACCGGCTCCAGCTTGTTGCGCTTCTCCTTAGGCACGTGCGCGTATGCTGCGCAGCCAAAGACCCTTAGGTGACTGATATCTGGCTTCGTGCCCATGAACGCCTCATGCGGTGTTACCTTAGCGCCAGCGACAGGCGAGATGTTGCGAAGGTAGTTCGCCGTCGCGAGTGCTTCTGCCCATAGCTGCTGTGGCAGTTCAGACTCCACCAGCATAGCCCGCGTTTTCTCCAGAAGAGTCCTGTTTAGGCGTTCTGCTGCCCCATTTTGCTCTGGAGTGTACCCCACTGTTGTGCCGTGGATAATGCCTTTGTTGCTGAAGTAGTCGCCCATGGTCTGGTTGACGAATTCCCGTCCACGGTCCGTGCGTACCTCCTTGACACGACGTCCAGCAATATTCTCCAGCGCCTCAAAAATGGCGCGAACCTTCTTGCCGATGGCGTCCTTGGTCTCTGTGAAGGCCACCGCTGAAAGTCCCGTGCAATCGTCCAGCACCGTAGTCACGTACCGGGATCCGCCAAGTGACGTCTCGGGCATGGGACCACAGACGTCCATATGAACCAGCCCAAGCGGTTTCACCGCCTTGTGTCCAGTAGCTGGGAACGGTCCACGTGATTGCTTCGCATAGATGCACGGCTCACAGATCCGTGAGCTGGCTGCCGCCAAGCTCCCGCGATCAAGCTCCATGCCGGTTACCATATTCTCCCGGCACATCCGTTCCAGGCTCCCGAAGCCCAGATGTCCCAAGCGCCGATGCCACAGCGCTGCCGCCGAGTCTACTGACCCGGTCGCCGCACATGAGCGGCTATCGCTGACCGAACGCCCTGCTGCGTTGTAGCGAATTGCGTAGAGGTTTCCAACCTTCTCGCCTTGTAGAATAGTCCGTCCTTGATGCTGCACCAGAGCCTTCCCGTCGCCCAGCACCACTTTGGCGCCACGGTCGTCGAGGATACCCGCCGAGATAAGCTTGACGGTAGCCTTCGGCACCACATACACGTTGAGTAGGTCAATCTCCAACCCTTCGATCACGTTGCTCTTTAAGGTGCACGATCCCACATGCGTCGGCTGATGCCTGGAGCCATCGTAGCCGATAACGTTGAACAGTTCCTCCGCCTTGACTGCACGAACGTTCTTCAACTCGGATGCATCGTAGGTAATGTGCCACTCCGATCCCGAGTCAATGTGCCAGTCCTTCAAGCGGGATTCTCCTCCAAGCGCGAATGCCAACTTACTGGGCATTGCTGATGCGCTCCCGCCACGTTGCTTGCCGTCTCCTCCACGCCCTTTGCTCCCCTGATCTGCTAGACGCTTACGGCAATCCCTCATAAAGTGTCCGGGTGTCCCGCAGTAATGGCAGGTAACGTTAGGTCTTCCGCCGGTCCTTGCTCCTTGACCTCGCCCTGACGAACCGGCGTTGCCGCCACCCCGGCGCGCACTAAATGCCGTCGTCTCCTTCCTACTGGCCTCTTGTTCCGCTGAGTCGTAAGCCATCAGCCTTGAAACGACTTGTTGAAAATCCAGCTCACCTTCGCGCGTCTCAAGGGCAGTCGTAATAACGTGATACGTGCGTGGGAGACCCTTGATGATAATCGTAGTCAGCTCGGCATCAGTGACCACGTGTCCGACATCCAGCAAGTCTGACTGGAGCTGCCGCGCCCTGCTGACGTAGACCGGCATATGCTCTCCATTGGCCATCTTGAAGTCGCTGAGCTCCTGTCGTAGAGCTATCTTCCTCGTGTTGCAGGTTGATGCGAACGTCGCCGCCAGAGCATCCCAGGCAGCCTTGGCGTTAGCTGCCCGCACAATGGTCTGGAGGTGGTGGTTCTTGACGTTCTTGGCCATGACGCTCTTGACCTTGTTTGACATATTAACGTCTGCTTCTGAAATCGGTGCAGCAAGCAGAGCGTGACCGTATCCGAGCTCGCCACATAGTAGCTCGAATCGTAGCTTCCAGGTTGCGTAGTTGTTAAGGTCAAGCGGTTCGTCCAACCTATCCTTCCCCATTGTGAAGACCTATAATCGCGAAGATCAACACTAATAGATGGGCGAAAGATGCCAAGCTCCGCGGCACACGTTGCCGGGGCTCATAACCTGTTGCGAGATAGTCTAGCGGACATTGGCAAAGCTTGGCCGTATTACGAGGAAGTATTAATTACATAATTATATATTGGAATAAGAAAAGAGAGAGCGAGAAAAACGTCTATAGAAGCAACGTCTGTCGGATTGGTCCATGCAGCGGTACGTAAAAGGATAGGAACTTCGCCCACAAAACATACCACAATATACATAATTCGAAACCTTATAACGTACCACAAAAAGACCCCTGAAAAGCTCACTTCGCGTCCACGTCTAGGTCGTACTGCAAAGCTCGCTCACTGATACGCAAACCAGCTAGGACGGCTCGCTAAACATAACTAACGATAACGTTTTCATAACACATATTAGTTAAATGAAAGCATTTCGAACGAAACGTCCCTAACGCGACTTACCTGGATGAGCCACACGACGACGTTTATAAGTTCGTCATTCAGCCACTGACCAGGCTGTATATGGAGAAGAACTTTCCACCGCAATTCAACCACATTTGGAACGACAAGCACCAACTGTTCAAGCAGCAGCCTGCGCCGGTTGAAAACCTTCTCCTGCAGCAGGTGCCGGATATCCGCACCCAGGACCAGTGCCGCGGGGTCATCAAGTGTGGCCCGTCCATCCATCCTCGGGCGTAATCACTTCAGGCAAATGATCTGGGGGCTGCCTCAGCACTGCCACAGTTACTGGCTGAGTGTTCTGCACTGGCCGCCTGACCGGTGGCTCTCTGCTGTCGTCCCATCACGGAATCTGGACACGCATTCCCATCCCGTGCCATCCCATTCGCTGCAATCCGCGCAGTTGTGACCCCCGTCACTAGGTGAAATGAGGCCTCACAATTCACGGGCAAAGTGGCAATCGCCTGGGTGTTGCTGTCATGGAGTACTGCCACCTTCGTTGCAAGGGTGCATCCCCCTGGCTGTCCCGCAACTGACTCACCACTGTAACACTGGTGCAATAGCGCGTGATGCTGGGGTGCGAAGTCCCCCGTTACAATCCTCCCCGCCTTGCAGCGATCGTCCTCGGGCGCCCCTGGCACCCCGAAGGGCAGCTTGCGCCTTGCACCCGACGGATGGGGTTCTTTTGTTTTCCCGGCACTACCGCAGCTTTTCTATGCTTATTGCGGCGGGTCGTAACCCTGACACAGCACCAACCCGGACATCCACCTTAAGGCTGACGGGATTCATGTGCATCCTGTCGTGAATTGTTCAACCATTGTGCACTCGTCCGGGTTCGACCTGGGAATCGAAGGTCAGATCCTAGCAATTTGCACCAATGTAACACTGGTGCAATAGCAAGTGATGCTGGGATGCGAAGTCCCCATTACAACAACCAGCACATGCAGACATGAAGGCCGCTGCCTCAGTGCTCCTTGTATCTTCATCAACTGCTGCTGCCGTCCCCACCAGTGAGACTCCTTGCACCATATCATCAAGCGACATCACTGCTGCTCCTGCTCCAGCCTCCACTTCCACAACTGCTGCCTCCGATACAAAAAGGGGTTTCACCGTGGGCCCCGACCAAGGGGACGACTTCCTCTCTGCCTGAGTCACAACCAGTGGGGAAAGGTCCTGCTGCCGGCTCAATTGCAGCAGCTAGCCCTGCTGTTACCACCACAGTTGCACTGTCGGACACCATCAGAACTCCGGCACATGGTCTGTTTGCCGCTGCGGCTGCTGGCTGCAAGGTTCTGCCGCCCACCATCTCCCCCTCTGAGCCTGAGATGTCGCCATGGCTGCCCTTGTCAACATCTTTAACCGCTACTGGCATGGCGACCTCCAGTCACCCTCAGGGATGGACACCAGTTGCGGATCCAGGCAGAAAATATGCCAGGCCTCCCCCAACCAATCCGTATTAGTACGCATATTTGACGAGAGCCTTGCCATGGCCTGTTCGGTGAATCATTACATGTCCCACCGATGCTGTATGTATGTTGGTCAGCTAGCTGCGCCACCTTACGTGTTGCGTCACACGTGGGATATACTATGAAGGCTGGATATCAAGAGCCTTTTCCCGGTGTGCACCTTAAAGTTCAACATTAAGTGCAATTATGCCCGGATTATTTATTCCTGAAGGTTACTTTAAGGCCGCTGGTCACTCTTCCGTACACTGCCAATATGCGCTGCACTAGGCTGCTGCGCCCTCACTCACATGCCCTAAAATGATTTCTTGGGACCCTAGCCAAAAGTCAAGCTGGCGAGGGATGAATGAATGTCCTGCTCACTGCTGTGCGGCAACTAGCTAGATAGATCTGGATAGATTGTATAACGAACTACGAAATGCTACCAGCTAGCCATCCTCAGTACCATCGCATTTACCTTGATGCTCATCAGGTAATCTGTAATGCTAATAAATAATTATAATCAACGCTGGCAAACTTTGGGACAGCGCTTTTCACATCAAGAGCAGCATTCAAAGACAGCTGCAAGCCTGCGGCACTTAAATCATCGGTTAATGCCAGCGCTTGCTCAGTAATTGAACTTATTTACAACGTTTTAAGTAATGAATTTGATCCGCAATGGCATAACCCGGCTACGTAGTCTGCTCTGGTCTAATCGCCGTAGCCGTACGTATTTGCCTGCCTGATCGGCAATTATTTGTGCTTTGATCCCCATTATCGCATAATATATTTATAGTAAACATGTTAATGTTATTATATAAATAAAATTTTTTCGGGTTTGTGTCAGAATGCTCGCTCCCGAGCAATCAGGCAATGGCGAGCCTGCTCGCCGGTTGCCCGGACCATTCGCTGCCTCCACTGCTGGTTCTTATTATGCATTGCAGTTTGCACGCACGGCGGTAAATATAGGTAGGGACTAGCGTAATGTTATGATATATATGCACTATTACACACAGACGGACTGCGGCATGCACAAGACTAAGGACTATCTAAAGACTAATATAGGTAGGTGGCGGCGGCGGGAACTACGATCGAAGTTTATTTGGTGCATTTTAATTACATGAATCGAATCTTTAAGGAAGACTCCATCCTACATTTAGTTAAGCAAAATATTTGTCGTTTCATACTTGATTGGATTGTGCTGAATAATGCAGCAGGACACGGGCAGGCACGCAGGCCCAAATGCAGTTGGACCTGGTGGCCTCGAAGCTCGTAATACGGATCTGAAGAAAAAGGATTATACCTAAATTTCCCAAATACAGCAGGAAATGATGAAGCAACCTGTCGAATGAATAATCGCTTGCACCATCATCATCACCAATCAACTAATACTCTTCATTCAGCAGCAGAGGTATACAGTGCGAGGGGACTACCGCCGCCGTAAACAATCATTCATCATTCCTAACCAGACTAACTAGGTATCTAAATGCGATTTGTGTATATAATAATTGGCAATCACAGCAGTTCATTTTGTGATTCACTCGGGGAAAAGCCATCATCCATATTTTCTGTTGGATCCATAAAATTGATATGGACTTCCATAAAATCGATATGGATTTCCATAAAATACATATGGAAGGCTAGAGTGCAGACATAAAGACCTCTAAATATTAATTAGATTTAAAGCTTTATCAATACAGAGAATGGAAACATGTGTTTCTGCGACATCAGTTGGCTTTTGTCCTTTTGGTAGCCCGTTACCTTCCATTAAACATCACTACAAGAACTCAAAAACAGTCGTTGAAGAGAAAATAAGAAACGAAAAATATTTGTGTAGAAAAGCAGCCTAATGGGTACAGTTTCCAGGTTCAATCCTGTACGGTGCATAGGTCGCCCTATGGTGCTGTACGTACAACTGTAACAGAAAATACCTCCTATGGGCAAGTTATGGACAACAAGTTTCAGTAATAAAGTTTAATCGTAATATTTATAACAGATGTCATTCTTCTATGCTTTCCGTCCTGGTAAAAGGTATCAAGCATGCAGCAGATGCGAAGTTGTGAGGACGAAATGTTATGCTCCAAGGGCTGGATTACTCTAGATACAACAAGTTGAGATAAGCTAAGAAGATAAAAACAATGGAGGATTGTAGGGAGTATTGTTGACCAGCGACTGCCGCCGCGCTTTTGGAGGTCAACGTGGCGGCTTGCTGCAGCAGGAGCCCTGAAAATACCTGTAAGTCACATTTCTAATAGCTATGAAAAGAGATATGAGAATGCGCTTGTTTGCTGACCAGAAACCTCGCTCTTGGTTGCCCCAATGCTAAGTTCGCGACTCTTTTACTGTGTGCAGGAAACTCAGGCAGGTCCGACTAAAACATAAACAACAAAAAAAATTTTTATCCGAGCAATCCGGACTGCCAAAGATGTCGCGTGGTACTTAAGTCCGGATTGTGCTAAGCCTAGCTAAGTCCGGACATAGATTCCTCCGTCCAGGTTGCTTTCTTCTTGGTCATATCGCTAATTCCGGATTTAGCTAGGCTCAGCACGATCCGGATTACACGTGTTACATCTTTGTAACGGTCTAGGTTCTCCGTTCCATAAAATCTGGTCTCCGTTCCATAAAGTGCTTCCATAACCTGGTGGCAGGGTTATGGAATCCATACCGAAATAATATGGAGGCCAGATTATGGAAAAGGAAGATGAATTTTATGGAAGACGGCCCCCCCCATTTTCCCAGAGTGATTTTTAAATAGCCAGCTCACAATAAAGGTATAGATTCCGATATATAGGAAGTAAGGAATTTATTATTTATTTTCTACGAGATTGCACTTCAGGTGTGTCTGATTTGATATATATATATACATGACCGCAAGACAATCGCCTTTGCCTATTATTACATACCGCAGTAGTAATTATGGTTATTTAGCCGATTGCTGAAGTAAGCCTACCTGCCTACGTACCTGATGCCGGACACAAGGGTCGCATCCCTGTCTGGCCTGCCTATCTGTGTGCAATCAATTGTTTGCATGCATGCATCCAACTTGATTGCGTAACTGCTTTTACATATAGCTGAGTGAAGCTTCCCTGACGCTGTTTTCGTTGTTTCAACTAGGTAACGGTACGTACAGCCATGGCTGATGAACCTTGGCTGCGACGGCGGCCAACGACTACTCTTCGCCATCTATTCCTAGCAGCAGCGGCGCTCGTCGCAAATTGCGTCAGCAGCAGCAGGCTTCCCACGTATGAAGCAGCAGCAGCAGCAGCAGCAGCAGCTTCTTTCGTTGTCAATGATGTGCCTGACGACGTGAAAATCCCCAAAATTCAAGGGAGCTCGGAGCGTCGTCCTAAACAAGCCAATGATAATGATGACAGGAATCCCGCCGCTTTACGAAAAATAATGATTGGTGATTCAGCGACGATTCAACATGTGATTAAAGAACCATCATCAACGACATTGGAGGCAGAACATTATATGGAGTCACTGCTCGCTGATCCTGTGGCCGCGCGAAAGCAGCTCTGCGGCAACTTTACGAAGCGAAACAATATCGCCGTGGTTTATATATGCCTTGAAAGGATGGAGATGATACATAAGGCCCTGCCATCAATATTCCTCAGCAACGGCATTCATAATTTCGACGTGTTCATTTCCCAGGACGGCATATCCCCGCCAATCTTTGATGACGAAGTATTCTCCATTCCCAGCAACATTCCGTACGTATACATACGACATCCAGTCAACCTATGTACGGGTATCCACATGCACTTAGTCAAGGCATTCACATTCGACATCATGGGGTATGACACTGTCCTAATAGTTGAGGAGGACAACGTTCTTCACCCACAGGCGTTGCAGGTAAGTTAGTTGTATGTAAGCGACCGAAGTTACTATATATGAAGCTTGGGGACCTTGTCCTTGTCCTGTCCTGTCCTGTCATGCAGTGTTTTCATGCAGTACAGCACATACAGCCCCAGCTGACATACAGATGTATATGTATGTAAATGTGCCTGTCAGGTTTACTCTATCTTGATGGACGGACCCAATCCCTGCGGGTGGTTAGCATATAGCTCTATCCCGCATTCCGCCAGTACTACCACGGTGTTGTATCTCTGTTATATCCGCCTTAAGCAAAGGCTCGATCGAAAGATGACCAGGAGCCACCTCGGATACTACCCGTAGATACCCCAGGATACTACACACGGGACTCGCTCCCTCGCTCGCCGTCCCCCGTCCCCAATCAACTCCACGCACTGCAGTTACTTGCCCGGATGGTGGAGCTTTCCATCAATGAGCCCAATGTCGGGGTTGTGAGCCTATTGGACGTGGACATGGGGCCCTTCCTGGACTCCAGCCGCTTTAGCACGGGCATCATTCCTGTGCGCTCTACCACGGGGCATCTGTGGGTCTTCGGTCTTCACCGAACCAAGTACGAGGCAATCCGTGAGATGATGAACTCCTACTATGAGGCCATCAAAGGTCACGACTACCGCCGGAAGCACGTACCACCGCTGCGCAATAAAATTGAGCTGCTGATGCAAAGATATGGGTTTCCGTTGAACGGTCCGTTCTCTCAGGTTAGTAATTTTTAAGATTTCCCAGCAACAGTTGTATAATATAATTGTATATACATACATCTTGCTGGCTTGTCATCAAGCATATGCACATCATCTCTTCACACACCCCACTTTCACATCCTTTCATTCATGAATACGTACATACGGGCGGTGCGTGTTTTTATTTCTTTCTTTTGTATTCATCTTTAGATAGCTCATCCATCACGAGCCGTGTAGATAGCTAGTACGTACATACGTAGTACCCGCTGGCGGCCTCTATCTCACGCCTTGCCTCCTTGTGTATGTATATTTGGGGTGTTACACTGTGGGCGACTCGCCCTATAAAGTATATATATATATGTGTGTGTGTGTGTGTGTGTGTGTGTGTGTGCTGCTGATACGCAGCTTCGATTTCTTACCCTCCTTCTCGTACCTCGCTCTATCTGTTCGTTGTTTGGTTAACTGTACCACGTTCGCGTTCGTGCGTGCATGTGTTCACCATCGATCGGCACACAGGATCGTTTTTTCCTGAACTCGCTGGCCAAGGCCAACTTCACCAAGCGCTACCAGACGCTTTTCCGCTTTTTCCAGCCCATAGGCAATTACGGTCTGCATTCCAGGTACAACAGCTCGCAGTTCTTAGGGATGTTCGGGCAGCACATGTACTACGGCATGATTAATCCCAGTGCAGCCTTTGACATCACGAAAGACCCCAGGGACATCATGGCCATACGGGACCATGCACGGCAACGGCTGAATGACTTATTCCAGAAGTACCGGAAACAGCTCCCTACAGAATCTTTAGTTAATAATACTATCCATAGCATTCTTGAGGGCCGCTTTCAAGGCCATGCTGTGGTGCACAATATCCGTGGAAACAATACACAGCAGGTAGAGGACAGCAGGCAACGGCAATAAGCAAGGTTATTAGGTTAGGTTGTCCTCCATGGCAACAATCCAAGATGATGACCAAGGGACACAGATTTTGGAGGTGATAGATATAACAAGGTGCTTCATAGACCTGGTAACCCCTCCTCAAAATCTCAAAACAAGGTAGCCCCTGAAAGAAAGTGGCTGGATCATCATAAACCGTTAGAGAACTGCGGCTGTGGCACTGATTAATACACACACACACATATATATATATATATATAATATGTGTATATAAACATTCTTGTGCAGTGTTTAGTATCTCTCAACATGACGGGGACTGGGTGGGGCCACAACACCCCATCCTAGCTATAGTTGGAGCATAAATACGGTTGTGGGAGAAGAGGGGTAGAGAGGAGGGGAGGCAGAGAGATGGGGAGGGAAGCCTAGCTTTTGAGGTAAGGCAGGGTGAGGGTGGAGGGATCTTGGGTAGAGGTGCCTGTGTCCAGGCCATGGGATCTGAGGGTGGAGGGGGGCCCAGCGGTGGGAGGTCTTTTCTTTCCATGCAGTGCAAGGTTTGGGACCATCTGTGGGTGTGGCCGGGAGGCTTCCCAAGGGGGCGCCAGTTTGGCTCATTATGCCCCCCTCTGTAGTTTGTTCTGTCTTCAGCTCGGCCGAGTGGGAGTGTCTTCTTCTGACGGAGTCTCTCCTCTGAGGAAACTTGTGTGTGTTTGCCAGCTTCCTTGCCAGGTCAGAGTTGTGGCAGAGGAGAAAGGTTCTAGTCTTTTGAGCAGCTCGTTGTCCTTTTTTCATAGGGTTCTTTTGTGTTGTTTTACTTGGTGCAGCTCTGTGCTCTGTTAACAGTCAGGCTAGAGCTTCTGAGTTTTTGTTGGCTCTTGCTGGCCTGAGTGATGTTTTACCATGACGCACCTCACCTATGCTACACTCAACACCCACGATGTCATACATGGAAAAGGACTAGTCGTACGGCAGTCGTTGTTGTACGTGCAACAGGAGTAGTACGGTAGTTATTATCATGCGTGGCATATATATCACGACTCACTACATGCATTATGAAGCAAGTGGTGACTAGACACGCATAGTAGCACGTGAGCAGCATAAACTTAACACATTAAGCATTATCATTGCCACAACATGGTGGCATTGATGGCATTGCACAATTGACATTGCAATTTATGGCTTGTGTATTCCCAAGGCTTGGTCGCAGATGGACTAATAATATGCATTGTGCATCATGCATACACGCACAACCTGCTAACAATCCATGCATTATGGTTATGGGGTGATGGCATAAATAATGACACGACACATCCACAACAAAACTACGTGCGATGGTGTAGCCTACACCTTTACGCGAAGTAAAGAATGTAGTTGACTTTTTATATGGCAAAATCCGCATGCAGGATCACGGTAGTACGCTTCCTAACCATATCTCTGTACTGTGAACTGTAATTGCGAGTATATTAGCTATACTCATTGAAGGCCTTGATATTGATTGAGGATTGGTATTATGATATCTAGAAGCTAACCGAGCTTTGGTTGGGCCTTTTATACTGTTTCTGGTCATATTTCTTGGATAAGCCCAAGCATCAAATTGCATCGACTAGATGATGATTGCCTCGAAACGACTCTGATTGATAGCCTCGACCCATCACCTGCATAGAGTTCTTGGATCGAACACTGTGTAAGACTTCTGCTGCCTTGGTACGTTTGATATAAACCGAGCACTGTTGCACTGAGCCTAGTTCCTTGCAGAATCAATGTGCGAACAGCAGGAGGTATACAACAAGTGCGAGGGGGAGCACGCAGCAGGGCAAACAGACAAAGCCGTGTGCCCTCCCCTGTGTTGTGGCTCAGCCTAGTTTGGGTCCCAGTGCTCATCTTTGCAGGGTGAGCCACCCACAGTGTAACGTACACCCCTTAATATATATTACAATGTTTGTATACAGCATGCAGGCATACAAGTGCGTCTTACCACCCCTTTCAATGGTGAGGTCTCCTCTCTGCGGCTGAAGGCTTGTTGGATGCTCATCGTCTTTATGCGTACTGATGTGTTCTGTTTCCAGAGTTATTGATGAGTTATTTGTGATGTGGTTTGTAGATTTTTCTATGGCTATGGGGGGTGTTGTTCGTCGGTGGCTGTCAGGACATGCATATTGTTGGTAGCAGTAGTGTTGTATTATGCAACAATTAAAAACATTTTAAATAATCGTTTAAGTGAGAATCTGATAACGTGGTAGTGAGAACTACCGATTGATAGAGCGGAAGACCTTTAATAGCGTTCGCGAGATCCCGTATGGCGGATCAGACTATCATCGAGATAGTAAGATTCGACTTTTAATTTTATCAACCGATAGATAGTTCATGCGGTGGGATGGTCGACATCCCGAACTACCAGTGACGTGTGTCACCAAGCTTCCCGTGAAGCCCCGCCTACCAGTGTAGGACTTAGGTCAACGGACCTTTAAAGGACGTTGCACCGTGCACCAGTGGCACCACACAGCAGTGGCACCCCCTGCTGGCAGCATCACCGTGTGGCATCTGTACCGTTCGGCATCACATGGCAGCGGCACCATGCGGCAGCGGCACCATGCGGCAGCGGCACCGAGCAGCAGCGGCACTGCGTGGCAGCGGCACCGTGCGGCAGCTGCACAGCACAGAAGCTGCACCGTGCGGCAGCTGCACCGTGCAGCAGTATAACTGCGCGATAGCATATCCTAAACTTGCGTTCTAAAATCATCTTACCTGAGCAAGTAATGCTTAGCTTTCACAAGCAGATAGAATGGCAAAGGCAATATTGCCAACAAATTGCTGAAGCTCCAAGTTTGGCAGCAATACTTAATATCTGTACAAATTGCAGATTAACTGTCAACTGAATGCTGTAAAGATTCTTCTTGTTTGACCTGTTAACAGGCCGTTCATTAGGAAATTATCAAGGGCACAATTAAACATTTAGAGTTGTTTCCTGCAGGGCTGGCCAGTGCCCTGCAGGATACATAATGACTACATGAAACAAAAGACTACAAAAACCTAGCTAAAGAGGTCAGAAAATGCTTTAAATAGCCAAGAAATTGCCAAACAGGAATCAGAGCATTTTCCTTGCAATGGCATAAATTCCCAGGGGCCTTACATGACTAGCACTCCTTACAGGGGCGGCTGAATGTACCACATGAAAACTAAAATAACTAAAACCAAAACCCTAAAACTAAAAATCATGCTTTTATATATGTATTTGGCTACCGCTTTCAACACTGAAATGTACAGTGGTTGTGCGGGTTCTGGGTCTTGCTGCCCCAGTTCCCCGCACTTCCACCGTCATGATGTAAAGGGATCAAAGGTAGATTCTTTTAGAGAAAAGTAAAGGCAGTAGGATATAATATTGGTTGCATTATTGCTACCGCTTTTATTAGCTAGTCTAGTAATTTTTAGTTATTTTTAGTTTTAGTTATTTTAGTTTTCGTGTCGTATATTCAGTATGTAAGGCCCCTGGGAATTCCTAAAGTCGGGAGTCCCTGTAAGGAGTCCTAGTAGTGTAAGGCCCTCGGGAATTTATGCCGTCGCGAGGTAAATGCATTGATTTCTGCTAGGCAATTTTTAGGCTATTGAAAGCATTTCTGAGCTCTTTAGCTTGGTTATTTTGTTTTTTTGTTTGGTCTTTTCCTGCCCGCTAAAGGGAAGCTATGCGGCCAACATAGTCCATGTCCAACGGCTTTCCTAATTGAATTATGTTCTTTATAAGTTATTCAATTAATAAATAGGTACTCCACGGTTCTGCCTTCGACGCAACATCAGCCCAAGTTAGCCTGTGGTGATCCTAGGCATTCTGGTTCTTGTCACTAAATTAGGCGTTACAATTATTGGCGTTACTCGCCAATTAGTTACGGTAAATCAATCATGCAATTTGATGATGCATTTCTAGGATGCTTGCGAGTGGTTCTCAACCGCGCATGCAGTGCCTCAGGCACTTGGTGCCACAACCGTGCAGTGCCGTGGCCGCGTGCTGGTGCAGCCGCTTGGTGATGCAGCCACGTGCTGCCTCAGCCGCGTGGTGCAGCACCAGCATGGTGCCACAGCCACGTGGTGCTGCAGCTGCTGCGTGCTGGTGCAGCTGCATGCTGCTGCAGCCGTGTGCTGGTCGGTGCAGCCACACGTTGGTGCAGCCGAGTGCTGGTGCAGCCACAGGGTGCCTCAGCCATGCGGTGCCTCACCTATGTGCGTGGTGCAGCAGCCATGTGGTGCAGCAGCTGCTCAGTTCAGCAGCCACGTGGTGCAGCAGCCATGTGGTGCTCCATCCATGGGGTGCCTTACCCGCCAGCTGCCTCAGGTGAGCAGTGCCACAGCCGTGGGGTGCCACAGCCGCATGTTACCTGAGCCAGGTGGTGCCACAGCTGCAGGGTGCTGCAGCTGTGCACTGTTGCTGCCGTGCACTGGCATATTTAGCTAGCCTAATAATTTTAAGTTGCTTTTAGTCTAGTTTTAGTTATTTTAACTTTCGTGTCGTACATACAGCCCCTGTAAGGAGTCCTAGTAGTGTAAGGGCTTCGGGAATTTATGCCGTCACAACGAAAATGCACTGATTCTCTTAGATAATTTCAAAGACATGGATTGCCCGGTGCCAGTGCCACAATGTGCAGCTGCAGTAGTGTGCGTGGTGCCAGTGCCGCACAGTGCTGCTGCCACGCTGTGCTGCTGCCGCGTGGTGCCGCTGGCACGTGGTGCGGCTTCCGTGCAGGGTCACTGCCGCGTGGCAGCTGCACCGTGCAGCAGCTGCACATCATGGCGGCAGTGGCCCTGCACGGCAGCTGCACCACGTGCCAGCGACACCTCATGCCAGCGGCACTATGCAGCAGCCACGCACACCGCGCGGCAGCGGCACCGCATGCCAGCGGCACTGAATGTCAGCACGGCATGCAGTGCCACTGGCACGCAGTGTGGCTGCCGCGTGGTGCCGCTGGCAAGAGGTGCCACTGGCACGTGGTGCGGCTGCTGCCGTGCAGGGCCTTTGCCGCGCGGCCCCAATGGCATGCCGTGCTGCTGGCACATGGTGTGGCTGCCATGCAGTGCTGCTGGCATGCAATGCCGTTGGCATGTGGTGTGGCTGCCATGCAGGTCCGCTACCGCGTGGAGCTGCTGGCACCCAGTACCGCTGGCATGCATGTGGTGCTGTTGGCATGCCGTGCCACTGCCGTTTGGTGCTGCTGGCATGCCATGCTGCTGGTGCCGCTGCCACACGGTGCAGCTGCCACGTGGTGCAGCTGCCGCATGGTGCAGCTGCTGCATGGTGCTGTGTACCGTGGTACACCCATGTACCATGTGGTATGCTATTGTGGGGTAATACTATTTCTAATGATACCACTTCATTCAGCTACTCTTGTAATCGCAACTATTATAATTTTAATCAACATCTCTTTGTTGCTCTTTGAGTATTTCATTATTATTATTTATTATTATTATAAACATGTTATAGAGCCAGGTGAGCCAGGTGAGCCACTGCCATGCGGTGCCACTGGCATGCAGTGCCACTGGTGCACAGTGTCGCTGTGTGCAGTGCCGCTGGCATGCAGTGCCCTGGCATGCAGTGCTGCTGGCATGTGGTGCCACTGCCGTGCAGTGCCGCTGCTGCGTCGTGCCTCTACCGTGCTGTGCCACTGGCATACAGTGCCACTGCCGTGCAGTGCTGCTGGCTTGCAGTGCTGGATTATCAGGATACACCCTTTTAAACTATTTGGATACAATCATACACGTGATTCATAAAATATGTCATTTGCTAGCTAGCTGATGAACGAGATACTTGAGGTGACCAAAAATATTAAATATATGCAGATCACCACAAATATCTAAGAGAAAAATCTGGGGAATACCTTAGGGGAAATACCTAGACAGAAACTAATAATAAGACATATATTACAATTGCCCCCGTTTGACTTACAACCTTGGATTTTAAACCTTATAATGCAACAAATAATATACTATTCTGCCTTTACTTGTCTAAACGAGAATCTACTTTGGACCCCAGTACACCGAGACGGTGGGAGTGCGGGGAACTGGGGCAGCAGGCCCCAGTCCCCGCACAACCACCGAACACTTCTGGATGTTAACAGCATTGAAAGCGGTAGTGAAATGCATATATAAAA
The DNA here is from genome assembly GCA_019650235.1 of Volvox reticuliferus. NCBI lineage: Eukaryota > Viridiplantae > Chlorophyta > Chlorophyceae > Chlamydomonadales > Volvocaceae > Volvox > Volvox reticuliferus. The sequence goes on along the minus strand of BNCP01000035.1, from coordinate 165,203 downwards.
GCATGATAAGGTATATAAGAAAATATTGTAAAGAGGGAGCAGTTGTAATATAGTCGATATTGTTTATTCCCCTAGATATTCAGCCCAGCTGAATACTCCCCTGATTTTCCTCCTAGATATTTGTGGTGGCCAGCAGTAAATATTTTCGGTCACCCAAGCATTTCTTTCATCAGCTAGCAAGGAATTATGTGTGGGATAGGGGGGGTTTTACTTCACCCATAGCCACTCCCTGGCAGTCCCTACCTTCCCCAGTGTTTCGGGGCACCCTCATCCATTCACCCACACTGACTTCTCCAAAATCAGTGATGTTTCCAGGTTCAGCACCCACCACCAGCATTATGTATCATGTGTACTATCGTCATCCTAGCAGTAAAGCATGTTATCCTAAGAAATTGAAAGGGTGTATCCTAATTATCTGGTACCACATGCCACCAGCACCACTCAGCAGCGGCGCCGTGTGGCAGCAGCACCACATACCAGCAGCACGGCATGCCAGCAGCACCAAAAGGCAGTGGCACGGCATGCCAGCAGCACCGCAGAGGTACCGGGTGCCAGCAGCACTGCGTGGCAGTGGCCCTGCACGGCAGCCACACCACATGCCCGCAGCACAGCATGGCAGCAGCACAGCATGGCAGTCGCACCACGTGCCAGCAGCATGGCATGCCACTGGGGCTGCGCAGCAGTGGCCCTGCACGGCAGCCGCACCACGTGCCAGCGGCATCTGCCTCATGCCACCAGCACCACGCGGCAGCCACACCGTGCAGCAGTGGCACCGCATGCCAGCGGGAGTGAACGCAATGGCAGCCGCACCACGTGACAGCCGCACCACGTGACAGCGGCACCACACGGCAGCAGCAGCATCGTGCGGCACCTACGGGCACCACGCTGCATGCAGCTGCACATCATGGTACCGGCACCGCGCGATATCATTCTTAAATTCATTCTAAAACTTACCTTGGCGAGTAATGCTTATCTTTCACGACCAGGATGGCAAACGCGATGTTGGCAATCCTCCTAAGTGAAGATCCAACAAATTGCTGAAGCTCCATTAATTGGAAACCAAAGAAGTATATATCCATATAAATTTCAGGGTATAAATAAAGCGGTGGCTGTAATAGTGGACAATAATTGCTGTATGATTCAAACTAACTGTCAACTATCGCTGTAAGGATATTTCTTGATTGACCCTTTAGCAGGCCGTTCTAGAACCATTTAATATTATAGAGCATAATTAAAACCTTAGGGCATGTATCCTGCTGCAGACCTGAACAGTGCCCAGTAGAATACACATATATTTTGGCTTGTCATCCCCCCCTCTGTCTTTAGCTGGGTTCTTCCTTCTTGGCTGTGTTTCAGTGTGCTCTCCTGTTGGCGTCTCTCCTCTGAGGGCTTCTGTGTGTCTTTATCAGGCTCTTGCTAGTTCAGTTTTGTAGTGGTCCCCTTCTTTGTGCAGTTAGTCGCCCCCTGTTTTCTTTTGTTCCCTCCTTGTCTTCGTGGTGCTCCTCAGTGCTCTGTTAGTGGCCAGGCTAGAGCCTCTGAGTCTTTCTTTGCTCTAGCTGGTCCGAGTGAGAGGGGGAGCACGTGGCAGGACAGACAGACAAAGCCACGTGCCCCTCCCCTGCGCTGTGGCTCGGTCCGGTCAGGCCCCTTGGTGCTCGCCCTTGTAGGGTGAGTCGCCCACAGTGTAACACCCCCATAACATATATATATATATATATAGCTACTACATACATGGAACAAAAGACTGGAAAAAAAACTAGCTAAAAGGTCAGAGTAGAAACTGCCTAACAGAAATTAAATCAACTAAAAGCAACTAAAAATGACTAGGCTAGCTAATAAAAACAAGCAGTAGCAATAAAGATCGATCGCTGATGCCTGACCTAGCTATCTGTCGATAATTACTTACCACTCGCCGAGCTTTTTATTGCTACCGCTTTTATTAGCTAGTCTAGTAATTTTTAGTTGCTTTTAGTTTTAGTTATTTTAGTTTCGTGTTGTATATTCAGTATGTAAGGCCCCTAGGAATTCTTAAAGTCGGGAGTCCCTGTAAGGAGTCCTAGTAGTGTAAGGCCCTCGGGAATTTATGCCGTCGCGTGGTAAATGCACTGATTTCTGTTAGGCAATTTCTAGGCTATTAAAAGCATTTTCTGACCTCTTTATCTAGGATTTTTCAGTCTTTTGTTCCATGTACTAGCTATGTATTCTACTGGGCACTGTCCAGCTCTGCAGAATACATGCTCTAAGGCTTTAATTATCCTCTAGAATATTGAATGTTTCTATCTAGTGAACGGCCTGCCAATGGGTCAATCAAGGAATATCCTTACAACGTTAGTTGGCAGTTAGATTGAAGCGTACAGCAATGATTGTCCCCTATCACAGCTACCACTTTTATTTATACCCACTTCTTTGATTTCCAATAAACGGAGCTTCAGCAATTTGTTGGATCTTCACTTAGGAGGATTGCCAACATTGCGCTTATATTTGCCATCCTGGTCGCGAAAGGTAAGCATTACTCGCCAAGATAAGTTTTAGAAAGCGAATTTGGAATGAAATTTTAGGATGGATCGCCCGGTGCCAGTGCCATGATGTGCAGCGGCAGTGTGGTGCCGGTGCCGCACAGTGCTGCTGCCACGCTGTGCCGCTGCTGCGCGGTGCCGCTGGCACGTGGTGCAGCTGCCGTGCAGGGTCACTGCCGTGTGGCAGCTGCATCGTGCAGCAGCTGCACATCATGGCGGCAGTGGCCCTGCACGGCAGCTGCACCACGTGCCAGCGGCACCTCATGCCAGCGGCACTATGTAGCAGCCACACGGCGCAGCAACGGCACCGCATGCCAGCGGCACTGAATGTCAGCACGGCATGCAGTGCCACTGGCACGCGGTGTGGCTGCCGTGTGGTGCCGCTGGCAAGAGGTGCCACTGGCACGTGGTGCGGCTGCCCTGCAGGGCCATTGCCGCGCGGCCCCAATGGCATGCCGTGCCCCTGGCACATGGTGCGGCTGCCATGCGGTGCTGCTGGCATGCAATGCTGCTGGCATGTGGTGTGGCTGCCATGCAGGGCCGCTACTGCGTGGTGCCACCGCTGGCACCCGGTACCGCTGGCATGCATGTGGTGCTGTTGGCATGCCGTGCCACTGCCGTTTGGTGCTGCTGGCATGCCATGCTGCTGGTGCCACTGCCACACGGTGCAGCTGCCACGTGGCACTGCTGCCATGTGGTGCCGCTGGCGCACGGTGCAGCTGCCACGTGGTGCAGCTGCTGCATGGTGCCGCTGCCGTGCTGTACAGCTGCCATGCTGTGCAGCTGCTGCATGGTACTGTGTACCGTGGTACACCCATGTACCATGTGGTATCCTATTGTAGGGTAATACTATTCCTAATGATAACACTTCATTCAGCTACTCTTGTAATCACAACTATTATAATTTTAATCAACATCTCTTGGTTGCTCTTTGAGTAATTTATTATATTATTGTTATTATTATTATTAGTTTATTATTATTATTATTATAAACATGTTATAGAGCCAGGTGAGCCACTGCCATGTGGTGCCACTGGCATGCAGTGCCACTGGTGCACAGTGTCGCTGTGTGCAGGGCCGCTGGCATGCAGTGCGCTAGCATGCAGTGCTGCTGGCATGTGGTGCCACTGCCGTGCAGTGCCGCTGCTGCGTGGTGCCTCTACCGTGCCGTGCCACTGGCATACAGTGCCACTGCCATGCAGTGCTGCTGGCTTGCAGTGCTGGATTATCAGGATACACCTTTTAAAACTAGTTGGATAACATGCTATACTGATAGGAAGACAATCATACACGTGATTCATAAAATATATAATTTGCTAGCTAGCTGATGAACGAGATGCTTGAGGTGACCAAAAATATTAACTACATACAGATCACCACAAATATCTAAGAGAAAAATCAGGGGAATACCTTAGGGGAAATACCTAGACAGAAATTAATAATAAGAAATATATCACAATCGCCCCCGCTTGACTTACAACATTGGATTTTAAAACTTATAATGCAACAAATAATATACTATTGTGCCTTTACTTGTCTAAACGAGAATCTACTTTAGACCCCAGTAAACAGAGACGGTGGGAGTGCGGGGAACTGGGGCGGCAGGCCCCAGTCCCCGCACAACCACCGAACACTTCTGGATGTTGACAGCATTGAAAGCGGTAGTCAAATGCATATATAAAAGCATTATTTGTTGAATGAAGCAAGGACACGCATCATGCATGCATGATGCAACACGCACTGATCATCATCATCTTACATATATATCCTTCATATATACATCCCATCTTTCGTTCCTGCTCATGCGTTGTTTACATAAGAATATATATAATGCTGTTACTTCATTCTGTTGATAGCTGAACTCCTTCATTATTATGCATGCTTTATTTTTTTAGGGTTTAGAGTTATTATATCCCGGCAGCTGGCTGCTCGCTGGGCAAACCGGCCTGTTCCGGATTATTATTCATGCGCATCCTCGCGTTTTGTGATATCGCTAGTATATTATTGGAAAGCATCTTCAACACGCCAGGCCTCTATGACAGAGGACGAACCGGCACGTCCACCACCACCACCACCAGCAGGAGCTGCGGCTGCTGCTGCTGCTGGAGCCAAAGCAGTCAAGGACAGATTTCCTGGCACAGACGAGGGCAACCTGGCGCCCGACTTAACAACAGCTTCAACGCCCGTGTCCTTATCTCCACTGCTAACGGCGGGATTGCTCTTAGTCTTGGTGCCAGGCACACCAGTGGCGGCGGCATTATTGAAGTCTGCTTGGTTATCGCCACGTGTATCTTCCCGCCCTATAGCATCCTCCCCGGTCGCCCTGCTCCGCACGTATCGCCCTACGGTGACGGTAAATTCTCGGTCCATGTTGACAAACACATCGTCCACGCCGACACCATCGAAGGGATTCTCCAGAGCCACCTGCACGTGGAAACTGCACATACAACAACGCACGACGGAGGGGGGAAATGGAAGACGGAGAGCGACAGAGAAGGAGTAATGGGGAGAGAGAGAGAGCCAGACATAAGACCTTAGATAGGGGGCAAATGAAACGGGTTCGATGTAAGGGCCGGAATGCTGCGGCGGATGAAGTGGCAAGAACGCAGGCCAAGCGATCAGCAAGTGCCGGGAAAGCACAAAGAAGTTGCTCCGAAACCCATGGATGTGCTATGGCGATTCTTATTATTGTGGCGGCGTATCAGGAACACGACCTTCGTCCTAATAAGCAGGAAAAGTGAAGAACCCGACATTATGCCAACTTAATATCAAACCTTATGTTTTGTACGACTCACAGTGTGGATAGGACGAGCACGTACAGAACAGCCGTAAAGTAGCCCGCCGGGCATTTGCCAGTGGTATCCTGGCCATGCAGTAGGGCAGGCAAGACGGTTTTACTTGTGCGTGATTGTATGCATCTGTATGTATTTATGTCGGTGCTTGTGTAGGCAGGTACGGGTGGGTCTACTCTCGATCTATTTGGTTAGGCGTGTGCTCGACCAGCAGAACGATACAGATGCACATGCATGCAGATTGCATGTGTGATTGCAGGTGCGCACATGCACATTTATAAACAACGCGGTTTGAAAAATTAAGCTATTTCTTGCAAATGTAATACAATCCAGGTTTATCGCTTATAATCAATGTGCCAGACCCTAATATCATGAAGTATTAAGATAAGTAAAATCAAGCACTCACATCTTCCCATCTGGATCCGGTGCACATGAAGGCAAAGTACGGAGCAGCCATGACGATGGACGCCACCACCAGTGTGAATGACACGTGGCGCAGCATGAAGGGGGTGCGGTACTCACGCAAGAAGCGCAGCCTGTGATGAGAGACGGGGTAAGTGGCGCTCGGTGGTTATTTTTAGGTGGGCCGGTGGCGGGGTGGCGGGGTGGCGGGTTTGGAGACATACATACAATATGAATGATCAGACACGTACGGCACGACAATGTGTCCCTAGAGGTTCCAGGACCGATCCCGTCATTGAACGGGATAAAACTCCCTCCATCGGTTGAGGGTGGATGTGCACCCACAAAGATGGACGGTGACAGACCCCGGTTATAGTGACCTGCGAGCTGACCAGGAATGGAGTTGATGCCGCCGTTGATCCGGCAGATTCCATGGTGCCGGTGGTGGGTGCTGAACCAGTGCGGGGAAAATCACTGATTTCGGAGAAGTCCGCGTGGGTGAATGGATGAGGGTGCCCCGAAATACAGTAATGGGGAAGGTAGGGACTGCCAGGTATTGGCCACGGGTGAAGCAAATCCCCCCCTAGACTAAGACATAAGACATACAATATGTAGTGGTACATATATGGCAGCAGTGAGCAGAAGATTGACTCGGGCATATATGATAGTAAAAATCATTCGTACATTAAATTGGTTTCGGGGCACCGAACGATGAGCGAACTTACAACAAACTACGCGCAGTAATACGGGTCAGTGACGTGCTCACCTCTCCACGATCTCAGCTGTCTTTGACATGTAAGCAGCCAGACGGCTCATTCCAGCCTCCCCTGGATGGACGGAGGGAGGGAGGGAGGAGGATGGACAAATGGGCTGTTTTCGCAACAGTTATTTTCGGTTACGCAGCAGTTGTTGTTTCCTTGACGAGCCTGACAAAGACACACACATAGACAATGGCGTCTGCCTAATAAGGCCCACCATTGATGGTTTATATGCATGATGCGAATGATTATAGGTATGCCATTCCCCTAGCAGCTCCGAAACCCCAGGTATTATCGTCACTTCTTGGGTGGCGCCCAGCGGAGGCGACCGCTTCGCTCCTGTCTCACCGGCCTTGGTGCAATTGGCGACCACCATAAGTTTTTCATTGTGGATGTTCAATTTACTTATAATGTCGTACATCTTGAAATACAGCTGCCAATGGGGATCACGCTCCGCATACTCTTCGGCACGGTCACTGCGGCCATTTCGGTCCTTATCATCCTGCGGTACCTTTCTAGCTGATATTTTCGTGCTGCCCGTGCTTGAACCACGCTCGTGGTGACGTACGGAAGATTCAATCATCTCTTCGTCATCGTCGTCATCATCACTGCTGTCATTGCCTTTTCGTCCTTCCTTGCCGTACAAGAAGACCCCTATCAGCTGCATCAAGATAGATGCCAGATCTGTGTTGTGCATCGGGCCGATTGTACCGTACAGCATGCGCCACTCTGACTCTGACTCGTACTGTGTATTGCCTGACAGCCAGCGGCGCAGGGTCCTCAACAGCTCCCGAATGAGCTTTGCACAATGAACTGCATGCGGAGCCTCGTCGTTGCCTAAATTGGCACGCACTGCCACGCCATCAGAAACTACAGCCAGAAAAAAATGGCCAAGGAACAACGAAAAATGGTGTGATACGGAACATAAAACTCCAAGTCGTCGATGTCATAATGATACAATTGAAACCGATGGCCGGCATGTATTTTCAATTATTGTGACAATGTTCTATGTCGTACGGTTGGCTTGTTGTTCTCCGCCTTACGCACGATACACCCTTCCTTGCGTTAATGTATCTTTAGCCTACGCATGTATCAGCTGAACTGTCTGCCCCAAAATTGTTTGTGTTGGCAAAAATGTTGAATGCTGCAGCACCTTGTCTATCTAGCCGTATCTAGCTGCACATCTGCACATGGCCTCCTACTTACCATCCCAATCTCGGTTGCAAAAATAGACCCCGATCAACTGTGGTGGCCGGATGGAGAGGAACGGAGGAGTCAGCAAGCAAGTGCCAAGAAAGTTATAGCTGAGAGAGCGAGCCGCACAAGTGCCTTGGTCGATTGATGTTTGACTAAGCCCCGCCGGGCCCCTGAACCACAGCCTGGACATCCGATTGGCTCTTACCCTAATGCAGCTAACTATATCAGCAGTGCAAGCAAGATGAAAACGAGGATAATAACAAGCCGAGATGACCACCGTGCGTGTTGCCATCGATCTCGGGTGGCTGGGTTACTGGGAATGTATTACACCCACCAGTCCTTTCAAGATAGACATGTTCCTGAGAGCCTCTTCACGGCGGGAGAAGGCCTGCTGAATACTGCGGGTGTGGCATGTGGGGTAGATGGCACGCACGCTACGTTAGGATTATCATAAGTGCAAGTCCCCATGCGCAGCGCAATTCTTCACGTGCCTGAATACTAGCGGAAAGACCGTTCCCAACGACAGAATGCTGAACTCCATGCGGAATCTGCGATAAAGGATATTCGAGTTAGTTATGCAAACCGGTTATCCTGAACGAACACGCACGCGGGCTTACTTGAGATTAAGCGTTTCACTCTGACACAGGTAAACCATCATGCAGGCAAGGCATGACATTGCGATTGTTCGGACGTTGACCAGGAAGACGCATGCTCTGCATCGGAGTTTGTTTTAGCATCGCACCTTCCTTCCTCGCCTGATTAGTTTTACCTACCGGAAATAGCGAAAAAAAAGGATCCATATAAGCCAGCGCTGACCCGTGCGGGGCTTTCGGGACTTGGATTTGCGTCGCTTCGATTTCCGTTCAGGGAAAACCTTCATGAGGAAATGTGTTGTCGCAACCAAACAGGTTGCGCTTTTGTAAAGACTACCTACTTATGTGCAATTGAAAAGCCTGACAATTCATATTTGAGTTAGCGGCGCCTTAAGTATCGCATCGCCATGTCCAACGCCCGCCGGCATTTGGCATCGTTGTTCATCAAAAGCAAAAAGACCGATTGACCTTTGTCTCACCAGTTCCGAAACCGTCGTTCAGGCAGCGGGGCTTGTGCGCAATCAATTCTTCGGGTGTTTTAACGTTGCTAACCTTCATGTGCTTACCATGTTCAACATTCTATCCGAGATAAAATTGTAACATGTTAGTTCCTAACTCTCCTGGCAGGCCCCGCTGGTCCATGTACGGCAGCAACTCCTCCCTACGCCTTTAAGGTACGACCGATCCCATCCACTCTTCATCACCCCCGCTGATGCTCGGCAACCATTTGGATTCTGCCAATAGTATCTTTACCATGCACATTCTCTTATACCCAGAAGCACCACACGTTTATAGAGGCGGCATATTTGCTTCACGGCATTGCAATGATGGCATATCAAGGTGAAATAAGTGTGTGCGAGCACTGCTGCAAGCGCGACATAAGTATTGACAGCGAAATCGCATGGCAGGCGCAGCGCGGTCCATTTCGTGCGTCCACTGAGGCCGCCTTTGAGAGTGGAAGAAGCTTCTGCTCCTTGCACCACGGCCAGGCTCCGAGACCGCCACCACCAGTGCTACCGCCACCGTGCGGTCCTCCCCCCCACGAGTTTGAAGTCGTGGATGCTTTCCATGAAGCATGTGTCAGCTATCACCGTATAGAGGCACCAGCATCCACGCGTGCCCCGTGCAACAGGTTTCTAGCCAATCCACACGCGAAAACTTTACACACGTACTCAACACGCAGACGCAAGGTCTCTAAGCTGCTCCGTCCAGTACCATTCAGTACCGCCACGCTGCCGCCGCACGCGATGCCAGACCGCCAACACAATGAACTCGGCGCCAAGTGGGGACACAGCCTCCTGTAACTTCTATCATTTCACAAATCCACAACCTGGAAGGCGAGTTGCCAGTGCTGCTGCTGCTCCTACTGCTGCTTGTACGCCCCACGGTTAGAGTGGACGGCTATGAAACCCCTCCCCTTTTTTAAACTCCCGCCTGACAGACTTAACTTCGCCCTTCGGCCGTCCTATCGGATCCCTACCCATCCAAGACGAGCTCCATGGTCTCGGAATACAACCCCTTTCTACGAGCAGCAAAATCCCCTAAAATATTCCCCCAACCTTTCCGCCGTTAAGAACGGCGCCTCGGATGAGGCACCCCCAGGCATAGAACCTCCCCATGGCCCAGCGCCCCTGTTTCTTGTCCCCAATGCAGCATGAGCATATGCCACGCTACCCAACCCCCTAAGATCCATCACCCTTTTTCACTACTAAGGCCGTCACTAATAAGCGTGTATCCCTCTACCGCCGGGCCGCTCATCCCGTCCCGCTTTCAAACCCCCGTCATCACGCGGCTGTCGAAAGACGGTGGCTTGATGACGGTTACTTGGACTCGTCCATAGCCACGTAATCGGGATTTTTCGTGAGGATGACCTGGCCCTCGAGGATAGGCGACAACGGCAGCCACTCCTCGGTGGCCAGCTCCGCACGCTCGCCGACACCCAATAGCACTGGGGTGGTGTGCGTCTGAAAACCTGCACCAGTAGCAATATCGGAATCGAAAACAGAGCAGAAGTAATGAACCGGGAACGTGAACCTTTAGGTTTGACCCATTCATTGGATTTGAGCGTTCATCCTAGGAGTGTCACATCCACCCCAAGCACACCCACCCGTGATGGTCTTGGGTCGTCCGGCCTGCGCCACCACATCCACCGCCGTGCCCACCCGACACGGCACCGGCAGCGGCCGCCCTTCCTCATCCAATGTCAGCAGCATACGCGGTTTCATTGCGACCGCCAGGCAGTAGAGTAGGTAGTGGTGTTTGCCGCCAATGGTGGCCTTGAGGTCCAGGCAGGAGAACAGCACTGCCAGCACACCGGCCAGGGAGACACCTGCGTTGGGACGGAAGGGCCAAACGAAATGAAGATCACCACATTACTACACAACAAACAAACCAATAAAATAATGAAAGGTAGCCGTTTAGGACGATATCAAACTCAGACAGCTTATCCTGGTACATGCCTGGAACATATTTTCTTCAGAGCTCCCAAACCGGGTCCTCCTAGCGCCCGGAGAGCGGCTTGCCCTTTTACACACACACACACGCACCTGAGCACAGCTGCCGGTCGGTGTGGTAGGGGTTGATGGTGAGCAGGCCCTTGCCCATGTGCACGAGACCCTGCGCCAATCTGACCAGGAACAGAGCCGTGGGCTCCTTGTAGTAATAGGAGGCCAGGCCGCGCAACAGACCCGCGAGGCGGGCGTTGTTGGTGCCTGTGTGGACACAGAGAGTCATAAAACATTCTGAATTATCTAAAATAATCTATTTCTTAAATGGGCATTCTCTGCCAAAGAAAAAGAGCCGTAACGATAAGTTTACAGGCAAGCGAATGCCGTAGCGGGAATGAGCAAATAGCGTGCACCGAAGCTAATCAGATAACACCACAGCAATGGAATAAGGGAGGAATGAACAAGGTGGCGGATGCAGTCATCAATGAGTCGTGTCCTGTTCTTGAGTCTCCTGCCGAGTCCCGTGTCGGTGTGTGTGCAGTCGCCCCCGTGTGTGTGCATTCTCTCCCCCCCTCCTTCCGCACATACGTTACCACCCACGTACACGCCGTCTGCTTTCTCCACAGCCCAACGATGGTTTGAGCAGCATATCATCATTCCTCCATCGCCCCCAAACTGTTCGAAACCCAGATCACTTCAGCTGAGGGTCCCTATCTCCAAATCTCCAGCTGCCAAAGCCTCCCGCTAACCCACCCGGGCTCTCCCCCACCACTCCTGCACTCTCCCTCCATTCCCGCGCTACGAATTCCTGCGAGTACTCGCACTAGCCATTGCATCTTCTTCTAAAGCTTGTATGCCATCCCTGTTCCCGCAGCTTTCTCTTTCTTCTTCCTATCCCGGAAAGACCGACCCTAAAATACTCTAGACTCTTTTAACATCCCCCCCTTCCTTACCTGCACCCAGGAGCCCCAGCCCCATGATGGCGTTATTGGCCACTTCGCTATCCTGGTCGTGACTTAATCGACTGAGCGTATCCATCACCAATACATCCGGATTGGAGATGTGCAGCAAGGCGATGGCCAAGGGCACCGCACGACGGGCCGGCGCATCGCCGTACTATCAGCCAAGAGCAATAATAGCAGCAGCAGCCATAACAGCCCCCATAGCATGGCATGTCAAAGGGATGGATAGCGCGGGGTACCAATAAGTTCATCAATGCAAATAAACTAGTAAAAAATCCGAAGCCAGGTTAAGGTTGGGGTTACTGCTGAGCAGGACAGAGCAGGGCTGGGGACGGGAGATCAAGAGGACGAGCGGAAAGGGAGGGTGTCCCCCTGAACCGCTACGGAATCAAGCCTTAGATGTTAACGGTAGTTAATGAATGTTGCTTTCTGATCGCCTCCAGTAATCCATCCATCCTTCCATTCTTTCTTAGATTCATCTCTTGGCGAACTCGGCTCGATTGATAGTAGTGGTCAACATCGGTTAGTGTGGACGTTAAAGTGCTCACCCCGCTCAACTCCCTTACATGCTTCCTCACCTGCTGACCCCGGTTCACCGCTCTATCAACCGCAGCTCACCAACCAACGTTTACTGGTTACCTCTTACCTGCAGCAAGTGCTCCAGTACTCGCCCTGCCATCTGAGACCCGAGCGGCTCCGCCATTGCTAGTAGCGCCAAACCCAGCACCGCGGCCCCTTGGTGGATTGTCTGGCGAGGCGGGTAAGAAGAACTTTCGAAAACGATAGAAACGGAGACGGAGAAAAGCTTTGGCCCTGCTAAATGCTGCTAAGTGTTGTGATCATACAGAAGGCGCGCGCGCAGGAGTAGGAACGGGAGGAGGCCCTCAAGGCTGCCGGTGGCCAGCACGATCGTGTACATATAACCGGGGAATTGATACACCCGGATGCAAAGAGGCGTACACGCACAGACATACACACAGACAGCGCAGAGACATACAGAGAACTCGTGTTCCAGCGTCTCCCTTCCGGCTTCTTAAAATATGCACTTCTTGTACATTCGGTCAAAATTGCGTTTGGGTTGGACCCTTAGGGCCCAGGCAATGTTGCGACTGGAGGCTGGCAACTGGATAATGGGAGCTTAACGATTCGGGGTGGGGTTCTATCCGCATACCTTATGTGCGGAGGCTTCATCGGTGGTGATGTGCTCCCCACACATTGCCAAAAGGCCTTGTACCTGCGGGTGGGAGATGAGCATAGCAATGGAGTGTGCTGACCGATTTTGGATTGAGGACATAAAGGAATTGCCACAGGTTTTTTTGTTTACCTGAAAAGAGGCCAACGACATGATTCATGATGGTGGGCAGGGTCGTATTGAGGTTCAATTCCGAAAGCGATGGTAAAGGACGGCCACATGCACATGCCTCTCGCCGCCCACTCCAGGCACACATCTTCATACCCACTCCCCCCGGCCCCATGCCGCGCGCATGCCCAATGAATATCTGGCGCGGGGTTTGGTGACAATGAGCTAACCCCGTGAAGGAAACGCCGCTCCTTCACCAAAGACCTGCCTTGAGCACGTTGCCGGTGCCCGCATAAGCGCACGACTCCAGCGTCACCACAGCGAACTGGCTGATGCGCTCGCTCAGCGTCTTGGCAACCTACCGATTCAATAAACAGGTATAACACACACACACACACCCTAAGCGACACGAATAGAAAGGATACGCTCAACCAAAGACATGGTGGAGGCTGTAGATTCCACGCATGGAATTTCGGCAAGACAGAGTCAGGCGGGGCTGGGAATAGCCGGGCAGGGCATAGCCAGGCAGAGTAATGCAGAGTCAGGAGGTATGGCACCATCTCCTGATGGTGCGGGGTGGACCTCGGGTTCGAAGCCCAAGATGACTCGGCCATCGGTGAGAGTGCCACCTGGAACAATGTCAGCCGTACCCTTTTGCCGTATATTTGACATATCGTTGTCAGTGATTGCAGACAGCTCGTTCAGGCAGAGCCTATCCTTCGAAACATCCCTTACGAATAAACATTCCCACCTCTACGGTCGCCTCCGCCAGCTCCTGCTTCCCTAGGAAAAGGAGCCCCAGTGCCAGACACATAAGCTTGGCGTATGGGGTGGACAGCTCCACATCGGAACGAGACATCAGGGCCTAACAGGGGGTGGAACGAGAGGTAGGACGAAAGGCGTAAACACAGCGGAATACGGAGTAGGCCATGGCCATAGGGGTCTGTGGGATACCCATAATGGTGATGGAAATAGCATGCAAACAGGAGTGATTTAACTTCTTTCCTCCCTTCTCTGCTCCCCCTAGCCCTTCACAAGAGCTTTTAGCACCTTCTGATCTCCATTCCGGGTCCCCCTTCCTCCCCCTACCCCTCTCTCTCCCCTCCCTTTCTCGATTCCCCCCTCCCTTCCAACCTTCGACCGCCTTACTTGCAACACCGACATGACCACGTCCTCCCGGGCGCTGCTGTTAAACACCAAACCAAGCGCAAGTGCCGCGAAAGCCGAAACCTTCTCACAGGAACGAAATGGAATATAATGGAGTTGGATGGGGAGCTCGTGAGATGAAAGTAAAGGTGAAATGAACCAGTGAGATCTCACGTTGCAAGCAGAGTTGGACAACAACAAAGCCCAGGAGGGAACAGCACGAAAGAATGCAAAGGAGCGAGTTTACACTGGGACCGAGCCCGGCCTGCCGCGCGGCCTAATACCCCAGGCCCAAAACACGCCGTCCAAACCTTTCCCACCCTGTTGACGTACCTCGACAGGCGCGTCGCTGTCCACCACCAGCGGGCTGAGCAGCTCCGAAACCTCCTCGCGGCCCGTCCCAGCGTACGCCAGACCAAGGCCCAGGATGGCGCCTACCCAATGAGGATTCAGGTTGGGCAAAGACAGCCCCGGTTCTAGGACGCAATCTCAAAACACATCCATACGCAGAACAGATTCAGGACAGACGGAGAGTCGCAAGCTTCGGAACGGAGTGTTGACGTATTATTTGTAAGTCCATGGAACAAAGGGTAACCTCCCAGCATAAATATTATCACATTGCATACACTTTTTATATGTGGCCTCGAAGCGGACTTAAAAGACTTTCCAACCCGTTCTATAGGTTGTGTGTACATATATAGTGGTGTTACACTGTGGGTGACTCGCCCTGCAAAGAAGTCTGTGTGTGTTAAGGCATACCGGTGCGGATATTGACGTCTGAGTTAGAAACGTAGTCCGCAATCAGCGCAAACGCGGGATCATTCTCATTCTGAACGCAGGCGTTGACAACACCAATGGCGAGCAGTGCGCCGGCCTGTCATGAAGGAGGAGGAAGAAGCGGCGGCGGCTGAGGACGTGCGCACAGAGAGAGAGAGAGAGAGAGAGAGTCAACACGGCAGGATACATAGCAACCCAAGAGAGCAACCCAAGCGTGTGAAGCTGCAAGGATTTCCGACAGCGGGTCCATTCCCTCCCTCTCACAGTACCAGACACACACTCAATGCTATCACAGCGGTTGCTAATTTTGCTTCTCGACATCAGCAGTACCAGGTCTCGTGTATTCATCGCTGGCCCCACCCCACCCCAAACCCCCAAAGTACCCCCCTCCCACCAGGGGCCCCTTTCATCATCATTAACCATTCCCCATCACCCGCCGCGTATTGTTTGCGCTCCGCACTCACCACCACATACGGGTCCGTGGAGTACAGGTACTTGTCGATCTGTGCAGTCGCAGGATAGCATATGAACAATTAACGCAACGGCAGTAGTGGTATGGAAGGGGAGCACTTGATCGGGAGGGCAACCAAAGTAAGGATCAGTACAGAGCGCTGGGCAGGCAGGGAGGGCCGCAACCCCCACTTCCTTGCAGTCATTCCTTGTCTTCGGGTTCCTAATTCCTCTAGCTTACAACACACAGGCATACACGGACACCTTTCTTTTTTCGAGAATACACATGTAAAAGTTTTACATGTAATTATATGAGCATCTAAGTGCGCATATACCTATCCTACTTATTTCGCATTACCATCCTCCTGTTTCCTAAACCCACGTGATCCCTTTTCCCCTTTTTAAATTAATAATTACACACACACACATCCACATACCTGTGGCAACCCCCCCTCCACATCCCAGAGGGTGACCATGCCCAGAGAGGCGGTGGCGGAGATCTTGCCGTGATCCTTGTTCTTGAAGATCCAGTGCACGCTTTCCGATCCGCCGCCTACAACGGCATTAGGAAACGCATGAACGACGGCCAAGGCGGGAAAAGGACGGAGCATGATAGGGGCCCATCAACGCCATTTGATAGGTGGGCGCCAGATAGGATTTGGCCCCTAGACATCATTCCTGCGTAATCCCCATTCACACTAATACCCCGCGCGGGTAGCGTCCAGCTATGTGCCCCCCAAATGGCTCTCTGCTCTCTACTCCGATTGCGAAAACTGTTAGAAGCCCGCTGTGATAACAGGACAAAATTTGTGCAAAGAAACAAGCGTTATGTTTGGCAAGTCGGCCCTCCGAAGTACGTACCCGCTTCAGCGCCCGACCCCACGGTCACCAGCTTGTCCTGCCCGAAGGCCGCGTTCACGAAGGCGTTGACGAAAGTGGCCGCCAAGTTGGCTCGCGCCGAGTCCACGGCAGCGGCGCCGGCGGGTGCCCGTCCCTCCGTCAGATGGGTCTTATACACGTCATCGGGTGTTTTGGCCTCCATGACGTCCAGATCGCGACCTAGCGCCAGGAAGTGCTCAGACAGCTTGGAGTTGGAGATGATCTCCCGAAGAGACTGAGAGCAATCAGGACCGAGGAGATTAGGCAACGAAAAGAAAACATATTACTTTGTGAAAGGCATTCGTCATTCCCCAATCCAATTTGCGGAAGCGGCCCCCTGGCGCCGCAGTGTGTGTTAAGAATACCGTACACATAAACCGTTGACCAGCATGCAGCCAGGCTGCCAGCCGGGTAGACAATGCCCCCCAACCAGAAGGCTCTTTCCCTCTGCCACATAATGTCGCAGCGTCGTCTCCTTCCTGCCGGCCCCTCCTCTGAAGCCTCTACCTTCCCTCTTACACAGCACCCCCTTGCCACGCCGCGCGTCGTCCCCAGGACTCAACTCCTGAGCCCCTTCCCGAAGCCTCCGCCTCCATCGCTTATCGCGCGGCGCCTACAGTCCAGTCACATACCACCCTGTGCCCGTCTTCCCAACCAGTTTACAAACCCGTTCCACTGTTCCTTAGGGTTCTGTACGAACAACTCTTCTCAATTATCTCACATCATGACCCACATTAGACCAAATATCCCTTGTGGTTTTGATCTAGGTAGACAATCCCTCCTCATCCGGGAACCCCAAACACACAACCTCACCTCACGGAGAGTGTCGTCCTCCACTGCCGCAGGGCCCTCCTCTAGATTAATAGCAAAGCCGTGCCTGCGGGATGGCAAGAGCACAGTCCCCGAAGTTTAACGGGCCTGCCATGTGAGTTACATTCTCAGAATGAGAGAGGCGATTAAATAAACGGCATTTCCATTCTGCCAGCGCTCGATGCCCTCTGCCCGCTAGCATTCAATTGTCTCTTCGCGCCCGCGGGAATCCGGAAGTTACCACCACTATTATCAGCCATCCCGGCTACGTCGTAAACTTTCTTGAGGACTCCTGGAGAGTGTTTCTGGAAGTCTTCAAAAACAGTAATAAATGCCACAGCAAATGCTCGCAGTGCCGGGTAGTACTTCGGCGTTGTCCGTTTCCAACCTCCTCTCGCCTCCAATGCCACCAAACTCACCCTTCCCCCCTTAGACGTGAAAGGCCAATAACCTCCCACCCCAAGACTTATCGTATTGTTGGTACAGTGCAGCTCTGGCCTCCAGCTTCGGCATTTAAATTTCCATCTTTTCCATCCCTCCCTAGCTCGTGCAGTGGGCAAATCCTTACCCACCTCTAAGACGCGTCGGATTATAATTTACATTTTTAATATCTTAAAATCTTTGGGTTCTCATGACCTTGTCTAGATCCAGGATGTTTTCCTTACAATTCCTCGAGCGGCAAACATCTCACCTACTTTTCTCCCCTCGCTAAGTTCTCACCTCGCTAAGAGATAACCGAGCTGCTTCTTCTCCAGCGGCTCGCTGCAGGCAGCAAACACCGCCTCAACGTCCGGCCGACTGTTGAGCCGCAGCGCCACGCGTAGCGCATCGTGCCAGCGCTTCTGGCCGCTGTAAATTCTGAGCGCAAGACGCAGTACCGCCGCGTCATCTGGCTCTGGCAAGTAGGCGCAGCACGAGGTCAGGTAGAGGCAGGTGCGGCCGTAATTCTTCTCGTCTATGTGCGACTCCAGCAAGTCCAGGGACTCAACCTGCGGTTTGGTGATTGATGTGGGTTGTGAAATGCTCGCACGGCTGAAAAACGTAAGCCCCGGGCGCCGGCACACTTAGGGCCTCATTTTATGAACCCCCGGCCAATCACCTACCTCTAGCAATAAGTCTACGGCCTCCGGCTCCGCATTGTGCGTCATGTGATATGGCACAATTTGCTTCACCAGGGCCATTAGATCATCAATGGACGCTGCGGGGTCTGCCTCGCGCCGCACCCTGAACTCCTCCGCAATCTCGCCCGACAAGTGGCGGATGTACTCGTGGCCCCAAATACCCAGGTCCGAGGCCGAGCCCAGGAGTCGGTACTTCAGCACCTCGCGTGTTAATTCTTTCGTAGTGGCTAGAATGGATATCACATCGGCAAGCAAGGCCCGGTTATCGTTCTGGTCCGCAGGCAATGCCTCTAACCGCGCTTTCAGGGCATCGTAGTGTGCGCGCAGGAACTTAAGAGGCTTTGGGACGCTAGTCATGGACGCCGTGGCTGAGCGAATTTCCGATATCATTGTTGTAAGAGCTAGCTTCACGACACCAGGGTCAGGATCGCCTAAGCGCTCGACCATAAGATCCAAATTGGTCTTAAGTGCCAAGTCCTCCTCGCTGAGCTCCGGCTCCTTCTCCTCATCCTTGCCCTTGGCGCCCTTCTTGTCTTCCTTGGCGCCCTTCCCTTTCCGCTTATCGTCGCTGGGCGCGACCATAGTTACCCTGAGCAGCTGCTATGCGGATTAGACGTACACGAGATGATATAAATGTAATAACGAGAAAGAACGGAAAAGAGGTTCCAGGTACAGATCTGATCGAGGTGCCGTGATGGTCGCACGACGGCTAACGTATTAAATGTTCGACTTCAGCTACAAATGACTAGCAACCGTAATGCTGAAGTCAGCCAGCTGATTGGTAGCCATTGACCTGTAATGTTAATGTACGGCAACATGTCCTCATGTAATACTCCTGCCTGCGTGTGACTTTCGCCACCGTGCTTTTAATTATGATCATACACCTTCCGCCTTATAACTTAACTTTTCCTAATCGTATATATGTTGAAGTCAGATATTGTAATTTGTCAGGTCCTACCCCAAGTACAAGTTATTTTGCAAAACTGGTTTTATGAGATGTTTTCTACAATTTGATAACATTTATGTGGAATGAACGTACAATTTGACGGTTATCATTTCGCTTGCCCGGGTCATGCCAACCGCCGACATCATAAAGGACTTGGGCTTGCCAAGAAATAAGACATATACTTAAAAGCTTTTCGTTTCACCGTTAAGAACTTTGCTCATTGAAAAGTATTCATCGGCTGCCCTTAGGGGGTCTCTCCACCATAGCAATACTTAAGATTGTATGTAGCGCCACGCAGCGTACATATCCACCCTATACAGATCGTCTCTTCATAACCCACACCAATATCAATTCCTAAAGTTAACAAGCCGGAAAACGTAACTAACTAGGGTGGATGTGCTGAAAGCGGCAGTGCGCGAGCGAGTGATCCAGAATGATAAATCCCTGTTGCTGTAGCTAGCCCTGAATGTCGCACCGCAGCATACAGTCTGTAGACGGTTACACGGAGTGCTTCGTTTTGAACACACATTATTGGCACGGCCCCCCCCTCTTCGCTTCCCTATCTAGGTTTGAGCAGCGGAGAAAGGGCACTTCTACGTAAATTCCACAGACAACATTCCAAAACCGTCAACTGATATTCGCCCCTCCGTTGCTCAGGACTTATAAAATTATTGTCTCCTACGTAATAAATCTGGGCAGGACATGCATGATCGGGCCATAACCAGCCGCTGACATTTCCAAATACGTACGACCTACGTGTCCTAGTACTCACCATCCTCCGTCATACTTCGTAATAATGGCGACGCCCCTTCAGCCAACGTTATACTACTCCGCAACATACAGAAGGTAAGACACGCGAATGAGTAGGACGTACGCTGCCAGTCGTTTGTAAATGTAAAAGTTCCTGATGAGGCAAGCTCCGATCGATGCATGCATGTCATTTCTAACTTCCATGCATACGTGTCATCGGTCCTTGAAGTCGTATCTTACTAAATTTTACCAAATCCACAACGAACCACAACAAACCCATGAAACCAAGTAATAAGCCTGATGTTCACCGAACATGCTTGACAGTCATGCAATTATGCTGATTCCAATCCTGGCATACAAATAAACCCAAAGCGCCAACCAACGGAGGCAGTATCTCATCCATGCATGCAACCATACGATTATACATACCTTTGGATCCACCCTCGTTATGACATGTGTATCATAATATGAGACTCAGGAAGTCTGTACTCACCACTGTTGCCGTAGAACTGTGTTCAAGTAAGGCGGTGAGTCATGTGCGTGTTCATTGCCTCCTATATATAATCACCATCCATATTATCGTACACAAGTAGTCTTGCAGTTGATGAGATGGAAATGAACATTTCCATAAGCTTCCCGGCTGTCGATTTTCCTGCTCTTCCAAATACGCGCAGGAGATACTTAAGAATAATACTCGATCCACATCCCAACATACAAAGGTTACTTGGTATCGGACGAAATGTGCGAACCGATACAAATAAGCATGTACGATTACTTTCCTCCATAATCCTTCCATATATCCCTGGATGGGTCAGCCGTCATATACCCCCGCCGACTTGCGTGATTATCGAATTCTCGAAGGTTTTTCCATTACTATTCCCGTCTTCCATTCCTGACTGGAGGATGGAGGGAACAGCTGCTGACGGAAAGTGAGCATGCATGCAGGATCAGATCGATCCGCAAAAACAAAAGCCAACTAGAATTAATGTAGATGACGTACAGCCCAACGAACCAACCAAGCAAGCGGCAGCGAGCGAGCGAGCTACACACAAAGATAGAGAAGCAATGGCCTTTTTCGGGGTACAATGCTGCAAATAAAGCACTAATCGATCCACGTGGTCCCCATTCACCAAACATTCACGCATCGCCGAATATATACATACATCCCCAAACGTGTGCGAGCCGTGCGCTTAATTACGTACTGACGACAGGATGGGAAAACCTCGCACTGCTGACTATCAAACAGCAGCTGCTGCTAACGGTACGCGACGGCGGTACTTGCTAGTTGTGTACGTGCTGCTCGTCATGTATGTTGCTGCATGCACAGTAGCCCTGCCTCCGAACACACGTACAAAAATAAACGTACGAGGCGAGAAACTAACGAAGTACGGCGGGATAAACCTTTATCATACATACATGTGGGCTCGCTGGTGCCATTCAAAATCGATGGCCACCTGCAAAAACGTTGTAGTAGCACGCAGTGATGCATGCAACAGGCTGCTATGCTGCAGATTCCGCAAGCTACGTTTGGCACAAATGTGGCGCCATAACGGCCTGTAAATAACACGGAATGATCTAATAACGTGCCTGTGAATAGGATTCATCACTTGCGTTAGATAGACGACGTAAAGGTGGCTAAACATACAACGGTATATATTGTCACCTATTGTCACAAGGTAACCGTACATAATAACCGACATGCACACCAAACCTGAGGTGTACGGTCCGTTATTATATATTAATTATCGCTGTCATACATGTCGTATTTCGTTGCTCGAGGGTGTGGCTGAGCAGCACACCAAGACGGACATACATATATTCGCCAAACGATATTGCTTTGCGTGGATGCACCCACGCATCCGCCAAACAAGCAAGCCAAACAGCAGAACCTATAGCCAGATAGAAAGAGCGCGAGTCACCCAGGTACATACATTTTCTTAATGCAGAGGACGGATTCCAGCTTCGCCGATGCAACCACCAACGCTTCTGGGCTTTCCTTTTATCACGTACATATATACATATGGCCGGCGGGTGGGTATGATTACCGTGCTGTGCGTGTCACGCCATGCAGCAGGTTCATACTGTTGTATCTCTGTTATATCCGCCTACATGCAGCAAAGGCTCGATCGAAAGATGTCCAGATAGACAAATCGCCATCGATCTCGGATACTACCTGTAGAGATACCCTAATCAGCGTACAACAATTACTCCCCTGATCTGGTAGGGACGTCCCCGCGCCAGAGAGGCCAGAGTGAATCACCACTCATGAGGTATTTTCCGGGGTCGCCTCCTCACGGCCTGGTGATGGGGCCCCTTCATCTCCCACCGACCAGCCTGACCGCCCACTCCATCTGGCAGGAGGGAGAAGTGAGCCCGGGACAGTCCCAAACTGCTCGATACGATGTGTTGTATCTCTGTTATATCCGCCCACAGCAAAGGCTCGTTCGAAAGATTATTATCCCGAATACAACCCGTGGATACAACCCGTGGATACCCCAGGATACTACAGCATGTCGCCGCGCGCCACAACACATTGGTGGTCATCAGTTACGCAAATAAACATAATGATAATGGTAGTATAGCACGCACGTAAAACGCACGCACGCACGTCTACCGAAGCTGTAATAATGTTGATCAGAAACTGCTGCTCATAATCATTATTATTATTGTATATTCGGTGCAGCAGGTTTCGGTAATTTATTACCCACTACCGATGCATGTATTATAATGGAGAGCACTGGAGAGCGAGGTGCGCGCTCAGCAGGATAGATAGATTTAGATGGATGACCAGGGCGTAGTATTCAACGTGGGATAAGACATACGGGATCCGGGATCCACCGCTGTGCGTATGTATATATGTATGGATACCGTAACTTAGGTAGCCACTGCGTGCACGATCGAAGCTTTGACGAACAAATCCCGTACCGTCATGCTACACGTACATATCCCACTTAAAAAGCAGTAATATATAACGAGCAGTCATGCGCTTGTCACATTATTTGATGCTCGGTATAATTCATCGGCGGTAACACATACATACACAGTAGTGACCGAGCTATCTAGCCAACCAACGAGCATATATGTATGTATGTGAATATACCAACCTGCCTACTGGCGAAGTAATGAATGCTGTTGCCGTCTTCCACTACCCTCCACTCCACTCCCCCTCCCTTTTTTGTCATCATTGACCGATCCATTCCCCCCCTCGCTTTGGTTGCACTTCATGTCCTCGCCTGCTTCTTGCTTTAAATAATAATACGCATACACACATACACACACACGCCTGCACGCACGGTTCACAAGTAGGTTTACTTCAACCTTATAAGTGTGTGTCGTTACCGGTAATTAACATATTTTCCTGCTGCGTGCCTTACCGACGACCGGTATTGTTACTTGAGGGATAATTGAAGTTTGAATGAACGTTCAGACGATCAATTGGCCCGCCTAATACGTCCAGTACATTCTTGAGCTGGTGCTGCCTTGCTTGCTTGGTTTGTTGATGTTCGGAGCCGGCTGGATTATTTGGATCTGGATCTGGGGTTGGATCTGGAACTACAGGGTGTATATGTGTGGCAGGCACATACATCCTGTATAAATGACAATCAACCTCCACCACACTAGCCGGCTATCGATAACATGTATGTATGATGAACGGCTTTCAGCACCTCACCGTCGACGGCACGATGACTCGCTCATGATTGTTTTATATTTTATGAATGATTCCTCGAGTGAGTTGCTATTTTTATAAGCTCCTCCTGCTTGTGAGCCTCCGTGCTGAAATGCATGATTCGTGCAGCGTCCGTACATGTGCTGTGGGCGCATGCATCGATCGTTCCGTGCATCGCATGCGTAGATAGCCCAGCCCCACTTGGTTACTCCTGCATGCGTACGTACTTACATACAGCCAGCCTGCGGGGTTGAAATAAACGGCAGTGTTGAGCCATAATTATAATCAAAATAAAGGTACAAGCGCAAGGCAGCAAGTAGCCAATATATATATATATATATATGTGTGTATGTGTGTGTGTGTGCGAGAATGGCGGTAGATAGATGGTGGGCAGGGCGTGCGTGATTGATTGTGTATATATGTGCTAATAATCATACTTTTAGATATCCATGGGGCTACCGCTTCTACTGCTGTTTTGGCCCTGAAAGTTAGAGTGGTCGTGCAGGTTGTGGGGTCTGCTACCCCACTTCCCTGCACTGCCACCGTCCCGACTAACATCTCTCTGAGATCCCTCCCCTTTTCATGTCCCTCATCATGGCCTTTGCCTTGTCCGTCCCCTTCCCCAGCATATCCTCGTCTGGCATCAGCGTCAGAGTAACATAGCTAAAGTAAAATACAAAGGGAACATAAATAAAACATCATAGTTAAAAATTCATCTACAGTAAAAGAAGTGAAGGTATGACAGACAAATGTTTGCTAAACTGACTAAAAGAGGGAAAAAAGATCACAGCTAAGAGATAGCATCTAGGAGTTCTAGATCAGGTAAATAAAACAGAATTCAAAAGCAAGTAATTACGTTTTGCCGGCGACGGCAAAAATTCCCGAGGGCCTTACGGGTGATAGTACGACAGACAACAGGTTTGCTGAACTGACCCAAGGACGAAAAGTAGCAATTTAAGCTAAAAGATAGCATCTAGGAGTTCTAGACCAGCTAAAAAAAGAAGATTTCGCTAACAAAAAATCACGTTTTGGCGGCGATGGCCAAAATTCCTGAGGGCCTTACACTACTAGGACTCGGTAATAGGGGTGACAGTACGACAGAGGAAATCTGCTGAACTAAAACAACTTCCTAAAATAATCTAAAACAACTACCTAAAATTAAATAACTACCTAACTAATAAAGATTACTAGACCAGCTATATACAGCGGTAGCAATAAAATTATCACAAGCAAGGTTAATAACAAGTTCGATGCGTTGCAACTAATTAGGGTTCTTAAAAAAAGAACTAAAATAAACATATATATGCACAGAGTTGGCCCCCTGCTGTAACCTGCACCGTTACCTGCCTGTTGCTGCTGCTTATCAAACAAGCTCAATAATCCCGCTGCAATTGTTCTTGCTGTGCCTGAACCTGCTGCTGGTGTTGCTGGTGTTGTGATATATGTGCAGCGAACGACGACGATGGGCCGCACCGCATCCAGCGGTGCAGTGACATCTCTCTGATGGTCGGCCGAGCGCTTGGGTCATCCGCCAATGCCTTAAAGATAAAATCTCGGGCCGCCTCCGGCACCGAGCCCGGAAACGAAAGCGCTAACGGGATCCCCTGCTGTCGGCTGTTGCCGCTGCCATTGACGTTGCTGCAGCCGCTGCTGTGGGCGGCAGCCAACAGCAGCTCCTCTGGCTGCAGCGGCGGGTGGTGGTGTTGGAAGCGTTCTGGGTGGGTGTGGTTGGAATAAGGGTCGGGTTGAGAGTGCTGCTGCTGAGCGGAGGTCTGGATGCTGCGACCCGGTGATGCCGCAACTGCAGGGTCCACGCTGATTTTGGACGGAAGGATACCCGTAAGTAGCTCATAAGCCAGCACACCCACAGCCCACACATCCTGTTCATTCGTATTCCGGATCGGACACATGGTCGAGAGAGGGAGAGTTTGGATCAGCAGCAAAACGGAGATTTGCATAAAAAAAATAAAGGAATTATTTATTTCATGCCATATAACAAGTTAAGGAATTACTTGTGGTATTGATTATGACGCAATACTATGTTTATTACTGAGAATGGAAATCTGACAAGGCATTTAGCTTAATTAGCTCCGAAGCATCCAAGTGCAGGGCATGCAGGGAAGCCGTCTTAGGTTTGCATTTCAGCGATGAATTGTGCAAATTTCCCTGTACTTAAAAAACACAAAAGTTGCATATACATACTTGAAAAGGTAATTGCATGCCGTAGCGGTTGGGCTGCCATACTCCTCGAACTGCTCGTGAAATACGTGTATTTCCATTTTCAGTTAACATAGTGCGTCTTAAATAGCTCGAATATTAATGTGATGTAGTATATTCTATATAGTATACTTATAACATGGTATAACTAACATAAAATTAAATTATATATATGTGTGTCAGTCATCAGGTCAGGTCAGGGCCCCCGCCCGCTCAGTGCTCGTCTTTGCAAAATCGAGACGCAGGGCGAGTCGCCCACAGTGTAACACCCTTTCTATATCTATGCATGCATTCGCTAGACCAGGCAGTATTCTTTCATTACCACGGCGGTTGTATACGCCAAGGAGATGTCGTCCTTGTTCTCATCCATACGCGATTTCAAGGGGCAGCGCAGTACCTCGGGGGCCTGCATGTACGAGTAACACGTGGATGCATGTACGACGCTGTTATATATTGTGTGTACAGGGGGTCAGCAAATAGGATGCGTTTCTTTCACAAGAGACCCCCCGGTGCTCGTCTTTGCAGGGCGAGTCGCCCACAGTGTGACACCCCTTAACTAAAAGGCACAGCGAAAACCAAAAGCTCTATCTGAAAGTGAACGAACTAAAGAGCTGTTACTTATTAAAGAGAGGCAAGTTATAAGGCTGCTGCCGTACATAATAATCCGGCTTAGAGGCTGCAGTCGCACTTGATGAAAATTTGGTCTACAGCGGTATCTGTTCTTTTATACGGTTCATGCGCGCAAGTGCTTTTCGTTCGCATATTTTCATAATTGGTAGGTGATGCGCGCAGCTAATAGCGGCTGGACGCTGTTGGTTCGGCGGAACGAACGAACAAGATGTATGGGAGTGGCGTGGTTGGTAGGGGTTGCTTGGTAACGGTTGCATGGCCGCTGCTGCATGCATCTATCTACGTATCCCCGCCGTACGCACGGTTTGTCGCACCATGTAGTCCACTAGGGGAAAATGGGTGGACCGTGCATGGCGACGTAGGTGGTGATGGTGATGGCGATGAAAATCATGGTGATAGATGGTGACGGGCGGATAGAGGCGGATTGCAGCAGCGCGCGGGGACGAGGCAGGAAGGAAGGCGAAGCGGAGCAAGTTGATCGATGCAGGCTCATTCATCATGAAGGGATCATGCATCGTATATATATATATATATATATATATATATATATATATATATATATATAGCCAGCGAGGGCAGTTCTGGGCTTTCTGGCATGATCAAGGAAACCCTTCTTTGAATCCAATTTTATCCCGCCAGCAGGAAAACCCAAAAAAGGAGAAGATGCGGCGGATGGAGGAAGAAAATCGTCACAAATAACGCCCCGCCCGGATCACTCAATCGACGACAAAGAGTCCTCAGATACCAGGCGGATATGTACGGAATGATCTTACGTGTTCCAGCTCTGGTGACTGCCCGCTCTTCTCGCAGATTGATGCTGACCCCGAAATCGCCGAGCTTCAGCTTCCATTCCATGTCGAAAAAGATATTCTCCGGCTGCAGATCGACCCATGCGTCGTTTGGAGGATAGATAGTTCAAATGCAGACCGAATAATTAGCAGGTCAGCAGCTACGATGAAGTTAATTTGGCTGCCAAATTGGTCTCGCCATATTGCCAGCTCAATTTTGAGGTTTGAGGTCTGGGCTTTAGAATACCGGTTGCTCATGCAAGTGCCGCCACAACGATCTGAAATTGCAATTTCGTTTCAGCGCGTGGCTCCGTCCAACCAAAACCGAAACCGTCGTGTAACAGTCGCACCTTACAAAATGATCTTTAAGAAGTGATAAAATGAACGACCTCCGCAATGGGCTTCGAATGTGCAGAGCTTTAAATACATGTAATACATACATTTAATAATACATTTGTACGTTTGCAAAGATGCTCAAGGTCTAATCGACTATCGTACCAGTATGGCAGGAATCCAGGACCTTCAGTATTTGAGCATCTTAGCGCGAACTAACCTTTATGTCACGGTGGCATATTCCTCTGGAGTGCAGGTAGGCCAGGGCGTCCAGTAACGGCGCCATCACCAGGTCGTGAACCTGCGGCAACCCATTATTACTTTTTTCTTAACCTTGTTATTACTTCGCTCACCTCAGCACAAGGTGTAATTTGAAAGATGTTATATGATTTATAAAAGCGGACCCGGTTCATCACTTGTAACCTCTTGTAACCCCATAACCGCCCATGATATCCTACCGAATTAGACAATTTCTAGTACGGCGGTAACGCGAAATCTTAGTTTTGACAGTTACAATTCGATGCATGATGTGATCCGCATCCGATAGGCATTAGGCTCTAAAACACCGGAACCTAGAGTCCATCTATCAGGATCTATCCATCGCTTATCAGACCCCAATCCAAAACAACAGACGGACCTGCTCGTTACCCATGCGGCTGCTTCTGCTGCTGCTACCGTAGCCACGGTGAATCAAGGCATAGAGGTCCCGTCGTGGGGCGAACTCCTGCACGATGACCAACCGATCCGCTTCCTGCAGCAGTGGTAATTATCGAAACGTTTGCACGATGGCTGTCGTATTGTACAGTATTGTACGGTGTCATGACGACATGCAGCGTGTTCGGGAGTGAGAGGGAGCGGATTATTGCAACTGCGCTGTGCCAGTCAGTCAATACATCGGATTGTGACAATGGACGCATTATAAAGCATAAATCTACTCCGCCTGAAAACTGTTTCCAAGTTGCGACCCAAACTCAACAAACGAGCAAAGTCAACAAACGTAAATATGAATGGATGCGAATTTCGAGGGGTGCACACAGGCGCCTTGTTTGAAGAAAAACATTTTTATTTGCAATGTTTGGCGCTTTTGTGTGTATACGGTGCTATGATGTTGATGATAAGATTCCGATGGATGGAGATCACCGGTTGGGTTACGTAATAAGCTAGTTGTCGTTACCTGAAACGCGCCGTACAGTTTAATAATATTGGGGTGATCCAGCTCGGAGTGAATCTGTTGGTTTGGGCGGCAATGTTGTTGTCCCGGCGGGCAGGGCCGCGTCAGAGGACGGAGACCGCGTCAGGGCCAGGCGAAGAGTCATAATAGATGAAAGCGGGAAACGGCGAATGAAGGGGACGCGGTGGCGGGAGATGCAACCAAAGGGAAAGTTGTCGAGACATGACCCAAAACACTGGCCCTAATAATAAACAACTCTTACCGCAATCTCTCGGGCCAGCATGTGATACGCGTTCGCTGGAACTCTGCGGCGGCACGAGGCCACATCCAAATGGGTCGAGCGACCCAGATCAATCTAGTGAAGGCAATGGAATAAAGTGAATGGGACGCACGCAATAGAGAGGTGGATTCGGAGGATTCGGAGCGTTTGCTGTAAAAAAAGCGAGCTTGGGCGCTCCAGCACCAACCATACGATATATATATATATATATATATATATATATATATATATGTATATATAGGAGAGCTACCATCCATACGCACCTGGACATGAAGTAAACCTTCAGGGCCACCAGATGGAACGAGTGCAGGCAGGTGGCCTGTGTATCCATGCAAGAGACAAATATAATAAATAAAACGTACTGAATCACCATTATTGTTATCATAAATAATAAATATTTTAATAATTATAATTAATTAATATTTAGTTTTAATATATATTCATATTTTTAGGGTTTATATTTTTAGTTTTAGTCTCTAAAATCGATATGTCGATGCCAAGAAATCCTTTTTGTTTGAAAGGCTAAATGATAGGTAAGATAGCATAGATCAGTGACATGACATGGCTCGATCCTCATTCGTACAGTTCTGTTCTTTAGTACGTGAATCCAACTGGCTCTTAAAATAGCTGCATATGCCGCCACAAGCAGGCGAACAGCGAAGGTAGAGCGGCGAAGAACCCTTCGAAAGCGAAGTCGGCAACACAGTGCAGCCCACTGGGCATGCATGCATCTATCAAATTCAGATGGCCCCTCCCTCCCCCATCCCGTAATCGAGCACATGCATGTGGCAGGCATACACACACACATTCAAGCTGCCGGTGTACCTGATAGACGCTGCTAAAGGTACCCCGGTAAATCCGACGGTTGATTTGATAATCCTGCCGGATGTGAAATGCGAACGTCATACGATGTCAGATTGCTCTACAATGATCGATTAGTTCATTGCACACATGGCTTGGGCAGCCAACAAAGCGCATGACAGATTGGAGGGTTGAATCCTGATCATCACCGAATATCCTTGATGAAAAATGTTTATGTTTTTATAAGTACTCACATTATTGCGAGAAGGGAGCAAAGACGCAGCATTAGCATTGCACCGTTAGTATCTCCGCATGTAAGACACTAGCAGATTTATACATTTCAACGGAGGTAATGGAACTTTTAAATGAAATAGTGGCAACTGCTGCCCGTGTTCTTGGCTTGGTTCGTTGGGAAACAGTTGTTAAGTATGAGCGAGTGATGGCGATAGCATCGGGGACACGAGGAGAGGACGTGATAATTCTCACCTATGCCAGATAGCTCTAAAACTGCGCAACATGTTCTCTTTGGACAGCATCACGTCTGTGTCCGCATGTACAACGTATCGCTATATTGTCGTACAGTGCCATGACAGAACATAACTCACCTTGAGCGACCAATTTTGGCGCTGCATTGTTGCAGGAGTTGATGGCGACAACGTTAGCAGCAGCGTTGATGCCGGTGAAGGGGGAGTCGGGTGCGGGGAACGTGCGACAACATAAGCAGCTTCGCTCAAGTTGGATTGCACGACTTCCCTTGGCGGCATCATACCGGCCTCCCGAGCGACTTCGACGGCTTTTGTGCTTGGAAGAGGCACCAGAACCGCCAGAGACGAGTCACCGGATGGAATGGTGCTACCCAGGCAATCCGAAGACAATTGCGACATGTCTAGATCGACGCTCAGGCTATTCACGAATGAGCTGTTAATCTGGACTGGAGCTCCTATCGGCCTGTTTTCCAGATGCCCATCAGATGCGGCTCCCAGAATCGCGCGAAGGCGACGGCGTGATGGGATTAGGTTAGACAGCGAGATTGGAGTCGACAGAGTCGACGACAGAGGCTTGGTATCCTCATCCGAAATGGGAGGCTGATTGTCGCCAAGCTTCCCGAGGCCGAAATGCTTTAAACCTTGCTTGGAAACGACTGCACTGCTTCCGCGGTCGTCCTCATCAGGTTGGGTGGCTTGAAGATTTGCAAAATTCTTGTCTCCATTCTTATCCCTGCTGTACTTAATTTGGAAAAGGAGCCTAAGCTTTTGGAGGAAGCCGATGTTGCCTTTCGTGGAGGACATCTCGGCCTTCCACTGATCAATTCAGATGTATTGCAATGACCCTGATGTGTTGAGCATATACATTCGTCCCTCAATCTGCTCTGGTCTTAACAGATGGCTTCAACGGACGAAGGAATAGGGTGGATGGTTCTGCGTCGGCGCTGCTGGTCAGCCTGTGGTACTTAATTATAAATTAAGTACTAATTATTTAATTAATAAAGAGTATTTGCATTCAATCGTTCATTGTAACCTGTAAACGAGAAGCTCTTTACGCAAACTGCTTACGGTACTGCATGCATTCCCGAGCGTACTACCGCCGTCCCCGCAGTCCCCGCATACGTCTTCTCTTCAAAATTTTAGATTTAATTCGAGGTGACAATAAATTACTGAGATGCTGCGAAAATTTTGGAAATCAACTGTGCTGTCCGTTATAGAATCTATCGGAGAATCTATTAGGATGTATTTTTTATGTAATCTAATTCCTTACTAGATTACATTCGCTACAATTTCAAAAAACAATACAGTGTTGTCATATCTATTAGCTAAAGAGGGACCTTAGGGTGCGGTCTATCTGGGCGCGTTGATGACAAAGTCATTTCAAACTTGTACTGCACCGGCACTCTAACATCGTAACGCAAATGTTATCGCCATTAAGAACGTTGGAGATCAAAATTATAAATTTCTGGCTATGGAGGCACATGCATCCCCAAGCGTGGTGCTGCTGGCCGCAACAGTCAAGTTGCACCGCAGTACCCGTCCTTTGTATAGAGAATTAAATGCCCTGTATGCATCATGTACATGTATAAATTTAATCCACCCTAACTTGCATCAACTTGGCGACAGTCGCTTCGAAGCCAGATATGGTACTGTCCGAAAAGATATGATTCGTACAGCTTTATTAAGCAGCTCAGTTCGTACTGCTGTTGTGCATGTCTAACCCGTAAAGTACCCGAGATAAGTGGTAAGATACAATTGAAATATGCATGGTGAAAGCCGTTGACCTTGAGCTGCGCCGTGCGTGTCAGCGAGCTTAGGGCTGTAGCTAGCATATTGTCCCGTTAGTTTTTTCGTATACAGCCTTAGCAGCGTACGCTCAACCCGCTCTCAAGCGTTTATAATAGGCGATGAAGTGCACCTGGGATCGTCAGCTTTGGTCCCATTGACGAGTTTATTAGTAACTTCCACTTGGTCTTCTACGCAGGCATGTAGACTGCTGCTCTATCTTGGTTTCCTTGCTCCTACCTCATGCTACCGACGCACAATACGTTATGCAGAAACCTTACCGTAAACATCGTACGTATCTATGTAAGATATCAGCGTTGTTTGTCGTGTTGAACTTTCTGATGTAGGCACTCGCTGATGTGGCTTTATTTGTATCTACTTGACAAGCCTAGCTTGTGTTTTCATCCGTCATATGATGCATCGTACCTCCCAATAAACACTAGCATACATTGCACGTGTGTATCCTTACGTGCCTTAGCAAAATCAATACCCAGCGATCGAATTGCACCTAGATGCATGCCGAAAGGCCTTCAGCAGAAGCTCACATACACACCACAGTAATCACTTATACATATGCCAATCTTGCGATTAGAGTGTCCAGCAGCATCATGGACGGAGTGCATCATGCAAGACTGCCATTAGTTCCACAACGTCCATGCATCAAGGCCCATCCCGCATAGCTTCGGGGGTTTAGGGCGGGTAGCTCTGATCAAACATGGTCAGGCAAGCAGATGGCAGGTGGTAAAACGTAGACGTGTCTATTTTGGATGCTTTAGAGATAGATGATATATCATGGTGATGGTAATGATAATGATTCCTGATTTGGCAATAACTCGCGAGCCCTGCGCCTGAAAGGGGCATGAGACAACATGCACGTTCCCTGACCTTACATGACCTAAGCACCGTGCTGGGTAACAAGCAAGGCAGGATATTGCGACTTTGCTGTCAGCAGTTTCGTGGAAATGCAATAGTACCGTACGTCACGCAACATTAGGGAAGCTCGTGTGTGTAGACATTTTTTAGGCATCATTGAAAATTAAGTCCTTGAAAATGAAGTGTACTCGGCTTACGCCCTCCGGACCTAGAGGAATAACACCTACCGTACATCCACGAGCATTCTAGAGAGGAACACAAGGTAGGCCGTCCGGTGTGGGAATACAGGAAGCCTCGTCACGGGTAATTGGATCCTCTCTCACCTGCTTATGCACCGTTGGCCCCCTCCAACACCCAACTCATGCAACCTCGCGCCCCAGTTCGTAACGAACACGGCAACCCGTACTATAGCTAGCCTGACCCCAGCCGGCAGCCA
The DNA here is from genome assembly GCA_019650235.1 of Volvox reticuliferus. Taxonomy (NCBI): domain Eukaryota; kingdom Viridiplantae; phylum Chlorophyta; class Chlorophyceae; order Chlamydomonadales; family Volvocaceae; genus Volvox; species Volvox reticuliferus. Next base: position 131,891 of record BNCP01000035.1, on the reverse strand, counting down.
CCACGTTCCGGCTAGTTTAAACCCCCTTCCGCCCTCCTCCTCCTCCCTCCATAGATCGCTCCAGATTTTGCAGGTCATCCTATACCAACGCGCGCGCGCGCACACACGCACTGAGGCAAGCAACACGTTTTCTTCAGTTTATGCCACGTGCACACGAAGAACATCGGGGTAAAGCCGTCCTCGTCCTGCTGAGTCAGTTCCTCAGTGTAAACAGTCCACTCCTGCATACCACACCTACCTATCTCGCTCCCGGTTCCAGCTAGCAGCCCGGAAGCGTTGCACGTGAGAACCCGAGAGGTGGGCTTACGCCCACATCGCCATCATTGCTACCATCACGTGCTGCAGACAGACCCAAACCACCGACCCGTAACTTTAGAAGCCCAGCTTCTGCCGATGCTCGAGAGCCTCTGCGTGTGTAAAAGACGGCCTTGATTTTAAGCAGCTCACATGTCGGGTCGCCCTGTCAAATGTACAAATTTTGCACCCTCATGCATTGGAGGTGCACCACCACCACGACCACCACCACCACCACACCATTGCCGTTACCCTTCCCGGGGGTTTGGCCCCCATGTGCGGCTTCCCACTCTCCCCGGGGATCCCATCGAAGGACAGGGGAACAGAGAGGCGGATAGATACGAACACACGTGATGGTCGAGCATGTAGATATGTGTTGTCCCGATGCACGAGAGAGTACGGTCGTCCGGTTCACTGCTGCTGCGCCATTTGTCAGCACGCAGCGCTCACAACGCCGGTTTGCACGGCAGGTCAACCCTGCCTTCCGATGACCCGATGACCCTTGCAAAACCCAGCCAAGCTGCCTTCGCTGCGGCCATAGCCTAGCGCGATATGCTGCACAAGACTGCCAAATCCTGCTACCCAGAGTGAAAGCACTGGATCGCAACGAGGACCCGCTGCTGAGCCGGGCTTGCGCTGCCTCAGGTGGGCTGTTGCTCAGCCATTGCAAATGGGGCCGGTTATAGCTCCATCGCTAATTCTGCAGCCCCGCGACCGCCAATTCTGTTCGTGCTGCTATTGACGAGGGCATCCTGGGGCGGGATTGAAGGTTCTCAGATTGTCCTGCCGTCATTTGCAAGCCTCTGCAAAAAAGGGCGCACAGGGGGTGTCTTGGGGCCCATGAAGGATGGGAGGTTTCGATGGAAGGGGCATACATGCCTGTAGCAGACTAGCTATAATGAGTGGCTTCGAGGAGGGGTGCTGTTGGATAAAAGAACCGCATGGTGTAGGCGCTGCACATGCGCGATGCCCCTGTGATAGCCAGATTCCAGGCACAATAGCCAGTCACGGCTGCGATGCACAACATGCGTCCCCCAAGCATGTGCTCAGCGTCATCAACCTCGCGCACCTGTGCATAATCCTCATACCACACCCGGCCCTGCTCGTCGCCTGCAACTACCATCATCCTGTTCAACTCCTCTTCAGTCATCGGCTCGCCCCGCCCGCTGAGCAATGTCCGAAGCGTCTCTGCCTCGATGAAGCCGCGCCCCTCGGGATCGAAAGCACGAAAAGCACGCAAAAGAGTATGATAATCATCTCTAAGGAGACTTGCTTCTTGCTGTATTAAAAAATTCGACACGACTATCTCAAAGTTCTCCATGTTGACCAGCCCAGTTGCTTCCGATTCCGCGTTAAGCGCTGCCAACTGGTCCAAAATTAAATTTAGCTGAACGGACGTCGGGTTGACACCACAAGAGCGGATGGCCGTCGGCACATCTTTGAAGTCGACTAATCGGCTGCCCTCTTTATGCTCAAATAAAATAAATGATTCCCTAACTCTCCCACGAATTTTTTCATGTTTGTCGGAAGCAGACGCCATGCCCTATCTTGTAACTTCCAAACTGGCGAGCCACTAAACACTGAAAACAGCTTCTTAAGTTTCCCGAGTCATACAAATCCAAAGAAATTGTATAATTGTCACTGCTTGTTCTTCTGCCCAAGCAGGAAGAGCGTGCGGAATCCCAACCTTGGACACGACGTACGGCGTACGGGCACACTCGCGGTTCGCAGAAGAACCAAGAACCCGACTAAAGCTGCTTGCAACTGAAGGAAATTGGACGCCACAGGCTGCAATTATAGTAGTGCAGGTGAGCATTTTTTTACAACATCTTAGGCGAGTGTCGTGGAGTTATGAGCCGTTAAAACTACAGACATGGGCGCAACTATTGATGATGTATAGATCTGGCAATAAGGTTGTTTCACGAGTGCAGAATACATACACAAAAAGACAAGCAAGGTGCTGCGCATTATTAAGGTTCATCATTCACCTGCTGCACAGCGTTATCTGCCTGTCGGCCCAGCCTATGCAGGCCTTTGCCTAGTAATCAGTACAAACTATTCAGAAATCGTCACGTTTTGTAAAACTAATCCTTCATCCTGCAATCGACAGCGCTTTCAAGGCTTATTATGCGGAGCTTCGGACAGACGAATCCAACAGTCCACGGTCTACAAGTTCAGCTGTGTTTTTAGTGGACTGCGTCGGGGCAATTCCTGGTGGTATCTTCACATAATTATGTTTGCAAGTTGCGGAATTCAGCCACGGCTCGTGGCGGCTTCCCTGCTGCTATTCTCCTGCTGGGTCCTCGTCACGGTAGCGCAGCAGCAGCAACAGCAGGAGCAGTCAGCCGGCCGCGCATTCCTGGAAGATAAGCTCCCCTTGAAGATTGTGCTTTCAACGCCGACGGGCATAGTCAAGGCGCCTGCCCAGGCAAACGTGTCCGTCAATGGGCGGCAAGCCATAACGGTAAGTGTTCCCATGAATACCGTTACGTGCCGCCAATGCGGAAGCAGCGCTCCGGCCTTTCCCGCCCGTATGTAACCGAGTTCCGATCTTCGCCTGCATCTTCCCTATGTACCGAGTTCCGATCTTCGCCTTTCCTCCCCTCAGGACCAAAGTTGTTCTTTGAAATGGGTTATGAACGTTTTTGTGCCTCGCACACTTGATTTTGTTTTCTCCGCGTTAAAATATAAGATGTGGGCGGGCTTGCAACCGAACAAAGGACTCGTCCTTACTTCCGCTTCGTCGCCGTCTCGTTAATTCATCTCCAGGATTTTCTATAGCCGGAACAATAAGTTGTCATCTGAAATGAAAACAAAAAATCATCTGCTCACCTCTAGCCCTTTATTTTCCTTCTCTGTCTTTTCCCTCCCCGTCTATAATCTCCATTCTTTTTACGTGTTCCGCCCATTCTTAATTACATGCAGGCTGTGTTCTCACGACCCGTCATCGCGCTGGGTTCGGACTTTGGGCTGGATCCCGCGAACCGATCCATGGTATACAGTTGTACGGCAGGGCTCCGAGACCTGGGCGAAGAACTTTAACGATAGAAGAAGATTATTTAACGGTCGCGAATACAAGCGGAAAATAAATGCTATATCACGCAAGATTTTGAACGGACATATAATCATTCTCGTGCGCCTGAAAAGGAGGCCTAGATAGCCAATTGTTTATTTGGACGAATATTGCCAAACTAAGCAATCCATCCTTCTAGTGCTGAGTCCCATGCCTCCTGCATGATTGCATATATGTAGCCCGTGCGTGTGCATGTTTTTTCCGTTGCGTATACCGTTAGTACCGTTGTTGATATCGTTGTTAGTTCCTTACCCCCGTTGCTCATACCGTATGTGGATAGCACTGCTGTTACCGTGCGTATGCCTATCTCGTATACCACCACTCCATCCATCTTTTTTCCATCTCACCCGGGGCCCCCCTGCATGCAGCTCCCCTTCTCTCTAAGCTGCCCCATGCCTGGCAAGTTCCGCTGGGTGACCACCTCCATCGCCCGCTTCGATCCGGACGTGGACTGGCCCACCGACCTGGACTGCAACCTCAATTGGGCCACTGCACTCACTACGTACGATGGTGGGTACATACGTGTCAAGAGGGATAAGTGAACGGAGCGATGGATGGTGGGAGGGCTGCTGGGGTACATGCATGGGCAGCTGCTGGGTACATACATGTGATATATATATATATATATATATATATATATATATATATATATATATATACATATATAGCACATGTATGTCGGGATGTGAGGGCTGCTGATGAAGGGGTGCAAGGACGCATTGGTTGGGTTGAAGGGTCGGTGAACAGGGAACATTAGGATCTTGAGGATGGTACGAAAGCAAACCGTGTGGAAATTGACGTTATGCATCCCGGGGGCCGTGTGGGAAATGTGGGGCATTGCATGTGCATGTTGGCCCCCGCGCAGCAGGGCCATCTGAAGGAGTACCCACTGCGGCGCTACGTTGAGAGGAAGTTAATTCCTGAGTACTAATTAAACACGGCAACCGCCGATGAATACGAATATTATTCAGTTGAACAGGTGGTTACTTGTTGTATCTCTCTATATCCGCCTATCTACAGCAAAGGCTCGATCGAAAGGATGCCAGACAACTGACCAACCTGGGATACTACCCGCAGATACTGCGTTTCTTTTGTGTCAGCTATATGTACTACGACCTCTGTCCTGGCGATCTTGCTTCCTCACAGGTGCGTCACTCGAACTGGGTGACATGCCTCCCTCACGTCGCCTGATCAGTATGCCGTTGTCAATGCGCTTGGACGGCGTGGTTTCGGAGCTGGCTTCTAACCTTACGGACGGGCTATGGGATGGCACCCTAGGACTTCCCTCGGATGTGCTGCCGGAGGTCCCTCCAGACGGTATGGCACGGTGATGTACGACGACGTACATACGTACATGCAGTTATACGGCCACAAAGCTATGTGTTCCATTCCAATATTGGTTTTGCAGTACGTAGCATGACATGCTACTGCCCGTAGGGTGTGCAGATGAAGTCCAACTCTATTTTTAATATCTTCCAAGGCAAATAATTAAATCAGAGTCCCTTGGTAATAAGATCAATCTTTGCAATCAAGCATTTACACGATGTAAATCTGTGTCTGTACTAAAACCCTAAAACCGCAGTGACAGTAGTGAGTAATTCATATTCACTTCGCGGCGGGATAGGTACGAGCGAGGTAGAAAGGGAGAATTGACCCCGCTGTATCTCCTTTCTTCTATGTATTATGCACATTATGCCCGTGCTGTAGTACGTAGTCGTACACAGTGCGGCAAACATAAAACACCATTTCAGCACAAGGCCTTTTCAGCACTCAACTACTACACGTGCGATTTAAATAAGAATTGGCATTAACTAACAACTAATTCAACCTATACGGTGCACATTCATGCAGGCCGCCTGTTGCTCAATTTTAATTATCCGGTTGACCTGGCCATGTTGCGGAAAGGACTGCAGGTGTGTAGGATATAGGGCCCTTGTGTATGGCATCAAAATAGCATTATGACGTATAATGCTACCTGAAACCATATTAATAATGTATGTATAATAATAAATATTATATGTTCTAGTGTTACACTGTGGCGACTCGCCCTACAAAGATGAGCACCGGGGGGCCTTATATATTATGTACGTACTGTATATAATGATATAAATCCATGCACGCATAATATAATCACACCTTTTTTACCCCCCCCCATGCATTCTGCGTTTGGGACGGTTCTTCATTTCCAACAAAATACATACAGGTCAAGGTTGAGCTGTCCGAACAGCGTGTCGTCCGAGATAATAATTCCACCTCCTTGGCTGTGGGCGTGGCGCCTTGTCAACAGATGCCTGCGTTGCCCTTGGTGAGGTAACTGATGAAGTTGTCTGTCCCATAACTCTTATCTCACTGGATCATTCTGTTGTATGTATCCATTAAGGGTGTTTGTGTCTGTGGGCAACTCGCCCTGCAAAGACGAGCACTGGGGGCCCTGACCGGACCGAGCCACAGCGCAGGGCTATATATAATATTTTAATTTTTATATATGTGCGCGTATTTTAATTGTTATATATGTGAGTGAGTAGGGTTGTAATAATATTGGGATAATATTGTATGACACACACAAGCACAATAGAGTGCACACACCCAGCATCTTCCGTTACTCAAGAGGCCTTTTTGGCTGGTACTTGAGGTTTTAGGAACTACATACAATATATTCATCCCCTACAATGGATAACATTTTCTGCTGCACGTTCTCTGTACAAATTGGATGACGTGCTGTATAATTTTATTCCTCGAGAAATCTGTAATGAGAAAAATATGAAATAAATGGATATTGAACCAGGATTAAGCCCAACAATATTTGTCACAGCAGTTTGAGAAATGAAATCAAGGAATAATTACGAATTAATTATTATGAATACATAACATCCTGTTTTGGACCTGCTGACTTCTCAGATCATCATTGGTTGACAATATTCCATTCCTCACGCACACATGCGCTGCTGCCACCAAATGCTACTCAATGTGGAATGAAGCAAAAAATAAATAAATTAAATTAGATATATTTTCTCAAACCTGTACGTACCCAGTAACCATCTTCCTGTTTTCCATCTATATATGTACCCTACTCAAATAATGTTATATTGATATGCATGTGCCCTCTTCAAATATAATTGGAACCGCAGTCAGTATCACCAAAGATAATTTCTTCCTCTTTCACATCATCATCTTCATCATCCTTGGGGTGGGGGGGCATCAACCACAATATTGTGAACGCAACCTGTGTCGAGGTACGACCCTTGGGTCACCTCAAGGCGGATACCAGGTACGTGCAAAGTTGTTTGTTAATTGTTTGAGTTACGTGTGCGTGTATGTGTACCCATTATATAAGTGACAGTAATTTAATTGATTGTAGCTTGTTTGCATAAAAATACAAAAATCTTCTCTCCCAGGTAGTACGGCCCTACATGTAGTAACATATATATAATATATGTTTATAATATTTTAGCCACACCTCATCACTTCCCTGACATGAGGACGACGCCTACATCCCAACTTAGAAAAATTGACACTCACCAACTGTACGGCGCACGTGCACACTTGCGGTCCATGAAATACATCAGGTACATGCTGCAACTGACCCGTGGGTCACATTACAACCCGCTGTCGGGGCCGCTGGGTACTGATCTGTCCGGCACCTTTGGCGGTCTGAGACCTTTCCGCGTTCCCTGGAGCCCCTCGACCGCACCCCCCGGTCAGGTCCCTCGGATCTGGACCGAGCAGTCATCACCTTTGAGGTGCGTTCATCTGCTGTCCATCCATCTGTCTGTCCATTCGTACATCCGTCTTTTCCTCCGTCCGTCCGTCTATTTGTGCTTCGTTCTGCTGTCATGGAGGGCATGGTACAACAATGAGGGTGTCGTCTTGCGTATTTGTAATATCCTGATTAGGGTATCTGTAGTAGTCGTAGACGTACGACACACACTATCACAATATAAGGTGCAAGAAGCACCCCGTCAACATCTCGAGAGGCCTTTGCGGCAATCAATTACTACAGTATCTCTACAGGTAGTATCCGAGATGGCGAGTTGTCTATCTGGACATCTTTCGATCGAGCCTTTGCTGCATGTAGGCGGATATAACAGAGATACAACAGTATGAACCTGCAACGCCCCCCCGGTCCCCCTCGCTTCTTTTCCGCAGCTACAGACGTATCGATCTATGGATACCTCATGGACTATTCTCCGAAACCACTCCAGCGGCGCTTGCAGCCCGCATAGCCCTGTGCAGAAACAATACTGGGAATTGCACTTGCGGCAGTGGAATCAGCAGCGGCAGCGGCAGCGGTGGCGGTGGCGGTGGCAGTGGAAATAGTCGTTGCACGGCGGGAGCCGCCGAGTTGCTGCCGTACAATCTGTCGATGGTGTCTCGCGGTCGTGCACGGTTATCTGTGCCCTCCCTGGCGCCAGGAATGTCGTACATGGCGGTTGTACGGGCAGATGCGGACGTCAAGGACGGGTTTGGCCAAGGGTTGCAGGTGTGTTGAACCCTTGGGGGGGCAAAAGGGATATCAACGAAATAGAATTATACCAGACGGCCACCCTCATCAGCAGGGTCAGCCAAGGGCGCTGCACGCTTTTACCCCCAGAATGGTAACCTAGGTTGCTGTGTTGCATAAATGTACGGAGACTGCGAGATGCAGGTACGGAATGCTGTACGGCGTTTCCTATGATGTATATACACAAAGGCACTACTGTGAGGGTTTGCTCCTCAGGGGTGCTTGTGTGAGTGGGTGAGGGTGTTGGATAGCTTCAGATGGAATTATTCCATACCAATCAAAAGACACCACCCACCAACCAACCACCCCTGTGGATGCTGGGTACATTTCTTATAGGCATCATCTACGAACTTCACCATGTCGAACGTGCCGTACACCTTCGCGCCACCCACCATCAGTCACGGCCTACCTTCCGACTCCCTCTTCCTTCTGGAAGCTGGCGCCGAGGCCCTTACGTCATGGCCGTACATGATACATCCACCGCCGCCACCCAGTGACCTGTCGTACAATCCGTACACCACCATATACGACAGTGTGGCGGCGTGGGCTCCCGATTTTCGGACTGATATGTGCGTGGCCAAGCTCTTGAGCCTTTTGGTACGATGGAGGCCGGCCGTTGATTTGTGGACGCTGTTTGGTGCCCCAGCCAGGGAGATACCGCTCAATGTGGGCAATTACTCGACCGGAGGCAATTCGACAAGCAGCGGTGGTGATGGCGGGGGTTATGGGTGGAGAGAGGTGCTGCTGCCATTACTGCCGCTGCCGCCAGCCAGCGGCGGCCCGCCCGCCCGCGTGCATGTCGTACATGCATGCTGTGACCCGCTGGTGAGGCAAGCAGCAGAGGCAGAATGTAGTAGTTGATGAGTGCCGCCGAAAAGGCCTCTCCGTCGTCAAGATGTTGACCGGATGGTGCTTCTTGCACCTTATTACATTGTGACAGTGTGTGCCGTACATGTACGATTATTACTACACCGACAGAATGCACCCTTTTTTACTTTTTTTACTGCTGCCGTACAGGATTATGGAAACGGCGTCAACCGTACGAGCAGTCACGTGCAGGTGCTATTGAACACAAGTTTGTCGGTTTTTGCGCTCAAGTCGGGGGCAGCGCTATTGGTGTGGGTACTGGATGCGGCACTGGACGGGGGCCCCCTTGCGAACGCGGAGGCGACCGTGTTCGTCAATCATGGAGACGATGGCTATGTGAGTGTGGCAGCCGCCGTACAATTTCCGCAGCACAGTCAATTCATGAACGAAGGAGCTCTATCCACGCAGTACGACACGTTTTCAGCCATAGTCCAACCTGCTTGTACCGCGAAAGCGTTGACATGCCTCATGTACCTGTAAACGATGTTTTTTACACAGAAGTCTGCTCTGGAACATATTACGTTTTTGACTTGCGCAACTTGCATATATATATAATATATCTTTTTTTAAGGATTGTTGGTGTACGGCAGAAATGAAAAAATACGGAGCTGGGTTTCATTTCATGGCCGTAATCTACCCTGCCTCCCTCTCCCCTCGCATTCCGACTGCCTCTCCCGGAGGAGCAGGGACTTCCCAATGCACTGGGCCGTTGTACGACGGACATCAACGGCCTGTGCAACATCACCCTGGCCGTACAGCAGGTGCGCAAGCGCTACTACCGTACCGGCATGTACGGAAAAAACTCAATAAAACATGAGTCAGGATTTCCCCATCATGCTCAAACCAAGTCATAATAAGGCCCGTTCAGTATTCCATTTCGCCGCCACGTCACAAGTTTACCTCCCACACTTTTTCCTACTTCCGTACTCCGTACGCCGTACTCCCGTGTTTGTTGAAGGGCACCGGCTCCCCAATGGCACTGGCGGTGGTGGCGGGTGACCAGCTGGCAATGTTGCCACAGGCGGGCTGGGTGGCGGCGGGGTTTGACCGCTCTCTGGAGTCAAACTTTGTTGGCAGCCTGGTGGCGGATCGTCTGGTGGTCGTGCCGGGGGACAGCCTCAAGATCACAGGTGGGTGGGATTTGTTTAGATGGTGTGGGTGTTATGTGTGTGTGTGAATGATGTGGCTGGATGATCTGGTGTATGCACCATAAGGCGCCCGATTTGCGAGCTGGAGTCCTGAACAGTCATATGCAGGAATTGACGACATCATGTGTATCTAGAAACGATGATCTGCGCATTGTACGATACGCAGGTTTTGTACAGCAGGCGAATCTTTCGAGTTTGTCCTTAGAGCTTCCTCCACAAAGTGTTGCCGTACTGCAAGTGTCTCCACCCTGGATTCCTGCCAGCACGGGATCTGGATCTGGACTCGTACAGAGTACGGCAAATAAGGACAATGATACTCAGTCCGTTACTTTTGTGATGGTAAGTCAATAATGGGACGGGGACCCAAATGGTGGTGGGTTGTCGATGGGGAGTCACGGGGGGTTGATGGGCCTATGGGTCAGTGTGGGTCAGTATGGGTCAGTGGGGGTCAGTGTGGGTCAGTGGGGGTCAGTATGGGTCAGTATGGGTCAGTGGGGGTCAGTGGGGGTCAGTGTGGGTCAGTGGGGGTCAGTGGGGGTCAGTGGGGGTCAGTGTGGGTCAGTGTGGGTCAATGGGGGTCAGTGTGGGTCAGTGGGGGTCAGTATGGGTCAGTGGGGGTCAGTGGGGGTCAGTGTGGGTCAGTGGGGGTCAGTGGGGGTCAGTGGGGGTCAGTGTGGGTCAGTGGGGGTCAGTGGGGGTCAGTGTGGGTCAGTGTGGGTCAGTGTGGGTCAATGGGGGTCAGTGTGGGTCAGTGTGGGTCAGTGTGGGTCAGTGGGGGTCAGTGGGGGTCAGTGTGGGTCAGTGTGGGTCAGTGTGGGTCAGTGGGGGTCAGTGGGGGTCAGTGTGGGTCAGTGTGGGTCAGTGTGGGTCAATGGGGGTCAGTGTGGGTCAGTGTGGGTCAGTGTGGGTCAGTGTGGGTCAGTGGGGGTCAGTGTGGGTCAATGAGCTGTTGACTAAGTTGGTTAAAGGGTTGGTTGGTCAGCAAGCCAATCTGTCAGTAATAGGTCAATCTGACACTCGCATGCGGTTGGTGTTATCTGGTCCTGACTGCAGGTCAATGGCAGCACCGGCACGCTTCATGGAGATGTCATTGTACCCAAAGATGTACGGCTTCAGTCGTACACAGTTCAGTTGCGCCTACAGCCATCGCAGGGCAACAGCACGGGTGTGCGTGGCCGGCGGCAGCTATCCTCCCTAACGGTTAACGACCCATGGGTCAGACACATCCCTGAGCGTAAACAAACAGACACTGACCACCCCGACTTAGATGGTCACCCCATCGCAAGCACCGCGAAGGGCGGGGCAATCGAAGTAGCGGTCAATGTGGAAAAGATGACCGCGGTGTACGGCACTGAGATTAGGACCACTGGTAGCAGGAATGCCAGTAATCCTGACGCCAGCCGGAGTGTACGACAACTAATGCAAGTGCCCGGATCGCCATCACCGTTGGCTCAACCGCCACTGTCCAGCGTCCCGCCGGTGTCCCGGTCAGAATACGGCAAGTGGCCTGTAGCGGCGGAGCTGCAGATCACGGTGGCAGATCCGCGGCCGCCGACTTCTGACCTTCAGGTAGTTATTTGGGTTATTATTTCAGTTGGTATGGCATTTTAAATTTCAGTGGTCTTAGTGAGCTCTTGCGGTGTGCATCATGAAATGTTTTGTCTTGGTAATTTCAGTGGAGTTCGTCGTACAGTGGATCCAAATCTAGATATTACCGATCTTCTCCACATCGTAACGGTAAATACAACTAAATATGTAGGACGTAATAATCATAGTGGCTTAATGGCGAGCAGAGCTGATTGGCGGCAGAGCTGAGCGATTGCGCCGTCACGGGCGCAATCACTCAATTGATAGAGCCTGATGGACGTTGATAATGAGCGCTCGACCAGCCCACGGAATTCGATTGGAGTCGATTGGGGTGAATGGATGACGAGGGGCTGCCCCTCTAGCAGCAGCAGCAGCAGGGGGCGGAGAAGCAGCGCTCTCCCCCGTTAGGATAGGTTAGTGGGCCGTTGGTCGGTGAGGAATAATACCACCGTGTACAACCGACAACTGCTATTTTATCGAACTTTAAATTATCTCAACTACTTTTGAGATATGTCGGACGCATTCACCCTCCTATTATTTCTGTCCCTCCCCCCTCCCCCCCCCGTGCCCCGCAGCTGTCAGCCCCCGCCTGGTCGCTCCCAACCTCCTCCGTGTCTTTCACCGCAACCGCTGTGAGCTACATCGGCGCCTCCGTGTCCGATGCCGCCCTCACCGCAACCTGGCGCACCGCCAAGGCGTCCGGACTGTTGCGACTGACAACTGACACGGATGGGCTGGCGTCGGGCGTCATTGACCTCGGCGCCGTACCGCCCGCCAATCGCTCGGAGGCGTACGATACATTGACCATTGACGTCGAGTGGATCGGGCCTACTCGCGAACGCATCACGCGCTCGGCCAGCGTCACGTGAGTACGGGAGCTATGTACGGGAGTACGGGAGTATTTACGTAATGCACATTATAATAAATTATTATTTATAATCATTCTAAAGATCCAAATTGAGGCAATACGGCAGCTGTCAAGAGTGCTTTTTTATATAATCCTTTGGAACTCGAAAGTCAAGCCACGTGCTACAAAGTGGTAAACTGCTCCAACAACGGTTGTTTCTTTTCCCCCTCCGTGACTGCTGTTCTCCATGCTGCTTGCATCAACTACCAACACTCCCCACCCCTCCTGACACCCGCGCATCTCGCCCCTCCCCGCCCCCTTGGCCTCCTCCGTGATACTTGCAGCCTTGCCGACGGCCCCGCACGTCTTCAGCTTCAGTTGTCTCTGACACCCTCCACTCCGGGGACCTCCTTCGCCGTCGCCGCCACCCTCACTTCTAATACCGACGGAGCGGCCCTCACCGGCGTCCCCGTCACCGCCACGCTGCGGCCCGCCCCCAACGACACGCTCACCTGCGGCAATGCGACCTCGTCCTGCTCCATCTCCAGCGGGGCGCCTTTCTCCCCCGCCTGCCAGCTGACGCTGCCCTGCGTCGGGCAGTTCCTGCTGGAAGCGTGTGCGGACGTAACCGGGGGGGCGGCTGCACAAGGCACACGCGGCGGCAGTAGCGCTGGTGGCAGTAGCACCGGAAGCAACATTACCCAGAACACCACTACTGGCGGTAGCAGTAGCAGTAGCAGTAGCAGCAGCAGTAGCAGCAGCAAGTCCATAACGCGGGTGTGCACAAATCAGACGTTGGGCTACAACGCCAGCTACTGGGCTGACAATCCCTGGAGTGGTCATGACAATCCATCCATGGCATCGGACAAGTAAGTGCGCCCGCGACCGATCGGACCGATGGGGTCAGCCGACAAAACATCGGGGAGGTGGAGCATGCGAAGCCGCCGCAATCGATCTAGCTCTCTAGGGTTTTAGGGTTTTCTGGTTTTCATCTAAGAAGTGTAGTAGAGGTATATAACAAATAAGGGTGCGGATTTGCTCGGTTCACGGTTTGGCCCCCCCCCACAGGAAGTCCTACGCAGTCGGTGAGTCGCCGGTGCTGCTGTTCCAGAGTCCTTGGCCGCATGCGAAGCTGCTGGTGGTCTGGGGCAACGAAGCAAACATCAAGTCCAAGGTGGTAACGTCGGTACGTCTTGGAGCGGTGGCTTTCGGAGCGGGTCTTTCGGAGCGGGTTACTTGCTTACTAGCGATTTCGAGGTCCTGGTGTTAGGGTGTTATAGATTTACGTCCATTACTCCAATCGGAGCTCGAATGAGAATCGGGTCACCATCAAGCCAAGAAACGTAGTGCATTTCAGAGAGGGGTGCAACTGTCTTTATAATGTATGGGTGTATGGGCTCCAAAGCTGTTGAACGGGAGCGGTGGCTTTGATCACCATGGAAGTGGTGCTTTTTTGGATCGACAGGCGGGTGCGGCGGGTGTGGGTCTGCATATCTCCGATCACACTGGTGAAACTTGAGGCCACTTAGAAATGACCAGGCGAATATTACCAGGAAAGACACTACCCCCCCTTCCCCTCCCAGTCCCTCTCCTCCCATGAACGCTCTCCTCATGATATCTATGTCGCCTCAAGTTTCACTCCTCAAGTGTGATAGGGCTCTTGGTCTCATTACATTCACACTAGCGTTCTCCCCCACTGTTACTCAGTGAGCTGTCCTTTCCCCCCCCTCTGCTACCGACATACCTTCTCCCAGCTTCCCGCAGGGGGTCTGGCCCAGGTTCCCATAGGGCCCCTGGGAAAGGAATGTGTAGGGGGTTGCTCGCTGGTTGCCATACTGGATGTGCCACGGCTCAAGAGACAAGATTTTCCTTCAACATATAAAAATGTTTTGCAGTCCCTGCCCACAAGTCGTCTGTTCGATCCCCTCGCACCGCATTCCCACACCATGTCAATGAGGCTGGACATGCGGCCCGACAACATGTTAAACGTGCTGGTTACGATAAATACCTCGGTTGAATCACCGGGAAATGAAGTCCCGGTTGTGCATGATGCTGATGGGCGAGTGCTGCCAACCGTGGAGCCGGGGACAAATGCAACGGTGAGGAGTGGGGTTCGGGAGGGAGATTGAAAGCACGTAAACACGATACCAGGCAGACTGAGATGAAGGTCATCCTAGGATGTTCGGGTTATTGTTCGGGCTTTGTGGAGGGTTTAAGACCCAAGGGCTGGACTCGTGCATTGGTTATGACTGACTAATGGCCTACATGATGTCGAGGAATTTCTTTGAGGAATGACCCATGGGTCAGATACATATATTCAGATGAGCTGGAATATGTCGTGAAGCGATGAATCATGCGTTTTGGCTGTTGACCCATGGGTCAGGTCAGTTCTTTTGATCGATTCGGCCAGTTGGGTGTGAATGCTGCCGGTTGTCTGCACTGACATTGTTATATGATGCCGAGTGGAGATGTGACCCATGGGTTACATGGGTGACCCTTTAATTGCAGTTAGCGCGGCCCTTGTCCCCTGCCGCTGTCGTGTGTGCCACTACCGCGCAGATCACGGTGGCCCTGACAAGCGGCACGGGGCCCGATGCAAGCCGTGTTGGAGAAGGCGTCGAGGTGACTGTGTACGGCGTCGATAAGGCCTTTCTGGACTTGCTACCGTACGACCTGCCACACCTGGAGCAGGAGATGGTACTGCGGCTGGCGGACGATATCAATGTGGCGACAATGCAAGAGTACCGCATTGCACCAAATGCTGTACGGGCGGTGTACGACAAGCTGATGGCACGGTGCGATGCACCAAGTAGCAACAGTAGTTCAGTGCAACAGTCTTTTTAACATTTCTTTGCCCTTATTGCCGCAGCTGCTGTCTCACATTTTCACAATAAGTATTTCGTATTTTTTAATGTTCTCCACAGCTCCTATGTTACAGGCAGGGGCTTATGTTGGGTTGCTTGGATCTTATACGGCGGGTCTTTTTGAACTTCCCACCCCGCCCCCCTTCCCCTTACAGGCTGACCCAGCTGGATCCTTGGCTGCCGGCAGACACGTTCGTTGGTCAACCGCTGTCGTACCCTGGTCAAGGCCCCGCCGCGGTGGACTTGAATGACACCACTTACTTAGCGCGATTTTCCAGCGATGCCACCTTGATGCCGGGGGTACGACAAGCCGTACCTACGTAATGTAATGGTGTTACAGGGTGATAATGTATATGTCGTACAACTGTTCTTCTCATTGTCTTCCGTACTTGTCTAGCCCTCCGGCTCTTTTTGACCCATGGGTCCTTTCACCGTCCCATGGTCCATCCCCTGGTGTACTTCTGCTATTGTATGAGCTTCTGATTATCCACATGCGTGTGTGTATGTAATATACATATATTTTTTATTTTTCGTGACTGAAGCCGAGTTAAGAGCTGGGGTGTTCATTCGTTCATACACACGTGTGCGTGTGTGTGTTTTTTCGCGTCTCCCCTCTCCCGTCCGGCTTCTCATTTCTTTCACGGTTATGGGTTCGCTGCACTTACAATCAGACAGCCCCTGCCCTTCCCTTCCGCCCTCCTACTCCTTCCCCCGCCCCCTTCCCCCGTCCCCATGGCGCCTCTCCGTTCCCTAGGAAATTGGGTATTATTCGGCACGACGCCCCGTCCCCATGTTCGTCTTGCCCGCCGGCATCGGGTCAGGTAAGCTGTTCCCCCCGCCCCCGACTTTGCTCTTATCTATATACTATCTTTTGCGCTGCTCGTACAGGCTGCCCCCAACTCCCGTTCCCGAGCTCGTGTCTAAACCTCCCTTGCCCCCTGCCTCGCCGTCCCGTGCTCCCGCCCTCCCCGTCACCCATCGGCGTGTGGACATCTGGCGGCCGCGTCACTGGTTTTTCTGACTCTGCTTTGTACGGACTGGCTGGCGCCTTTCCCTCTAACCCCCTTGGCACTGTGACCCGCACCGGTATCCCTCCCCTCGGTGTCCCGCCGTACTCATCGATGGCTCTTGGCCGCCCTCGATTACCCGTGATGGGGGCGCGGACGTGTGTGTATGTGTGTATGTGTGCGCGCGTGTGTGTATCTGGTCATGGATTTGGTTATAATAGTTGCAATGGCTGCTGTAGCAAACGCTGCTGTCGCCGGTGAGTTCGCACTCTCCCGTCCACGCGCTCGCCACCGCATGCAGTGCGCCCACCGCACATGGTGCATTACCACGGGTTTCGGAGCCACCCCTATATGAAACGTTGGGGAGGAAAATCACGCGACATGGCCATTAAAAAATGAGCTGGAGTCAAAAAGGAGGAGGTATTGCGGGAAAAATAAAAATGAATCAGAGCTGGTAATAACATATGCTAATGGCTATCGCCAACTAACTAAGCCAACGGAATTAACCACCAAAACAAGGCACAGTAAGAAGCTTTACACAAGACCATGGCAATCAGAACGGGAAGCGACCCACGTATGTCCATCTCCCATCTCCTAACTTCTCCTAAGTGCTCACCATCCCAACGACCCTGTCAACCGCCCCTTCGATAACAACCACCAACCGCCAACCATCCAACAACCCTCCGACAACAAAATGATGTTACTGAAGATGTCGCCATGGCCAAGGGGGAAGGAGGACGACTCCTAGCCAACGGCGCGCAGCAACCGGCCCCGCAGCTTTCGAACAATATGGCAGCTGCCGGTGCTGTCATCGCACAGCCTCGCGCCACCAGCGCCTTCGTCGTCACTCCCCTATTTGCTACTGCAGTAACGGGAACGGACGGGAGTGCCACCCTGGAGTTCACCGCGCCGCCAAATCTGGGCACTTTCGTCATACGGTATGCGTTGCTGATGACCCACGCACGCAGTGGGCGCCTGGCGGCGATGCGAAACTGCAAATTCTGATTGTTGCTGCGCCTCCGGAACCTTCTCCCCTTCCTTTCCTCCGCTCTTGGCTCATCTGCACTCCCCAGGATTCTTCCCCGCCCCTTCCCCGGCGTCCTAAATCCCACACATACACACACACACACACACATATATATACACACAAATGTTTACACAGGGCCTTCGCCGCTGCGGGTTCCTCCGCGAAGTACGGCTCTGGTGAAGCCAAGGTAGCTGTACGGCGGCGGCTGTCACTGACCCCGTCCATTCCCCGCTTCGCACGCGTGGGCGACGTCTTCCAGTCGGGGGTGATTGTGACGGTTGGCTCCGCGCCTGCAACTGTCAACGTACAACTGAAGGTAGTTGGGGCAACCGGTATATGGTTAGGAGGATGTGGCGTACGAGTAGGGTTTTAAGGGGTACTGGAAAGCTAGGGGTGTAGCTCTGAAACCCCCACCAACTGAATGCTAGGGCATATTTTATTTGCCTTGCTTTGTTCCTGTGCCAACGATGTTCGAAGACATAAAAACAGACATACACACATACATACATACGAACCTGACCACCATCACCCGCATCCTCACCCCCATCCTTCACCATCACGCCGTCGCTACGTTCAATGTTCGTTGCCAGGTCGATGGCGGCGCCCTCTCCGCGACGGGCCCTCTTCGGCAAACGGTGGTCTTCAGATCCGAGGAGGACCTGCAGCAGGAGGTGTGTATGTGCATGTGCTGCCGCCGGGGGGAGGAATAATGTCTTGAGGGAGGGGCGAAGGGGAGAAGGACTGTCGTGGGCGGTGTGTGCGTGTATAGGGTTGGAGGGTCGTGGACAGCATCTCACCCGTCTCTCCCTCCAGCTGCCGCCGGAGCGCCATTCTTCTTCTGATATCTTCTTCCATATCCGTCTGGACACCATCCCCTGATGGCAGATCCGCTTCGCTCTTTCCGCCGTCACCGTGGGCAGCGCCAACCTGACCTTCATCGCTCAAGACGCACAGCAGCCCGGAGGAGGGGAGGACGCTCTTCAGACAGAGCTGCAAGTGCTAGGTGGGGGTAGCTGGGGGGTGCATTATTATATGTAGTTTATATGTAATATAATATAATATAGTATTGTATGTATTGTTATTATTATTATTATTCATATTATGTTATGTTATATAAAAAAATATATATAAATTATATAATGTTTTAAAAATAAAAATAGGATTTACAGTGGAACTCGAACGGCTCGAAACCCAAAGGATCCCCCAACTCAGACGATCTGCACGCCGTACTATGGCGGTCACGCCGTACTCCTTTGTCAGGCCAACAAGGCGATGTGTGGGTGGCTACGTCCTTCGCGCTCACCGCACTGCCACCCTCGATCAACGCAAGCAGTAGCAGCGGCAGTAGCAGCGGCGGTGGGGGGGTGGTGCAGTGGCAGGAGGGAATGGAGCTGCCAGTAGCTGTGCCGGGTAGCGGTAGGTTCCGCTTCCGCCTAGGGAATATGATGTCGAAGGTGGAGTGGGGTGGGGTAACAGGCGGCCATGGGAAGCTCACGCAAACACACGTGTGTGTGATGCACCGTCTCAAACACACTTGCCTGTCCCCAGCTTGATCCCCGACACGGCCCCTTTTCCCTCACGATGCAGGCAGCCTTAACTTGACCGTGGGCGTGGGGTACTTTCCTGCCATAGCCTCCATGTACGACACGTTGCGGCAGACTGATGCCAACAGGTACGGCATTCATACATACTGCATCTGTGAATGCGTACAAGTAGATTTGATGCCGAATACTCTGGCACGCACATACCTGGGATGCGAACACGTGCTGGGTTTCGCTGTCGTACGATCATTCCCCCAGTCTATTACCCTGTCCCACGGATAACTCGGCTTGCGGCGTACAGGATGTACCCAGCGGCGGCACCTGCGCTCCTTTGGGCTACGTTACCCGCCGTATTGTCGTACTACCGGCACACGGCGACCGCACAACAGGCCGCTGCTATTGCCGACGGGTTTCCAGACTTGGCATCGCTGACAGATCCGCGCCTGGGCCTTATGTGGGCGCTCCCCAGTCGCTGGGGGGAGTGGTCGCCAAGCAGGCGAGGAGGGTGGAGAAGGTGGTCGTGCTATGTATGTGTGTTTTGCGTGTACCTTCTCTGGCGCTGTCGAAACCACTTTCCTATGGTAAGCCCTTGTGATCAACACGGCCCGCAGGACCGATCTGTACCTGAACACCTGGGCCTTATTCCTCTTCACTCAACACGGCCCCGCACTGCGCTCCTCACCTTCCGCCGCTAGCTGGGCCTCCCTGGAGTCGAACCAGGTGATGACGTGGCGGACGGCAGTGGCAAGCCAGGTCGTTCGGGACGCGGAAGCTGCGAGGAAGCTGCCGGACCCTCGGCCGTACGATGACTATAACACATTGGCGTGGGCGCGGTACGTTGAGGAGCTGCTGAGATCTCAAGAAATCAAGGGCCTTATACTCAGCATCCGCGTATGGCAATGGGTTTGTAAGGATTCACGAGATCCAATATTAGCATATCCCGCATACAGATGCCCCTGGGGCGCTATATTAACACTGAAGTATCCACAATGACCCATGGGTCATTAAATTATACCAATAAGGGTATACCAGTATACCTGTGGGCTGCACGCTGACCCATGGGCTTCGTCACACTGATTCATCAAAGATCTGGGGCCTCCAACCTGCACCTCAGCAGCCTCACCAGCCCATGGGCCCCAGAAAGCACATTGATCCACAGATTAGACTGATCTACGGGTTGCACTGACCCACGGGTCACAGCTCGCGGGTTACATTGACCCAGAGGACCGCACTGACCCACGGGTCGCTCTGACCCACGGGTCGCACTGACCCACAAGTGTCACTGAGCCAGCATTACTTGTTCTCTCGCCCACTGAACCCTGGATCCAAATGGACCCAAAGCCTGACGTACATGCATGTGTACGACACGTCGAGATAATCGTTCACTAACAAATATGCTGCCATGGCACAACGCTGTGGCAATTATCCATCTCTCCTTTTTTAATGCAGGCTGGCTCTTGGCGCACAATGGGATCCCCGCAATTCAAGTCAAGCCGGAGGTAACAGTATTGATATCGGTTTTAGCAACGGTAACGGTAACGGTAACGACAGCATCGCGACCCAGGTGGCAATCGATTTAAGCCTGAGGACACTTGTACGGGCCGCCACTCCCAAGGAAGGTGGCAGCAGCATTACGAGCCTGCAGGTTAGCAACCGGATGCTTGAGTAGGTGTGCCCATTGCCGGGGATGACAATGCCTAATAGATAATTGTGATCATGCTTCAAGCCGATGTAACGCAGTACGGAGTTAGGAGTACGGAAACCTCTGCATGTAGGGGAAAGCACATTGGCATAGATATAGAGGATGTGAGTAGTGGTCACCATGTGGCTACCAACTATTGCACCCTCTTAAGCAAGCCCTTGATCCCATTTTCTCGTCCCGCCCTGCCCCACCCGTGCATACACACATACACATACACACGGTCTAATCATATCACCGCTCTTCACCTGAGAGGAGCACGCGGTAGCGCCTATGGGTTCCTTTGAACCCGAATCTGCGGGTGTCGCCACCTTCGCTCCCCACCCTCGCTCCTCCGCTCCCCACCCTCGCTCCTCCGCTCCCTACCCTCGCTCCTCAGCTCCCTACCCTCGCTCCTCCGCTCCCCACCCTCGCTCCTCCGCTCCCTACCCTCGCTCCTCCGCTCTCTACCCTCGCTCCTCCGCTCCCTACCCTCGCTCCTCCGCTCCCTACCCTCGCTCCTCAGCTCCCCACCCTCGCTCCTCCGCTCCCCACCCTCGCTCCTCCGCTCTCTACCCTCGCTCCTCAGCTCCCTACCCTCGCTCCTCCGCTCCCCACCCTCGCTCCTCAGCTCCCCACCCTCGCTCCTCAGCTCCCCAGCCACATTTCCGGTCGTTAATTCCTAAGGGTCCGTTGAATTTAATCCTTTCCCCTCCGTCCCCCCTTCCCTCCGCCCGTCCCGCCAGACCCGTGTCCTGACTTCTCTGGTGCTGCAGACCTTGGGTGCGAATAACCCTGCTCCGGGGCTAGTAGCTGCCACGGTAGATGAGGTCACTTCTGGCCTAAGAGTTCAGGGACGTACGGCATACGTGTCGGATGGATCAGGTGAGAGCAGCTTGGGGTGCGTGGGCGTGGATCGGTGGTAGTTCACGCAGGGGGGGTGACGCAGGAGGGGGGCACGCAGGAGGGGGTGACGCAGGAGGGGGGCACGCAGGAGGGGGGCACGCAGGAGGGGGGCACGCAGGAGGGGGGCACGCAGGAGGGGGTGACGCAGGAGGGGGGGGCGTGGCTGGGAGTTTGGGACCTGACAGGGGAGGAAGAAGGGGAACTCTGTGTCGATGCACGGAAGGGACAGGGTGGAGTCACTTTGTCCGTCATCCACGTGAGACCTCTCAACCGGAAACACTGCTGTAACCTGCCAGGCACCAATGCCTCGCCGGGACCGCTGGAGGATCAGGCCCTGGCTCTCCTGCTGCTGCTGCGGGCCGGAGTCAACCACCAACTGTTGCCTAAGCTGGCAGCTTACATCGCCAACCCACCGCCACCAGGCGGGTTCGGCATTTTTTCGGTGTCATACTCATGGCGGGAGCAGGGCCTGGCGGTGGTGGCGTTGAGCGAGTACGACAGGACGCGCGGCAGCAGTACACCTGACATCGAAATTACGGCCGCAATCGATGGGGTCTCCATACTCAGGGTGGGTTAACGTATGTGTGCCCGTTAAATATTAGAAGGATAACAATAAACTATCCATATGTTGGTGATTTGACCCCATTGGTCCCTCAATTCTAAACTCCCTCCTATACGCGAACCATTGAGAAGATACTCCATAACCACACAATGTACAAGAGCAAGGAGGTATTCAAGGAAAATAAAGGACATTTTTCATAGTGCTACACATAATTACGTTCATATATCCATTCTGCGAGGTGTGGGGTTCGAACCCACGCAGTCGACAGACCATGAGATCTTAAGGCTCACCCCTTAGACCACTCGGGCAACCTCGCTTACGTCGCTCACATGGTAATGGTGGTGTAACAACCATTATATAGCAGTATTTGTTTGTCCGCATTTCCTTCCCTGAACAACCTCCTGCAGGCCTCCTTCACTCCGAACAACACCGCACCCGCCACCACCACGACCACCACACCGTGGTCACAACTACAGCACAGCAGCAACAAGACTCCCTCTTCCTCCTCCACTGCTCCAATATCCAGTAGTAGCGGCAATGCATCATCATCCTCTACCGCACAGCTGAGCTTCGTGGTGCGTGGGTGATGAATAAGCAGCCTAAGATGATATATTACTGTCGTACGGTACGGCAGTTATTCATACCCACAACCTTCTCCTCCCTCTATGTTAAGTGTTTTAGGGTAATATCTTTCGTCTTGCCCCGTGTAAAACACACAGCCTAACAATCGCAGGCAAATATACACATACGCCTGTTGTTCCCCCCTGTGCAGGTGACCGGCAGCGGTGAGGTGACGGTTGCCGCCTCCCTGCACTTCGTACCCGCCGAGCTGCTGCCGTACCCCTCGTACCGCGGTCTCTTCGTGGAGGCGGTGCTGCAGATGGTGGACCCAACCACCGGCGGACCCACGGGTCAGCCGATCAGTGCGGTGCCGCTGGGCTCCGTCGTGGCTCTGACGGTCCAGGTGACCAGCCCCGACGACCTGGGCCCCGTCTCTCTCTCCGTCATGATGCCGGCGGGACTGGAGCCGCTCGACCCAAACCTTGGATCGGGCAGCAGCGGTGGCAGCCTCTACAGCTGCGCGGCAGGACAGCTGCAAGACGTATCCTGGACTACGTTCTGGCCGCTGCCCATATGTCCTGCTCAAGTACGACGCGCTTATGTACGGCATGTATATGTCTTTCATAATACGGCATCTCCCGTCAGCGCGCCCTTCCGCTTTTCTCCAAAACCACAGTCCGGTTCACCTCTCTTGGGCCCGGCAGAGGGAATAGGGCTAGAGGGATCTCGGAGACAAGCAAAGAGCATCAGAACCATTACATTTATAACCAATTTTAAGGTGCATCAGAAACATTAGGAAGGCGCATTTCGCCCCTCCTCCTCCCTCCCGTCCCCCCTGCCCCTTTCCCTTCTCCTCAGCTTCCTTTCCCTCCCTTCCCTCACGCCTCCCTTCCCTCCCTCCTCCCTCCCTCCTTGCCTCCCCCCTCCTCCCCTCCTCTTTCCCCTTCCGCTCCTCCACCCCCTGCATCTTCCTCAGGAGACCCGCCCCTCGCTGGTTACCTTCTCCTACATGGCTCTCCGCGCCGGCACCTCCTCCGTCTCCCTCCGCGCGGTGGCCGCCACTCCGGGCTCCTTCGTCTTCCCTCCCGTGCGGGCCGCAGCCGACAACCAGCCCGAGCTCATGGGCATGACAGCCGCCTCCAAACTGCAAGTCTGCACCGAATGCAAGGCCCCGACGTACATTCAGAGATCTCTGACGCCTCCGAAACCGTGCCCCAGGGAGGGCTGCGGAAGGCGCGGCATCTGTAACCTGTCAACCGGGAAGTGCCTCTGCGTCAACGGCAACGATAACGGTAAAGGAAAGAATAACGGCACTATAAGCGAGTGTGGGGTATAGTTTCAGGAGATGCAATGGAGGTGCAATTAAGCTGCTGCGTCTAGGGCTGTAGGAGGGACCTGGTAGGGGAAGGGCGGGAAGATTGGCTGTACTGATTGGGCTTGTAGGAAGCAGTGGTGCGGATGGTGGCGGCAGCGGTGCGGAAGATCGGGTGAAGAAATCGACTTTCTTCTGCTGTACATACATACGTATGACGTTATCATCATCGTTTTTTCGTTGTAACTGATCTGTTGTTATTTTGAGAAATATCATGCAAAGGATTTTAAATTATCATTTTTGTTTTTAAATTGGGAACAGTGGGCCTTATAGGTTATGTCAGATTGCGAAAATCGACCAGACGGGTTCATCCTGCCCCTGCCGTACAGATCGCGTGTATGGTTCTTTTTAGACCCGGTTGTCCGCGTGACCGTATTTTCGTGCTGGTAGGGGTCTAGGGTAAAACGATCGTTCAGCCCAGCTGAGTTCAAGCATTCACCTTTACGCCACACAGGATGACGCGCATGACGTCGTACAGCTGAAAAGAAAACATTCGCATTAGTGACATGCGGCGTAGCGTACAGAGACATTCAAAATCCGCCGTATTGTGCAGTACCACTAGATAATGTACCCTACATCTTATCACATTTCTCATGTTGGTGGTCAAACTGGCTTGCTAGGTGCGTTACTATTAGAGTGAGTAAAGTGAGTTAGCGCCGCTTCATGTTCGTTTGAATGGATGACCCATGGGACCGCAGAAGTCGCTAGATGTAAGGGCGGATCCATCATGCATCCACGTGCAAGATTGAAGTCCTCCTGTATCGGCGTCAGTGCGCCAGTCACTGCGTTAGGGTACGCGCGCTGTACGTACTCCAAGCTGTAGCTACAACCCCTTTATTACAAGTGCCGTACTGCTATTACAAATGCCGTACTGCTATTACAAATACCGTACTAAAATGTCATAGTATCATGTAACGGAGCATCAACCAGTGCGGAGTCGCCTGCGTGTCACGACACGATATGCAGCAGTGACGCAAACGAGCTTGGTGTGCTGCAGGTACGGAACCCTAAAACCCTAAGGTACGGAAGGTATGTCGTGACATGCGAGATTACCTAGTTTCCTAGGGGTCCTCGGGCTACGGGCTACAACAGGACGTGTTGCTCGTCATAATTTGGTGTCACGAGAGCGCCTATCCGCGGGTATTGGAGGATCATCAGGCGGTGGTGCCGGTGTTGACTATGAGCCATATGAGCTGCCGCAGGAATGGAAGTTAGTTGCGGAATCGGGCGGGCCGAGGGGCCCAACGGACATTGAAATGGCGATGTAACCGAATGGATTAGGTGGGCGCGGGGGGGGAAGTGGGGTTTGGTGGAGTACGCGAGGAAGAAGTGCGGAGGAGGGGAGACGGCGACATAGTTGAGCAGTTTTTTATGGTTGATATGGTTTCTTTGCCTGGTGATCGGTGTGGCTTCCTAAGCGCAATTTGGTTGCCTGAGTACCTGACAAGTGTCCATATCGGTCCTTAGCCGGAGGACATGAAGAACCTGAAGAATAGATTCGGTGTGATGTTGGCTGTGTTACTACAGGTAGATCCTAAAGGGAAGAAAGCTTTCCCCAAAATTCATGTATATGTTGCTTTGCACATTATGGGTGGGCTTGGATATGGGGTTGGGTGGGGTGGCGGGAGCGTGTTGGGTCTGGGAAGGAACGGGGAGGGGGAGCAGGAGATTTGATATGTGACAAAGTGCGCATCCCTGGGGACAGCACGGATTCCTAGATAAACAGATGTGACCGAGAACGGCAAGAAACGATTCGTGTATGACCCCTTGGTACGATGGAAGCCGGTAAAAAATCTCCGCACTTCCGCTCATCAACGCGGTTCGCTCTTAAGCGCGGGAAATAGGTATCTGGCTTCATCCAACCCATTAAAATAAAATATCCCAGTATGTATGATTTTCTTTGTCACGAATCCACAACGCTCAGTGGTTAGTCATTTCTTCTGCGACGTCACAATTGAAATTATGCTTGCAGCTCAATTGCGCATAGCTGAACTATAAAAAATCTGCTGCTGCAAAGTTTCTAAGTAATATCCTAACCCATGGCATACGGTCAGTGCTTTGTGGGCTGGCAAGATTTTTGGCAAATGTTTCTGGCAAAGTTCTTTGGGCCTTGTAACCATACTAGATACATTCTTCCTACTTTGCTTCTATATCATATTCGGGATTACCTGCCGAATGGAGACAAATATGGAACGCGGGAGTATCATACGACTGTACGGCCGATCGGGTTCGCAAATAATAACGGACGAGTGTATCTGGTGGCGCCCGTACAGGAGCTGAACGCGTCCAGAACCGGTTCTCAACGCTTTCCGTTAGTTGTGTAATAAAATTTTCCTCAAACAAATTGTTTTGATATCGAGACACGAGAACGCTGAAAGCGAGGCTGAATGTTAGCGGGCGATATCGGAAGTCCGAAGCGCAGCCACCAACGGAGGTCATAGACGTGCCGGAGGTGCCCGGCCCAACTGTGGGCCGGCATCACAAATTCAGCATGCAGATGCATGGTATTCAGCACGCTGGCGCCCAACAGCTGGCGTTGCCTGACCCAAAGAGTTTGCGCATTTTGGTCATAGACAGCAAAGCTGTATCACGGCAAAGTACAACGCAGCTTCTAAGAGAGTGTTCATATCAGGTGAGGAACTGGACAATACATAAGCTTGCGGGACGTAGGTGAGCAAGTCCGCGTAAATTTTCCACAAGCATGCGGCTGCGGCAGGTAACCGCGGTGAAGACCGCGCGTGAAGGCCTTCAGCTTCTCCTGGAGGCAGAACATGGAGCCGGCTTTGATCTTGTTCTGAAGGAGCACGACCCGCCGGGAGCAAATGCATGCCGCCTTCTTAAACGGATGGCAAAGACGGAAGGCCTAACACGCACTCCTGTAGTTGGTGAGTACATCAAGTTGTCACTTGAGCGTTTAGACAACACTTATCGGTCGGGACGCGTGTTGCGTATCCGACACCTGCCAAGATATTTGACAAAATATCTCCCCGCAGTAACGTCCACCCAAGACGAGCGCGAGACCGTAATGTCATGTCTTTCTCTAGGAGCAATAGACTACCTCATAAAGCCATTGAGACAAAATGAATTACGTCATATTTGGACGCGCGTGTGGTGGTGGCGAAAGGTATGTCATCGGACGTGGGGGTTGACCTTAACGGAGCAAGTGCATGTCCCTTATGCGAGAAATGTAACCTCCACATGTGTGCTTTGCTTGCAGAGTCAAAGCCAACATGCTCCAGGCATGCCGAGTGTAGCAGTGCATCCCGCGCGCAACTACACCTTTAGAGGCCCCAGCAGCGCAAATCGGCAATACGAGGCTACTTCAAGCGATTCAAAGCAGACAAAGTAAGCACCCCAGCAGTACAGGCCCCGTATTAATGAGGTTATAATTATGCTGACCACCAGTTCGTGTTTGGTTTGCCATGTTCGAGACATAAAAATACTAAAATGATAGCAAAATATTGGATGTACTATGCGCGCAAATCGTTAATTAAGTAGACGTGACGTGTACAACGTTCTACCGGTACCGGTTGAGTTCGGCGCCCTTTAGATTGCAGAGAATCACCGGAACAGTACCACTAGTTAGTTGCCTCTGCATCCATACCTGTGCTCTGGCGCTAATTGTTTTTTCTACCTGTGCGTGCTTGCGGGCACCTCGCAGCCAAGAAGAGGAAGAACCCACATCGAAAGAGGGCAGCGCGCCGGATAACGGAAATGGCCACGGCAGTAAGGGCAATGGAAGCAATGGCAGCAAAGAAGGCAACGGCACCAGTCGGTGGGTTACTAAGTCATCAGCAAGCATAGCCGCCATGTCCTCAGATTTCGATTATATTTCCCCAAAGCTCAAATTTATAAAGTGGCGACAGTGGCAGCTTAAGTTAACAGGGATCAGCTCAACAATCTTATTTAACCTCTGACGGGGGCTCAGCGGCTGTGCTTTAGCATCCAAGAAGCGGGTGAGCCCAGCCTTTTGCTCTGTACCGGGAAACGCGACCCTTCCCCCGCTCCCCCAACCCCACGAGAGAAACAGTTGCGTGCGTGCGGACACGGTATAACGGACAGCGGTACGATGCGCACCAAAAGTTTCCTTGTACGAATACGGCCATCTAAGACTCCTACACTTTGGGGTATTATATATATTTTTGGGTGGAGGCGCTCACGTGCCAAATTAGCGACGTTATGTGTCTTTCGGAGGGGGAAAAGTTGGGACTTAGGTTGCAGGTGTTGTTCTCGTGTCGTCCTTCATAAGGGGGGAGGACATTGTCGTACATTATTTATATAAGGATGGGAGATATCGTGGTCGTGGCGGCTGTTGCAATGACGTAAAAGTGACTTCAACGGCCATATGGCTTTTGGTTTTTCCCTCCCCTGTCAGAGTCGATGCAAAGCTCCATTGCGACAACAAAGATAATGGCCACGGCTCGAACGGCAATGGACATGGCTCGAATAACGGTAACGGTCACGGCTCCAACGGTAACGGCTCCAACGGCTCGTCGGACAACAAGAACGGCGGCAACGGCAATTCCGCTACCAAGGGCGACGGCAACGGAAATGGCTCAAATGGAAACGGTGCCAGTACGACATTGGCGGTTGACCGGCACTATCAGGCGCTCGTCAACACGGCGGAGGGGAAGATGCCGCCGAACCTGGGCGGCCACGATGGACTTACGGTATGTCGTACATATACATAGGTGCCATATTGATGTATCGTACATACTATCTTGTAGGATGCGATTTGGGTGTGTTGACGTTTTCCGGAGTTGTCTGAACCCTCAGTGTCTCCCGCCCTCGATTCCTTTTTTCTTCCAGGGCGCCGTGAAGGGAGGAACCATGGGTCGCTCGTCTGCCTTCGCGCAGTACATAGGGCCCAGCTCCTCCAGCCGCAAACGCGCCGCCACATCGGAAGCCGTGCAGCCTGGAAGCCGCGATCCATTGTGCGGTACAGATGCAATGGAAGAGGACAACGGCACCGGCGGCAGTGGCATGCCGACCACAGAAGGCATCGCCACCGGCGGCGGCAGTGGTGCGGGTGGCGGCGGGGGCGGCAGCGGCGGCATGGTGGTGGCGCAGGGGCGGTCCAAGGGGACGGCGCAAAGGGAGCGCGAACGCGAGCGGGAGAGCTACCGCATCGCCGCCACGGTGAGAGGATGACGCTGCTGATGCGGGAAGGGGGGGGATGTGGGGTGAAAGGGACGTGGGATGGCTGTCGTGACAGCTGTTATTAGTAATTGTGTAGGCTGCCGTACTAACCAGGAAACCCAGAGAACTCTGGATCGTTCATTACTCCGCCGTACGTATTGTTATTCTTATCATATTTATCATTCTTAATTGTTGTGGTACAACATCTACATTAATACGATGGCGGATGATGGATTGAGGCGCGGGAGCAAGCATCGTGTGATGCATAAGTATATCATCATATCATTACTGTGTTGTCGCGATCAATGGCAATGTCAATGTTGATGTCGGCGGTGTCGGCGGTGCTTAGACGCTCTTGGTGGTCTTCGTTTCAACCTGTTCTCTTCCCTCGGATACCGCTTTTCGCAGCTTCGTGCTTCTGGCGCCAGCGCTCACACTCTCTCAGAGGACACCTTCACGCCGGGCACTGCGCGTCTAGGCACCACCGGCCGCAGTTGCGGCGCCGGTGGCACAGCTGGTGGCACCGGCGCCAGCGGTGCCGGCGTCGGCGGCGCTGGCGGCAGCGGGCCGCTGAGTGGCGGCGGCACCGTCAACAACGGCTCCTCCTACAACAATGCCAAGACGCACCAACAGCAGCAACCTGCGCTCTCGAGCGATAGACTCGGATCGCAAGGCATCTCCCCAAGCCACTACGCGGGGTCGCTGCAGCCGTCCTTACAGCAACAACAGCAGCAACAACAACAGCAGCAGCAAGTCGCGGCGGCGGCGGCGGCGGCACAGGGCCCGGCGGCATGGCCCAGCGGCATGGCCCCCCCACACCCGCATGCGGCGCATCATATCCCCGGAATGGGCCCGGCGGTGGCGCCAACAGGTCTCCCAGGCCCCGCCAGCTTTCCCGGCATGTTCGCAACGCCCTTTGGTGCGTTGGGAACTTGGCTGGGGGGGACGTGCGTGTCGGTGGACGACTGGATGCTGTTCATGTACTCCAAAGTAGCATCATTTCGTACACTATTACGTCTCGTTACATGACGGATGGACACCGCATAGCGGACAAATAACGGACACCTTTTTATAAATTGTGTTGCATAAATGTCGTACACCTGGCTACTGGAAAGCCGAATCCGAATGACGGTGCAGTACAATCGCTGGCGTTATGCGCAATCCTGTTCACGCATTGGCACCCGTCAATCTACACTCCTCATCTTTGCTTTGCCTTTTGCCGCTGCTGCTAATGATGATGCTAATGATGATGATGATGCTAATTTGATGCTGCTAATGATGATGATGATGATGATGCTAATTTGATGCTGCTAATGATGATGATGATGATGATGATACTTCCACCTGCAGGTCTCCCGGCAACACACATCCTGCCGCGCATGGGTGTGGGTGTGGGAATGGCCGCACACCCCGCCATGAGGTTTGGACCCGCGGGACAGGTTGCGGCGGGTGGCGGCGGCGGCGGCCACAACGGCGGCGGCGGCGGGCATCAGCTGGCGGGCGGTCTAGACCAGCACCAAGTAGCATTGCAGGTAAGCGTATGGGGAGTACGAATTCGGCGCTGGCGACAGAAACCCGCTGAGGGGTGATCTACAAAGCAGAGAACGGACGATTCGCACGGCGCCGGGTGGCAAGTCGGTCTCCTAGGAGAAGTGAGCACAGGGTGGGGGGTGGAGAAAGGAGGCGGCAAGAGGGGCTGCTGTGGTGGTGGTGGATCGTGTGCGCGCGAGGGCTTCCTTCTTTCAATCCTGCCCTCTCAGCCTTGCGAGCTCTCACAGCGCATGGGGAAGGGGCACTCCGCTGGAGAGGTGCCGCTGGGGCCCCCCTTTTTGCCTTCATCCGCACTTCGGGTGGTAAATTAGCTGACCATCTGACCACCTCAGGTGCAATTTGCGGGTGTTTGTTCTCCTCCCTCCCTCCCTCCTTGGAGGAAGCCCTACCTCCTCGCCTCCCTGGAGGCAGTTTGTGCCACCCCCCAAACCCACGCGATCCTCTCTTTCCCCTCCAACCAACCGCCTCCTTCGAACCAACGTGACCCGGCCCGACCCGGCCTCATCTGGTCCGTCTTTCCGCACGCACGCCCGCAGTCCATCTTTCCCTTCCCCCCGCCGGAGGTTGTGGCTCTCGCGGCAGCGGCGGCGAACGAGGTACGGCGGCATGCTAGCGAATGTGCCATGAGATGTGTCATGCCTGTGTTTCGATCATCCCGCTGTTTGCAGCGGTCCGTTGCAACCGTTATCGAGTCTGATTGGGCCCTAGTGCGTGCGGCGACGAGTCCGGTGCATCCGGTTCACGAGTCCAGTGCCCACGTGCGCGAGTATGCCTGCGTAGTTCGAGGCTCACATTGGAAAACACACACACACATACATACCAAGCCACGTGCCCCTCCCCTGCGCTGTGGCTCGGTCCGGTCAGGCCCCTTGGTGCTCGCCCTTGTAGGGCGAGTTGCCCACAGTGTAACACCACATACATACATACATACATACATACATACATACATACATACATACATACATACATACATACATACATACATACATACATACATACATACATACATACATACATACATACATACATACATACATACATACATACATACATACGGAGATTGTTTCTGCTCTCTAATCTGGCCGCCAAGCCCACCGCTGTCGCCGCTGCATCAGGCCCACCAAGCAGCGGCCCGTGGGCCCCACGGCGGTGGCCACACTGGTCACGGCGGCGGCGGCGGACCCCACGGGTTGCTTCTGGGGTCTCTGCCGCCGGGTGATGGACCCGGCGGCGCCGCCGCAGCGCCCACCAGTAGCGCCACTAACATTAATGCCATGATCCTGAACCAGCTGCTGGCGAGTGGCGTCACCCTGACAGCCTTCCTCGGCCACCAACCGGTAGGGTCGCCGGAGGGTCCCTGCTGCCGAGAGCAACGATGACAAGGGTTAGATTGAGCTGGGTGTGGCGTATTTTCCGAAGGGCCTCTCCTGGGTCCTAGAAAGGGGTGGAAATTGGGGGGGAAATGGGGGGAAGAGGTAATTGGGTGGATGCACTCTTCACTGCCCACACTGGGGTGTTCATTTGCTTCATGTATCCTTCTCGCAGGGCCCTATGGGCATGACGCGGCACCCGCAACAGGGCCTGGGACACCCAATGCCGGGGCCCGGCTCCAGGGTGCCTCCCCACCCGCACACCCACCCAGCAGCGGCGCTGCCGGCGCATCACCAGCAGCAACAGCAGCAGGCCGCCGCGGCAGCAGCGGCGGTGGCGGCGGCAGCGGCGGCCTGGCGACCGCCACCTTTCGCACCAGCATCGATGGCGGCCGCCGCCGCCGCCGCGGCGGCGGGAGTGCTGTCCTTCCCTGGATCGCTTCCGCCGGGCCACGGCGTAGGGCCGGCACTCCCACCTGACCACGCCGCAGCGGCGGGTAAGTCGCGCACCAGTGTTGACCGCGACCACACTTTAACCGCTGTCAGTGCTCCTGCTGCAATTGCTACTATTTCTGGTTGCCAACGATTATGACCAATAATAATAATTGTTATTATTACTGTGGTTATTATTATTATTATTATTTTATTTAAACAGTAAACTACTAATAATAGGTGCCAATACCGTTGCTTTGTTGAGGTTACTGCAACAAAGGCACATCACCTCGGCGTTCCTGCGGGATGTCGTCTGCAATAACTCTCTGTTGCCGTACAGGCCTTTTCGTACCGGGAGCTGCAGACGGGGGTCGCATGGGCCGGCCGCAAGGGGGGGGGATGCCGGAACCGAAACGTCGCAGGGCTCTGGCACTCGACAAGTACAGGAAGAAGCGCAAGGTTGGTTGGGGGGGACCCGGACGAGCTGCCTCCCAGATGCCCGAATGAGAATCGCCGCTTAAGGGGGGATGGGAGGAGGGGAGAGGGGGGAGATCGGCACACCTGAGGGTGTGTAGTGAATGATGTTTTAGGATTCGCGTGGGTGCGTTCGTCCCTTCCTGGGTGGGGACTGGGGAGGAGACTGGACTCTGGGGACCAAATGACAAACGTCCAAACACCTTTGCTGGCGATTGCGAGATATAATCAAAAGCATCGAGATATGATGTAATATAATATCAGGCATGTTGCCTCATCAGGATTCACACAGGCGCCAATTTTTTGGGGGTCACCGGAAGTGACCATTGCATTTACCGCCTTTTTCCTCCTCGTCCTCCTCCTCGTCCTCCTCGTCCTCCTCCGCTGGTTCAGAACTTGCGCTTCTCGAAGACGATTCGGTACGAGGCGCGAAAGCAGCTGGCGCAGCAGCGTCCCCGCGTGCGAGGTCAGTTCACCAAGCATTGCGGCGAAGGTGGCGGCGGCAGCGGCGTCGGCGGCGGCGGCGCGATCATGGATGACGGCGCGCCCACCATCAGTAATGGCGCCAAGAGCGGCACCGGTGGCGCCGGCGATGTGGCGGGAGATGATGGTGGGGGTGACGAGGAGGTGCAGACCAACAGCCGCGGCTATTACGAGGTGAGACCGTTGGCTGCGCATCCGTTGATATATGCATGTGTATTATAAATATACATCTATATATCACCATATTTGACATATGGTGATATATAGATATGTATTTATTATATACTTATATTATGTTATCGGATTCAAACCGTTTTTAATTTGCTTATTTCTCATGCGTAATGTCCGCAGGAGGAGGACTACGACAATGACGATGCCGAGGAAGACGAGACCGAGGCGGAGCCGGACGACCTGATGGACTTAGGAGCGGGCGGAAGCGGAAGCGGCGGCAGAGAGGGAAGCGGAAGCGGCGGCAGAGAGGGAAGCGGAAGCGGCGGCAGAGAGGGAAGCGGAAGCGGCGGCAGAGAGGGAAGCGGCAATAAGCAGCAGCAGCAGAGAATGGGGGACGTGACACCTCAGCAGCAGCAGCAACTACAAGAACCGGTGCGCTGCTTCCTAGGGTTTTACTGAGGTCCGGTGCCCGGTACTCGACACGTTGGTGCATGTCTCAGGTTAGACAGTTGTACGGCACATACACATTCCTTAGTCCCTCATCCGCAGCTCGGCAAAGAAGTGACAAAAACGGCAAACGCTGTAACCGCAAAAACAGCAAAAACTGATTTGGTTGACCTTGCTTGCTTTCGAAATTTTTGCGTGGCATAGGCTGAGGGCGGAGATGACATCATGGATTTGGATCATGATGCGGTGGGGGAGACCGGCGGCCGCGGCGGCGGCACCACAGCCGGCATCGCTGGCGGCGCTGGCGGCGGTAGCGGCGCCGAGGGCAGCGGCGGCCAGCAGAAGTCCACCTCTCCAGGTCCCAGCGGCGGCATGGCCACGGCCACGGCAGCGGCAGCGACGGCGTTGCACCGCAGCGGCAGCTGTGGCGGCCCCGCGTGTGACGCCGAAGCGGAGGCGGTCGTTCGCAGCTTGATGGGCCTCCGGGACGCGGTACACATAATGCGGGTGCGTTGATCGTTAATCGTTGATCGTTGATCAGGTGCAATAAAATAGGAATAACGGAACGGCGGTCTTGATAAGGGCCAGTCCTAATCATTCATTCCGTTGCATGAGGTCGTGACGTGACGTGTCGTGTCGTCCCGTATCGCAGGTGCGCGGTGCACCGGACCTCGAGGCCGCCCCCCGGCTGTTGCAGGTGAGAGATGTCGAGCCCATGTCGAAGAAGTCAGTCGTATCTCTGCATTACTAATGCTGCTGGGACATCAATTTCATCTCATTTTTTGCTTGGCGACATGAAAAGGAAGTGCTGTAGTGGTGCACGGTAGGCACGTTGCGTACGACATTTTAGATGTCGTTCATCAACGGGACGTTGTTGTTGACCGTTGTTAGCTGCTGTTGGCCAGATCCGGATCTGGGGGGGGAAACACATTTCCGGCTATTCCGAGATTTGACTAGGCCTGAGATCGGCCCCGCGTCAAACAGAGAAATACCCTATACACACCACACACGCGCGTGTCTGTGTGTGTGTGCGTGCGCGCGCGCACGCTGCCGTACGTGCATATGTGCAGGAGGTGAAAGCTTCACGCTCCGTTGGCAGCCAGCGCTCCCTCTCTCGAGGTCACAGTCACGGCCATTCTCATAGCCAGCAGCAACAGCAGCAGCAGCAGCAGTCCCAGGGCCATTCCCTTGGAGGGGCGCGAGGGCAGCATGTGGCGCACTCGCACAGTCATAGCCGGTGGGTGGCTAGGGAGCCGGGAAGGGGAAGGAGGACTAGGTCGGGAGGGCTAAAGAGGGAAGGGGCGCCAAGATTGCCTGTAAAAGATACATTTCCATTTCCACTCCGCTGGCGCGACGGGCTTCCAAGGATTTATAGACGGATACCCCATCATCCGAACATATACCCCATGTCCTTTAGCGCCCTCTTTTGCTTCAGCTATGAAAGACCCAGGTAAGGTGACACGTACACGTTACATTGTCTACAGCGTTCATGTCTGTTGTGTCGTACTTGTTGTTGTTGTTGTTGTTGTTGTTGTAATTGTCCTGCAATCGCAATGCTCCTCCTGTATCGGGTCCGCCGTACGTAAAACTGACTCTCCTCCCTGGTCTCCCCAAGAGTCGCCATTCCTCTTCGGCGACTCTTCCGCCCTCCTCTGACACCCTTACCTCTCCCATATACACACTGTCCTCCCTGGAGGAACATAAGAGGACTACTCCCTGATATGAACATATGATTACCTGCCTCTTCTGGCTCGCCGTCGTTTCTTCCGACATGCAACGCAGACCTCACGCTCTGCATCGACAAGCCACCTCAGCAGGGGACGGGCCCGGGGCCTTATCTCTGTCCCACGGCGGCGCCGGCGCACAGCTTCAGCCCGCCGCACTTCCGCTGCCTCTCCCGCTCCCCTCCTGTGCCCTGGGCGCTCTGGTCGCGCAAGCTGGGAATACCCTGCTGCAGCAGCAGCCATCATCTCAGTTACAGCTACAGCTACAGGCCCAACCGCAGCTGCAGCAAGGCGGTGGCGGTGGCGCCGTCGGTGCGCAAAGCATGCTGGGCAGGGGGGAAGAAGCCACATCCCAGCATCAGCTGCATCAGCTGTTACAACCGCTGCAGCAGCAACAGCCCGTCACCCGGGCAGGATCGCAACAGCCCTCCGCTTTGGGCCCAGTCGGGTCTGGGGGGATGACGCAACATGCCCAATCGCAACAGCAGCAGCAGCAGCTTACCGGGCAGTGCGGTCCGCAGGCCGGGGGGCCGCTGCCTTCCAACAGCGGCCCACGCGGCGGCGGCGGGGGGGGCGGCATTGGACACGGTTTGGGCCACCTCTCTTCTCAGCAGCAGCAACAGCAGCAACAACAACAGGGCTGCACGATGCAGGGATTGCAGCAGCAGGGGCCACATGGGGCCAGTGTCGCCGGCGGCCGCAACAGTGCAATACACTCCGTCGAGCGTGACCCACGGGACGTTGGCCACCGTGAACGTGAACGTGAGCGAGAGCGCGAACACCGGGATTCGAACCGGGAACGTGAGGCGCGGGAGCGGGAGGCGGGCGCGATGGCTATGGCGGATAATGGCGGCAGCAATGGCAAGAACGGCAGTGACTCAGGCAGCAACTCCCCTGATGAGAATGGTGGCGGCGGTGGCGGCGCCAGTGGGCGAGCAAAGGGCGGTAGCTCAGAAAAAGGGGGACACGGACTGCATAAAAGTACGGGAGGACATGGCCACGGACATCGATGAGTATTGTACGATGTACAGAGTTTTGCGTCCGTTGATTTGACTCACCGTACCAACGACAATCTCGTGCCGGACGCCGAATAATCTTAGTTCATCATATACGGATTCGTCTTTTTGAGAAAGGGCTGTAGGTATCCGGTTATCCGCCTGTGAGAACGCAAACTCGTTAGAGCAGCATGAACACTATGCATGTGTGATAGATGCATCAAATTCTGGTCTGGAACGCATGCTGTTTATGTAGTTCATGGGATATTTGGGGGATTGGGGGGAAAAGTGCCTAGTAGGCGGAAAGCGCTGTGGGCTTTGTGTGCACTGATGCGTTCCACTTCGTGCGGACTACGGGGTCAATGCGTGGCGGTGGCGTGTGTGTATGTATACAATACGAATACGGATGCTCGCGCGCGCGCGTGTGTGTGTGTGTAAGTGTGTGTGTATTTGGTGAATCCTCTTTCCCCCCGTTGATATGTGCACATATTATACGGCCTGCTGTTGTGCGCTCGACCGCCATTTCGTAGCGGTATTTTGTGTGTGTATGTGTGTGTGTCTTTCCGCGGTTTCATTTGGGGAGCTCTGAAACCCAGGGCCTTACGCCGGATGGCGTTTGGCTGTGTTCATGTATGTGATTCTCGCGGGGGGGGTGGAAAGGGAGGGGAGAAGTTCGCGGCAAGTTAGATGGCGAGATGGTACATCAATGGACGGAGAGGCGCGCTTGAGCTCGTGGCGCTAGCTCTATGTCACACTGTCACACTTCCTGGTTCAGCGTCACTAATCGTCATTTCGACAGCTGAATGTATTTCGATGGAGATTGTGTGCGTCTCTTAATATGGGAACCGCCGGACTGGCACTGCTTGTGCCTTGACTTTGATGCGCGGTTAATAAAGTGTGCAGGAGATGAAACGGAAGTCGAGAAGATTAAAGTTTACGACATTTCGTCGGGGCGGAGAAGTTTGTCTTCCTTATTACAGTGTATAGAAATACGTTATCTTCACGCGTTCG
This sequence comes from Volvox reticuliferus, assembly GCA_019650235.1. Lineage (NCBI taxonomy): Eukaryota > Viridiplantae > Chlorophyta > Chlorophyceae > Chlamydomonadales > Volvocaceae > Volvox > Volvox reticuliferus. Next base: position 94,259 of record BNCP01000035.1, on the reverse strand, counting down.
AGTGCGGGTTGCAATGGAGGGAACGAAGCTGTGTTTTCCAAGCAGTGAGGCAACTGAACCGGATTTTAATTTGTAGTATGATGGCCTACTCGGGGAAGTTGAGATTGGCGGTCTGAAGGAGCGGAAGAAGATTTGAGACCAGTAAGTATATATTATGCCATATTGGCTGCTGTTCTCGAAATCTAAGCGCATCCGTCATCTCCTGAACGATACGAGGCATTGGGTCCCTGCGACCCCCAGGGAAGCAGCAGTTGCCTAATTAGGCCGAGGTGCACAGTTGAGAGGAATGTGGGGTGGCTCTCGGGAAGGGGCGGTTGGTTGAAATGACGGGGAGACAAGCAATGCATGCTAGAGTGCGTCTGAGTATATATTCCGTCGGTTAAGCAGGCGCCTGAACAGGTGAGTTGGATATGGATAGATGGATTTAACCTTGTATGCTGCCCCTCCATCGCGTGACAAAGGGCCCTCCCCTCTTGGCAATCCAAACAATGCTATGCTGTGCTTATGTATGCTATGCTGTGGGGCATATTCGTGGGCGGTATCATCATGTTATACGGATCGCACGGGCGTCGCTGCGAGTGTGGTGTGTGCGGAGCACGCATGCCAGACGTTCTTTTGTTGGCTTTTTGGCGACGCAAGAGGTCGTCGCCCTTGCGATTGCTCTCGTCAATGGTTGCTTGTATATGATGTGGGAATATGTGTATGGCACGCACGGGGGGTTTATTGTGTTGCAAGTGTGAGAGCCACATCTGCTCATACGTACTGAAAGCAAGGTTTTGAAGCCCTCTATCTGGATTCCGGATGGAGTATTCCGCCTGAAGCTGACGCTTGAATATCTAACCGCCTGAATGTTTTTATTCCAAGAAAACATACGTTGGCGCACGTCCCATGCGTGATGAGGGAAAGCCCCCCTTCAGCCCTCTTCCCCGTAAGACATCGTGAGCCGGGGCAATATGCAATGGCGCGCGCGGGGAAGCTCAGGGTTATCAGTCTCCATGAGCTTGCCTGCCTCAATTCGTGATGTGTCGGTCTCACCTCTCCCTCTGCCTCTGATTATTACTTCGTCAGGTTCCAATTTCGACTACCGTCGATCCAGTGGGGTGACACATGGCGAGGTAAATGCACGATCCAGAATATTTGGAATTGATATATTACATTATAAGTGAATTGTGTTTGTGGTGGTTGCTTAAGAAGTAAATGGCTTAAACTTATGATTATATGAAATTTGTTGATACGCATTTCTGCTAGCATGCGTTCTGTCGGCGAATGATGACCTAGTGATGACGACGACGATTCATACAGATGGAAGCGCGATGCTGCTGCTTACAAAAGAATTCCAACAAATAAAAAATATGAAGCGAACGTATGCAATACCTGTTCGTGTAGTAGAAGTGGACGGTTTAAGAGATCAGCACTCCACGTACATATAAGCCGACAAAAGTATTATATAAGAAAGGTCCCCTCCCCAATAATCATCAGTGTGCCGCATCCAGAGAAAATACGGAGAATATGAGGAAGTTTAGGATTTCTGTGCTCTGGCAAGGGGAAGAAAGCCGCAAGAACGCGTGCACACACATACAGAGAGCTGCAAATGCACCTTGCCGTGGGATAAAAGACCGGCTACTAATGTAAGCAGGGGTGGGTCAGCTAGTGAGCCCTGCATGCAGGGTTGTCAGCCAGCACCTGCCAGATGTTTTTATGGAGGCTTTGTTCATCTGTCCATAGCTCCTCCTATTATAAATTGTATTTCCTATGAACAGCTAGGCCAAATGAGTTCAGCCTTCCTTCCTGGTAAATTGTGGTATTCTTAATGGCTTGCAATGAAGTCAACAGTCTTGTGTGTGTTTACACGGCATTATGTTTATTGGGCAACATATCTATCATGCTTTTAAATATGCATTTGACTACCGCTTTCAATGCTGTAACTCCCAGAAGTGTACGGTGGTTGTGCGGGGACTGGGGCCTGACGCCCCAGTTCCCCGCACTTCCACCGTCTTGGTGTACTGGGGTCCAAAGTAGATTCACTGCCCCAGTTCCCCACACTTCCACTTGCCATAGATGTTTCACCCTAGGTATTCCTTTGATTTTTCTCTTAGTTGTTTGTGGTGGTGTGTATGTAGCTAATATTTTGGTTCAACATTTTCCCACGTTGTAGTCCAGGGGGGGCATCCAGGCCGCCCTCCACCTTCATCATATCCCTCCTTTATTTGGCATTCATGGCTCGCACTGTCCATATGTGTACATTTATTTAGCTTCGATGCGCCATCCATGAGTTTTGAAATGCGACTTATTAAAGAAATAAGTGGGAGCTGCACTGCGTGGCAGCAGCACCCTGCAGTGGGAGCTGCTGTAGTATCCTGGGGTATCTCATGGCTAATATCCAGGTTGGCCAGTTGACTGGCATCCTTGGATCGAGCCTTTGCTTTAGGCGGATATGACAGAGATACAACAGCTGCACCATGCATCAGCGGCAGCACATGGCAGCTGCACCCCTTGCAAAATCCAGCAAATCATCGATGATCGATCAAAAAATCGATATCGTCTTCTACCTAATCAAATGAAATTAGCAGCATATTGTACTCTCTTCATGATTAACTTTATCCCAAGTTTCTTTATTTTTTTAATGGCCATTTAGCCTATAAATAATATATAGGCTAAATAAATATTAAATATATTAAATAATCCAAACTGACTTAATATCCACTACATAACTTTATATTGCTTTAGGGTTTTCCTGAATCAGACAGATTTTCGTTAATTATTCCATCCACAATTAAAAATGAATGAAAAATAGAGGTATAACAATACGAATTCATGGGCTCCAAAATAAACTTTCAAAATCAGTGGATATTATACCAAAGAGCTTGGCAGGTAATGGGAATCTAGTACTTTGTCCGAATCAGCGATAAATTACATGAGCCAATAATATTTTGAAGTTATTCATCCATTTATTGGATTGCTTTAAATGCCTAATATATATAAGTACATATTTAATGTACACATATGAATATTAAAATCATGAAATCTATGCAGAAATAACCAACCTTAAAGATCTGAAATCGGAATTAAATAATGATCAATCTTATGAGTATGAGCTGCCTAAACATCGTGTAAATAATCATGGCAACTGAAATTCTTAAAGTTAATATTTTTTGCATTTTATGCAAAATGGATACGGCAAAATATCTACAAAAAATGTTGATTGCAAGAGTGATAATGCAGTTAAACTTGGTGCCGCTGTTGAATGTACTCATATGGCTAGCACACCCTTACTTGGGTCTAAATTAAATTTAGGATATCACGTGGCAGCTGCACTGCACTGCAGCAGCACCATGCAGTGGCAACTGCACCATGTGGCAATGGCAGCACACTGCAGCAACAGCACGCAGCAGCACGCAGCAGGTGGCAGCGGCCCCACACAGCAGCAGCACTGCATGGCAGCTGCACTGCATAGCAGCAGCAGTGCATGGCAACTGCACTATGCAGCAGCAGCGGCAGTGTGTGGCAGCGGCACCGTGCAGCAGCAGCAGCCCACAGCAGTGGCAACATGTGACAATGGCAGCGCATGGCAGTGGCAGTGAGTGGCAATGGCAGTGCACGGCAGCAGCAGCATGCGGCAGAGGCAGTGCGCAGCCATTGCCATTCACTGCCGCTGCCATGCGCTGCCATTGTCACATGTTGCCACTGCTGTGGGCTGCTGCTGCTGCACGGTGCCGCTGCCACACACTGCCGCTGCTGCTGCATAGTGCAGTTGCCATACACTGCTGCTGCCGTGGCAATGGCAGTGCACGGCAGCAGCAGCATGCGGCAGAGGCAGTGCGCAGCAGTGGCACCAAGCGGCACCTAGCAGCAGTGCATGGCAGCTGCACTGCATGGCAGCAGCAGTGCATGGCAACTGCACTATGCGGCAGCAGCGGCAGCACGCGGCAGCAGCACCGTGCAGCAGCAGCAGCACATGGCAGTGGCAGCACGCGGCAATGGCAGTGCACGGTACTGGCAACATGTGGCAGCTGCAACACACGGCAGCAGCAGCATTCTGAAATCACATTTAGAACTATATTATTATTATTATTATTATTTGGAGACTTACCTGAGCGAGTAAAAGCAGAATGGCAAAGGTGATGTTGGCAAGATCCAACAAATTGCTGAAGCTCCAAGTTTGGCAGCCAAAATGCGTAATATCTATACAAATTGCGGGCTATAGCTGAAGCGGTAGCTATAATAGCTGACAATAATTGCTGTGCGATACAGATTAACTGTCAACTGAATGTTGTAAGGATATTTCTTTCTAGACCCATTAGCAGGCCATTGACTAGAAACATTTTATATCCTAAACAAAATTAAACCTTTAGAGCATTAATCTTGCAGGGCTGGCCAGTGCCCTGCAGGATACATAGCTGCTACATGCAACAAAAGACTGAAAACACCTAGCTAAAGAGGTCAGGAAATGCTTTAAATAGCTTAAAAATTGCCCAACAGAAATCATTTCATTTTCGTCGCGACGGCATAAATTCCCGAGGGCCTTACACTACTAGGTCTCCTTACAGGGGCGGACGACTGTATAAATTCCCAGGGGCCTTACATAAACGATTACATAACCGACAAAAAACTATAATAACAAAAACGAGATAAACTAATTAAAAAAACTAAAAGCAACTAAAAATTACTAGACTAGCTAATAAAAGCGGTAGCAATTAGTGGAATTAGTAGAGTTTATTTCATTGCTAGGTAGGCAGGCGTTGTCATCATTAGAGGCCTGAAATTGTGCCCTCTCACAAGATAGGCAGGGTGCATTAATCGATAATGTGTTTATGTATGTATTCAGTAATCGTCTCATGTTTATGCATTGTGCAATTGATATCTAACTTTAATTCCTTTTCATATTCTTTGCATGTGAAGGGTCTTTTGAACTGCTGTCTTCAGCACTGCTGTCCTTTGCTTTGTTTCAGCAGTATTCATTTTACAATCATGTGAGCATCAGTTGGGAGCTTTATTTAAGGAGTCCCTATATGTATTTCAGGAGCGGTTAAAGGAGCATGGCAATCACTCGGGGAAAAGCCATCCTCCATATTTTCTGTTGGATCCATAAAATCAACATGGAGTTCCATAAAATACATATGGAAGGCAACAGTGCAGACGTTAAGCCCTGCAAGTATTCGTTAGATGTTAAGCTTTATCAATACAGAGAATGGAAATTGTAGCATCAATATATGGCATTCTCTTGATCGGGCTTTTGCTGTAGGTGTGCATACAGCAGAGATATAATAATTGGTATCGAGACGGGTAGTGACTGACCTGGGTTTGAATCCAGCCCATCCAGCTGACTGGGTGTGTGGATATCGAAACTAGTGTAACCACTATCATCAGGCCATCAGGGAATAGAACGCCAATCAGGTACTATGTCCCCCCAGGTTGTCAGGACACACCCTGTGGAAGGGGGATAATCGTAGTATCCCGGGGTATCTCATGGATGGTCAGTTGTCTGGCATCCTTTCGATCGAGCCTTTGCTGAAGGTGGATATAACAGAGATACAACAGAAACATGTGTGTTGGCTTATGTCCTGTTGGTAGCCCATAAACTTCCAAAAACAATCACTACAAGAACTCAAAAGTAGACAAATAAATAGTTTACCAATTTACATTTATATACGGACGGGATTATTTTTATTTTTTGAGTGATTAACACATGGACATATGTAGCTAGGACTAGCACGCTGCTTACCACATGGCTGGACAATTCAGTTGCATACACATCACCTAGCCGACATAATTCAAACTCATCTCACCAGTACACCGTTCATCAGAATGAGAAGACAAAGGTGTGTTTAGAATATATCAAGTTTATTGATAGCCTATTATTGGCGTGACCAGCAGAGCTCGAGCATCCAGCGATAAAACTAGCTGTAGCACGAGCTGGGCACCAGGTACCAATCCACTTCAAGGAACCATTCCAATAGCCAACCTGTCAATAGCGAACTCACGACGCCACACTCCTCATAGTAACTTATGAATATTTGTGTCATGTGGTCATGTAAGCAACAAGAAATCGAAGCAATAAGTGGACATGGTATAGATGTGCGTGTGAGGGAGACAGAGGAGGAGAGCGAGAGAGAAAGGAAGAGAGATAAGACGACCGACGCCATTTCCAGAAAAGAAAGCTCACAGAGAAGGCAACACCCTTTCCATGGCGGACAAATGCAATAAGTCACTTTCACCGTAATACTAAAATTTATACCACAATGTGGAGCGGGACTCAACCTGTCCCGTGGGGCCTAAAACGGCATGCATTTTTTCCACCGTACAGTCCGGCTGTACAGTACGAATGAGATGGCATGCTGTTAACAAGTGGCCAGTGAGTACTTTATAATATAACTCTCTAAACGTCCATTCCCTCAAAGATGCTCAACATTATCACCACCATTAGCGATACACAATCAATGTCAACATGATATGGAACCAACATCTTCACAAATCGTGTTATTTTAACGCGCCAACTATCAGCGGATAAAAAATCTCCTCTTCTTTGAAAGATTACAACAAAGAGACGCACAGCCCGACACAAGCATAAGCGCCATTTTTGTAAGGCATGGTCAACGGTTGCAACAGTCAACGACATCTGATAAGGTGTCGTGAAAGAACAGATAAGAGATAACAGATTCTAAATGTCAGCCCGTGCAATTACTTAAATCAAGCGCTTCTCCGCAACATCAGTTTGCGGTCGCACAGATTGGACGAACAAGAGCGATGCAAACTCGACACCGTGGTTTCGCACAGCGGCCGGCGGCCTCATTCCCTCCTGTATCTCGGACAGCGGGCCCTGAAGCTGCCCCAGGAGTAATCCACTTGCGCTTTCCAACGCCAGATACGACAAGTACGACAGATGCGGCACCATTCGATGCGATAGATATAGAGCAGATACGGCCATGAGTCACGAAAGCGAACTTCAAACATTCAAATGTCGAGACACATACACATGTACACAGACCAGCCGATGTCGTCCAGGTCTGCAGCAAACAAATCCCAAGCAGCTCGGCATGCCGCGGGGGGTTGAAGGCATGGCGACGTTAAGACCATCGGCTCTTCATCATCACAAGAACCGATATGCGGTGCGGCGGTGTAAACCGCGCACATGACCGCGCTGTAAAGTTATACGACTCTCTCATACATTACCGTACACCGTTATTTCAACAGGATTTTGCCTTGTCAGTAACATAGGACGTGATCAATACAAAGTCCCGCTCTTACGTGATGCGAGGGCCTTATCAGCATGCGCATGCGCCTGTAGGCTCATCCTGCCTGGGTGCATGCATGAAGGCACCGGCAGAAAGGTGCCTGAGCTTTTCAATCAGAGGACAAAACATTATGCAAAGATTTCATTCGACTTTCTATACCCATAGTACCACTAAACGGAGATGCTTGCACTGAGAGAAGGTGAATAAGGGCGCAGAGGCCGCACGGTCCCCCTTACCTTCTGGAATTGAAATCTAGGATCCAAAATGAAGCCGAAGTTGAAAAACGAAACCCTAGATTATGGAGAGCCACATACGATTCATTACTGTGATGCGCAGAGATGCAGCGCTCCGAAACCTGAACTAGCATTTCATTAAACAAGCCTTACGACTCCTGGTGGCACAGGAAGACAGCGGAGCCGCGTCGCGTGTCAGATTGCCGTTCTTTTCCATTAGCAAATCGCGGTGGCGGCAGGCGGTGTTACCCTCCGGATTTACCCACACACACAAACAGATGGTGAAAAACCCTGTACTGCCTCTTCAGCTGGAAACACGGTACGTGCCGCAGCTTAGTCCACCAACACGAACTAAGGGAAGACGAAATCCTGAAGGTGTATCGGAACACCATTGCGTTCATGGCCACCACAACCAGAACAACCAGAGAGACGACGGCCGTTAGTATTCCGTCTCAACCCGGCTGAGATGAGGTTACTAGTTGGGATGTCGTACTTAGGGTTATCATACTATGGAAGGGCCAAGATGCATTCCAGGGAGCATTTCGATGACTCAGACGAGTGCGAGCACCACGATGTGGCTATGAGATTCCGGTTTTATAAAAAGCCTGAAGTAAGAACACACACGCTACCCAAACGGCCCCCGCCGCCGCGTCCCTAAAGCCCTTCCCCAAAGCCTACACATCACCCACATCGCCTTACAAGCGGGAGTCCAGGGATGCTCTTCCGGTCCCCCGGGTTTCTCGGGTTTCTCCTCACGGCCGTCGCGGTAAGGAAATACCTTTGCCGGCCATGCCTCCAATGTACGGCAGAGAATTATTGTAGTACGCAGACATGGTGGTGTTCACCAGGTCCAGGAGGGGACCGGGGTTGATGTACTGTACAGGCCGGGTGCCGGTGGCCGTGTTGGCTGCCTGGCTGTACATCCGCAGGCTTTGAATCCCTGTCGCCATGGTGGCGTTGAGAGCGGCGCTGAAATTGCCCCACGTTCGGGAATCTGACAGTGTGGCGTAATTCGTACGATTAAGCAACAAATCGATCCTGCGTTTTCCACGGGGGAGGTACGTTCAACGGGGGCGTCAAGTGCAGGAAAGGCGCCGCCGGGGTTTGATGATTCTGGTTGTGTTGTTTGACGGTTGTACAGTTCGTTGTGTGTTTGGTTGTGTGGTTGATTGGGTGACATTAGGATGTGAAGGCTCCAGGGGCAAGCTCCTGGCTGTCTCTGGAAATAATCGACATCATCAACAATACCCCCCAACCCAATCTTCACACGATGTGGGCTGCTGCCCAAATTCCTAGCCTTGAAAGTTGCCATGCGTACATATACATATACATACACATACACTTATACACATACACATATACACTGGGTTCTTCCTTCTTGGCTGTGTATGAGTGTGCTCTCCTGTTGGCGTCTCTCCTCTGAGGGCTTCTGTGTCTTAGCCAGGCTCTTGCTAGGTCAGTTTTGTGTTGGAGGAGAGTGGTCCCCTTCTTTGTGCAGTTAGTTGCCCCCTGTTTTCCTTAGTTCCCTCCTTGTTTTCGTGGTGCTCCTCAGTGCTCTGTTAGTGGCCAGGCTAGAGCCTCTGAGTCTTTCTTTGCTCTAGCTGGTCCGAGTGAGAGGGGGAGCACGTGGCAGGACAGACCGACAAAGCCATGTGCCCCTCCCCTGCGCTGTGGCTCGGTCCGGTCAGGCCCCTTGGTGCTCGCCCTTGTAGGGCGAGTCGCCCACAGTGTAACACCCCATACATATACACATACACAAGGTCTCTGTCTCTTACGTCGTCGCGAGGTCCAGGAGAGCAGTCTCGTACTTCAAGATATCGCGGCCTTGTTGGATGCAGGGGGCGTACGCCCCCGCCGCGAAGAGCGCCGCAGCCATCAACCCCGTCAAGATCAGAGTGAAGACCCAGCCGGCGAAGAACTGCATCACTAGGCGCCAGTGAAGGCCAGAGGAGCCCTCCATAAGGCCCATGCCGGCCGTCGCACCCACCTGCATTATACACACACATACACACATCACGAGAGACACGTCACGGGGCTATATGTTACCCCGGGCGAGCAATAAAATCTTTTAATGGCACTTAACCCCAACTCCTTTCCGGCGCTCCTATACGCGTTAGTTTTGCTCCTGGGAATTTCTCTTATGATTTAACACAAGATGCCATATCAGGAACATCATCCACCCCGTAAGTATCTCCGATGTCTTTGCCTTGGCAGCTATTTTATAGGCTTCACGGCATCTCGAGTTTGTGGGATTGGAAAGGGCAAAGAGGATCAGGAGCTCCCGAGCCCGATCGAGCTGGAGAAGGCAAATTAAAAAGGCAAAATAATGGTAAAGGAAAAGACTGGGTGGAGCGTAGGGGTGCAGCAGCAAAGTACCAAATTGTCTGAAATCACCTGGCAATGGGTGGTGGAAAGTGGGATGCCGTACTTGGACGCAATCGCCACTACGAGCGCTGTGGACAACTCGATGCAGAAGCCGCGAGAGGGTGTGATGACGGACAAGCGGACGCCGATGGCACGGATGATGTTGTAACCTGGGATGAGGAAAGTGATTAAAAAGTATCACACACACACATATAATATATGTGTATATCTTTTGGACCTATATCTGAACCTATATTAAAACTTTTGGATTACATCTTAATTACGTCATCAACCCTACGTATGACCCCCGACGATCCACTCAGACCGCGTTGCGTGTTCGCGTGCAGGGCAAGGTCTGCCCGTCACAAAAAGCAATGATCCCCCAGAATTGGTCCTGATATAGGTTATATAGGTATATAAAATTGATGGAAAATCGTACATAGGGATGTGCCGAACCGGTTGTTTTGACGTTCATGGCATCATTATTGAAAGCAGGACGATGAGGAGCCTGCAGCCTAAGATGCACCTTCTACCAGTTATGGCCAAACCTTTTACCCTTATGTGTGTAAAAGAAACGGTTCTCCGTACAGTTCGTACAGGTCACTTACCGTACGTAGCCAGGCCAACGACAATGCCTGCGCCTCCTAGCACCAGGATCCAAATGGGCAGATCCGATAAGTAGTCAACCTGGACCAGATCCAAATCCAGGAAAGGGCTTATATAAACATATAAATTATATTATCGACGCCCATGTGATCGTGTCAATCAACTTGCGGTATTACAGTATAAAGGACGAACAGCGAGTGATTTGAATACGAATGTTGTACAGCTTGTCCCTCTCTCTCTCTCTCATATGTATGTATATGTATGTATATATATATATATATATATAATATCCTCACCCGCTGGAAGCGGTAGATGTACCAGATTGCGGCGAGGGGCCCCACTGAGTTGGCCACATCGTTGGCGCCGTGACTGAAGGAGTCACAGATGGCGGTGACCACCTGCGCATCAGTGGATCCGAAGACATGCATGCATATGTGTGCATTATATATAACCGAATACATTAACTCACATTATATGTGCATAAGACCTAATACGACCCTAATACATCATATTATATCACATCATATTACGTTACGTGCAGTATATTGCATTACGTTATGTCATACTACGATACTTGATATTGTACAGCATGCCGTTATTTTAAATCACATCCAATTATATCGTCTCTCTCTATAATATTATATATGTATATATTACTGGGAAATGGTTGAACAGGCACTGATGAGGCCGGCAGGTACGCCGGCAGCGAAACTAGCCAACCAGCCGAACTCTCTCAGCCTCCAAATGAGTGAGAGGAGTTCGTATTGCCCGCCCCGCTCGCCGTACGGGCGGCATTGCAACTCCACCTGATCGCACCATCCACCCGCGTCCTCGCCTCATCCCACCTGCAAGTACTTAAAGGCGTCCTCAGTGGCGGGATCGAACACCTCAGCGTAAGTGTGCATCCGCTGCGCAATAGGGTCCGTGATGATGGCATCGTGTACGGCTACCTGCGTTCCTCGAAGTACGATCGCCTACGGACAGGATCCGAAAGACGGAAGAGTTTTTAAAAGTTAACCGTTGGGCGTTAACCGCTGGACCGTTGCGATGTGCCTAGGAATTGATATTTCCTTCAATTAAGGCCTACGGTTGGGAGGCTTGCAACGTTGCTTACTTCTACGAGGCGAGTTGGTTAGGGGAGTTGGTCCCTCGCGTTTTAAAAAATATTGCAATAATATTACAAAGAAAACGTTGCCAGCAGCAGTAAACAGCCATGAGAAAAGTGGTGACGGTTCACATCAGTGCCACCTCGGCGTATTCTTGTGTCTCCATAAAGTTGTGTAGGTTCCCCAATCAAGTACGGCAAATCCGCTCCTGAAATCTGCTCCTTTTGGATTCTTCTGAATCCCACATGGTCTCACCTTCAGCTGGTCAAACGTATTTTGCCATTGTACTTTAGGCTCCGGTGCTTCCCTGCAATTGTCGTCAGCGGCAGCCGCACCTGCCGCGCCCTTGCCTTGCGAGTCCTCGTCGGGCGACGGCGCTACCGATTTCCGACCCCACTCAAGAGACTCCGCAATCGGGCCTGGAGGCGTCAGCGCCTGTTTTCGCGGCGGCTGCGGCGGCCCATCGCCCTGATACTGGTACTGACTCAATTCGTACCCCTGCTGCATCCCTGCCGCCGTGCTCGCTGAGCTGGTGTTGATGGGAGCTCGCCATTGCCCTGGTAGCTGCTGGTAGTGCTGCGTTGACTGCATCCCCCTAGGCGGCACTTGCTGCAGTTGCGATATATGTGATTGCAGTTGCTGCATCTGGGCGATGGGAAATTGTTGACACCGCTGCTGCTGCTGCTGCAACCCGTCTGGCATTTGCATTTGCTCCTGCTGGGGATATACCTGTGCTGGTAGCGCCCATTGCTGGTGAGGATGCCGTACGTCTTGGTTTCGGTGCTGCAGGTACGGCTGTTGTTGAAGCAACCACTGCTGGTGCAACAATAATTGTTCTTGTTGGTGCTGCTGCAACCACTGCTGGTTCAACCACTGTTGCTGTAGCAACAGCTGTTCTTGTTGGTGCTGCTGCATTTGATGAATCCAGGGAAGTCCCTGCATCTGCATCTGCTGCGGTGCCTGGATGTTTAGGGGCTGCAACTGCTGCTGCTGAAGTCCTTGCAGCATAAGATGCTGCTCTTGGTTCTGCTGCTGCGTCAGAGGTGGCGACGGCGACGGCACTAGAATCTGCGGTCCGTCTCGGTCCTGAGGCTGCATGCCGTGATCGCGGAGTGAGGCATCGCCGCCGGAGCTTATCGTACCACCTGTGCCGTCGGGCGGACCCCCAGAGACTCCATCCGCCGCGACTCCGTCGGGCGTCGTCGTCTGCTGCCGCGGCAACGACAGCGACAGTGGAGGCGAGATGTGTCGTCGTGACCCTCCGCTCCCTTCATGCAGCTGTGCGCCATCTTCGCAATTACCCAGCATCGGCGCTGGCGATTCTCTGCATTGCGGTTGCTCTCCAACTTCCTTTTGATGCGGCTGTAGCAACTGCTGCTCCTGATCCTGTTGCTGTGGAGGCGGCAGCGGCGGCAATGGCTGCGTCCTCTGGGGTCGCGAAATTGAGCTGTACGACGAATGCGCCGGGCCCAGAGGCAACAGCAGTGAGGGCTGACCCGTGGGTCGGCAGGCCTGCAGGCAAAGGCAGATCGTAAGCCGCGTGCAAAGAACTTCAGCGTCTGTGATATGCCTCGGGATCTACCTCTCTGAGGATGGAGGGGCCAACTCTTGCTGGAATGTGTACGGTGTGGATGGTGGTGCAAAGAAGACGCGCTTCCAATGCGCGGCCTCGTTAAGCGAATTCAGCGATGCTCCCTCCGCAGCCCTTCACAGCCGCAGCCCAGGCCGATGTCGTCATACCCAATCAGATCCCCCCATTCACGGTGACCCAGCGGGATAAGGCCCTCTTCGAACGAGAGGCTCAATCCCGGATACTGACCTGCTGCTGCCGCGCCGACGATGCGCTCTCGCACCCGATATGAAGATGCTGCTGTTGCTGCTGTTGCTGCGGCGCGACATGCTCATGCCGCTGCCGCGTCGATGGCGGCAGAGGCGGAGGTGGAGGCGGCGCTCGATACTCCACTAAGGGAATGGCTGCAGCCGGTCCGCTTCCGGCACCGCCACCGCAGCCACCGCTATCGCCACTGACGCCACTTTCGCTATGACCAGCAGCCTTCATCTCAACGCCGCCACCGCTGCCGCCACCACTCGGCGTGGGCTCTACGCTACGGATGCTGTAATTATGAAGGACTGGGCAGCCGCCGCTGCCGCCACAGGTGCGGCTGTTGCGGCAAGAGCCTCGCGTGTGATTTTCCATCTCAGACAGCTGCTGCAGTCTCCTGCTTTAGGTCACAAAATCATTCCATGTTTCTCATTTCATCGCTTGTACGAGGCACTGCGATCTTTGTACGCATGCTTCATGTTACATTATGTTTGTTCCATTTCTCACTACCGCAGTACCGCTAATCGCAACCAAAACCTCTTTTCACCCCCCTCCGCCCCCCACACGCGGTTATAACCCAGCAGTCCTGCTCCAAAACAGTCCCCAGCGTTCCTCCCCCACCGCCCCCTCCTCCACACACTCGTGCGATATTTCAGAGCCTTATGGGTCCCAAGCATTATTTCTCTGGTCCCTGCTACCTTTACCCACCAGCTCTTATAACGCACCTGGCCTCAATGTCCTTGTACACGTAATGCCGTACCAACGGCATTCCGAAAATAATCGTTAGTACGGTACATCCCGCTGCGGCGCAGGCGCTCACCCAGGCGCATTTATTGGAGCTCCATTTTATGCGCATGTCTGCTCCCTGCGTTGGGGGGGGTTTCGGAGCCGTGCGGCGACTGACTGGGATTTTAGGATTTGGTTCCCATTTGCCATTTAGCGTGGGGTCGATTGAGCCGGGCTTGGCCCGTCATGGTGCGTCATAGCTTTATAACTGAAACGCCGTTTGTTTGTATGTTTGCGAAATGTGCCCAAAGAAGCAACGAGCTGGTCGGATACCGGATTTTTGACATTCAGCGGTTTGATCAAGGCCAAACCGCTGAATAAGGATCACGTGGCAATCTTAGGCACATACTTGACCGGGAAATGGGAAATGACAATACAATACGACAGTACTATCATAACTACCAAGACCGGGATTGGCGCACCAAAAGAATATGACCTGGTCCTCTGAAACATGCTGCTTTCGCGGCGTGCAGCAGCAGCGCGCGCTACGCACCGCACCTTGAACAGAACGAAGTACACGTTAATGAATACTGTTAAGAGGACCAGCACCGGTAGCGCCTGCGGGGCGAGATGCATCGTAGAATATAATGAATGCGGCAGTCATGGTGGAGGAGGGGCCGGAGGGGAGCTTCAGCTGGACTTCATCCAAGGAGGACTCGTGCTACGCACCCGCCCGTTCGGAGATGGTGCTTGCTTACTGCTTCTTCTCCTTCCCGGCCTCTTCTTGCTGCTTAAGCAAACCTAATCTCGTCCTTGCTCACCCAGAAAGCCAGCTCCAGGCTTCGCTCCCGGCGTAGGATGGCGGTGCGCACGATGAAGAACAGCATTGCGGTGGCGAGTCCGGACATGAGCGGGGAGATGAACCAGGATACCACGATGGGCACCTGCGACAACAGAGATGGAGAGACAGGGGAGTGAGCTAGTGACATGGGGAGGGGGAATCGGGTGACCGGGAAACACGAGGGCCGCAGCCAACGAAATAGAAATGAGTAAGTATGGGTAAATAATGTGCTTATGAATAATCAATCATACATGTAATTATGCATTTAGATATTTATCAGGAACATGTACAGCAGCGCTTCAAAATCTAAGGCAGGCTCACCATTCCCCTCATGTACGGAAAGTCATCCTGCGGCTCCAACCAAACCACCGCCTTTGGACCGCCGTACACAAACGCGAAGCCAAGCACCGCGCCGGCTGCAAAATCACAAAATTTAAAAACAGGAGACAACACTAAATATAAAATAAATTCATTTGAGGAATGCGAATAGGAAAGTAATGTCGATACGTACGACATGTAAACCACATGGAGCGAGGATGGAGCCGCCGCAGCCGGTGCCATCACAGGTGCCCATCGTCCCAAATCGATTGTACGCAGGCACCTAGTCTGCAATGAGCGTGTACGAAATTGAACCATTTACCTACTCCTAGGAAAAACATTTTTTACTGGCCGAATTCGTACCGATCGAGTGAGTGGTTGAGACCGGCAACTCTAAATAGGTCGCGATGATGAGCCACGTGCCAGACGACACCAGCGCACACAGCATGCCGTACATGTAAATCTCCGGATTGAGCTCGAATGCCGTCTGCATGTATATACGGCGAGAAATTGATAAAACAAGCTCGAAGGAAGAAAATGATGTCGGACAGTGCGCACATTATGCGCAATAACATCAGCGTCAGCGTCGGCCGACCCAAATTACAACAATACCAATCTGGGCCGACCCAGATCCGGCGGATCCAAATTGACCCAAATCAAATTGTACCGACCCAAATCGCACCCGCAGATACCCCATTACCGCACCAGCTTGGCTATTCCCGATGCCACTGTACGCGTCACTTCGCCACCCAGCAGCACACTGCCGCCGAATTCGCACACGGTGGCGATCAGCAGTGCCTGCCGCATGGTCAGTGTGCGCGCGGCAACACTGCTTCCGAACGCGTTGGCGACATCATTGGCGCCTGAATTTCCCGAGGGGAGATGCAACATGGGTGTGGAAACGGCGTTGGAATTGCGCAATGATCTGAAAGTAGTTTACATCGCACATTACGCTACCCGCACGCGCTGCCGTAACCCTAAGATACCCTAAGTACACGTCGAGATTTCAGCAGGATCTGCACCCTAGCCAAACGCAAGATGACCATGAAAAAACGTAATTCGACTTGGCCAAGCTCCATGTCTTTCATATCCACAGGTAGGACGGCTTTCCCAATAAAAGTATAGGTTGTGCAAACCGTACACCGCCCGCAACCCTTCACAGAGGTTGCGCTTGGCATCAGGCTGCTCCTGAATCATATAGCGACCATTACTCACCTATTCCGTAAGCCTGCGGGGGCGGGAACAAGTTGATGTGTGGATGGATGAGCTTGTGTCAACCGTCGAAGATGTCAAGGCAACAGGCATTCTTACTGTGAAGAA
The DNA here is from genome assembly GCA_019650235.1 of Volvox reticuliferus. Lineage (NCBI taxonomy): Eukaryota > Viridiplantae > Chlorophyta > Chlorophyceae > Chlamydomonadales > Volvocaceae > Volvox > Volvox reticuliferus. The sequence continues at coordinate 77,691 of BNCP01000035.1, read as the reverse complement.
AGCTGCCAGGCAGCCAGTCACAACGATCCAGGTATAATCACTCCAGACAGCCATGTGGGACCAGCTATGTCGTTCACCGTATTCGAGGGCGTTTTTCTACTATGCGTATTCAGATGCGAGACGCGGCTGCGTGGGGAAGCTTATAGCCCCCTTCGGCCAACTCAATCTTTACAAAGTATCATAAGCGAAGGTAGCCTTAGGGTTTCCGCAGCTTCACATAGAGGCCGCCAAACAGTGCCTCGTAACATCCTAACAACGACTTAACTTTCGCCACTTATGACATACATAACATTACAAAGTTGATATACCATTAAACGTTTCATCATTTTTGGACAAAAAATTGGTCATAGGTGGGTAGAAAACAAGCATCTTAGGACTTGGTTGGCCCGTTATACGGCACGATGCCTCCGTCCTAACCGGCATCGGAAACCTCAAATATAAATTACCGATATCGAAATAATGATAGAAAGCATAACTATTTCCATACAATCAAAAGAGGAAATGTAAGATTATATAAACTCGGGGTATCGGTCATTACGGTGGGTGGACGTGATATCCACGAATAGTCAGAATCTATCCTTCATTATGTGGAAAACCCCGTATCTTGCAAAGTTGCAATCATTCTATCCGTTTATCCCCTCTTAAGAGCGGTTCTACGAATTCACGTGCTGAGGAGCTGCTTAGGTTACACAGGCTTTCCCTGAGGCGTATCGCCTATGTGATATAAATTATAAATATTTCTACGTCGTTGCCATTCAATGATTGCGTTCCTGCATTTTAACCGGTAGTATGACCGTTGTAGGCAGGTTGGTTGCAGAAGGGGAAGTTAGAGCCGCCGTCGAAGCGCGAAGCACTTCTAGTGAATCAACACTTGAAATACATGGGCCGTACAATTCCAAGCAATTTCATCGGCGTACTCCTTATACCAATAACCGGACAACCTGGCTATCTGTTGTATGACGATATTTTCTGCCTGATTGTTCGCTGTGTTTACTACTCATTTAAATTAGTTTCAGGTAGTAAGGCGTACTAGTAAAAACATCAGGCTTTCAAGATGGCGGTGCAGAAAGGTTGCCTTCCAGAAGAACTCATGCTTCGTAAAGCTTGACGCTCTGACTTTTGCTGAGCACTAATACCGTTGGATTAAAGTTATCAAATGGTCTGACGCCTGGCGAAGGCGGAGCAATGGACGTGCTGGGGCTAGCTGTTGCCATTTTATGTTTTGGCTCCTGTTTTCTGTTGGGCTGGTGGTTCTTAAATCGGAGTCTTTATAACCACTTGGAAGAGCGCGACTACCATGTTCAGGTGCGTGTAGCTCCTCGCGCCAGCTGACGGACATCCGTCAGGTTCCACGTTCTCACCTAATAAAGTAAACACATTCTATTCTGCTCGGGTAGGCACTATGGTCAACCGTATTCGCCCTATCATGCAATTTCATCAGCCTCGTCCTTTTCGAGATTGTCAACGTCATGGACCCTGGGTGGGTGCGCAGTCCACTGTCATCTTAGGCCGCAGTTCCTTTCCAAAATTCAGACCCTTTCCCATTTGACTGCATTAGTTCCATCATCAGTTCCTCCTCTCTTACCCCGATAAACCTCCAACACACTTCCCCGGCTCCACCGCCTGGGGGCCCATTTCCCCAACCACCGCCGCCTCCGTACGAAGCCCGCACCCACACATTTCGGAACCCATTCTCTCCTTAAACGACTACGGACAGCACACATGGAGGATTGTAACGTCATTCTTCCGTTGCGCTCTCCCACCCGCTCATGGCTTTTGAACCGGCGTGGTGTCGTGGAAGGGCATCGTATGACGCATTGCCCTAATAGAAGTAATCACATTCATGGATAAGGCTGTATATGCATCGGTCTTTTCCTGCAATGTCGTTTCTTGGCCGCGTCGGTAACCCCCTTCTGGTGTAAGCGAGTGCCACGAACCACGTACTTGGCTGGCTGCGTACCCGCCTACGACCTTCCCCGGATGGCCCTGGACTGCCGCCCTGAATGGCCTGATAGGCTCCGAAGAGCGGCATGGTACCTCAACGTGTACGGCATGCTGGCGTTGCTGCTGGGCGTATTGCCGTACTACCACAGCTACCGTCTGCTCTCCAGTGCAGGTGAGTACGGCATTTGAAGGACCTGCCAGATGTCGTATGAGTTTGAGTTGTGGCGCAGCGGGGTCAGGGTTGTGAGGCCGCCGAGGTGTTCCTTAGTGGTTGGATACCCCACGGAAGCTTTTGACATTGTGTGTCTTGGATGCTATATAGCGCCCGCGCATACACACACACACCTAACACTTGCACACACCGCTACCTTACGACCCATGGGTCGTTCTTTCTTCCCCCCCAAACAGGCTCCCTGCGCCGCGGTCACGTGGCTGTGGGCGCGGTGCTGTTCTGGGCGGCATTTATGTACGGCTTCTGGCGGCTGGGCACGTACCTCCCTGGAGTCCCGCCCGCAACGGAAGGAGTGTTCCGCATGAAGCAAGCCATCAGCCGCGTAGGCGTCATGGGGACATGGATGATTGCCGTACTATCCGGCTACGCCGCAGTTAGCTTTCCATACTCGTACCTTTCACTCTTCGTACGACCAGTGGAGGCTTTTGAAATCGTGGCTATGGAAGAGCAGAGCCGGCAGGTATGTGTGTCTGTGTGTCCGTTGTATTCATAACCCTGTTGACACGTACGTGATGCACTATAACATTCGTTTCAGGAAGAAAGCCAAAGTGGAGCCTCCGTCTCCTCCTTTTTCTCCGCCTCAGGCTCAAGTCATGTGCGAAGAGAAGCGGCGGCGGATCGAACTGGCCCGACAGGAAATGGAGCGCATGGCGGAAGGGCGGAAGGGCCTGGGACTGGGCCTAGGACTGGGGCTCGGGGGCGGAGGCGGAGGCGGAGGCGGCAGCCAGGCGCATCAGCGGTTGTTAGCAGGTGGGGGGACGGGGACCGGAGGTTCCGGAGCAACCCTGACCTCGCGTCTGGGCAGCGTAGTGGGGGGCCTTATGTCGTGGGGCCACCCCACGACCCCCGCGGATACTATCCGGGTGCTGGAGGCGGAGGTGCGCTCCCTGGAGAGTCTGCACAAGTGAGTCAATCTTTGTCTGTCTATCTGTTTGTCTGTCTGTTAGTCTGTCGGTACCCATGTGTGTGTGTGTATACTTGGCGGAGGAAGCGGCTGGGTGTTCACAGATGATTTGGTGAGGAGCTTCGGAGCGAGTCAGCATGTAGGGGCCTATGGTACAGGGTTATAAGTATTGTTACGAAGCAGGTGGAAGGGTAATCAGCGGTGGTTAGGAGGGAGACTGGTCTGCTGCTGCCTTTAGCCCACGTAGCTTCCGCTACACCGGATGATGCCTAATTTGGCTCCTTGACATTCGCATCCTTCAGATATTCGTCGTTCCTTCACGCCCCCATCCTTCGCGGCCCCCGTCCCATCTCTCACTAAAACCGATAGAACGTTGGCGGTAGAATTGGCGGAGCTGAGGTCGGAGCGAGCCAGGGCGCTGGAGAGCCGTACCCTGGCGGGACACTGCAAGAACGCGCTGGGCTATGCCATGTCGGCGTATTGCGTGTATAAGTGAGCGCTGTCTGTCTGTCTGTCTGGCGGTCGGGGTGTGCGGATGTGTGCTGTTCTATTCTAACAGCTGGGCGAGGGAGGGACTGCCTGTTTCGCATCGTCTACGTTCCTTCATGCTTCCTCCGGAACATGCTTTGGGCACCAGCACTGTTCACTGTGCATTGTACATCAGGCGGCACATTGTGTCTTAAGGTCCACATGTACGACGATCTTAAAACCCTAAACCCTCAAATCCTAAACCCGTGGGACATCTATTGTTTCCGTACGATGGCGGATCTAGATCTTCATCGTGTTGCACTCCCCGCGAGTTACAAAAGTCCTGATGTACGGTATTACATCATCGCTGCTGCTTTCCCCGCGCCCCCTCCGTCAGGATGTACACCAGCCTGAAGGCGCTGATCTTCGGGGAGGACCTAATTAGTGATACGGTCGGCTCCGCACTCAGTTTTGCACTGCGGTGGGTGTCCCATGGGTCCATCAACGTGGACGTGCAGCTGCTTTCGCAGTACCTCACGCTGGCGTTCATCGGGGGCATTAGCGCCATGTCGCTGAGAGGTTTCCTGAAGAATCTGCGTAAGGTCCGTGCGTGTATGTGTATGTGTATGTGTATGTACGGATTTGTATGTGTGTGTGTGAATGAAGATGAGAATATGGATGGGGATGGGAGAGTAGTATGTCGCGCTCTCCACGTTCCTACGGCATCGCGCTCTAGCTCGGCTGTTCGTCTTCTCCTTCCCCCCCACCCCGTGCTCCTGCCTCCCTTGCCCCTGCCCTCCCTCGTCCCCATCGCACGTTGCTTTACCGCCTGACTTCCGCGCCTCCACTCTCGGCACGTTCTTGCCGACTTGTGCCGCCTGAGAGCCCCTTCCGGTAATCCTCCTCCTCCTCCTCCTCGAAAGCAAAGCTCAAACCGATCCAAGCCTTCCGCCCCCATCCCCCTCAAGCCCAGCGACGTGCGTGCTATCATCTCGCCTTAACCAACTTGGAGCTGCGTTTCCGGTTTTAGATCCTGACAGCTCCTCCTCCTGTAATCATTTTTCTTTCAAGCCCTATGTTCATGCGTGTGTGTGTTCTCGCAGGTGTTTTCCTTCGTCCGCGGCGCCGGCACCGCCAGCTCTCTGGTGCTGCTGCTGACCCAGGTGACCGGATTCTACGCGGTGTCCTCGCTGCTGCTCATTCGGAAGAACGTGCCGATGGAGTACCGCTCAGGGATGGATCTGGCGATGGGCGGACAGTTGGACTTCCAGTTCTTCCACAGGTACAGCAAGACGTGCGCGCGTATCTACGAGTATGTCTATGCATGTGTGTATACACACATACATCCTTCATATGAATACATCCTTCACATGAACCTGGAGTCACATATATGTGTGTATTTTTTGTCGTGTGGATTTTCTTAAGACTGCGCCGCGAGAGGACTCCAGGTTCATGTGAAGGATATAGATATATAGGATGCCGATGAACCAACCGAATGATCAGAAACGGTATGCGTATTTTTATACTCTAATATATATAATAGATGTTATGTGTGTGTACGTGTAGTATGTGTATAATCCTACGTCATCATGTGGGCAGGGCAAAGCAAGTAAGGGTGATGTTGGGCAAAGTGATTAGTTAAGGTCCAATGCGGGGAAGGGCGGAAGATAGGAGCACACCCGCTTCCTTTTCCCGCCCTGCTGATCCGGAAGTTGTGAGGCTGGGAGGTGTAGGCGCGAACAGGCACCATACAGGGCCAGAGTCCACAAATGAAAAAAACCAACCGAGCCAACTTAACTGCCTAACAAACTAACCGACGTGCAGGTGGTTTAACGGCCTGTTCCTGGCCAGTGCGCTGCTAACATTGCTGCTTCTGTACGGGCAGTACCAGGCCCACAAGTACGACCCCTTGGAGATGTTGCCAACGACCAATAACTCGTACTACAAAGGTTCGTCAAGAAGATAATCGCTACAGCCGCCGCTAGGGCTGCGGGCGGCCGGCTCGTATGCAGTACAATGCTCCGGAACCGAGTGCCGCGGCTAAATTGCGCCCCGCCCTCCCCCCTCCTCCCCCCCTCCTCCCTCTCCCTTTCCCTTTCACCGCTGCTTGTGGCGGCAGCGTGGGGGGCCGGCGGGGGTGAGGAGGAAGCGGGCGCGCAGGAGCTGGGGCCGTGCAGCGGCGACGACAACTTGGGAGGAATGCCGCCGGCAGCGTCATCGTGAACGTACAGGATGATCCGTATGAGAGGGCGAGTGCAAGCGTGAGGGGAGAGCACGCGACGTGTTCAGAGGTATGGGGATTTTTCCCCAAATATGTATGGAGCACAGCCCTCGAGGTGAAGGGGGGATGCCCCGGTGCTGCGGTTGAAGTGGAGACCAGTCAGGAATGAAAAGGGGGAGCAGCGGCCCCCCCCGGCATACTGTTAGCGGTGATGGATGAATACCTCCTTCGGTCGAGTGCCAGGCAAGATTTTAAGGAGCCCCCTCATGGTCCCTGCATTCCCACTAAGGGCGGGGAGAGCAAGCTTTGATTGGCGGTCTTGAGTTTCTGTTGGGGTCGAGGACAGGACAGGACAGGACGGGACGGGACAGGACGGGGCAGGACGGTGCATGGTGGAGCTGCCCCTGGCCAGCGTCAGACGGCCCAGATAGACGTGTAACTGACACACAACCTTAGGGTCGTAGGACGTACACATACACATATTCTCTCCCGTACAAACAAAAACACACACACACACACACAAGCTTCTCCAGGGCAGCGGCATCCTGTGCCAGCTGTAGGTTTCAATGACATGGCTTCCCCCGCCCCCCTGCGCAAACACCCTCTCCGCCTCCACAACCCTGCACGTGCCTGCTCAACCGCCACAAACAGACAGCCCCGCACCCCCGTGTACGTCAGCGTCGAAACCCTAAGTCTCCTCCCGGCAGTTCATCTTTCCTTTCCCTACCCCCCACTATTCGCTCCCTTCGACTCCGGACCACTTTCCCACCTCTGCAAACATTCGATTTGGGGTATTGAGTACGCGGCCCCTCCCACAAGGGATCTGTCGCCGCAAGTGTCCCTCACGCGGTTCAAAGGACCGTAAAACTGCTGGATTACAATTTACCGTTAATTGCTCGAATACAAAGTCCCAGTAGCTAACCGCTATGTTTAGTTAGCCGCCCGGTTTAGAGCCCCGTGCCACATTGCCACCCGCCTTCTCATCCGCCCCTAACACGCAATTCCCCCTCTTCACCTCTCTTCACTCCCCTCTTACTCCCAAAGAACCCCAAACCTCGAAATCCCAATGCCTCGCCGCCGGAGCGGAGCTAGTGGCAGGACTGTCTCCTGCGTTGTCATGGGGGTCTTTGGCCGGTTGTTCGTTGCATAATGGTCACGGATGTCGTACAGTTTGTATCACCATTTGAGGCATAGACAGACACATGGACAGACAATTCGTCAGTCAGCCGGTCCTCATGCACCCGAGAGTGTTTCGAGTGTGACAGCAACGACGGACACGAGTCAATGCACTTTCATTTTTGCAAAGTGTTTCATGAAAATAGACGTTGGCGAATGTTACGTTGACGGAGCCTTTTTCAGCTCCTTCTGGGGGTCTCCGTTGTCCCGCTTCGTCACCCCACGCAATGGTCCTGCTCACCATCATCTCACACAACCTGCATCTGGACTGCCCCGAAGCTTTCCATACTTACCCCGCCTCCTCTCTTCTCCCCCCAAAGCGGGACCCAAAACCCAGAAGTGATGTCGACATATCAATCGTCGTCGAGCGTTCGACACACCAACAACCAGTTCCGTACACTTCATTCCCGGGGTGACCCGCTTTGGGGTCCGCACCGATGACCCGCTCAGGCTGGTTCGGTCTCCGCCCCAGAGTCCACAGTCCACAAGTCACACAAAGGTTTTGATCCAATAGTGTCGTACAAAGTGGCGCCGTTCTTGTAACGCAAGAACCCGGGAACGCGGACATGCTTCTCACGTGCTCATACGTTCGTACAATAACCACACGGTCTCAATTGGTCAAACATCACGCTCTCTTAACACATAAATAAATTCCACTCCGATGCAGGCCGACCGATTCCTTCGCCACGCGAGGTTCGCTTGCCGTACGCAGAACAAGTCTGCCGTACACCATCCGTACAAGCTTTGCCCACAAGCAAGCCAACTAACCAGCGGATGTTGGGACTTGAAAGCCTTCACTTTTCATCCTCTTCCACCTCGTTGCGAATTATTGTAAACTTGCGGCTTCTTCTTAGATCCGACATGTGCGCACGTGCGCACGTGCACCAAACACCACTAGGGGGTTCCGGAGCTGTCGTACAATGAACTGCAAAGTTCCAATGCAACGATCGCGCATACCTGGCGTTGAATTTTGACCAAAGGACCACTTACACCCCTGGCGCTGCCCCAGATCCTTGAAACCTGAATCTCCATTGTACGGCCAGTACGGCATGCACAATGAGGATACATCTGCCAACCCCCCGGTATTGCTGCGGGTACTGCTGCTTTACTAATTGTACCTGTACGGAAGGTGTGACAGTAGCATTCGCCGCCACGGCGTTTTAGGTGACGTGGGGACTTCTCACCGCAATAATCCCGAAGTCAGCGACCGATACTGCTGCTGCTACTGCTGCTGCTACTGCTGCTCGCAATTGCTGCTGCAGTTGCTGCTACTTCCGCTGTGGCTTACTACCTTACTTCCCAGTCCGCAAGCCTCTGGCGCCCTGCACTTGAGGTACCCCCGCAGAGGGGGATCTCCTGGGCCTGGCGTCCATGCTGCTGACGCTGTTGCTAGTCCCCTTGGCTTTGCTCGTCCTGCTCGTCCAGCAGCTCCTGATGTTGTTCCCGCGCAGCGCCGCCGTGGATGTCGTATGCGCCCCCAAACCCTGTCTCAGAAAGTCCCACCCCCGTGGACCATGTGCCCTCGGAGGCTGTGGCGACAACGGTGCCGCTGTCGTATAGAACTGTACGGTCGGTATCGTGTGCAGTCGCCTCTACCGGCAGTAGCGGCCGCAGTAGTGGCCTGCCGCCGCCGGTGTAGACATTCAGCCACTCTCCCGATGCTTCGCCAATTTCCTCCTCCTCCCTCTCCTCCTCCTCCTCCCTCTCCTCCTCCTCCTCCCTCTCCTCCTCCTCCTCCCTCTCCTCCTCCTCCCTCTCCTCCTCCTCCTCCCTCTCCTCCTCCTCCTGCTCCCTCTCCTCCTCCTCCTCCCTCTCCTCCTCCTCCCTCTCCTCCTCCTCTTCCCTCTCCTCCTCCCTCTCCTCTTCATCTACATCCATTCTATTTCGAATTGCGGCTGCCGCATCCGCAGTGAGCAAGCCCACATCATGGGAGCCGCCGACGGCAGCGGCGCGGTCAAGTACTGCGCGCCGCCGTCCGGCTGCCGTGCTGGCTGTCAATGACGCCGTCGCCGCCGATCCCGCGCACAACAGGGTTGGCATATTGAGCTGATCAAATCCGACAGGATCCGTGAGTCCAGGGGCGGCAAAAATGGCGGAAGAGCGGTTGCAGGGCAACGAGAGCATCTTTGTCAGCGTGTTGGCACGGTTTGCGGTTGCAAAGCTGATGTAAAACTTAATGGCGTCGTACACCGTACGAAGTATGACAATAACCTTGGCGCCAGTGGTGGGAGGATTGTTGAGCTGGCAGGTGGGTCCCGACGTGAGTGATACGTTCGCGGGGATGGCGAGTGTTGCAAGTGTGGCCAATGCCGTACAGTGGCTGATTGTGAGCGGCGTAGTTAATAAAGTGTCGACACTGAGAACGACGGACCGTTCGATAACCGAATCGGTTGCGGTTGTTGTTGCGGTTGAGGGTGGTGGTAGGTATGGTGTCGAGGCGGACTGCTGCAAGGCTCGGCGCCCGGTAGTTGTGGTGGTTACGGTAGGTGGACATTGAAGTGCCGGAACGTTGCGCTGGTCAAAGACCCGAGGTTCGGTCAAACCCGGGGCGGCGAAGATCACGGACGATCGGTTGCACGGTAAAGCCAGGATTCGCACGATGGTGTCGGCACGTGTACTTGTGGCGTACGCATCGTAAAATGTCAACGCCTGTGCTGACGTGGCCAAAACGATAATGACCTTGGCACCGGTGGTTGGCGGGTCGTTGAGCTGGCAGTTGGGGCCGGACGTCACATTGACATTTGGCGGTTTTGACTGTTCGGTGATAACCACGAGTGCCGTACAATGAGCATTCGTCAACGGCTTGGTCAACAGTGTGTCGACGCTCATAATGACAGTACGATTGCTAACGGTGACGTTGCCGCTAGGCGGGGGTGACATTGGTGATGGCGGCGGCGGCAACGGGGAGGGCGGCGGCGGCTTCGGTGAACGCGGTGCACGCGGTGATGGTGGCTGACTTGGGTTCGGTGTTGGCGGCGACGGCGGCGGCGGCTTGGGAGAGCGCGGCGATCGTGGCGGCGGAATGGTTGCAGGCACTATCGGCACCATCGGCGGTGGCGGTGACGGAGGCTGGCGAGGCACCCTTGGCAGCCGCGGACTGGATGGCGGGTTCGGCGACGGCGGCGGCGGCGGCTTTGGCGGCCGGGGGGGCTTCGGCGACGGCGGCTGCGGCATGCTTGACTTTGGTGGCGGGAAGCCCGGCGGCGGCGGCGGTGATGGTGCGGCCTTTGGCATCGGCGACGGCGGCCGCGGCGACGGCGGCCTGGAACCCGGCGACGGGGGCCGCCGGGGTAACGGCGGCGGCTCTCCGGGTCGATCCGGTGGGGCTAGCGGCGGCTCGTTGTAATCGGCGATCGGCGGTGGCGGCGACCTAGGCGGTGGCGGCGACCTAGGCGGCGGCGGCGGCGGAGGCTTTGGCGACGGGGGCGGAGGCTGCGGGTTGGTCACCGTCGGCGGCATTGGAGGATTGACTGGAAATAGCGGCATGTACGGAATGGAAGGAGACGGCGGCGGCCGCGGCTTCGATGTTGGCGACGGAGGCGGTGGCGGCGGCGGATCGAAGTTAAACGGTATCATGGGTACCGACGACGGTGGAGACGGGCACCTGAGGCTCGGCAAGTCACGTTTATCCCAAGCCTTGACCCCAACTTCGTTACCCGAGGTATCCGTGTACGCTAAGAAGATGATGGAGTCGCACTGAATGCCGAAATGCATCACCATCACGTCGGTCGCCCCTTTGTTAAAGAGCCCAAGCATGGACTTGGCTCCGCGATCCAGGGACGCAAAATTCAACCTGGCTTCAATGGTCGTCCTGGCGAAATTGGTGAAGCCGCAACTTGGATCTGGCGACACTGGGGTCAGATCGGCCAATTTGTAGCTGTAGCGCAGAATAAATTTGATGGCCTCACAATCGGTATCGCCGTGTTGTGCTGGCCCCGCGTAAAGCACACGCCAGATGAAGTAGAAAGCTGGCGGCGGAGGAGGAGTTGGTAATTGTGGCGGCGGACTTGGCACCGGGGGTGGTGGAGGCATCGGCGACGGCGGCGGAGGTCGCGGTGGCGGTGGCGGCCTGGGCGGCGGCGGCGACGGCGGCGGTGGCTGCGGCGGCGGCAACGGCGACGGCGGCGGCGGTGGCGGTGGCAGGCAGTACAATTTGGGCCATTGTGGATCCTGTACGGCAAGGGAGTTGTCCGGCACTCGCCGTGACACTCCGTTGCCCTGGACACGAATTGTTGTACCGCATGGCAGTCCCAGGTCATCTACGAAATTTTTAAGCTGTACGGAAGCAGGTTGTGAGGCGTTCGGGAAGATGGTGTCGATGAATAACGTCGCTGAGGACGGGAGAAGATCGTACGTGAACCGAAAGAAGGAGGAGGCAGGACTCGATACGCGGAGCTCGCATGTCGGCTCCGGACGTGGGCTTGGGATATTGCTTAACCAGGCTTTGAGTGTCGGAATTAAATTCGTACAAGTCGTCGCCGGATCGAACAGCTTCGGGGTGTCAATGATGATCTCGACCGTCACCGGCGGAGGCGGGCTGGGCGGCGGGCTCGGCGGCGGCGACGGAGCGGGCGGTAGCGGGGGCTGCGGTCCTGGTGGCGGCGACGGCGGCGCGATGCAGTTAGGTACGGAAATGGGGTTATTGAGGGGGTTTGAATTGCCGGAGGACCTCACGGTGAAGTTGGAGACGGAGTTGGCGACGCAGACCGTACCATCGCTGATGTATTCCGACAGCCGTACTCGTACGTCAATGTACAGCTGCGTGCTTTCGGTGAAGAGGTTGATGGGAGTTCCCTGGCATCCCGGAAGTGCCGTACCACTGGCACATACACATTCGCCTCCGGGGGAGTTAGGGCTGATGCTGTACGTGGCGCCTTCCGCCGCGTTGCAAACTTTCGTCAGATCCACCGACAGCGTGTAGCACGAGTAAAACCCAGCTTTCGTCACGACATCAACATATTGCGGCCGTGAGGAGGCGATGGAGGAGTTGAAAATTCCGATAGATACGAAGTTCTTGGCCATGTTCGGATTAGTATCGAACATATAATCGCAATTAAAAACCAAAGTGATGTACAGGCGTGCAGTGTACGTGATGAAGATGTACGCCGTACCGACGACGGTGTTAGCGTTCGCGCTGCCAACAGCGCCGCGGATGTCGTACGCTCTGACGCCATCGGCGGCGTTGCAGATGCCAGTGGTGGGGAAGAATGTGGCTCCAGGGATGCTCGTTATCGATCCGAAGTTCGGCAGCAAGCAGGTGCTGCTGTCCCGGTAGAAGTTGTCAACGGTGGTTATTTGCTGTGAGGGCGTCACGGGGGGGGCGGTGCAAAAGGGGGGCAAGAGGCGAGGCGGCGCAGGGAAAGGCGGCGGGAGAGGTGAGGGGAATTAAGGAAGCGGTCACGAAGGGTGTGTGTGTGTGTGGGATGGGGGTGGGAACTCTGAGGGTGTGTGTGAGGGTGTGTGAGGACGTGTGGGTTAAGGTTTCGGAGCCGCAACATTTGGGCGGGGGATGCTAGGGTCTCCTCCCGTCCCCTCACGTCTCATCTGACAGCCCCACCTAAGAATGACGCTTGGAAAGGGGCCCAATCCTTGGGTAAATTTGTCGTACATGTACGGAGACGCCCCGCACGAATTTTACCCAGCTACCTTCCCAGTCGGCACTGGCCCCAAGAAAAGCGGGGTGATGGTCACATCATCGAACGAAAACACATCCCCCAGTCCACACATACCCACCCCAGCCTTCACCACAGCCCGACATTCCAGCGGCCCTGTACGGCCTCCTCTACCGTACATCCCTCACGTACAAATCCCCCGAGCAATGTCACCAGAAGCGGACCGGGTCAAATGACCGTTCGCAAGTGCCGTACTGGTCTTGTTTTGTCCTGACGCGCGCACTGCCATTGCCGCCGCTACCCTGACTCCCCTTGAGTCCACCCCCTCATGAGCGCCCCCTCATGATTTGCCGCCCATCATGGACGACCGACGAGTGAAGTAGATAGAGTCCTGGTTTGTGAGACCGAAACCCGCCTAAGGCATTTTGCTGATAACAGCTACGCCTGCAACATGGGCTCACCGCAACCCCGCCCGTTCTTACTAAAAGTTGCAGCGCTGTGTAGAGCTCCGAAGCCTGCGGATGCTTCCCCCGTCGCGCCCAGGGAGATGATGGTCCATTCCGCATCGCGTCACTTACCGCCACCCCGATCACCCACCGACATCCCCTATCCCTGCTGCTGCGGCCCCCTCACAGCGCCGCGCGATGAACGCGTATGTTTTCGTGAACACTGCAACGGACCTTCGGCTCATTTTACCACGTATTCGTTTATCAGCATGGTGTTGACACACACACACACACACACACACATACATATATGTATATGTGTGTATGAGTGTGTGAGAAAAGATATATTTATTTATATTCTTTTATATCTTTGCTCTCTCTATATATAGAGAGAGACGTATAAAGCTCAGGTCGACCCCAAAAGCCAGCAGGTCGACCCCGATAATGACCCCCAAGCAATACTGACTGTCGGTCGGTCTCCCTACGATGCCCTTCCTCATTCCCACACCTACCAGCTGCATCTCTCATCCGCACCCCTTCTCCCATCTCTCTTCCCATCCCATTTCCATAGCCTTCTCGTCCACAACCCTTCGTCACAACAATCTCGGCGCCACTCACCGAGCATGATGTCCCAATCGTACAAATGGGACAAATTCCGCTTCCAGTATACGTGTTGCAATAATATGTGGGCGTCAGGGCAATCGCTGGCGCCAAGGCGGCTCCGAAAACTAGCAGAATTGCCAGCAAAGAGGGCGCGCCGCTGTTTCTAGCTCCTCTGCTCGCAGCGCGCTGCTGTGTCCAATCAGATATAGTTTTGTGTGAAGGAGTCATGTGTTTGAGGTGAAAAGTTGTTATTCTTTGTATGAAGAATACGGCGGCGCTAGCGACGCTACGCGCCGCTGGGCGCCGAGTCGCCATTTACGCTCCCGTTGCCCGGGCCATCACGCCGAGATGGATTGAAAGGTTGATTTGATGATTCTGATTATTTTTTGGCTTTGTTTATGATTGGCGAATGACTTAGTTACTGAAACGGAAAGGGATAGGCTAACTTTGCGTCGTCGACAGCTAGGCGCCTTTACGCCCAAGCTGCAATCTGTCGAAAACGAAGACCGAAGGGACGTCACCTGCATACGATCGAAGGTTTCAGTGCGATTTAAGCAAGGCTAGCTGCGGCTAACAGGGCTAGGAAGCTTGACATGCGATGCCCATTCATGGAGCTTCGGTCAGAAGCTGGTTAAATTAGATTTCAAGCAGCATCAAAGGATGAATGATAGTCATCTGATCCAAGTAATGCTTAATGAATCCGAAGCTTACTTGTCAGGGAATTTTGGGCCAAGGCAGTTACTCGCACTGACCCCGTGTTCCTCGTCTATCAACTTGAGCTTCAATTCGGTATTATTTCTGGGTCAAGACCACTAAATATAATCCACGACTCGCTCTCAACAGCATATGCTTTGGTCGCATGTATTGCTGTTTTACGGCGGTTACCGGTTTGGACTTTGTCCGATAGGTGGTAGCTAGTAGATGATCATGAGATTTTAAAAAGTGTTTAATGGTGACTATCATACTTGCACGATGCTCTACTGCTTAACTGCCACCGGCGGTTTTGCCCACCATAGTACGATGGTTCTGGAGCGCGCGCGGGCTAAGTAAGCGTCCAACACGTAGTTGTACTCAGGCCTGCGAGGTAACAAGTTGAGGCTGTTTTAAATAACGATCTATTCGAAGAAATTTACATTTACAGGCTCAGCTTTTTTGAACTTTTGTTAAATCTTTTCCTTTCTTTCACCTGCTGTTTTACAGATATAAGTAGGATTAACTTTTAATCATCTTATTTTTGTATTGGAAAGGAAAGACGTGATAAGTGTGATCACGGCCTTCTGGAATCAAATTACCTAATTAATGGACGTCTTGACCTGTGCACATTAAACAGAACTGCCAGTATCACCACTGCATACCGCAGAATTGCTTAACATCGTGGAGACAGCCGCACTAGAGAATGGTTCCGGAGCGGCCCGGCGCGACAGTCCCAACGCCTGCGACACCAGCCGACATATCGTCGGAGCTCACACAGGCAATTCACGACCTTAACGTCCGGGGTCTTTTCCAAGCAGCTCAGTGGGCAGCTGAACAGCTCGTCGGATTGGAGCTCCATTCCTGCCAGCAGCATGGCGCTGCCTCCGGTTGGCAGCATCCCGCACCGGTCCACCACGGCTATTTCAGCTTTTCCCGCGGCACTTGCAGCTCTGGCGCCTCCACCCTCCTCCACACCGACCCCGACGAGCAGCACCCCCAGTATCTTCTGGCGCGGGCTTACTTTCAATCGAAGGTAGTGATGTTATGTCTTAATGGCATAAATGATCTGTTCATCCCCATTGCCGTCCTTCTCTTCTGAAATACGGACTCAATTACCAAGCGTCTTTCAGTCGCCTCTTTGTCCTCCCCTTCACCCGCTCCTCCCCTCTCCTCATGATCTCTACAAAGGAATATCGGCGCTGCGCGCACGTTCTCGGGGGCCTTCGCGGCCCGCTGTCCACCTTCCTTCGCCTCTACGCCACCTACCTAGCGGGGGAGAAGCGAAGGGAGTGAGTGACGGAGGGAAAGAGGGATCGATGAGTAGAGTGCCATGGAAGCCATGGCAGGGAGGGAGGGAGCAAGGCACACAGGACGATGGTACGGAGGGAGGGAGTGAGGGAGGACGGGAAGCAAGACGGGAGGGAAAGATGAAGGGAGAGAGGGGGGAAGGGACAGAGGGAGAGAGGGGGGAAGGGAGAGGGAGGGAGAGAGGGAGGAAGGGAGAGTGGGAGAGAGGGAGAGAGGGGGGAAGGGAGAGAGGGAGGAAGGGAGGGGGTAACGGTGGCGAGACGGGAGGGGGTAATGGAGGGAAATGCGGATACGGGTGCGGAACCCACGGAGCTTGCAAGTGATAACATGTGCGTTGGTTTATTGTTATATCCTGGGTTGGCCGGGAGGAATGGAGGGCGGGAAAACTGGGGGAGCCAAAGCCAGAAGCCCTGGCTTGGAGCCCCAGCCTGTTTCCCAGTGGTTCGGAAGTAGGGCCCTCATGGAGGGACGGCACGGGGCAGGCAGGGTGACTATTGAAACCCTTGGGAGGTGCCCACTGACCAGATTTCGGAGCCTAGAGATGAGCTAGCCAACCGCGGTAATCCCTCCCCTCCCCTCCCTGCTTGAGGTTCTCGTCATCACTTCACGTGATGTGAATGTTTCGTGTTTTGCATTTCGTACTTCACTACTTGGTTTCGGTGCTTGAAGATAGGTTCAGTTGTCGGCTTCTGTTGCGCTCACAT
Source organism: Volvox reticuliferus (assembly GCA_019650235.1). Lineage (NCBI taxonomy): Eukaryota > Viridiplantae > Chlorophyta > Chlorophyceae > Chlamydomonadales > Volvocaceae > Volvox > Volvox reticuliferus. Next base: position 61,380 of record BNCP01000035.1, on the reverse strand, counting down.
TCTCATTCCCCGTGTTCTCTCGGCAAATTCCTTGACTAATGACACCTGACAGAGAAGAGCGAGTGGAGAAGGGCGGACCCATGGGTCGCGGATCCGACGCGCGCAATCCCGAACTGGACGCAGTGGAGACAGCATTGACGACGGAGCTGGGCCTGACGGAGGCGACGGCGGCGGCATCGCCACCGCTTCCGGGTGAAGCCAGCGCCGCCGCCGCGGCAGGCGGAGCCGTCGGCGGGTCGGCCCAGCGGGATCCATTCCTGCTTTATCTGTACGGCATCGTGCTGTCGGAACGTGGCCGTAAAATGGGCGCCTTGGACGCGTTAGTGCAATCGCTGAGGTTGTACCCGTGCAACTGGAGTGCCTGGATGGTAATGCTACAGGGATAACGTAATCACGAGAAGAAGGGGCTATGTGTTTTGATTGCCGTACAAGCTACGTTTACTCTTTCGTAATTCCGCACCATAAAATCCCGTACACGCAACCACTCCGTTGTCAATTATTGTTACACACAGGCCGTACAGTCCATCTGCTCAGGCTCCGCCTCCCCTCCGCCGGGATCTGTCCCCGGCTTCGTTGCCGCCGCCGCCGCCACGGGCCCGGGGGGCCTTCCTTTCCCCGCCGCCGGTTCCCCGTCCGCCCCCTTCGGCAGCTTCCCCTCCGTCTTCCCCGCCTTCTCTACTTGCTTCTTTGCCGGCGGCGACGGCAGTTCGCTGCCTCTTCCGTCTGATCTTCCAGTGCACTGGGTCCGGGAGTTCTTTTTGGCGGCGGTGTGTCTGAGCTGCCAGCATAACCAGGAGGCGCTGTCCCGCCTGCAGGGCCTTGCGCAGGTACGGCATCTGCGTTTATCGTGGTGCTGATAAGGGCATCATCCTCATCATTCCTTTTCCACCATACACACATACACACATACATACACACGCACACACATACATACAGGTATTCCGTGGATCTCTGGCTCTGGAGGCGGCCGTGGCTCAGGCGCACTACAACCTTCAGAACTTCGATGAGGCTCAGGCGCTGTTCGAGGACTTGCTGGCCAGGGACCCTTTCCGGCTGGAGGTAAGGGGCTGACGGCGCCGCTGCTAACGATTTGGTTGGTTAATCTGGTTATCTGGTTTCGGTTGGGATCCACTGCAAGTTGTTGTTATCCGCCCACAATTCTTTAATAAAAAAATGTATTCTGTACATTATTTAGAATAAAGTATGTCATAATATTTATATGAAAAATGAATACTTAAAATAATAAATGATAAAATATTTTAGTTGAGATCCCTTATCCAATCAATCTGAACCGAACAGCTTTTTTGGTGTGGAACAGATAGGAGCCACCGGCCTGTTTGTTTGACTTCTTTCCGTACAATCGCTGATGAAACCAATCTCGACCGGGGCTCCTAAGGCTGGGTCGCTGTTTCCCCTGAGGTGCACACTCCCTCCCCCCTCATTTCCACCATTCTCCAACCCCCCCCCGCCACACACACACACACACACACACACACATATATATATATATATACACATACACACACGCAGGGTATGGGCACTCTTTTTTATCATCTTTTCCTCCTCCGTCGTCACCACCGCCTCCCTATTCCTGTGAAGGTGCTTTGCCCTCCCACCCTCCATTCCCCCTCTCTCCATCCCCCTCCCAAACACGCACACGCACACGCAGGGCACGGACACGTTTTCCAACATCCTGTTCGTGAAGGAGGCCGCGGCGCCCCTCTCCGTGCTGGCGCACCGGGTGGCCGCTACGGACAAGTTCCGTCCGGAGACGTGCTGTGTACTGGGTAACTACTACTCGCTGCAGGTAGGTGTTAAGCGCCGTGTGTGTGTGTGTGTGTTTTTGTTTGTACGGGAGAGAATATGTGTATGTGTACGTCCTACGACCCTAAGGTTGTGTGTCAGTTACACGTCTATCTGGGCCGTCTGACGCTGGCCAGGGGCAGCTCCACCATGCACCGTCCTGCCCCGTCCTGTCCCGTCCCGTCCTGTCCTGTCCTGTCCTCGACCCCAACAGAAACTCAAGACCGCCAATCAAAGCTTGCTCTCCCCGCCCGAAGCTTGAGTGGAGGGACTGTCCTTCTCTTCCTCCCTCTCCCTCCCCCACCCCTTTTCTCCCTCTCCCCGGCCCCCCCCCAAACCCGCGTGACAATCCCTCAGGGCAACCACGAGAAGGCAGTAGAGTACTTCCGACGCGCGCTGCGGCTGGACCCCCGGTATCTGGCGGCGTGGACTCTGATGGGGCACGAGTACATGGAGGTCAAGAACACGCCGGCAGCCATCGGTGGGGAGGGGTGTGGACGGACGTGTTTAAGAGGGGGGGAGGCAGGACATGATGGACGTTTCTGTTCCACTCCCACTCCGTCACCCCCACTCCCACTAACCCTCTAACGCACTCCCACTCTTCCTTCATGCCCCCTCCCCCCCTCCCCGCCCCCAAACCCAAACACGCCCAGATGCTTATCGACGAGCCATCGATGTGAGTCCTCAGGACTTCCGTGCGTGGTACGGTCTGGTGAGTACGGCACGGCGGTTAGCACATCATCCGTGCCCATCGTGTGGTATCAATTCGTCTGTTGGTGCAGTACGCGGATATAGTTGTATGTATCTGTTTGGTTTTCGGATGGGGGCCTTACGTTTGATGCTCAATACAACTACTACTCGCCTTCAAGGTGCTAACCGAAATGCCGTGACCCTCACTCACACACTCACTCACTCATTCCCCCGGCGGTTTGCGCGTCTGTTTTCATGCAGGGCCAAGCGTACGAGCTGCTCAAGATGCCGTACTATGCGCTGTACTACTACCGTCGGGCGGCGCAGCTGCGTCCAACCGACGCGCGCATGTGGTGTGCCCTGGCGCAGGTATGCTGTTGCAATTGGTTGACGCGGTTAGTTAATTAGTTGATACTGTTAGGTATCGCCCTCTTTCAGACTATTGACTGTAAGGGCCCATGCAACAAATATAATCCTTTTCCTCCTTTCCTCCTCCGTCGTCACTCGATCAACATGCTTGTGTCCTATCTAGGCGAGAGCCTCTAGGGACAAACCTTCGCAAAAAGGCATTGGAATCTCCCCCGCGTCGTCGCCCTTTTTTCAGCTTCCGAAGCTGTACGAGATTATACTGGTGAAGATTAGGATATTACACTGGCCCTAACCTCCAACTGCCCTCCCAATGGACAGTGTTACGCCCACGAGCAAGTGGGGCTCGTGGATGCAGCCATTCGCGCCTACCAGCGAGCCGTGGCGCACAACGACCCCGATGGCATCGCAGTACATAAATTGGTACGTACGGAAACTTGACGTACGAATGGCGGAGCTTTCCCGGCGTTCGGTTTTTCGAAAGGGGGGATTTTAGTAATGCACGATATCCTTTTGCAAACCTGTTGCTGATGATCCGCCGTTGTTATGTATGAGTCTACTGTTATACAATACAACTGTACAGCTCCAGTAGAGGCCTTGACTGTACGCTCGTCCAGGCCAAGCTGTACGAGACCCGCGGTGAGCCCCACGCTGCGGAGCGGCTCTTTCGCGACAGCCTTCAGCGCCTGGAGGTGAGTCTACGAGCTGAGAGCCGAGCATGACGTGCTCCCGGGAAATGCGGTACTGCACTTATCCCCCCCCCCGGGAGTATCCGGGCGGGGTAAAAACATCAGATCAAAACACAGGGCAGGTGGACGTGTGAGCTCACGACAGAACCAAAGTCATGAATCAATGCGATTTGTGTCGTGCACGTGAGCATGTGCAAAGAGCTAACAAACAGCGCGTCGCCAAGTAAGATGCCGAGTAGATGCCACACTGCACTGTACTGTACTGTACTGCACTGCACTGTACTGCACTGTACTGTACTACAAAGGCGTGAATATATAGATGAGTTAACTAAATGAACAGTAAAATGCTCGAATAATCAACAAGCTTGTAGCCCCCCTTTCCATCGGCCAGATGTCCTGACTGCTTGCGTCCTCTCTCTCCCCTCTTCCCCCCCTCCAACCTCCCTCTCCCACACATAACCACATACACACACAGGCACTCTCTCTTTGTTCGTTTCCTTTCCCCCACCACCGCAGGCCCAGGGCCCAGCAGCGCTCCACAGCCAGGACGCCATCGAGGCGCTCAGCTTTCTTGCCGTTCACTGCAAGGTAGGAATACGACAGCGTGCGGTTCATGCATGCGGGTTTCATGCAATAGCACCGGGAACATCATGAGGTGCGTGTTGGGCAGGGGGGGAAAAGAGGGTTTGGAGTACGGGAGGCCCTGGAGGGCCGGGAAGATGTTTCTGACCTCCGACACTTCCGTCCTAGGAAGCTCCCAAACTGCCCTAACTGTCGTCCCTTCCCCCTGTTCTCCCCCGTAAACACAATACACACACACGCACACACATGTCACAGGACACTGGCCGGTTAGATGAGGCAGAGGAGCTGTGTGCACGTCTAATGGATGTTGGGGGACCCGCGAAGGAGCGGGCCAAAGCCCTAGCCCGGGAGATTCGCAGCTTGCAGCAATTTGGTTCCGGAGCAGCTGCGAGTGGACCCCACGGCAGTGGCGGCGCCGCCGCGGCCGCGGCCGCTGGTGGTGGGTCAGCGACGCCGATGGATGCGGAAGGCGCGTTTGACATCGGCAGTAGCGGGGGCGGCGGAGGGCGAGGTGGGATGACACCGTCGGCAACAGCGATGAGTGGTGGGGCCGGCGGTGGCGGCGGTGGAGGTGGAGGTGGTTTCGGAGCCAGGTCGCAACAGGTATGTAGGAAACGCATCATTGCGCCGTGCACGACCGTGCAACGGCGGTTACGACACACCATGACGAGGAGAAGAAGTACAAAAACCAAGGAGAACAAGACTGACTGTCTGCCCATCCATCTGTCGGTTTCCGGAACCCGCCTCCCCACATGCCGCTCCTTCCTTCCCCCCCTCTGCCCCAGGCACCCATCCCTCGACACGGTAGTAGCGGCGGGGGGGGTGCCCGCGGCAGCATCTTCACTGTCACAGCACCGCTGGGAGCAGCAGGTGGGGGTTCCAGCCGCTGTGCCGCCGCCGCTGCCACTTCCACCGCCGCCGCCGCCGCCGCCGCTTCGCTGCCCAGTCTCGGTCTAGGCCTGGGTATCGGCATTGATGGTCTGGAGCAGGGCCTGGGCCTGGCCCCCGGAGACGACATTGCGGAGGAGCTGGGGGGCTGTGACCCGCTGGCAGTGCTGGCGGTCATGCAGCAGCTGCAGGTTAGTCTTGCCCTCAGGGATCAACCCACCCCTGATTAGCTCTGTTGCTCCCAACTCATTTAGGTAGTGTTCTTAAAGCCCGGCCCTTCTGTAGCCCCTTTTGCTCTCCCCTCCCCACCCCTCCCCTCCCCACCCTCCCGCCCTCCCCGCCCTCCCCTCCCCTCCCCACCCTCCCGCCCTCCCCTCCCCAGTTCGATCGGCAGACGGCGGTTGCCGCCTTGCAATGTACGGGGGGTGACCCGGTGGCGGCGGTGAGGGCCTACTGGTACCCAGCCTTAATGGTGGCGGAGGCGGCTGAGGGGGCCGAGGGAGCGTGATCATCAGCTGCATACCTGACGGAATCATCATCTGACCTTCTAATCATCAGCTATAATGATGAGGGTGCGTCGTTGCGGTTACAGTATGGTTATAGTTGTGGTTATGGTTGGTCTTCCGAGGGAAAGCCGAGAAGGGGACTGGTTTTGGTGGCTTAGGGTCTCGAGAGATGGTGGCTGTGACAGGCGCAGTTTGAATACACACGTGGTGGTCTGTCATGCATGATGATGCAGGGAGGTAGCTTTTGGCGGCACTGCGCCGCTTGTATATGTTTTTGACCGAATCGTTCCTCAGTCGGCCCTCGGATGCGTGATAGCTATAGCTGAGTGCCCTAACTGGGTTCCGGATGTCAAGGGATGGTAACGGCCCGCTGTGCTGTGGGCTCCTACCAGCTCCCCCCCACCGCCGAGCCCGGCCGCACGGTCGTCGGCATGCGTACGGACTAGGGAGGATACAGGGTCCGGCTGGCCCAACCGCTAGCTTTGTATAAGCATCTAGCTCAGCCCCTGGGAGCACTCCCTGAAGCCCAGCTGATTTCAGCTAGTCGGAGGAAGTGGATCAGATTCAAGCATGGAGGGGGATGGCGGGCCAAGGGCGGGAGCCAGGGGCCGGTTCCACGACATGAGACGACATGTGAAAGATCCGCCGAATGGTGATGCCGAGCCCAGCAGACCGCAATGCGCCACACAGTGCAGCTAAAAGATATATATAGAATTAAGCCACCGTTTGAACTTTTACTGCCGTTCTTATAGCCACCCCACGTCACCTCACGTTCTGGCATAGCACGTGCGCACGACGCACTTCAGCACAGGCCCTTACCGGGCGTGCGACTTTGCAGAACACCACGTATTTGAAAATCACATATACATACATACATACATACATACATACATACATACATACATACATACATACATACATACATACATACATACATACATACATACATACATACATACATACATACATACATACATACATACATACATACATACATACATACATACATACATACATACATACATACATACATACATACACACACACACACAAAGGGGTCGGCCCGGGAAGCCGCCGGTGCTTTGCGAGCCGGACATGGGAGCGGTCGGTGCACACGGGCGAGTGCACTGACGTTATGAGATTAGATATATACATATATAAACCCTAGCTTATATCGTACACAGTACATGAAATTAACAACGTCACACGATCAAGGACACACTTGCCCAGTTCGCGAAGGCGTCGGGCGACTTCGACAGCGAATGTCGATAGGCACTTAGCTCTACAGAATTGCACAAACATTTGATGTTAAAGGCGCACTGACATATTTTTAATTAATTCGTTTGATAGCTTTCGGATAACAGAACGATTTCACGAGCGAGCGAGAGTCGTGACCGCGCCAGGTCCGCGCCATTACGACTCGCAATATCGAAGATCAATCGGTATGTACGCGATTTTCCAACTCTTAATCGACCGTCAAACGAAACGTACGTATCGATTTTACAAATAGAGATGTTGGAGATGCTTATTTCTTGTCGGTCATAAGCAATAACGACGTTTTAGTCATGGTCAATAACCAGAAGTCGTACGTCCTCATTCCGCCAATGACCAGGAACGATCTTCCACCAAGGATGGCAGGAGTCAACGACCAGTTGCGATGCGTACGAATTAACCCCAAATTCCAACAAGCCAGGTGGATCTTCTTTAGAACCATCCACCGGTGAATCCTAACCATCCCCCCACAACGCCTTCACAGTAGCCCGTACGCGCACTTGTCGATGTCGCAAGTCGATGTGGTAATAATGTGGCCGCCGGATGGCGGCATCGCAACGAAGCTCTCTAAGGTCTCTTGACTGGAGTTTCTTATTAAAAATAAGCTGGAGAATTACATTCACCCGCTTTCACAGCAGACATCCTGATTGGGATCTCAACCCACGCGTGCAAAATCTTCTCACCCTAAGATGAGACCCTATATCCCCTCACGCTGCTTCACTGCACGTACGGAAAGCTGTTCTAGACCGCTCTAAGGCACCCTGATACAACCCTATCGCCACCGCCACCTTCACCGCCGCCGCCGGCACCGCCGCCGGCACCGCCGCCGGCACCGCCACCGTCACCGCCGCCGCCGACACCGCGATAGCGGCCTAAACTGCTGCCGGCGCATTCTCCGGCGACTCCGCTAGGGCTATTGCCAATGGCGGTACGATGTGCGGCAGCTCCTGCAGCACCGCCAGCGGCAGTAGCATGCCGTCGAAGGCGGGGACGGGTCGGCGGCGCAGCGGCAGTACGGTCGGATCCACTCCAGCTGGGATGCGGGGGTAGCGCTGACTGAAGTGGGTCAGGACGGTCCTTCGGGTCAGTGGAGGGGGAGGGGTCAGTGGAGGGGGAGGGGTCAGTGGAGGGGGAGGGGTCAGTGGAGGGGGAGGGGTCAGTGGAGGGGGAGGGGTCAGTGGAGGGGGAGGGGTCAGTGGAGGGGGAGGGGTCAGTGGAGGGGGAGGGGCAGAGGGTGTGACTAAACCTATGTTACTGGAGCAGTCGGTTGGTGCTAAATCTTTTTCACCAGATTTATAGGGCCCATTAACCACCAATTACCAGCCTGGGCGGAACAACATATAGGTCAGCCGAAAGATTGAATGGTGCGCCCGTGTGAAATGAAATGTGTATGATATGCATACCGTACAGCGTACACAAATGCATACGTGTTTAGATCATCTATGATGTCATCACATACGTCATATGTATAGGTATATGTATATAGCGTTTGTGTATCACGTACAGTTTCATCCGTACATATTCGTACCGGTAAGCGCCCATCGCATCCGCCACCCCTGCTGCCTCCGCTGAGGTGCAGTGTCGCTTGGTCCGGGCCTGGGACTCCAGGCAGGGCTCGAAGGTGGCTTCGTGGATTAGCAGCGTCGCGCCGCTGCCAGCCGAGATGAGGGCGGGGCAGGGCCGGGTATCGCCTGGGGCGGGGCGGGGTTGAGGTCGTCGGCGAAAATCCAAATAATATAAATAAATTTTATATTTAAAAGAATCCAAATATGTTTAGAAAATATGTAAACATATAAACGAAGTGGAGGTGAGGCGTGCCGCTGAGTCAGCAGCTCTGTGTGGCACGGAGTGGATGTTGATGAGTTGTGGAGTGCTTTGCTTCCTTTGCATTACGAAATTAGGTTTTGGGAACAGGACGATTGTGATTGAATTGATTATTATTATATTATATTATATATATTACATTATATTATATTATAATTATTATCCTCCGACCCCAGAGGAGGAGGGTTGAGAATACGGCAGCGGCAGTTGACTCATGAGCCACCAGACGGCGTCCGGGCAGCCGCCAAAGAGGCGCCGAAACCCCCCTCCCCCTCCCCCTCCCCCTCCCACCCTCCCTCTATCCCACACCTCTATGATACTTCCCAAACTCACACAAGTACGGTACACCGTACGTACTGTATGAAGTACTGTACTAGTATCAAGTCTCTCACCTCAATGACAAGCGGCAACCCAACTAACCAACCAACCAGCCAACCACCCGACCAACGCACCAAACACATACACACACACACACCTCTTTGCCCCCCACCCACCCCGTCACACATCGATACACAACCACACACTTCACACTACGGACAACGGGTCACGTATCGTACCAGAATAAACCAACTTCCAACCGTCGTGATGCTCCAGAACCAGTCCCCAAGCGTCTCGGCAGTGATGCACCGCCACCGAATGCCAACGGACCAATCCCAGCGCCTGACACGGCTCCGCCTCCTTCTTCTCAGCACCGTTGTGAAAGGGGGGAACACCAGACGCCACCGCTGGCCCCGACCATTGCTGCTGTGTATGCGGGGGATGCGGCTGTTGGCTCGGCTGCTGCTGCTGCTGCTGCTGCTTTTGCCGCTGATGCCACCACCTCCTGGCAGCAGCACTGGGTGCAGGTCGCAGTCCGGGACCAGCCGCTGCCGCCGCCTGGGCATTCGCTGGCAGTCGCGGCGGCGGCGGATGGTCGGGTGGGAACCAACCCGCGGCGGTTGCGCCGCCAGTGAGGTTATTGTTATTGATGTCGCCGTACTGTAGGCCGTACGGAGGGCAGCATGGACATGGCTGCCAGTAGGGTCCTGAAGGGCGCGGGGCCCCCAGCGAGATGTTCTGCTGCTGCTGCTGCTGCTGGAGCTGTGCTGGATGCCGTTGTTGCATCAGCGGCTGCGGCGGGTGCCGGGTGGGGGAGTGGTGGCTTCCTGGCTGCGGTGGGGGCCGTTGCGCAGGAGCCGAACCTGGCCGCGTGTAATCGATTCGAACGAGAGGTGGACCGGGGGGTGGGTGGGTCAGGTCATCAGATGAAAACTCAGATCAGACCAAGACCAAGAATTCCGCACAGATGAAAATATTAAAGCATCAAGCCATCAGCTAGTTTGGCCCGAGCAATCCAATCAGAGGATCAGAGGTAAAGAAGCACCTGCAGCTGTGTGGCCCCCCCCCCCCTGCAGCAGCACTCGCCCCACCCGCCCCTCCCCCAGCTGAGGCAGGATTCTCTCCCTCCACTGATCCCCCTGAGGAGGGAAGAAGCTGCTGGGCAGGTGCCTGCCCCGCCTGGAGCACACCTCGCTCCTGATCCTGATCCCCACCCGAACCCACCCATCGAACGGCTAACCGAAATTCAAACATAGTCTGATTTGATACTAAAGACACACATTGGTGTGTGAGTATGCATTATATATATATATTCGTATCTATATGTATGTATGTATGTATGTATGTATGTATGTATGTATGTATGTATGTATGTATGTATGTATGTATGTATGTATGTATGTATGTATGTATGTATGTATGTATGTATGTATGTATGTATGTATGTATGTATGTATGTATGTATGTATGTATGTATGTATGTATGTATGTATGTATGTATGTATGTATGTATATGGGGTGTTACACTGTGCTGTGGGCGACTCGCCTTGCATGCAAGGACGAGCACGCGGGGGGGGTATTATACGCCTCACCTGAGAACTTGGCGCAGTGCAGGAAGGTGTAGCGCCAGCTGGGGTACAGGGGCGCCAGCTTATCGAGCCATCGACCTGCCTCCTGTGGGTCGGGGATTAATAATATTATTATTATTATTATTATTATTATTAAGAATGTGGGCCCTATATAAATCTGGTTAAGAAGGTTTAGCACCGACCAACCAACCGACTGAGCCTGAGTGTAATGTTGATGTCCAAACACAGGCACGGCACACAGTGTCCCTCCGTAAGCATCTGCCGTTGGATGAGGTGGTGGTTTGTCAAAGTCCCCGACACAACTAACACAACTAACAAAACCAACCAACGTAACACAACACAACCAAGCACCTAACCATGACTCACCGAAGGGCCCACCACAAGCAGTGACGTCATCTGCCGCCGGCCCTTCCCACGAGCCTCCAACAGCGCCGGCAGCCCCAGCAGGTGGTCGGGATGCTTGTGAGATATCCAGATCAGCTCCAGGGAGGCGACCTGCGGCTCGGGAGAGAAACCCGGATCAGTCGGGAGTAAATTCTCTGTGCTGAAAACGAGTTTATTTTAAACCCTGAGTAAAAAATAGAACCGGCGGTGGGGGGAGGGGCATAACCTCCTCCTCCTGGCATAAGATTGGGTCGCCAAAGTTGGAGCTTAGATAGGACATATCCATGAGCAGCTCATGCTGTCAGAAATACCCTCCTTGTGTCCGAACAGCATGATGACAGGGGGACGACATTTGGGCGGGGCGAAGGAAAGGTAGCATGAGGGGGGACGACGACATATCTGATCAGTCCCCGCCCCATGCATTGATTATTATTATGATGATGATAATGTAGTACTATATATACTATATATACATATATTATAACACAACCTATATATATGTGTGAATGCGTATATATAACATAACATAACATAACATAACATAACATAACATAACATAATATAATATAATATAATATGATATGATATAATATGATATGATATAATATGATATAATATAATATAATATAATATAATATAATATAATATAATATAATATAATATAATATAATATATGCATTTTGCACGTGTGTTGATCAGCCGCAACCGCAGTCGCTGTCCAGCCCACCTGCTCCATGGCGCCCCGGGGGCCCAGCCACCGCACCATCGCCCCATAGGTACCTTCGCCCGCGTCAATCAGCAGCGACCCGCGGGTCGGTCCCAGTCCCATAACCAGCACCGCACTCGCTCCTCGGTATTTGGACGGCTCGGCGCAGCCTGTCCCCAGGAACAGAACCGACACGTCGCCGACGGGTGCGGCAGTAGCAGCTGCCGTTGCTTTGGTCACTGCAGCAGTAGCAGCAGTAGCAGCAGACACATTTGCTGCATCTCGAAATGTCGTCGCCGCGAGCGCCGCTGTTTGAGCAGGCTGCTGCAAGCAGGCCGGCGGCGGAATATCATCCGTGGCAGTAGCACCACCCACTCTCGCCGCAGGGTTCCGCTTTGAAGCCTTCGCACCGCCAGCAGCAGCATCTCCTAGGCTGGAAGTAGCTACCGCTGCTTCTGCTACTGCCGCTGCTGCTACTGCCATTCTATGGGGCGTGGGAAGACCACATCCGGATCTGGATCCATTGAGCTCCGCCAGGTAGGCGTCCAAGGAGGTTGCTGCTGCCGCTGACAGTCCGGCACGACAGACCGGGACGTCCTCCTCCTCCGCCGCCACCGCCGCCACCGCCGCCACCGCCGCCGCTGCCGTCGCCACCATCGCCGTCGCCGCTGGCGAGTTATGACCGCCTTTTGTCGACCTTCCCTCCTCCTCCTCCTCCATCACTACTCGGATGGATTCCCCCATGGCGGTCCCGCCCGCCGAGTCCCCTGCTACGGACTGTAGCTCGGCACCGCTACAGCCGCCGCCGCCGCTACAGCCGCCGCCGCCGCTACTGCCGCGGCCCCGTAATGCCGCCCGAAGCTGCGCCGCAATCCCCCTGTTGGACAAGTCGATGCTGGCTACTGCTGCTGCTACTGCTGCAACTGTCTCTGGATGTACTTCCAAAGCGCCTGGTTTCATCCCAGCCACCGGTACTGCTACTGCTGCTGCTATAGTTTCGGCTCCCGCTGTGTGGGCAGCAGCTGTTGTACCAGCGGAATGAGGGAGGTCTACGGCGTCGACAGCCGTACCCGGCGCCGCCGGCGCCCGTACGGCAACCGAAGTCATCAGCCGCCGCCGCACCCGCCGTGCGACCGTCCAGTTGCTGGCTCCGTCTCCATCGCCCATGGACTGACCGCTTTTGGTTCCTCCAACTTCTTCAACGTCCTCAAAACTAACTTTAACCGCCTCGCTGGCGCCAGCCCCGATTCCGCTCCCAACCGTTCTACCTGTGTGGACTGTCTTAACCACTTCAACCGCCGCGGTCGTTACCGCCGTTCCGTATATGACGCCGCCTGCAGCACAGCTCTTCAATGACGAACGCAGCTTTGCGGCAACGAGTTGGTTAGTATTGCTCTTGGCGGTTAGAGTCGTTACTAGTTCCGTACTTGCTGGCGCAGTAGCGGTGATGATTGGGACGGCGACGGCAGCGGCGGCAGGAGCCGCGCGGACGTCATACGACGCCGCCGCTGTGGCGCCTGAATGCCCTGTCGCAATAACAGCAGTACTTCGGCCGCCGCTACCGCCGCCGCCGCCGCCGCCACCGCCGCCAGTCAAGCTGGATTCCGCAGATCGTGGAGCATTCGGCCACGGCCACGGCGGCCGGGACGCCATTCCCATCTGCGACGGTACGGCATTTCGTAACATGTCGTACGCTGTCACCGCTACACTAGAAGCCGAGGGTTGCTGTGGTTGGTGGTAATGCTGCTGCCACCCGTTTCCTTGATGTGCGGTTACATGGTTAAGTTGGTTGGGTTCGTTGGAGTACGGGTGCTGGGGGAAGGGATGCAACTGCCTTGAATCTCCTCCAGCATGCACCCCAACAGCATGTACAGCTGGCCACGTCAGTTGTTGCGAGTAGCCGTACACATCACCGTTGACCGTTTGCCACTGTGGCGGGTGGCCACTGCTGCCGTTTGGCCCCGGAAAGAGCTCTCCACGCTCATTTTGATCCGTAGTGTACGGCACCTGGTACGAATACGACGGCCGCATGACGGTTCCGGTGCGCTCCGGAACACCGTACGCTGCTGCCGCCTCCGCCAGCTCCTTCTCTGCTGATAAGGCCCTAAGCGGTGCAGGTCCAACGGCATGCCAGCCGCCATTGCGGTTATCGAGACCAAAAAAAGGCAACTGAAAGTCTTGTGGCAGTAGCGGCTGTTGTACGGCAGGCAGTAGTGGTGGGCGGCCTCCGTGGCCTTCATGCTGCTGCTGCTGCGTATGACTGTCCTGCGCATCGTGCTGCCGTACAGTCACGGACGCCTCATGAGGAGCTTTCGGAGCTCGCAGTGCCGTACTTACACGCCGCTCTGTACGGGAAGACCGTGCTAGGTGGGGAAACGCGTTGCGGAGCGCCTAAAGTATGACGTGACGTACAAGCATACGGCACCCCATGTACGACAATTCATGTTTGTACGGGAGCCACAGCATATGATGTTAGCCGTCGGCATCGCACAGCATGTAGATGTGCACAAAACGGAAAGGGGAGGGAGAGGGCGTGCGAGTTAGACGGTGTTGATTCTACGCGCAGGTGATTGAGCCCAACAAATACGCCACAGGAGTGAGGAGTGCGAGAGAAGTAATCATGTGCTGCAGCCCTAGGGAGTGGTGGAGGCTGGGGGGAATGGGGGGGGGAAATGGGGGGCCGGGCGCTCTTCCCCCCCTGTGTGATCACAACAGCCGCATACTTTCAAAAAAAGGAGAAACGGAGGGGGCGATAGGATAAGATAGGATAGGTGTACGATCAGATCAGATCAGATAGAATAGTGTACGATCAGATCAGATAGGATAGGTGTACGATCAGGTTCAGATCAGATAGGATAGGTGTACGATCAGGTCAGATCAGATACGTTATATGCGTTTCACTCCGTCCGGCCTCCTCCTCTCTCTTCCCCTCCTATTACGTATTACGTCACATCATGTTTAGTAATCATTATATCTTCCCGATTAATCTGATTTATTGCACTTTTTATTTCCTACTCACTAAATATATTTTCTATTATTCTTTTTTATTTTCATGTAAAATAAATTCAAATAACAATTTTTTTAAGGTTTCCTATCATTATTTTGCGCCTGCCAAGTAAGTGCCTCACCGTCAGCATCTTCGCCAGCCCGCTGCCCCGCCGCTCCCGCAACAGCGCCCGCTGCACCTCCCCCACCGACGTCTTCTGCTGCCGCTGCTGTTGCTGCTCCGAAACCAACCCGGCCGCCAGCACTACTGGTTCCGGAGCGGGGGCAGGTGCGGGCGCCGTCACACCCGCACCCGCACCACCTCGGTCATCCCACCACTGCACGATGACCTCCGGCTGCGACTGCTGCTTCTGCTGTTGCGTCTGCTGCTGCCTTTGCTTCTCCTTCTTCTTCCCCTCCTCCTCCTCTACCTCGTCTGAAGATGGGGAGGAGGCGGATTCTTCGCTGCTGCCGCTCGACTCGTCATCAGCATAACCCAAGGCCTGAGGTGGGCCTTCTTCGCCTGACGCCATCGCTTGGACTTGGCCACGACGCATACCGGAGCCGGCGGCGTGGGTGGCAGCGGCACCGCCGCCGCCGCCGCCGTCGCGCTGTACGACGGTACACGTCAACGTGTCCAGAAGCGACGCAATGCGGCCCTCGGTCTTCCAAACGCTGCCCTTTCGAGCAGCTACCGAACGATCTGCCGTACAAGCGAGCTTACCATCCTTGACTATCCTGGATGGTCTTGCCTTTTTGGGCCCGCCCTCCTGAGCTCCTAAATAGGATACTACTACTCCTGCTGCTTCTTTTGATCCGAAGCCGGCTGCATCGCCGCCATCAACATCCTTGTTGACGTTGAGCGCACTACCAGCCTCTTTATCCTCCTCCTCCTCCTCATCATCATCATCATCCCGATCCCCTTCTTCATCTCCATTCGGCTCCGAAACCTCCTCGTACTTCCGCTGTGAGCCGATCTGGGCCACCGCCGTCGGCGCCGATGGCGATGTAAACACAGCAGCAGCGGCGGCGGCGGTGATTGCGTCTTCCAGCTCCCGGTCCACCGCATCCGCCGCCGCTGCTTTGCCGATGGCGCGCCGCGCCGCCGCCAGCTGCCTAATCCGTACTTGGTACGGCAGCGGAAAAATAACGGGCGCAACCGCGTTGAGCCGCATCGTGACCCGGGCGGAGCTGACATGTCCCAAACCCGCCAGCGGTGCTGCGGACGCGGAAGCTGGACGGATGTCAGGCCAAACTTGCGGGCCAGGGAGGGTGGCTTCCACATGCCGGCGGTAATACCAACTACTCGTGGCCTCCGTCGCCGCCATGTTCACCACCGCAAGCAACAGCCCCGGCGGCGTACGGCGCAACAGCGCCGTCGCCGGGTGCGCCGCCAACGCATCGATCCTGCCCCGACTGCCCGCGCACACGACGAGCACCGCCTGCCGTGTGTGTTTTAAGTAGAGGAGGTAGGCGAGTGGGAGGTTGTCAGTGGGACGCCGCGCAAGGTGAGGAGGCGCGGGTGCCGCCGGCGCCGCCATCGGCTTGGCGTTCCTGTAGCTGGTCGCCGCCGGCCGCTTCGCCGCCATCGCCTCCGCCGCACGGTGAATGGCCGTCGGGCATTTTGGGCGGGTCCTGAATCCATGCTCCGAAACCGTGGAGTGCAGCTCCTCCATTATAAGGGCCCTAAGCGTCATTGAAACGCCGCTGTCAGGCATCGCTGCTGCCTCGCCGGACGAGACGCCGCTGGCTCTGCCGGCGGCTAAGCCCCGGCGGTTTACGGCATTGTGTGCGCCGAAGCCACGGCGTTCATTACCACCGGCCATGAAGAGGCGGTCAAGCTTTGAGAAAAGGTCTTCATTCGATGTGGCGGCGCCGCTGCTGCCAGACCCTGCGGCTGTAGCAACTCCAGTTGCTGCTACTGCTACTGGCATGTTGTTGCGACCGCCGCCGCGGCGGCGCTTTGATGCCCGCGTCATTGACCCAACCTTGTCGTCCTCTTCGCTCTCACTCGCACTGCTACTGCTGCTTGTGCCACTGGTGCTTGTGCTACTGCTGCTTGTGCCACTGGTGCTTGTGCCACTGCCGCTCGCCTGCTTCATGCGCTTTGGAGGTGAGCTGCCAGCTACTGCACCCCTGCATCCCCTTCCCAGCATCGTCCCCGCTGCTGGCGCCACCACTCCTACACCACTCCTCCCCTCCCCTCCCCGTTCCCGTCCCTGTCCACGTCCCCTGCCGCCCCGGCCACTTCCTTCGTCAGTTTCCGCTGCCGCGCCGCTGCTCGTACTTGCCGTACTGCACGACCCGGAATCCCAAGCCTCAGACGCTGAGGACGTATCATCGTCAGCGCCGCACGCTTTCGATGGCGAGGCGCCAAGCCGCGGCCTCAGGGCAGCTTTGACCTCGCCCCCAGCAGAACCCTTTGGAGAGCCCGCAGACGCGTCCCTGCGTCTTCTACGACTCGATGTGGTGACGTGCGAGGCAGCGCCGGCAACAGCGCCGCGCGGTTTCCGATCCCGCACCTTGCTGGAGAGCCCTGCCGCCGATACTTCCCGTTCCCCCTCGGCTGTCTCCTTTCCTTGGCTGCCCTTAAAAGCCTGATGAGCGGCCTGATCGGCGCCCCCAGCTGCCACGTTAAGCCACGGCGGCACCTGCCACAGCAAGGAGTTCGGCCAGATCGGTCGTACTTCCAGACACTCATCATCGTACACACAACCCTGATTAGCAGAGGTGATTGCCGTCAATTCCAAGGCGGGGTGCATCCATCGTACAAAATACGAAAGTCCTTCGACGGTGTCGTGCAGGCCTGCAGCATGAGGACGTACGGTGCGGCGAAATAGAAAAGAAAACAAATTGGGGAGACAGACTTAAAGAAAGACATACGAGCGGCGCTTTGGGTGCTCCTCTAAAGACACATACACACACACGCGTGCACTCTCTCTCTCTCTCTCTCTCTCTCTTTCTCTCTCTTACACGCACACACGATAAGGTGCGAGTCCTAACTCCCATGTAAAAGTACACACAAAAGTACGTACACATGCAACACACCTGCCGGTCCAACCACGCGCAGCGCAGCGTGGCCGTCCTGACGCAGCCGGAGTAATAGGCCTCCTAGACCGCCCTGAGGTGATGGCCAGATTAGGATCGGTGGTGGCAAAATGGGGGAAACTGCATGTAGTGGAGCCGTACGTCATTACATGGAATAGAAAAATTGAAAAAGCTGCGTTGTACAGTGTGGGCGAGATTTATAGATTATTTTTATTGTAAATTATTAAATTCGGACCCTGTCCAAAGACCCCAGGAACGGCTGAGGGGCGGGGTGCGTACGCGCTGACCAGACCTGCAGGCAACAAGAGACTACGTCACCGAAAACGTTCGCTGCTCAGTAATGAAAAGCCCCCTCCCATAATCGTACGTACAACATACTTCATACAAGGGCGGGGGCAACTATATGACTTGTTATTCCCCCCCACGTCCATAGGCGTGTTCAGCTGTCCTGCCTGGTAGGCTGCGAGCGAGGGTCTTATTTCTTTCGGTGGCCCCCCTCCTCCGAAGAGGAGGGAGCCCCTGTGGGTGTGCCAGGCTCTTGCCAGAGTGAGTGCTGTGGCAGAGGAGAGGGAGTGATTGTTAGAGTTCGACTGCCTTCGCTCGTGGGCCTTTCCGTCACCCCTCTTTTGGGGGGCTTCGCCATGTTTGTTTGTTCGTGGCTCTGTTCCTCTGCTCAGTAGCCAGGGGCTGGGTGAGGTCAGTGTGGTCCTGTTTGCTTGAGCGCGGGAGGCAGACGGACCGGGACAGACGGACAAAGCCACGCGCCTACGCTGTGCTGTGGCCCGTCCCCGTCAGGGCCCCGGTGCTCGTCCTTGCATGCAAGGCGAGTCGCCCACAGCACAGAGCAGCACCCTTCAGACATACATACATATAAACACATGAATTATGCTGCCAGCACAGTAGTTTATAGACCCAAGGGGATTACTTTATACTTTTGGTTTTAGTGGGGCTGCCACAGCATGCACGCCAGCATGCAAACCGCAGGCAGCCGTACGAACCTGCGCTTCTTGTGATAGGTCCGTGAGGAACAGCGCACGCAATCCTGGGCCCGGTCGACATCGATGCTCCAGCACAAGCCGAGAGAATCCCTCAGGTGCGTTGAGTAGGTACTATGGAGGAAACAGATTGCCCCGTTAGTAGAAGGCGGGCTGAGCATGCAGGTAAACATGTAATAATAAGCACATATTAATATTACATATTTGCAATCACACAAGTGCAAAAATGGGTGCCTGTTAGAGAGGAAAGTGCCGACGAGACGCTCGCCAGTCGCCGCCAGTGTTCCGTCACCGACGACGACCGAACGTTAACCGCAGCAAGTAAATGAGTCGCCTAAAAATATTTCGCTCACTTGAAGTGGTGTTGTATGACGTTTGCTTTTGCGGATGGTCAGCAAAAGTGCCTGTCCAACCCCATCGCTTGGAGCAGTAATCCATTTCAACTCAATCGATTGCTGTTGCTCCATAGCACATCATCAAGAAAGCATCAAATTTATTGATAGAGACCGTGCATCATGTTTCGTAGGTGTCTAAAAGTTAAATCGCGCTTTAATTTTGTTGAAAAGTGCGTTTTGTCCCGATATACGGCAATCATAGGCTAAGTTAATCATTTCTTGAGAAAACATTCAGCATTTCACACCCAGCCACAATAGGACCTCGAACGCGAAAGTGGTTGACTTCACCTTCCGTCGTCCATGGACCATCGGCCGTACAGTCACTGATTTACTTGCGATCGTACTACCTTGATTTTGGTCGCGGCCAAGGACAATTAAACCGGAGTTGCTCTTGACCGTACGCAGAGGGGCCCAGGCTTGCACGTAGCCTACCCCAACCACTTGAGCACTGAGCTGCTCCTTTCTCAAATTTGACTTTCCGACCAACAGCGTTTTGGTCTTGTTGTTGCCCCAAATAAAAGCTCGCAATTTTAATGTATCTTGCGACTCGAGAAGCCTGGCAGTAAACAACCGTCAAAATGAGGTCGTTCTCAGCCCTGGTTGGGAGCCACGCACACGCGTTGACCTCGCAGCTTAGCCCTCCTCAGTTGCGTCTCGGGCCCCACAGGCGGGGACGGGGTGAGTTAGGGCCGGCCGGGACAATCCGGTACTCTCTCATGCTAATTGCTCTTATGCCACGCAGGCGCACTTACAGTGTCCGGCGTCGTGACCACACCTGCGTACGCAACAGTCTCTGCCAATGGGAAAATTCCAGGAATGCGTCCCTTGCCAACCAGTCGTGAGGTCCGATTTGCTTCTCCTTTTAAGTCCTTGAAGTCTCTACTGTATTATTGTAGATGGTGTTTCTCTTCAAAATACCGTCATGCGTCAGGTGTTGAATTGTATCCTGTTTTTTGCGCCGCGCGCCAACAGGATTTGCAAGGAGGGCTTTTAGGAACCATGAAAAGTCGTTTTGGGTCCACACCAATTATTCCGTGTGAATTATTTCTGGTAACAAGCTGGGAGGAGGTTTCCCTCGAGCTGGCATCAGATGAGCCTTGTCCTATGGAGTGGCTTCCCGGAAGTGGAGTCTCGCCTTCGGCCATATCACAAGGCTTTGCAACGGTATGTCTACGTATGTTCATCTTATGAAAAATTTATCCAACTGCTGTATAGCCAAGCATGGTCAGTCCTCTGTTGCTGACCCGGGGACCGCGGCAGCTTGGGCCGCGGGGCCAAGCTTCTGTGCTCTGTTACTTCTCAAGTGAGGTCAGGAAGTGCGGGCCTTATTGAAAACACTTGCGTTGAAAGGTTTCCAGCTCAGCGCGGTTCCGCGAGCTGCCGTAAATGTACTTGGTGCTTCCCCTTACGTGGTGCTTCCCCGTTCGACCACTCCTTTGAATGGAGTCTGGACCCCGCTTCTATTGAGCCTCCTTAAGAAATCTCTTTGCCCCTGTTCTTCTGGTAACTCTTTTATACTGGTAAAATAAGTCCAAGCTTCGATGCTGTTTCTGCAAGACCTGGAATGGAGAGGTGTGGTTACAGTGGACTTCACTGTTGGTCAAAAGCCAACACGTGACCCCAATAAGCGTGGCACTAAACACATGTGTTTCCATGCCGATGAACCCGCAGTCCAAAGGACCGGTCAAGCAAACCATGCAGGACTTCTTCGTCGCCGTCAGCGACGCCTTCGGGGCTCTGATGCCGCTCACACCGCCTGCATGGCGCGCAAGCCAGGGACCGGCCATTTTGCACCACAGCGGCGCGCCGTTTTGCCTTACCGCCGTCTTTGATGGCCACGGCTCAGGCGATCACGCGGCTCGCACTGCGCAGGAGAGCGTGCTGGCTGCAGTGGCGTCGGACACGGCGCTGCTAGACTGCTTTGGTGAGGAAGGAGTGGCGGCAGGAGGGACTTAAGGGTGCAAGGAGCCCAGCGACTCCAAAATGGATCTGGACTGGGAATATTGGTTGAGAAAACTGGATTCCTCAATTACCCGAAAAGCTTACCAGAACGGAGCTGAAACGCTAAGATAGATGGCAATGCTCGTCGAAAGTAAGGAAAGGATTGTCTGGGGTTGCGGCATACTCACGAACCCGTGCGGGTAGGTGGGTACTCTTTGAACTCTTCCGGAGGCAGGAAAAATAACTAGGCGCATGTTTTCCTTGCAGGACATCAGCCGTATTAACATGTTTTTCACCGCCATCGCCCATTGTAATACGTCAACCTTCGTCCTTGAAGCTGCTCTGTCTGGGTTTCGCTAATGTTCCTCAGTATTCCTTTACCAGACATCCATGCCGTCTCTGCGCGCGTCGCTTGCAGCTCGCAACATGGATCAGCTGGGAGTTGGACCCGAGGTGCTGCCAACCCTCACTGCGGCCTTTCGCCGCTCCTTCGCGGAACTGGACGCTAAGATATGTGCTGAGGGCGAGGCGCGGGGGCTACCGGTGAGGGGGAAAGATGACAAGAGCGGAAGACACGCAGTTGGGCGGAGGAAGAGAGACGCATTTGGCAGCTTAGGAAAGGGATAATTAGATAAGGCGACGTGCCATGGTGCAAGTGTTCAATACGGGGGTGAGGTCAACACTTATAGAAAAAGAAGGCTGTCCGACGATACGGCATAAATGAAGCGGCTGAGCTGAGGTTCCGATTCTGTCTTTGTCCCAATTTGGGTTGTTAGTTCCCGCTTCCTCGTTTCCCAACCCCGTCCTGTAAAATTACCTCGTGCGTGTTTTATTCCTGCTTCCCCCCAGCACGACGGCACGACAGCGCTGGTGAGCGTGCAGGTGGGTCCCAAGCTCTACACCGCCAACGCAGGTGACTGCCGGGCGGTGCTGTGCCGCGGTGGCCGGGCGGTGCGGCTTTCTCGCGACCACAAGCCTGAGCTGCCGGAGGAGCGGACGCGCATCGAGGCGGCTGGTGGTCGGGTGGCGAGCGTGCGAGGTACCTGGCGGGTGGTGCTGCCATTGGCTGATGGCTGCACCGCCAAGGTGTGCTCTGTGTCGAGGTGAGCTTCAAGCCCAGATCAGGCGCCGTGGTTACATACTGAGGTAGTAACGTGGAGATGAAAAAATAGGAGCTCGTTGGGATGAGCGTGGCAAGTGTGGAGACGCTGGTGGGAGCGTGCACGCTGTCAAGAAATGAATTTAATCAACTCAACTCAAATCAACTTAACATTCTGCAGATGCCGGTTTTGAAGACCCCCAAATCGTCTCTCTTAGCTTATAATGGTTATAATAATCTAATTATTGTGCTTACGGGTATGTGCAGTACCTGCCATTGTCGCCGTCCAGTTATCAAAGACAGCATATCTCCATCCTTGAGGGTGGTGTCCTGGTCGCGGAGTAGAGCTTGAGCATTCGTTTGGGTTTGGTTTCATTCATGTCTTTTGAAACAGTGAAACACTCGCATATCACGATCGTAAATGCAATGGCATTTGCAACGGGCAGGGGCTTCGGCGACCGGGACTTCAAGGCCGCATCCCTGATCTCCGCGGAGCCCGACGTGGCCGCGGTAGTGCTGGCCCCCCACCTGGACGCCTTCGCTATCCACGCCAGTGACGGGTTGTGGGGAGCGGTAAACGACCAGGAGGCGGTGGATTTGGTCGCGGAGGTCATTGACAAGGTGAGAAGCATAAGAGCAGAAGGGCGCATGTGTGCGTATGTCACCCGGCCCGCATGCCTGCAGGAAGCGTACCGGGCTTACACACGGCATTGTTCAGTCCCAATCCCTGCATAACCTTAGTCGGATACCGTTCATCGCCATATGGTCCCGCCCTTTTCTTATGCTACCACGATAATTGAGACGAGGCAATATCCGCGTCCAGCCGTCTTTCACGTCCGCTCGCCTCGCCTGTCTTCCTGCCGACTGTCGATTCCTTATCTTGGAACATGTTTCAATGCCTTTAGACGTGTAATACGTTTGGGGGCTTAGTTTAGGGTTCCAAATCATGCATCTTTCTAAAAGGGCTGCCTTCTGGCACGGCTGCCTTAACATGCCCGTATATGGGGCGCACCTGACGCTTCGTCTCTTTCGTATTGTGGATTTTTGGCGGACCATTTTTTCATTCCCTGCAGTTCACCGGCATGACGTCGTTTAACACACAGCATGCAGCTGCCGCTAAGGCTGCTGCACAGGACCTCGTCAAACTGGCCCGCGACCGGGGTTCAATGGATGACGTCACCGTCGTCGTCACATTGTACGATTGGGACTGAAAGACATCCTGGACCCGAATTGACCCAGGTCGATTGACCCAGATCGTAAGTCATTGACCCAGATGGGTAAATTTTGTCCGAAAATGTATACGACTCTAGGCGTATCACGCCTATAATTTGGGTTTGGATCAGATTTAGTCCTCGTTCAGTTCGGACAATGGCTCTGTAACAGAAGGACCAGGTGGCAGACCAGCAAAGCGAAAGTTAGATTTGCGTACGCATGGCCAGTTGGCTGGGCCTCGGGAGCAAGGGGGGGTTATGAGGAGGAGAGGGGGACACTTTCTCGCAGGCGTCTTTTATCGAGTTCATGCTCTTGCTAGTCTTTCATGTTGTTCATGTTCTTCATGTAGCACAGGACTTCTCGCGCGATCTTTGTGGGCTTTCTTAAGAAGTTGGATGCCAGTCTTTGTGTTGAAGGCCGTGCTATCGTGTTGGTGGCGCCCCGGTCGCTGTATACCCAATTACCGCGTGTGCTTCTTCAATTGCTACGCCTGCCGCGTCTTTGCTTCCGCCGTCGTCAACGTCGTGTGCCCATGTACATAAGAGACACAAGACGCCTGTACGACAATGCACGACAGAGATGGTGAAATGAGGGCAAAGGTGTCGTAGGGATTAAGGGGATGCCAAGGATGTGTACTGTCTACGTGTTGCTGTCTTCTGGGAACCAAGTAGCGTGTGTTTTTGTTGGTATCAGCCCACCGCGTCTTGCCGGTCGGGATGCTGTGGATTGACCCGTCTGTCTGTGTGGGAGGAAATATGGCCCTCAACGTATGTATAGATGACCTGAAGCGCGGGACTATGCGAGATGCCCTCGCTCGTTTTAGCGACTAGATGTGTTCCCGCGCCCTTCTTGCCAGATTCATGTGTCATGTTCTAAATGTGCCAGTTTCGGAGTTTTCGTTCGCATCGGGAGAATGTTCCTCCGGACGACATGTCAGTGTGTGAGCTTTCCTCCTCATACGTGACCGCCGACCACCATTCCGGAAGGCTCTCCGTAATGCACAAAACGGCGCCGCGCGGAATATCATTTATGTTTCTGCGGAGCCTGTAGGTGCTGGAAGCAAGCTCTGCTCTTTGACGGTATGTCAAGAGAACCATGACGTCTTGGCGTTACTGGCTTCGGGACCTTAGGGCCACTGCTCTGGACCTCTCACCAGGGAGACCGGCGCATCGCCACGGAGTCTCTTGTACCCTACTATTTGCCGGCCCATGCGGTACGCCTGCTCAGCTCTGGTGTTTTGCGTAGAGCAGCGCACCGTTGCTTGTACAGTACATGAATCTGCTGCTCGGCCCTTACCGCGGGGTGGTTGGCTTTGCATCCTCGGTGGGGCCCAGTTGTGGGCACGGACAAGGTGTCCTTGTCCTTGGCAACCTGGTTTTGAGCATGCAGCAGCGGTGGCGTTGAGGGGCTGGCTCGCAGTGCGGCATTCGTCAAGATTACGTCTTCGCGTGAGGGAGCTGCCCGGGTTTCGGGGCCATTCTACATCCCGCATCTGCTGCTCGATTTCATGACCGTGATGCTGATGATGAAGAATGCAGGTTTGGGTGCAACAGCTTAACAGGGCTTGGCGAAGGGAAGAAGAGCAAATAGAAAGATCAAGTGCTGGCGGTTCTGCGATTGCTGCTGGTGCCAGTGCCGCTAGTGTTGCTGCGTTCTGGCACAGGGTATGGGAGCGGGTGTGCTCGTTGCATCTGCAGGAGGTGTCAACCTGCGGGCGGGGCAGAAGGGCGGGTTGGTGGCGTTGTGTTCTTTGTTTGGTGTACCGTGTAACTGTACATGTTGAATACCGGGCCATGCATATATCCCTGGTGGCGACGAAAACGGCGAGGCACAGTTGAAGCATACGTAGCCGCGTCAAGTACCTGTTGCCATACTGCTTCCAAACGACATCTTTTTGGCCGTCCAGGTTTGCGCGCTGCTAGGAACGGGGGGCCCTTGTCGACCTCGTTTTCGCTTGCCGTTGAACTAAGCATCCATATGTGCAAGTAGGACCTCCGTTGCAGCGCCAGGGTTTAAAATACGCAATGAGCCTATGGCCCGTGCGGCGCTCCGCCTTTTGCCGTAGTCGTAAGCTGGAGTTGATTGCTATTGGCTAAGTTTGATATGATAACAGGCTAAGCAAGTTTACAGATGCCACCGCCTCCGCTGACTGCGGTGCTTTACGTTTTAAGGCTTACCGATGAAAAGTACGGTTGGCTTGCTGGCTGTCTTTTCTACGGCTGGCTGTGTTGGCTTGCTGCCAGCGGATTGGTGATGGTGGTGATCCGATCCACGTCTGTTGCGTGGAACACGTTCCCATGAAGGGGGAGGATGGGAGGTGGTGGAAGGAAATGGACACTGCTCACGTACCGTCAGCAGTCGTTAGCTCCTGTGTTTTGAAAGTGGCATAAGGTTTGGTAAACTAAAGAAAGACCATGAAGTTGATTTGTTGTCTAAGAGCTCTCCATTACGATGTGATATGACGAGCCCTCCTTTTGGAAGGCGGCTGCAGCGGGCTTGACCCTGTGGCCATATTTCTGCGGTGCTCGGTCTTGGATTTAGGGAAGCCCAACCCGTTACCCTTTTCCTCGGCATCTTGAGCACGATTTTGGAATCGCTTCAGCTGCACTGCTCAAGTCATTCCATGTGCGGTCCGCGCAGAGGAAGGTTCTGGATGTGCTTGGTGTCATAGGGGCTTCATGGGCGGAAGGCAGGCTGGTGGGATGTGCGTTGCATAACATGGGACGTCCGAGGTATGGAGGCTTTAGGGTAAAGGTCTGGTTTCGGTTTTCGTGGATGTGTGCCGCTAAAACGTTGGTTTGATTGCCTGCCAATGTCGTCCTATGCCAGGCCTGGCCCCTCAGGATCAGCGTCGCTACTATGCCGGTCTGCGATTGGTACCACGTCCCACTTTCCCAAGCGACAAGCCGCGAGTTAATGGTGACAGACGTGTACCAGGGTGGTGGCGTGATATGCATGTTTGTCGTCGTGTCGAAAGGGTAGCAATGGGGTCCGATGCGGTCCACATGCGCAACTGCCATATGCCTACGCGTTGCCGCGTCTTGTCTTGCCTTCCATCTGCTATGGTACGGGGCAGTATGCGGGGCAGCCCTTTTGTTGTTTTATCTTTATGGTTCCAAGTTCGACGATGTAGTGATTGTTTCGTGGGTCCACATCTTCACCTGGACGACGGGCTTGTGTAGTAGCCTGCCGGCTACTGTCCTACCCCATCATGTCATGGAGATGCCTGAAGTACAAAGTACGCACGCGTCGATACTCGCTATGTAGCTATGAATGGGCACTTACTCGCTGTTAAAGGAGGAGGATGGGAGGTTGCACTCGCCCAGGATATGCTTCCTGGGAGATCGGAGATCTGGTATAATGGCCTTTTACGTCAACTTTGCACTTCGGTATGAGTGCGCAACAGCTCAGCCGGGTAAGCCCGGCGTTTTTTTGCCGGTTCAGTTAAGGACCCTATTTCATGTGCGCGTCAATGAAGTGTGCATGGACCCAAAGGCACGCCACAGGCGCCCGAAGTCGTCATGCATGCATACCGATTGTTGCTGCGTTGTGGGAGATCATGCTAATTTCTGGGCGTGCTGCTGCACAGGGAGGTCCGTGGAGGTAAAGTCCTTGCATCTGGTAAACCCTCGCGGACTCTTCCCCCGGTTCCCAGGTTATGTATTTCTTGTACCAACATAATATCACAGCGACAGAGTCTTGTCTGCCTTGGGAAGTGTCCAGCTGGTCTGTTTGTCAGAACTTGTAACGAGGATGTCACGCCCATCCGTCAGGATGCGTCAGTTCGTATGCCAACCTACACTGCCCAAGCGAGTTAAATTAAGTCGAGACATGAATGACATTGCCTTGCTGTGACAACGATTATGAGTAGCTATGCGAGGTCAGGATGCGGGTTGCATGCTTCGTATGGTTATCGAAGACCTCGGTAGGCAAAAAAACTTGAGGTAATACACAAAGCTTCCTTGAGCAGCTTGCCTGAAAGGGCGACCCGCTTTCAGGTAAGGATAAATGTTGGGCCAAGAAACCTGACCGAACCTGCTAATCGAAGCGACTTCCTCGCGGACAAGGCGGTCTGCCGTAGTGGGTAGGCATCAGAACTAACAGTGGAATGTAAGAATTCACAGGAGAAAAAATATTCCATCTGGACCGTCTTCAGGTCAGTGAAGCGAATAGCGCGAGGCTCTGGACTCTGGGCTTTCCCTGTCACCGACGACGAGAAACGGTCAACTCCCTACTGGAACTGCTGGATGGGATTCCGGAGCCGGATATGCAAGCACAAATGACAAATGGCAATTATTAATTGAATCTTGTTTACGGTACTGTTGTGTAGCACTTGACTTCAAACATAGACAGGTATTCGACTCCACGTTTAAAAGTATCATTTCGCCTTCTTGCATGCGCGGAGCTGGAGACCGCTGGAAACGGAAAACTATATTTATAGGGATATTTGATTTTGACAGGAGGCCATTTATCTGTCGTGTAGGTCGACGGTTCGCTGATGGTCGGTAATCGACTTTGAATAATTTCTCAGGAACTCTTACTAGCTACTGTAGCATCAGATCGTTCAAGAACTATAC
Source organism: Volvox reticuliferus (assembly GCA_019650235.1). Classification (NCBI taxonomy): domain Eukaryota; kingdom Viridiplantae; phylum Chlorophyta; class Chlorophyceae; order Chlamydomonadales; family Volvocaceae; genus Volvox; species Volvox reticuliferus. Next base: position 33,511 of record BNCP01000035.1, on the reverse strand, counting down.
GGATCTTGAGGTTGCTTATTCGATCAGCTTGCAACTGTGCAATACACTTGGAGCTGCTGCAGCACTGACAACAGTACCTCAAACAACAGGAGGGCTTGTGGTTTTAGGAAGCAACAAGCCCCGTGTAAAACCTATTGTAGCTAATGGTTAGTCCTGGTGCCGGGTTAATCCTCGGCGCACGGACTCGTTGCCTGCACGGCACACATAAAACTCTCGGACGCACATCCGCATCAGCTCTCAGGAGATACTTCCGGTTGCGCTTACTGTGCATCGCCGGGTTATGCTTCCTCGTAACCGGAGCTGCGGAACTTATTGGCCTAGGAACAGCGGTAACCGAAGTATCCGGGGGCCATCCCACCTCACCAACCGACTACTTCAGCAAGCTCGTCATCCTGGCCAGCAACGTGTATGGCGAGGTCAAAAAGGCAGGGCCGCTGCTAGCCGAGCGTTACGACGAGAATCTCTTCAACCAAAGCATATTCCAGGACTGGCTGCTGCGCAAGGTGGTGTACCGAGAGGACGTGCCGGGCCCTGCACCCATGTCCTATAAATGCGGCGTCTATGTGAACCATCATTACAAGATCATCTTCATCCGAAACCGCAAGGCCGCCTCCACTACAGTGCTGGATACCTTCAAGGCCGCGTGCAAGTCCCAGGAGACGATGTGCATGCGGCCCTTCTCTGCAGAGGAGATGAAGAAAAGAGGCCTGCAGCACGATGACATGTGGCGGTCGTATTACGTCATCTCCTCAACCCGCAACCCATGGGCTCGCGCGGCCAGCGGATATGATTACACGCGTGACAGGTACCATCTTTGCTACACGCACATAAGGAAATTCAATACGCAGTGGAATTTGGGGGGGGGCCCTCGCTCTGCCCCACCTTCCCTTCGCGTCCTCCTGCGTTCCGGTCCCTGCCGCTCGGAAGCCGCCGGGATTGGGTTCTCTTTTTCCTTTGATTTCTAACAACAGCTAGGTTGCCGCTGTAAATCTCACGTTCTCGTATATACTCCTGCAATTCCTGGCAACTTTCCCACTGCAGCACAGTACTACTGAATGTGCGCAGCTTTTAAATTCGCCGCTCTTTCCTCACGGGAAGTAATGCTGTACGCGCGGAACCCATACCAGTTCCGCCATCTCCTGCGGATTTTCGTTATAAACAGAGCCCCTCCGAGACCCTCCCAGAGCTCCTCCCAGTCCATTGCCCTTCCGTCGTTTTCGCATTTCCGTCCCGACACTTCTCAACCGGTCCCCAAAACCCCGGCCGCCGTCTCCAGGTGGCCCGAGAAGACGGGGGTGTGCGAGATTGTCCCCTTTCGGCAGTTCTGCGCAGACCCCTACCTGATGGGCAAGATGTCCAACATGTTCCGGTGCGGGGCCCAGGTGCGCTCGGTGCTAACTGAAAACTGGAATGACTGATGACTGGAAAACCAACGGAAATCACGAAGGACGCCCACCGCATCATAGCTCCTTTTCTCTAAGAGGGCAGGAGGGACAGGAGGTCCTGAGCTGCGGGAGATCACACAACAAAATTAGGCAGGCTGTGTATCCTCCTTGCACATGCACCAGCCGTGGTGGTCTCATCGCATTCGCATGACTTCAGCACTCCCTGCGTGCGCCGTTTCTCTTCCTCACCCCTCACCCCTCACCCCGCGCACTCCGTTGCGTTCGCTTTTCCGTTCACCCCTGACCGGGTCTGACATATCGCGTTTTGGTGCACTACACCGACCCCCTCTCTCGAGCGCGCGCCGCTGCCGCCTACCGCCACCGCAACTCCTGTCAGGGTTCCTTTCGCGGAGATGACGCCTGGGCCTACGACTTCTACCACATTGAGCCCTCGTACCACTGCATGGTGGACGCCAGCGGCACTGGCCTGTCTGTCGATTACCTCATACGGTGAGCTGCATGTGGCTCTTCAGGAGGGCACATGGGGGGAGGGGGGAGTTCTGAAGGGTGGGTTAGGTCTGAGCGTGCTTCTGCGCCATGCTCAGGGCATCATCTCTGTATTCCCAACCTCTGACAACAGCAGCCTTCCCAAGCCGTACCGATATATTCGGTCATCTCAAACGTTGCAGGTACGAGCATTTGCATGAGGACTTCGCAAACTTGGTGGACATCCTCAACCGCCGCCGCGACCCCTCTCTGCCGGAGATCCGAGGTTCTCGCATGCGATGGCGCAAGCAGGGTGTGTTCGTACAAGAGGTGCGGAGCCGCACGCAAACCGGCATGTGGCACGAGGATGCTGCGGCGCTGGTGTCCACCGACCGCCATGCGGTGCGGTATCGCGAATGCGGCATGGACTGCGTCAGAGACATCGCGGCCTTTTTCGCCAAAGACATCCGATTGATGAATATATCGGTCCCGGCATGGGCCTAGTGAGAAGGCGGGATACGTGCGGCCGGATCCGGGGGGCGGCAGATCTGGATTGGATTGCGGCGTACACATCAAGTAGATGGATTTGCATTTGTTCGGACTTGTGGTTTCGACGACCCAAGATACTTATCTATGTTTCCGAATTGCTGCGAAGGGGACGCGGCTAATAGTGGTTAGGAAAACGACAAGCTGAAGCCGGCACCTGATATATAGAAGTAGGATAGGTGGCGGCCAGGGGACGTAGGATGGGATAGGTCAACTGATACACAGCAGCGGAAGTTATGTACAGGCCGGTGGAGGGGGGCATGAACAGGTGATCGGTGCTGGCGGTTGAGATAATACCACTCACACACACAGGCGAGAGAGAGAGAGAGAGAGAGAGAGCGTACGCACACACACACACATGCATGCATGCACATACATCTGCAGTCTTGATACTGTATTGGCGCATCGCATCTTCTTAAGGCCGGCCTCTCTACCGATACAGCCGCATTGATAGCAGCGGATGCACCCGTAGCCAGGAGGTGCGAGGGCTGGGCCAACATCATGAAGGGGTTGGATGGACGCACACGGGCAAAATGCACTGCTGGTGCTTAGGTTACGGAGCCAGCTGGGGCAGCTGGCTGGGATACCGGAAGGGATGGTAAAAGGAAAGCCAGAAGGCAGGAATGCTATGTCCTCCTCGAATTGTGACGTGTACACTGAACACTAATGAAATATTCGGTGTGGACATAAAGTACGAGCGGTTTAGGCTCAGGCGCATCTGCGCGTGGCCGTGTGCGTTTCGTTTTCCGGTTCGCACATTGTGTACATGTGCACAAAGAGTCTCACAATGTTGTGTACATGCGCCCGCGTGCGCCCGTCGTTGCAGTCAAGATCTTTGGCGGGCGGACAAGGGCGTTTTGGTTGGCTGTGCAAAGCACTGGGTCAGTTTAGGAGCCTCCATTACCACCACCCCATGACCACCAACACCACCACCAGCAGGCACGAAATGGATTCGCCGCGCGTCACAGCAGTGGAATATGCCACATCGACGAAACCCCTTCAAATAAACCTGACTGGCAATAAACCTGACATACTTGGATACAAGAGCAAACAAAGCTGCTTTGAGAAAAACGCTTCAAGTCGGCACCAGAACTCTCCATGTCGATTGGCCAGGGAAAAGCCGGCAGCTGGCACGGCTAGGCGGGTTGCGCTGTTGGCTCGGACCTCTGCACACCCGCATCACATTCCCCCATCGTGACCGGTACTTTAGCATCAATAATCTTCGACATCCCCCGGTGAGTGCATTGCGCGCCGAACCGCGGGCTCCAGTGACTTGGGGTCTATTCTACCCCCTGACACATACTAGCACCAGACAACTATAATATATCTCCTACTGGAAGGTGGGCATCCCGGGTGTACCTCCTCCTCCGTATGGTTCGTGGATGAGCCGCGCCCTCATCTCCAAATATATACCACATTAGCAATCCCAACGTTGGGGTTGCCAAAACAGGCAGTCCGGGAACAAGCAATGCTGAGTCAGACCACCACCGCACATCCACACAGCATCCACAATATTAAGATGGAATTCACTTTTCAATCGATTCACACAATGACGTGATTTCATTCCTGAGCTTCAAGTATCGCAATCATTTCAACACTGCGTCACAGCACACATTCGTGCTGCAACTGCTGCTTGATGGGGCCTCTGCTTAATAGCCCCGCCCACTCACAACGGCCAACGACCAGCAATTTCCGACTATTCAGCAACAGCATAAAGATAGTTTTTCAAGCAGCACTGCGCCTGTAGCTGCATGTGGTTTCGTTTCTCCCAGCCGAACACGTCTCGGTATTTGTTTGCTGATACCGCGTCTCTCTGTTCCGCAATCCGCAGGAAATATATCCTGATGTGATACTAGGTGTGAGGTGCGCGTACTGGTATGTTAGTGTAACTATATGGTAGTGTCACCTACAAGACACCACCTCCCTTTCAGAACAAACATCAACACAAGACAATCAAACCCCAACACGATCTTCTTCTCCCCCCCCACACACCCTCGTCACCCGGCGAGTGGCACATACATACCTTCTCTGCTCCTTACTGTACCACCATCACTGATGGTACACCTCTTGACCCAGGGGGGTGACGACCTATGGCACCCTCCCGCCCCGCCCCGCCCCGCCCCGTCATTCCTCCGCCCGCAGTGGTCAAACCCTAACACCCATCAGAACTCCCCCAGGCTCCAGCAGCCTCCCTCCGACCCTCTCCCCAACCTAGACATCCCACCGAAGCCCGTCCCCACTGCCGAACCCGCCGTCCTGTCGAACCAAGCTCCGTGCCCTCTCATGAAATGCACCGGGACGTGCCCTTCTGATGTGATCAAATCATCTTCCGACTGGACATCGCCATTCGGGTACTGCATGAAGCTGAGGGGCAGTTCTAAGGATGGCGGCGACAGCAGCGACCGCGGCAACGCCAGTGACTGCGGCGGTGGTGGTGGTGCCAACCACGGCGATGGCAACGGCAGCGACAGCGGAGGCAGCTCCCCCGTATCCATGTCCCAACTCCAGCCCATAGGGCCCAGAATGGTTCCCAAGGTGCCGGGCTGCTCGTGGTGGATGCCGGCATAGGTCCAATTACTACCTCCTGTGGGGCCTCCGCAGCCTCCTCCTCCTCCTCCTTCACCACCTCCCCTAGCTCCCCTTCCGGCTCCAACCCCAGCTTCACCTCCGCCATTCGGGCCTCCTCTTGCAGGTGGGATGGCCCCCGGGTGCCGGAGATTGGAGGATTCTGCGAAGACGGAGATGACGAGGAGCAAGGGCAGGGAATTTACCGTTATCACGGCTTGATGAGAAATCGGCGCAGAGAGCTTATTTAGGACTCGCTGTGACGCGTGCATTGTTCGTTCAGAAACGTGACGAAGTGGCAGTGGCCTACAACACATCGCCCGTCGTTGGCTGATGGAAGAAACGAGATCAGAATTGGGACGAGGACGGGGGCGGCACACGACTGAACTGCGGACGGGGGACCCCTCCCTGTCGCACACACGCACCTGCAACCATGACGCGTGGGAGACCCGCGGACGGCAACTCCGGCGGCGCCCCCGGGGCTCCATCACACGGGCCAACCGCCGCCGCCTCCAGGGCCCCACCTCCTGGGGCGGCAGTGACCGCCGCCGTCGTGACAGGCATCATCATCATGCCCTCGCCCGCGGGACCTCCGACCATCCCAGTCGCCACCACGACGCCACCGTACGTCTGCACGGTCTCGTCCAAGTCCACCTCCCAGTGCGCGTACATGACGTCCTCAGACGCAGCATCGTTATCGTATAGTACAGCCTCGCCCACGTCGCCGTACAGCATGGGCTCGTGCAGGCCGTGGTGCTCAAGACCACCTCCTCCGTACACGTACTCCTCGAATGCCACCGTAGGTTCTGCCGGGTGACCCATGGGTCTTCCCACAAAACACATCTTCTTGTCCCCCACGCCACATGCTGCATCTCCCGGCCCGCCGCTACCCGCGAGGCCCGCGCCGTTTTCATCCCCTGGCCTTCCCCTTCCCTCCAACTCCTTTTCCCGGAGCCCCCACTCCTCCCTTTGCCGCCACTGTTGCTGCTGCTGCGGCAACGGCGGCGGCAACAGCTCTGCTGTTGTATCTGCTTGCTGCTGTACCCGTCCCGTAAGCGCTGTCAGCTTCGGTTCATAAGACTTAGGTGGATGGTACGAATGATCGATCGGGATGTCAGTCTGTACCGGGTGCTGGTCCTGACCTTGGTCGTTGTTTGGATCCCGGGCCGCTGCGGTTAACGGCAACGGTAACGGTAACGGTAATGGCGGCATATCTTCCCCTCCGCCAACCCCGTCCGGCTGCACCATCGTCCACTCCGTCACACCGTCCGCTTTCTTCCGCCGCTCGGACATTGGCAGCTTGGGTGAGTGCTCGTGATCGCCGCCGTCCAGGGAGATCCACAGCGCCTGCTTCGCTTCCCCGGCAGTCATGCCGCCGCCGCCGCTGCCGCTGCCGCTGGCCCAGGGCCGCCACTCGGCGCGCAGGCGGGCGGGGCAGCCGGGAACAGAGCAACGGAAGTAGGAGCGGCGGAGGCCCTCAATGACCTTCTCTCCGTACTTGCGCCACCTATTGACCAGGAGTGAGAACAAATCGCGGCGGTTGAAGAGGCATTAGTCAACAGTTTCTGTTTCCTAGTTATTATGTTCGTACATATAAAACACAAACACCACCTGCACCACCTACAAAGATGCGCATGTAGGATATACACAGAAGCATACTGAAAACACACACACGCGCGCGCGGCCACACGCATACAAGAACACGCACTTGTTCCCCTTCGGCAGGTGGCGGCCCAACACCGATGTCCGCTCCTCCGGCGACGACGGTGTGCAAGCAGGCGCCGCCGCCATCTCCATCGGGCTGGTACGGATTCGATTAATCATCCGACCGCTGCGACTCCGAGAGGGCTCGACCTCCCACATGGCGGAACCGGAGGGCACCCAATCATTGTCCTTGTCGTCAACACCGCCGCCGCCGCCGCTGTCAATACCGTCAAAGTCCGGCGCGGCCGAATAGTTCTCTGACGCCAGCCGCCGTTTGACACCCCGACTCCGCCCCCGTCCCCGCCCGCGAGCCCGCCCGCGTCCCCGGCCGCGGCCGCGGCCACCACCCCGGCTGCAGCCTTCATGGTTGGCAGAAGCAGCGAAGGTAGGATCATGCGGATCGGGTCGTCGGGGTCCCATGGGCCAGGGCGACGGTTGGACGGCAGCGCCGGCGGCGTTGGTTTCTGCCCGCGGCGGCGCCGTGAGGTGGCCGTCAACCTGCATTGCGAGCTGCAGCGTCTGCGTCGCCAACGTTTGATATGGCGGCGGCGGCAACGCCAGCAGCGCCGCTGCTACCGCTGGATGTGCTGACGGCAGCGGCGGCGGCAGCGGCGGCGGCGCTGCTTCCGCTATCATCCAAGGCATCGTTCCCTCCACCAGCATCATTGACATGTCTTCATCGTACGGAATTACGTCCGGCGGTACGGCAACTGTGTCCAGGTGTGTGAACTGTGCTCCTGTCACCATGTTGCCTACTGTCCCTATGTGGACAAAGTAGTCCCCACAGGCGTGCTTAGATTCCTCAGCTTCCAAGGGCGCGGGGAGGGGGAGCGGCAGTGGCGGAGGCGAAGTCAGCGCTGACGAGTGTTGCTGCGGCTGCTGCGCCGTAGCGATGTCAGATGCCCTGGATCGCGACGCCGCCGCCGCCGCCGCTGCCGCCGGCGCTGCCGCCGCCGCCGACGCCGCCGCCGCCGCCGCTGCCGCCGCCGCTGCCGCCGATGGCTCTAGCCCAATAAATTGCCCCTCTTCCGCCGCACCGGCGGTGTCAATGGACGGTCCCGGACAACAGCTTCCCGGTGCTTCCTCCACCAAAGCCCCCGCTTCCCCCGCCCCCGCTGCCGCGCAGGCTCCCGCTGCCGCCGTTGTGGCCTGCGCCAGCAACGACGATGCGGCAAGCGGTGAACCGTGTGGAACGGCCATTTCCTCCAAGGAGATCTGCTCAGGAATCTGCAGAATCGTATCGAGTACCGCAGCTGCAGGAACCTCAGAAACAACTGCCACAGCCGCGACGGCCGGCGCTGCTCCCGCCGCCAGCGGCGGCGTCGGCGCCTCCGAAACCGGCAGCGGCAGCATTTCCTCTGCCGCCGCCGGCGATAACGGTGGCGCTGATGGCTGTGTCAACATGGCACCTGCTGTGGCCGACACTATCATCTCATCTAACCCCGTCTTGACACCCTCCCCCTCCTCCTTCCCCTCCTTCTCCATCGCCATATTCGATGGCGGCAAATGCGACCTTGACACATCTACCGACACAACTGATCCGGGGCGCTCCTCCCCTGATGCCGCAATTTGGGTCGGCTGCGGCTCCTGCGCTGGTTCATGCTTCAGCGCCCACAATGGCGAACAGGGCTCCGAAACCATATCCTGGGGTACCGGACGCGGCGTCTCAACCGAAGCCAATAATGCCGGCAGTAATTGGGGCTGCTCCAGGGGAAGCATTGAAGGGTGACGCAGCGGCTGCAGATCCTGGTCCTGCTCTGCTGACTCCACCGGTTGTAATTCCACCAGCACCGGCAAGTGTGCCATTTCCGCATGCGGGACCAGCTGCTGCCGCTGTTGCTGCTGCTGCTGCTGTTGCTGCTGCTGCTGCTGCTGCTGCTGTGCCACTTGGGGAGAGGAGGTTCCACCAACCGCTTGCAATGGCAAGGGTGATGAATGCGCCACCTCCATCATCACCGCCTCGTCCCCCCCTTCCATACGCACATCATGAGCTCCGCTGACCCGTGGGTCCGTCGCCACCCCTTCACGGCCCCCCTTAAGACATACCAATTCGCGTCGTTCCCTTTGCGACAGCGGCAGCCACAGGTCCCTGAGCATACCCACTGTTGTCCCCGGCGCAGCTTCCGGTGGCGACGATGATGACGGAGGTGGCGGTGGCAATGCATCTGCTTCCGCCAGTACAGACTGCTCTCCCACCTGCTCCATGGCATTCAATGCCGCAGCCTCCGCCATCATGTGCTCGACCTGCTCGCACGGCTCCTCCTCTGCTGTCTCCACTTCCACTTCCACCGCCTCCGCATGTCTCTCTTTGACCTCATCCTCAAACCCCACCTCAGTATCCCATTCGGTCTCATCGCTCCGGAAAACCACAGCTTCCGCCCTGGCCGCCGCCACCAGGTCCACCTCCGGCACCGCCAGGTTCAATTCCTCCACGGCCATACCTTCCGACGGTGGGGGTGCTCGCGGCTGTGGTCCAGGCGCCAGGGACCGGTGGTCCCCTGCCACGCATTCCGGTTTGGCTGCAGCAGCTGCTGCCGATACTGCTCCTACCGCCTGTGGTACCCGGCCGGCGGCAGTCGCCACGTAGGCATCAGACGTAGCAGCCTCGCCGCTGGGACCCGCAACAGGGACAGGGGATGCGCTGCGACCCGTTGTTTCAGTTGCGATGGTAGTGGCAGTGCGGCCTGCGGCGCCGCCGTCACTGCCGCCCGACAGGTGCCGTCGCTCTGTTGCCTCTATTGGCAGAAGCGGCACGGCCAGTCTTGGGATCGCAGCTGCTGCCACTGCCGTCTTGGCGGTGCGCCAAAGCGCAGGTGCCGAAGTGTCGGCGTCTGCGGGCCGGGACAGCATTAGCCGGCCGTCGAGCCGTAATGATAGCAGTAGCATCTCATTGTTGCGGACGCCCCAACTCGTCATGAGCGGTTTGAGCCCCTCCAGTCGGCCCTCCTCAGGCGTCACATACAACGCGGCATTGAGCTGTAGCTGCAATGAGCGGCGGCCGCTGCGGGCGCCTTTGGCGGCCGCGAAAACCTCCGGCCAGACATCTTCCGCTAGCAGCTCTGGCCGTAGCGGTTCTGCCACAGCCGCCAGAGCTGAAATAGCAGCTGCCGTCACCATATGGCCCGCCACTGCAGTAGTAGCCACAGCTGTAGCTAAACCGGCTGTTGCCGTGGACAGGGTCCCCAAGCCAGTGGCGGTGGTATCCTCTGGATACGGATACGGGGGGTTATTAGGAATGTTTTGGATGATGGTCATGAGCACTTCGTCCCGATCTTGAGGCGCCAAACGGAGGTATCCGGGCCTACTTTTGTATTGCACCAAAATGTTCGCGCGCACATTTGCCGTATTGGGCCTGATGTTGGTGTGCAGCGGACGTTTCGGTTGTGTGTCCGGCAATTGCACTGTTGCCGCCTCCGACGCCACCGCTGGTTCTGTGATGGGCTCCCTTCGTAAGGGACGTGTTGGGATATCGAAAGGAAGGCTAGTTGTCATGACACCGGTGCAGCATTGCGATATCATGTTCAACGAGGGCTTCCGTCAGGTACATTAGCACAACGCCGGTCCTTGTGAAAATTCACTGAACAAGTAGCGAAACGCCCCGAGCCAAAGGTAATAAATCGCGTCGAAATGCAATGAAATCATTATTTAATACTGTTCCAACTTATCAAGACGCCAGTAATGTAACTGCTTGCAGCTGTGAGTTGCCACTTCAAATATGCTCAAAATGACAGCTTGCTGTAGTTTGCCGCGTCAGTTGGGAGTCAACTGATAAAAACAATGAACTGATTACGTAGAATCGTTTTGAGGTCGTGGGTTGGCATGTCGGATGATTACAATAATTATTACAAGTTTCAACTAGCTGGTAAGGCCCAACGAGCCGGGAGCCTCAAAATACCAGTGAACTTTAAACCGATTAAGAGGAAGAGGAAGAAAATACAAGAAACAAATTTAGCAAAAGAAATCCTGACTGCATAAGAAAAATCACAACGCAATATTCAGACTGAATCACAGGTTTTGCTTTCTCTTAGCCTGTGAATCTCATGAATCGCTTGGGCCAAGCTAAGTCAATCGCCTAAAATCATAGCAGCCGTCATATGTCAGGAGCTCGTAAAAGCCCATGACATATTGGGCCGTACCACGAATATAGAATTTGCTGTTTGCTTCGTGCATGCTGTACACATCCCTCCTTCGTTTCCGGCTTGGTGCTTGGGCACTTGAGGCAAACCGTCCTACCGGTCGTCCATGTGCAACAATGCTAACTCTGTAGAAGATGAATATCATGTGCTGATGGAATGCTTTGGTTGTACTGAAGCGCGTGCTAATTTTACTAGGTTAGGGTTTGTGCAGGGTGCTCCAAATCATGTCGGTTACAGATTATTCATACCATACAGCTAACGCGGCTTTCTTTGGGTAGGACCTAATGTTTTCGTACTTTTTCTTGTCGTTATTTGCTGGTCTTTTTTCTTTCGAGCTGTTTGATTTCCGTTTTCTTGTTTCTGTCTGTTTTGCGGTCCTTTGAGCCTCCTGGCTCGTATGGGCCTTACGAGCTCTAACGAGTTCGTCGTCATCGTCATCATCATCATCATCATCATCATCATCATCATCATCATCATCATCATCATCATCATCATCATCATCATCATCATCATCATCGTGCATGCTCAACCAACAACTCGTAATGTATCTTACTTTCTTCATGAAGAATGAAACTTTTTTGTGCTCATGTCGAGGTCGCTAGCTATGGCTATCAAAACGTTATAATCATTATCAGACTACAATAAACCGGTTATGTCGGTTAGTCGCGCACCCTATTAAACTCACATTGCCGCTTGGCACGCCGGTTATCACTAACAGAGATCCGATTGCATAATATTCATAGCTCCTGAAACCACCTTGGCAAAGATCCTCCTTGTTTGCGAAGATTGCGACTGAATGCTCCGGCGGGATCCGCGGAATCCCAGATGTCTGCGTCCGGCCCCATTTGGGTTTGGGTTTAACTTGGGCTCAATTTATCAAGAACCCACTGGCCGTGGAAAGTCTTGGGCGATACAACAAGCCAAAGAATGTGGAACGCGGGCGAAAAATGGGACCTAGTGGGATCGGTTGGCGCGCAAAACCTCGCATGTCTGCGTCAACATGGCCGAGATCTAAATCAATACATTGAACCCGATATAAAACCTAAAACCCTATCTACACCTTATACACATACGCATGCATTCGTGCACATACCCCCTTACACCCCTGCGCCGTACATGTCATAATAACGTACGTCACAATGACGGCAACCCCTGATCATGCAGGCTGAGTCTCAACGAAGCGTTTGTGCCGCAATCACAATTCTCTTTCCGTAAAATAATAAGAAGAACAAGCATGCAGCCAGCCTTTGTACATATCGCTCACCCCTGCATCCTCTGCTGGCTCCGGAGCAGGGGTATGACCCCTGCTCAGAAGCATCGGCGCCCGTTCAACGCATCCGTAAGTTGTGGGGTCAAGAAACGCACGGGGGGAGGACGGCAACAGAACGGCCGAAAACAGCGATAGAGAGACACAGGCAAAGCGGACAAACAGACAGACAGACAGACAGACCGGCGCATGGGCTTGGTGGTACCTTCCTAGGGTGATACCGACAGTGCGCCCAGGTCATCTACCCATGCAGCCAGTCGCCGTAGTGTCGTACCGTGTACGTCTTTGTGTACATGTATATGCGGTACTGTTACACATACCTCACCGGCCTGTGGATGCTGATCGGCATAGGGCCCAGCTACCCATTCTTAACACTTGTCATCATCATCATCATCATCATCATCATCATCATCATCATCATCCCGGGCCTCCCCTCGTCATGGGGGGGGGGGCCTCGGGATGAGATCACCGAAAAAGCGCACTCTTTGCACCCACATCCACGGACCCACTGCGGACTAATATCCGCATAGCGGGAACAAACGGAGATTCTAATGGTCCGTGGTCCGTGTGTCATCCCCTAAAGGCCCCTGCCCCCAAATACCCGACATCAAGAATAGTACAGTACTTTTCTTTCCCATTTCCAACCCATCATAGTACGGAAAGCACGGACTTCCCATACTTCGCAAGTCCTCCACTCGTGTCTGTCTCATACAGTCCTCTGCCAAGGTTCAGAGTACACACGTGCAAATACACACACGCAAACCTCCCTTCCTCTCACGATCCTCTGCTGAAATGCAACAAGAGAGAGAGAGAGAGAGCGCAGAAAGACTGGGGAGGGGTGGCATCCAGGGCTTGCCTGATCCAGGGTTTGTGTTTGGTCATCCTTTCCGGGCATTGGGTTCAGGGGGAAGGAGGGGAAGAAGGGGAAGAAAACACGAAGATCTGTGCCCCTGCGTTGGAGACGGCGGTGTGTGTGAATAACAGCGGACGCGGGGAAAAGGGTTTTTCCGTAACCTCGTCTGCATTTAGAGTACTTTCGGTTTTTCGTGTGTGTGTGTGTGTGTGTATGTGTATGGGTCGGGGCGTTTACAAGTCCATAGTAGCTATCGTCCACTCTCTCTAGGCGGTGCTCCCAAGCATATCCAGCAGAGTCCGAAGTCCAACCGCCGCTGCTGCTAAGTCCACTCTGTCGCCGTCGCTATCCACGTGGACGTATTTATGGCCGAGGAGGTGTGCCTAGACAGAGCAGGGAAGGGGAAATAGGGAAAAAAGTCAAAAATAGTAATAAAAAAAACCAATCATTTATTTTTGTTTCTTTAACATTTCGGCACTGGAAATAACTGCATAAAATTACAAACATCACCAACATGTTTCATGATTCAGTGACAGTGTCAAAACCAACCATCTGCACACGGTTGCAGTACAGTACGGGCTATTAAGGCGGGTAATGTTACCTTCCACGGTGTTTGTGTTTGTGTTGTGTTTGTGTTTGTGTGTGTATGTGCAAGGATCATTCACCTGATTGTGGTAGTGGTCGTTACCGGCGGAGTTGTGATGGAGCTGCGGGTGAGAGGAAAGGGTGAGCAGGGGGTGAAGGGGTGAGCAGGGGGTGATAGGGTGAGCAGGGGGTGAAGGGGTGAGCAGGGGGTGAAGGGGTGAGCAGGGGGTGAAGGGGTGAGCAGGGGGTGATAGGGTGAGCAGGGGGTGAAGGGGTGAGCAGGGGGTGAAGGGGTGAGCAGGGGGTGAAGGGGTGAGCAGGGGGTGAAGGGGTGAGCAGGGGGTGAAGGCGCCTAATCCTGATCCCCACTAGGTGTCAATAGTTCGTAGCTTCTCCAGCCTCTCGCGTCCCCAGGCCAACACCCACACCCCCACACTAACGCAAGGGAACACACGCACACACGCAACCCACTATTGCGACTTTATAACAGACAAATTCCCCCCCTTTCCATCCGCCCCGTCGTCCAAAGCAACACACAATTATGCAGACCCCCCACAAGACGCCTCCATCCGTACCTCCAGCACGCCGCCCCTCCCTGGAGCCATCCATATCATGTTGGCCAATCCCGTACCATGAGCTCCCACTAAGACCGTGGCCTGCCCCACGACCTGTGGTTGATGTGTCGGGTGTCGGCGGTGTGTATGTGTATGTGTATGTGTACGTGTATGTGTATGTGTATGTGTATGTGTATGTGTATGTGTATGTGTATGTGTATGTGTATGTGTATGTGTATGTGTATGTGTATGTGTATGTGTATGTGTATGTGTATGTGTATGTGTATGTGTATGTGTATGTGTATGTGTATGTGTATGTGTATGTGTATGTGTATGTGTATGTGTATGTGTATGTGTATGTGTATGTGTATGTGTATGTGTGTGTGTATGTGCATGTGTATGTGTATGTGTATGTGTGTGTGTGTCAATATGCGTCAGTGACTCAGCAGTAGCATCTAAATTCGTAAATTTTATTTCCCTCCCCTTTTCTTCCGCCTTCCTCCACCCTCCCCCTCCATCTCGCCCTAATCACGTCCTTGACCGTCGTTCAATACTTAACAATCGACATTTGGAATGATAACGATTCCCCTAGGAGTTCAAAAACCTAATGTCCCCCTCCCTGGACCCACCTGGACGTGATCCGGGTAGAAGGGGATGTCGTTCAGTTCAACCACGCGAAGATCGAAAAACACATTCGAAGCTCGACACCGCGACCCGCCACCGGCATGTAACCGCCTAAACCGCCGTTGGGTGCCACCTTCCAAACTCTCCTCCTCCTCCTTCTCCGCCTCCCTCTCCACGCCGATACCGGTGTCGGCATCATTACTACCAGCGCTCCATTGAGCCTCGTCCGAATCCGAATCCAAATCTGGATCCAGATCTAAATCTAGATGCTCATCTCTCGCCTTATCCAGGTGGCTATACTCGTCGCCTAAATGCTGTCCTAACGTTCGGTCCGTGGCGGCTGTAGCTGCGCCGTCTTGATGGAATACAGCCTTGAGCCGCCGCAGTTGCAGCTGCCGGCGGTGCCCGCTGATACTACTGACTGACGTACTGAAGGACTTTGTCAAACCGCTCCGAAGACACGCCTCGTCATTCCAGCGCCAGATCTCCCTTTGCAGCTCCAGAACCACCTCACCTGATGCAGTACAAATGCAGTACAGAACAGCAAAAACTTTTCATGAAATGTTAAATGTTTGCAAACACGTAAACGTATTATTACTTGATTCGTTCTTCTATTTTATCCGACGTAACTGATAATAATGCTTGCCGTATGGTAACAACAAGCGGCGTCGCCAATCGCGGGACGAGAGTACGGCAAGCGCCTGCTCGTAATTATTCGGTACGGATTGTACGGTACACATCAAAAGCTTTTAGCACGCTGAGCCCCGTCTGCTGTGTTCCCCATGCGATACTTGCGGCTGAAACCCACAACGTCTCGGAACGGCGGAGGGGGAGGTGGCGCACGTGCGTGTATAACATACGTCGAAGGCGGGGAATGCACGGATGCCGTACCCTCATTCTCAAAGCGGCGCTGGTCTTGCCAAGGCGTCAGGTTGGACTGCGCAAGGCCCTCGAAGTTCCGTCGGCTAATCCAAACCACGGACTGGGGGGGTTGGGCGGGGCAGATGAGATGAGGTGGGTTTGGCCGGATTGCGGTTACGTATGAAGGGTTAGTTAATTACGTCAACTAAACAACAGAAACCGACAACAAAATCCGCGTTGGGCCCCGTGAGGAGAGTAGGGGGGATATAATTCCCTGAATGCATAGCGCCAGTTGCTACACTAATAGCAATTACCAGTTATCGCGATCTCGAGCACGCACCTTCCGTACAACGCCCTTGTTCTGGCGCTGTGCTCCGAAGGCACTGCGTAGTACGGGTTGTACAGCAGGGCCGAGCATGTGACGCAGCCAGAGGGAGGCTGCCATCACCACTGATGACCTGCACAGCGGAAGAAGGTTTCGCTCAGACCAAAATTACAAATGCTGTACGATCGCCGTACAAAATTAAAACACATGCGCACATATAATACTCATACGCACTTGCAGGTCGTCTTTTTCGCCACTCCCATCGAAGTCAAGATTGACGACCCGCCGTACATATTGTGCACAGCATGCCTGTCAGGGGAGATAGAAGAGCAGGCGAGGGGGAAGGAGATAAATGGAGTACGGGCCATGTTTGCGGGATGGGTAAGTAGGGGGTTGAGGTGGGTGGTGGAATGCGATGTTTTTTTCCAAACACACAGAGGGGGGGAGTTTGGATGCTGGAGGGGAAAGGGGGTTTGGATCTGGATGTGGAAGATTACGTGAGCGGAGTTTCCTAACCTGGATGCGAAGAAAAAACATATAAATTAGTAATATATTATGCCATAAGGCAGGCTAAAAAAGCTATGGCGTACATGCAATTAACGACAACTATCACAATTAACAGCAACATTATGAACGTTGAAGTATACCGAGTTACAGACCTTCACAGCCCTCATTACCGTAAATACACAGTGCCGTACACACACACACACACACACACACACACACACAGGTACACTCACGTAAGGCACGTGTTCGCCGGCCATGGATGTTGCGCCAGGAGCCTCAAGGGATAGGGGCGCGAGAGTGTGGCCCATAGGTCCAGATAGAAACCGTCGGGTTTGCCGTCCGCCAGAACCACCTGCGGTTTAGTCGGAGGGGGGAGGTGGTCGGGGTGACGAAGGTGGTGATGGTGGTGGTGATGATCCTTATTAAGCAGCTCTTGCTCGTCGTCCTACAATTCTTACGAGGCAAAAATGTTTAATAATAAAAACATATTACTATTATTATATGTGTATTATTAGATTATTAATATTTATCATAATATAATAATATTATCATTGGAACGGCCAAAAACGCGCCGGTTAAATAACAAATTCCGGAAGGGTCCAGCAATGCCAGAACCAATACAGTGCCATGAATTGGTGAAAGTTACGACAATTAAGAAAAGTAGAAGAAAAATTAAATCATCCAACAAATAGAATGTAAAACGCTACGTCCTACCTGGAGCCCTTTTTGTAGGATCTCCGGATCTCTCAACGCCGCCAGCAAGGTGAAGGTGGAGACTATTTCCTGCGGGTCAAGGGGATGGGGTGGGGGCGTGTGTGTGTGTGGGGGGGGTGGGAGTGGAGTGGGGGACAGCGTGAATACCCGTTGACTGCGGGTTGGGACACGCGGTGGTGGTTTCGGAGGAGATGGGGTTTTCGGAGGGTCAGAACGATGGGACACGAGAAGGGGGATTGCAGGCTTTAAGGGAGAATGGTTTTAAAGGGAATGGGGGTTGGTTAGTTTGTGGTTAGGGAGATGGTTGGGTTCGAACATGGCTGCCGTACATCTTAAAATTGCTTCATGCTGCATTTAATATTAAACAGAAATCCAAAAGATTTAGTAATGAGTCCTGACCTGCCCAAGCAGGTCGCCCGCGCGTCGCGTTCCCATGCTGTTGGTTATCCTATGCCGTACCCGTGCCGTTCTTCGTCCATACCTCAAATGTACGGAAAGCGCTGGTGGAATCCAACCGCGAAAGCAGCAGCACAGGATGATCCACAATCCCGGTATGCGTACTGCTATTATTGCCGCTGACGTTCTTTGGGGCGCACGCCTGCCAAACCTTGCCGTACTCCTCCGCCTGTCGTACAAAAGGTTTCGTACATGGGTAGAGGATAGGGCGCGCAACCATACGTCTCGGAATACACGTAACAATCCGGTACGTGTCTCGTACAATATCTCACACTTGCTTTCCCAAACCGTTCCCATTTGAAATGCACTTGCGTGTGGACGGGGTTGCATACGTTCATAAAAAATAGACGTATAGCCTTGTTGAGCTCAGCCCCTAATGGGCCTTATTAGTTCTTACTGCTGCTAATTCCATTCAAGATGGAGCTTACTTGAAGGTATTATCATACTAATCAACTGGCCTGTCGTACATACGTCACAACGACGAACCACTCATCCCTTTCCCCCACTTTTAAAACTAAAACGGTTGTGACCAACCGATTGGCACGTGTCACAAAACATGTCGTTACGGGGGAACCCCCGCTCCTCTCCGCTAACCTGGAGAGCGTCTTTCGTCCAGCGCCGTACAGATTCCAAATTCATAAACTCTTCCCCCGGTGGGGAGGTCTTCCCCCCAATGTGACAGGCGGCGGCGTACGACCCGTACCGAGCCTCCGGCATCTCATTGGGCAAAGAGCCCAAGAAGGATCTGTCGGCGAGTGAGAGGTAACATTGTGTAAGGGTGTAGGAGGAGAAGCTTAAACTCAAACTTGATCTTTTGTGTTTTGTGTTTTGTTTCCATATGAACACGGTTAACACCGTTAAATCTTAGAACCCTACCTGGAGTCCAGAACCGTGTTGATTGACAACGCAAACATCAAATAAGCCTCTTTATCGTGGTACGGATACAAAGAGATGGAGGACGGGACATAAGGCCCTGCAGGCAAGCTACCGTTCCCTTCAGCGCCCGGCGACGCCGATGAGGCAGCGGCGGCGTCGCCGGCGCTGGCGCTGGCGCTGGCGCCAGCCTTCGTGGCGGCGCCAGCGCCAGTACCGCTTGTGCTGCTGTCGCCTTGACCATCCGATACCGTCGTCACCGCCGCCGCAGCCGCCGTCTTGCTGCCGCTGTCGTCGCCTCCGCCATTACTGCTGCTGCCCCGCAGCCTGCGGCGCGCAGTACCTCGCCCCGGTGCTTGCGCCGCTGCCGCCGCTACTCCATCCACCGCTGCTGGCGTACACAAATCCAATCGGGCCTTACGCCATTTTTCAACGTATTGGAATCCAAAGTTGGCGTCGCAGTCTTTGGACTGTTGGCCCGCGAGCTTGTCCCCCTCCATGAGCCAGTAGGCAAAGTCGTACTGCACGTGTACGACACATACACAATGCACAAACACGCACCGGGGGGGGAGCAGACGGGGCGAGTCCAATGGGTTGGAGTTTAGGAGATAGCAACATCAGACATACGGCATACACACACACACACACACGCGCGCGCGCGCGGATGCCAGACGGTGCACCAGCTCTCAATGTCGGGCTGCAAATGCTCGTCACCAATACTTCGCACGGCAGACAGGCCGGCGTGCCGTACACACAAGAAGATGCGAAACACCAGGACCTGCATGTGAAACCCGCCATGTACCCCCAAAAAGGTGCAGTATCCAGATCCCTAAACCCTAAGTACTAAAACCCTAAAAAAAAACCTAAAACCCTAAAACCCATCACGACGGCAAAACCCAACCCTCCGAAGTACCTTGAGCTGATCCTCGGTCGATAACGTCATGCTGCCGAAATCGTCCAAAGTGGACCCTTGTGCTTCTCGAGTCGTATCTAGTCGCAGTAGCTATACGGCAGAAGTTACAACAAGGCAAGCGGCTCGTCCTTATCATTTCGTTTACCGTTGGTATAAGGCCCATGTATAGCATCAGCATCAGCACACGTACCTTACTTGCAGATCTCCTCTGTATCACGAGCGCGCATATTACTGATAACTATATATTGGCCTCATTACATTTATACATGATGCTTTGGGGCGGGTTTGGACGTGTGTGTTTTTCCTAGGCAAATCCTCCCTTGCCCCCGGTCCGTATAAATCCAACCTCCCCCTCCGTCATATTGACGGGTCTTATAAAACCCTTCCTTGGCTTCATAAAACCCCGGCTTTAACCCCCTCGTGCCGCCGCAAGCCGTTGTTATCACCGCCTCCCTCCCTCCCTCCCTCCCCTCCTCTCCGGCCCACTTCCGCAGACTTACTCCAATGAGCGCCCCACTCGCTGCCGGCACCACCGACGACAGCCCCGCCACCAGGCCCCCTTCCGAGTCCACCGTGACCGCCTGGATGCACGCGGCGGACCGGCACGGCATGCTGGTGGGAAACCAAGTGCGGAACGCCGCCAAGCGGGTGCCGTGCCTTTGCCACAGGGAGGGGAGAGAAGCAGGCAAGGACGGCATTAGAGGGGTGACGGAAGCGCGCAGCATAAACTCGACAAGGCGACAGGGGGTGTGGAACTACAAAATGAACTGCAGCTCGCTATGCCGGGGAGGTTAAGAACACGTATGATAAAGAGCGGGATGGAGGAGGAGGGCGCGAGGGGGGAAGGGAGGGACTGAGGGACTGCGGACAAGCCGCAGGGAGGGGCCGGAGATGGAGATGGATTGTAGGTAGAAACACAAAAAAACGGCGGCCCGAGGAACCCATGGCCGTGAACTGCAGAACTGCATATCGCAGGTGGCCGGGGATAAGGGTGGTGCTGGGTAAGGGAAAAAAAGAGTATGTCCTTGTATGAATATCCATCGTACACGCTTACGGCAGCCACGTCATGACGTGTGGCGTACGTCTGGTACTCACTTTGAGCCCAGAAACAGCACGAGGCAAAAGGCAAAGGCCACCAGCACTGGCAGGATGACGAAATGGAAAGGCCATTCATACACATCTTCCCATCGTCGCTGCAGCGCCCTGCGGATGAGAAATTTTGGATGAGCTCGATGACAACGAAGGAGCTGCTTCATGGGACTATGCACATTTCGACTCCTTCGCCACCAAATCATCACGAGCGAGGACTGCGTTCTTATTGTATGGTTTTGAAACCCGAAGAGTTTTGATAAATGAAGATATTAAATCCAAGGTGCGATAATTGGCCGACGGTTACAGTCCTGCAAGCGTACTAAAACGGATCTTCAGTCTACGCGCAATCCATTAGAATTTTACATTCCTTTAGATTTCATGTTGGTGATTGGTAGAAGTGGGTTTGTCGCGCAAGGAACTACATGATGAACGGATACCACAACATCCCACACCTAACGCGTAGAATACATACCAATGTTGAACTAAAGGCTGTGCTTACCTTGCAGCAGAATGACGCCTGCTCTGGCTGACCGTCATACGTGCGCAAGCTACGGTAGAAGGCCCGACGGGTGCGCACGTGCGAGCCCAGGATCAAGACCGTGCAAATGATAATAGATCTATGTAAAGAGAACACTATCTTGTGGAAGGGGCAGCGTAGTTCCAACTGAATCCCGTGGGCCTTAAGCTCAACTTATCGCGAACGATTAATAACATTCTTCATAGCATTAAAGATAAGGTACATGTAGGAGCTCCAGTGCTTTGGAGGGTAGATTAGTTTTAGCTGATAGAACAATGGGGACGGAGTCCAGGTCACACGTTATGTCTGAATTCATAGCTTAGCATCAAGGTAATATCATTACGCTACCGGAAGCGGAGTGTTTTTAGGTTGATAACTAATTCGTCGCTTAATCTGTTTGTGGTTGCCCGTTTCCTTGCAATTGTACGGCCACCTTCGCTTTGGTCATTGTATCAGGGTCCTGAGTAAAATATACAGGCACAGATGTTAAGAAATACTCACACAAATATACTAATGAGCATAGAAACAAGAAGAAACAAAGTTATGATTTTCTGCCCCGGCACGGCGGACGACCTTAACTTGAACTTACCGACACCCGAAATGTGCTTATCTAAGCCACCGAGACGACACGTCATCGATGACAGGAAATCTCGGTCTGAATCTTCCGTAACCCTGAGTGTCGATTAAGAAAATAAAAAACGGAAAACGCCCTAAGGCCCAGGACGTCTCAGGTTAGTTGCCATCCTGGGCCAGGCAGTTAGATAGAGGCTGAATACTGGCAGTTAAAAACGTGAAAAACAATACGTTATGACAGCAGTGCGGTGAATTATTACTGGCAACGGGTCCTGCTATATATATGCAATTTTTCTGTACCGTTGCGTTTACCTTGCTCGCAAGTGGTAGTTAAGCAAGGAAATGTACAACAGAAGTTTCACGTGATGATACGTGACAACGAACATCAATGTCGTCCACGAAAAACCAAGTACGAGAGTATTTTAAAAAATGTGGATTAAATGTGGGGGATGGATGGACGATCGAGTTGACTTGCTTGGTCGCTCCAAAACGGATCAGGTGCTTTTTCGCATCTGAGGTCGTCCGTCGATACCCTCCTGTTAGTTGCTAACTGCTGGCTGGGTTGATTGGTTACCGGCGAGCTGCGGGCTGCTGGGGTTGCTTAACTGTTGTTGGTGATTATATATTATTGGCTGGATGCATGGACGGAGCGACGCAGGACGGGAGGCAGCGTCCTCACAGCGGCGGCGGACATCGCGCACCCTGCCTAGCTATAACATATGCATCCATCCCGTTCGTCCATCCTCGCTCGCTCTATCTGAATCCAAATCCTTAATTCCCCAAATCTGGATTTAGATCGCAAACATATACCTTCTGAGAAGCCTTTATTTTTCTGGGCAATTGTCATCGGTTATTAAGAACCTTGCTTTGCATGCGATGTGTACGACATTCTTTATTATTTTTACTCGCTCGCATCTATCGTAGCTAAGGTACGTAAACAAGCGTTAATTTACCAACTACGTTCAAGCATGTGTCATTTGCGAAATCTGCTTTCCCCGAAATAAATCAATAAATAAGGAGACGGCGGCACACACCAGCAGGCTACTTACTTTTGTTTGCGTGAAGGACCGTGATGATGGACGTATCGGACAAGGTCAACGAGACGGAGCTAGATTTCCGCTATGACGACCCATGGGACACCTTGATGTGGACACAAGATCAGCAGATAGATATGGACCTGCTAGATAAAATCACATTTTCAGACTTCAGAGATAATCATGATGAAGGTCGGTTTGGATTCCATATACATGGTCATCAATAGGAACCAACCTGCTGCTGCTGCTGTGTAAAACACCAGCAGGTTGCCAAAACGAAATATGGCTGGCCGTCACGTCATCAGCAGTTCGCTGTTTGGCGTTTCGACAATATATAACCAAACGAAGGCGCAATTTTGCTTGCTTTATATATTTCGCGATCGAGCCAGCCACGCATAGATGGAAAAATATATATACAGAAATGTGCGCGTCGAATTAAAAGGTTGTTTTTCATTGCTTGAAATCTTTCGTGCGTCCGTCCATCCATCAATCGGTCTAGCTATCTAATATATAATACTATATATATATATATAATGAGGTCAAAGAATGTACGTCTTTACATGGTCCGTCTTAATTTTCGTCCTTCGTCTTTATTGGCTATTTGCTGCTGTTTGCTCGCTCCAGTCATATATATCATGCCGCCGGCCCTGCTGCCTGCCACCTTGTTTTGGCCTCGCTCATTCGATCGCTCGATCGATTGCTTGATTGATCGACGCATGCAGCAAGCAAAATACGACGCGGGCCATTCACATGTAATATATATATATATATATATATATATATATATATATACATCCATATAAATAATAAGAACATAATGAATAATGTAAATTGGCCTGTGTAATAAACGCCAATGTACTTATATATATATATATATATATATATATATATATATATATATACATACATACATACATAAACTGGTCACGAAAATGCGAAGCCCTATCCAACTGGTTAGTTAGCTCAATCGTATACTTCAATAAAAATATCAATGGCTGGTCGGTGGGTTTCAGTCAAAACCCAGTCAATCCCAGTCAAGGCCCAGTCAGCTCACTCGACGATATACATATCTATCTGCTGTACGCATACCGATGATGATGTACGACGACCAACGTCATTCATTTAATTACCGACGAATAATTAAAACTCCTAACATCTGCTGCTGATATGCATGTAATCGGTATTATCTGCGGCCACAGATAATACCATCCCGCAGCAGTGCACAAGCGACAACGACGGCGGCAGCAGTGGCGCTGGCGGCGGCGGCGGCAACAGCATGGTGCCATGGTCGGACAGCATCCGAGGCCGGCCCTCCCAGCGGGATTTGCTGCTGGAGCCAGTTGGTACTAGTATTGCTGCTCCTGCTGGTGGTCCCTATGCCGAATGGGATGATAGATACGTCGCTGGTGGCGGCTACGGCGCCTGCAGCGGCATTATGCTGGTGGCGATAATAACGGCGTCGGGGGCGGCTGCGGCGGCGGCGGCGGTGCAGAGAATAACATGATGAGCTACGGCTTAAGCTACGGCTTCCCGGATTTGTTTTCCTGGCGGCAGTGGCCGAGCCTAAGCCCGCCGAGTCCGAACCAACAGCAGGGGTATACATGTGGCGGCGGCGGCGGCGGCGGCAGGGCAGATGCGGTAGACGCAAGCGGCCTTACGTCCAACAGCAGCAATAATAATCAACCGCCACTGGTGACATTACAACCGCCGCCTGCTGCTGCTGCGGCTGCTGCCGTTCATCAGCCGCTGCTATCATTGCCGCCAATAATACTGGCGCCGGCGGGCCAGCAGGAACGATGGCAACTACGGCCGCTGTTGCATAGATGTGTACGACAACAGCCTATTGTGATTCACCAGCCGCCGCTGCCGTTACCATCAAAGTTGACGACAGCAATACAACCAACGGCGGCGGCGGCGGCGGCGGCGGCGGGACCGGCGGTGGTATGGCCGCCAAAGGTCGTAATGGTGGCGGCGGCGACAAACGTGACGCTGCGTGATGGAGGGCATGCTGCAACAATTCCTTCGTCGTCGCTGGGCGCGGGGCTATTAGCAGCAGCAGCAGGAGGAGCCGCTGGAAGCCCACGGCAAGTGCTACATCCGCCAGACGACGCTGCTGAGGAGGCAGCCTCAGAGGCGTCCTTGCGGCTTTTGGAAGGTGACCTGTCGTCGTATGGACCGGAGCTGATGGGTTCACTGCTGCTTGGGCCGCCGGAGAGGCATCATGAAATGCAAGAGCATCCTCACCCTCCTCACCCGCCGCACCCACACCACTATCCTCACCACCATCCTTATCATCGCCATAATGCCGCCCACATACAGATGCCATGTGAGGAGGACAAAACAGCGGCAGCAGTGGCGGTGGTGGTGGGAGCCAAAAGCCGCAACGAGGTAGCGCCGGTGGTGGCGGCGGCGACGACTTCTCATCCGCCGTACCGTTTCCGGTATCGCGATGGAAGGCGTTATAATAAGGACGCCTTGCTAATAAGAGGAGGATGGGAGCAGCAGATTGCGGGACGACGGCTAATACAGCCATCATTAAGACGCCTGCGGCAAAGCCCAACAGGATGTTGCAGCCTGCTGCTGATGATAGACAGCAGCAGCGTTGGGGCAGCTTATCATCGGATGATGGTGGTGGTGGTGCCAGCGCTACGTTGGACATGACTGTTTTAGCAGCAGAAGCAGCAGCAGCAGCAGAAGCAGAAGCAGCAGCAGAAGGGGCTGTAGCTGAGGTCATCCTCAGCTACAGCGCGGTTACACGTGGGGATGTACCATTCAGCTGCAGCAAAGCTGCTGCTGTGTTCGGCCGTCAAGCCTTGGAAGCAGCAGTTCAGCATAACGTGCAACTCCATCTGTACGACAGTTTGTACGGCAGGAACGTGGATGAAGCCGTTCTGCGATTGCAACGGCACATATCACTGCCGTGTCAGACGGCTTCGCGCTGGCTTCAGGAGCACAAGGCGCATGAAGGTGACAAGCTGTGTATTCGGCGGCCGCAGCAGCAGCAGGTTCCAGCACCGCAATCTGCCAACAGAATCTTTTATGGCCATGGCCCTAGTAATAATGACGGTAACGGTGCTGCTGCTGCTGCTACTGCTGCTGCTGCTGCTGCTACAGGCGGCAACGACCGGGATGCAGCTCATCATCATCATTATCATCATCATCATGAATATCGGTGTACGATCTGGCTAGAGGTCAGATTTGATGATGATGGCGCGGTACCCAACATACGACGGAGGGGGATTAGCGACGTCGTGAGATCAGCCCTTCCGGCAGCAGGTAGCATTATGATGATGGTGAAGGAATAATAATGCAGCAACACGAGCGCGAGGCGGGAAGAGTGGGGGCAGCAGCAGCACTTGCGGAGACGGCCGCAATAGCAGCAGTAGCAGCAGCAGAGGCAGTAGTAACGGATGAAGCAAGGGGGGTACCTTACGATGATGAAGTGGCAGCGAACACATCATCAACAGATGTAACTATGTCGTCATCAATGGAGGCGGCGGCTGCATCGGCTGCATCATCCCCAGCAGCGTCACTAATGATGGTGACCCCGTTAGAAATGCAGTTGGAGGCAGCAGCAGCTGCCGTTAGTTACTCAGCCGGAGCAGCAGCAGCCGACGTGAAAATAGCACCATTTGATGAGCCTATGGTGAAAATCGAGGTGGAGGTGGAATCAATCGTGGGCTTTTTGGTGAATGAAGTGGGGTCATCAGATCAGCAGCAGCGGCAACATCACAACAGCAGCACGCAGCACGCAACTTCATCACCTGCAGCAGGAACAGCAGTACTGGAGATATTGAGTAGCCATTAGCTACATAGTGCAGTGGGAGCGGGGCTGCATGCATGCACCTACATATCAACTTACATATATAGCTATGAATGCATGAATGGACAGCGAGCGAGCGAGTGAAGCGCTTGCTGTATGTAGTAGTGAAGTAGTGTGTAGTATCCTGGGGTATCTACGGGTAGTATCCGAGGTGGCACCTGGTCATCTTTCGATCGAGCCTTGCTGCATGTAGGCGGATATAACAGAGATACAACATAGTGCGTGAAGTAGTGAAGTAGTGAAGTAGTGAAATATTACTCATTTTAGTGCCCTAGTGGAGATGGGTTTAGGGTTTATCGTTGGCTCGCTGGCTGCTGGCTCCATCGTTCATCAAGAAGAGGCGATCTCTCAAGCAACACAAACGAACCGTGTAGATAGCTAGGCGGCCATGAACTGGGGGTACATACGCTATCATAGCAATATGGCAGCAGCATAATGGTATGAATAGGCAGCAGCCGCTAACAGCAGCAGCTAGCATTTATGGATGGAACGAGACAGGATGATGCATGGGTGTGTGGCGGTGTGGCTGCTGGTGCGTGGCGGCGGGTAATCAGCAGTCCACATTAGCGGCGGCGGTGGTGCGTGCGTGGCGGCGGCTCGCTGGGGGCGACGCCGGCATACGCATCGATATACGTACATATATACAAACACGCACGCACGACATACCATGTAATGCGTGATGGTAACATTATTAGCGGCAAGAGAGTAGTTTTGTGTGTCAGTAGTGTCGGTGCATGGTAGGGGCGGCTGGACGGAGCGAGGTTATTAGCTATGTAGCTAGCTTGCTGCCGTATAGTATGCATATATGTGGCGGCGGCACCCGCCGCGGAGCACCACACCTATCTAGCCGACTACCTGCTGCTGCTGATGTGCGTGATGATGTACGGATGGACGGAGAGGTCCGGCAGCTAGCTCGCACCAATGATAATAATAGAGGATCTTGATTATTGAATAATACACTACCGGTCAATAGAAGAGCGCACCATATACATATGTATACGTGTAATAAAGTATTACCACGTGCATGTATGCATTTGGAGCATCAAGCGGATCGGCGGCAGCAGCAGCACCAGCCAGCAGCACGCATCATCATCTATCTATCAAATAGCGCCGGCAACGGCGGACAGAGCTATCTAGCTAGCGAGCATGGTTATTACTTACGATGGTAGGCAGGTGGTACCGAGCGAGCGATCACCACCACCTGTCATTCGTACGTAGATAGATAGTCCGATGGGATGAGCGAGACAGGTATCGATGTAGATAGGTACGGTACGAGGTTATTTCGGCGGCGGGCGAGCAACGGAATGGAGGACGCAGCCAAGACAGGCAAGCAAAGAGAGGGCGACCGACCGCATCGAGCGAGCGAGCGATCGAGCGAGCGAGCGAGCGAGTAGCGAGCAGCGAGCGAGCGATCGATCGAGCGATCGAGCTAGCGAGCGCGCGAGCGAGCGCTAGCTCGAGCGAGCGAGCGAGCGAGCCATCCATCCAGCCAGCCATCCATCCCAGCCATCCATCAGCATAGCTAGCGAGCGAGCTAGCTATCTATCTATCTAGCGAGCTATCGATATCTAGCTATCTATCTATCTATCTATCTATCTATCTATCTATCTATCTATCTATCTATCTATCTATCTATCTATCTATCTATCTATATCTATCTATATCTATCTATCTATCTATCTATCTATCTATCTATCTATCTATCTATCTATCTATCTATCTACCTATCTATCTACGTACGCGAGCAGGTATGTATATATGTGGGGCGACAGGTGGGCAGGCTGGCTGCCGGCGGCTAGATAGCGCTGCATGTACCCATGCGGCCGTACGTACGTACCTTATTAACAATATATAAATGGCTCGATGGATCTATATTGTGTGGCGTATTCATTTTGCATGATCGGTTGTGTGAGTGGTACTTAAATCACGCTGCTAGCTATCTAGGTAAATCGCCTGCTGGCTGGCTAGCTGGTGCGTGTATGCATGTATATGCATGTGCATGCGTCTATCATTTGCATGCATGCAGCATAGATAGATAGCAGCACGTTGCTTGCGGTGTGGTAAGGTGATGAGGCATAGCACGCAGGTAGGTAGGTGATCATCATCATGCATGTACATACGTAATGATAATATGAAATTTGTTAGAAAGCGCCCGGCCCCGCCCCCGGTGGCCGTATTACTTCTTTCTCATTCCCCTGCAGGGGGTATATCATCACCGTGTGTCGCTCATTCTCAACAAAGTTGTGTTACACTGTATGCAGTGTCGGTGGGCATTACGTATGTATTATTATTAGGGGTGTTACACTGCGCTGAGGCAGGGCGACTCGCCCTGCAAATAAAGACGAGCACAAGGGGGCCCTGACCGGACTTATTTATGTAAAAGAATGTTGTTAATAAGCTGCTGACCACTGTGTCAAAGCAAAGGTGGATTCAGTTTCCGTATTAAATCCAAAGGCATAAATTTATTTCACAGCACCGTACGTGCATGCAGCTGATTCATTTCTGCAGAGCAAGTGCCCGTATGCTGTAGGGGCTAGAATGGTTGGGCGATAGATCGTATAGTACGAAGAACTCGCTTGTGTCTGGTTGTAATCTTCCTGACTCTCACGAGCCCCTCGCACCATGCACGGCCCTCCCCCACCCTCCACCCCGACTATCCGCATCCAGCGCGCCTCACCATCAGTCGCCTCGTATCCCATAGGTGCCTCAAATGTTGGACCCTAAGCCATTGTCTTACTCCGGCCTTTCCTCCATGTTCCATCACCAAACTCTTGAAGCTTCCCGTGCCACTACCCGGCAACCTCATTCCCTAACTTCCTTTATGCTTGGTTGCTGCCAGTGCAGTACTTCTTCCATTTCCTCACGCTTGCTCTCCCTTTCTGAAAACAGACCTCTACCCGCATAAATCAGGGTAGTTCCGTCACCCCTCTAACCATCAGCCTAATAATCAATCTGTTCATTACGACCACGTCAACCAAGTCGTATTCGGTGTTTCACATCTGTCTGAGCTCTTCTCGTACTTCTCATCACCACGGTATGACATATGCTTGTATCTTGAACCTCGGCACTCGTGAGGTGATTAGCCCCATTAGTGGTCCCAGCTTGAACTGAACCGGCCTGAGCGGTAGGTCCCACAAGTCTGCTACTGGCAGCTGTTTGAGCAAAGGCCCACCTACCCGCCACCTCGGCCATACTGGCAAGATGGTTACGCCAGTCCGGCTGTTCATCCCGGACCTCCCCTAGTACCCTTCCCACTTGTGACCATGGCGGGTTGATGCAGAACAGCGGCTCTGGCAGCTCCCCCAACCAACCCCACGCCTGAGCAAAGGCGTCCACTCCGATACATCCTGGAGACCAGGTGTCCGAGTAGAACCGTCCTGGTACCTTCGAGTTGACAAATCTGCAAAACGATCCGCCTTTGGCTTGTCCCCCCTCACAAACAGGGTCGGGTTAGAATTATACCATAGATTCTATCATTCAGAGACCATTGAGTCGTGCCTGTTTCCTTACTAATGGACTGAGCTCGTCCGTGGTTACCCCTCCCATCTCACAACCCATTGAGAGCTATCCACGGGGAGGCCTTCCACCAAATGCACACTACTGTTGTTGGCTCATTTCGTCTCAAGAGGCCCACCTAAGCATACTGGCACTCCGTTTGATATTGGATTGCCATGTTATGATCAATGCGGTTGATCTGTCCTGCAACCGATGCAGCACTTGCAGGGCGGCACAAAGCTCCTTCTCCGGACTGCTGAACTTCCTGGCAGCCAATTCGTTACATAGTTGATTAATGGTCGCATGGCCAATCACAACATTGTCTCGCCTTTTATCTGCTCTTTGGTCTGCCATCTCATCTTTTCCGTTTCGGCCATCCAGCCCTCGTCCGTTACCACATCTAATGGTCCATTCCTGCCTCCACTACGCCGAGGGGGTTTGCCTGGCCAGGCCCATCTCCTCTCTCAGCCCACCCCAAGCCTACTTGGCATGCATTCAGGCTGGTTCGCAACGCTTACAATTGCCAAGTATTCTCGAGCCAAGCTCGTTAATAGCTGGTCACCATACATTTGAATGAGTTACGACTTTGGCAAAACGGCGCCACACACACTGTGGGTCTCGGGCGCGGACACAGCGCCACCTGCCGCAGCAGGTCTCAGGCATGACGTCAACTGACGTGGACTTCGACGAGGCGGCGCTACCCATGCGGTGGGTCTTATGCGCGGACGCAGCGCCACCGACGTGGGCCTTGGATACTCCCATCTGAGCAAAGTTAGGTCTTGTGTGTCGCTCCTATCCCCGCCTGCAAGCTCTTGGGTTCTCGTTTGCTTATTCATGAATTGGGTTTCCATTCCGTAATGGCTCGGGAGGTCTCTGAGGATGGCTGTGAGTCGGTTAACCTAGTGGCTCCACCCGACCGAGAAACTGGTTCGCGCTGGGATTCACAGCAACGCTAACGGTTCTCTGACTGAAAGCAGACAACAATCGACAAGCAGACAAGGAAGCCCGGCTAATTTAAAGGCGGAGCGAGACTGTGCGAGACCTATCCCTCAGTCCTCCTAACCGACGAGGCGTCCCTGTTCACACAGCGCCGCCCTAGTTGAGTTACTGAAGGAAACGCCCCCAACCCAACCACTCCAGAAAGGAGTTGACTTATCGGCATTATGACGCCGCCCGAGCGAAGTCGCCGCCTGCTTGATGAGGAGAGCCGCGAAGTTGCACTGACTGATGTCTACTATTATGGTGCGTTCGATTGCTAAGTTGGTATCTGGGTTCGGTTAAATGATTCACAAAGCGAACCGGCCGCGAAATTGGTAACGTCGTAGTTGCCCTTACTTCCTACTCGATTGTTATCAGCTTTGCAACTTTTTTCACAACGATTAAACTGATATCACATCAGGGAGTAGCTTCGTCTCTTCCTGGCTGGTTCCCTCAGTACGATATTGTCGTACTTCTGTAATCTTCACCTCCAAAATTGCTGCACCGCCGGTTAGCAAGGGAAAATTGACCTACGCCTAAGTATCTACACGCACGGCTTCTTGGCGGCTTGTGAGATAAACAGGGCACCGACGTTAGTATGCGAATGAAGGGTGCGTGTATCATGTATATAACGTCACATTCATCGCACGGGTTTTGAAAGAGCACTGTTATTCATATCCTACATATATGTCCAAAAAACTGAGGAAAACTGCTGCATATTGACAGGTCCATGCATCTTGTGCATATACGGCAGAAGATGAAGGGTTTCTGTTAGCAGTACGTGCGTACGTAGTCCGTGTAGCTGCGTGTTGCGATGACCGATCTTATGTATGCAGCAGGCACGCACAGGTTAACAAAGCTTTAATTTTTCTTGCTTTTCATTATTAAGTTTCGATAACACGCACCTTACGTTTCTGCCAAATAAATCATACACGAAATGCTAATTAAAGTTATTCGTTCATTCTACTTTTATTTGTATGACATTCCTTACGTCTGTAACCGTGCGTGCGTCGCTCCATGCACGTACGATCGATCATATTACATGCATGATCATATTATTAGTTACCCGTTGTATGTATTATATTAACATATTACATAAATTGTCGTATTGCATATGTGTATACGTATTTCCTGACTTATCTGCATGGAACAATCAATCGAAGCATGCATCAAGCAAGCAAGAATAGAAACGAACTCTTGTGTGCGTGCGTGCCGTGTGCACCAAGCAATCAGATAGCTGCGGGTGTCGTCAGTGTTGAACAGTTAACGAGCCAGCCATGTATGATTAACGTATAGATATCAGCCACCAAGCCACAGCGAGTTATTATCTTGGTTGAGCTAGCTAGCACACATGTCGTCAATGCATGTGCCTGCCTTCCCGCCTGCTGGCTGGATCGTCGTCATTATCAGCAGATAGGTAGGCAGGGCTCGCAGCAACCATACATGCCATCAGGGGCGGTTACACACACATACACACACACACACAAACACACACACACATATATATACACACCCTGATATAAACACACACACATATATATACACACCCTGAGCACATATAAATAAGAATGCCCTAATATAGGCATGTTAGGTTGCCGGTGGCAACTCTCCCTGACTTGGCTTCGCAGCGCGAACCGATGATCGCCGGTTCAAATCCTACCAAGTCCACCTTTTTGCTAAGGCAGAATTAACGGCGAGTTTCGCGCTCGCGGCGGCTTACGTTTCTCGCGAGTTCTTCGCTTTTTGATCCCCGGCACGAACAGCCACCCTTTTTCCGCTGGTTTTATCTTCTTCTACTCTTCTTTCTTCTGCGGGGATAGCGGCGACCTTCTTGACTGCTGCGACTTGGAACATTTCGCGAAATTTCCGACTTTTAGCCGCCAACACGAACAACCGCCTCCTTCCAGCCTTTGTTTTCTGCTTTTATATGCCCTATTAACGCTCTTTATGGCCGCAATTCACCGCGCGCGGACCACCGCGCGACCAACTAAATCTAATGGCCAGGAGACAGCTGCAGCAATCAGAGGCCCGCCCGACCGACCTCAGATGGCCAAACGCTTTGTCAACCTGGAACAAATTCAACGAGAATTACCAGCCGGGACTCCCGTCCTTCTAGACCAAGAGTCTGTGGTCCTGGATGTCCATTGGCCCCCAGAGTCAAACCCGGCAGACATCCACGCCCAGCTCTTTGGGCCACTCACGGACGCCATCATTACCACGGTGTACGGAGTTATGGTTGCCAACATGCCGGGCCTACCATGCAGTCTGCCTAAGGTAGGCAGGCATCACCAGTACAAGCACCCTAATGGCAACGTGGTGCAAGAAATGACCATTCTTCTCCCAAAGGGGGGAATGGCATGGCTACTTTCCTCAGCCGTGGTTGCCAAGGGACACCTGAGACTGGGACAAGTCCACCTCCTCCCGAACAACCCACCTATAACAGTGGAGGTCCACATCAAAAACCTATACAAGGTGCAGCCAGTTTTCTGGGAGATTTCTGGTGTGCCTTCCAGCTTATCTCCGCCAGCCATCCCTAGCTTCCTAGCGCAGGCTTATTCATCAGAACGAGTGTCCTGGCTCAGGACCGATTTCCAAGACCTCAAGCCCACACGCATGGCAGACACTTGGCGGATTAAAATGGCACC